>CM057337.1:484415291-486815291 GCA_030015575.1 Agapanthus africanus
ATAGTGTGTGTATGTCCGCGGCATACTCATGACACGGTACTCCACCTAAAGTGACCTAAGTACAAATTTCTTGAAATTCCTTTCTTGATGATACATATCCTTGTGATTCGATTTCCGTGTTTTATCGAATCCTTTTCCATTTATAGCCTTTGCCGCCGATGACTATTAGGACTCAGAGTGATGCAGCGAGGGCCGAGGTCAGAGTTGACTCGTGTGAGACGAGGACTGACTAGGATGGTACGCCCGTTGCACAGGAGCTAATGGATCCGCTATCGATAGACCGTATCGCCGGGCTTGAGGCAGATATGCAGGACTTGCACCGGACGATGAGGTCTTTGGTTGAGGTCAGTAGAGCCCAGCGACAGGAGGTTGCCACCCCTATTACCAAGTTGTTCATTACGGTCAGTACACAGCATTTCGTCACTTACATAGCACCAGTGGATGCAGCCTAGTTGACGAGGCACGTCTTCCAGAGACTTTAGGAGTTCCGGAGCAGAGGAAGGCTCGTGCAGGTGTACGAGCCCAGAGACAGAGATTCAGTCACCGTGATAGGTTTCTGGCACGTCGCGGGAGTAGCGGAGGCTTGGGATGAGGTCAGTCTTTTAGCTCGTATTCCCAGGAGGGTCGGCAGCCATGGAAAGGATGCTATCGGTGCGGGAGCCTTCATCACTTCATCAGGAATTGTTCCTTAACACCGCGTCAGGCTTGTGTTCAGAGAGGTCATGATTGTAGAGGGTTTGTTCCGAGGGGAAAGTTTTTTAGAGGTGGAGTTCCGCCAGTTGCGGGTAGAGGGCACACACCAGAGTTTGCTTCTACTCATCAGGATGCACGGGCGTCCAATGCAGAGTTTTCGGGTATTCTAAATTTGTATGTTCCTTTGATTCGTAGGTTTGTTTTGTTCGGGATCTATGCATTTTTTTGTTTTACACACTTTGTACCGTGGTTGGGCCATGAGTCGTGTTAGCTAGATCAGCCGTTTGTTGTGTTAATTTCTGTCAACGATTTTTTTGTTACGCGACACGTGTTTCGGTCGTGTGCCAATCGGTTAGGAGATTCGTCCGTCACTTTGATCCTTCTAGAGATGTTGGATTTGACGTTCTCCTGGGAACGGACTGGTTAGCTACGTGCTATGCGTCTGTGGATTGCCGCGAGAAAATAGTCAGGTTCTGTTTTCTCGGGGAGTCAGTTTCTTATTGTGCATGGGGACAGTGGTGCCGCCTCTCAGAGCTTGAATTCAGCCTTTTTCGCTAGTCGGCTTTTGAGGAGAGGATGTCGAGGATTCTTGGCTTTCATTCGGGATGCTGGAGCTACAGTGGGTTTGTTGGACCGGCTTCCTATCGTGTGAGAGTTTTCCGACGTTCCAGATGAGCCGGCGGAACTTAGGGAGCTTAAGGATCAGCTGTAGAGTTGTTGGTTGGAGGACTTGTTCATCCAAGTGTTTCGCTTTGGGGAGCTCCTATTCTATTCGTCAAAAGAAGGACGGCAGTTTGAGGTTGTGTATTGATTGATTGCCAATTGAACCAAGTTACGGTGCGGATAGGTATCCTTTATCTTTCATTGACGATTTGTTCGATCAGCTCCAGGGTGCGAGCCATTTTTCTATGTTTGCTTTGTGATTGGGTCATCATTGGTTGCGGGATCGGAGTGATGACATTCCGAAGACTACTTTGTATGCGCTACGGGCAGCATGAGTTCTTGGTGTAGGGTTCCTAGGCACTCATAAGAGGTCTCACAAGGCATCAACCATGCCAATTTCAAAAATTACGGTGCCGAGAAACCCTAGACTACGGATCGATAACTAGATGTCTAGGCGAAAGATGCAACTAGTAAACTACTTTACTAAGAGAACGGAAATACAACCTTTGTAGATCCGGTTCTCCACCTCCATAGCTCCGCAATGAATTCTCCTCGCTGTCCAAATGGAAACCCGGGCTCTAGCGTCGGCTTCATCGGAGAAATGGGCAGGCAAGGTCGTCGGCTTCGTGCCGAAGATGATCTACGTCGAGGCATCACAAGATCAAGCTCCCACTTCACCAAGTCATGAAACTTGTGAAGAAAACACACTCTACTACTTGGCAAGTGGTAGAGGATGAAGAAATAGGAAGTGGGTTCACTTTAGAATTGGATTTCTCACTTGTTTTCATCACTTGCCATTGATGTAGCAAGCTTTTCTTCCTTGCTCATCAAAAAGAAGAAGAAAGAAATGAATATGATAAGTTAATTAAATCCAAAAGAAAAATGAATACTTATCATATTCAAACCATGGTTAAGTGTAGAGAATGAATCATGGTTAAGTGGAATGGTTAGGGTTAAGCATGAGACAAAATGGTGACTTAGTCAAAGCTTCATGAAGCTTCAATATCCATCCAAAGAAAGCCACCATTTTTCTTAATGCTTTTTATTTTCCATAAAGAATAAATAAATAAATGAGAAAACCAAAACCCTATCCATTTAAATAACCATGGTTCAATCTTTACACAAACTCAAGTAAACATGCATCATCAAACATGATACAATCATTTGCACAAAAAGTATATCACATATACAACTTGTACATTCAAATGAGAAAATCCATTTAAAGTGAACCAATACTAGTTAATGCAAAGTAATATATCATATATATAATTATGCATTAAATCATTAAATCAACACTTGATTTAACGATCCGGTCATATCGCATACAACCGACCAATATCCAATGTATCGGCTTATCGAATCAATCCTTGATTCGATAACTAGGTTATATCGCATACAACCATTCGATACATTCATCGCGAGAATGGAATACGGTATCACATACACGCATTATTCTCGGTCCCGCACATATCTCATAGGCGCTTCTATTTCGTTTCGCTTGAGCCAGGAAACCTCTGTGTAGGACTCTAAAGACTCGTCAATACGCCGGCAGCAGGTGATGATCATATCAAACACCCACAAGCCGCAAGCGGTCTGCTAAACGTAACGGCCACCCGGGTATTGAGCGATCAGAAGATCGACGAGCAAGCCCGCTCACACTCCTGTGAATCCAACCAGTAACACTTACCGTACAGTCCGGTCTGATCGTCTGATATGTCGCATATCTTGCCTAGGGGTGGTAAACGTCAGACCCCAATAGCTCGATAAGTCGTGTCGATATGAGGTCTATAACTATTCGAGAAACTACTGGTAACACTTACCAGTAAATCTCAGCAACCCTGGCCAGGGATTTCCGGTTATAGCCAATCGAACACAGCGCAACATCCACTCCCTATACCGGGAGAGACGAATCCCCTCCTATCGCTCATTGCCTCCATGTGATTCGGGATTGTACCCAAAAACCACCGTTTTTCACGCCCTCTTGGACGTGGTAAGATGGAAATCAAAGCACAGTGGGAACCACACAAGACTCTATGACGATCTCGGGTCAACAGACTACTCTATACCAGTGTCACCAGAGAACTGCAATCTGACGTAAGGTATAATACCATCTGGGAGTTCTCGGCGAGTCCGTCCAGTGTACCCAGTCTCTACTGAGCACCCGTATATCATCTCTGATGTCAAACACCAATGGATATGGGATCATCCATCGCCTATCTGTATGGGTCGAGAAGGTATACGCTAGTCTACTCTGGTATATCGATGCCCCGTCTCGATATACCCACGACTAGGGACCTTGAAGGATGTACTTATGGACTACCATGTCCCCACTAGTATGATCCGCATCACAGTCCAGGTAGTCAAGTACTCATCCTAAGGGCTTTACCAACATGTAACAGAGAGACTATCAGTGTACACGTTAAGGTAAAGAGTAACCAGATAGCATACTATCATGTCGAGCAAGAAAGTCCTCCCTATATATGTCCCAGCATCCACTACAATATACATCCTATGTACAGTAATGGCCTCTAGGGCATACATATAACTAACAATCTCCCACTTGCACTAGGGCCATCTGTAGCAGTGGTTGCAGTATCACATACTCATCCATCCCATAAAAATCTCTCTCTGGGAATAGGCCTTCGTGAGTGGATCCGCCGTGTTGTCCTCTGAGTCTACTCTCCTAACCTCGATCACCCTGGAGATCAACTATCTCCATGATCAGGTGATGCTGCCTCAGATTATGTCTGGATCACTGATGGGACCGGCGTTCCTTGGCATAAGCCACAACTCCATTGTCTCACAATGGTAGGAACTAAGTTCATTTCATGAACAAATATACATCCAGACTGCCTCTTTGGTAGCATCATCAGTAGCGATGTATCCAGCCTTTATCGTCTAGTATGCCACGGTATCTAGCTTGGAACTCTTCCAACATACCGTCCCTTTACTGAGGGTAAAGACAATGCCTGGGATTGACTTTCAGTCGTCCTTATCACCTTGGAACCCTTCCAGTGATTCTCCCCAGGATCGGTTGATACCATCTCACTACAACTAGTGAGAATCCTAACATCCAATTAGATCTATCTCATAGATCCAAAACCCAGGATTTAGGAGGTATCAGTTTGATCCTATGTGGAGAATCATTGTGATAAGCGGGGATTGATCGAGCGTAGCATAGGAAACTCTTTCCCTATCAAGAGTATGTCATCCACGTACTCTATGAGGATCATCACCATACTCCCTACTACCTTTTTGTATATACAAGGTTCATCTACCATTTTGATGATGTCAAACTCTTTGACTAATTCATCAAAACAGATGTTCCAACTCCGCGATGCCTGCTTTATCCTATAAAGCATCTTGCACACGTTTCCGCTGCTCCCACTGTCTATGAGGCCCTCTGGCTATGTACTTATAGACGCTCTCTTCTAAAACATCATTTAGAAAAGCTGTCATGACACCCAACCACCAGAAATCGTAGTCATGGTATGTAGCCGTAGCAAGTAGGATCTGGATGGACTTAAGCATAGATACTGGAAAAAGGTTTCATTATTATCCACGCCTGGTCAATGACGAAAACCTTTAACAAGTCTAGCTTTGAAAGTCTCAACTTTTCCATCTACACCAAGTAATCTTCTCAAGATATACTTGCTGCTGATGGGGATTTAACCCTTCAGATATAGCAACCAAAGTCCATACTTTGTTGGTGTATAAGGATTCCATCTCAGATCGATCAACATCCAGCCATTCTTATAGAGTCTTACTCTCGATGGCCAGCTCGAAACTAGTTGGGTCATCATCACATGATGCAAACCTCGCTCCCACTGTCATAGAGAAACCGAAGTATCTCTCAGGTGGGTGAGGAACCCTACTAGATCGGCGGAGAGGCTGAGGTTCGTTGGAATCTACTAAATTCTCTGGTTCTTTCAAATCATCTTATGCTGTTTGTATAGCTGGAACATTTCCAGTTCTACATTACAGACCTTGCCTCGAGCTTGTCCGGGTTGTGCTTTTAGACATAGGCCGGACAACCCCAAATCTTAACTAGCTTAAGACATGGGCTCTTCCCTTTCCATATCACATATGAAGTGATAGGCAACTGATTTGATTCGAACCCTATTCAATAGGTATGCAGCTTCTCAAGTGCATAACTCTCAAAAGGAAACAGGTAACTCAGTATTACTCATCATAGAGCACACCTTATCATATAGGGTAAGATTGCTCCGCCCCGATATACCATCGTGCTATGGTGTATACGGAGGAGTAATGCTGAGAGAGAATCCCATTCTCTTTTAGAATAGTCCAGGAATTCCGTGCTCAAGTATTCTCCTCCTTGATCTCATCAAAGGACATAATACTTATACCCGTATTTTGGTTCTCTACTTCTAACTTATATTCTATGAATATTTCAAAAGGTTCGGACTTGTGTTTCAACAGGAACATATGTCTGAATCTTGAGAGATCATCAGAGATTTTAATGAAGTACAAAGAACCGGTCTTGGCATGTGTACACAGGGGACCTACATACATCAACATGTATCATCCCAAGAGTTTACTAACTCTTTCTCTGTTTCCAACAAACAGAGCTATGGTCATCTTATCTTTGTGACATGACTGGCAAGTTTCACAAGATGTAAATTCAAACTGATTTAAATATGCATCTAAAATGTAACTTCAGCCAGTTGGGTCACATTGATATGACCTAGTCTACAATGTCTCAAGAATGATTCGTTCATTTCTGAACTCTTCCTCTTGTGTGTGTTCTGAATACTAAGAACTGTAGTTTGATTTAGAACGTTAATGCTTTTAGATAACGCGCCTAAACCGATCAACTTTTGATATAGGTAATGTTCAAAACATTATCCATCAATACAAAATTTTAACATTTCTTTACTAAATAAAGAGAGTGATATGATTTTGTATATCAGGTTCGGTATCTAATAGCATTTGTTCAAAATCAATGTATTGGTAACACAGGGTGACAGTGACCAACAGACTTGGCTGCAACTCTTGCCCCGTTTTCTGCCTCATGAAACTTATCACCCGTTCTTAGTTCTCTACCTTTCTGTAGCCCTATGTAACAGATTACATATCTGGGATCCTGATCTGGTATCACATACCCAGGACGTAAAGGATACTGAGAAACAGTTCTATATAATGAACACACCCAAAGATGATGCATCAGCATACACTATCTTCGTTTGGGCGGCACGGGAATTCTGGTAATCCCCAATTTCCTGCTCTGTCTTATAACAATTATAAGTTGGAGCGGGACCAACGTTCCCCAGCTCAGTATAACAAGCGGGTTCAGTCAATATTCCGTATTATTATCTTGATTAAGGCGTGACATGGTCGCTACCTGGAGAGAGAGAGAAGAAAACACTCAGCGTATGCTCTTGCAAGATCAGATTGGTTATTATTTTATCTAATCAGGATGGCTCCCACTGCTTTTTATCAAATCTTCCTTCAAACCCTAAAAGGAAAGACTAGCCGGGATTAATTACACACTACAAGTTCGCCAATCTTTCAGCCAGGCCAGTGTCGGTACTTTGAGGGAGGTCCCCCGTGCTTTCGCACGAACCTAATTAATGTAAACCTCGTTTTCCCAGAGGCGTAACCTCGTTAACACCTTTCTAGACACCTACTTGATCGGCTAATTGTAATGTGTAAAACTCTCCCAGGAGTAACTCTTACTCGCATCGGGTATCGGGATCCAACTATCTCATAGAAGGTATGCAATCTCATTGCAAATTTCAACACTTGAATTCCCGATAATATTTTTCCCCTAGCGTCCTATGACTTTGACGCAGGCCAACAAACCATAGTGCGCTAGTCAAGTTCAACCCGTCATTTCCTGATTGAATTAAACCCACCCGCACGACCCTTGACGCTGGCCAACAAAGTCGCACGACTACCCTAATCCAATCTGCATCATATGCATAAGCAGATAAATACTAGTTAGCTACCGCACACTACGCCTTGACGGAGGCCAACAAACGTAGCACGAATACTAACTACCATTTATCTGAAATGACGGAGGGCTACGACAGCTTTTTCTGAAAACCTATTGCGTAATGAACTTGATATCGTTGTAGAATCAAATGATTTTAAAAATGGAGTGCTTTTGAGGCTTTTCTAGTTTTGCTAAAGGAGTCACTCCCGGTGAAGGGATCGTCGGTCCTTTCCTCGTCGAATGAGGTGCGGGATATATCATATATATCACTGTGCAAAGCAAAAACACTTAAAAGCAATCAAAAGACAAACCGAGTGTGTAGCATCTGCCAGTTATTGCTAAAGGAGTCACTCCCGGTGAAGGGATCTCGGTCCTTTCCTCATCGAATAAGGTGCAGGATATAACATATATACCGCTGTGCAAAGCAAGAACTGTAGCTACCTGTTTTATTTTGAAATTCGATTCTACAACATCTTAGGTTTCTTTTATTTGATTAATCTCATTAATGAAGTCCTATCATTTAAGTACCTAAACATCACAGATAAATACGACGTACGCTTATGCCATCCGCATTCGCCTCGATGTCCCCTCGTGCACCGTTAGGTTAGGTAACTAACGGCAGAGCGGGGCAGGGCTAGCGCGGGTGTAAAACATAAGTAACGTCTATATAATATATCATATATACTATATACTGTATCTATCACAGAACATCACATGATCACATCACAGATATCGCAGCAGAAGAATCATATGAAATATTGGATATACTAGGACGTCCGTGTTTTCAATACGAGCCAGTATAAAACACGGATTCTACGGTCGCGATGAATAGCCAAACCCACACCCCTAGACCCCTACGAGAGCGGCAAGCAACCCTACCAATTCTAGAATTAGGAGACCCGGACTCGACTCCTCGAGTTGGTCTCCCACTGGACTCCAGAACCCGGTTACTTGTGCTCCCCTCCTTGGGTCTATCCTAGTGCGGAAAAGTAAATAATATACAAAAGGTGACATCTTCCACAACCTGGAAGTGCCCCAATAAAAGAATATTACATACAAGTTTTTACATGAATGAAAATGAAAAACACTCATCTCACATAAAAAAACCCCGGCTATTCAAACACGACGATCCAATATAACATATCCAGCAACACATAACATCACATGTCATCAACGTAAGTAAATATGCGCATCCCAATTGTCGTTGACATATAGCAACGAAACCGGCGATATCACATATTACACTTACGGTCACAGAAAAGAAAGTGTAAAACTACAACAGTTGGAATCCGCAATCCTCACAGACATCGCATGCCTAATCAAATGAATACCTTAGACATCACATGCCTAACAATTATAAACCCCGCATTTTAGTCTCAAAATCGAAAACACTTTTCAATATCAAGTCGGGCAATTCAACAAGATTCCCGATATCCTGATCGAATGCTCGTCGCAAACTTCAGTAGACGGCAGCACCCCCGATACCGTCGACGAAGTGCACCAAGGCGGAATACCGCTACCTGGAGCACCCGGACGGATGCTTTCGGCGACGGGGTTCTCCTACAGTCACTTGGTCGGGGCTATGGGGCAAGGCTGTCTATTAAGTTTACCCGGCGAGTATCCGCGTGCGCTACGTGATTGCGACGGACTTTCGATCAAATCAAAATTCCGTGGCAACCGATCAAGTGAGACTAAACTGCTATGTTTATAATATTCATTCAGTTATCTCATAACTACTTGTGAATTCCAATTATTGTATCCTATTCCGGATAAATAGAAAATGTTAAACTTTCCGATCGAACATTCGAACACCCAAGTTTTCCCGAAACAGATCAACACATGAAACAAGTTTAAAAACATTCAGTTCGTGCCTCAGTACCAACGGTCCAGCCGTAGAAGGGTCAAGCCAACGCCTCACATGTGGCACGCCGTACTGCCCCAAACCCTAAGGTTCAAAGGGCAGTTCAAGACGGTCACATAATCGACTTAAGGTTTGTTGTCTTCTAGAGAGACCATCGCGTTACTTGCACTACTTAGAACGTCTTTAAACCTCGGAAAAATCCAACACTTGGAAATTTCTCGACAGGGGAAAAAGTGGGTATTTATATCCGGTCGAACTTTTTAACATATTCTTAAATCATCCGGAAAGACACATAGACAGAGTTTGACAATCCGATCGAATAAACGAATCCCAAAAACAACCCAAGAAAATTCAACTCTTGAATAATATTTAAAAATACCCAGAGAACTCAGCACTAAATAAAGGAAGTTACTGTGCAAAATTGGGTGGGTGACGTCATCATACGGCCGCGGAACCGCCGCAGAAGCCAGGCTTCTGCCGCGGTTCCGCCGCGCTTTGGAGGAATCATGGACACCTGTTGCACAGTAATTCTTAGGATTCCCTGCTGATTTTTCTGCATATTTTTAATTTGGAAAAATCCTAGTTTTTAGAAAAAGTCCAGAGAGCTATTTTGGAGTTAGGGTTTTGGTTCGATCGGGTTTCAAACGTCGTCTACTCATCGCCTAAGGCTCTAGCTAGTCTCTGATACCACTGTAGGGTTCCTAGGCACTCACAAGAGGTCTCACAAGGCATCAACCATGCCAATTTCAAAAATTACGGTTCCGAGAAACCCTAGACTACGGATCGATAACTAGATGTCTAGGCGAAAGATGCAACTAGTAAACTACTTTACTAAGAGAACGGAAATACAACCTTTGTAGATCCGGTTCGCCACCTCCATAGCTCCGCAATGAAGTCTCCTCGCTGTCCAAATGGAAACCCGGGCTCTAGCGTCGGCTTCATCGGAGAAATGGGCGGGCAAGGTCGTCGGCTTCGTGCCGAAGATGATCTACGTCGAGGCATCACAAGATCAAGCTCCCACTTCACCAAGTCATGAAACTTGTGAAGAAAACACACTCTACTACTTGGCAAGTGGTAGAGGATGAAGAAATAGGAAGTGGGTTCACTTTAGAATTGGATTTCTCACTTGTTTTCATCACTTGTCATTGATGTAGCAAGCTTTTCTTCCTTGCTCATCAAGAAGAAGAAGAAAGAAATGAATATGATAAGTTAATTAAATCCAAAAGAAAAATGAATACTTATCATATTCAAACCATGGTTAAGTGTATAGAATGAATCATGGTTAAGTGGAATGGTTAGGGTTAAGCATGAGACAAAATGGGGACTTAGTCAAAGTTTCATGAAGCTTCAATATCCATCCAAAGAAAGCCACCATTTTTCATAATGCTTTTTATTTTCCATAAAGAATAAATAAATAAATAAATAAATGAGAAAACCAAAACTCTATCCATTTAAATAACCATGGTTCAATCTTTACACAAACTCAAGTAAACATGCATCATCAAACATGATACAATCATTTGCACAAAAAGTATATCACATATACAACTTGTACATTCAAGTGAGAAAATCCATTTAAAGTGAACCAATACTAGTTAATGCAAAGTAATATATCATATATATAATTATGCATTAAATCATTAAATCAACACTTGATTTAACGATCTGGTCATATCGCATACAACCGACCAATATCCAATGTATCGGCTTATCGAATCAATCCTTGATTCGATAACTAGGTTATATCGCATACAACCATTCGATACATTCATCGCGAGAATGGAATACGGTATCACATACACGCATTATTCTCGGTCCCGCACATATCTCATAGGCGCTCCTATTTCGTTTCGCTTGAGCCAGGAAACCTCTGTGTAGGACTCTAAAGACTCGTCAATACGCCGGCAGCAGGTGATGATCATATCAAACACCCACAAGCCGCAAGCGGTCTCCTAAACGTAACGGCCACCCGGGTATTGAGCGATCAAAAGATCGACGAGCAAGCCCGCTCACACTCCTGTGAATCCAACCAGTAACACTTACCGTACAGTCCTGTCTAATCGTCTGATATGTCGCATATATTGCCTAGGGGTGGTAAACGTCAGACCCCAATAGCTCGATAAGTCGTGTCGATATGAGGTCTATAACTATTCGAGAAACTACTGGTAACACTTACCAGTAAATCTCAGCAACCCTGGCCAGGGATTTCCGGTTATAGCCAATCGAACACAGCGCAACATCCACTCCCTATACCGGGAGAGACGAATCCCCTCCTATCGCTCATTGCCTCCATGTGATTCGGGACTGTACCCAAAAACCACCGTTTTGCACGCCCTCTTGGACGTGGTAAGATGGAAATCAAAGCACAGTGGGAACCACACAAGACTCTATGACGATCTCGGGTCAACAGACTACTCTGTACCAGTGTCACCAGAGAACTGCCATCTGACGTAAGGTATAATACCATCTGGGAGTTCTCGGCGCGTCCGTCCAGTGTACCCAGTCTCTACTGAGCACCTGTATATCATCTCTGATGTCAAACACCAATGGATATGGGATCATCCATCGCCCATCTGTATGGGTCGAGAAGGTATACGCTAGTCTACTCTGGTATATCGATGCCCCGTCTCGATATACCCACGACTAGGGACCTTGAAGGATGTACTTATGGACTACCATGTCCCCACTAGTATGATCCGCATCACAGTCCAGGTAGTCAAGTACTCATCCTAAGGGCTTTACCAACATGTAACAGAGAGACTATCAGTGTACACGTTAAGGTAAAGAGTAACCAGATAGCATACTATCATGTCGAGCAAGAAAGTCCTCCCTATATATGTCCCAGCATCCACTACAATATACATCCTATGTACAGTAATGGCCTCTAGGGCATACATATAACTAACACTTGGTGGTGTCGTTGGACTCACCAATGCCCTAGCAGCATTCAAGGATGTGATGAACCAGATTTCTTCAGGCCGTTCCTCGACCAGTTGATTGTTGTGTTATTGAAGACATTCTGGTCTATTCCAATGTGTCGTGAGGAACTTAAGCAGCACTTGAGGATTTTCTTTGCAAACATTGGGAGAGCCCAAGTGGTTTGCTAAATTCTCGGAGTGTTCTTTCAGGCTTGATTGTGTTGACTTCCTAAGGTCTTGTGGTTATGGGCGACTTTGTTGTTCACAGTAATGTTTCGCGAGTGGGGCTCAATTGTATATTGATGTAGCACTATTGAGTTATCGCTCATGCTTCCCGACAGTTGGTGGAAGTACGAGCAGGATATCCCACTTATGATCTTGTTGGATATAGTGCCCTCAGAGTCAATTATTGGATCGCAGGCACATGATTGCAATGATTGTGGGAGGACCTATGTCGGTTGGACAATCTTACTATGGATGATTGTATACTATCTGGTTTGTCTTTATCATCGTGTACATGCTTTAGGTGACGTTGTGCTTCACTATTACACGTTGATGGAGAATAGTATGCTACTATGGTTTATCTTTATCATCGTGTACTGCTTTAGTTGACCTTACAGGTCGCTATTACACGTTGATAGATATAAGTCCACGTTAGCACCCCGGCCGTCTAACAGACGCCGAATGAGAAACAAAAATTTTTAGAAACTTGCGCTATCGCGTACCGTAACCCGGATCTGCCATTAAAGATAAACTAACAAATTACAAATGGGTAGAAACGTTATACCGAATGATCCGAGTCCTTCGGTCTTCAACCATCATCCCACGCTTTGTTGCGGCTGCTCCGATCTCCTGAATCTCCAGTCTCGTCGTCCAGGTGGCACCACGTCGACGGATCTTTAAACGGGCTCCCGCCTCTGAACCGAGGCAACTCGATCGTCAAGTTTGCTAGAAGAGACGACCAAGATGATGTAGAGAATGAGTAGAACACTTTGTCTCGTTACGTCCAAAGGTATGGACGAACGGTTAATGAAGTTGCCTTTTGGAATCGGGTGAAATGAGAATTGTCTATTCTAATTTCCATGCACCAAAAACCTTATTCTTTTTTCTAACAACCATCATCCTCTCAAGAGAGGGGACCGGCCACTTTATAACAAGAGGGAGGTGAGGGTAGGAGAGAGGAGGGGGTGACCACAAGGATATGAAGCTTATCATAACCTAAACACAAAGAATGAGTCATACAACACCTAGTATGAACACAATCAATGCAAACCAATCACAATTAACCTAGTCACCTTGTCATTAAATGCACCATTAATGACCTAATGACTCACAAGCCTTGTCACCCTCTCAAGAACAGATAAATCCGTATTTAACCGACTGTTAAATATGGATGATAGAAAACTGGAAACTGGCAACTTCCAAAAGTGACCCTGAAACGAATTTCAGGATAACCCCGTATCGGTATAAACATACCCGCATTTGTATTACGACCGAATACAAATGCAACTGAGACAAAGATATTATATCTACACAGTATAATACTCGTATCCAGCTTAAACCAAAGCCGATCAGTATTATCTGCCCGAAAAATGACACGTGCGAAAACGCACGTGCATTTTCCGAACCTTGCCATAAAACCATACGGCCTCTACAACGTTTCGCCCGAACTTGGGAAAGTGTCTGTGGGGGACTCTAATGACTCATCAACACACTGGCCCTGGGTATAACCTCTAGCACGTCAGAGGTACGAGCTGTACGTAACGTTTGCCTATGTGTTGATTGGAAGGGAAGCTGACGAGCGAACTCATCTATAAACCCTACTGAGCCTGACAGTGACAATGTATATAGAGTCCGGTCTGTTCGTCTAAAGAGTATCGCATATCGAGTCTAGGGGGTGGATAAAGTCAGACCCCGAATAACGCGATAATTCGTGTCGGTATGAATCCCATCACCACCTGAGAAACTACTGATCCAAATCAGTAATTCTCCACTACCTTGGCCAAGGATTTCTAGTGATGGCCACCCGTGCACTGCGCGACATCAACCCCCAATACCGGGAAGACAAACCCCCGACGATCCGCTCACTTGCCTCCAATGTGGCTCGGGACTGTACCCAACTAAAACCTGTTTGCACAATTCCTTTGAGCGTGGTAGGGTAGTAATCTAAGCACAGTGGGAACACACATGAGAAAAATGATGATCTCAGGTCGATGAACTAACCTGTACACATGTCACCAGGGAACTGCTAACTGACGATATGTATAATACCAACTAGCATGTTCCCGGCGAGTCCTGTCCGGTGTACTCATAACCTAATGAGCACCTGTATACATCTTAGGTGAACCAACTGACACCAGTGGCTTGTGAGACCGCCCACCGCCCCTCGTCGGGGTCTCGACTGTATACACTAGTCTACTCTGGAGTATCGATGCCGTGTCTCGAAACTCCCACGACTAGGGACACTTTTAAGGATGTGCTTATAGACCCCAGCTCCCACGTATATGATTGCCATCATACTGCTGGTAGTCAAGCATGAATTCTATAGGCTCTATCATCATGCAATAGTGAATTAAAGCATATATACGATGATAAATACAAACCAGATAGCATACTATCATCTCGAGCAAGACTGTCATATCGGTATAGGTCCTGCCTCAATCATTGCAATCACCTACCTGCGATCCAATAATTGACTTTGAGGGCACTATCTCCAACAATCTCCCACTTACACTCAAGGATAATTATTGCGATGTCGCATACTCACAGCCCGTGTGATATCGAACATCCAACTCTTCTACTAATCAGTTTCACAAAGCTAGTTTTTAAAACTCTTGTGTTCGAGAAATAGCCTCAGTGAGTGGATCTGCCCTGATGTTTCTTTCTATGTCTCTCTTAATCTCAAGTTCGCGGAGAAAACCATCTCCCGAAATGAGTAATACCTGTCTTAGAATGCGTCTGAATATCTGATGGGACCTAGTTGATAAATGAACTCCAAATCCAGACTTCTTAGACTTTATTGATAACTGAACCTAATCAGTATCGCGCACCATGCCTCCCACGGTATCCTTTTGGACCACCTGTCCATAATACTGTCCCTCATCATAGGGAAAACTATAACTCTGACAATCACTCTGTCATCCATGTCACCTTGGAAGCCTGGAATGATAACCGTCTCCCAAAGGAGGCTGCCGTCATCAAATCCGTAGAACATGTACTTATGTTCTAAAACTGCTTCCATATGTTTCTTCAGGAATGGATTAATATAAACTTATCACATCTAATGCAAAAACAACATCTGGTGTGGTACTTGATATCTCATGATTGGCTCAATTGCCTAAGTATGTGATTTGCCAATCATGCACATCCCTCTCTTCTTTAGTCTCTAAGACACCTTTAGAGAGGGTGACTCCATCACCTGCAGGTACACCACCATGCCGAGAGTCATCTATTCTAAAATACTATTAGAATACTGTCAAAATACCCACATTGGGAAACTACCCAAATCTAGATCTAAAACCATAGATCTAGTAACCAGAATGTCTGTTATTATATCCATATCCTGTCTGGAGAAACAACTGTGTGACGACCACAGTACAACCGATTGTAGTATAGGAATTTTACTTCCTATTCTGTGTATGTCATCCAAATACCAGGACATCACACTCTACTACCTTCTTAACAGATCCATCCCCTATTCTGATGAAGTCAAAGCTATGACTGTCTTATCAAAATTAGATGTCTAATCTCCACTATATTTGCTCAAGCCTATAAATAGAAATAAGCTACTTGCCCACTACGCTTCCGCTGCTCCCACTGACTACGACAACCCTCTGGCAGAATAATATACACGTACACTTCTAAAGCTAGTTTAGAACGACGCTATACTTATCCTATTGCCGGGTTTCATAGTCTGGAACAACAGTAGTGTCAAGTCTGGGTAAACAAGAACCTTCCTGTCACCGTCCTGGAAGCTACCGGAGTACCTCTCGGGTGTTTGAGGTTACCCACCATGTCTGCGGAGTGGCTATTGGAATGTCTAACCTGATTGAATATATAGGTCCTATTAAATTTTCCGTAATCGTTTGCGGTTCTGGAATCACTTCCAGTTCTACCATACTCCCACTACTGTTTTCTGAAAAAAATCCATTTTAATAAAACTGTGGCGAGTCAAGAACAATATCACTATTGATCTTCCAGATCGTAGAAATGTCAACCCTCGTCAAAGCCAGGGTCAACCCACAAACTGTCATTACAGAAACGTGCCTTGAGTTATCCAGTGTCTGGTTTTAAGCATAAGCTGGACAACTCCCCATATCTTAACATCGTTAAAATATGAACCATTCTATATACAATATAGAAATAGAAGCACTTATTTAATTGGAACCAGATTCAAATCATGCAGCTGTCTCCAGTGCATAACAACTTAATGGAAAAAGGCTAATCAGCATTACTCAACTTAGGAATCCATCCAATTATGAGTAACCTGAAAGAGAAACAAGTTTCTCAAAACTATTATTATCATCTGAATACCAATCACAAGAATCTACATCTTCGATCTCTTTAAAGAATCCCGATACTTGCGACAACTGGTTCTCTACACAACTTCTCAAAACTTAGACATTGTATTTCTACGAAACACTTGTCTAAAAACTAGAGAAGTCACAAGTAAACAGAACATAGTACGATGACCTACCCCTCTGTCCTGACGGACACTGGACAACATACAATATTCTGTATAAGTCCGCTGAGTTGAATAACTCAAAATCTGTGCATCGTAGGTTGAAAACTGTACCCAGGCGATTTCCTCAAATATTACCAATTACAACGAATTCCGATAAAATGAGGATGATCACCTAATTCCCAATAACTTACTCCCACTCATCATCTGTAAAACCATACAGATGTGAGAATCTTACCTGGTAAATTCATACCCTGGAGTAAGCATCTAATCAGGAAATCAGTTTTCTTTTAACAATGCACAGTGTAACTGAAACATGAAAATGTTTCGTAGGGGTATCCTGGTATTCCTGTTAATGCCTCTTCCATAATCCTATTCATGACTGTAACCGTATATTTCTTTGCCATCTCTCCAAATCCATTAATTTTTCTTTAGTCGTTACCTTCTGTACACCTTCGTTAGGCTAAATGGTTTTCTTCCTTCCCTACCGTTCGGCACCAGCCTATGGTTTGGAAGAAGACTATCCAATAAGCATAACAGGTGTACCCTCCTAATCCTAGGAGTACATGCAACTGAAGAGAAGGTGATGATAAAAGATAACTGAATAACACCTTATTCTATTTCTCCCGAACTGGGGAAAAAGTAAAGGTGAAATAGGAGTGGCGATAAAGTACGTGGTTTGGTCGTGAATGATAACAGTCGCAATTTACTTTGCCCACTTTCTAATCCCTTTATTTTGTCTTTAGTTATTACCTTCTATACACCCTATTTAGGCTAATTGGTTTTCTTCATTCCCTACCTTTCGGCACCAGCCTATGGTTTGGAATAAGACTATCCAATAAGCGTAATAGGTGTACTCTCCTAAACTAAGGAGCCCTTGCAACCTGGGTGAAGGTGATAATAAAAGATAACTGAATAAACCAATTCTATTTCTCCTGAACCTGGATCCATCCTCGAAGTAGTACCTTCGAGTTCGTATATAACCATACGATGGATCTTATCCAATGGAAGTGGATGTCCGTAGTTATACGGGGTGTTCTGAGAAATACAAAGGGTAAAAGAAGGAGCGGCAATGACTTATGCAACTTGGACAATCCAAAAGTCAGTATTTTAAGAAGGTTCGGTCAACTTGGTCACTGAGTCAAAGTCTAGGGTCGGTCAAAGGTCGCTGCCAAAAAGAGAGAGAGAAAAGAAACACTCTGCGTGCACTCTAACCTAGATCAGAATGGTTATCATTTTATCTAATCAGGAAACCTCCCACTGTAACCTCAAATTCTCCTCCAAACCTAAAGAAGAATCAGTCGGGATCACCCGAAGAGTAAACCAACTCATCAGTGGGAATCGGGATCCAACTATCATCGCATGATAACTTGATGGAAGCCACTCAACTTATCACACTTCAGAAGGTATGCGCATGCCTGGCAAGTTTCATGTATGTTTGAAACTCCCGATGTGATTTTTGCCCCATGCTCTTATGACCTTGGCTAAGGGCCAAGTATGTCATAAGTCACATGCCAAGTTCTACCCGTCACTATCCAGGTCAATTTGAACCCACCCGCACATGCCCTTGATTAAGGGCCAAGTATGACAGAACGACTGTCCCAAACCAACTCATCTATCTATGCAACAATTGAATACTTAGCAACTACCAAACACTATGCCTTGACTAAGGGCCAAGCATGCATAGCTTGAATACTACTGAATACCCAAAAGAAATGACGGAGGGCTACGGCTGGTTTTTGGCGAAAAACCTTTAACGTAATGAACATGATCTCGTTGAAGGAAACTGATAGCTTTTTATAAAATATAGTGGCGAAAACGTTTTGCTAAAGAGGTCACTCCCGGTGAAGGGATCTCGGTTCTTTCCTAGTGGAATGAGGTGCAGGATATTCCAACTGAATACCACGATGCAAAGCAACTTGTAATCAACTATATTGAAGTTATTACCCTGACGTAAACTTATGCCCAAGGGGTCATTCCCGGTGAAGGGATCTTAGCCCTTGCCTCGTCTAATGAGGTGCGGGATATTCTGACTGAATATCGCTATGCAAAGAAAAAGGAAACATCTTTGTAATAACACCTATTAAAATTTGTTCCAACCACATCAAATATAGGTTTGTTTTATCCTTGCATTGATAAGAATCAATGCAGTCCCATCAATCAATCACACCAGAAAAGAACGAAAATAAAATGTACGTATATGCCGTCCGCATTCGCCACTGGGTCTCGTCATCACCCGTTAGGTTACTTAACTAACGACAGAGCTGGGGCTGGACTAGCGCGGGTGTAAAACATATACAACATCTAATAGTATATATACCAATATACAATAATCGCTCCAGGCGTGATAATATGCAACATTACAGAAAAGTAATAAGCATCACAGAACAATACAGATAATCTGGGATACCCAGGTTTCACAGAGCCGCTACTGAAACCCGACGTTCCCCTGGTCGTGTGGATAGCCTGTGCAATGAAACCTAGACCCCTATGGGTGCGGCAAGTTACCCGCCAAAACCTGAAGCGAGGTAGTCCCCCACAACATAGTGAATGGAACACCCGGCACTTCACGGAATCCAGTAAATTGAGCACCCCTCCTTGGGTCAACCTGTACCCTCTACTAGTACGGCGAATAGTCTGCCAATTCTAGAGTGAGGTCTCTCTGCCTCTCAAAGACATGAGATACGGACCCGTTGCCCTCCAGAACCCGGCTATCCGTGCACTCCTTCGCGGGATAAACCTAGTACAGAAATAAAAATATATACAACGGGTACATCGACCTCTACCCGGTCGTGCCCCACAAAGAATATTATACAAACATGCAGTAACGGCAGTCCTCATGTTGGACGCTCGCCCCGCAATATCAAATGTACAAATAAATCCAAACTGCACTATCATTGCACCCTGCTATCCACCACGACATATCCGCAACATCATAGCACAACACAGAACATCAACGCGAATGTCACGTTCGCAAACCCGTCTAAAAGAACTATAGCAATCAGACGCGGTTTACCGATCAAATGACATTCCCGGTCGGAGATATAATGTAAATACTGTAAACTAACACATTTAAATTTCGATCGACAAAATATCCCAAAGTGGGCCCTACAAACATCTGCTGTACAGTAACAAAATCTGGGCCCAAAAGATATATACCAAAAACCACAATTTCCAACAAAGAACAAACAGTAGAAACCTGACCAACTGAAACGCCAAGACGGCCGCGGTTCCGCGGTCAAATCTTGGCTTTGACCGCGGTTCCGCGGTCATACGGACGATTCAGTGTATCGTTTTTCTCTATTATTCTTTAAAAAGCCTGCTTGTTTTTCTGTGATGCTCAAAATAATTTTTAGACCTAGTTTAAAATCGACAGAAACTTTTATACTGAAAAATGTGATTTTCGAAATTCGGTTCGATCGATATTTTAAACGCGTTACCACAAGTTAGTATAGCTTAATGGTGAGGCTCTGATACCACTGTAAGTCCACGGTAGCGCCCCGGCCGTCTAACAGAAGCCAAATGCGGAACAAAAACTTTTTAGAAACTGCCGCTATCGCGTACCGTAACCCTGATCTGCCATTAAAGATAAACTAACAAATTACAAATGGGTAGAAACGTTATACCGAATGATCCGAGTCCTTCGGTCTTCAACCATCATCCCACGCTTTGTTTCGGCTGCTCCGATCTCCTGAATCTCCAGTCTCGTCGTCCAGGTGGCACCATGTCGACGGATCATTAAACGGGCTCCCGCCTCTGAACCGAGGCAACTCGATCGTCAAGTTTGCTAGAAGAGACGACCAAGATGATGTAGAGAATGAGTAGAACACTTTGTCTCGTTACGTCCATAGGTATGGACGAAAGGTTAATGAAGTTGCCTTTTGGAATCGGGTGAAATGAGAATTGTCTATTCTAATTTCCATGCACCAAAAACCTTATTCTTTTTTCTAAGAACCATCATCCTCTCAAGAGAGGGGGCCGGCCACTTTATAGCAAGAAGGAGGTGAGGGTAGGAGAGAGGAGGGGGTGACCACAAGGATATGAAGCTTATCATAACCTAAACACAAAGAATGAGTTATACAACACCTAGTATGAACACAATCAATGCAAACCAATCACAATTAACCTAGTCACCTTGTCATTAAATGCACCATTAATGACCTAATGACTCACAAGCCTTGTCACCCTCTCAAGAACAGATAAATCCGCATTTAACCGACTGTTAAATACGGCTGATAGAAAACAGGAAACTGGCAATTTCCAAAAGTGATCCTGAAACGAATTTCAGGATAACCCCGTATCGGTATAAACATACCCGCATTTGTATTACGACCGAATACAAATGCAACTGAGATAAAGATATTATATCAACACAGTATAATACTCGTATCCGGTTTAAACCAAAGCCGATCAGTATTATGTGCCTGAAAAATGACACGTGCGAAAACGCACGTGCATTTTTCGAACCTTGCCATAAAACCATATGGCCTCTAAAACCTTTCACCCGAACTTAGGAAAGTGTCTGTTGGGGACTCTAATGACTCATCAACACACTGGCCCTGGGTATAACCTCTACTACGTCAAAGGTACGAGCTGTACGTAACGTTTACCTATGTATTGATTGGAAGGGAAGCTGACGAGCGAAGGCATGTATAAACCCTACTGAGCCTGACAGTGACAATGTATATACAGTCCGGTCCGTTCGTCTAAAGAGTATCGCATATCGAGTCTAGGGGGTGGATAATGTCAGACCCCTAATAACGCGATAATTCGTGTCGGTATGAAGCCCATCACCACCTGAGAAACTACTGATTCAAATCAGTAATTCTCCACTACCTTGGCCAAGGATTTCTAGTGATGGCCACCCGTGCACTGCGCGACATCAACACCCAATACCGGGAGAGACGAACCCCCAACGATCCGCTCACTTGCCTCCAATGTGGCTCGGGACTGTACCCAACTAAAAGCTGTTTGCACAACTCCTTTGAGCGTGGTAGGGTAGTAATCTAAGCACAGTGGGAACTCACATGAGACAAATGACGATCTTAGGTCGATGAACTAACCTGTACACATGTCACCAGGGAACTGCTATCTGACGATATGTATAATACCAACTAGCATGTTCCCGGCGAGTCCTGTCCGGTGTACTCATAACCTAATGAGCACCTGTATACATCTTAGGTGAACCAATTGACACCAGTGGCTTGTAAGACCGGCCACCGACCCTCGTCGAGGTCTCGATTGTATACACCAGTCTACTCTGGAGTATCGATGCCCTGTCTCGAAACTCCCATGACTAAGGACACTTTTAAAGATGTGCTTATAGACCCCAGCTCCCACGTATATAATCGCCATCATACTGCTGGTATTCAAGCATGAATCCTATGGGCTCTATCATCATGCAATAGTGAACTAAAGCATATATACGATGATAAATACAAAGTAGATAGCATACTATTATCTCGAGCAAGACTGTCATATCGGTATAGGTCCTGCCTCAATCATTGCAATCACCTACCTGCGATCCAATAATTGACTTTGAGGGCACTATCTCCAACATTAGAGCCCTTAGGATTCTTGCTTGACTACCAGCAGTATGATGGCGATCATGTACGTGAGAGTTGGGTATTCTATAAGCACATCCTTAAAGTTGTCCCTAGTCATGGGAGTTTCGAGACTGGGCATCGATACTCCGTTAGGAGACTAGTGTATACAGTCGAGACCCCGACGAGGGGCGGTGGCCGGTCTCACAAGTCATTGGTGTCAGTTGGTTCACCTAAGATGTATACATGTGCTCATTGGGTTATGAGTACACCGGACAGGACTCGCCGGGAACATGCTAGTTGGTATTATACCTAGCATCAGATAGCAGTTCCCAGGTGACATGTGTACAGGTTAGTTCATTCACCTGAGATCGTCATTTGTCTCGTGTGAGTTCCCACTGTACTTTGATTACTACCCTACCACGGCTCAAAGGATTCGTGCAAAAAGGTTTTAGTTAGGTACAGTCCCAAGACACATGGAGGCAGTGAGATGATCGGCAGGGGTTTCATCTCTCTCGATATTGGGGGTGAGATCGCGCTGTGTCTAGGAGAGCCATTACACGAAGTCCTTGGCCAAGGAAGGAGATTTACTTGTAAGTATTCCAGTAGAATCTCAGGGTGTTCTGGGCTACACTCCGACATGACTTGTACCGCTTTTGGGGGTCTGACTTTCACCAACCCCTAGGCCCGACATGCGATGCTCATAGACGAATGGACCGGACTGTACGGATATTGTCACTGACAGGCTCAGTAGGGTGTCAGGATGAGTTCGCTCATCGACCTCCCTTTTGGTCAATACCTCATAGCCCGTTACGTACGGCTAGTACCTATGACGTGCTAGTGGTTAAATCCACAGCCAAAGTATTGACGAGTCTTTAGAGTCCCCCAGAGACAGTTTCTCAAGTTTCGGGCGAAACGATGTAGAGGCCGTATGATATATGGTAGGGTCCGATCATATACGTGCAGTAATGCACGGATCATGATCGGGCGGATCATACTAGTGGGCTTTGGTTTAAGCCGGATCCTAGTATTAGATTTGTTGGATTACTTTAGTCTCATCGCACTCGCATTCAGTTGGAATGCGGGTGCAGGTATGTATATACTGGTGAGGGGTATCCTTGTGATCCGTCACGAGTTTACTTTAGATATTGCCGTATCATTTTATTGTTACAAACAATTGGATTAATATTTGCATATTGAAATTATGAGCTAGAAATCATCATTTTGTGCATTTAATATGGCATGTGCAAGGTTAGTGACTCATGGTCTCTTTTATTGTGCACATGTCACATTATATGATGGATTTGAGTGATGAATTGATAAGTAGAGAGAGAGGGGCTGCCATGATATGGTTGCTAGCTCTTGTATTTTGAGATTCCTCTCACTCTCACTCTCATAATCATTCTATCACAAAAGGAAAAAGAAAGCTTCTTCTTCTTCTTCCTCCTCTAGCTCTAAATCTCCATTAATGGCAACACCTATAACCTCCATCCAAATCAATGGATGCAAGAGACAAAGTGATCACACACATTCTCTACATCACCTTGGATACGTCGGCTAGCACACTTCGTGCCCGAGTTGCTTTGGATGAAGCGGGAGCCCATAAAAAGAATCGATGATGTGGTGCCCTTTCCGACGAGGAGATCGAGACCGGAGATGCCATGAGGAACTTGGGATGGTGGCCAAAGACCGAAGGACACGGATCGATCGGTATAGCTTTCCAACCCTCTCTCTAGATAGCTAGTTGTAGGTTAATGGTTCGATCCGGGTTTTAAGCATACGATAGCGCTGGTTTCTAATTAAGAAAAAGTTTTCGTTTCCGTATTTTGGCCTAGACGGCCGGGGCGCTACCGTAGTCTTACATGGTATCAGAGCCACGCCATTAACCTTTACTAGCTTGCTCTAACGTATTTAGAACTTCGATCGAACGAATTTTCTAAAAACTGCATTTTCAAGTCACGGTTTCTGTCGAATTTTTTCATGTGGTCAAAAAATTATTTAGTGTGCTTCAGAAATTCAGGCAGGGTTTTTTAGGAGTTATGAGAAAATTCGGTTGCATGATCGTACGGTGCCGCTGCGGAACCGCTGCAGTAACCCTCTTCTGGCCGCGGTTCCGCCGCCATTCTGTGCCCTCACTGCACCAAAATTTCTACGGTGCTTTATGACTTGGAAATTAGGTTTCTGGAATGTTTTGTTTTGGCCCAGATTATTTTGAGTATTGGGATAGTACTTGGGGCCCACTTCGGGGTATTTTGTCGATCGAAAATTTTAAACATGTTAGTTCACAGTATTTACATTATATTTGCGACCGTGAATGTTATTTGATCGGTAAATCTTGTCTAATTGCTATAGCCCTTTTAGACGAATTTGCGAACGTGACATTCACATTGATGTTCTGTGTTGTGCTGTTATGATGCGGATTTATCGTGGTGGATAGCCTGGGTGCAATGTTAGTATAGTTTGGTTGTATTTTGTACATTTGATATTGCGGGATGAGCGTCCGACATGTGGAGTGCCGTCACTGCCGTTTGTATATTATTCTTTTGGGGCACGACCGGGCTGAGGTCGATGTACCCGTTGTATATATTTTTTACTTTCTGTATTAGGATTACCCCGCGGTGGGGTGCACGGGTAGCCGGGTTCTAGAGGGAAACGGCCCCGCATCTCATGGCTTTGAGACGGGGGGGCTTCACTCTAGAATTGGCGGGCTATTCGCCGCACTCGTACGGGGTACAGGTTGACCCAAGGAGAGGTGTTCAAGTTACCGGATTCCGTGAAGTGCTGGGTGATCCATTCACGTTGTTGAAGGGGGTTGCCTCGCTTCAGTTTTTAGCGGGTAACATGCCGCGCCCGTAGGGGTCTAGGATTTCATTGCACAGGCTATCCACACGACCAGGGGAACGTCGGGTTTCAGTAGCGGCTCTATGAAACCCGGGGATCCCAGATTATCTGTATTGTTCTGTGATGCGTATTACATTTCTGTGATATTACATTTTATCACGCCTTGAGCGAATATTATATATTGATATATATACTAGTAGATGTTGCATATGTTTTACACCCGCGCTAGTCCAGTCCCCGCTCTGTCGTTAGTTAAGTAACCAAACGGGTGATGACGGGACCCAGTGGCGAATGCGGATGGCATATACGTACATCATATTTTCGTTCTTTTGTGGTGTGATTAATTGATGGGACTGCATTGATTCGGATCAATTAAAGGTAAACAAACCTATTCTGATGTTGTTTTACATTTTTCAAAAAAATCTGTTATTGCAAGGACGTTCTCTTTTGTTTTGCACAGTGGTATTCGGTTATGAATAACCAGCACCTCAGTCGACGAGGCAAGGGCCTAGATCCCATCACCGGGAGTGACCCTTTGGACAGAAGTTTGCGTCAGGGTAATAACTTCACTATAGCCGATTACGTTTTGCTTTGTATCGTGGTATTCAATTGGAATATCCTACACCTCATTCTACGGGGAAAGAGCCGAGAACCCTTCACCGGGAGTGACCTCTTTAGCAAAGGTTTTCGCCACTATATTTTTATAAAAAGCTATCCGGTTCCTTCAACGATATCAAGTTCATTACGTTAAAGGTTTTTCGCCAAAAACCATTCATAGCCCTCCGTCATTTCAGAAGGGTAGCACTTAGTATTCATGATATGTTTGTTGACCTTCGTCAAGGCATAGTGAATGGTAGCTGTTTGTTACCCTTCTGCTGCATAGATAGATGCGTTGGTTTGGGACAATCGTATAGCCTTGTTGGCCTTCGTCAAGGGCTTGTACGGGTGGGTTCAAATTAAGCTGGACAATGACGGGTAGAACTTGACATGTGACTTATGATTTATTGACCTTCGTCAAGTTCATAAGAGCATGGGGTAAAAATCACATCGGGAGTTTCTAAAGAAACTGAAACTTGCCAGATAGGCGCATACCATCTGGAGTGTGATAACGTGAGTGGATTCCATCACGTTATCATGCGATGATAGTTGGATCCCGATTCCTACTGATGAGTTGGTTTACTCCTCGGGTGATCCCGGCTAATTCTTCTTTCAGGTTTGGAGGAGAATTTGACGATACAGTGGGAGGTTTCCTGATTAGATAAAGCGATAACCATTCTGATCTAGGTTAGAATGCACGCAGAGTGTTTCTTTTCTCTCTCTCTTTAGCAGTGACCATGGCCCGACCCTTGACTATGACTCAGTGACCAAGTTAACCGAACCTTCTTAAAACACTGGCTTTTGGATTGTCTTAGTTGCATACCTCATTGCCACTCCTACTTTTACCCTTTTCTCCAGAACACCCTGTATTACTACGAACATCCACTTCCATTGGATAAAACCATCGTATGGTTATATACGAACTCGAAGGAACTTGTTCCAGATTCGAGGATGGTTTCCGGTTCTGGAGAAAACGAATAGGACTATTCAGTTGTCTTTTCCTTTTACCTTCTCTCAGGTTGCGAGTGCTCCTTGGATTAGGACAGTACACCTATTACGCTTATTGGATAGTCTTCTTCCAAACCATAGGTAGGTGCCAAATGGTGGGGAATAAAGAAAACCAATTAGCCTATCGATGGTGTACAGAAGGTATTAAGTAAAGACAAATAAAGGGATTAGTAAGAGGGCAAAGTAAATTGCGACTGCTATTCACGACCAAACCATGTATTTCATCGCCACTCCTACTTTACCTTTGTATTTCTCCGGAACACCCCGTATCACTACGAAGATCCACAGTTTATTGGATACTCCATCGTATGGTTATATACGAGCTCGAAGGGACTTGTTCCAGTTCGGGGATAGATTCTGGTTCAGGAGAAATAGGAATAAGGTTTATTCAGTTGTCTTTTATCTTCACCTTCTCTCAGGTTACGAGTACTCCTAGGATTAGGAGAGTACACCCATTATGCTTATTGGATAGTCTTCTTCCAAACTATAGGCTGGTGTCGAACGGTAGGGAAGGAAGAAAACCATTTAGCCTAAAGGGGTGTGCAGAAGGTAATGACTAAAGACATATAAAGGGATTTGGAGAGATAGCGAAGAAATATACGGTTATAGTTATGAATCTGATAATGGAAGAGGCATTACTAGGAATACCCGGATACCCTTTCGAAACATTTACATGTTTCAGTTTCACTATGTATTGTTAAAAGAAAACTGATTTCCCAATTAGCCCTTGCTCCAGGGTATGTATTTACCAGGTTTGATTCTCACATCTATATAGTTTTACAGATGATGAGTAGGAGTAAGTTATTGGGAATTGGGTGATTATCCTCATTATATCTGGATTCGTTGTAATTGGTGATATTTGAGGAAATCACCTGGGTTATTTGCCGGACGACAAATATTTGGTTTTGAATATCCGTTGTTATGCACCAATTTCAAATTGATATATCTGTACGTTTATTTTTATAAAGTGAGATATATCTTTTTGAAATTATGTCTATGACATTTACCTATATCAGTGGATGGTTAAGTAAGGAGCATTAAACAGCGGTGTAATTCTTGTTAGCCATAAGTACAGTTTTCAACTTACGACACACAGGGAATGAGTTATTAGTCTCAGGGGACTTATACAGAGTATTGTATGTTGTGTTAGTGTATATGCCCTAGAGGCCATTACTGTACCATACTAGTTTGTATATTACTTGATGGAAGCTTGGGATATTCACAGTTGTATAGACAATCTTGGTCGAAATGGTAGTATGTTACTTGGTTTGTTTCTACTTTAATGTGTGCATTTAGCATATCGCCTATACACATTAGTGGAGCCCTTAGGATCTTTGCTTGATTACCAGCGTTGTGATGGCAGTCACACTAGTGGGAGCTGGGTAATTTACAAGCACATCCTTATACAGGTCCCTAGTCGTAGGATTATCGAGACAGGGCATCGATACTCCGGAGTAGACTAGCGTATGCGCTACTCATCACAGCAGGGGAGATGGTCCGTCCCACTGCCGTCAGTACGTCGTACTTGAGATAGTATGCAGGTGCTCGTGAGGTTACGAGTACACTTGACAGGACTCGTCGGGAACTGTTGGTTGGTACTATACCTATCGTCAGTTAACAGTTCCCAGGTGATATGAGTACAGCTTAGTCCACTGACTTGACACTGTCACTTCTCCTCGAGTGTGTTCCCACTGTTCTTAGATTGTTACCCTACCACTGCTCAAATGAGTCGTGCAAACAGGTAGCAGTTGGGTACCTCCCGAAGCACTTGGAGGCAGTGACGGTTAGACAGGATTCGTCTCTCCCGGTATTGGGGGTTGATATCGCGCTGTGTCAAGGAGAGCCATTACACATAGTCTTCCCTGGCCAGGGCAAGCAAGATATATTGGTAGGTTATCCAGTGTTATCTCAGGGTGTTCTGGGCTATACTCCGACACGACTTGTACCGATGTTACGGGACTGACGTTTACCACCCCCTAGGCCCGACATGCGATATTCTCAGACGAACAGACCGGACTGTATAGAGATTGTCACATTCAGACTCAGTAGGAGTTCGGATGGGTTCACCTCATCAGTCTTCTTATCGGCATCTAACTGGGGACCGTTACGTACAGCTAGTACCGTTTGCGGCCTGTGGTTAAACCCACTTCCAGCGTGTCTTTAGAGTCCCACATAGAGAGCTATTCGCCTTTGGGCAAAACAGAGTAGAGGTCGCATGGTTTTGCGACAGGATTCGTTCACATCCGCGCACTTGTCCACGTTTGGTGTCCGAGCAGTTATTACTAGCGGGCTTTGGTTTAAGCCAGATCCTAGTATATGTTTTGAAATTGGTTTTATCTCATTGTATTCGTGTTCCTCGGAACACGGATGCGGGTGCGTATGCACAGTTGACTGAGGCAGAGGAAGCGGATTCTCATTAGGGTTGTTGACTGTTGACTTTTTCTAAACCCTAATGAGAATAAGAAATATGATTGATAATATTAATTAAGTATTATTGTGCCATGGTTGAGTTGAACATTTGACTTTTGTTGACTTGTTGACTTTGTTAACCTGTTGACTATTTTGGACTTGTTCACCATCATCATTTCATTTCAATGATGCTTCTTGTTCTTTGCAACATGCATTAAATGCATGAAATGATAATGGCCATTGAAACTAACCATCACAATTCTTAATTATTATTATTATCATCATTATTCTTTCTTTTTTGAGCATGGTTGTAAAAAGTCAAGCTCATTATCTCTTGATCACTCTCTCTCATCCAAAGCTCACCCTCTTCCTCTCTCTCAAAACTCTCCTGTCTCATGTGTTTGAGAAGAATGAGCTATTGAGATAAAACCCTAAAAACTCTTCTCAACTCACTCTAGAGTTCTAGGTCTAGCAAGCCAAGCACTTTAGTTGCCTCTCGGTTGAGGTAGGAGCTCAAGGTAGAGGCTTTCGGGTGGATCCTTCTTCGACAACAAGGAGACTACGAGGTGGAGCCGTTCCAACCACTCCAAGGAGCAAGAAGAGAAGGAGTTCAAGACCTAGGTATAACCCTCTAACATAGTAGTTAAACTTCTAGTTAGTTTGCTAGGTTTTTGTTTAGCAAAGATCCTATTTTCTAGTCCATGTTACCTTGCCATAAAAAATCATTTTTTACCGTTTCCGCATTCCCGTAAGAACCGGGACGGGTAATGTGGACTTACAGTTGTATCAGAGCCTAGCTAAACAACAACTAGCATGTTAGCAAAGTATTTAGAATTTCGATCGGAGAAAAAATCGCAAAACACGTCTGAAAACTCATGTTTCTGCCGATTTTTAAAACTGTCCAAAAAATAATTCCACACATCTTAAAAATCGGCTCAGGGTTTTGTAGGAACATACAGCAAAAACGAGCCATTGACTCGGTCAACGCGCTGTGGAACCGCGGCGAGAACATGCTTCTTGCCGCGGATCCGCGGCCGAGTTGACTCGGCCGTGACTCGTCTTTGCTGCAGTTTCATTAGTGTTCCGTTTTGGGATTTTTAGCATATTTTGTTTCTACCCAGAATTTCTAGAGAACAAAGTTGTGTTTGGGGTAGTTACAAATCCGTATTTTGATCGAAATTCTGTAGACTTTAGCTAATGGGTTATATCTGTGATGTGATATATGCACTGAACGCCAACTAATCACTATACGTCGATTAGTGGAGGTTGTGCATATCTGTGATCTGTAATGTTGATGGATTGTGAATATGAACTCGTTGGATTGTCGCGGATGAATAGCCGGGGGGTTGTGAGATAAGAGTTTTCCATATCTTTCATTTGATGTAATATGTAATTTGATGTAATATTATTTTTATGGCCGCACATCCGGGATGAGGTTGTAGCCGCCATTGTATATTATTTCTTTTACTGTTTTTGCTCCTAGTATAGACCCAAGGTGGGGTGCACAAACTACTGGGTACCTCGAAGTGCTGAGTGGCCTACTCACGTTGTTGAGGGAGGTTGCTTCACTTTGGGTACTTGGCGGGTAGTTTGCCTCACCCGTAGGGGTCTAGGGTGGGGTCTTGGCTATTTATCGCGACCGTGTAATTCGCTTTTCGTTGCAGGCTCGAACGAAATGCGGATTCCTAGTATATCCAATGTATTCATCTGTGATCTGGAATGGCTATCATTGCATCTAATGAATGTATATATCTATATATGATATCTAGTAGGCGTTGCTTATGTTTTGCATCCGCGCTAGTCCAGCCCCCGCTCTATCATTAGTTAAGTAACCTGACGGGTAATGACGGGGCCCCGTGGCGAATGCGGATGTCATAGGCGTAAGTCATATTTTCGTTGTTTTCTGCAATGGTAGGATTAAATGATGGGACGCATTAAATTAATGCAAGAAAATGAACCAAAGTTAAAGTCATTGGAACAATTTCAAAACCACTCGGTTTCTTTTCAAAAACAACTTTTAAACGCGGAGCTTAAAACATTCGATTATAAACCGAGTTAAATATTCTATCAGGTTCCTTCGATTATATCAAGTTCACTACGTTCACGGTTTCGCCAAAACCATTCGTAGCCCTCCATCATTTCAGTTAAATATTCGGTAGTATTCAAGCTATGTATTTTGACCTACGCCAAGGCATAGTGATTGGTAGCTGCCGGATATTTATCTTTTGCATAGATAGATGCGTTGGTTTGAGACAGTTATACTTCCATTTTGGCCTACGTCAAGGGTATATACGGGTGGGTTCAAATTAACCTGGTAAATGATGGGTAGAACATGACATGTGAGTTATGATATTTTGGCCTACGTCAAGGTCATAAGAGCATGGGGCAAAAATCCACATCGGGAGTTTCTAAAGAAACTGAAACTTGCTAGTGCTGCATACCATTTGGAGTGTGATGATTCTGGTAGGATTCCTTCAGTTTATCACACGATGATATTTGGATCTCGATCCTACTGTGAGTATATGCTACTCTTCGGAAACTTTCTCACTTAACGATCAATGCTATAAACCAAGTAGGTGTCTAGAAAGGTGATAGCGGGGCTACGCCCACAGGGAAAAAAGGTTACTTAATTAAGGAACTTCGCGAAAGCGTTGGAAAACCTCCCTCGAAGTACCAACACTGGCCTGGCTGAATGGTTAAGCAAGTATTGTACGGTGAAATTGATCCCGACTAATTCTTTCTTTCTGGTTTGAGGAAGAATTCGATTAACAGTGGGAGCCATCCTGTTTAGACAAACTAAAAACCACTCTAAACTTGCAAGAGCATCATGCTAAAGTGTTTCTTCTCTATCTCCTAATTGCAGCGACCAAACGTCATGACCGGACTTAAGTTACTACTAGATAAAAATATACTGACAGGGCCAAACTACAAAGATTGGCTCAGGATTGTCAAAATGGCAATCACTTATGACAAGTTGGGATATCTCCTTACCACCAAAGTTCCCCTGTCCCAGGTCCCACCTCCAGTGTCACGGATAAGGAAATCCGTAAGACCTGGGAGATCGACTGCGCGAAAGCCAAGTGCCTCGTGCTTGCCTCTATGGACAATGAACATCAGAGGAGGCACGAGAATATGGACCTAGAATCCATATTTCTCCATACTAAGGAACTATATGGAGTGCAATCCCGTATCGCCAGATACGAAGTCTCGAAAAAGTTTTTTTCGGTGAGATTGGCCGTCGGATCATCGGTAGTGGAACACGTGCTTAAGATGATTGGCTTTATTGAAGAGCTCGCGGACCTTGGGACCACGTTAGAGAACGAGCTCTATACTGACTTGATTCTCCAGTCCCTTCCTTCCACTTACGCCCAGTTTATCCTGAACTTCAACATGCAAGGAAAAGAAGTTGAACTTCCGGAGCTCCTTAACATGTTGAGAAGTGCAGAGGGCACCTTACAGAAAGTAAGGGAAACACCCGCTTTTTCTGTTGGAGGACTTTCCTCTTCTAGGTCCAAGGCGAAAGCTAAGGGAAAGAAGAAGAAAACCCCCACCAAACCAAGGGGAGGTGTTAGTAAAGTGGAAGCGAAGGGAAAGGCAAAGGCAACAAAGATAGCGGGACAGCTTGTGCGAAAGGAAGAGTGCTTTTATTGTCATAAGAAAGGACACTGGAAAAAGGATTGCAGGGCTTGGAAGGCCAAGAACCAGGACCCGAAGCAAGTTGTGGGTTCGGCTTCAGGTGTGTATGTTATTGAAAACTGTCGATCAGTAAACTCTACTTTCTGGGTATTGGATACCGGATCAGGATATCATATCTGTAATTCTTTGCAGGCACTGAGAAAGCATAGGGTTTTGAAGGCAGGTGAAATGACCCTCAGAGTTGCAAACGGAGCTGGCATGGATGCTGAGTCCGTGGGGGACTATCACTTCGGATTGTCAGATGGACATGTTTTGGTTTTGCGTGATTGTTATTTTGTACCCAGTGCGACTTGTAATATCATATCTGTATCTTTAATGTCTAAAGAAGGTTATGATTTTGCATTTGTAAGCGATGTTGTAAACATTCACCTTAATCATGTTCTGATTGGGTCGGGTACATTAAGCAATGGTATATACGTATTAAACCAACCACAGATTTTCAATGTGTTGGATATAGTGCCCTCAGAGTCAATTATTGGATCGCAGGCACGTGATTGCAATGATTGAGGGAGGACCTATACCGGTAGGACAGTCTTACTCGAGAGATTTGTATACTATCTGGTTTGTCTTTATCATAGTGTACATATTTTAGGTGACATTGTGGTTCACTATTACACGTTAATAGAGAATATATGCTATCATGGTTTGTCTTCTTCATCGTGTACTGCTTTAGCTGACCTTACAGGTCACTATTGCACGTTGGTAGAGCCCATAGGATTCTTGCTTGACTACCAGCAGTATGATGGCGATCATATACGTGAGAGTTGGGTAGTCTATAAGAACATCTTTAAAGTGGTCCCTAGTCATGGGAGTTTCAAGATTGGGCATCGATACTCCATTAGTAGACTAGTGTATACAGTCGAGACCCCGACGAGGGGCGGTGGCCGGTCTCACAAGCCATTGGTGTCAGTTGGATCACCTAAGATGTATACAGGTGCTCATTGGGTTATGAGTACACCGGACAGGACTAGCCGGAAACATGCTAGTTGGTATTATACCTAGAGTCAGATAGCAGTTCCCTGGTGACTTGTGTACAGGTTAGTTCATCGACCTGAGATCGTCATTTGTCTCGTGTGAGTTCCCACTGTACTTTGATTACTACCCTACCATGGCTCAAAGGAGTCGTGGAAACAGGTTTTAGTTGGGTACAGTCCCGAGCCATATAGAGGCAGTGAGCAGATCGGCAGGGGTTCGTCTCTCCCGGTATTGGGGTTGAGGTCACGCTATGTCTAGGAGAGCCATTACACGAAGTCCTTGGCCAAGGCAGGAGATTTACTGGTAGGTATTCCAGTAGTATCTCAGGGTGTTCTGGACTACTCTCCGACACGACTTGTACCGCTTTTGGGCGTCTGACATTCACCAACCCCCTAGGCCCGACATGCGATGCTCATAGACGAACGGACCGGACTGTACATATATTGTCACAGACAGGCTCAGTGGGGTGTCAGGATGAGTTCGCTCATCGACCTCCCTTTTGGTCAATACCTGGTAGCCCGTTACGTACGGCTAATACCTCTGATGTGCTAGTGGTTAAATCTACAGCCAAAGTATTGACGAGTCTTTAAGGTCCCCCACAGACAGTTTCTCAAGTTTCGGGCGAAACGTTGTAGAGGCCGTATGGTGTATGGCAGGGTTCGATCATATACGTGCGGTATTGCACGGATCATGATCGAGCGGATCATACTAGTAGGCTTTGGTTTAAGCCGGATCCTAGTATTAGATTTGTTGGATTACTTTAGTCTCATCGCATTCGCATTCAGTCGGAATGCGGGTGCAGGTATGTATATACAGGTGAGGGGTATCCTTATGATCCGTCACGAGTTTACTTTAGATGTTGCCGTATCTTTTTATTGTTGCAAACATTTGGATTAATGTTTGCATATGGAAATTATGAGCTTGAAATCATCATTTTGTGCATTTAATGTGACATGTGCAAGGTTAGTGACTCATGGTCTCTTTTATTGTGCACATGTCACATTATATGATGGATTTGAGTGATGAATTGATAAATAGAGAGAGAGAGGGGCTGCCATGATATGTTTGCTAGCTCTTGTATTTTGATATTCTTCTCACTCTCACTCTAATTATCATTCCATCACAAAAAGGAAAAAGAAAGCTTCTCCTTCTTCTTCCTCCTCTAGCTCAAAATCTCCATCAATGGCAACACCTCTAACCTCCATCCAAATCAATGGATGCAAGAGACAAAGTGATCACAAACATTCTCTATAACACCTTGGACACGTCGCCTAGAACACTTCGTGCCCGAGTTGCTTCGGAGAAGCGGGAGCCCGTAAAAAGACTCATAGATGTGGTGCCCTTTCCGACGAGGAGATCAAGACCGGAGTTGCCGCGGGGAGCTTGGGATGGTGGCCAAAGACCGAAGGACACGGATCGATCGGTATAGCCTTTCAATCTCTTCTCTAGATAGCTAGTATTAGGTTAATGGTTCGATCCGGGTTTTAAGCATACGATAGCGCCGGTTTCTAGTTAAGAAAATGTTTTTGTTTCTGCATTTTAGCCTCGGAAAGACGGCCGGGGCGCTACCGTAGACTTACATGGTATCAGAGCCACGCCATTAAGCTTTACTAGCTTGCTCTAACGTGTTTAGAACTTCGATCGGACGGAATTTCCAAAAACTGCATTTCCGAGTCATCGGTTTCTGTCGAAATTTTTCTGTCGTAAAAAAAATATTTGGTGTATTGCAGAAAATCAGGCAGGGTTTTCTAAGAGAACTGAGAAAATTTGGTAGGCTGATTTCACTGTAGCGCGGCGGATCCGCGGCCATACCCACGTTTTGGCCGCGGATCCGCCGCCGTACTGTAGCCACAGTGCACTAAATTTCTTCAGTAGGTCTCTGTCTTAGAAATGGGGTTTCTGGTATTTTTTGTTTCGGCCCAGATTTGTCTGAGTACTGGGTATTGTGCTTGGGGCCCACTTCAGGAAACTTTGTCGATCGAAATTTTGATATATGTTAGTTCACAGTATTTACATTATATCTGCGACCATGAATGTCATTTGATCGGTAAATCCTGTCTAATTGCTATAGTTCTTTTAGACGGATTTGCGAACGTGACATTCACGTTGACGTTCTGTGTTGTGCTATGATATTGCGGATTTGTCGTGGTAGATAGCCTGGATGCAATGGTAGTACAGTTTGGTTGTATTTGTACATTTGATATTGTGGGGCGAGCGTCCGACATGTGGACTGCCGTCACTGCCTGTTTGTATATTATTCTTTTGGGGCACGACCGGGCTGAGGTCGATGTACCCATTGTATATATATTTTACTTTCTGTACTAGGATTACCCCGCGGTGAGGTGCACGGATAGCCGGGTTCTAGAGGGCAACGGGCCCGCATCTCATGGCTTTGAGATGGATGGGGCTTCACTCTAGAATTGGCGGGCTATTCACCGCACTCGTAGGGGGTATAGGTTGACCCAAGGAAGGGTCCTCAAGTTACCGGATTCCGTGAAGTGCTGGGTGGTCCATTCACGTTGTTGAAGGGGGCTGCCTCGCTTTAGGTTTTGGCGGGTAACTTGCCGCGCCCGTAGGGGTCTAGGATTTTATTGTACAGGCTATCCACAGGACCAGGGGAACGTCGGGTTTCAGCAGCGGCTCTATGAAACCCAGGGATCCTAGATTATCTGTATTATTCTGTGATACTTATTACATTTCTGTGTTGTTGCATTTCATCACGCCTTGAGAGAATATTATATATTGATATATATACTAGTAGATGTTGTATATGTTTTACACCCGCGCTAGTCCAGTCCCCGCTCTGTCGTTAGTTAAGTAACCTAACGGGTGACGACGGGACAAAGTGGCGAATGCGGACGGCATATACGTACATCATATTTTCGTTCTTTTATGGTGTGATTAATTGATGGGACTGCGTTGATTCGGATCAATGCAAGCTAAACAAACCTATTCTGATGTTGTTGGAAAAATTTTCAAAAAAAAAGCTGTTATTGCAAGGACGTTCTCTTTTGTTTTGCACAGTGGTATTCGGTTATGAATATCCAGCACCTCAGTCGACGGGGCAAGGGCCGAGATCCCTTCACCGGGAGTGACCTCTTGGACAGAATTTTGCGTCAGGGTAATTACTTCACTATAGCCGATTGCCTTCTGCTTTGCATCGTGGTATTCAGTTGGAATATCCTGCACCTCATTCTACTGGGAAAGAGCCAAGATCCCTTCACCGGGAGTGACCTCTTTAGCAAAGGTTTTCGCCACTATATTTTTATAAAAAGCTATCTGGTTCCTTCAACGATATCAAGTTCATTACGTTAAAGGTATTTCTCCAAAAACCATTCGTAGCCCTCCGTCATTTCAGAGAGGTAGCACTTAGTATTCATGCTATGTATGTTGGCCTTCGTCAAGGCATAGTTTATGGTAGCTATTTGTTAATTTTCTGCTGCATAGATAGATGCGTTGGTTTGGGACAGTCATACTACTATTTTGGCCTTCGTCAAGGGTATGTACGGGTGGGTTCAAATTAACCTGGACAATAACGGGTAGAACTTGACATGTGACTTATGATATGTTGGCCTTCGTCAAGGTCATAAGAGCATGGGGTAAAAATAACATCGGGAGTTTCTAAAGAAAATGAAAGTTGCTAGATATGCGCATTCCTTTTGGAGTGTGATAATATGAGTGGATTCCATCACATTATCATGCGATGATAGTTGGATCCGATTCCCACTGATGAGTTGGTTTACTCCTCGGTTGATCCCGACTAATTCTTTTTTCAGGTTTGCAGGAGAATTTGAGGTTACAGTGGGAGGTTTCCAGATTAGATAAAGTGATAACCATTCTGATCTAGGTTAGAGTGCACACTGAGTGTTTCTTTTCTCTCTCTCTTTGGCAGCGACCATGACCCGACCCTTGACTATGACTCAGTAACCAAGTTGACCGAACCTTCTTAAAACACTGGCTTTTGGATTGTCAGAGTTGCATACCTCATTGCCACTCCTACTCTTACCCTTTTCTCCAGGACACCCCGTATTATTACGAACGTCCACTTCCATTAGATAAAACCATCGTATGGTTATATACGAACTCGAAGGAACTTGTTCCAGATTCGAGGATGGTTCCGGTTCTGGAGAAAACGAATAGGACTATTCAGTTGTCTTTTCCTTTTACCTTCTCTCAGGTTGCGAGTGCTCCTTGGATTAGGAAGGTACACCTATTATGCTAATTTGATAGTCTTCATCCAAACCATAGGAAGGTGCCGAACGGTAGGGAATGAAGAAAACCATTTAGCCTAAAAGGTGTACAGAAGGTAATAAGTTAAGACAAATAAAGGGATTAGAAAGAGGGCAAAGTAAACTGCGACTGCTATTCACGACCAAACCAAGTATTTCTTCGCCAATCCTACATAACTTTTGTATTTCTCCAGAACACTCCGTATCACTACGAAAATCCACAGTTATCTGGATACTCCATCGTTTGGTTATATACGAACTCGAAGGAACTTGTTCCAATTCGGGGATGGATTCTGGTTCAGGAGAAATACGAATAAGGTTTTATTCAGTTGTCTTTTATCTTTACCTTCTCTCGGGTTGCGAATGCTCCTTAGATTAGGAGAGTACACCCATTATGCTTATTGGATAATCTTCTTCCAAACCATAGGCTGGTGCCGAACGGTAGGGAAGGAAGAAAACCATTTGGCCTAAAGGGGTGTACAGAAGGTAATGACTAAAGACATATAAAGGGATTTGGAGAGATGGCAAAGAAATATACGGTTACAGTTATGAATCTGATAATGGAAGAGGCATTACTTAGAATACCCGTATACCCCTTCGAAACATTTACATGTTTCAGTTTCACTGTGTATTGTTAAAAGAAAACTGATTTCCCAATTAATCGTTGCTCCAAGGTATGTATTTACCAGGTGAGATTCTTACATCTGTATGGTTTTACAGATGATGAGTGGGAGTAAGTTATTGGGAATTGGGTGATCATCCTCATTATATCGGAATTCGTTGTAATAGGTGATATTTGAGGAAATCGCCTGGCTTGTTTGCCGGACGGCAAATATTTGGTTGTGAATATCCGTTGTTATGCACCAATTTCAAATTGATATATCTGTACGTTTATTTTTATAATGTGAGATATAACTTTTTGAAATTATGTCCATGACATTTACCTATATCAGTGGATGGTTAGGTAAGGAGCATTAAACAGCGGTGTAATTCTTCTTAACCATAAGTACAGTTTTCAACCTACGACACACAGGGAATGAGTTATTAGACTCAAGGGATTTATACAGAGTATTGTATGTTGTTCAGTGTCCATGAGGACAGAGGGGTTGGTACTCGTACTATATTCTGTTTACTTATGACTTCTCTAGTTTTTAGACATGTGTTTCGTAGAAATCCAAGGTCTATGTTTTGAGAAGTTATAGGTATAAGAATAAAGTAGAGAACTAGATGGTGCAAGTATCAGGATTCTTCAAGGTGATCGAAAATGTAGAAACTTGTGTATGGTATTCAGTTGATAGTAATGATTAAGAGAACTTTCTTCTCTTTCAGGTTACTCATAATTGGAAGCATTCCTAAGTTGAGTAATGCTGATCGGCCTCTCTCCATTTAGTTGACATGCACTGGAGACAGTTACATGATTTGAATCCGGTTCCAATTAAATCAGTGCCTCTTTTTCTATATTGGATATAGAATAGTTCATATCTTAACATTGTTAAGGTACGGGGAGTTTTCTGGTTTATGCTCAAAACCAGACTCTGGATAACTCAAGGCACGTTTTTGTAATGGCTGTTTGTGGGTTGACCCGGACGAGGGTTGACTTTCTACCATCTGGAAGATCAATAGTAATATTGTTCTTCACTCGCCACAGTTTTAGTAAAATGGATTTTTTCAGAAAAACAGTAGTGGCAATATGGTAGAACTGGAAGTGATTCCAGAACCGCAAACGATTACTGAAAATTTGATAAGAACCTAAAGATTCAATCTAGTTTGACATTTCATTGGCCACTTCGTAAATATGGTGGGTAACCTCAGGCACTCGAGAGGTTCTTCGTGTTAGTGTTTATGCCCTAGAAGGCCATTACTGTATCATACTAGTTTGTATATTACTTAATGGAAGCTTGGGATATTCACATGTATATAACAGTCTTGCTAAACATGGTAGTATGCTACTTGGTTTTTCTATCTTAATATGTGAGTGTACGTATTGATAGAGCTCTTAGGATCTTGCTTGTCTACCAGCGTTGTGATGGCAGTCACACTAGTGGGGGCTGGGTAGTCTACAAGAACATCCTTATTCAGGTCCCTGGTCGTGGATTATCGAGACAGAGCATCGATACTCCGGAGTAGACTGGTGTGTACGCTTCTCATCCCAGTTGGGGAGATGGTCTGTCCCACAGCCGTCAGTACGTCGTACTGCAGATAGTATACAGGTGCTCGTTAGGTTACGGGTACACCGGACAGGACTCACCGGGAACTGTTGGTAGGTTTGATACCAGTCGTCAGTGAGCAGTTCCCAGGTGACATGAGTACAGCGTAGTCCGCAGACTTGACACTGCTACTTCGCCTCGAGTGTGTCCCACTGTTCTTAGATTGCTACCCTACCACGGCTCAAAGGAGTCGTGCAAACAGGTAGCAGTTGGGTGCAGTCCCGAGCACTTGGAGGCAGTGGCGGTTAGACAGGATTCGTCCGTCCCGGTATTGGGAGTAGATATCGTGCTGTGTCAGAGAGCCATTACGCAAAGTCCCTGGCCAGGGCAAGCGAGATTTGCTGGTAGGTTCCAGTAGTTTCTCAGGGTGTAATAGGCTTCACTCCGACACGACTTATACCGCTATTAGGGGACTGACGCTTGCCGCCCCCCTAGGCCCGATATGCGATAGTCTTGGACGAACGGACCGGACTGTATGGAGATTGTCACATCAGACTCAGTAGGAGTTCGGATGGGTTTCCTCATCGGCCTTCTTATCGACAACTACCTGGGGACCGTTACGTACAGCTAGTGCCGCTTGCGGTCTGTGGTTAAACCCACTGTCAGCGTAGTAGTCGAGTCTCTAGAGTCCCACACAGAGAGTTTCCTACTCCAGGCGAAACGATATAGAGGTTGCATGGTTTTGCGACAAAGGGTTCGGACGCATACGTGTGTTTACGCACGTACGACTTTCGGACAGTTTTTACCAGTCGGCTTTGGTTTAAGCCAGTTACTGGTATCCGGTTATTGGATTTTTACAGTCTAAAGTTTTTCCGTATTTTTGCGGATCGGAGGGGCGTTCTCGTAATTGTGCGAGAAGCTTCTAGAAGATGTGACTAAGGAGGTTACTTTGGATAAGATTGTGAGTCATGAGGGTGATTCATCATTATCATTATTGCACCATAAATGATAATGACACATGCTTAATGAATCACCGTTTTGCATTTATGAAGCATGCTTATTCATTTCTATTATTCATTATTCTAAAAATAAGAATGCTTCATAATATATTATGATACACTCTCTCTCATCTCATTATCTCATCTCACATTCTCTCTCCTCAAGCTCTCATCTTCAAGAGACTAATCCTTAATCCTCATGTGTTGAGATCAAAGGTTTAGTTAGACTTAAACATCCATTACCTTCACTCTATATCATCCTTTCTTCTTTGATTAGCAATCAAAGTAAATTAGTTACCTCAAGTTAGAGGTATAGCTTGGTGTTTTGCTCTCGGGTGGATCGTCTACTACCTAGAGAAGGTCGAGGAGAACAAAGGAGGACACAAAGACGAAGGACAGGTTTCATTAGGTATAATCCCTAAACACAATAGTTAAGAAACACTTTGTGTACGGTTATTTATAGTTTAGCTTCGATTCAAGCGGTTAGTCGATGTTCGTTCTTTAAACTTGATCGTTTTTGAAAATTCCGCCTCCCCACAAGTACTGGGGTGTACTACATCGACTTACAGTAGTATCAGAGCCTCGCTAAACACTAAATAACTTGATTGCAAATTTGTACGAATTTCGAACGGAAAAACGAAGCCGGAAAACCCTAAATCTGTTCAGTTTCTGTCGAACTTAAAATGATGTCCAAAAATTTTTCAGGTAAGTTCAGAGAGCTTGAAAAGACACCAGAAGAACACCCAAGAAAAATAGTCGCCTGAATCGCCTAACTCGCCGCGGAACCGCGGCCTCAGCCTACTGAGTCGCCGCACTTCCGCCGCCGAGTTGGCGAGTCAGGAACCCATTTTTCTTCTGTTGCTTCTCTGTGATATTTGGGGTTTTCTGGAATATTTAATATTTGCCCAGGTTTCAGTTTAACAGAGCAGTTTTTGGAGCAATATTAATGTTGTTTAATCGATCGAAATTGTACAGTATTTGCATGTTGGATTATATCTGTGATTGTTTAATGTGTTCGTAAACCTCCCCTAACTGCTAGTATGTCAGTTGGCAGGGGGTTGCACATTTCTGAAATGGTTATATCTGTTTGTGCATATAAACTGTATTGGACTGTTGTGGTGTATAGCCGGGGTTAGCAATGGGTTATTGTTTAATTCATTTGTTGTAAATGTAATTTGTTGTAATATTATTTTTGCGGGGCACTTCCAGGTTGCGGTTGTAGCCACCGTTGTATTATTTCATTTTACTGTTTTTGCTCCTAGGACTGACCCAAGGTGGGGTACACAAACTGCCGGGCGGGTAGTTTGCCGTACCCGTAGGGGTCGAGGGTGGGGTATCGGCTATTCATCACAACTGTGTAATCTGTATTTTCTTGCAGGCTCAAAAGAAATACAGATTGCTTGCAAATCCAATATTGTTTATCTGTGTTCTGGAATGAATATCATTGCGTCAGACGAATGTAAAATATCTATATTTATGATAGCTATTTAGACGTCACTTATGTTTTACACCCGCGCTAGCCCAGCCCCCGCTCTGTCGTTAGTTAAGTAACCTAACGGGTGATGACGGGACCCCGTGGCGAATGCGGATGGCATAAGAGGACGTTGTATTTTCGTTGTTTTCTGCAATGATAGGTTAATGATGGGACGCATTATCTATAATGCAAAGAAAATAAACCAAGTTTAAATCGTTGGAACAATTTAAAAGAAACCACTCGGTTATTTTAAAAACAGATATTTTTAAATGCGGAGCTTTAACCACTCCTTTTAAAAGCTATCAGGTTCCTTCGGTTATATCAAGTTCACTACGTTCACGTATTCGCCAAAACCAGTCGTAGCCCTCCGTCATTTCTTATGGATGGTCAGTAGTATTCAAGCTATGCTTGTTGGCTTTCGTCAAGGCATAGTGTTTGGTAGCTGCTGGGGTATTCATTTGTTGCATAGATAGATGAGTTGGTTTGGGACAGTCGTATAACCTTGTTGGCTTTCGTCAAGGGTATATACCGGTGGGTTCAAATTAACAAGATAATGATGGGCAGAACTTGACATGTGTTTTATGATTTGTTGGCTTTCGTCAAGGTCATAAGAACATGGGGCAAAAACTTATATCGGGAATTTCTAAAGAAACTGAAATTTGCAAAGAGATGCATACCATTTTGAGTTTGATGAATGTTGGTAGCATTCCTACAACATTATCAGACGATGATATTTGGATCCCGATCCTACTGTGAGTATATGCTACTTATCAGGATATTCGTCACTTAACGATCAATGCTATAAACCTAGTAGGTGTCCAGAAAGGTGTCAGCGGGGTTACGCCCCCAGAGAAAAGAGGTTATTTAATTAAGGAACTTCGCGAAAGCGTTGGAAAACCTCCCTCGAAGTATCGACACTGGCCTGGCTGAACGGTTAAGCAAGTATTGTACGGTGAGAATAGTCCTGGCTAATTCTTCTTTTATGGTTTGAGGAAGGATTCGAAAAACAGTGGGAGCCATCCAGTTTAGATAAATTAAAAACCACTCTAAACATGAAAGAGCATCATGCTAAAGTGTTTTCTTCTCTCTCTCTCATTGCAGCGACCTTGTGACCATGACTAGGTTACATCTAGATAACAAGATGACTGAATCTAACTTATATGACTGGCAAAGGTCTGTCCAGATGACCATTGCCTATGACAACCTGGACCACCCTATTACTATTCAAGATCCTACCGTCCCAGGTCCAGTTTCCACCGTCGCGGATATGGATATCCGTCAGACAAAGGAAAAGAATAAAGCGAAAGCCAAGTGCCTCGTGTTGGCTTCAGTTAATGGTATATACCAGAAGCAGCACGAGAAGATGGATTCTGTTTCCATCTTTCTCCATAACAAAGATTTATATGGAGAGCAATCTCATATCGCAAGATATGAGGCCTCGAACGAATTAATTCAAGCGAGGTCGGCTGACGGGTCATCTGTAAGGGACGACGTCCTTACGATGACTAGCTATATTGATGAGCTCAAGGACCTGGAGACCACGTTGGGAAACAGGTCATATACTGACTTATTTCCACAGTCCCTACCCTCTACTTACACCCTGAAAGAAACCAGGGAGACACAAGCTCTGCTTAATAGGGGACCTTCTTCTTCTTCATCCAAGGCGAAAGCAAAGGATGAAAAGAAGAAGACCTCTACAAAGCCGATATACGGTGTCAGCAAAGTAAGAGGAAAGGGAAGAGAAACAGTTTTGGGACTTGGTATAGGTAAGGAGGGATATTCCTATTGTTGTGGGAATGGACATTGGCAGAAGGATTGCAGGGCTTTGGAAGCCAGTAGCCAGGATACGAAGCATGTTGTGGCTTCAGCCTCAAGTGTGTTTGTAATTGAGAACTGTTTGTCAATTAACTCTACTTCCTGGGTACTAGATACCGGAGCAGGATCTCATATCTGTAATTCGTTACATGCTTTGAGAAACCGTAAAGTTATAAGGATAGGTGATTTGTCTCTCAGAGTTGCAAACGGAATGAGCGTGGATGCTGAATCCGTGGGAGAATATCGCCTAGGTTTGACAAGTGGGCAGATATTGATTCTACGTAACTGTCTGTATGTACCTAGTTTGACTTGTAATATCATATCAGTGTCCTCACTTTCAAGAGAGGGATATGACTTTACATTCGTAAGCGATGTAGTTCACATCCACCTAAATCAAGTTCTGATTGGGTCCGGTACATTAGATGACGGTATATACGTATTAAATCAAGCTCAGGTTTTCAATGCCCAGAACACACTTAAAAGAAAGTCTCCAGAAGTAAATCAGGCTTTCTTATGGCATTGTAGACTAGGTCACATCAATGAAACACGGTTAACGAAGTTACATAGAGAAGGATATTTGAATCCGTTCGAATATCAATCTTATGCCACTTGTGAATCTTGTCTCATGGGAAAGATGACAAAGACTCCGTTTTCTGGACACGGAGTAAGAGCGAGCGAGCTCTTAGGACTCGTACACAGTGACGTGTGCGGTCCGATGTCTACACATGCGCGAGGAGGTTATTCCTACTTCATTACTTTTACGGATGATTTCTCTAGGTATGGACATATCTTCTTGATGAAGCATAAATCCGAGGCCTTTGAGAAATTCCAAGAATACAAGAATGAAGTGGAAAACCAAACAGGCAAAAGTATTAAGACACTGAGATCTGATCGAGGTGGTGAATACTTAAGTGCCGAGTTCCTGGGTTACTTAAAAGAGAAAGGAATTCTCTCTCAGCTTACTCCTCCATACACACCACAACACAACGGTGTATCGGAAAGGAGGAATCGAACCTTATTAGATATGGTTCGTTCCATGATGAGTAAGGCTGAGTTACCGCGATCATTCTGGGGTTATGCGCTAGAATCAGCAGCATATCTTTTGAACAAGGTTCCAACCAAGACTGTGCCTACCACGCCATATCAGATGTGGAGTGGGAAGAAACCCCATCTTCAGTACCTGAAGACATGGGGATGTCCAGCTTTTGTAAAAAAGCAGCATCCGGACAAGCTCGAGGCACGCTCAGTAGAGTGTAAGTTTGTGGGATATCCAAAGAATTCCATGGGATATTGCTTCTACTACGCAGAGGAACAAAAGGTTTTTGTTTCTCGTCATGCCCGCTTCTTAGAAACTGAATTTTTAGAAAATCAGAAGTGTGGGAGCGCAGTAGAACTGGAAGAAATTCCAGAACCACAAGCTGTTACTGAAAGTTTGGTGGAACAAGAAGTTTCAGAAGAAAGGGACATACCAGCGCCTATCCGCAGAAGTAGTAGGCAGTCTCATCCGCCCGAGAGATACTACGGTTTTCTCATAGACGGGGATAGAGAAGATTGCGTCATTGATAATGACGACCCTACTAGCTTCCAGCAAGCCATTCAGAGCGGTGACTCGGTAAAATGGCTAGATGCTATGCGGACCGAAATGGAGTCCATATACACTAACAAAGTATGGACTTTGGACACTGCTCCAGATGGGGTGAAACCCGTAGGATGCAAGTGGATCTTCAGAAAGAAGATTGGTGTAGATGGACAGGTTGAAACCTATAAGGCTAGACTTGTTGCAAAGGGTTTCCGTCAAAGACCTGGTTTGGACTATGACGAAACCTTTTCTCCTGTGGCTATGCTGAAATCCATTCGGGTCCTTCTTGCTATTGCTGCCTTCCACGATTATGAAATCTGGCAGATGGACGTAAAGACGGCCTTTCTAAATGGAAATTTAGAAGAGAGCGTCTATATGGATCAGCCAGAGGGATTCATTCAGAGTGGGAGCAGCGGTAAAGTATGCAAGCTGCTTAAATCCATTTATGGACTAAAGCAGGCATCGCGGAGTTGGAACATCTGTTTTGATGATACTGTCAAAGAATTCGACTTTATCAAAAATCCAGATGAACCATGCATATACAGTAAGATTGTAGGGAGAGTTGTTGTATTCCTCGTCTTGTACGTGGATGACATTCTCCTAATAGGAAATGATATTCCTATGCTACAGTCAGTCAAAAGATTCTTGTCACAGAAATTCTCCATGAAGGACCTGGGTGATGCCACCTACATTCTGGGGATCCAGATCTATCGTGATAGATCAAAGAGGATGTTGGGACTTTCACAGTCCAGGTACATAGACACCATATTGAAAAGATTCAGTATGGAAGATTCTAAGCGCGGTAACCTACCGGCTTGTCACGGAATCACCCTCTCCAAAGAGATGTCTCCCAAGACTGATTTGGAAAGGGAACGCATGTCGATTATACCCTACGCTTCTGCGGTAGGCTCTATAATGTATGCGATGTTATGTACCAGACCAGATGTAGCATACGCATTGAGCGTTGTAAGCCGGTATCAGGCAAACCCAGGGGAGAATCACTGGATAGCAGTAAAGAACATTCTCAAGTACCTGAGGAGGACTAAGGAGATGTTCTTGGTTTACGGCGGAAAGGACCTCAAGATGGAGGCCTATGCTGATTCCGGCTTCCAGAGTGACAAGGATGACTCCAAATCCATGTCGGGTTATGTCTTTACCCTCAATGGAGGGGCGGTCTGTTGGAAGAGTTCCAAGCAGGACACCGTTGCTGACTCAACGATGGAAGCGGAGTACATAGCTGCTTGCGATGCTGCAAAAGAAGCTGTCTGGATGAAGAAGTTCCTCACAGAACTTCAGGTGGTTCCTACCAGTGTTGGTCCAATACCTCTGTATTGCGACAACAACGGCGCTATAGCTTTAGCGAAGGAACCAAGGTCCCATCAGAAGTCCAGACACATCTTAAGGCGGTATCACCTGATCAGGGAGATCATTGATCGTCAGGAGATCGAGGTTCGGAGAGTTGCTTCAGAATAGAACATTGCTGATCCATTCACGAAGGCCCTTCCTCAAATTCAGTTCGAGAGGCTACTCGAGATCATTGGTCTACGATATGCCAGTACATGGCCCTAGTGCAAGTGGGAGATTGTTAGTGTTTATGCCCTAGAAGGCCATTACTGTATCATACTAGTTTGTATATTACTTAATGGAAGCTTGGGATATTCACATGTATATAACAGTCTTGCTAAACATGGTAGTATGCTACTTGGTTTTTCTATCTTAATATGTGAGTGTACGTATTGATAGAGCTCTTAGGATCTTGCTTGTCTACCAGCGTTGTGATGGCAGTCACACTAGTGGGGGCTGGGTAGTCTACAAGCACATCCTTATTCAGGTCCCTGGTCGTGGATTATCGAGACAGAGCATCGATACTCCGGAGTAGACTAGTGTGTACGCTTCTCATCCCAGTTGGGGAGATGGTCTGTCCCACAGCCGTCAGTACGTCGTACTGGAGATAGTATACAGGTGCTCGTTAGGTTACGGGTACACCGGACAGGACTCACCGGGAACTGTTGGTTGGTTTGATACCAGTCGTCAGTGAGCAGTTCCCAGGTGACATGAGTACAGCGTAGTCCGCAGACTTGACACTGCTACTTCGCCTCGAGTGTGTCCCACTGTTCTTAGATTGCTACCCTACCACGGCTCAAAGGAGTCATGCAAACAGGTAGCAGTTGGGTGCAGTCCCGAGCACTTGGAGGCAGTGGCGGTTAGACAGGATTCGTCCCTCCCGGTATTGGGAGTAGATATCGTGCTGTGTCAGAGAGCCATTACGCAAAGTCCCTGGCCAGGGCAAGCGAGATTTGCTGGTAGGTTCCAGTAGTTTCTCAGGGTGTAATGGGCTTCACTCCGACACGACTTATACCGCTATTAGGGGACTGACGCTTGCCGCCCCCCTAGGCCCGATATGCGATAGTCTTGGACGAACGGACCGGACTGTATGGAGATTGTCACATCAGACTCAGTAGGAGTTCGGATGGGTTTCCTCATCGGCCTTCTTATCGACAACTACCTGGGGACCGTTACGTACAGCTAGTGCCGCTTGCGGTCTGTAGTTAAACCCACTGCCAGCGTAGTAGTCGAGTCTCTAGAGTCCCACACAGAGAGTTTCCTACTCCAGGCGAAACGATATAGAGGTTGCATGGTTTTGCGACAAAGGGTTCGGACGCATACGTGTGTTTACGCACGTACGACTTTCGGACAGTTTTTACCAGTCGGCTTTGGTTTAAGCCAGTTACTGGTGTCCGGTTATTGGATTTTTACAGTCTAAAGTTTTTCCGTATTTTTGCGGATCTGAGGGGCGTTCTCGTAATTGTGCGAGAAGCTTCTAGAAGATGTGACTAAGGTGGTTACTTTGGATAAGATTGTGAGTCATAAGGGTGATTCATCATTATCATTATTGCACCATAAATGATAATGACACATGCTTAATGAATCACCATTTTGCATTTATGAAGCATGCTTATTAATTTCTATTATTCATTATTCTAAAAATAAGAATGCTTCATAATATATTATGATACACTCTCTCTCATCTCATTATCTCATCTCACATTCTCTCTCCTCAAGCTCTCATCTTCAAGAGACTAATCCTTAATCCTCATGTGTTGAGATCAAAGGTTTAGTTAGACTTAAACATCCATTACCTTCACTCTATATCATCCTTTCTTCTTTGATTAGCAATCAAAGTAGATTAGTTACCTCAAGTTAGAGGTATAGCTTGGTGTTTTGCTCTCGGGTGGATCGTCTACTACCTAGAGAAGGTCGAGGAGAACAAAGGAGGACACAAAGACGAAGGACAGGTTTCATTAGGTATAATCCCTAAACACAATAGTTAAGAAACACTTTGTGTACGGTTATTTATAGTTTAGCTTCGATTCAAGCGGTTAGTCGATGTTCGTTCTTTAAACTTGATCGTTTTTGAAAATTCCGCCTCCCCACAAGTACTGGGGTGTACTACATCGACTTACACTTCGGTATGCTCAAAGACGGTGACAGGGAGATTCTTGTTTACCCAGACTTGCCATTCCTGTTGTTCCAGACTGTGAGACACGGCAGGAGGATGAGTATAGCGTCGTTCTAGACTAGCTTCAGAAGTGCACGTGTGTATTATTCTGCCAGAGGGTTGTCATAGTCAGTGGGAGCAGTGGAAGCATAATGGACAGTAGCTTGTGTTTTTTTAGAGACTAAAGAAGATATAGCGGAGATAAATCATCTATTTTTGATGTGACAGTCATAGGTTTGACTTCATCAGAATAGGTGATGGATCTATTAAGAAGGTAGTAGGGTGTGATGTCTTGCAATTTGGATGACATACACAGAGTAGGAAGTGAAATTCCTATACTACGATCGGTTATACTTTGGTTGTCACACAGTGGTTTCCCCACATAGGATATGGATATTACATCGGATATTCTGGTTACTAGATCTGTGGTTTTAGATCTAGATTTGGATAGTTTCCTAATCTGGGTACTTAGACAGAATTCTAAAAGTGTTTTAGAATGGACGACTCCTGGCACGGTAGTGTACCTGCAGGTAATGGAGTCACCCTCTCTAAAGGTGTCTTACAGACTAAAAGGGAGAGGGATGTGCATGATTGGCAGATCACTTGCTTAGGCAGTTGATTCAATCATGAGATGTCAAGTACCACACCACATGTTGTTTTTGCACTAGATGAAATAAGTTGATATTAATCCTATACTGGAGAAACGTTCGGAAGCAGTTTTAAAACATAAGTGGATGTTCTAGGGATATGATAACGGCAGCCTCTTTCGGGAGACGGTTATCATTCCAGGCTTCCAAGGTGACCTGGATGACAGAGTGGCTGTCAGAGTTATAGATTTCCCTCTGACGAGGGGCAGTATTTTGGACAGGTGGTCCAAGAGGATACTGAGGGAGGTATGGCGCAGGATACTAATTGGTTTTAGTTGACGATACAGTCTAGGAAGTTTAGATTTAGAGTTCATTTATGAACTAGGTCCAATCAGATATCCAGACATATTCTAAGATAGGTATTGCTCATTTCGGGAGATGGCTTTCTCCGCGAACTTGAGATAAAGAGAGACATAGAAAGAAACATTAGGGCGGATCCACTAGCTGAGGCTATTCCTCGAACGCAATAGTTTCGTAAACGGGCTTTGTGAGACTGATTAGTAGAGGAGTTGGGTGTTCGATATCACACGGGCTGTGAGTATGCGACATCGCAATAATTAGCCTTGAGTGCAAGTGGGAGATTGTTTGATATAGTGCCCTCAGAGTCAATTATTGGATCGCAGGGACGTGATTGCAATGATTGAGGGAGGACCTATACCGGTAGGACAGTCTTACTTGAGAGATTTGTATACTATCTGGTTTATCTTTATCATCGTGTACATGGTTTAGGTGACATTGTGGTTCACTATTAAATATTGATAGAGAATAGTATGCTATCATGGTTTGTCTTTATCATCGTGTACTGCTTTAGGTGACCTTATAGGTCACTATTGCACGTTGGTAGAGCCCATAGGATTCTTGCTTGACTACCAGCAGTATGATGGCGATCATATATGTGAGAGTTGGGTAGTCTATAAGCACATCCTTAAAGTGGTCCATAGTCATGGGAGTTTAAAGACTGGGCATCGATACACCATTAGTAGACTAGTGTATACAGTCGAGACCCCGACGAGAGGCGGTGGCCGATCTCACAAGCCATTGGTGTCAGTTGGATCACCTAAGATGTATACATGTGCTCATTGGGTTATGAGAACACCGGACAGGACTCGCCAGGAACATGCTAGTTGGTATTATACCAGCGTCAGATAGCAGTTCCCTGGTGACATGTGTACAGGTTAGTTCATCGACCAGAGATCGTCATTTGTCTCATGTGAGTTCCTACTGTACTTTGATTACTACCCTACCACGGCTCAAAGGAGTCGTGCAAACAGGTTTTAGTTAGGTACAGTCCCGAGCCATATGGAGGAAGTGAGCGGATCGGCAGGGGTTCATCTTTTCCAGTATTGGGGGTGAGGTCGCGCTGTGTCTAGGAGAGCCATTACACGAAGTCCTTGGCCAAGGCAGGAGATTTACTGGTAGGTATTCCAGTAGTATCTCAGGGTGTTCTAGGCTACACTCCGACACGACTTGTACCGCTTTTGGGGGTCTGACATTCACCAACCCCCTAGGCCCGACATGCGATGCTCATAGACGAACGGACCGGACTGTACGGATATTGTCACTGACAGGCTCAGTAGGGTGTCAGGATGAGTTCCCTGATCGACCTCCCTTTTGTTCAATACCTTGTAGCCCGTTACGTACGGCTCATACCTCTGATGTGCTAGTGGTTAAATCCACAGCCAAACTATTGACGAGTCTTTAGAGTCCCCCACAAACAGTTTCTCAAGTTTCGGGGGAAACGTTGTAAAGGCCGTATGATATATGGCAGGGTTCGATCATATACGTGCGGTATTGTACAGATCATGATCGGGCCGATCATACTAGTGGGCTTTGGTTTAAGCCGGATCCTAGTATTAGATTTGTTGGATTACTTTAGTCTCATCGCATTCGCATTCAGTCGGAATGCGTGTGCAGTTATGTATATACAGGTGAGGGGTATCCTTGTGATCCTTCACGAGTTTACTTTAGATGTTGCCGTATCTTTTTATTGTTGCAAACATTTGGATTAATGTTTGCATATGGAAATTATGAGCTAGAAATCATCATTTTGTGCATTTAATGTGGCATGTGCAAGGTTAGTGACATACGGTATCTTTTATTCTGCACATGTCACATTATATGATGATTTTAAGTGATGAGTTGATAAATAAAGAGAGATGGGCTGCAATGATATGGTTGCTAGCTGTTGTATTTTGATATTCTTCTCACTCTCACTCTAATTATCATTCCATGACAAAAAGGAAAAAGAAAGCTTCACCTTCTTCTTCCTTCTCTAGCTCAAAATCTCCATCAATGGCAACACCTCTAACCTCCATCCAAATCAATGGATGCAAGAGACAAAGTGATCACAAACATTCTCTACAACACCTTGGACACGTCGACTAGCACACTTCGTGCCCGAGTTGCTTCGGAGAAGCGGGAGCCCGTAAAATGACTCGTAGATGTGGTGCCCTTTCCGACGAGGAGATCAAGACTGGAGTTGCCGCGGGGAGCTTGGGATGGTGGCCAAAGACCGAAGGACACGGATCGATCGGTATAGCCTTTCAATCCCTTCTCTAGATAGCTAGTAGTTGGTTAATGGTTCGATCCGGGTTTTAAGCATACGTTAGCGCCGGTTTCTAGTTATGAAAAAGTTTTTGTTTCCGCATTTTGGCCTCGGAAAGACGGCCGGGACGCTACCGTAGACTTACACAATGTCCAGAATACACACAAAAGAAAGTCTCCAGAAATTAATCATGATTTCTTATGGCTGTTAGTGTTTATGCCCTAGAAGGCCATTACTATATCATACTAGTTTGTATATTACTTAATGGAAGCTTGGGATATTCACATGTATATAACAGTCTTGCTAAACATGGTAGTATGCTACTTGGTTTTTCTATCTTAATATGTGAGTATACGTATTGATAGAGCTCTTAGGATCTTGCTTGACTACCAGCGTTGTGATGGCAGTCATACTAGTGGGGGCTGGGTAGTCTACAAGCACATCCTTATTCAGGTCACTGGTCGTTGGATTATCGAGACAGAGCATCGATACTCCGGAGTAGACTAGTGTATACGCTTCTCATCCAAGTTGGGGAGATGGTCTGTCCCACAGCCGTCAGTACGTCGTACTGGAGATAGTATGCAGGTGCTCGTTAGGTTACGGGTACACCGGACAGGACTCACAGGGAACTGTTGGTTGGTTTTATACCAGTCGTCAGTGAACAGTTCCCAGGTGACATGAGTACAGCATAGTCCGCAGACTTGACACTGCTACTTCGCCTCAAGTGTGTCCCACTGTTCTTAGATTGCTACCCTACCACGGCTCAAAGGAGTCGTGCAAACAGGTAGCAGTTGGGTGCAGTCCCGAGCACTTGGAGGCAGTGGCGGTTAGACAGGATTCGTCTCTCCCGGTATTGGGGGTTGATATCGCGCTGTGTCAGAGAGCCATTACGCAAAGTCCTTGGCCAGGGCAAGCGAGATTTGCTGGTAGGTTCCAGTAGTTTCTCATGGTGTAATGGGCTTCGCTCCGACACGACTTATACCGCTATTAGGGGACTGACGCTTGCCGCCCCCTAAGCCCGATATGCGATAGTCTTAGACGAACGGACCGGACTGTATGGAGATTGTCACATCAGACTCAGTAGGAGTTCGGATGGGTTTCCTCATCAGCCTTTTTATCGACATCTACCTGGGGACCGTTACGTACAGCTAGTGCTGCTTGCGGTCTGTAGTTAAACCCACTGCCAGCGTAGTAGTCGAGTCTCTAGAGTCCCACACAGAGAGTTTCCCTACTCCAGGCGAAACGATATAGAGGTCGTATGGTTTTACGACAAGGGTTCGGACGCATACGTGTGTTTACGCACGTACGACTTTCGGACAGTTTTTACCAGTCGGCTTTGGTTTAAGCCAGTTACTGGTATCCGGTTATTGGATTTATACAGTCTAAAGTTTTTCCGTATTTTTGCGGAAAGGAGGGGCGTTCTCGTAATTGCGCGAGAAGCTTCTAGAAGATGGTGACTAAGGAGGTTTAGGTGGCATATACATTGAATGAGATTAGTGAGTCATATGGATGATTCATCCATGTCATTAATGCTTCATAATTGCTTAATGACTCACGGAGATGAATCACCACAAGATATTTATCAAGCTTGGTTGTAAAATGATTTCTTTTCTTTTCTTGATAAAAAGAAATGCTTGATATATATTATGATAACTCATTCTTCTCACTTCACTATTATCTTCACCTTCTCTCTCCTCAAGCTCTCCCTCTTCAAACCCTAATCCTCCCCTCTCATGTGTTGAGTACAAGGATTAGTTAGACTAATTAAACCATAACCCTCACTCTATATCACCTAGCTTCTTTGATTAGCACTTAAAGAAGGTTAGTTGCCTCAAGTTTAGAGGCTAAGCTTGGAGTAAAGCTCTCGGGTGGATCGTCTACTACTTCGAGAAGGCCGAGGAGGAGGTGGAGTTCGCAAAGACGAAGGACACGATTCATTAGGTATAATCCCTAAACATAGTAGCATAGAAACTCTATGTTTGAAGTTAGTTATCGTTTAGCTTCGATTCAAGCGGTTAGTCGATGTTTGTTCACTAAACAAGTTCATTTTTGAAAATTCCGCCTCCCCACAAGTACTGGGGTGTTGTACATCGACTTACAGTGGTATCAGAGCTACTAGGTATTAGATGTCGACCTATGGGGGGTTCTCACTGTGTGACAGTGAGGCGAAGCATAGGCTCTTACCCCCAGTGTGTCCCGAGACCGGAAGGTGTTCCGGCGGGTTGTAGTCCTCGCGAGGGGGCATGCGTAAAAAGTAGCTGCTGAGGGACCCGTTGGTGCCACGGTGACCCCATTAGATGGGGTGGCTTCCTGACCTACAGTGGTATCAGAGCCTCGCTAAACAATAAATAACTTACTTGCAAATTTGTATGAATTTCGAACGAAAAAAAACGAAACCGGAAAGCCCCGAAATCACTAGTTTCTGTCGAATTTTAAATGAGGTCCTAAAATTTTTCAGGGAGGTTCAGAAAGCTTAAAAAGACAGTAGAAGAACACCCAAGAAATTTGGGCCCCTGAATCGCCTAAAGCGCCGCGGAACCGCGGCGGATCGCACCGATCCGCCGCGCTTCCGCCGCCGAGTTGGCGATTCAGGAACCCAAATTTCCTGTGTTGCTTCTCTATGATATTTGGTATTTTCTGGAATATTTTATTTTTGCTCAGGTTTCAGGTTTACAGAGAAGTATTGGAGCAAAATTAAAAGTGTTTAATCGATCGAAATTATACAGTATTTGCTTGTTGGATTATATCTGTGTTTGTATAATGTGTTCGTAAACCTCCCCTAACTGCTAGTATGTCGGTTGGCAGGGGGTTGCACATTTCTGTAATGGTTTTTACTGTTTGTGGATATGAACTGTGTTGGACTGTTGTGATGTATAGCCGGGGTTATGTGATGGGTTATTATTTAATTCATTTGATGTAAATGTAATTTGTTGTAATATTATTTTGCGGGGCACATCCAGGTTGCGGTTGTAGCCACCGTTGTATTATTTCATTTTACTGTTTTTGCTCCTAGGACAGACCCAAGATGGGGTGCACAAATTGCCGGGCGGGTAGTTTGCCGTACCCGTTGGCGTCTTGGGTGGGGTAATGGCTATTCATCACAACTGTGTAATCCGTCTTTTGTTGCAGGCTCAAAGCAAACACGGATTACTTGCAAATCCAATAAAGTTCTTCTGTGATCTGGAATGCCTATTATTGCGTCTGACGAATGTACAATATCTATATATGATAGCTATTTAGACGTCACTTATGTTTTACACCCGCGCTAGCCCAACCCCCGCTCTGTCGTTAGTTAAGTAACCTAACGGGTGATGACGGGACCCCGTGGCGAATGCGGATGGCATAAGAGGACGTTGTATTTTCGTTGTTTTCTGCAATGATAGGTTAATGATGGGACGCATTATTAATAATGCAAAGAAAAAAAACCAAAGTTTAAATCGTTGGAACAATTTAAAAGAAACCACTCGGTTAATTTTAAAAACAGATATTTTTAAATGCGGAGCTTTAACCACTCCTTTTAAAAGCTATCAGGTTCCTTCGGTTATATCAAGTTCACTACGTTCACGGTTTCGCCAAAACCATTCATAGCCCTCCGTCATTTCATCTGGATATTCAGTAGTATTCAAGCTATGTATTTTGACCTAACGCCAAGGCATAGTGTTTGGTAGCTACTGGGTATTCATTTGTTGCATAGATAGATGAGTTAGTTTGGGACAGTCGTATTATCATTTTGGCCGAACGTCAAGGATATATACGGATGGGTTCAAATTGACAAGATAATGATGGGTAGAACTTGACATGTGACTTATGACATTTTGACCTAACGCCAAGGTCATAAGAGCATGGGGCAGAAATATATATCGGGAATTTCTAAAGAAACTGAAATTTGCAAAGAAATGCATACCATTTGGAGTTTGATGAATGTTGGTAGGATTCCTTCAACATTATCATACGATGATATTTGGTTCCCGATCCTACTGTGGGTATATGCTACTTATCAGGATATTCGTCACTTAACGATCAATGCTATAAACCAAGTAGGTGTCCAGAAAAGTGTCAGCGGGGTTATGCCCCCAGAGAAAAGAGGTTATTTAATTAAGGAACTTCGCGAAAGCGTTGGAAAACCTCCCTCGAAGTATCGACACTGGCCTGGCTGAACGGTTAAGCAAGTATTGTACGGTGAGAATAGTCCTGGCTAATTCTTCTTTTATGGTTTGAGAAAGGATTCGAGAAACAGTGGGAGCCATCCAGTTTAGATAAACTAAAAACCACTCTAAACTTGCAAGAGCATCATGCTAAAGAGTTTTCTTCTCTCTCTCCATTGCAGCGACCCTGAAAATCACTGGACTTAAGTTACTTTTAGAGAAAAATATACTGACAGGGCCAAACTATAAAGATTGGCTGCGGAATGTCAAAATGGCTTTGACCTATGACAAATTGGGGTACGTCCTCACCGCTACGGCACCTGCTGTCCCTGGTCCCAAATCCAGCAATGCGGATAAGGAAATCCGCAAAACCTGGGATTTAGATTGCGCGAAAGCCAAGTGCATCGTGCTTGCCTCAATGAACAATGAACATCAGAGGAGGCACGAGGATATGGGCCTTGATGGCATATTTCTCCATACAAACGAACTTTATGGAGAGCAATCTCGTATAGCAAGATACGAGACCTCTAAGAACTTGTTTTGAGCGAGGTTGGCTGTCGGGTCATCAGTAGGAGAACATGTCCTAAAGATGATCGGCTATATTGAAGAGCTCGCAGACCTTGGGACGACTTTGGATAATGAGCTCTATACAGACCTTATTCTCCAGTCCCTTCCTCCCACCTACGCCTAGTTTATCCTGAACTTCAACCTTCAAAGAAAAGAAGTTGAACTTCCGGAACTCCTGAACATGTTAAGGAGTGCAGAGGGCACCTTGCAGAAGGCAAGGGAAACACCCGCTATGTTTGTTGGCGATGCATCTTCTTCCGGGTCCAAGGCTAGGGCCAAAGGAAGGAAGAAGAAGGCCGTCCCCAGACCTAGAGGAGGTGTTAGTAAGGTGGGAGGGAAGGGAAAGTAAAAGTTTGCGGTACCGGTAGTTGGTCAGGATGAGTGCTTCCATTGTCACAGGAAAGGGCACTGGAAGAAGGATTGCAAGGCATGGAACGCCAAGAACCAGGAACCGAAGCAAGCTGTGGCTTCGACTTCAGGTGTGTTTGTAATTGAGAATTGTCTGTCAATCAACTCTACTTCCTGGGTATTGGATACCGGATCAGGATCTCATATTTGCAATTCATTGCAGGCACTGAGAAACCGTAGAGTGCTGAAGGAAGGTGATATGACCCTAAAGGTTGCTAACGGAGCTAGCGTGGGAGCTGCGTCCGTCGGGGATTATCACCTAGGATTGACGAGTGGACACATTTTGGTTTTACATAACTGTTATTTTGTACCAAGCTTAACGTGTAATATCATATCAGTTTCCTTGTTATCAAATAAAGGTTATGATTTCACGTTTGTAAGAGATGTTGTTAACATCCACCTTAATCATGGTTTGATTGGGTCAGGTACACTAAATAACGATATATATGTTTTAAACCAACTCCAAATTTTCAATGTCCAGAACACACTAAAAAGAAAGTCTCCAGATTTAAATAAAGCTTTCTTATGGCATTGTAGACTGGGTCACATCAATGAGAGAAGGTTGACTAAGTTGCATAGAAAAGGATATTTGGACTCGTTCGAATATCAAACTTATGACACTTGTCAATCTTGTCTCAAAGGAAAGATGACAAAGACTCCATTTACTGGACATGGAGTAAGAGCGAGCTCGCTCTTAGGACTCATACATACACAGCGATGTATGCGGTCCAATGTCTACACATGCAAGAGGTGGTTTTTCCTATTTCATTACTTTCACGGATGATTTCTCTAGGTATGGACATGTCTTCTTAATGAAGCATAAATCCGAGGCCTTTGAGAAATTCCAGGAATACAAGAGTGAAGCGGAAAACCAACAGGCAAAAGTATTAAGACACTGAGATCTGATCGAGGTGGAGAATACTTAAGTGCCGAGTTCCTAGGTTACCTAAAAGAGAAAGGAATTCTCTCTCAGCTTACTCCTCCATACACTCCACAGCACAACGGTGTATCGGAGAGACGGAATCGAACCCTATTGGATATGGTACGATCCATGATGAGTAATACTGAGTTACCACGATCTTTCTGGGGTTATGCGCTAGAATCAGCGGCATATCTTTTGAACAGAGTTCCAACCAAAACTGTGCCTACCACACCATATCAGATGTGGAGTGGGAAGAAACCCTATCTTCAGTACCTGAAGACATGGGGATGTCCAGCTTTTGTAAAAAAGCAGCATCCGGACAAGCTCGAGGCACGCTCAGTAGAGTGTAAGTTTGTGGGATATCCAAAGAACTCCAGGGGATATCTATTCTATTACACAGAGGAACAAAAGGTATTTGTTTCTCGTAATGCCTATTTTCTAGAACATCAGTTTTTAGAAAAGGAATCAAGTGGGAGCGAAATAGAACTGGAAGAAATTCCAGAACCACAAACTAATACTGAAAGTTTGGTAGAACCGGTAGTTCATGAAGAACAGGACATTCCCGCACCCCTCCGCAGGAGTAGTAGGCCGTCTCATCCGCCTGAGAGATACTACGGTTTTCTCATAGATGGGGATATAGAGGATTGCATCATAGATGATGATGAACCTACTGACTTCCAGCAGGCCATCCAGAGCGGCGACTCGGTACGATGGCTAGATGCAATGCGGACCGAAATGGAGTCCATGTACACCAACAAAGTATGGACTTTGGACTTTGCTCCAGATGGGGTAAAACCCATAGGATGCAAATGGATCTTCAAGAAAAAGATTGGTGTAGATGGACAGGTGGAAACCTATAAGGCTAGACTTGTTGCAAAGGGTTTTCGTCAAAGACCTGGTTTGGACTATGACGAAACTTTTTCTCCAGTGGCTATGCTCAAATCCATTCGGGTCCTTCTTGCTATTGCTGCCTTCCATGATTATGAAATCTGCCAGATGGACGTAAAGACGGCTTTTCTGAATGGAAATTTAGAAGAGTGCGTCTATATGGATCAGCCAGAGGGTTTCAATCAGAGTGGGAGCAACGGGAAAGTATGCAAGCTGCTTAAGTCCATTTATGGACTAAAGCAGGCATCGCGGAGTTGGAACATCTGTTTTGATGAGACAGTCAAAGAATATGACTTTATCAAAAATTCAGATGAACCGTGCATATATAGTAAAGTTGTAGCCAGAAGTGTCGTATTCCTCGTCTTGTACGTGGATGACATTCTATTGATAGGAAATGACATTCCTATGCTACAATCTGTCAAAGGATTCTTGTCACACAGGTTCTCCATGAAAGACCTGGGTGATGCCTCTTACATTCTGGGGATCCGGATCTATCGTGATAGATCCAAGAGGATGTTGGGACTTTCGCAGTCCAGGTATATCGACACTGTACTGAAAAGATTCAGTATGGAAGATTCTAAGCGCGGTAATCTACCGGCTTGTCACGGAATCACCCTCTCCAAAGAGATGTCTCCCAAGACTGATTTGGAAAGGGAACGCATGTCTATTATACCCTACGCTTCTGCGGTAGGCTCTATAATGTATGCGATGTTGTGCACCAGACCAGATGTAGCTTACGCACTGAGCGTGGTAAGCCGGTATCAGTCAGACCCAGGGGAGAAGCACTGGATAGCAGTAAAGAACATTCTCAAGTACCTGAGAAGGACTAAGGAGATGTTCTTGGTTTACGGCGGAAAAGACCTCAGGTTGGAGGCCTTTGCTGATTCCGGCTTCCAGAGTGATAAGGACGATTCCAAGTCCATGTCGGGTTATGTCTTTACCCTCAATGGCGGGGCGGTGTGCTGGAAGAGCTCCAAGCAGGACACCGTTTCTGACTCAACGATGGAAGCGGAGTATATAGCTGCTTGCGATGCCGCAAAAGAAGCAGTCTGGATGAAGAAGTTCCTAACAGAACTTCAGGTGGTTCCTACCATAGTTGATCAAATACCTCTGTATTGCGACAACAACGGAGCTATAGCTTTAGCGAAGGAACCAAGGTCCCATCAGAAATCCAGACACATCTTAAGGCGGTATCACCTGATCAGGGAGATCATTGATCGTCAGGAGATCGAGGTTCGGAGAGTTGCTTCTGAAGAGAACATTGCTGATCCATTCACAAAGGCCCTACCTCAGATTCAGTTCGAGAGGCTACTCGAGATCATCGGTCTACGATACGCCAGTTCATGGCCCTAGTGCAAGTGGGAGATTGATAGTGTTTATGCCCTAGAAGGCCATTACTGTATCATACTAGTTTGTATATTACTTAATGGAAGCTTGGGATATTCACATGTATATAAAAGTCTTGCTAAACATGGTAGTATGCTACTTGGTTTTTCTATCTTAATATGTGAGTATACGTATTGATAGAGCTCTTAGGATCTTGCTTGACTACCAGCGTTGTGATGGCAGTCACACTAGTGGGGGCTGGGTAGTCTACAAGCACATCCTTATTCAGGTCCCTGGTCGTTGGATTATCGAGACAGAGCATCGATACTCCGGAGTAGACTAGTGTATACGCTTCTCATCCCAGTTGGGGAGAGGGTCTGTCCCACAGCCGTCAGTACGTCGTACTGGAGATACTATGCAGGTGCTCATTAGGTTACGGGTACACCGGACATGACTCACAGGGAACTGTTGGTTGGTTTTATACCAGTCGTCAGTGAACAGTTCCAAGGTGACATGAGTACAGCATAGTCCGCAGACTTGACACTGCTACTTCGCCTCAAGTGTGTCCCACTGTTCTTAGATTGCTACCCTACCACGGCTCAAAGGAGTCGTGCAAACAGGTAGCCGTTGGGTGCTGTCCCGAGCACTTGGAGGCAGTGGCGGTTAGACAGGATTCGTCTCTCCCGGTATTGGGGGTTGATATCGCGCTGTGTCAGAGAGCCATTACGCAAAGTCCCTGGCCAGGGCAAGCGAGATTTGCTGGTAGGTTCCAGTAGTTTCTCAGGGTGTAATGGGCTTCGCTCCGACACGACTTATACCACTATTAGGGGACTGACGCTTGCCGCCCCTAGGCCCGATATGCGATAGTCTTAGACGAACGGACCGGACTGTATGGAGATTGTCACATCAGACTCAGTAGGAGTTCGGATGGGTTTCCTCATCGGCCTTCTTATCGACATCTACCTGGGGACCGTTACGTACAGCTAGTGCCGCTTGCGGTCTGTGGCTAAACCCACTGCCAGCGTAGTAGTCGAGTCTCTAGAGTCCCACACAGAGAGTTTCCCTACTCCAGGCGAAACGATATAGAGGTCGTATGGTTTTACGACAAGGGTTCGGACGCATACGTGTGTTTACGCACGTACGACTTTCGGACAGTTTTTACCAGTCGGCTTTGGTTTAAGCCAGTTACTGGTATCCGGTTATTGGATTTATACAGTCTAAAGTTTTTCCGTATTTTTGCGGAAAGGAGGGGCGTTCTCGTAATTGCACGAGAAGCTTCTAGAAGATGGTGACTAAGGAGGTTTAGGTGGCATATACATTGAATGAGATTAGTGAGTCATATGGATGATTCATCCATGTCATTAATGCTTCATAATTGCTTAATGACTCACGGAGATGAATCACCACAAGATATTTATCAAGCTTGGTTGTAAAATGATTTCTTTTCTTTTCTTGATAAAAAGAAATGCTTGATATATATTATGATAACTCATTCTTCTCACTTCACTATTATCTTCACCTTCTCTCTCCTCAAGCTCTCCCTCTTCAAACCCTAATCCTCCCCTCTCATGTGTTGAGTACAAGGATTAGTTAGACTAATTAAACCATAACCCTCACTCTATATCACCTAGCTTCTTTGATTAGCACTTAAAGAAGGTTAGTTGCCTCAAGTTTAGAGGCTAAGCTTGGAGTAAAGCTCTCGGATGGATCGTCTACTACTTCGAGAAGGCCGAGGAGGAGGTGGAGTTCGCAAAGACGAAGGACACGATTCATTAGGTATAATCCCTAAACATAGTAGCATAGAAACTCTATGTTTGAATTTAGTTATCGTTTAGCTTTGATTCAAGCGGTTAGTCGATGTTTGTTCACTAAACAAGTTCGTTTTTGAAAATTCCGCCTCCCCACAAGTAGTGGGGTGTTGTACATCGACTTACAATAGCATTGTTGACTGGGTCACATCAATGAGAGAAGGTTGACGGAGTTACATAAAGAAGGATATTTGGATCCGTTCGAATATCAATCATATGCAACTTATCAATCCTGTCTCAAAGGAAAGATGACAAATACTCCATTTACTGGACATGGAGTAAGAGCGAGCGAGCTCTTGGGACTCGTACACAGCGATGTATGCATTCCAATGTCTACACATGCGCGAAGTGGTTATTCTTACTTCATTACTTTTATGGATGATTTTTCAAGGTTCGGGCATGTCTTCTTAATGAAGCATAAATCTGAAGTCTTTAAAAAATTCCAGGAATACAAGAATGAAGTAGAAAAACAAACAGGTAAAAGTATTAAGACACTGAGATCTGATCGAGGTGGTGAACACTTGAGTGCCGAGTTCCTGGATTACCAAAAAGAGAATGGAATTCTCTCTCAGCTTACTCCTCCATACACTCCATAACCTAACGGTGTATCGGAGAGACGGAACCGAACCCTATTGGATATGGTACGTTCCATGATGAGTAACGCTGAGTTGTCGCGATCATTCTGGGGATATGTGTTAGTTATATGTATGCCCTAGAGGCCATTACTGTACATAGGATGTATATTGAAGTGGATGTTGGGACATATATAGGGAGGACTTTCTTGCTCGACATGATAGTATGCTATCTGGTTGCTCTTTATCTTAACGTGTACACTGATTGTCTCTCTGTTACATGTTGGTAAAGCCCTCAGGATGTGTACTTGACTACCTGGACTATGATGCAGATCATACTAGTGGGGACATGGTAGTCCATAAGTACATCCTCCAAAGTCCCTAGTCGTGGGTGTATCGAGACGGGGCATCGATATACCAGAGTAGACTAGCGTGTACCTTCTCGACCCATATAGATGGGCGATGGATGATCCCATATCCATTGGTGTTTGACATCAGAGATGATATACGGGAGCTCAGTGGAGACTGGGTACACTTGACGGACTCGCCGAGAACTCCCAGATGGTATTATACCTTACGTCAGATGGCCGTTCTCTGGTGACACTGGTACAGGTTAGTCTGTATACCCGAGATCGTCATAGAGTCTTGTGTGATTCCCACTGTGCTTTGATTTCCACCTTACCACGTCCAAGAGGGCGTGCAAAACGGTGGTTTTTGGGTACAGTCCCGAATCACATGGAGGCAATGAGCGATAGGAAGGGTTTCGTCTCTCCCGGTATAGGGAGTTGATGTTGCGCTGTGCTCGATTGGCTATAACAGGAAGTCCTTGGCCAAGGCTGTTTTAGGGATTTACTGGTAAGTGTTACCAGTAGTTTCTCGACCCGTTATGAGCCTCATATCGACACGACTTATCGAGTTATTGGGGTCTGACGTTTACCACCCCTAGACGAGATATGCGACATATCAGACGAAGAGACCGGACTGTACGGAAGTGTTACTGATTGGATTCACAGGAGTGTGAGCAGGCTTACTCGTTGATCTTCTGATCGCTCAATACCCGGGTGGCCGTTACGTTTGGCAGACCGCTTGCGGCTTGTGGGTGTTTGATACGATCATCACCTACTGCCGGCGTATTGACGAGTCTTTAGAGTCCTACATAGGGGTTTCCTGGCTCAAGCGAAATGAAATAGGAGCGCATATGAGATATGTGCGGGGCCGAGAATAATAGCAGTATGTGATATTGTATTCAATTCTCGCGATTTGTGACATTGCTCGGTTATATGCGATATAGCCGGGTTATCGGATCAAGTGTTGATTCGATAAGTTGTTACTATTGATATTAGTCGGTTACATGCCATTTGACCGGATCGTTAAATCAAGTATTGATTTAATGATTTAATGTATAATTATATATTTGATATATTACATTACATTAACTAGTATTGGTTCACTTAAGATTAATTTTCTCACTAGTTTGTGCACATTGTTTATATGTGATATATGCAAGTGTACATGTTTGTATCATGCTTGATGATAGAAACAAGTTGTGTGTATGAGACTTGAACCAAATCAACGTTAAATTAGGGTTTACTATTTTCCGAACAAATAACAAAAGAGTAAGACTTTGGTCAAAGTTATCAAGCTTCATGAAGCTTGATAAACATTGACAAAGTCAACTCTTTTGTCATTTGTTCAAGATATTAGTTAACCCAACCCTTAACCTAATGCTTTGGTTAATTCTCTACATGAGTTAAGCATGAGGGCTTAACTCAACCATGGTGCCATAATTAAAAGGATAAGTTTCATATTATTCTCTTAATTCTTTTCTTCTTCTTCTTCTTCATCAAGCTCCACAAAAGCTTGCTAGCTCCAATGGTGCCATGAGAAAAAGAGTGAGAAATCCAATTCTAAAGTGAACCCACTTCCTATTTCTTCATCCTCTACCACTTGCCATGTTGTATAGGGTGTTCTCTTCACAAAGATTTTGACCAAGTGAAGGAATAGCTTGAGTTTGAGTCTTCCCGACGTAGATCATCTTCGGCCTCGAAGTCAACGACCTAACCCGCTCATTTTTCTGACGAAACCAACGCTAGAGTCTGGGATCCCGATGATCGCAGCGAAGGGACGTCAACACAGTGCTTTTGAAGTGAAGGAACGGATCTACAAAGGTTGTAATCCCTTTCACTTAGCAATAAAGTTGTTTACTTGCATGTTTTTCGCCTATCCTCTAGTTAACGATCTAGCATAGGGTTTCTCGGCACATAATTTTTGAATTTGGCATGGTTGATGCCTAGTGGAACCTCTTGAGTGTGCTTAGGAACCCTACAGTGGTATCAGAGCCTAGCTAGAGCTTTAGGTGAAGTGTAGACGATGTTAGAAATCCGATCGAACCCCGAAACCCTAACTCAAACCCTTCTCTGTACATTTTCTGAAAATGTGGTTTTTTCCAATTTAAAAATATCCAAAAAATACAGCAGGGTATTATAGGAGTTACTGTGAAGCACGTGAGCCCAAGTCAACCAAAGCGCCGCGGAACCGCGGCCCCACCCTAGCTTGTGCGGCGGTTCCGCGGCCATAATGGTGATTCTTAGCACATGATTTGCACAGTAATGCCCATATGAATTTCCTGTGTTTTCTGGGAATTTTTAAAATATACTCAACAGTTGAGTTTTCTGGGATTGCTTTGGGAACTCGATGATTCGATCGGATTGTTTAACTTTGTCTATGTGTATTTCCGGGTAATTTTAGAACATGTTAAAAAGTTCGACCGGATATAAATACCCACTTTTTCACCTGCCGGGAAATTTCCAAGTGTTGGATTTTTCCGTGGTTTAAGGACGTTCTAAGTAGTGCAAGTAACGCGATGGACCCTCTAGAAGACAACAAACCTTAACTCGATTATGTGACCGTCTTGAACTACCCTTTGAACCTTAGGGTTTGGGGCAGTACGGCGTGCCACATGTGAGGCGTTGGCTTGACCCTTCTAAGGCTGGACCGTTGGTACTGAGGCATGAAGTGGATGTTTTTAAACTTATTTCAAGAGTTGAGCTGTTTCGGGAAACATTGGGTGTTTGATTGTTCGATCGGAAAGTTCAACATTTTCTATTTATCTGGAATGTGATACAATATTTGGAATCCACAAGTACTTATGAGATAACTGATTTGGTTGTTATAAACATAGCAGTTTAGTCTCACTTGATCGGTTGCCACGGAATTTTGATGTGATCAAAAGTCCATTGCAATCACGTAGCGTACGCGGATACTCGCCGGGTAAACTTAATAGATTGCCATGCCCCATAGCCTCGACCAAGTGACTGTAGGAGAACCCCGTCGCCAAAAAGCATCCGTTCGGGTGCTCGCGGCAGCGGTGTTCCTCCTTAGTACACTTCGTCGACGGTATCGGGGGTGCGGCCGTCCACTAAGTTTGCGACGAGCATTCGTTCTGGATGTCGGGAATCTTGTTGAATTGCCCGACTTGATATTGAAAAGTGTTTTCGATAATGAGACTAAAATGCGAGGTTTATAATTGTTAGGCATGCGATGTCTAAGGAATTCATTTGGTTAGGCATGCGATGTCTAAGGAGGTTGCGGATTCTAACTGTTGTAGTTTTACACTTTCTTTTCTGCGACCGTATAAGTAATATGTGATATCGCCGGTTTCGTTGCTATATGTCAACGACAATTGGGATGTGCATATTTACTTACGTTGATGACATGCGATGTTATGTGTTGCTGGATATGTTATATTGGATCGTCGTGTTTGAATAGCCGGGGTTTTTTTTATGTGAGATGAATGTTTTTCATTTTCATTCATGTAAAAACTTGTATGTAATATTCTTTTATTGGGGCACTTCCAGATTGCGGAAGATGTCACCATTGTATATTATTTACTTTTCCGCACTAGGATAGACCTAAGGAGGAGGGAACAAGTAACCGGGTTCTGGAGTCCAGTGGGAGACCAACTCGAGGAGTCGAGTCCGGGTCTCCTAACTCTAGAATTGGTAGGGTTGCTTGCCGCTCTCGTAGGGGTCTAGGGGTGTGGGTTTGGCTATTCATCGCGACCGTGGAATCCGTGTTTTATACTGGCTCGTATTGAAAACATGGACGTCCTAGCATATCCAATGTTTCATATGATTCTTCTGCTGCGATATCTGTGATATGATCATTTAATATGTTGTGATAGATACTGTGTTAGTGTATATGCCCTAGAGGCCATTACGGTATCATACTAGTATGTATATTACTTGATGGAAGCTTGGGATATTCACAGTTGTATATACAATCTTGCTCGAAATGGTAGTATGCTACTTGGTTTGTCTCTGCTTTAATATGTGCATGTGTTTCTTTTAGCATATCTCTTATATACATATTGGTAGAGCCCTTAGGATCTTTGCTTGATTACCAGCGTTGTGATGGCGCTCACACTCGTGGGGGCTGGGTAATCCATAAGCACATCCTTATACAGGTCCCTAATCGTTGGACTATCGAGACAGGGCATCGTTACTCCGGAGTAGACTAGCGTATGCGCTTCTCATCCCAGCGTGGGAGACGGTCTGTCCCACAGCCGTCAGTACGTCGTACTTGAGATAGTATGCGGATGCTCGTTAGGTTACGAGTACACTGGACAGGACTCGTCGGGAACTGTTGGTTGGTATTATACCTATCGTCAGTTATCAGTTTCCAGGTGACATGAGTACAGCTTAGTCCGTTGACTTGACACTGTCACTTCGCCTCGAGTGTGTTCCCACTGTACTTTGATTACTACCCTACCACGGCTCAAAGGAGTCGTGGAAACAGGTAGTAGTTGGGTGCAGTCCCGAAGCACTTGGAGGCAGTGACGGTTAGACAGGATTCGTCTCTCCCGGTATTGGGGGTTCATATCGCGCTGTGTCTAGGAGAGCCATTACACGAGTAGTCCCTGGCCTGGGCAAGCGAGATATACTGGTAGGTTTCCAGTGTTATCTCAGGGTGTTCTGGGCTACACTCCGACACGACTTGTACCGCTATTAGGGGACTGACGTTTACCGCCCCCCTAGGCCCGCCATGCGATGTATCAGACGAACAGACCGGACTGTACGGAGACTGTCACATACAGGCTCAGTAGGAGTTCAGATGGGGTCACCTCGTCAGTCTTCTTATCGGCATCTACCTGGGGACCGTTACGTACAGCTAGTACCGCTTGCGGTCTGTGGTTAAACCCACTGCCAGCGTAGTGTCGAGTGTTTAGAGTCCCACACAGAGAGCTATTCGCCTTTAGGCAAAATGAGTAGAGGTCGCATGGTTTTGCGACAGGGTTCGTTCACATCCGTGCACTTGTCCACGTTTGCTGTCCGGACAGCTTATACAAGCGGGCTTTGGTTTAAGCCAGATCCCAGTATATGATTTGGGATTGGTTTTATCTCTTTGTATTCGTGTTCCTCGGATCACGAATACGGGTGCGTATGCACAGTTGATTGAGACAGAGGGAGAGGACTTTGATTAGGGTTAATGACCATTGTCATTTTGCTAACCCTAATGCTTATGTGTGTAATATGGTTAATTGATATTAGTTATATATAATTGTGCATGGTTAGGGTTGATGACTATTTGGCCACTCTTGACTTGTTGACCTAGGTTGACACTTTGACCATCGTCATTCCATATAAAAGATGCTCTTTGATCCTTACAATTAGCATTAAATATGAAATGATAATGGTCATGTCTTGATTAAGCCATGACAATTATCTCACTAATTATCAATTTACAATAATTCACACATATATGTGAGAATGCTTCATTATTCTCTCATTCTATCATATTCATTCTCTCTCCTCCTCTTACTCTCTCTCAAGCTCTCCCCTCTAATGTGTTGAGAAACACTTGAGCTTGAGAAAACCTCTTCTAGATAATCTCTACTCTTATCTAGGGTTCTAGGATTAGCACTTCTAGCACCTTAGTTACTTCTAGCTTGAAGTTGAAGCCAAAGGTTGAGGCTCTCGGGTGGATCCTTCTTCGACTAGAGAAGGCGACAAGGTGATCCCTTTCTACCACTCCAAGGAGCAAGGAGAGAAGGACATAAAGCCCAAAGTATAACTTTTCTACCCTATAGCTATATCTAGTTAGCTTTTAGTTAGTTTTTGTTTAGCAAAGATCCTCTTTTGTCCAGTCCATGTTGCCTAGCATGATAAAAATCCGATTTTTATTCCGTTTTCCGCCTCTCCGCAAGCAACGGGGTGGGCAACGTGGACTTATAGTGGTATCAGATCCTAACTAAACATAAACTAGCTAGGTAGTAAAGTGTATGGATGTTTGATCGGAAAAATCGCAAAACCAAAACATGAAAACCCTAACTTTCTGTTGAAATTTTTTCTGCTCTAAAAATAAAAAATCATACGTCAAAAATCATCTCAAGGTTTTTATAAGAAACTCACAAAACCCGGTCCAGTGAATCGTTCAAAGCGCCGCGGTTCCGCGGCAATAGCAAGCTATTGCCGCGCAACCGCGGCCGAGTTGACTCGGTTCTGGATCGAGTTTGGTGCAGTGTTCTTCTGACATGGTTTTGGGATTTTTAAGATGGTTTATTTGTGCCCAGGTTTTCCAGAAAAGAATTTTTTTTTGGGGGCCTATAAATCCGTATTTTTGATCAAACTTCACTACACTTTGACTAAAGGGTTATATCTGTGATGTTTATATGTATTGAACGTCTGCTAATCGCTATACGTCGATTAGTAGGGGTTATACATATCTGTGATCTGTGTTTGTTGATGGTATGTGTATATGAATGCGTTGGATTGTCGCGGGTGAATAGCCGGGGTGGATGTGAGATGAGTGTTTCTTTTTCTTTCATTCATGTAACATGTAAATTGATGTAATATTATTTGTATGGCCGCACAACCGGGTCGGGGTTGTAGCCGTCATTGTATAATTCTTTTTACTGTTTTTGCTCGTAGGATAGACCCATGTAGGGGGTGCACAAACTACCGGGTATCTCGAAGTGCCGAGTGGCCTACTCACGGTGTTGAGGCAGGTTGCTTCGCTTCGGGTACTTGGCGGGTAGTTTGCCACACCCGTAGGGGTCTTGGGTAGGGTATTGGCTATTCACCGCGACCGTGTAATCCGCTTTTCGTTGCAGGATCGAACGGATTGCGGATTCCTAGTATATCCAATGTATTCATCTGTGATCTGTAATGTCTATCATTGCTATATATCTATATACTATAACTATTTAGGCGTTGCTTATGTTTTACAGCCGCGCTTGCCCAGCCCCCGCTCTGTCGTTAGTTAAGTAACCTAACGGGTGATGACGGGGCCCCGTGGCGAATGCGAATGGCATAAGCAGTCATATTTTGGTTGTTTTCTGCAATGGTAGGCTTAAATGATGGGACGCATTAAAAGATCTAATGCAAGAAAATAAACCAAGTAAAAGTCGATTGGAACACTTTGAAAACCACTCGGTTCTTTTCAAAACTAAACTTTTAAACGCGGAGCTTGAACCACTCCTTTTAAAAGCTATCTCGTTCCATCAATTATATCAAGTTCACTATGCTCACGGTTTCGCCAAAACCATTCGTAGCCCTCCATCATTTCAGTTAAATGTTCGGTAGTATTCAAGCTATGTATTCTGACCTCACGCCAAGGCATAGTGATGTAGGGTTCCTAGGCACACTAGTGAGGTCTCACAAGGCATCGAACATGCCAATTTTAAATTTTCTAGGTGCCGAGAGACCCGACTACGGATCGTTGGCTAGATTTCTAGGCGAAAAGATAACTAGTTAACAATTAACTAATGGGAAAACGGAAATACAACCTTTGTAGATCCGGTGCTCCACCTCCATAGCTCCGCAACAAAGTCCCCTCCGCTGTCCAAAAGGAATCCGGACTCCAGCGTCGGCTTCGTCGAAGAATAAGCGAGCTAGGTCGTCGATGTCCATGCCGAAGATGATCTACGTCGAGGCATCGCTAAATCAAGCTCCGACTTCACCAAGTCAAGAAACTTGTGAAGAAAACACACTCTACTACTTGGCAAGAGGTAGAGGATGAAGAAATAGGAAGTGGGTTCAATTTAGAATTGGATTTCTCACTCTTTATCATCAATCACCATTGATGACCTAAGATTTTCTTCTTGAGTTCAAGGAAGAAGAAGAAGAAAAATGATATGATAAGTTAATTGAAAAAGAAAAGAAAATGAATTCTTATCATAAAATTAACCATGGTCAAGTGTAGAGACTAAACTAGGGTTAATGGGAATGGTTAGGGTTAAGGATGAGATAAGAATGGTTGACTTGATCAAAGCTTCATGAAGCTTCAACTAAAGAACAAATAAAGCCACCATTCTTTTCTCTTTTCCATTTATTTTCCAAAATGTATAAACAAATAAATAAATGAATAAATAAGTAATGGAAAATAAAACCCTAACCACTCTCACAACCATGGTTTAATCTTCACACAAAACACAAGTTAGCATGCATCATCAAACATGATACATACAAGTGCACAAAAATATATCACATATACAATGTGCACAATCCAAGTGAGAAAATCTGTCTAAAGTGAACCAATACTAGTTAGTGCAAAGTAACATATCAAATATATAATTATGCATTAAATCATTAAATCAACACTTGATTCAATGATCCGGTCATGTCGCACACAACCGACTAGTATTCAATGTATCGGCTTATCGAATCAACGCTTGAATCGATAACTAGGTTATATCGCATACAACCTTTCCGATACATTCATCGCGAGAATGGAATGCGGCATCACATACACGCATTATTCTCGGTCCCGCACATATCTCATATGCGCTCCTATTTCGTTTCGCTTGAGCCAGGAAACCTCTGTGTAGGACTCTAAAGACTCGTCAATACGCCGGTAGCAGGTGATGATCATATCAAACACCCATAAGCCGCAAGCGGTCTGCTAAACGTAACGGCCACCCGGGTATTGAGCGATCTGAAGATCGACGAGCAAGCCCGCTCACACTCCAGTGAATCCGACCAGTAACACTACCGTACAGTCCGGTCTGATCGTCTGATATGTCGCATATCTTGCCTAGGGGTGGTAAACGTCAGACCCCAATAGCTCGATAAGTCGTGTCGATATGAGGTCTATAACACTTCGAGAAACTACTGGTAACACTTACCAGTAAATCTCAGCAACCCTGGCCAGGGATTTCCCTTTATAGCCAATCGAACACAGCGCAACATCAACTCCCTATACCGGGAGAGACGAATCCCCTCCTATCGCTCATTGCCTCCATGTGACTCGGGACTGTACCCAAAAACCACCGTTTTGCACGCCCTCTTGGACGTGGTAAGATGGAAATCAAAGCACAGTGGGAACCACACAAGACTCCATGACGATCTCGGGTCAACAGACTACTCTGTACCAGTGTCACCAGAGAACTGCCATCTAACGTGAGGTATAATACCATCTGGGAGTTCTCGGCGAGTCCGTCCAGTGTACCCAGTCTCTACTGAGCACCCGTATATCATCTCTGATGTCAAACACCAATGGATATGGGATCATCCATCGCCCATCTGTTTGGGTCGAGAAGGTATACGCTAGTCTACTCTGGTATATCGATGCCCCGTCTCGATACACCCACGACTAGGGACTTTGAAGGATGTACTTATGGACTACCATGTCCCCAATAGTATGATCCGCATCATAGTCCAGGTAGTCAAGTACACATCCTAAGGGCTTTACCAACATGTAACAGAGAGACAATCAGCATACACGTTAATGTAAAGATCAACCAGATAGCATACTATCATATCGAGCAAGAAAGTCCTCCTTATATACGTCCCAGCATCCACTACAATATACATCCTATGTACAGTAATGGCCTCTAGGGCATACATATAACTAGCAATCTCCCACTTGCACTAGGGCCATCTGATAGCAGTGGTTGCAGTATCTCATACTCAACCATCCCATAAAAGTCTCTCTCTGGGAACAGGCCTTTGTGAGTGGATCCGCTGTGTTGTCCTCTGAGTCTACTCTCTTAACCTCGATCTCCCTGGAGATCAACCATCTCCATGATCAAGTGATACTGCCTTAGAATATGTCTGGATCACTGATGGGACCGGCGTTCCTTGGCATAAGCCACAACTCCATTGTCACACAATGGGAGGAACATAGTTCATCTCATGAACCAATATACACCCAAAAAGTGTTGGAGATAGTGCCCTCATAGTCAATTATTGGATCGCAGGTACGTGATTGCAATGATTGCGGAGGACCTATCCCGGTAGCACAGTCTTACTCGAGATGATAGTATGCTATCTGGTTTGCCTTTATCAGTTGTGTACATGTTCAGGTGACTGATTGCATGTTACACTTTGATAGAGCCCTTAGGATCTTGCTTTACTACCAACTATATGAGGGCGATCATATACGTGAGAGTTGGGTAGTTTATATGCATATCCTTAATTGTGGTCCCTAGTCGTGGGAGTTTCGAGACAGGGCATCGATACTCCGGAGTAGACTAGTGTGTACAGTCGAGACCCCGACGAGGGGCGGTGGCCGGTCTCACAAGCCACTGGTGACAGTTGGATCACCTAAGATGTATACAGGTGCTCATTGGGTTATGAGTACACCGGACAGGACTCGCCGGGAATCTGCTAGTTAGTGTTATATCTACCGTCAGATAGCAGTTCCCTGGTGACATGTGTACAGGTTAGTTCATCGACCTGAGGTCGTCATTTGTCTCGTGTGAGTTCCTACTGTGCTTTGATTTCTACCCTACCACAGCTCAAAGGAGTCGTGCAAACAGGTAGCTTTTGGGTACAGTCCCGAGCCATATGGAGGCACGTGAGCGGATCGGCAGGGGATTCGTCTCTCCCGGTATTGGGGGCGAGATCGTGCTGTGTCTAGGAGAGCCATTACACAAATCCATGGCCATGGTAGGAGATTTACTGGTAGGTACTCCAGTAGTATCTCAGGGTGTATTTGGGCTTCACTCCGACACGACTTATACTGCTTCTGGGGGTCTGACGTTACTAGCCCCCTAGGCGGATATGCGATACTCATTGACGAACGGACCGGACTGTATATACATTGTCACTGTTAGGCTCAGTAGGGTTTCTGGATGTGTTAGCTCATCGGCCACCCTTGAGTGCGCTCATCAGTCTCCCTTAAGTTCAGTCCGTGGGCAACCGTTACGCATAGCTACTGCCGCTGACGGTTTGTGGTTAAACCCACTGCCAGGGTACTGAAGAGTCATTAGAGTTCCCCACAGACAGTTTCCCAAGTTTCGGGCGAAACGTTGTAGAGGCCGTATGGTTTTATGGCAGGGTTCGGAAAATGCACGTGCGTTTACGCACGTGTCGATTTTCGGACAGTTGATACTGGTCGGCTTTGGTTTAAGCCGGATCCGAGTATTATATTGAGTAGGTATAATATCTTTGTCTCAGTTGCATTTGTATTCGGTCGTAATACAAATGCGGGTATTTTTATACAGTTACGGGGTTATCCTGAAAGTCGTTTCAGGATCACTTTTGGAAGTTGCCAGTTTCCAGTTTTCTATCAGCCGTCTTTTAACATTTGGTTAAAGACGGGTTTATCTTTTCTACTGATGGGGTGAGTCGTGCTTCTAGAAGCTTCTAGTTTGGTGACTTGACATGGTGACTCATTAGGCATTAATGGTGTCATTAAAGCTTTTGGTGACTAGGTTTGTTCTAATTGGTTCATATTAGTGATTCATTCTTTCATGAAGCTTCTTGTATATTGTCACCCCCTTTCCTTGCTTCTACACTCATTCTCACCTCTTCATAAATTTGTGGCCGGCCACCCTTGAGTGAGAGAGAGAATGATTCATTTCATTTTTGGCCAAATACTATGGTTATGTGTGCATGGAAATTTCATTGCTTCTTTCAATTTCCATCACCCGATTTCCACGGCAACTTCATTAACCGATCGTCCACGGATTTGGACGAAGTGAGATAAAGTCATCTACTCATTATCTACATCAATCTTGGTCGTCTCTTTTAGCAAACTTGACGATCGAGTTGCCTCGAGTCAGAGGCGGGAGCCCGTTTAAAGAACCGATCATGTGGTGCCACCTCGACGAAGGATTCGGAGATCGACGAGATCGGAGCAGCCGCAACGGAGCGTGGGATGATGGTTGAAGAACGAAGGACTCGGATCGTTCGGTATAACCTTTCTACACTCTTTACAGTTTGTTAGTTTAGCAATAATGGCAGATCCGGGTTAAAGTATACGATAGCGCCAAGTTTAAAAGTTTTATTCCGCATTTGGCGTCTGTAGACTGCCGGGGCGCTAGCGTAGACTTACAAAAAGCCTCTTTGGTAGCATCTTAAGTAGCGATATATCCAGCCTTTATCGTCTAGTATGTCACGGTATTTTGCTTGGAACTCTTCCAACATACCGTCCCTTTACTGAGGGTAAAGACAATGCCTGTGACTGACACTCAGTCGTCTTTATCACCCTGGAACCATTCCAGTGATTCTCCCCAGGGTCGATTGATACCTTCTCACTACAACTAGTGAGAATCCTAACATCCATTTAGATCTATCTCATAGATCCAAAACCTAGGATTTAGTAGGTATCACTTTGATCCTATATGGAGAATCATTGTGATAAGCGGAGATTGATCGAGCGTAGCATAGGAAACTCCTTCCCTATCAAGAGTATGTCATCCACGTACTCTACAAGGATCACTACCATACTCCCTACTACCTTTTTGTATATACAAGTTTCATCTACCATTTTGATGATGTCAAACTGTTTAACTACTACATCAAAACAGATGTTCCAACTCCGCGATACCTGCTTTATCATATAAAGCATCTTGTACACGTTTCCGCTGCTCCCACTGTCTACGAAGCCCTCTGGCTGTGTACTTATAGACGCACTCTTCTAAAACATCATTTAGAAAAGCAGTCATGACACCCAACCACCAGATATCGTAGTCATGGTATGTAGCCGTGACAAGTAGGATCTGGATGGACTTAAGCATAGATATTGGAAAAGGTTTCATCATTATCCACGCCTGGTCGATGACGAAAACCTTTAACAAGTCTAGCTTTGAAAGTCTCAACTTTTCCATCTACACCAAGTAATCTTCTCAAGATATACTTGCTCCTGATGGGGATTTAACCCTTCAGATATAGCAACCAAAGTCCATACTTTGTTTGTGTACATGGATTCCATCTCAGATCGCTAAGCATCCAGCCATTCTTACAGAGTCTTACTCCTGATGGCCAGCTCGAAACTAGTTGGTTCATCATCTCATGATGCATTCCTCGCTCCCACTGTCATAGAGAAACCGAAGTATCTCTCAGGTGGGTGAGAAACCCTACTAGATCGGCGGAGAGGCTGAGGTTCGTTGGTATGTACTGAATCCTTTGGTTGTACCAAATCATCTGCTGTATTTTGTATAGCTGGAACCTTTCCAGTTCTACATAACAGACTTTGCCTCGAGCTTGTCCAGATTTTGCTTTTAGACATAGGCCGGACAACCCCAAATCTTAACTATCTTAAGAAATGGGCTCTTCCTTTTCCATATCACATATGAAGTGGTAGGCAACTGATTTGATTGGAACCCTTATTCAATAGGTATGCAGCTTCTCAAGTGCATAACTCCCAAAAAGGAAACAGGTAGCTCAGTATTACTCATCATAGAGCACACCTTATCACATAGGGTGTAATTGCTCCACCCCGATATACCATCATGCTATGGTGTATGCGGAGGAGTAATGCTGAGAGAGAATCTCATTCTCCTTTAGAAAAGTCCAGGATTTCCGTGCTCAAGTATTCTCCTCCTTGATCTCATCATAGGATATAATACTTATACCTGTATTCTGGTTCTCTACTTCTCGCTTATATTCTGTGAATATCTCAAAAGGTTCGGACTTGTGTTTCAACAGGAACATAGGTCTGAATCTAAAGAGATCATCAGAGAACGTAATGAAGTATAAAGAACCAGTCTTGGCATGTGTAGACAGGGGACCTACATACATCAACATGTATCATCCCAAGAGTTTACTAACTCTTTCTCTGTTTCCAGTAAACGGAGCTATGGTCATCTTATCTTTGTGACATGACTGGCGAGTTTCACAAGATGTAAATTCAAACTGATTTAAATATGCATCTATATGTAACTCTAGCTAGTCGGGTCACATTGATCTGACCTAGTCTACAATGCCTCAAGAAGAATTCGTTCAGTTCTGAACTCTTTCTCTTGTGTGTGTTCCGTATACTAAAGAACTGTAGTTTGATTTAGAACTTCAATGCTTTTAGATAACGTGCCTGAACCGATCAACTTTTGATATAGGAAATGTTCAAAACATTATTCAACAATATAAAATTTTATCGTTTCTTTACTAATAAAGAGACAGATATGATTTTGTATATCAGGTTCGGTGTCTAATAACATTCGTTCAGAATCAATGTATCGGTAATACAGGGTGACAGTGACCGACAGACTTGGCTGCAACTCTTGCCCCGTTTTCTGCCTCATGAAACTTATCATCCGTTCTCAGTTCTCTACCTTTCTGTAGCCCTATGTAACAGATTACATATCTGGGATCCTGATCTGGTATCACATACCCAGGACGTAGAGGATACGGAGAAACAGTTCTTTGTAATGAACACACCCGAAGATGATGCATCAGCATGCACTCTCTTCGTTTGGGCGGCACGGGAAATCTGGTACTCCCCAATTTCTTGCTCTGTCTTATAACAATTATAAGTTGGAGCGGGACCAACGTTCCCCAGCTCAGTATAACAAGCGGGTTCGGTCAATAATCCGTATTATTATCTTGATTAAGGCGTGATAGGGTCGCTACCTGGAGAGAGAGAGAAGAAAACACTCAGCGTGCGCTCTGTCAAGAATAGATTGGTTATTATTTTATCTAATCAGGATGGCTCCCACTGCTTTTTATCAAATCTTCCTTCAAACCCTAAAAGGAAAGACTAGCCGGGATTAATTACACACTACAAGTTCGCCAATCTTTCAGCCAGGCCAGTGTCGGTACTTTGAGGGTGGTCCCCCGTGCTTTCGCACGAACCTAATTAATGTAAACCTCGTTTTCCCAGAGGCGTAACCTCGTTAACACCTTTCTAGACACCTACTTGATCGGCTAATTGTAATGTATAAAACTCTCCCAGGAGTAACTCTTACTCGCAGCGGGTATCGGGATCCAACTATCTCATAGAAGGTATGCAATCTCATTGCAAATTTCAACACTTGAAATTCCCGATAATATTTTGCCCCTAGCGTCCTATGACCTTGACGGAGGTCAACAAACCATAGGCTACTGTCAAGTTCAACCCGTCATTTCTTGATCGAATTAAACCCACCCGCACGACCCTTGACAGAGGTCAACAAGGCCGCACGACTACCCTAACTCAATCTGCATCATATGCATAAACAGATAAATACTAGTTAGCTACCGCACACTACGCCTTGACGGAGGTCAAGAAACGTAGCACGAATACTAAATAGGACTTATCTGAAATGACGGAGGGCTACGACAGGTTTTTCTGAAAACCTATTGCGTAATGAACTTGATATCGTTGTAGGATCGAATGAATTTTGAAATGGAGTGTTTTTGAGGCTTTTCTGGTTTTGCTAAAGGAGTCACTCCCGGTGAAGGGATCGTCGGTCCTTTCCTCGTCGAATGAGGTGCGGGATATATCGTATATATCACTGTGCAAAGCAAAAACACTTAAAAGCAATCAAAAGACAAACCGAGTGTGTAGCATCTGCCAGTTATTTCTAAAGGAGTCACTCCCGGTGAAGGGATCTCGGTCCTTTCCTCATCGAATAAGGTGCAGGATATATCACATATACCGCTGTGCAAAGAAAGAACTGTAGCTACCTGTTTTATTTTGAAATTCAATTCTACAACATCTTAGGTTTCTTTTATTTCATTAATCACATTAATGAAGTCCCATCATTTATTTACCTAATCATCACAGATAAATACGACGTACACTTATGCCATCCGCATTCGCCTCGATGTCCCCTCATGCACCGTTAGGTTAGGTAACTAACGGCAGAGCAGGGCAGGGCTAGCGCGCGTGTAAAACATAAGTAACATCTATATAATATATCATATATACTATATACTGTATCTATCACAGAACATCACATGATCACATCACAGATATCGCAGCAGAATAATCATATGAAATATTGGATATACTAGGACGTCCGTGTTTTCAATACGAGCCAGTATAGAACACGGATTCCACGGTCGCGATGAATAGCCAAACCCACACCCCTAGACCCCTACGAGAGCGGCAAGCAACCCTACCAATTCTAGAGTTAGGAGACCCGGACTCGACTCCTCGAGTTGGTCTCCCACTGGACTCCAGAACCCGGTTACTTGTGCTCCCCTCCTTGGGTCTATCCTAGTGCGGAAAAGTAAATAATATACAAAGGGTGACATCTTCCGCAACCTGGAAGTGCCCCAATAAAAGAATATTACATACAAGTTTTTACATGAATGAAAATGAAAAACAGTCATCTCACATAAAAAACCCGGCTATTCAAACACGACGATCCAATATAACATATCCAGCAACACATAACATCACATGTCATCAACGTAAGTAAATATGCGCATCCCAATTGTCGTTGACATATAGCAACGAAACCGGCGATATCACATATTACACTTACGGTCACAGAAAAGAAAGTGTAAAACTACAACAGTTGGAATCCGCAACCACCTCAGACATCGCATGCCTGACCAAATGAATTACTTAGACATCGCATGCCTAACAATTATAAACCCCGCATTTTAGTCTCATTATCGAAAACACTTTTCAATATCAAGTCGGGCAATTCAACAAGATTCCCGACATCCTGATCGAATGCTTGTCGCAAACTTCAGTAGGCGGCCGCACCCCTGATACCGTCGACGAAGTGCACCAAGGCGGAACACCGCTGCCGCGAGCACCCGAACGGATGCTTTCGGCGACGGGGTTCTCCTACAGTCACTTGGTCGGGGCTATGGAGTGAGGCTGTCTATTAAGTTTACCCGGCGAGTATCCGCGTACGCTACGTGATTGCGACGGACTTTTGATCACATCAAAATTCCGTGGCAACCGATCAAGTGAGACTAAACTGCTATGTTTATAACATTCATTTAGTTATCTCATAACTATTGTGAATTCCAATTATTGTATCCCATTCCAGATAAACAGAAAATGTTAAACTTTCCGATCGAACAATCGAACACCCAAGTTTTCCCGATACAGATCAACACATGAAACAAGTCTAACAACATTCCGTTCGTGCCTCAGTACCAACGGTCCAGCCGTAGAAGGGTCAAGCCAACGCCTCACATGTGGCACGCCGTACTGCCCCAAACCCGAAGGTTCAAAGGGCAGTTCAAGACGGTCACATAATCGAGTTAAGGTTTGTTGTCTTTTAGAGGGACCATCGCGTTACTTGCACTACTTAGAACGTCGTTAAACTACGGAAAATCCAACACTTGGAATTTTCCCGACAGGGGAAAAATTGGGTATTTATATCCGGTCGAACTTTTTAACATATTCTAAAATTTATCCGGAAAGCCAAAAAGACAAAATTTGATACCCCGATCGAAACACCGAATCCCCAAAACAACAGCAGATTATTCAACTCTTGAATAAATTTAAAAAGTACCCAGAGAACTCAACACTGGAAATATTGAATTACTGTGCAAAACTGGAACTGTGACGTCACCAAGTAGCGGCGGAACCGCCGCACGAGGCATGCTCGTGCCGCGGTTCCGCGCCTGTTTAAAGTCCAAATAATCTCGTATTTGCACAGTAATTCTTACAATTTCCTGCTGGGTTTTCTGGATATTTTTAATTTGGAAAAATCCCAGTTTTTGAAAAAAGGACAGAGAGCAAGTTTGATTCGGGGTTTCGGGTTCGTTCGGACTTCAAATTCCGTCTAGACTTCGCCTAAGGCTCTAGCTAGGCTCTGATACCACTGTAGGGTTCCTAGGCACACTAGTGAGGTCTCACAAGGCATCGAACATGCCAATTTTAAATTTTCTAGGTGCCGAGAGACCCGACTACGGATCGTTGGCTAGATTTCTAGGCGAAAAGATAACTAGTTAACAATTAACTAATGGGAAAACGGAAATACATCCTTTGTAGATCCGGTGCTCCACCTCCATAGCTCCGCAACGAAGTCCCCTCCGCTGTCCAAAAGGAATCCGGACTCCAGCGTCGGCTTCGTCGAAGAATAAGCGAGCTAGGTCGTCGATGTCCATGCCGAAGATGATCTACGTCGAGGCATCGCTAAATCAAGCTCCGACTTCACCAAGTCAAGAAACTTGTGAAGAAAACACACTCTACTACTTGGCAAGAGGTAGAGGATGAAGAAATAGGAAGTGGGTTCAATTTAGAATTGGATTTCTCACTCTTTATCATCAATCACCATTGATGACCTAAGCTTTTCTTCTTGAGTTCAAGGAAGAAGAAGAAGAAAAATGATATGATAAGTTAATTGAAAAAGAAAAGAAAATGAATTCTTATCATAAAATTAACCATGGTCAAGTGTAGAGACTAAACTAGGGTTAATGGGAATGGTTAGGGTTAAGGATGAGATAAGAATGGTTGACTTGATCAAAGCTTCATGAAGCTTCAACTAAAGAACAAATAAAGCCACCATTCTTTTCTCTTTTCCATTTATTTTCCAAAATGTATAAACAAATAAATAAATGAATAAATAAGTAATGGAAAATAAAACCCTAACCACTCTCACAACCATGGTTTAATCTTCACACAAAACACAAGTTAGCATGCATCATCAAACATGATACATACAAGTGCACAAAAATATATCACATATACAATGTGCACAATCCAAGTGAGAAAATCCGTCTAAAGTGAACCAATACTAGTTAGTGCAAAGTAACATATCAAATATATAATTATGCATTAAATCATTAAATCAACACTTGATTCAATGATCCGGTCATGTCGTACACAACCGACTAGTATTCAATGTATCGGCTTATCGAATCAACGCTTGAATCGATAACTAGGTTATATCGCATACAACCTTTCCGATACATTCATCGCGAGAATGGAATGCGGCATCACATACACGCATTATTCTCGGTCCCGCACATATCTCATATGCGCTCCTATTGCGTTTCGCTTGAGCCAGGAAACCTCTGTGTAGGACTCTAAAGACTCGTCAATACGCCGGCAGCAGGTGATGATCATATCAAACACCCACAAGCCGCAAGCGGTCTGCTAAACGTAACGGCCACCCGGGTATTGAGCGATCTGAAGATCGACGAGCAAGCCCGCTCACACTCTAGTGAATCCGACCAGTAACACTACCGTACAGTCCGGTCTGATCGTCTGATATGTCGCATATCTTGCCTAGGGGTGGTAAACGTCAGACCCCAATAGCTCGATAAGTCGTGTCGATATGAGGTCTATAACACTTCGAGAAACTACTGGTAACACTTACCAGTAAATCTCAGCAACCCTGGCCAGGGATTTCCTGTTATAGCCAATCGAACACAGCGCAACATCAACTCCCTATACCGGGAGAGACGAATCCCCTCCTATCGCTCATTGCCTCCATGTGACTCGGGACTGTACCCAAAAACCACCATTTTGCACGCCCTCTTGGACGTGGTAAGATGGAAATCAAAGCACAGTGGGAACCACACAAGACTCTATGACGATCTCGGGTCAACAGACTACTCTGTACCAGTGTCACCAGAGAACTGCCATCTGACGTGAGGTATAATACCATCTGGGAGTTCTCGGCGAGTCCGTCCAGTGTACCCAGTCTCTACTGAGCACCCGTATATCATCTCTGATGTCAAACACCAATGGATATGGGATCATCCATCGCCCATCTGTATGGGTCGAGAAGGTATACGCTAGTCTACTCTGGTATATCGATGCCCCGTCTCGATACACCCACGACTAGGGACTTTGAAGGATGTTCTTATGGACTACCATGTCCCCACTAGTATGATCCGCATCATAGTCCAGGTAGTCAAGTACACATCCTAAGGGCTTTACCAACATGTAACAGAGAGACAATCAGCATACACGTTAAGGTAAAGATCAACCAGATAGCATACTATCATGTCGAGCAAGAAAGTCCTCCTTATATACGTCCCAGCATCCACTACAATATACATCCTATGTACAGTAATGGCATCTAGGGCATACATATAACTAACAAGTGATTGGTAGCTGCCGGATATTTATCTGTTGTATAGATAGAATGCGTTGGTTTGAGACAGTCGTACTACCATTTTGGCCTACGTCAAGGGTAGGTACGGGTGGGTTCAAATTAACCGGGATAATGATGGGAAGAACTTGACATGTGACTTATGACATTTTGACCTCACGCCAAGGTCATAAGAGCATGGGGCAAAAATCCACATCGGGAGTTTCATAAGTACCGAAACTTGCTAGCACTGCATACCATTTGGAGTGTGATGATTCTGGTAGGATTCCTTCGGTTTTATCATGCGATGATATTTGGATCCCGATCCTACCGTGAGTATATGCTACTCCTCGGGAAAACTCTCACTTAACGATCAATGCTATAAACCTAGTAGGTGTCTAGAAAGGTGTTAGCGGGGCTACGCCCACAGGGAAAAGAGGTTACTTAATTAAGGAACTTCGCGAAAGCGTTGGAAAACTTCCCTCGATGTACCGACACTGGCCTGGCTGAACGGTTAAGCAAGTATTGTACGGTGAGATTGATCCCGACTAATTCTTTTTTTATGGTTTGAGAAGGGATTCGAGAGGCAGTAGGAGCCATCCTGTTTAGACAAACTAAAAACCACTCTAAACTTGCAAGAGCATGATGCTAAAGTGTGTCTTTTCTCTCTCCTAATTGCAGCAACCATTCAAGATGACCGGACTTAAGTTATTACTAGATAAAAACATACTAACAGGGCCAAACTACAAAGATTGGCTCAGGAATGTCAAGATGGCAATCACTTACGACAAGTTTGGGTATCTCCTTACCACCAAAGCTCCCCCAGTCCCAGGTCCCAAAACCAGTGTCGCGGATAGGGAAATCCGTAAGACCTGGGAAATAGATTGCGCGAAGGCCAAATGCCTCATACTTGCCTCGATGGACAACGAACATCAGAGGAGGCACGAGAATATAGACCTAGAGCCCATATTTCTTCATACAAAAGAACTGTATGGAGAGCGGTCTCGTATCGCCAGATACGAAGTGTCGAAGAAGTTGTTTTCGGCAAGGTTGGCCTTCGGATCATCGGTAGCGGAACACGTGCTTAAGATGATTGGCTACATAGAGGAGCTCGCGGAACTTGGGACCACGTTGGAGAATGAGCTCTATACGGACTTGATTCTCCAGTCCCTTCCTTCCACTTACGCCCAGTTCATCCTGAACTTCAACTTACAGGAAAAGGAAGTTGAACTTTCAGAGCTCCTCAACATGCTGAGGAGTGCAGAGGGCACCCTACAGAAAGGTAGGGAGACGTCCACTTTGTTTGTAGGAGGATCTTCCTCTTCTAGGTCCAGGGAGAAAGCCAAGGGCAAGAAGAAGAAAGCCCCTGCCAAACCAAGAGGCGGTGTCAGTAAAGTGGATACAGAGGGAAAAGGAAAGGCAAAAGCAACAAAGGTAGCGGGGAAGCTTGTGGGGGAAGGAAGCGTGCTTTTACTGTCACAAAAGTGGACACTGGAAACAGGATTGCAAGGCTTGGAAGGCCAGAACCCAGATCTGAAGCAAGTTGCGGTTTCAGCTTCAGGTGTGTATGTTATTGAAAACTGTCTATCAATAAACTCTACATCCTGGGTATTGGATACCGGATCGGGATCTCATATCTGTATTTCTTTGCAAGCGTTGAGAAAGCGTAGTGTTTTGAAGGCAGGTGACATGACCCTCAGAGTTGCAAACGGAGCTAGCATGGATGCTGAGGCCGTAGGGGACTATCACCTGGGATTGTCAGATGGACATTTTTTGGTTTTGCATAGTTGTTATTTTGTACCAAATGCAACCTGTAATATCATTTCTGTATCTTTATTATCTCAAGAAGGTTATGAATTTGCATTTGTAAGTAATGTAGTGAACATTCACCTAAATCAAGTTTTGATTGGGTCAGGTACATTAAACAACGGTATATACGTATTAAACCAACCACAAATTTTCAATGTCCAGAATACACACAAAAGAAAGTCTCCAGAAATCAATAAAACTTTCTTATGGCATTGTAGACTGGGTCACATCAATGAAAGAAGGTTGACTAAGTTACATGCAGAAGGATATTTGGATCCGTTCGAATATCAATCGTATGCAACTTGTCAATCTTGTCTCAAAGAAAAGATGACAAAGACTCCGTTCACTGGACACGGAGTAAGAGCGAGCGAGCTCTTGGGACTCGTACACAGCGACGTGTGCGGTCCAATGTCTATACATGCACGAAGCGGTTATTCTTACTTCATTGCTTTTACGGATGATTTTTCAAGATTCGGACATGTCTTCTTAATGAAGCATAAATCCGAAGCTTTTGAGAAATTCCAGGAATACAAGAATGAAGTAGAAAAACAAACAGGCAAAAGTATCAAGACATTAAGATCTGATCGAGGTGGAGAATACTTGAGTGCCGAGTTCCTGGGTTACTTAAAATAGAATGGAATTCTCTCTCAGCTTACTCCTCCATACACTCCGCAACATAACGGTGTATCGGAGAGACGAAACCGAACCCTATTGAATATGGTACGGTCCATGATGAGTAACGCTGAGTTACCGCGATCGTTCTGGGGAAATGCGCTAGAATCAGCTGCATACCTTTTGAACCGAGTTCCCACTAAGACTATGCCTACCACACCATATGAGTTATGGAGTGGGAAGAAACCCTATCTTCAATACCTGAAGATTTGGGGATGTCCAGCTTATGTCAAAAAGCAGCATACGGACAAACTAGAGGCACGCTCAGTACTGTGCAAGTTTGTGGGATACCCAAAGAACTCCAGGGGGTATCTTTTCTATTACGCAGAGGAACAAAAAGTCCTTGTTTCTCGTAATGCTCATTTTCTGGAACATCAGTTCTTAGAAAAAGAAATAAGTGGGAGCGCAATAGAACTGGAAGAAATTCCAGAACCACAAGCTATTACTGAAAGCTTAGTAGAACCAGAGGGTTCGAAAGATCAGGACATTCCCACGCCACTCCGCAGGAGTAGTAGGCAGTCTCATCCGCCCGAGAGATACTACGGTTTTCTCATAGACGGGGATAGAGAGGATTGCATCATAGATTGTGATGAGCCTACTAGCTTCCAGCAAGCCATTCAGAGCATTGACTCGGTAAAATGGCTGGATGCAATACGGACCGAAATGGAGTCCATGTACACCAACAAAGTATGGACGTTGGACATTGCTCCAGATGGGGTAAAACCCGTAGGATGCAAGTGGATCTTCAAAAGGAAGATTGGTGTAGATGGACAGGTTGAGACCTATATAGCTAGACTGGTTGCAAAGGGTTTTCGTCAGCGACCAGGTTTGTACTATGACGAAACCTTTTCTCCAGTAGCTATGCTGAAATCCATTCGGATCCTTCTTGCCATTGTTGCCTTCCACGATTATGAAATTTGGCAGATGGACGTAAAGACCGTTTTTCTAAATGGACATTTAGAGGAGTGTGTCTATATGGACTAGCCAGAGGGATTCATTTAGAGTGGGAGCAGCGGAAAGGTGTGCAAGTTGCTTAAGTCCATTTATGGACTAAAGCAGGCATCGCGGAGTTGGAACATCTGTTTTGATGAGACGGTCAAGGAATTTGGCTTTATCAAAAATCCAGATGAACCATGCATCTATTGTAGATTTGTAGCGAGAACTGTAGTATTCCTCGTTTTATACGTGGATGGCATTCTCTTAATAGGAAATGACATTCCTATGCTACAATCTGTCAAGGGGTTCTTGTCACACAGGTTCTCCATGAAAGACCTGGGTGATGCCTCATACATTCTGGGGATCCGGATCTACCGTGACAGATCCAAGAGGATTTTAGGACTCTCACAGTCCATGTACATCGACACCATACTGAAAAGATTCAGTATGGAAGATTCCAAGCTCGGTAATCTACCGGCTTATCACGGGATCACTCTCTCCAAAGAGATGTCTCCCAAGACTGATTTGGAGAGGGATCGCATGTCTATTATACCCTACGCTTCTGCGGTAGGCTCTATAATGTATGCGATGTTGTGTACCAGACCAGATGTGGCTTATGCACTGAGTGTGGTAAGCAGGTATCAGTCAAACCCTGGGGAGAAACATTGGATAGCGGTAAAGAACATTCTCAAGTACCTGAGAAGGACTAAGGAGATGTTCTTGGTGTGTGGCGGAAAAGACCTCCAGATTGAGGCCTTTGCTGACTCCAACTTCCAGAGTGACAAGGATGATTCCAAGTCCATGTCGGGTTTTGTCTTTACCCTCAATGGAGGGGCGGTGTGTTGGAAGAGCTCCAAACAGGAAACCGTTGCTGACTCGACTATGGAAGCGGAATACATCGCTGCATCTGATGCCGCAAAAGAAGATGCCTGGATAAGGAAGTTCTTGAAAGAACTTCAAGTGGTTCCGTCCATTGTTGACCCAATACCTCTGTATTGCGACAACAACGGGGCTATAGCTTTAGCGAAGGAACCCAGGTCCCATCAGAAATCCAGACACATCTTGAGGCGGTACCACCTGATCAGGGAGATTGTGGATCGCCAGGAGATCGAGGTTCGGAGGGTTGCTTCAGAAGATAACACTGCAGATCCATTTACGAAGGCCTTACCCCAGACTCAGTTCAAGCGGCTGATCGAGATGATAGGTCTTCGATACGCCAGTACATGGCCTTAGTGCAAGTGGGAGATTGTTAGTGTATATACCCTAGAGGCCATTACTGTATCATACTAGTATGTATATTACTTGATGGAAGCTTGGGATATTCACAGTTGTATATATAATCTTGCTCGAAATGGTAGTATGCTACTTGGTTTGTCTCTGCTTTAATATGTGCATGTGTTTCTTTTAGCATATCGCTTATATACATATTAGTAGAGCCCTTAGGATCTTTTCTTGATTACCAACGTTGTGATGGCGCTCACACTCGTGGGGGCTGGGTAATCCATAAGCACATCCTTATACAGGTCCCTAGTCGTTGGACTATCGTGACAGGGCATCGATACTCCAGAGTAGACTAGCGTATGCGCTTCTCATCCCAGCGTGGGAGACGGTCTGTCCCACAGCCGTCAGTACGTCGTACTTGAGATAGTATGCGGGTGCTCGTTAGGTTACGAGTACACTGGACAGGACTCGTCGGGAACTGTTGGTTGGTATTATACCTAGCGTCAGTTATCAGTTCCCAGGTGACATGAGCACAGCTTAGTCCGCTGACTTGACACTGTCACTTCGCCTCGAGTGTGTTCCCACTGTACTTTGATTACTACCCTACCACGGCTCAAAGGAGTCGTGCAAACAGGTAGTAGTTGGGTGCAGTCCCGAAGCACTTGGAGGCAGTGACGGTTAGACAGGATTCGTCTCTCCCGGTATTGGGGGTTGACATCGCGCTGTGTCTAGAAGAGCCATTACACGAGTAGTCTCTGGCCAGGGCAAGCGAGATATACTGGTAGGTTTCCAGTGTTATCTCAGGGTGTTCTGGGCTACACTCCGACACGACTTGTACCGCTATTAGGGGACTAACGTTTACCGCCCCCTAGGCCCGCCATGCGATGTATTAGACGAACAAACCAGACTGTACGGAGACTGTCACATACAGGCTCAGTAGGAGTTCAGATGGGGTCACCTCGTCAGTCTTCTTATCGGCATCTACCTGGGGACCGTTACGTACAGCTAGTGCCGCTTGCGGTCTGTGGTTAAACCCACTGCCAGCGTAGTGTCGAGTCTTTAGAGTCCCACACAGAGAGCTATTCGCCTTTAGGCAAAATGAGTAGAGGTCGCATGGTTTTCCGACAGGGTTCGTTCACATCCGCGCACTTGTGCACGTTTGTTGTCCGGGCGGCTTATACTAGCGGGTTTTGGTTTAAGCCAGATCCTAGTATAAGATTTGGGATTGGTTTTATCTCTTTGTATTCGTGTTCCTCGGATCACGAATACGGGTGCGTATGCACAGTTGATTGAGACAGAGGGAGAGGACTTTGATTAGGGTTAATGACCATTGTCATTTTGCTAACCCTAATGCTTATGTGTGTATTATGGTTAATTGATATTAGTTATATATAATTGTGCATGGTTAGGGTTGATGACTATTTGACCACTCTTGACTTGTTGATCTAGGTTGACACTTTGACCATCATCATTCCATATAAAAGATGCTCTTTGATCCTTGCAATTAGCATTAAATATGAAATGATAATGGTCATGTCTTGATTAAGCCATGACAATTATCTCAGTAATTATCAATTTACAATAATTCACACATATATGTGAGAATGCTTCATTATTCTCTCATTCTATCATATTCATTCTCTTTCCTCCTCTTACTTTCTCTCAAGCTCTCCCCTCTCATGTGTTGAGAAACACTTGAGCTTGAGAAAACCTCTTCTAGATAATCTCTACTCTCATCTAGGGTTCTAGGATTAGCACTTCTAGCACCTTAGTTACTTCTAGCTTAAAGTTGAAGCCAAAGGTTGAGGCTCTCGGGTGGATCCTTCTTTGACTAGAGAAGGCGACAAGGTGATCCCTTTCTACCACTCCAAGGAGCAAGGAGAGAAGGACATAAAGCCCAAGGTATAACCTTTCTACCCTATAGCTATATCTAGTTAGCTTTTAGTTAGTTTTTGTTTAGCAAAGATCCTCCTTTGTCTAGTCCATGTTGCCTAGCATGATAAAAATCTGATTTTTATTCCGTTTTCCGCCTCCCCGCAAGCACCGGGGTGGGCAACGTGGACTTACATACTGTATATAGTATATATGATATATTATATAGACGTTACTTATGTTTTACACCCGCGCTAGCCCTGCCCCGCTCTGCCGTTAGTTACCTAACCTAACGGTGCACGAGGGGGTATCGAGGCGAATGCGGATGGCATAAGTGTCCGTCGTATTTATCTGTGATGTTTAGGTGCTTAAATGATGGGACTTCATTAATATGATTAATGAAAATAAAAGAAACCTAAAAGATGTTGTGGAATCGAATTTTCAAAAACAGGTAGCTACAGTTCTTGCTTTGCATCGCGGTGTTCCTTATAGAACATCCTGCACCTCATTCGACGAGGAAAGGGCCGACGATCCCTTCACCGGGAGTGACCCCTTTAGCAATAACTGGCAGATGCTACAACACTCGGTTTGTCATTTGATTGCTTCTATAGTTTCTGCTTTGCCCGGTGATATATATGATATATCCCGCACCTCATTCGACGAGGAAAGGGCCGACGATCCCTTCACCGGGAGTAACCCCTTTAGCAAAACTAGAAAAGCCTAAAAAACACTCCATTTTAAAATAATTTGATTCTGCAACGATATCAAGTTCATTACGCAAAAGGTTTTCAGAAAAACCTGTCGTAGCCCTCCGTCATTTCAGATAAGTCCTACATAGTATTCATGCTACGTTTGTTGACCTCCGTCATGGCGTAGTGTGCGGTAGCTAACTAGTATTTATCTACTTATGAATATGATGCAGATTGGATTAGGGTAGTCGTGCGACCTTGTTGACCTCCGTCAAGGGTCGTGCGGGTGGGTTTGATTCAATCAAGAAATGACGGGTTGAACCTGACTAGTAGCCTATGGTTTGTTGACCTCCGTCAAGGTCATAGGGTGCTAGGGGCAAAATTATCGGGAATTTCAAGTGTTGTTGCTATGAGATTGCATACCTTCTATGAGATAGTTGGATCCCAATACCCACTGCGAGTAATTGTTACTCCTGGGAGAGTTTTACACATTACAATTAGCCGATCGAGTAGGTGTCTAGAAAGGTGTCAACGGGGTTACGCCTCTGGGAAAACGATGTTTAATTTAATTAGGTTCGTGCGAAAGCACGGGGAACCTCCCTCAAAGTACCGACACTGGCCTGGCTGAAAGATTGGTGAACTTGTAGCGTGTAATTAATCCCGGCTAGTCTTTCCTTTTAGGGTTTGAAGGAAGATTTGATAAAAACAGTGGGAGCCATCCTGATTAGATAAAATAATAACCAATCTGATCTTGCAAGAGCGCACGCAAAGTGTTTTCTTCTCTCTCTCTCCAGGTAGCGACCATGTCATGCCTTAATCAAGATAATAAAACGGATATATTGACTGAACCCGCTTGTTATACTGAGCTGGGGAACGTTGGTCCCGCTCCAACTTATAATTGTTATAAGACCGAGCAGGAAATTGGAGATTACCACAATTCCCGTGCCGCCCAAACGAAGAAAGTGCATGCCGATGCATCATCTTTGGGTGTGTTCATTACACAGAACTGTTTCTCAGTATCCTCTGCGTCCTGGGTATCTGATACCGGATCAGGATCCTAGATATGTAATATATTACATGGGCTACAGAAAGGTAGAGAACTGAGAACGGGTGATAAGTTTCATGAGATAGAAAACGGTGCAAGTGTTGCAGCCAGGTCTGTTGGTCACTGTCACCCTGTATTACCAGAATACATTGATTCTGAACGAATGTTATTAGATACCGAACCTGATATACAAAATCATATCAGTCTCTTTATTAGTAAAGAAAGGATATAATTTTGTATTGTTGGATAATGTTTTGAACATTTCCTATATCAAGAGTTGATCGGTTCAGGCACGTTATCTAAGAGCATTAATGTTCTAAATCAAACTACAGTTCTTAGTATACAGAACACACACAAGAGGAAGAGTTCAGAAATGAACGAATCCTTCTTGAGGCATTGTAGACTTGGTCATATCAATGCGACCCGACTAGCTGAAGTTACATTAAGATGCATATTTAAATTAGTTTGAATTTACATCTTGTGAAACTTTCCAGTCATGTCACAGAGATAAGATGACAATGGCTCTGTTTATTGGAAACAGAGAAAGAGTTAGTGAACTCTTGGGATGATACATATTGATGTATGAAGGTCCCCTGTCTACAAATGCCAAGACCGGTTCTTTGTACTTCATTAAATTCTCTGATAATCTCTCGAGATTCAGACACATGTTCCTGATAAAACACAAGTCCGAAGCTTTTGAGATATTCACAGAATATAAGTTAGAAGTAGAGAACCAACAACGGGTATAAATATTATGTCCTTTGATGTGATCAGGGAGGAGAATACTTGAGCATGGAAATCCTGGACTATTCTAAAGGAGAATGAGATTCTCTCTCAGCATTACTCCTCCGTATACACCACAGCACGTCGGTGTATCGAGGCGGAGCAATCACACCCTATATGATATGGTGCGCTCTATGATGAGTACTGCTGAGTTACCTGTTTCCTTTTAGGGAGTTATGCACTTATGAAGTTGTATACCTATTGAATAGGGTTCTGATCAAATCAGATGCCTACCATTTCATATGAGATATGGAAAGGGAAGAGCCCATCTTTTAAGTCAGTTAAGATTTGGGGTTGTCCGGCCTATGTCTGAGAGGCAAAATCCGGACAAGCTCGAGGCAAAGTCAGTACTGTAGAAGTTTGTTGGATATCCCAAGCATACGCAAGGGATCATATCTTCTACCTAATCGAGCAACAAAAGATGTTTTGTTACTCAGCATGCAACCTTTGTGAAAGGGAATTTCTTATGAAGAAATTTGTGGACATGAGGTAGAACTGGAAAGATTTCCAGCTATACAAACTGCAGCTGATGATTTGGTAGAACCAAAGGATTCAATAGTCCCCGACGAACCTCAGCCTCTCCACCGATCTGGTAGGGTTCCTCATCCGCCTGAAAGTACTTTGGTTTCTCGATGACAGTGGGAGTTAGGAATGCATCATAAGATGATGACCCAACTAGTTTCGAGCAGGCCATCGAGAGTAGGGACTCTGTAAAATGGCTGGATGCTTAGCGACCTGAGATGGAATCCATGTACACCAATAAAGTATGGACTTTGGTTTCTTTATCTGAAGGGTTAAATCCCCTTCAGGAGCAAGTATATCTTGAGAAGATTACTTAGAGCACATAGAAAATTTGAGACTTTCAAAGCTAGACTTGTTAAAGGTTTGCATCATTGACCAGGTATGGATTATGATGAAACCCTTTCTAAGGAGCTATGCTTAAGTCCATCCAGATCCTACTTGCCACGGCTACATACCATGACTACGATATCTGGTGGTTGGGTGTCATGACTGCTTTTCTAAATGATGTTTTAGAAGAGAGCGTCTATAAGTACACAGCCAGAGGGCTTCGTAGACAGTGGGAGCAGCGGAAACGTGAGCAAGATGTTTTATGTGATAAAGCAGGCATCGCGGAGTTGGAACATCTGTTTTGATGCGGTAATCAAAGAGTTTGACTTCATCAAAATGGTAGATGAACCTTGTATATACAAAGAAGTAGTAGGGAGTATGGTGGTGATTGTCACGCCCCGCTTCCCAGTGTACGGCGAAGTGGACGCGACGAGGTCCGCTACGTATGTACTCAGAAGTACATACGCTAAGCGTAGCTAAGCAATATAAAATAATCACAAGAGACAAATGATATTGAAATAACAACAACTTTTATTAATAACATTCTTTGTACAATGCATGAAATGAAAATACAACTGGAATGAAAAAAAAACAGTGGCATAACAGAATGAAAAAATACTGGAAAGAACAAGGTACAATTATCTAGAGCTCTGGGTCTTCTTGGAACTGCTCCAAATCTTCACCGGTAGGCTCGATCTCAGCTTGGTGCAACGTACCCGACGACAATCAAAAAAGAAAGAAATAGAATGTCGTCAGCGAACAGGTCACTCGGTAAGTCCCAAAGAATAAGAAGAATGAGAATGACAGAGTAACAGTATTTTCTAAAGTATTATATTGTTGAATATTATGGAACATTGTGTAACGCTGTTGTTTGTAGCTTGGTACAGAAGGATGCCAGTGTATACGAGGGGGATCTCTATATGCGAGAGATCAGGGCAAAAGGAAAGTACAAGGAACCGTTATGCCACGGTACAACAGCAATAGGATTCAGGTTAGGTGTCTTAATCTGACCACCTCGTGCCACCTTTAACACCTTCCGTACCAATCTATCCCTTAAACCCCGTAGTGTTTTAACAGCATTGTAGTATTGGAATATGTATGTTGGGTGACTGACAAAAACCATGATATCAGTAAACATGATGTAACTGGATAATCAGGTAAATGGATTATCAGGATAATGGATTAATATCCATGGTTTGATTCAGTCAAAGGAATATATTGTTAACTGGATTCAGGGTTTCATGTATTCAAATTGGGTTGGAGTATAAAAGAATATAGGTTGACTTGAATCATATTCGAGTCAGGAATAGTCAGACTCTAACCCGAATCAGATTAAAAGAAAGATAATTTGAAGTCCAATATTAGTTAGGGGCCTTTTTGTAATTTGTAAAACTTGAGGGGGGTTTCTGTAAAAAGTACTTTTGTATAGTTTTCAAAATACACCTCAAGTATTTAATAATCGTCTTTATTGTTATAATGAATGTGTATTTTATTTGTGTTATTCTAGTGAATATATCCTAATAAAAGTATTAATTGTTTTATTTGAAATTCATGGTATTTTAACGTAACTTTTAATCTTTTAATTTTAGGAAAAAGTGGAAACTTTAGATTATGATAAAATAGGTGTTTAAATGTTAATTATATATATATATTAACACATGAATAATTTTATATAAATATTTTATTTAGAGAAAGTCTCATTTTCCTTAAATATCGTATTTTAAACCTTTCGAGACCGAATGCTCCTTGCGGAGGTCTGAATCTCGCACTACTAGCCTGCGGGTGCACGATGAACCGTACTATTCCTAACAGGTTCCCCAAAAGTGGGTTGTAGCGGCACTTTGCTTAGGTTTTATAAACACTTCTCATTTAGGAAAACGGTTTTATAAATATAAGGTATTTATTTGCAAAAGAGTTTAGTTTTCCGTATTTTAGTTGTTAGGGTTTCCTAAGCCAACTAGCCTACTTCTAAGGTCTAAACGATGAGTCATTAGAAGCCTCAAATCGCCTCTTCACCGTCAATTGCGGCCAGGTAAGTGCCACGTATGTGGGAAGGAACCACAGTCGTGGGCCTAATTAAAAACCATTAGCCTTAGACACACTAGTCTAGGCACAACAAGACAGTTTAGATAAACGATCGATGTCCATGACCAATCGTGCTTTCCTTTTTTTTTTAAAAGATTTTATTTAGAAAAGTTTACAACTTAATGCTTTCAATAAAGATTAGGGTATTTTAGTGAAAAGTCCTGTAATTTCGTATTCTGTGATTTGATATTTATCAATTAGGGTTATATTGAGTGTGTGTAGAGGTAGGTCATTACCTCGTGACTTATTTTAGGTTTTGGTGAAGTTTAAAGGTAAAACATGCTATGTTAAACTTAAAGGTATTATAGCGCAAGAATACGGTATTCGAAAACGTTATCATTTTATGTGTGAAATTTCATTCAAATTGAGTTTTACAAGTTTTGTGATCAATATAAACATATTTAGGAGTGAGGTAATTGATTAAACTTAGAAAAATGAACTTCATGGTATTTTTATGAAAAGAATACGGTTTTGCAAAGAAGCTATCATTTCATGTGAAAAAGTTTGATTAAATTGGTTTATGGGTGATTAATAGTCAACATGGATATGGGTAGATATTATGTATTAGGTGACAAGTGGAAATTTATAGAAAAACCGAATCGGAAATCGGTTTGTCCGATTTCCGTCGGGTTCCAAAAAGTCGTATTTTTACACTTATAGAAAAGAGAGATAGAAGGGATGGGACTTACGGTTTGGACAAGCTAATGAAGCTAAGGGATGTGGTGGTTGCCGATTCGTCGAAAGCGTCGCGAAGGTTCTGATCCGGTCGCCGGAATCCGTCGTCGATTTCGGCAGCGCTTCGCTTCTCGCTCTTCGTACCGAGTTCTCGAGAATTTGAGAGAGTAGACTTAGAGTTGTGAGGGGAAAAGGAAGAGGATAGTGGTCTTTATATAGGGCTAGGCTAGGGTTAGGGTTTGGATTAAAAAATATTTTTAAAAAATTTAAAAATCATTAAAAATTCATAAAATTTGGTCTTAAAAGAGATTTAATTGAAAATTGGTAACAATACAAAAAATTTAGAGTATGCAGGAGAAAAGACGCAGTCAACACGAAAAATTTTCGTGTTGACGACTCGCCCGACCGGCCGAGTCCGGCCGGCGGCGCCGGCCGATTCGGCCGAGTCGTGGCCGAGTCGGGTGCCGTTGGGTCGGGTGTGGTCTGGGGAAGGTTTTGGTATATTTTAATTTTTGTGATTCGCAATAAATTGTGAGTTATGGCTGTTTGACCATTTGACTTCTAAAAAAAATTAAAACAAAATGATATAAAAATTATGTGGGGTATGGGATTCGAACTCTGGTGGCTTGGTTCAGCAGTGCAAGGTATTACCAATGAGCTACAAGCTCCTTCTTGTAATTATTGTAAGGAATTAGATACTTAAATTGTTTCCAGCAACATCAATACTCCAAGTATACACTATATTTAAAGGAAATTTATTTGGTATACAAAATTGGAGTTGTTACAATCTACCCTCCTTACAAAAATTTCTCCCTCGAAATTTACAACTTTTATTTAAGTACTAGATTACAAAAACCTGCGGATATCTTGCACGCATCTCATCCTCCCTTTCCCACGTGGATTCTCCTGGAGTGTCTTTCCTCCACATTACCCGGACCAAATTAACTTCTTTGTTCTGAAGTGTCTTCACTTTCCTGTCCAGGATCTCCACAGGTTGTTGCTCACAAGACAAATCAGGCTGTATCGTGAGCTCGGAATGATCAAGTACATGGCTGGGGTCACTCACATACCTTCTAAGTTGAGATATGTGAAACACGTTATGCACTCCTTCCAATGAGGGTGGAAGCGCTAAACGATATGACACTTCACCGACTCGTTCGAGTATATCGAACGGTCCAATGTATCTCGGACTCAACTTTCCCCGTCTTCCAAATCTGATCACTCCGCGGTTCGGAGAGATTTTCAGAAATACATGATCTCCTGGCTGAAACTCCAAGTGTCGTCTCTTCGCATCAGCCCAGTGTTTCTGTGTATCTTGGGCTATGCGCATTCTTTCCCTGATAGTACGAACCACATCAACGGTTGCTACTATCATCTCTGGTCCAAGGAGTTCTCTATCTCCGATGTCGTCCCAACTTAATGGTGATCGACACTTCCTTCCATATAATGCTGGAAAAGGTGCCATTCCTATGCTTGCTTGGTAGCTGTTGTTGTACGCAAACTCCACAAGATGCAAGTGATCCTCCCACGATCCTTTGAAGTCGAGCATACATGCTCTGAGCATATCCTCCAAGATCTGAATAGTTCGTTCCGACTGACCATCTGTTTGTGGATGATAAGCCGTACTGAAGTTCAGACTTGTTCCCAAGCTAGCTTGCAAACTTTGCCAAAATTGCGATCGGAACCTGGTGTCATGATCGGAGACAATGCAGACCGGTACTCCATGAAGTCTCACAATTTCCTGTATGAGTTCATGGGTATCAGAGATAGTACAGTATGAAGAGTTTTTAAATCTAAATTAGATTATTACCTCCATGTACTTCTTCGCTAGTATCTCCGTTGATTGGCCAACTCGAAATGGGATGAAGTGAGCCGACTTTGTGAGTCAATCCACAATGACCCAAATCGCATCGTTACCCTTTGTGCTGCGAGGAAGAGCAGTTACAAAGTCCATCGTGATGTGCTGCCACTTCCATTCTGGAATTGGTAACGGTTGAAGTAGTCCAGCTGTCCTGTGATGTTCAGCCTTTACCTGCTGACACACCAAACATTTTGCACACTCCTAGCTACTTCACGCTTCATTCCATGCCACCAATAATTCTGACGTAGATCTTTGTACATTTTGGTACCTCCAGGATGTACTGAATAGGGAGAGCTGTGAGCTTCTTTCATTAACTCTTCCCGAACAGGACCCTTTGGTACACACAATCTGCTGCCGTATCTCAAAGATCCATCTTCATGGATGATGAAATATGTTCTAAGTCCATTCTCCACTTGTTCTCTGATCTTTTGCAACTTAGCATCGCTGGCTTGAGCTGCTTTGATCTGATTGACAATATTTGATTGAATTTGCAGATTCATCAAATTTGAAACATCACCTGGCATGACTAGTTCGATCTCCATCTGATGTAGGTCTTGCTGAAGCTTCCACTGAGCGGTGAGATTCATTGCTAATGGTTGGCGACTAAGAGCATCAGGTACTACGTTTACCTTTCCTGGATGATATTGCAAGTTGATGTCGAAGTCCGCCATGAGTTCTAACCATCTTCTCTGTCGCATATTCAACTCTTTCTGAGTAAACACATACTTCAGACTCTTGTAATCTGTGTAGATGTTCACTCGTTCACCAAGTAAGTAGTGGCGCCAAATCTTGAGAGCAAAAATAACAGCTGCCAACTATAGATCATGCGTCGGATAATTGCGCTCATGAGTCTTCAGTTGTCTTGAAGCATAAGCCACAACTTTACCGTGCTGATGTAGAACACATCCTAATCCCTTACCGGATGCATCGCAATGCACTTCGAATCCTCCAGATTGATCCGGTATGATGAGAATAGGTGCAGATGTCAGTCTTGACTTGAGTTCTACGAAAGCTTGCTCGCATGCTTCTGACCACATAAATTCTTCATCTTTTCGTGTGAGCTTGGTCAGGGGTGTTGCTATCTTCGAAAAGCCTTCAATGAATCTTCTGTAATATCCAGCTAAACCCAAGAAACTCCGAATATCCTTCACTAATTTTGGTGTAGGCCATTCGCTGACTGCTGAAACTTTTGCTGGATCCACAGAAATCCCTTCTCCTGATACGATGTGTCCAAGAAAACCAACTTTTTTTAACCAAAACTCGCACTTACTGTACTTGGCATAAAGCTGATGTTGACGAAGAGTTTCTAGGACAATTCGTAAGTTCTCCGCATGCTCTTTCCGGTTCTTTGAATATACCAGGATGTCGTCAATGAAGATGACAACGAACCTGTCTAAATACTCCCGGAAAACTTGGTTCATAAGATTCATGAAGATTGTTGGTGCATTGGTCACTCCAAATGGCATTACTAGAAATTCGTAATGTCCATAGCGAGTTCTGAAAGCTGTTTTGTGAATATCAACTTCCTTGACCTTCACTTGATGATAACCTGAACGAAGATCTAGTTTAGAGAAAACACAAGATCCACTTAGCTGATCGAATAAATCATCGATGCGCGGGAGTGGATACTTATTCTTTATAGTAACTTCGTTCAAGGCCCTATAGTCGATGCACATTCTGTATGAACCTTCCTTCTTCTTCACCAATAGTACAGGTGCTCCCCAACTTGAAGTGCTGGGACGAATCCATCCTTTCTCCAGTAATTCGTCCAACTGTGTTCGAACTTCATTCAATCCTTCCGGACTTAGTCTATACAGTGCTTTGATCACTGGTTGTGCTCCTGGTACTAAGTCAATACTGAATTCAAGAGCTCGATCGGGAGGCAAACCTGATATATCCTCAGGGAATATATCATCGAACTCTCGAACTACCTCCGGTCTTGATTCTTCCTCTGCCTGAGCTGCTGCAACTACTGTTTCCCTTGGCTTTGCTTTGTAAGCACTTGGCTCCAGTGTACGATCTCCACTCTTGAAATAGAAGACTGGATGATCGGGAATCTCAAATACTACCCTCCTTTGACGACAGTCGATGGTAGCATAAAAGGCTCCAAGCCAGTCCATTCCTAGAACCACATCGAAATTTGGTATATCCAGTACCTTGAAGTCAGCGTAAAACTCTCGACTGCAGACGACGACTGGACACATGCTGTATCCCATAGTTGCCTTTAGAACACCATTTCCAGAACTGACATTCCAGCTGGATACAAGCGGTGAGACTGGAATCGCATGCGTTCGGACAAACCGTTGCGACATAAAGCAGTGGGATGCTCCAGTATCAAACAGTGCAAGTGCAGGTAGTGAAGCTACAAGGATTGTACCTAAGGTATATGGGATAGGTTTTAGGTATAGGGAAAGTGTGTAGGTAAACAAGACTGAAGATAAGTTTGAGAAAGATGGTTTACCAGTAATGACTTGGCCAGTAGCCTCAGCTTCTTCCACAGACATCATGAAAGCCTGGCGCTTCGGCACAATCCTCCTGGCCTGAGGAGCATTTCTCCTGGCCTGAGGAGCATTCCTCTGAACGTTCCTTTGAGCTTGATGGAACTGTCGAGGAGGTGGTGCAGCTTGTGGTCCCCTAGGTGGTGCTGGCAGTGCAAGTCTGGTAGCAGGTGCCTGAAGAGCTGGTCGCTGCTGATAAGTATTTGCTGGCCTGGGTGCAGCAACTGAGTTCTGCCTTTGGGGACAAGATCCAATATCATGAGTGGCTGAACCGCAGACTAAGCAGAGGCGGTTGGCTCGACGACAGTCCTTCATCATATGTCCAGTTCTCTTGCAGTAAGTGCAAAAGGCTGGGCTAGGACGATGAGTTGGTACTCCGGGTCGCCTCGGCACGAAAGATGGTCTGGACGTGGCTCCACCTGCCATCTGGTTGGAAGGGAGCTTGACTCCTACGGACTGAGGTCTGCCCCTCTCTTTTATGACTGCCTCATAACTGCGGGCAGCTTCTAGGGCTTCCTCATGAGTCAAAAAATTTCTTGTGGCTAGAGCAACCTTGATCTCTGTGTCCAAACCTTGCTGAAAACGACGGGCTCTGATCTCGTCCGTCGGTATCAGGTGTGCCGCGAATCTGTTTAAAGATTGTGTTAGCTGTGTGATATGTGATATTTTAAAAAATGAACTATTGTGACATATCTTACCGGCTCAACATAGTGAACTCAGCATCGTATTCATCTACCGATTTCTCCCACATTGATCCTTGCTGTAGATGAATAAACTGCTGCTCCATAGCGAACCTGGCAGTCACAGGGAAATATTTCGCGTCAAACTTCTCGCTAAATGTCTTCCATTCAATCGGCTGTGCCAGACGGGTCTCTTCTGCCTTCCACCAATTGCGAGCGTTATCCGTGAGCTGTAGCTTCGCTACACGGACCCAAGCGTGGTCTGGCACTTGAGCTGCGGCCAGATCGTCTTCGATGCTTTATGCCCATTATTCCGCTTCAAGAGGGCTTCCTTTACCAGAGAACTGCTTTGGGTGCAAAGCCCTGAATTGCTTTACTCCCGGTGCATCTGTCTCAGGACGGCTCAAAAGTTGTTGCTGTCCCTCGAGAAGATTGCGGATCGCATCGAATAGTATTGTTTGCTCAGTGGGTGGTGCCGGAACAACTGGTGTGAGAGGCAGTGCTGGACGGGTGTTGTTAACTTTGGTGCTGGTGTTGTTCGGGGAATCCATGACCTTGAAGAAAAATTTGGGTTAGGACAGATTCAAATACATGAAATGATAAGATTCAAGGAATACAAATTTGTAAAATTCAAGGGACATGAATTGTAAAGAATGTTTTAGTTGCTGGTTCTTGTGTTATATTGCTTAGGTTGTTCACGCAGACCAGAACTGCATGATAGGGATTCATACAGCTCAGACCTGCATGGGCCACCAACAAAACCTATCACGCCCCGCTTCCCAGTGTACGGCGAAGTGGACGCGACGAGGTCCGCTACGTATGTACTCAGAAGTACATACGCTAAGCGTGGCTAAGCAATATAAAATAATCACAAGAGACAAATGATATTGAAATAACAGCAACTTTTATTAATAACATTCTTTGTACAATGCATAAAATGAAAATACAACTGGAATGAAAAAAAACAGTGGCATAACAGAATGAAAAAATACTGGAAAGAACAAGGTACAATTATCTAGAGCTCTGGGTCTTCTTGGAACTGCTCCAAATCTTCACCGGTGGGCTCGATCTCAGCTTGGTCCAACGTACCTGACGACATTCAAAAAAGAAAGAAATAGAATGTCGTCAGCGAACAAGTCGCTCGGTAAGTCCCAAAGAATAAGAAGAATGAGAATGACAGAGTAACAGTATTTTCTAAAGTATTATATTGTTGAATATTATGGAACATTGTGTAACGCTGTTGTTTGTAGCTTGGTACAGAAGGATGCCAGTGTATACGAGGGGGATCTCTATATGCTAGAGATCAGCGCAAAAGGTGTTGCGCCCCGGCAGCGCCCCGGCCGTCTATCCGAGGCCAAAATGCGGAATCAAAATTTTTCTTAACTTTAAACTGGCGCTACCGCGGACAATATACCCGGATCGTAACCATTAACCGATACTAGCTAACAAGAGAAAGGGTGAGAGATATACCGAGTGATCCGAGTCCTCCGGTCTTCTCGTCGTCGTCCCGATCTCCCGCGGAAACTCCGGTTGTCGCATCCTTGCCGGAAGGGCACCACATCGTCTGTATCTTTTACGGGCTCCCACCTCAATGCCGAGGCAACTCGGGCACGAAGCTGGCAAGTCGACGTGCCCAAGATGTGCTGTAGAAAGTAGTGTAGATGTTGCTTGTCTCTTTGGGGTTATGTTGCCTTGATGGAGGAATAAGGTTAAAGAAAAAATGGTGCTTTCATTTTTTCCAAAACTAGAAGAATGAGATGAAGAAATGTGTGCTACAACCAAAATGGAAATTTTCTCTCATCCTTCAAACATAGTGGCCGGCCATCTCAAGTGGGAAAATGGTGGGGGGGAAAACAACTAAGGGAGGTGAGTGTAGGATAAAGAGAAGAGGTGACCACATCATAAACATTATCATTTCAAACTTACATCCAAACCATACCCTCTCTTATCACAATTAATGCAAGTTATGGTGGAAAAGAAAAGATGCCATCATAATCAAACCATTTGCATGAAACCCCTCCACAATGTGTTATTTGCAAACTTGCAAATAACACCCTCCATCGGAAAAGTCCGGCCGGGAAAGAACAAAGGAAAACCGGCCGGAACGGAATGCAAACTGGCAACTCCAGAAAACTGGTCCCGTAATAAATTACAGGAAAAACCCCGATACTGTGCATACACACCCGCATCTGTATTCCGTCCGGATACAAATGCAAAGAGACAAAATCTACACTGTACTAAACTAGGATCCGGCTTAAATCAAAGCCGGTTAGTAATATACGTTCGATCCTGATCCGTGCAATACCGCACGTATCTGATCGAACCCTGCCATATATCCATACGGCTACTAGTACAAACCGTCCGATCCTGATCCGTGCAATACCGCACGTATCTGATCGGACCCTGCCATATCTCCATACGGCCTCTACAGCGTTTCGCCCGAAAGCTTGAGTAACTGAAAGTGTGGTGGACTCTAAAGACTCGTCAATACTATGGCTGTGGATTTAACCACTAGCACGTCAGAGGTATAAGCCAATACGTAACGGGCCACCAGCTATTGACCAAAAGGGACGTCGATGAGCGAACTCACCCTGACACCCTACCGAGCCTGTCAGTGACAATATCCGTACAGTCCGGTCCGTTCGTCTATGAGCATCACATGGCGGGCCTAGGGGGTTGGTAAAAGTCAGACCCCCAAAGGCGGTACAAGTCGTGTCGGAGTGAAGCCCAGAACACCCTGAGATACTACTGGAATACCTACCAGTAAATCTCCTGCCTCGGCCGAGGGCTTTGTGTAATGGCTCTCCTAGACACAGCGCGACCTCACCCCCAATACCAGGAGAGACGAACCCCTGCAGATCCGCTCACTGCCTCCATGTGGCTCGGGACTGTACCCAACTAAAACCTGTTTGCACGACTCCTTTGAGCCGTGGTAGGGTAGTAATCAAAGCACAGTGGGAACTCACACGAGACAAATGACGATCTCAGGTCGATGAACTAACCTGTACACATGTTACCTGGGAACTGCTATCTGACGTCTGGTATTATCCCAACTAGCCGGTTCCCGGCGAGTCCTTTCCAGTGTACTCATAACCCAATGAGCACCTGTATACATCTTAGGTGAACCAACTGACACCAGTGGCTTATGAGACCGGCCACCGCCCCTCGTCGGGGTCTCGACTGTATACACTAGTCTACTAATGGAGTATCGATGCCCAGTCTCGAAACTCCCACGACCAGGGACCTTTTAAGGATGTGCTTATAGACCCCAGCTCCCACGTATATGATCGCCATCATACTGCTGGTCGTCAAGCAAGAATCCTAGGGGCTCTATCAACGTGTAATAGCGACCTGTAAGGTCACCTGAAACAGTACACGATGATAAAGGTAAACCAGATAGCATACTATCATCTCGAGTAAGACTGTCGTCCCGGGATAGGTCCTCCCTCAATCATTGCAATCACGTGCCTGTGATCCAATAATTGACTCTGAGGGCACTATCTCCAACAAAAGGAAAGTACAAGGAACTGTTATGCCACGGTACAACAGCAATAGGATTCAGGTTAGGTGTCTTAATCTGACCACCTCGTGCCACCTTTAACACCTTCCGTACCAATCTACCCCTTAAACCCCGTAGTGTTTTAACACTATTGTAGTATTGGAATATGTACGTTGGGTGACTGACCAAAACCATGATATCAGTAAACATGATGTAACTGGATAATCAGGTAAATGGAATATCAGGATAATGGATGAATATCCATGGTTTGATTCAGTCAAAGGAATATATTGTTAACTGGATTCAGGGTTTCATGTATTCAAATTGGGTTGGAGTATAAAAGAATATAGGTTGACTTGAATCATATTCGAGTCAGGAATAGTCAGACTCTAACCCGAGTCAGACTAAAAGAAAGATAATTTGAAGTCCAATATTAGTTAGGGGCCTTTTTGTAATTTGTAAAACTTGAGGGGGTTTTCTGTAAAAAGTACTTTTGTATAGTTTTCAAAATACACCTCAAGTATTTAATAATCGTTTTTATTGTTATAATGAATGTGTATTTTATTTGTGTTATTCTAGTGAATATATCCTAATAAAAGTAGTTGTTTTATTTGAAATTCATGGTATTTTAACGTAACTTTTAATTTTTTAATTTTAGGAAAAAGTGGAAACTTTAGATTATGATAAAATAGGTGTTTAAATGTTAATTTTATATATTAACACATGAATAATTTTATATAAATATTTTATTTAGAGAAAGTCTCATTTTCCTTAAATATCGTATTTTAAACCTTTCGAGACCGAATGCTCCTTGCGGAGGTCTGAATCTCGCACTACTAGCCTGCGGGTGCACGTTGATCCGTACTATCCCTAACAGGTTCCCCAAAAGTGGGTTGTAGCGGCACTTTGCTTAGGTTTTATAAACACTTCTCATTTAGGAAAACGGTTTTATAAATATAAGGTATTTATTTGCAAAAGAGTTTAGTTTTCCGTATTTTAGTTGTTAGGGTTTCCTAAGCCAACTAGCCTACTTCTAAGGTCTAAACGATGAGTCATTAGAAGCCTCAAATCGCCTCTTCACCGTCAATTGCGGCCAGGTAAGTGCCAGGTAAGTGGGAAGGAACCACAGTCGTGGGCCTAATTAAAAACCACTAGCCTTAGACACACTTGCCTAGGCACCACAAGACAGTTTAGATAAACGATCGATGTCCATGACCAATCGTGCTTTCCTTTCTTTTTTTTAAAGATTTTATTTAGAAAAGTTTACAACTTAATGCTTTCAATAAAGATTATAAAGATTAGGGTATTTTAGTGAAAAGTCCTGTAATTTCATATTCTGTGATTTGATATTTATCAATTAGGGTTATATTGAGTGTGTGTAGAGGTAGGTCATTACCTCGTGACTTATTTTAGGTTTTGGTGAAGTTTAAAGGTAAAACATGCTATGTTAAACTTAAAGGTATTATAGTGCAAGAATATGGTATTCGAAAACGTTATCATTTTATGTGTGAAATTTCATTCAAATTGAGTTCTACAAGTTTTGTGATCAAGATAAACATATTTAGGAGTGAGGTAATTGATTAAACTAAGAAAAATGAACTTCATGGTATTTTTATGAAAAGAATACGGTTTTGCAAAGAAGCTATCATTTCATATGAAATTTTTTGATTAAATTGGTTTATGGGTGATTAATAGTCAACATGGATATGGGTAGATATTATGTATTAGGTAACAAGTGGAAATTTATAGAAAAACCGAGTCGGAAATCGGTTTGTCCGATTTCCGTCGGGTTCCAAAAAGTCGTATTTTTACACTTATAGAAAAGAGAGATAGAAGGGATGGGACTTACGGTTTGGACAAGCTAATGAAGCTAAGGGATGTGGTGGTTGCCGATTCGTCGAAAGCGTCGCGAAGGTTCTGATCCGGTCGCCGGAATCCGTCGTCGATTTCGGCAGCACTTCGCTTCTCGCTCTTCGTACCGAGTTCTCGAGAATTTGAGAGAGTAGACTTAGAGTTGTGAGGGGAAAAGGAAGAGGATAGTGGTCTTTATATAAGGCTAGGCTAAGGTTAGGGTTTGGATTAAAAAATATTTTAAAAAAATGTAAAAATTCATTAAATTTGGTCTTAAAAGCGATTTAATTGAAAATTGGTAACTGTACAAAAAATTTAGGGTATGCAGGTGAAAAGACGCAGTCAACACGAAAATTTTTCGTGTTGACGACTCGGCCGACCGGCCGAGTCCGGTCGGCGGCGCCGGCCGATTCGGCCGAGTCGTGGCCAAGTCGGGTGCCGTTGGGTCGGGTGTGGTCTGGGGAAGGTTTTGGTATACTTTAATTTTTGTGATTCGCAATAAATTGTGAGTTATGGCTGTTTGACCATTTGACTTCTAAAAAAAATTTAAAACAAAATGGTATAAAAATTATGTGGGGCATGGGATTCGAACTCTGGTGGCTTGGTTCAGCAGTGCAAGGTATTACCAATGAGCTACAAGCTCCTTCTTGTAATTATTGTAAGGAATTAGATACTTAAATTATTTCCAGCAACATCAATACTCCAAGTATGCACTATATTTAAAGCAAATTTTTTTGGTATACAAAATTGGAGTTGTTACAGTGATCCTCGTAGAATACGTGGATGACATACTCTTGATAGGGAAGGAGTTTCCTATGCTACGCTCGGACAATCTCCGCTTATCATATGGATTCTCCATAAAGGATCAAAGTGATACCTCCTAAATCCTGAGTTTTGATCTATGAGATAGAAGTAATTAGATGTTAGGATTCTCACTAGTTGTAGTGAGATGGTATGAATCAATCCTGGGGAGAATCACTGGAAAGGTTTCAGAGTGATAAGGACGACTGAATGTCGGTCACAGGCATTTTCTTCACCCTCAGTGGAGGGACGGTATGTTGGAAGAGTTCCAAGCTAGATACCATGACATACTAGATGATTAAATGCAAGATACATCGTTACCAAAGATGTTACCAAAGAGGAAGTCTGGATGTATATTAGTTCATGAGATGAACTTCGTTCCTACAATTGTGAGACAATGGAGTTGTGGCTTTTGCCTAGGAACGCCTGTCCCATCAGTGATCCAGACATATTCTGAGGCTGCATCACCTGATCACAGAGATAGTAGATCTCCAGGGTGATCGAGGTTAGGAGAGTAGACTCAGAGGACAACACGGCGGATCCACTCACAAAGGCCTTTTCCCAGAGACAGATTTTTATGGAATGGTTGAGTATGAGATACTGCAACCACTGCTACAGATGGCCCTAGTGCAAATGGGAGATTGTTAGTTATATGTATGCCCTAGAGGCCATTACTGTACATAAGATGTATATTGTAGTGGATGCTGGGACATATATAGGGAGGGCTTTCTTGCTCGACATGATAGTATGCTATCTGGTTGCTCTTTATCTTAACGTGTATACTGATTGTCTCTCTGTTACATGTTGGTAAAGCCCTTAGGATGTGTACTTGACTACCTAGACTATGATGCGGATCATCCTAGTGGAGACATGGTAGTCCATAAGTACATCCTTCAAAGTCCCTAGTCGTGGGTGTATCGAGACGGGGCATCGATATACCAGAGTAGACTAGCGTGTACCTTCTCGACCCGTATAGATGGGCGATGGATGATCCCATATCCATTGGTGTTTGACATCAGAGATGATATACGGGTGCTCAGTGGAGACTGGGTATACTGGACGAACTCGCCGAGAACTCCAAGATGGTATTATATCTTACGTCAGATGGCAGTTCTCTGGTGACACTGGTACAGGTTAGTATGTATACCCGAGATCGTCATAGAGTCTTGTGTGATTCCCACTGTGCTTTGATTTCCACCTTACCACGTCCAAGAGGGCGTCCAAAACGGTGGTTTTTGGGTACAGTCCCGAATCACATGGAGGCAATGAGCGATAGGAAGGGTTTCGTCTCTCCCGGTATAGGGAGTTGATGTTGCGCTGTGCTCAATTGGCTATAACAGGAAGTCCTTGGCCAAGGTTGTTTTAGGGATTTACTGATAAGTGTTACCAGTAGTTTCTCTACCCGTTATGAGCCTCATATCGACACGACTTATGGAGTTATTGGGGTCTGACGTTTAACACCCCTAGATGAGATATGTGACATATCAGACGAAGAGACCGGACTGTACGGAAGTGTTACTGATTGGATTCACAGGAGTGTGAGAAGGCTTGCTCGTTGATATTCTGATCGCTCAATACCCGGGTCGCCGTTACGTTTGGCAGACCGCTTGCGGCTTGTGGGTGTTTGAAATGATCATCACCTACTGCCGGGGTATTGACGAGTCTTTAGAGTCCTACATAGGGGTTTCCTGGCTCAAGCGAAACGAAATAGGAGCGCATATGAGATATGTGCGGGACCGAGAATAATACCAGTATGTGATATTGTATTCAATTCTCGCGATTTGTGACATTGCTCGGTTATATGCGATATAGCCGGGTTATCGGATCAAGTGTTGATTCGATAAGTTGTTACTATTGATATTAGTCGGTTATATGCCATATGACCGGATCGTTAAATCAAGTGTTGATTTAATGATTTAATGTATAATTATATATTTGATATATTACATTACATTAACTAGTATTTGTTCACTTAAGATTGATTTTCTCACTAGTTTGTGCACATTGTTTATATGTGATATATGCAAGTGTACATGTTTGTATCATGCTTGATGATACAAACAAGTTGTGTGTATGAGACTTGAACCAAATCAAGGTTAAATTAGGGTTTACTATTTTCCTAACAAATAACAAAAGAGTAAGACTTTCGTCAAAGTTATTAAGCTTCATGAAGCTTGATAAACATTGACAAAGTCAACTCTTTTGTCATTTGTTCAAGATATTAGTTAACCCAACCCTTAACCTAATGCTTTGGTTAATTCTCTACATGAGTTAAGCATGAGGGCTTAACTCAACCATGGTGCCACAATTAAAAGGATAAGTTTTATATTATTCTTTTAATTCTTTTCTTCGTCTTCTTCTTCATCAAGCTCCACAAAAGCTTGCTAGCTCCAATGGTGCCATGAGAAAAAGAGTGAGAAATCCAATTCTAAAGTGAACCCACTTCCTATTTCTTCATCCTCTACCACTTGCCATGTTGTATAGGGTGTTCTCTTCACAAAGTTTTTGACCAAGTGAAGGAATAGCTTGAGTTTGAGTCTCCCCGACGCAGATCATCTTCGGCCTCGAAGTCAACGACCTAGCCCGCTCATTTCTCTGACGAAACCAACGCTAGAGTCCGGGATCCCGATGATCGTAGCGAAGGGACATCAACACGGAGCAATTGAAGTGAAGGAACGGATCTACAAAGGTTGTAATCCCTTTCACTTAGCAATAAAGTTGTTTACTTGCATGTTTTTCGCCTATCCTCCAGTTAACGATCTAGCATAGGGTTTCTCGGCACATTATTTTTGAATTTGGCATGGTTGATGCCTAGTGGAACCTCTTGAGTGTGCCTAGGAACCCTACAATATGCACTAGAATCAGCTTCATATCTTCTGAACCGAATTCCAATTAAGACTGTGCCTACCACACCATATCAGATATGGAGTGGGAGGAAACCCTATTTTCAATATCTGAAGATTTGGGGATGTCCAGCTTTTGTCAAAAAGCAGCATGCGGACAAACTCGAGGCACGCTCAGTACAGTGCAAGTTTGTGGGGTACTCAAAGAACTCCAGGGGGTATCTTTTCTATTACGCAGAAGAACAAAAGGTTTTTGTCTCTCGTAATGTCCACTTTCTGGAACATCAGTTCTTAGAAAAAGAAATAAGTGGGAGCGCAATAAAACTAGAAGAAATTCCAGAACCACAAACTTCTACTGAAAGCTTAGTAGAACCAGAGGGTTCGAAAGAACAGGACATTCCTGCACCGCTCCGCAGGAGTAGTAGGCAGTCTCATCTTCCCGAGAGATACTACGGTTTTCTTATAGACGGGGATAGAAAAGATTGCATCATTGATAATGATGAGCCGACTAGCTTCCAGCAGGCCATTCAGAGCGTTGACTCGGTAAAATGGCTAGATGCAATGCAAACCGAAATGGAGTCCATCAACACCAATAAAGTATGGACTTTGGACATTGCTCCAGAAGGGGTAAAACCCGTATGATGCAAATGGATCTTCAAGAGGAAGATTGGTGTAGATGGACAGGTTGAGACCTATAAGGCTAGACTTGTTGCAAAGGGTTTTCGTCAAAGACCTGGTTTGGACTATGACGAAACCTTTTCTCCAGTGGCTATGCTCAAATCCATTCGGATCCTTCTTGCCATTGCTGCCTTCTACGATTATGAGATTTGGCAAATGGACGTAAAGACCGCTTTTCTAAATGGAAATTTAGAGGAGTGTGTCTATATGGACCAGCCAGAAGGTTTCATTCAGAGTGGGAGCAGTGGAAAGGTGTGCAAGTTGCTTAAGTCCATTTATAGAATAAAGCAGGCATCGCGGAGTTGGAACATCTGTTTTGATGAGACGGTCAAAGAATTTGGCTTTATCAAAAATCCAGATGAACCATGCATCTATTGTAAAATTGTAGCACGAACTGTCGTATTCCTCGTTTTATATGTGGATGACATTCTCTTGATAGGAAATGACATTCCTATGCTACAATCTGTCAAAGGGTTCTTGTCACACAGGTTCTCCATGAAAGACCTGGGTGATGCCTCTTACATTCTGGGGATCCGGATCCATCGTGATAGTGTAGGGTTCCTAGGCACTCCCAAGAGGTCTCACAAGGCATCAACCATGCCAATTTCAAAAATTACGGTGCCGAGAAACCCTAATACGGATCGTTGGCTAGAAGTTTAGGCGACAAAAGCAACTAGTTTACAACTAAACTATAAGAACGGAAATACAACCTTTGTATATCCGTTTCTCCACCTCCATAGCTCCATGATGAAGTCCTCTCCACTGTCCAAATCGAACCATGACTCTTGCATCGGCTTCATCGGAGAAAAGGGCGGGCTAGGTCGTCGATGTCGATGCCGAAGATGATCTACGTCGAGGTATCAGAAGATCAAGCTCCCACTTCACCAAGTCATGAAACTTGTGAAGAAAACACACTCTAATACTTGGCAAGAGGTAGAGGATGAAGAAATAGGAAGTGGGTTCACTTTAGAATTGAATTTCTCACTCATTTGCTCAAGTTGCCATTGTTGAAGCAAGCTTTCTTCAAGTGAAGAAGAAGAAGAAGCAAGAAAGAATATGATAAGTGTTAATTAAAAATGGAAAAGAAAATCAATACTTATCATATTCAAACCATGGTTAAGTGTAGAGACTAAACTAGGGTTAGTGGGAATGGTTAGGGTTAAGCATGAGACAAAATGGTCACTTAGTCAAACCTTCATGAAGCTTCAATGTCAAACAAAGAAAGCCACCATTTTCTCTAATTTCCAAAATGAATAAAATAAATAAATAAATAAAGAAAATGAAAACCCTTAACCATTACACAACCATGGTTTAATCTTTACACAAACCCTAATGAGCATGCATCATCAAACATGATACAAACTAGTGTACAAAAGTATATCACATATACAATGTGCACATAAAGTGAGAAAATCCATTTATAGTGAACCAATACTAGTTAATGCAAAGAAATATATCAAATATATAATTATGCATTAAATCATCAAATCAACACTTGATTTAACGATCCGGTCATATCGCATATAACCGACTAGTATCCAATGTATCGGCTTATCGAATCAACCCTCGATTCGATAACTAGGTTATATCGCATATAACCATTCGATACATTCATCGCGAGAATAGAATACGGTATCACATACACGCATTATTCTTGGTCCCGCACATATCTCATATGCGCTCCTATTTCGTTTCGCTTGAGCCAGGAAACCTCTGTGTAGGACTCTAAAGGCTCGTCAATACGCCGGCAGCAGGTGTTGATCATATCAAACACCCACAAGCCGCAAGCGGTCTGCTAAACGTAACGGCCACCCGGGTATTGAGAGATCAGAAGATCGACGAGCAAGCCCGCTCACACTCCTGTGAATCCAACCAGTAACACTTACCGTACAGTCCGGTCTGATCGTCTGATATGTCGCATATCTCGTCTAGGGGTGGTAAACGTCAGACCCCAATAGCTCGAGAAGTCGTGTCGATATGAGGTCTATAACAATTTGAGAAACTACTGGTAACACTTACCAGTAAATCTCAACAACCCTGGCCAGGGATTTCCTGTTATAGCCAATCGAACACAGCGCAACATCAACCCCCTATACCGGGAGAGAGGAATCCCCTCCTATCGCTCATTGCCTCCATGTGATTCGGGACTGTACCCAAAAACCACCGTTTTGCACGCCCTCTTGGACGTGGTAAGGTGGAAATCAAAGCACAGTGGGAACCACACAAGACTCTATGACGATCTCGGGTCAACGGACTACTCTGTACCAGTGTCACCAGAGAACTGCAATCTGACGTAAGGTATAATACCATCTGGAAGTTCTCGGCGAGTCCGTCTAGTGTACCCAGTCTCCACTGAGCACCCGTATATTATCTCCGATGTCAAACACCAATGGATATGGGATCATCCATCGCCCATCTGTATGGGTCGAGAAGGTATACGCTAGTCTACTCTGGTATATCGATGCCCCGTCTCGATACACCCACGACTTGGGACTTTGAAGGATGTACTTATGGACTACCATGTCCCCAATAGTATGATCCGCATCATAGTCCAGGTAGTCAAGTACACATCCTAAGGGCTTTACCAACATGTAACAGAGAGACAATCAGTATACACGTTAAGGTAAAGAGTAACCAGATAGTATACTATCATGTCGAGCAAGAAAGTCCTCCCTATATATGTCCAAGCATCCACTACAATATACATCCTATGTATAGTAATGGCCTCTAGGGCATACATATAACTAACAATCTCCCACTTGCACTAGGGCCATCTGTAGCAGTGGTTGTAGTATCTCATACTCAACCATCCCATAAAAATCTCTCTCTGGGAATAGGCCTTCGTGTGTGGATCCGCCGTGTTGTCCTCTGAGTCTACTCTCCTAACCTTGATCACTTAGAGATCAACCATCTCCATGATCAAGTGATACTGCCTTAGAATATGTCTGGATCACTGATGGGACCTGCGTTCCTTGGCATAAGCCACAACTCCATTGTCACACAATGGGAGGAACATAGTTCATCTCATGAACCAATATACACCCAAACAGCCTCTTTGGTAGCATCTTAAGTAGCGATGTATCCTGCCTTTATCGTCTAGTATGCCACGGTATTTAGCTTGGAACCCTTCCAACATACCGTTCCTTTACTGAGGGTAAAGACAATGCCCGTGACTGACAATCAGTCGTCTTCATCACCCTGGAACACTTCCAGTGATTCTTCCCAGGATCGGTTGATACCATCTCACTACAACTAGTGAGAATCCTAACATCCAATTAGATCTATCTCATAGATCCAAAACCCAGGATTTAGGAGGTATCACTTTTATCCTATATGGAGAATCTTTGTGATAAACGGAGATTGACCGAGCGTAGCATAGGAAACTCCTTCCCTATCAAGAGTATGTCATCCACGTACTCTACGAGGATTGTCACCATACTCCCTACTACCTTTTTGTTTATACAAGTTTCATCTACCATTTTGATGATGTCAACTTCTTTGACTAATCCATCAAAATAGATGTTCCAACTCCGCGATGCCTGCTTTATCCTATAAAGCATCTTGCACACGTTTCCGCCGCTCCCACTGTCTACGAGGCCCTCTGGCTGTGTACTTATAGACTGCCTTTTCTAAAACATCATTTAGAAAAGCTGTCATGACACCCAACCACCAGATATCGTAGTCATGGTATGTAGCCGTGGTAAGTAGGATCTGGATGGACTTAAGCATAGCCACCTGAAAAGGTTTCATCATTATCCACGCCTGGTCGATGACGAAAAGCTTTAACAAGTCTAGCTTTGAAAGTCTCAACTTTTCCATCTACACCAAGTAATCTTCTCAAGATATACTTTCTCCTGATGGGGATTTAACCCTTCAGATATAGCAACCAAAGTCCATACTCTGTTGGTGTATAAGGATTCCATCTCAGATCACTAAGCATCCAGCCATTCTTACAGAGTCTTACTCCTGATGGCCAGCTCGAAGCTAGTTGGGTCATCATCTCATGATGCAATCCTCGCTCCCACTGTCATAGAGAAACAGAAGTATCTTTCAGGTGGGTGAGGAACCCTACTAGATCGGCGGAGAGGCTGAGGTTCGTTGGTAACTATTGAATCCTTTGGTTCTTTCCAATCATCAGCTGCAGTTTGTATAGCTGGAACCTTTCCAGTTCTACATTACAGACTTTGCCTCGAGCTTGTCCGGATTTTGCTTTCAGACATAGGCCGGACAACCCCCAAATCTTAACTAGCTTAAGACATGGGCTCTACCCTTTCCATATCACATATGAAGTGGTAGGCAACTGATTTGATTTGAACCCTATTCAATAGGTATGCAACTTCATAAGTGCATAACTCCCAAAAGGAAAAAGGTAACTCAGCAGTACTCATCATTGAGCACACCATATCAAATAGGGTGTAATTGCTCTACCCCGATATACCATCGTGCTATGGTGTATACGGAGGAGTAATACTGAGAGAGAATCTCATTCTCCTTTAGAAAAGTCCAAGAATTTCGTGCTCAAGTATTCTCCTCCTTGATCTCATCATAGGACATAATACTTTTACCCGTATTTTGGTTCTCTACTTCTAGCTTATATTCTGTGAATATCTCAAAAGGTTCGGACTTGTGTTTCAACAGGAACATATGTCTGAATCTTGAGAGATTATCAGAGAATGTAATGAAGTAAAAAGAACCGGTCATGGCATTTGTAGACAGGGGACCTACATACATCATCATGTATCATCCCAAGAGTTTACTAACTCTTTCTCTGTTTTCAGTAAACGGAGCTGTGGTCATCTTATCTTTGTGACATGACTGGCGAGTTTCACAAGATGTAAATTCAAACTAATTTAAATATGAATCTTTATGTAACTCTAGCTAGTCGGGTTGCATTGATATGACCTAGTCTACAATACCTCAAGAAGGATTCGTTCATTTCTGAACTCCTCCTCTTTTGTGTGTTTCGTATACTAAAGAACTGTAGTTTGATTTAGAACATCAATTTTTTCAGATAACGTGCCTGAACCGATCAACTTTTGATATAGGAAATGTTCAAAACATTATCCAACAATACAAAATTTTATCGTTTCTTTACTAATAAAGAGACAGATATGATTTTGCATATCAGGTTCGGTATCTAATAACATTCGTTCAGAATCAATGTATTGGTAATACAGGGTGACAGTGACCAACAGACTTGGCTGCAACTCTTGCCCTGTTTTCTGCCTCATGAAACTTATCACCCGTTCTCAGTTCTTTATCTATCTGTAGCCCATGTAACATTTTACATATGCGGGATCCTGATCCGGTATCATATACCCAGGACGTAAAGGACACTGAGAAACAGTTCTCTGTAATGAACACACCCGAAGATGATGCATCAGCATGCACTCTCTTCGTTTGGGCGGCACGGGAATTCTGGTATTCCCCAATTTCCTGCTCTGTCTTATAACAATTATAAGTTGGAGCAGGATCAACGTTCCCTAGCTCAGTATAACAAGCGGGTTCGGTCAATAATCCATATTATTATCTTGATTAAGGCGTGACATGGTCGCTACCAGGAGAAAGAGAGAAGAAAACACTCAGCGTGCGCTCTTGCAAGATCAGATTGGTTATTATTTTATCTAATCAGGATGGCTCCCACTGCTTTTCATCAAATCTTCCTTCAAACCGTAAAAGGAAAGACTAGTCGGGATTAATTACACACTACAAGTTCGCCAATCTTTCAGCCAGGCCAGTGTCGGTACTTTGAGGGAGGTCCCCCGTGCTTTCGTACGAACCTAATTAATGTAAACCTCGTTTTCCCAGAGGCGTAACCCCGTTGACACCTTTCTAGACACCTACTTGATCGGCTAATTGTAATGTATAAAACTCTCCCAGGAGTAACTCTTACTCGCAGCGGGTATCGGGATCCAACTATCTCATAGAAGGTATGCAATCTCATTGCAAATTTCAACACTTGAAATTCCTGATAATATTTTGCTCCTAGTGTTCTATGACCTTGACGAATGCCAAACAACCCATAGTCCACTAGTCAAGTTCAACCCGTACATTTCTTGATCGAATTAAACCCACCCGCACGACCCTTGACGAATGCCAAACAACGCCGTACGAATACCCTAATCTAATCTGCATCATATGCATAAGCAGATAAATACTAGTTAGCTACCGCACACTACGCCTTGACGAATGCCAAACTACCGCAGCACGAATACTAACTAGTACTTATCTGAAATGACGGAGGGCTACGACAGGTTTTTCTGAAAACCTATTGCGTAATGAACTTGATATCGTTGTAGGATCGAATGAATTTTGAAATGGAGTGTTTTTTAGGCTTTTCTAGTTTTGCTAAAGGAGTCACTCCTGGTGAAGGGATCGTCGGTCCTTTCCTCGTCGAATGAGGTGCGGGATATATCATATATATCACTGTGCAAAGCAAAAACTCTTAAAAGCAATCAAAATACAAACCGAGTGTGTAGCATCTGCCAGTTATTGCTAAAGGAGTCACTCCCGGTGAAGGGATCTCGGTCCTTTCCTCATCGAATAAGGTGCGGGATATATCATATATATCACTGTGCAAAGCAAGAACTATAGCTACCTGTTTTATTTTTGAAATTCGATTCTACAACATCTTAGGTTTCTTTTATTTCATTAATCTCATTAATGAAGTCCCATCATCTCAATACCTAAACATCACAGATAAATACGACGTACACTTATGCCATCCGCATTCGCCGCGATGTCCCTTCGTGCACCGTTAGGTTAGGTAACTAACGGCAGAGCGGGGCAGGGCTAGCGCGGGTGTAAAACATAAGTAACGCCTATATAATATATCATATATACTATATACTGTATCTATCACAGAACATCACATGATCACATCACAGATATCGCAGCAGAAGAATCATATGAAATATTGGATATACTAGGACATCCGTGTTTTCAATACGAGCCAGTATAAAACACGGATTCCACGGTCGTGATGAATAGCCAAACCCACACCCCTAGACCCCTATGAGAGCGGCAAGCAACCCTACCAATTCTAGAGTTAGGAGACCCGGACTCGACTCCTCGAGTTGGTCTCCCACTGGACTCCAGAACCCGGTTACTTGTGCTCCCCTCCTTGGGTCTATCCTAGTGCGGAAAAGTAAATAATATACAAACGGTGACATCTTCCGCAACCTGGAAGTGCCCCAATAAAAGAATATTACATACAAGTTTTTACATGAATGAAAATGAAAAACACTCATCTCACATAAAAAAAACCCCGGCTATTCAAACACGACGATCCAATATAACATATCCAGCAACACATAACATCACATGTCATCAACGTAAATAAATATGCGCATCCCAATTGTCGTTGACATATAGCAACGAAACCGGCGATATCACATATTACACTTACGGTCACAGAAAAGAAAGTGTAAAACTACAACAGTTGGAATCCGCAACATTCTCAGACATCGCATGCCTGACAAAATGAATTACTTAGACATCGCATGCCTAACAATTATAAACCCCGCATTTTAGTCTCATTATCGAAAACACTTTTCAATACCAAGTCGGGAAATTCAACAAGATTCCCGACATCCTGATCGAATGCTCGTCGCAAACTTTAGTAGGCGGCCGCACCCCCGATGCCGTCGACGAAGTGCACCAAGGCGGAACAACGCTGCCGCGAGCACCCGAACGGATGCTTTCGGCGACGGGGTTCTCCTACAGTCACTTGGTCGGGGCTATGGAGCGAGGCTGTCTATTAAGTTTACCCGGCGAGTATCCGCGTACGCTACATGATTGCGATGGACTTTTGATCACATCAAAATTCCGTGGCAACCGATCAAGTGAGACTAAACTTCTATGTTTATAACATTCATTCAGTTATCTCATAACTACTTATGGATTCCAAGTATTGTATCACATTCCGGATAAATAGAAAATGTTAAACTTTTCGATCAAACAGTCGAACACCCAAGTTTTCCCGATATAGATCAACACATGAAATAAGTCTAACAACATTCAGTTTGTGCCTCAGTACCAACGGTCCAGCCGTAGAAGGGTCAAGCCAACGCCTCACATGTGGCACGCCGTACTGCCCCAAACCCGAAGGTTCAAAAGGCAGTTCAAGACGGTCACTTAATCGAGTTAAGGTTTGTTGTCTTCTAGAGGGACCATCGCTTTACTTGCACTACTTAGAACGTCTTTAAACCATGGAAAAATCCAACACTTGGAAATTTCCCGGCAGGGGAAAAAGTGGGTATTTATATCCGGTCGAACTTTTTAACAGTTTCTAAAATATCCGGAAAAACATAAACGAAGTTAAATTATCCGATCAAATTAACGAATCCCCAATAAAACCCTAGAAAACTCAACACTTGAGTGGAATTAAAAAATTCACAAAAAAATTGCCAAGAAAGGACCTAAGAATAAATATATGAAATTTGAGGGACTAAGTCCAAATTTGGGCCGCTGAAGCGCCGCCAAACCCATGGTTTGGCCGCGGTTCCGCGGTCAAATTATGGAATTAGGGGCCCAAACTTCACAGTAATTCTTAGTTTTTCCTGCTTACTTTTCTGCATATTTTTTATTCACAAAATTCAACAGTTTTGAAAAATGTATAGAGAGGCGTTTTGATTGGGGTTTAGGGGTTCGATTGGATCTCTAACTTCGTATACCCATCGCCTAAGGCTCTAGCTAGGCTCTGATACCACTGTAGGGTTCCTAGGCACTCCCAAGAGGTCTCACAAGGCATCAACCATGCCAATTTCAAAAATTACGGTGCCGAGAAACCCTAATACGGATCGTTGGCTAGAAGTTTAGGCGACAAAAGCAACTAGTTTACAACTAAACTATAAGAATGGAAATACAACCTTTGTAGATCTGTTTCTACACCTCCATAGCTCCATGATGAAGTCCTCTCCGCTGTCCAAATCGAACCATGACTCTTGCATCGGCTTCATCGGAGAAAAGGGCGGGCTAGGTCGTCGATGTCGATGCCGAAGATGATCTACGTCGAGGCATCAGAAGATCAAGCTCCCACTTCACCAAGTCATGAAACTTGTGAAGAAAACACACTCTACTACTTGGCAAGAGGTAGAGGATGAAGAAATAGGAAGTGGGTTCACTTTAGAATTGAATTTCTCACTCATTTGCTCAAGTTGCCATTGTTGAAGCAAGCTTTCTTCAAGTGAAGAAGAAGAAGAAGCAAGAAAGAATATGATAAGTGTTAATTAAAAATGGAAAAGAAAATCAATACTTATCATATTCAAACCATGGTTAAGTGTAGAGACTAAACTAGGGTTAGTGGGAATGGTTAGGGTTAAGCATGAGACAAAATGGTCACTTAGTCAAACCTTCATGAAGCTTCAATGTCAAACAAAGAAAGCCACCATTTTCTCTCATTTCCAAAATGAATAAAATAAATAAATAAATAAAGAAAATGAAAACCCTTAACCATTACACAACCATGGTTTAATCTTTACACAAACCCTAATGAGCATGCATCATCAAACATGATACAAACTAGTGTACAAAAGTATATCACATATACAATGTGCACATAAAGTGAGAAAATCCATTTATAGTGAACCAATACTAGTTAATGCAAAGTAATATATCAAATATATAATTATGCATTAAATCATCAAATCAACACTTGATTTAACGATCCGGTCATATCGCATATAAACGACTAGTATCCAATGTATCGGCTTATCGAATCAACCCTCGATTCGATAACTAGGTTATATCGCATATAACCATTCGATACATTCATCGCGAGAATAGAATACGGTATCACATACACGCATTATTCTTGGTCCCGCACATATCTCATATGCGCTCCTATTTCGTTTCGCTTGAGCCAGGAAACCTCTGTGTAGGACTCTAAAGACTCGTCAATACGCCGGCAGCAGGTGTTGATCATATCAAACACCCACAAGCCGCAAGCGGTCTGCTAAACGTAACGGCCACCCGGGTATTGAGCGATCAGAAGATCGACGAGCAAGCCCGCTCACACTCCTGTGAATCCAACCAGTAACACTTACCGTACAGTCCGGTCTGATCGTCTGATATGTCGCATATCTCACCTAGGGGTGGTAAACGTCAGACCCCAATAGCTCGATAAGTCGTGTCGTTATGAGGTCTATAACAATTCGAGAAACTACTGGTAACACTTACCAGTAAATCTCAACAACCCTGGCCAGGGATTTCCTGTTATAGCCAATCGAACACAGCGCAACATCAACCCCCTATACCGGGAGAGAGGAATCCCCTCCTATCGCTCATTGCCTCCATGTGATTCGGGACTATACCTAAAAACCACCGTTTTGCACGCCCTCTTGGACGTGGTAAGGTGGAAATCAAAGCACAGTGGGAACCACACAAGATTCTATGACGATCTCGGGTCAACAGACTACTCTGTACCAGTGTCACCAGAGAACTGCCATCTGACGTAAGGTATAATACCATCTGGGAGTTCTCGGCGAGTCCGTCTAGTGTACCCAGTCTCCACTGAGCACCCGTATATCATCTCCGATGTCAAACACCAATGGATATGGGATCATCCATCGCCCATCTGTATGGGTCGAGAAGGTATACGCTAGTCTACTCTGGTATATCGATGCCCCGTCTCGATACACCCACGACTAGGGACTTTGAAGGATGTACTTATGGACTACCATATCCCCACTAGTATGATCCGCATCATAGTCCAGGTAGACAAGTACACATCCTAAGGGCTTTACCAACATGTAACAGAGAGACAATCAGTATACACGTTAAGGTAAAGAGTAACCAGATAGTATACTATCATGTCGAGCAAGAAAGTCCTCCCTATATATGTCCAAGCATCCACTACAATATACATCCTATGTATAGTAATGGCCTCTAGGGCATACATATAACTAACAGATAGGTCCAAGAGGATATTAGGACTTTCACAGTCCAGGTACATCGACACTATACTGAAAAGATTCAGTATGGAAGATTCCAAGCGCGGTAATCTACCGGCTTGTTACGGGATCACCCTCTTCAAAGAGATGTCTCCCTAGACTGATTTGTAAAGGGATCGCATGTCTATTATACCCTACGCATCTGCGGTAGGCTCTATAATGTATACGATGTTGTGTACCAGACCAGATGTAGCTTATGCACTGAGTGTGGTAAGCCGGTATCAGTCAAACTATGGGGAGAAGCACTGGATAGCGGTAAAGAACATTCTGAAGTACCTGAGAAGGACTAAGAACATGTTTTTGGTTTACGGTGGAAAAGACCTCCAGATGGAGGCCTTTGCTGACTCTAGCTTCCAGAGTGACAAGGATGACTCCAAGTCCATGTCGGGTTATGTCTTTACCCTCAATGGAGGGGCGGTGTGTTGGAAGAGTTCCAAATAGGAAACTATTGCTGACTCGACGATGGAAGCGGAATATATCGCTGCATTTGATGCCACAAAAGAAGCCATCTAGATGAGGAAGTTCTTGACAAAACTTCAGGCGGTTCCGTCCATTGTTGATCCAATACCTCTGTATTGTGACAACAACAGGGCTATAGCTTTAGCGAAGGAACCCAGGTCCCATCAGAAGTCCAGACACATCTTGAGGCGGTATCACCTGATCAGAGAGATCGTGGATCACCGGGAGATCGAGGTTCGGAGGGTTGCTACAGAAGATAACACTGCAGATCCATTCACGAAGGCCTTACCCCAGACTCGGTTCGAGCGGCTGATCGAGATGATAGGTCTTCGATACGCCAGTACCTGGCCTTAATGCAAGTGGGAGATTGTTAGTGTATATGCCCTAGAGGCCATTACTGTATCATACTAGTTTGTATATTACTTGATGGAAGCTTGGGATATTCACAGTTGTATAGACAATCTTGCTCGAAATGGTAGTATGCTACTTGGTTTGTTTCTACTTTAATGTGTGCATGTGTTTCTTTTAGCATATCGCATATACACATTAGTGGAGCCCTTAAGATCTTTGCTTGATTACAAGCATTGTGATGGCAGTCACACTAGTAGGGGCTGGGTAATCTACAAGCACATCCTTATACAGGTCCCTAGTCGTAGGATTATCGAGACAGGGCATCGATACTCCAGAGTAGACTAGCGTATGCGCTTCTCATCCTAGCAGGAGAGATGGTCTGTCCCACAGCCGTCAGTACGTCGTATTTGAGATACTATGCAGGTGCTCGTGAGGTTACGAGTATACTGGACAGGACTCGTCGGGAACTGTTGGTTGGTACTATACCTATCAGGAGTTATCAGTTCCCAGGTGACATGAGTACAGCTTAGTCCGCTGACTTGACACTGTCACTTCGCCTCGAGTGTGTTCCCACTGTTCTTAGATTGCTACCCTACCACGGCTTAAATGAGTCGTGCAAACAGGTAGCAGTTGGGTGCAGTCCCGAAGCACTTGGATGCAGTGACGGTTAGACAGGATTCGTCTCTCCCGGTATTGGGGGTTGATATCGCGCTGTGTCAAGGAGAGCCATTACACATAGTCGTCCCTGGCCAGGGCAAGCGAGATATACTGGTAGGTTATCCAGTGTTATCTCAGGGTGTTCTGGGCTACACTCCGACATGACTTGTACCGCTATTAGGGGATTGACGTTTACCACCCTCTAGGTCCGACATGCGATATTCTCAGATGAACAAACCGGACTGTACGGAGATTGTCATATTCAGGCTCAGTAGGAGTTCAGATGGGTTCACCTCATCAGTCTTCTTATCGTCATCTACCTGGGGACCGTTACGTACAGCTAGTACCGCTTGCGGCCTGTGGTTAAACCTACTGCCAGCGTAGTGTCGAGTCTTTAGAGTCCCACACAGAGAGCTATTCGCTTTTGAGCAAAACAGAGTAGAGGTCGCATGGTTTTGCGATAGGATTCGTTCACATCTGCGCACTTGTGCACGTTACATGTCCGGGCAGTTATTACTAGCGGGCTTTGGTTTAAGCCAAATCCTAGTATATGTTTTGGGATTGGTTTTATCTTATTGTATTCGTGTTTCTCGGAACACGGATGCGGGTGTGTATGCACAGTTGACTGAGGCAGAGGCAGAGGATTCTCATTAGTGTTGTTGACTGTTGACTTTTTCTAAACCCTAATGAGAATAAGAATGTAACACTTTGAGTTTTTCCGTTTGAATGTTTGGTGATAATTAGTAGTCGTGCATGTTTTATATATGTGTTCATAGGATTTATAGTTATTATTGGTAGTGTTAGCATATTGGAAATTTTCCCTTGTTGTGCACACTTGCACACTTAGACATTTCTTGTGACTTGTTAACTATTCTTGTGCATGGTTGCAAACTCTTTTCCCCACCATTTAAATCCTTTTCTAAACCCTTTTTATAATTTCAAAAGAAACAACAAAAGAAAAGAAATCCAAATAAACAAAGGAGCATGGTGTTAGGTAGAGATTTTGACTTTTGGACCCATTTCATTGCTTCTCTCTCTCTCCTCTCCCTACTTCAGAATTCCTGCAGCCCCAGCAGAAATTCCCTCCCATTTTCTTCATCCTTTCTCCTCCTTTTCACTTCCCTTTTGAATCCCAAACAAATCCTACACAAAAACCACATCTTTCCATCACAAAACATGAAAAAAGCAAGGTTTTTGGAGGTGTTCAAGGCTAATCTGCACACTTGAGGGAGGGACTGGACTTTAGGTAGTTTTTAAGGTCATTAGAAGGTATAAATCTCAATCCTAGAACCCAATTTTCATAACTTGCATGTTTAGTTTAGAAATATCATATTTTTATGCCTTTTTAGTGCTATTGAAAGGGATTTACTGTTAATATGTTAAATTTGTGTTGTTGTGGCTTGATTAGCTTGTTAATAAGTTATTAGTGTGGGATTAAACCTAGGCTTGTTTCAGATTTCATCAAAATACCATAAAGTTCCAGTTTTGTGCAAAATGTGTGATTTGAACTGATTTTAGGCACTGTAGGAAATCTGCTACTACCCGAGACTTTTCAGTATAAATCTAGATGTTACTATAGCATGTATGGGGAGAATAGAGTGCACCAACCAAACCTGGGAACCCAAATCCCAAGTCTGGCCGCCAATTATTGCATTCTGGCCGCAAATTGCGGCCAGATAGGGGAGCCAAGGGTTGGGGTTTGGGGTGTGGGTCTCTGCTTGTATGTAGGTTATTTTGGTATATATAGTTTTGAAATATCTTTCCTGTATCAAAATCTGGGGTAGAATACCTATTTTCCCGCATTTTCAAACTTTCGCGACACGCGTGATACGTGTGTGTGGGTTTTGGGTTTCTGCGTATCGCGACGCGTCGGAGTGATTTCAGACACATAACCACACGTTTTAGCGTATCGCACACACGCACGCTTGGTTCGCGACACGAGTTACTGGTTCGGCTTAAATGTCGCGTTTCTGTGATTTCAAGCTTACGTGTGATATATTGTGTAATTATAGGTTCGCAGGCGAGTACAGCGGACGCCGCGCAGGAGGGGAAACAGGTTGTTGGCTATACCTAGTGGAAGGCTACGGTGAGTAGATTTCACATCTACGGGGATATCGCCCGCATGGCGTTCTACGTCAGGGCTGATAGGACCTTATAGCGTTCCTTATATATATATTGCATGTTCATGGTTACTAGCTAGTGCATTGTATACCTACTACACACATCACATTGATCATTGCATTGTAGCTTATCTATATGTGACATGACTTGATACTCATATTTGATACCTATATCACATTGGATCATTGCATTGTAGCTTATCTATATGTGACATGACTTGATACTCATATTCGATACCTATATCACATTGGATCATTGCATTGTAGCTTATCTATATGTGACATGACTTGATACTCATATTTGATACCTATATCACATTGGATCATTGCATTGTAGCTTATCTATATGTGACATGACTTGATACTCATACTTGATGCACATATCACATCACAATTACTTGTATTATTGGTTGAGATTTCATGTGATTTCTGGATTTGGGAACCATGGCCTTTTCAAATAAGTAATCATTTAAAAACCCGGTTCCCTTGATATGATATTTTGGGGCGCCGCCCCGTGTTTTCTCGGTGCTAGAGGCATGTACTGAGAGAGGGCTGACCCGGACTGACGGATGCCCGATGGATTGATATAGGGATGACCCGGAATGACGGATGCCCGATGTATTGAGAGAGGGATGACCCGGAATGACGGATTCCCGATATATACTTTGAGAGAGGGCTGACCCGGACTGACGGATACCCGATGGATTGATATAGGGCTGACCCGGAATGACGGATGCCCGATGTATTGAGAGAGGGATGACCCGGACTGACGGATTCCCGATATATATACTTTGAGAGAGGGCTGACCCGGAATGACGGATGCCCAATACAGGATGTTTTGCGTGTCGATGCTAGACACGAGTATTTATGATATTTGGGTGCCGATGTTGGGCACTCGGGATTCTCAGAGATATACAGGATTGAGGGCCAAGGAGAGTGCCGGCGCATGAGCTAGTTTTGGGAGATCTGGGTGCATTGAGAAGCCGATTATATATGTTCCACGTTGACATTCCGTGTAGATATTATATTGCCCCTGCTCAGCATTACTTTTGTACCTCATCCTGTATATGCATTACCTGTTAGAGCATTTGTACCTCATGTGGTAGTACAGGACCCTATAGAGCACTTGCATGATTATTGCACAAACTGCTTATCACATATTGATATCATCTGTTGGCATATGATAGAGTAGCATAGTACGTGCATGCTCGCGATTACCTTTATATGTTATCTCTATTCATGAGTTGGCAACTCACCCCCGTTGTGCCACAGTGTTTGCAGGTTGCCCTTCGGAGTAGTCGCGGCAGGCTGCTTTGCATCTTTTGGCACAGATACCCCCACAGTTGGTGTACTAGCTCTTTTGCTGATAGGTGGGTTTTGTGCGGTATCTGTTTATCTTTCTGTATGTACATTGTTGTATCTAGTATTCTCCATCTACCATGTATGTATTTGACTTAGAAACAGTGTGAGGACGATGTTGTATTATTTTGTAGTCTGGTGTTGAGCTCGTTGTGAGCCGGCTGTACTTGCAGTTTATTCTATCTGTGATGTTCCCACTTGTGGATCTTGATCTTCGCTACGGCGTCGTATATTGTTTTCTTGGAGATTGTTTACTTAGGTTTCTTATCATGTTTTAGTTAGTGCTTTCTTTAGAACTTCTAACACTCTATACTTTCACTGGTTTGATTTCTGGGTTTTCGGTTCACTTAGTCGCGTTACGCCTGTAGACGTTACGTGGTTAAGTGCCGGTCACGGGCCAAACTTCGGGTCGTGACAAAGTTGGTATCAAAGCGTAGGTTTTACCTTTCGGAGTGTAGGACGACCCTGGTATGATGGAGTAGGTAGCTGCGGCAGGGTAGCGTAGCGTGTGTATGTTCCGCGGCATACTCACGACACGGTACTCCGCCTACGCGACCTTATGACTTGTTGATTTAAAATTCCTCGTTGAGTATATACATTCTTGCGATTCGATTTCCGTATCCTTATCGAATCCTGTTGTTTTTGATAGCCAATATGCCGCCAAGGACTACGAGGGCACAGAGAGCGGCCGCGAGGGCCGAGGTTCGAGTTGATTCATCTGAGACAAGGACTAATCCGAGTAATACTCCTGTTGCACCAGGACAGATTGTTTCCCCTACGGCAGCTCAGATCGCTGGACTAGTGGTAGAGATGCAGGGCCTATGCCAGGCGATGAGCTCATTAGTAGAGGTCGTTCGAGCGCAGCGACAGATGGTTGCCACCCCTGTTACCCAGTTGTTCCTGGCGATCATCATGCAGTATTCCGTCCCCTACATAGCACCGGTGGAGGCAGCTCCCGTGTACGAGACACGTCTTCCAGAGACCGTGAGAATTCCGGAACGGTTGTGGAATTATACTAGTGTACCAGCCCAGAGTAGAGGCTTAGGACGAGGACAGCCGTTTGGCTTGCATCCCCAAGCAGGACAGCATTCATTGCGTAGGTGTTTACGATGCGGAAGCCTTCAACACCTCATCAGGCAGTGTTTCTTCACAGCACGTCAGGGTCGTGTTCTGAGACGTCGTGGACGCGGAAGGTTTGCACAGAGGGGTAAGGCTAGTAGAGGAGGAGTTCGGTCAGTCGCATATGAAGGTCAGGCACAAGTTTTTGCTTCGACTCATCGGGACGTGCGGGTATCCGATGCTGTGGTTTCAGGTACTCTTTCAGTTTGTCCTTTGTTGCACATGTATTGTTTGATCCGGATCCTTGTGCTCATATGTTTCCACGTACCCGTATGTATCCATACCCCTTGTGCTGAGTTTGAGTAGAGAGTCCGGTTTGCTTGGTCAACCGCTAGTTGTGACTACTCCTGCGGGAGAGTCGTTTGTTTTTAGGCACGTGTTCCGATCCTGTACCGTCCGTATCGGCGAGAGAGAGTTGCCGGTCGTTTCGATCCTTCATGCGATGTTGGACTTCGACGTTCTTTTGGACATGGTTTTGGTTAGCCACGTGCTATGCTTCTGTTGACTGCCGCGAGAAGACAGTTCGATTTTGTTTTCCCGGCAAGTCGGTTGTTGTTGTGTTAGGGGGACCGTAGTGCCACCCCTCACAGTGTGATTTCTTCGGTTCGCGCTGGACAGCTTTTGCGGAAGGGATGTCAGGGATTTCTCGCATATGTTTGCGATACTAGGGCTATAGAGGTTCTTTTGGATCAGGTTCCGGTTGGTAGCGAGTTCCCTGATGTGTTCCCTGGCGAGCTTCCTGGGCTACCGCCCGAGCGTGATAATTCTTTCTGCTTTGATTTGGTTCCTGGCACGGGACCTATTTCGGTACCGCTTTATTGGATGGCCCCGGTGGAATTTAAAGAGTTGAAGGGTCAGTTGCAGGATACTTTTCGAGGATCGATTTACGATCGGGCTATCATCAGCTGCGGGTTCGACAGGAGGACATTCCCCGGACAGCCTTCCGTACGCGCTACGGCCATTATGAGTTTTGGTGATGTCGTTCGGACTCACCAACACGCCAACAGCATTTATGGATTTGGTGAACCGTATTCCCGGCCGTATCTTGATCTGTTCACTATGGTGGGTTTTGACGATACCTTGGTGTATTCTCGGAGTAGAGAGGAGCACGAGCAGCACCTGCGGATTACGCTGCAGTCCTTGAGGGAGCATCAGCTTTTCGCCAAATTCTCCAAGTGTGCCTTCTGGCTAGACAGCGTAGACTTCTTGGGGCACGTAATTACACGAGATGGTATAGGTGTCGACCTGAGGAAGATCGAGGCAGTTCGGAGTTGGCCTAGACTCACGTCAGTGACAGAGATTCGTAGCTTTCTAGGGCTGGCAGGCTATTACCGGCGATTCGTGCAGGACTTCTCTAGCATTGCTACACCTTTGACCGGGTTGACCGAGAGGGAGTTCACTTCGATTGGACGGAAGAATGTGAGCACAGTTTCCAGCGGTTACGAGCTCTACTGACTACGACACCAGTGCTATCATTGCCTTCGGGATCAGACGGATTTGTGGCCTACTGTGATGCTTCACAAGTAGGGTTGGGGTGCGTTTTGATGCAGCATGACAGGGTGATTGCGTATGCTTCACGGCAATTAAAGAAACATGAACAGAATTACCCTACTCATGATCTGGAGATGGCTGCAGTGGTCTTTGCACTCAAGATCTGGCGACATTATCTGTATGGAGAGTCGTGCCAGATATTCACCGACCACAAGAGCTTAAAGTACATATTTCAGCAGCGAGACCTGAACCTTAGACAGCGCCGATGGATGGAGTTAGTGAAAGACTACGATTGTGAGATCTTGTATCACCCGGGCAAGGCGAATGTAGTGGCAGATGCGTTGAGCAGGAGGCCCGGGGGTAGTCTATCTTGTTTGAGCGCAGTGCAGAGGCAGTCGTCGGCAGATTGGCAGATCTTATGCGACAGCCGGGTACAGATTCGAGTTTACGCCGATCGGAGGACGAATTGCGCATGTTCGTGCACGCCCACAGTGGCTTGACTGTATACAAGAGGCACAGCACAGTGATAACCACTGTTCAGATATCAGGACACAGATGGGACATGGCAGATTTTCCGAGTTCGTGATCGACGATCATGGGATACTACGATTTGGGGCTAGACTGTGCGTACCGGATGCTGAGGGATTGCGGCGCGAGATTCTTGAGGATGCACATCGATCGGTATATAGTGTTCATCCCGGTTCCACCAAGATGTATCATGAGATGAGAGATGTTTACTGGTGGGACGGAATGAAGAGGGACATTGCAGATTTTGTATCGAGATGCCCGACTTGTCAGCAAGTCAAGGCTAAGCACCAGAGGCCGCGGGAGGGCTACAGCCGTTACCCATTCCGGAGTGGAAATGAGAACAGATTTCGATGGATTTCGTGGTGGGTCTACCCAGGACTAGTCGGGAGTATGACCCCATCTGGGTGATCGTGGATCGTTTGACGAAAGAAGCTCACTTCCTACCAGTAAAGACGACTTTCGGATTTACTCAGTATGCCCAGATCTACATTGACGAGATAGTGCGACTACGCAGAGTTCCGACGTGCATTGTGTCCGACAGAGGCACCCAGTTTATCAGCCGGCTATGGCAGAGGCTTCAGGAGGCTTTGGGCACTCGTTTGAGTTTCAGCACAGCGTTTCATCCGCAGACCGACGGACAGTCAGAGCGGACCGTTCAGACTCTCGAGGACATGCTCAGGGCCTGTGTACTAGATCTCGGAGGTAGCTGGGATCATCATTTGCCCTTGGTAGGGTTCCCCTACAACAACCGCTACCAGGAGACCATTCAGATAGCACCGTTTGAGGCTCTTTATGGGAGGAGATGCAGATCACCCACCTGTTGGACGGAGCTCAGTGAGAGCAGTATCTTAGGGCCACAGGTTGGGGAGGAGACGACAGCGAAGGTCCAGTTGATTCGCGATAGGATGAGAGCAGCCAGAGTAAGCAGAGATCTTATGCGAACCGTCGTCGGCGCAGGCTTAAGTTTTCTGTTAGGTGATCATGTTTTCTTGAGGGTCTCCCCAATGAAAGGTGTGATGAGCTTTGGGAAGAAGGGGAAGCTCAGTCCCAGATATGTGGGCCCCATTGGAGGTCCTTGAGCGAATTGGTGCAGTTGCGTATCGTTTAGCCCTTCCGCCCAGTTTTCCAGCCGTGCATCCCGTATTTCACGTTTCGATGCTCCGCAGATATCTTCATGATCATTCGCATGCGATTCAGCACCCGACGATCCAGCTTAAGCGCGACCTTTCCTATGCAGAGCAGCCGGTGACGATCTTGGATCGACAAGTGAAAGAATTGAGGTCGAAAGAGATACCGTCCGTCAAGGTACTTTGGCGCGGCCAGAGCAGGGAGGAGGTCACTTGGGAGGCCGAAAGAGAGATGAGGAAGAGGTATCCCCATCTTTTTGAAGGTGCGTATGGTTAGATTTTTAAATTCGGGGACCGGATTTCTTTAAGGGAGGTAGATTGTAACACTTTGAGTTTTTCCGTTTGAATGTTTGGTGATAATTAGTAGTCGTGCATGTTTTATATATGTGTTCATATGATTTATAGTTATTATTGGTAGTGTTAGCATATTGGAAATTTTCCCTTGTTGTGCACACTTGCACACTTAGACTTTTCTTGTGACTTGTTAACCATTCTTGTGCATGGTTGCAAACTCTTTTCCCCACCATTTAAATCCTTTTCTAAACCCTTTTTATAATTTCAAAAGAAACAACAAAAGAAAAGAAATCCAAATAAACAAAGGAGCATGGTGTTAGGTAGAGATTTTGACTTTTGGACCCATTTCATTGCTTCTCACTCTCTCCTCTCCCCACTTAAGAATTCCTGCAGCCCCAGCAGAAATTCCCTCCCATTTTCTTCATCCTTTCTCCTCCTTTTCACTTCCCTTTTGAATCCCAAACAAATCCTACACAAAAACCACATCTTTCCATCACAAAACATGAAAAAAGCAAGGTTTTTGGAGGTGTTCAAGGCTAATCTGCACACTTGAGGGAGGGGCTGGACTTTAGGTAGTTTTTAAGGTCATTAGAAGGTATAAATCTCAATCCTAGCACCCAATTTTCATAACTTGCATGTTTAGTTTAGAAATATCATATTTTTATGCCTTTTTAGTGCTATTGAAAGGGATTTAGTGTTAATATGTTAAATTTGTGTTGTTGTGGCTTGATTAGCTTGTTAATAAGTTATTAGTGTGGGATTAAACCTAGGCTTGTTTCAGATTTCATCAAAATACCATAAAGTTCCAGTTTTGTGCAAAATGTGTGATTTGAACTGATTTTAGGCACTGTAGGAAATCTGTTACTACCCGAGACTTTTCAGTAGAAATCTAGATGTTACTATAGCATGTATGGGGAGAATAGAGTGCACCAACCAAACCTGGGAACCCAATTCCCAAGTCTGGCCGCCAATTATTGCATTCTGGCCGCAAATTGCGGCCAGATAGGGGAGCCAAGGGTTGGGGTTTAGGGTGTGGGTCTCTGCTTGTATGTGGGTTATTTTGGTATATATAGTTTTGAAATATCTTTCCTGTATCAAAATCTGGGGTAGAATACCTATTTTCCCGCATTTTCAAACTTTCGCGACACGCGTGATACGTGTGTGTGGGTTTTAGGTTTCTGCGTATCGCGACGCGTCGGAGTGATTTCAGACACGTAACCACACGTTTTAGCGTATCGCACACACGCGCGCTTGGTTCGCGACACGAGTTACTGGTTCGGCTTAAATGTCGCGTTTCTGTGATTTCAAGCTTACGTGTGATATATTGTGTAATTATAGGTTCGCAGGCGAGTACAGCGGACGCCGCGCAGGAGGGGAAACAGGTTGTTGGCTATACCTAGTGGAAGGCTACGGTGAGTAGATTTCACATCTACGGGGATATCGCCCGCATGGCGTTCTACGTCAGGGCTGATAGGACCTTATAGCGTTCCTTATATATATATTGCATGTTCATGGTTACTAGCTAGTGCATTGTATACCTACTACACACATCATATTGATCATTGCATTGTAGCTTATCTATATGTGACATGACTTGATACTCATATTTGATACCTATATCACATTGGATCATTGCATTGTAGCTTATCTATATGTGACATGACTTGATACTCATATTTGATACCTATATCACATTGGATCATTGCATTGTAGCTTATCTATCTGTGACATGACTTGATACTCATATTTGATACCTATATCACATTGGATCATTGCATTGTAGCTTATCTATATGTGACATGACTTGATACTCATACTTGATGCACATATCACATCATAATTACTTGTATTATTGGTTGAGATTTCATGTGATTTCTGGATTTGGGAACCGTGGCCTTTTCAAATAAGTAATCATTTAAAAACCCGGTTCCCTTGATATGATATTTTGGGGCGCCGCCCCGTGTTTTCTCGGTGCTAGAGGCATGTACTGAGAGAGGGCTGACCCGGACTGACGGATGCCCGATGGATTGATATAGGGCTGACCCGGAATGACGGATGCCCGATGTATTGAGAGAGGGATGACCCGGAATGACGGATTCCCGATATATACTTTGAGAGAGGGCTGACCCGGACTGACGGATGCCCGATGGATTGATATAGGGCTGACCCGGAATGACGGATGCCCGATGTATTGAGAGAGGGATGACCCGGACTGACGGATTCCCGATATATATACTTTGAGAGAGGGCTGACCCGGAATGACGGATGCCCAATACAGGATGTTTTGCGTGTCGATGCTAGACACGAGTATTTATGATATTTGGGTGCCGATGTTGGGCACTCGGGATTCTCAGAGATGTACAGGATTGAGGGCCGAGGAGAGTGCCGGCGCATGAGCTAGTTTTGGGAGATCTGGGTGCATTGAGAAGCCGATTATATATGTTCCACGTTGACATTCCGTGTAGATATTATATTGCCCTTGCTCAGCATTACTTTTGTACCTCATCCTGTAGATGCATTACCTGTTAGAGCATTTGTACCTCATGTGGTAGTACAGGACCCTATAGAGCACTTGCATGATTATTGCACAAACTGCTTATCACATATTGATATCATCTGTTGGCAAATGATAGAGTAGCATAGTACGTGCATGCTCGCGATTACCTTTATATGTTATCTCTATTCATGAGTTGGCAACTCACCCCCGTTGTGCCACAGTGTTTGCAGGTTGCCCTTCGGAGTAGTCGCGGCAGGCTGCTTTGCATCTTTTGGCACAGATACCCCCACAGTTGGTGTACTAGCTCTTTTGCTGATAGGTGGGTTTTGTGCGGTATCTGTTTATCTTTCTGTATGTACATTGTTGTATCTAGTATTCTCCATCTACCATGTATGTATTTGACTTAGAAACAGTGTGAGGACGATGTTGTATTATTTTGTAGTCTGGTGTCGAGCTCGTTGTGAGCCGGCTGTACTTGCAGTTTATTCTATCTGTGATGTTCCCACTTGTGGATCTTGATCTTCGCTACGGCGTCGTATATTGTTTTCTTGGAGATTGTTTACTTAGGTTTCTTATCATGTTTTAGTTAGTGCTTTCTTTAGAACTTCTAACACTCTATACTTTCACTGGTTTGATTTCTGGGTTTTCGGTTCACTTAGTCGCGTTACGCCTGTAGACGTTACGTGGTTAAGTGCCGGTCACGGGCCAAACTTCGGGTCGTGACAAAGAAATATGATTGATAATATTAATTAAGTATTATTGTGCCATGGTTGAGTTGAACATTTGACTTTTGTTGACTTGTTGACTTTGTTGACCGGTTGAATATTTTAGACTTGTTGACCATCATCATTTCATTTCAATGATGCTTCTTGTTCTTTGCAAAATGCATTAAATGCATGAAATGATAATGGTCATTGAAACTAACTATCAAAATTCTTAATTATTATTATTATCATCATTATTCTTTCTTTTGTGAGCATAGTTGTAAAAAGTCAAGCTCATTCTTACTTGATCACTCTCTCTCATCCAAAGCTTACCCTCTTCCTCTCTTTCGATGCTCTCATGTCTCATGTGTTGAGAACCATTAGATATTGAGATAAAACCCTAAAAACTCTTCTCTACTCACTCTAGAGTTCTAGGTCTAGAAAGCCAAGCACTTTAGTTGCCTCTCGGTTGAGGTAAGAGCTCAAGTTAGAGGCTTTCGGGTGGATCCTTCTTCGACAACAAGGAGACTACGAGGTGGAGCCGTTCCAACCACTCCAAGGAGCAAGAAGACAAGGAGTTCAAGACCTAGGTATAACCCTCTGACATAGTAGTTAAACTTCTAGTTAGTTTGCTATGTTTTTGTTTAGCAAAGATCCTATTTTCTAGTCCATGTTACCTTGCTATAAAAAATCGTTTTTTACCGTTTCCGCTTCCCCGTAAGAACCGGGACGGGTAACATGGACTTACATGTTGTCTAGTGTCCAAGAGGACAGAGGGTTTGGTACTCGTACTATATTCTGTTTACTTGTGACTTCTCTAGTTCTTAGACATGTGTTTCGTAGAAATGCAAGGTCTAAATTTTGAGAAGTTATAGGTATAAGAATAAAGTAGAGAACCAGATGTTGCAAGTATCAGGATTCTTCAAGCTGATCGAAAATGTAGATACTTGTGTATGGTATTCAGTTAATAGTAATGATTAAGAGAACTTGCTTCTCTTTCAGGTTACTCATAATTGGAAGTACTCCTAAGTTGAGTAATGCTGATCGGCCTCTCTCCATTTAGTTGACATGCACTGGAGACAGCTGCATGATTTGAATCTGGTTCCAATTAAATCAGTGCCTCAGTTTCTATATTGGATATATAATAGTTCATATCTTAACAATGTTAAGGTACAGGGAGTTGTCCAGCTTATGCTTAAAACCAGACTCTGGATAACTCAAGGCACGTTTCTGTAATGGCACTTTGTGGGTTGACCCGGGCTATGACGAGGGTTGACTTTCTACCATCTGGAAGATCAATAGTGATATTGTTCTTGACTCGCCACAGTTTTAGTAAAATGGATTTTTTCAGAAAACAGTAGTGGGAGTATGGTAGAACTGGAAGTGATTCCAGAATCGCAAACGATTACTGAAAATTTAATAGGACCTAAAGATTCAATCTGGTTTGACATTCCATTGGCCACTCTGTAGATATGGTGGGTAACCTCAGGCACTCGAGAGGTACTTCGGTATACTCAAAGACGGTGATAAGGAGGTTCTTGTTTACCCAGACTTGCCATTGCTGTTATTCCAGACTGTGAAACCCGGCAGGAGGATGAGTGTAGCGTCGTTCTAAACTAGCTTTAGAAGTGTACGTGTATATGAATCTGCTAGAGGGTTGTTATAGTCAGTGGGAGCAGCGGAAGCATTGATGGACAAGTAGCTTATGTCTATTTATAGACTAAAGCAGATATAGCGGAGATAGATCATCTATTTCTGATGTGACAGTCATAGGTTTGACTTCATTAGAATAAGGGATGGATCTGTTAAGAAGGTAGTAAGGTGTGATGTCCTGGCATTTGGATGAAATGCACAGAGTAGGAAGTGATATTCCTATACTACGATCGGTTATACTTTGTTTGTCACACATTGGTTTCTCCATATAGGATATGGATATTATATCAGATATTCTGGTTACTAGATCTATGGTTTTAGATCTAGATTTGGGTAGTTTCCCATTCAGGGTACTTAGACAGCATTCTAAAGGTATTTAGAATGGACGACTCCAGGCATGGTAGTGTACCTGCAGGTGATGGAGTCACCCTCTCTAAAGGTGTCTTACAGACTAAAGTGGAGAGGGATGTGTATGATTGGCAGATCACTTGCTTAGGCAATTGAGTCAATCATTAGATATCAAGTACCACACCAGATGTTGTTTTGCAGTAGATGCAATAAGTTGATATTGATCTAATCCTGGAGAAATATTCGGAAGCAGTTTTAGAACATAAGTGGATGTTCTAGGGATATGATAACAACAGCCTCTTTTAGGAGACAATTATCATTCCAGGCTTCTAAGGTGACCTGGATGACAGAGTGGCTATCAGAGTTATAGTTTTCCCTCTGACGAGGGGCTGTATTTTGGACAGGTGGTCCAAGCGGATACTAAGAGAGGCATGGCGCAGGATACTGATTGGTTTCAGTTGACGATACAGTCTAAGAAGTTTGGATTTAGAGTTCATTTATGAACTAGGTCCCATCAGATATCCAAACATATTGTAAGACAGGTATTTCTCATTTCGGGAGAAGGCTTTCTCCGCGAACTTGAGATAAAGAGAGACATAGAAAGAAACATCAGGGTGGATCCACTAGCTGAGGCTATTTCTCGAATGCAATAGTTTCGCAAACGAGCTTTGTGAGACTGATTAGTAGAGGAGTTGGGTGTTCGGTATCACACGGGCTGTGAGTATGCGACATCGCAATAATTTTCCTTGTGTGCAAGTGGGAGATTGTTGGATATAGTGCCCTTAGAGTCAATTATTGGATCGTAGGCACGTGATTGCAATGATTAAGGGAGGTTCTATGCTGGTAGGACAATCTTACTCAGGATGATTGTATACTATCTGGTTTGTCTTTATCATCGTGTACATGCTTTAGGTGACATTGTGGTTCACTATTACACGTTGATGGAGAATAGTATGTTACCATGGTTTATCTTTATCATCGTGTACTGCTTTAGGTGACCTTACAGGTCGCTATTACACGTTGATAGTGCCCTTAAGATTCTTGCTTGACTACCAGCAGTATGATGGCGATCATATACGTAAGAGTTGGGTAGTCTATAAGCACAACATTAAAGTGGTCCCTACTCGTGGGAGTTTCGAGACTGGGCATCGATACTCCGTTAGTAGACTAGTGTATACAGTCGAGACCCCGATGAGGGGCGGTGGCCGGTCTCACAAGCCATTGGTGTCAGTTGGTTCACCTAAGATGTATACAGCTGCTCATTGGGTTATGAGTACACCGGACAGGACTCGCCGGGAACATGCTAGTTGGTATTATACTTAGCGTCAGATAGCTGTTCCCTGGTGACATGTGTACAGGTTAGTTCATCAACCTGAGATCGTCATTTGTCTCGTGTGATTTCCCACTGTACTTTGATTACTACCCTACCACGGCTCAAAGGAGTCATGCAAACAAGTTTTAGTTGGGTACAGTCCCGAGCCACATAGAGGAAGTGAGCGGATCGGCTGGGGTTTCGTGTCTCCTGGTATTGGGGGTGAGATCGCACTGTGTCTAGGAGAGCCATTACACGAAGTCCTTGGCCAAGGCAGGAGATTTACTGGTAGGTATTCGAGTAGTATCTCAGGGTGTTCTGGGCTACACTCCAACACGATTTGTACCGCTTTTGGGGGTCTGACTTTCACCAACCCCCTAGGCCCGACATACGATGCTCATAGACGAACGGACCGGACTGTACAGATATTGTCACAGACAGGCTCAGTAGGGTGTCAGGATGAGTTCGCTCACCGACCTCCCTTTTGGTCAATACCTCGTGGCCCGTTACGTACAGCTAGTACCTCTGACGTGCTAGTGGTTAAATCCACAGCCAAAGTATTGACGAGTCTTTAGAGTCCCCCATAAATAGTTTCTCAAGTTTCGGGCGAAACTGTAACGTTTTGAAAATCGTTTCGGTGAAATTTCGAAAAAACAGTAAAATAAGGGGGTTTTCTGTAAAAAGTCAAAATACAAATATCTTATTATAAAAATTAAATATACATATTCTAGCTATGTAATTGCTACTATTTGGTGTTTATTGAGCAGCTGGTGAAATTTCAAATTTTCTGAAAAAATATTATTTTATTATTATTTTAAGCCGTCACTAATACATTTAATTAAGGAAAATTACAAATTGGAATGAGTTGAAACAAATTTTGTGCATCACAAAACATTAAATAAAATTTTATCATGTGGTTTTTGGAACGAAATCATTTGCCAAAACGGTTTAGAAATTATTGATGAAAAAAAAGGCTTTTTTTTAGCGTAAATGGATGTTTGGGGTATTGTATTTATCATTTTTCATCACCCCACACCCATACCCACACTCACACACCCCCATTTTCCCTTCCCTATGGCTGATTTCAGCAATTACCCCCTCAATTGTCCCCACTTGTGTTGCAAAAGAAAAGAAAGAAAAGAAAAGAGAATGATAGAAGTAAATTGTTGACTTTTTGACCATATTCTCTCTCCAATCACCTCACACTCTCTTCTCTCCCCCTCATTAGCCGAGCCCTTGCTGATTTCCTGCAGCCCTCCTCTCTCTTTACCTCATCTCATCTCTTCTCCAAAAATCCCACCCTTTTTACCTTCAAAAATTCATCAAATTCCACCCAAAATCAAAACAAAATCAAAATCCAACTCCTACCCATTTTTCATTTGCCTATCTAGCATGGATCTAGGGAATAAGATTTCAATTTGGGAGGTTATAGGTGCTTGTGGATCTTCAAATGTTTTTGGGTATAATTTCTAAACCTTTTGCTTAATTTGTTAGTTAATTTCTTAAAGCTAATTTATTTAAGTGTTAATTAGGCTTTAGTTGCAAGTTTGGAAATTCTAGAATTGGGTATGGATCAAGTTAGGGTTTTAAATAACTTGATCATGGTTTAAGTGTATAATTTAACATATTATGGCATGTAAAATCTTACCTAGTAACTAGTTTGCTAATTGTTATTTTAAAATTTGTCTAATTAAGCTTTTTGTTGCAAACTAGGTTTTTTGATTTAATTCGAAATATGAGATTAAAAATATGGTTAGGGTTTTTATCATATTATTAACTCTATTCAGTGTAGTTTAACACTTTAGTTCATGGAAATCCAACCTAAATTGTAGTTTGTGCATTTTGCTATGAAATTGTTAAAAAGGGTATTTTGTAAACTAGAATATTAGGGTTTTTGAAATTTAATGAGATTAAATTCTGAAAATTGTTTCTATGACTTATTTAAGATATTTAATAATTATATTGGCCGCTACATTCATTTAAACATCATGTTTTGTACAAAAACGGCGAATTGTGCTTGCTAGATTTACGGAAAAATGACTTTTTAAGTGAAATTGGGGTTTTTGTGAGTTTTAACCTAGTTTATATTAAAATTAGTGTTCGTGAATGTGAAAATGAGTGTGATTGGATTTTTCTCGATGGTTTGACGTTTGTACATCGACATCGAGGGTTGGTTTGACTATTCTTGCATGCGTAGGCGATAGGTTTGGACCTATGCGTGATACGCGTGCCGATTTGATTTTCGTATGCCGTTTCGATTTCGAATTTAGTTTTAATGCGATACGGTGCGTTATGATATGTAGGTACCCCATGTGGACTTCGAGACGACAAGCAAGCGCGTGGAGACGTCGGCACCGGCTAGCGAGGACCAGATGAGTAGATTTATATCTACGGGGAGAAGTCGGGTGGATGGCGTATAGCACCCCCGCAGTCCGTTGTGGTGTATACGAATGCGTATACAAACAAACAATTATTATATATTATTTGGGAATAATAACGATGCTTAGGATGGATATTGGTGTGTTGGATTATTTTAGCGTTGCGAACCCTAGGGTAGTGTTGCACTACACATACACACACACATACACACATACAAACTTGCATACATTCCTATTGATATGTGCTCATGGGATTCTTTATAGTTATGTGTTCACATGGGTATGGGACTATGTGTTCACATACGGATTGAGGATGATACTTGGGATTGAGCTGAGTCGATGAGTTTTGATTTGAGGCCGTGAGATCGGTGATATAGCAGGGTTCGTACCTTAGATACGACATGACGTTGTAGCGGGTCTTTGACGTAGTGTTTCACACACGTCCATGCATACTTAGGCGGTATCAGTATGGTACTAGACGTAGATCAGTACCCCGATCATGATATTTGATAAAGAGGATACCAGGTGAATAGTATGATGAATGTGATATTGACCCGTACCCAGATTGGGATGCCGTACGACGGATTTACGTACGAGCTATATTAATGATTGATCCGCACTCTTGACTTGGGATGCCTGATTATAGATATGGTATCGGATATGATATTGTTGAGGCGGGATCACCGACTATACGTATACAGGTATGTATATGTATCGACTCAGATGATAGGCGGTTCCCTTACCTGTAGTTCAGCTTGTTAGTTCAGCCGTATAGTTTAGTGTAGTTGTTAGATTAGATTAGACTTCTTACCTATTTCAAAAACCAACGAATCGTGGGCATTCTTAAAGACAGCCCAAGGGATCCTACGGATATTTCAAAAGACATATCTTTTCATAAAAACACCGTAGCCCCTATTTTCAAAACCCATGATTCGTGTTATTTCAAAAGGCACCATTTGTAGGACTTATATTAGATTAATGCAGATTGTTATAGTTGCGTCTAGTTTTCAGCTCCCGCTCTTTTTTGTGGTCCGCTTCGCATCGCATGCTTATTTTATGTTTCATACTCCATTAGTGATATCATGCTGTTAGGACACCAGCACCATTACCGATGATGCGTAGGTACCACGTACACTTAATTGCCGGCTCACACACATCTTCATCGGTAATTGCCATGTCACGTACACCTTAGAAAATATTATTGCTTAACTTAGCTGGATAGCTAGTAGTTTGACATAATAATAGTGTACTTACCTTATATGCCAGCTTAGATATTGTAGTTATTACTTGTCACTTTATGCATACTGTTATTCATCGTTATGCCGCATTCATGGATTCTCATGCATATATTCACTATTTTACGTGTTATTGAGGTTTTGGATTCGGATTTCCATGAGATTTTCTGGATTTGGAGGAAAACCGCAAAAACATAAATAAACCTTTTCTCTCTTTTAAAATAAAAAGTGCGGTTTTCCTATGATGTATGAGTCGTCCACCATGAGTTTGCTGATGGATTTCGAGACCCGATTCGAGGAGTGGAGGAACCGTTTCGGGTACATGGTGGGCCCGGTATGGTACCCCGGGGCAAGATGAATGTGGTGTTGACGTTGAGCCTGGCAGGGGACAGATTACCTACCGGTGATATTACCCGACGCGTCGGATATCCGGAGGATACCTTCGTGGTCTTGAGATGGATGGTAGGGGACGGTCTGGACAGACGGCGCCCTAGATATTGAGATTGAGACATTGATATTTCGAGACATTGAGATTTATGTTTTGTGTCGATGCTAGACATAGTTGATACTGATTTCATTTATGATACCTCAGTTTAAAAATACAAAGGAAATCTCACTAATTTATGAAAACAGTTCTTCATTTACATGTATTCTGTTTTCATGCATTTATACCTCATTCATATGATATATTGCTACCTGAGGCACTGACACGGGCACATGAGATTACATTCGGGTTAGATATTTACCCTAGCCTTGTTATAGGCTACGTGTTATTCATATATTTGAGGATATATTATGATCATTGACCTAGGTTGCGTTATTTTTGCGATTTCTGTGCGTAGATGTTTTTCTACTCACGAGTTGGCAACTCACCCCCGTTGTTCCACAGTTCTTGCAGGTTTCGCCGTACAGGTTTCATTACGGCTTGCTGGCACTCTTTCCATTTCCGGGTGACTTGCTAGTAGGTGGGTTATTTGTATCTTACCCATCATTATATCTTGTATATCATTATTCTGTTGTATCTAGAAGTTCCATCAACCAAACATGTATTTATTTTGAGATAGAGACCAGTGTTGTTTATTCTTTCGACCTTAGAGTCGCTCGTTATATTTCTGGTGGTTTTGAGTTTCTTTTTGAGTTTTGATCCTCGCCGTTGGCGTTGTATATTATATTGCTTGTGTGGTTGTGACCGTCGATTGACGAAGAGCTAGCTCCCGCTTGGGGATGCCTTTTTATTGATTTCGTATACTATTCATGTTGTATCCCGTTTGGGAGCCAGTATTTACAAAGGAGACTCTGCCGAAATTTTCAGTAAATTTTGATGTTCTTAAAAACCGTATAATTCGGCTTATGCTATTAAAACTACTTGTTTTAAATTGGTTTTCCTTCACTCTACTTCTTTTCTTGGTTTGGATTTCTGGGTTTTCGGTTTACTAAGATTACGTACGCCTCGAGACGTTCGTAGTTTAAGTGCCAGTCATGTTCCGTACTTTCGGGTCGTGACAAAGTTGGTATCAGAGCGTTAGGTTTTAACCTTCGAAGCGTAGGATGACCCTTGGTTGATGGAACAGGTGACTAAAGTAGAGTGACGTACCGTTGGTATGTTCCGCGGCATATTTATGACACGCCACTCCACTTATGAAGCCTTAGGATGTACATTTCCTTGTTCAGTATTATATTCCTTCCTGATCTAGCCTCATCGGTACCAGTTATGGTTTTGCTGCCACGATTACGGGCAGGGAGAGCTACAGCTAGAGTTGCGGTCAGCACGAGCTCGTCACGAACGAGGACTGACCAGGGCGAAATTCCGGCGACACACGATTGCGGAGATGTGTCTTTTTACTGTGTTTCCACGCCACGAGCGTTTGGCGGATCGCCTTTATGAGGTTACTCGGATGTGCTGATCGACACTAGAGGATTGAGCCAATGATAGACGCCAGCCAGATTTTGATGACCGTTGGTGTGTTGCTTATTCATGATGATCGAGGTACTGTTCAGCGTGCAGACGAGCGAGCCAGTTAATGCTGCGAACGACGAGATATTGCCCCAGATGCTGGCGTTAGTGCAGAACGAGTTGTACTAAGAGATGATAGAAGGTCGCTAGTCATCGAGGATGAATGACTAGGACATTTGGATCGTTCGCCTACCCCGATGCGAGGTCATCAGATAGATTGATTCCAGTTAGAGACGACTTCACGCGGAGACGTTGGGAGTCGACAGAGACGATCGAATGTCAGAAACCTATTATTCCAACTTTAAAGTAGTCGGAAAGACTGCAGGAAATTCTATAGTCCCTCTAGAAGAATGAAATCCTAACTCGACTTAATGACCGTGTGAAAGCCTTTGAACCTTCGGGTTTGCGGCAGTTCTACGGCGCCATTAGTGAGGCTTGGGTTTGCCCTTCTACGGCTGGACCACCGATGCTGTGGTATGTACTCGATACTATTAAACTGTACCCAACATGTTGAGCCCTTGGGGGGATTATGAGGTTTTGACAATCGATTGGATGGTTCGACTTAATTCGGATGCTAGGTGGTGAGACGCATTCTTGGGAGACTCCAGATACGAGGATAGTCGTTGGAGCTCAGTCCATGCAGCCGCGATTAGACGAGTCCAAAGCAGACGACGTTAGAAAAAAGTGGAGTAAGAGGTTCGCACCAGATCTAGATGAGATGACGTTCCACTCCGCCGACATCAGAGACGCGATGCGCATGCCGAGGCATGGTACTTGGACTTACCTTCCAGAAGGAGTTGCGATGAGTATGCAGTCGTTCCAGAGCAAGATGCAGATACAGGAAAGGACAATGACTTCCGGACAGTTGGCAGAGACGAGACATGGAAGAGACCGTGAGCAGGATTCCTTCCAGGACACTGCTGCAATGATACTTGCACCCAGGATCAGAGGTGTCACGTACATTCAGAGAGCCAGAGGCCGACGCCAGTGATATGCTGGCTTACGAGTGGTCGTGATGATTGACCGGGAGATGACAAGAGACGTGCCAGAACTGGATCATCCCCGTTAGCACACCCGACAGGGCCGATGAGCCGATGGACCGAAAGATTGGTAATTCACAGTGAAGACCTTGACCCAGGAGTGGTCATGGTTACGCACACCAGCAGGCCAGAGTTCATGATCATCGACGAGACGTCCCATTAGTGACCGTGACAGTTGGCCGAGATTCTTAGAGGATGCGCTTGAGCGGTACTGTTCCGCCATTATTGATTTCGATATTTTGGGTGATTTATTCGTATGATTTGATTTTGATGATTGAGAATTTAAGATCTTTGCACAGTGTTGCACTTGATATCGTTTTCGTGCTTTAGTTTCACATGTTTGTGATTTTACGGTTTTAAACAGTTGAGTTGATTTTGTGCGTATGCACGCACGCGATTTGGTTCCTGCACTCTGTATAGTTTATATATGCTGGCAGTGCAGTGGCATGTATTTTGTGCACTTGGAGACACTAGATTTCGATTTCGAGGGTGATGTTCGACATTTGTTTTGTGCATTTTATGCACCGGATTGGATTTTTAGCGCCTGTGGGGCGCCTGTTACGAGATGCGATTTGGTGCACACCAGATGCACTAATTCGAGATTTTTCGTGCATGTCAGATGCACCTGATTTTGCTGTCAGGCACACACGTTGCCTACGACAGATGTTTCGTGCACACCCGATGCACTTAGATGTTGTTTCTGTGCGCATGTATGGCACATTCATGGATTTTGATTTCCGTGCGCACCAGACGCACGTAGCAATCATGTGCATATTTTGGGATTGATTTCGTATAGAGCAGTACGTTTTTATGATATTGCTATGTGTTTTCGTACTGAGCAGGACTAGTCAGAGGACAGTACCTGAATATATTTTGCATGCATTGATAATTATTGAAGGGATTTCCAAAAAGCGAGCTATAGCCTCAGTATTTACCTACGTGTCTGATATGACACGAAATGTTTAAAACAAGGAGACCCTTCTAAATTGTTTCCAAAACGGCGGAACGTACATTTCAAATAAAGGTATATAAGTAAATAGTTATTTCCTTATGATAGACGTCCGCCACTGTGCAGTGTTATATGCGTGCACAGCGACTTAAAGAGATTTGGCATGCATTTCCTTCAGATACTTACATATATAGATTCGATATTTACATGTATAGTTTCGAGTTATATCATATTGGTTTTGCTTTGGATTTGGCATTGATGTCATTCCCATGACTCCGATAATTGCGGGATGCTTGACGGAGTTGTGATTTGAGTTATATGCTCATTTTTCATGCGCATGCGCTGCGCTACGATTTGTTTTATGTATTTACGATTTCGGAGCCCCGACGACTTGATGGTTTTGGTTTAGATGTTTTAGTATTTGGGGAGAGTTTTAATTTAAATTCGGGGACCGAATTTCTTTAAGGGAGGAAGATTGTAACGTTTTGAAAATCATTTCGGCGAAATTTCGAAAAAACGGTAAAATAAGGGGTTTTCTGTAAAAAGTAAAAATACAAATATCTTATTATAAAAATTAAATATACATATTCTAGCTATGTAATTGCTACTATTTGGTGTTTATTGAGCCGCTGGTGAAATTTCAAATTTTCTGAAAAAATATTATTTTATTATTATTTTAAGCCGTCACTAATACATTTAATTAGGGAAAATTACAAATTGGAATGAGTTGAAACAAATTTTTTATATCACAAAACATTAAATAAAATTTTATCATGTGGTTTTTGGAACGAAATCATTTGCCAAAACGGTTTAGAAATTATTGAAGAAAAAAAGGTTTTTTTTTAGCGTAAATGGATGTTTGGGGTATTGTATTTATCATTTTTCATCACCCCACACCCATACCCACACTCACACACCCCCATTTTTCCTTCCCTATGGCTGATTTCAGCAGTCCCCCCCTCAATTGTCCCCACTTGTGTTGCACAAGAAAAGAAAGAAAAGAAAAGATAATGATAAAAGTAAAATGTTGACTTTTTGACCATATTCTCTCTCCAATCACCTCACACTCTCTTCTCTCCCCTCATTAGCCGAGCCCTTGCTGATTTCCTGCAGCCCTCCTCTCTCTTTACCTCATCTCATCTCTTCTCCAAAAATCCCACCCTTTTTACCTTCAAAAATTCATCAAATTCCACCCAAAATCAAAACAAAATCAAAATCCAACTCCTACCCATTTTTCATTTGCCTATCTAGCATGGATCTAGGGAATAAGATTTCAATTTGGGAGGCTATGGGTGCTTGTGGATCTTCAAATGTTTTTGGGTATAATTTCTAAACCTTTTGCTTAATTTGTTAGTTAATTTCTTAAAGCTAATTTATTTAAGTGTTAATTAGGCTTTAGTTGCAAGTTTGGAAATTCTAGAATTGGGTATGGATCAAGTTAGGGTTTTAAATAACTTGATCATGGTTTAAGTGTATAATTTAACATATTATGGCATGTAAAATCTTACCTAGTAACTAGTTTGCTAATTGTTATTTTAAAATTTGTCTAATTAAGCTTTTTGTTGCAAACTAGGTTTTTTGATTTAATTCGAAATATGAGATTAAAAATATGGTTAGGATTTTTATCATATTATTAACTCTATTAAGTGTAATTTAACACTTTAGTTCATGGAAATCCAACCTAAATTGTAGTTTGTGCATTTTGCTATGAAATTGTTAAAAAGGGTATTTTGTAAACTAGAATATTAGGGTTTTTGGAATTTAATGAGATTAAATTCCGGAAATTGTTTCTATGACTTATTTAAGATATTTAATAAGTATATTGGCCGCTACATTCATTTAAACATCATGTTTTGTACAAAAACGGCGAATTGTGCTTGCTAGATTTACGGAAAAATGACTTTTTAAGTGAAATTGGGGTTTTTGTGAGTTTTAACCTAGTTTATATTAAAATTAGTGTTCGTGAATATGAAAATGAGTGTGATTGGATTTTTCTCGATGGTTTGACGTTTGTACATCGACATCGAGGGTTGGTTTGACTATTCTTGCATGCGTAGGCGATAGGTTTGGACCTATGCGTGATACGCGTGCCGATTTGATTTTCGTATGCCGTTTCGATTTCGAATTTAGTTTTAATGCGATACGGTGCGTTATGATATGTAGGTACCCCATGTGGACTTCGAGACGACAAGCAAGCGCGTGGCGACGTCGGCACCGGCTAGCGAGGACCAGGTGAGTAGATTTATATCTACGTGGAGAAGTCGGGTGGATGGCGTATAGCACCCCCGCAGTCCGTGGTGGTGTATACGGATGCGTATACACACCAACAATTATTATATATTATTTGGGAATAATAACGATGCTTAGGATGGATATTGGTGTGTTGGATTATTTTAGCGTTGCGAACCCTAGGGTAGTGTTGCACTACACATACACACACATACACACATACATACTTGCATATATTCCTATTGATATGTGCTCATGGGATTCTTTATAGTTATGTGTTCACATGGGTATGGGACTATGTGTTCACATACGGATTGAGGATGATACTTGGGATTGAGCTGAGTCGATGAGTTTTGATTTGAGGCCGTGAGATCAGTGATATAGCAGGGTTCGTAGCTTAGATACGACATGACTTTGTAGCGGGTCTTTGACGTAGTGTTTCACACACGTCCATGCATACTTAGGCGGTATCAGTATGGTACTAGACGTAGATCAGTACCCCGATCATGATATTTGATAAAGAGGATACCAGGTGAATAGTATGATGAATATGATATTGACCCGTACCCAGATTGGGATGCCGTACGACGGATTTACGTACGAGCTATATTGATGATTGATTCGCACTCTTGACTTGGGATGCCTGATTATAGATATGGTATCGGATATGATATTATTGAGGCGGGATCACCGACTATACATATACAGGTATGTATATGTATCGACTCAGATGATAGGCGGTTCCCTTACCTGTAGTTCAGCTTGTTAGTTCAGCCGTATAGTTTAGTGTAGTTGTTAGATTAGATTAGACTTCTTACCTATTTCAAAAACCAACGAATCGTGGGCATTCTTAAAAACAGCCCAAGGGATCCTACGGATATTTCAAAAGACATATCTTTTCATAAAAACACCGTAGCCCCTATTTTCAAAACCCATGATTCGTATTATTTCAAAAGGCACCATTTGTAGGACTTATATTAGATTAATGCAGATTGTTATAGTTGCGTCTAGTTTTCAGCTCCCGCTCTTTTTTGTGGTCCGCTTCGCATCGCATGCTTATTTTATGTTTCATACTCCATTAGTGATATCATGCTGTTTGGACACCAGCACCATTACCGATGATGCGTAGGTACCACGTACACTTAATTGCCGGCTCACACACATCTTCATCGGTAATTGCCATGTCACGTACACCTTAGAAAATATTATTGCTTAACTTAGCTAGATAGCTAGTAGTTTGACATAATAATAGTGTACTTACCTTATATGCCAGCTTAGATATTGTAGTAATTACTTGTCACTTCATGCATACTGTTATTCATCGTTATGCCCCACTCATGGATTCTCATGCATATATTCACTATTTTACGTGTTATTGAGGTTTTGGATTCGGATTTCCATGAGATTTTCTGGATTTGGAGGAAAACCGCAAAAACATAAATAAACCTTTTCTCTCTTTTAAAATAAAAAGTGCGGTTTTCCTATGATGTATGAGTCGTCCACCATGAGTTTGCTGATGGATTTCGAGACCCGATTCGAGGAGTGGAGGAACCGTTTCGGGTACATGGTGGGCCCGGTATGGTACCCCGGGGCAAGATGAATGTGGTGTTGACGTTGAGCCTGGCATGGGACAGATTACCTACCGGTGATATTACCCGACGCGTCGGATATCCGGAGGATACCTTCGTGGTCTTGAGATGGATGGTAAGGGCCGGTCTGGACTGACGGCGCCCTAGATATTGAGATTGAGACATTGATATTTCGAGACATTGAGATTTATGTTTTGTGTCGATGCTAGACACAGTTGATACTGATTTCATTTATGATACCTCAGTTTAAAAATACAAAGGAAATCTCACTAATTTATGAAAACAGTTCTTCATTTACATGTATTCTATTTTCATGCATTTATACCTCATTCATATGATATATTGCTACCTGAGGCACTGACACGGGCACATGAGATTACACTCGGGTTAGATATTTACCCTAGCCTTGTTATAGGCTACGTGTTATTCATATATTTGAGGATATATTATGATCATTGACCTAGGTTGCGTTATTTTTGCGATTTCTGTGCGTAGATGTTTTTCTACTCACGAGTTGGCAACTCACCCCCGTTGTGCCACAGTTCTTGCAGGTTTCGCCGTACAGGTTTCATTACGGCTTGCTGGCACTCTTTCCATTTCCGGGTGACTTGCTAGTAGGTGGGTTATTTGTATCTTACGCATCATTATATCTTGTAAATCATTATTCTGTTGTATCTAAAAGTTCCATCAACCAAACATGTATTTATTTTGAGATAGAGACCAGTGTTGTTTATTCTTTCGACCTTAGAGTCGCTCGTTATATTTCTGGTGGTTTTGAGTTTCCTTTTGTGTTTTGATCCTCGCCGTTGGCGTTGTATATTATATTGCTTGTGTGGTTGTAACCGTCGATTGACGAAGAGCTAGCTCCCGCTTGGGGATGCCTTTTTATTGATTTCGTATACTATTCATGTTGTATCCCGTTTGGGAGCCAGTATTTACAAAGGAGACTCTGCCGAAATTTTCAGTAAATTTTGATGTTCTTAAAAACCGCATAATTCGGCTTATGCTATTAAAACTACTTGTTTTAAATTGGTTTTCCTTCACTCTACTTCTTTTCTTGGTTTGGATTTCTGGGTTTTCGGTTTACTTAAATTACGTACGCCTCGAGACGTTCGTAGTTTAAGTGCCGGTCATGTTCCGTACTTTCGGGTCGTGACAGAAATGAAGTTGAGGCCGTATGATATATGGCGGGGTCAAATCATATACGTGCAGTAATGCACGGATCATGATCGGGCGGATCATACTAGTAGGCTTTGGTTTAAGCCGGATCCTAGTATTAGATTTGTTAGAGTACTTTAGTCTTATCGCATTCGCATTCAGCCGGAATGCAGGTGCAGGTATGTATATACTGGTGAGGGGTATCCTTGTGATCCGTCACGAGTTTACTTTAGATGTTGCCGTGTCTTTTATTGTTGCAAACATTTGGATTAATGTTTGCATTTGGAAATTATGAGCTAGAAATCATCATTTTGTGCATTTAATGTGGCATGGGCAAGGTTAGTGACTCATGGTCTCTTTTATTGTGCACATGTCACATTATATGATGGATTTGAGTGATGAATTGATAAGTAGAGAGAGAGAGGGGCTGCCATGATATGGTTGCTAGCTCTTGTATTTTAAGATTCCTCTCACTCTCACTCTCAATATCATTCCATCACAAAAGGAAAAAGAAAGCTTCTTCTTCTTCTTCCTTTTGTAGCTCTAAATCTCCATTAATGACAACACCTCTAACCTCCATCCAAATCAATGGATGCAAGAGACAAAGTGATCACACACATTCTCTACATCACCTTGGACACGTCGGCTAGCACCTTTCGTGCCCTAGTTGCTTCGGATTAAGCGGGAGCCCGTAAAAAGAATCGATGATGTGGTGCCCTTTCCGACGAGGAGATCGAGACCGGAGATGCCACGAGGAGCTTGGGATGGTGGCTAAAGGCCGAAGGACGGATCGATCGGTATAGCTTTCCAACCCTCTCTCTAGATAACTAGTTGTAGGTTAATGGTTCAATCCGAATTTTAAGCATACAATAGCGCCGGTTTCTAGTTAAGAAAAAGTTTTCGTTTCCGCATTTTGGCCTTGAACAGACGGCCGGGGCGCTACCGTAGTCTTACAGATCTAGAGATGACCGCGGTGGTTTTGCGTTGAAGATTTGGGGACACTACTTGAACGGAGAGTCGTGTTAGGTTTTCACGGACCACCAGAGCTTAGTGTAAATTTTCCTGCAGCGGGTTTTGATTGTTGAGACAGTCTTCTGCAGATTTACAGTTCTTGTGCGATCGTGGACTACAACAATGTTTTCCTCCTCTACGGGGAGGAATAACTTGCTCATGTCCGAGCCCGTCCACTTTTACTTAATCGTTTCGTGAGGCACAGCCCACCGATGCTCGTTTGTCGGAGATTCTGAGCATGTTCAGCTGGGTAAAGTTTCGGAGTCCTTGATTTGTAACCAGGGTGTGCTACGTTTAGGGACGCATTGTGTGTACCTGTTACTAATGGGTAGAGACACGAAATCCTAAAGCAGGCACATCAGTCAGCTTTCTGTATTCATTCAAGTTCCACCAATATGTGACGTGACTTGTGAGATAGTAACGGGTAGGCAGGGATGAAGAGTGAAGTTTCGGATTTAGTGTCGAGGTGTCTGTCTTGTTGTGAGCTAAGGTTGAGCATTTGAGACCGGCTGGAGAGTTGCAATCTTTAACCGTTCCGGAATAGGAATGGGCGCAGATCTCCATGATGTTCGTTGTGGGTCTACCCTGGTCTTGTCAGGGTGTGATTCCATTTGGGTGTTTGTTGTCCGGTGTTACTCAGTATGCTCAGTTTGCTCTATTGTTCTTCGATAAGTTTGTGCGTTTGCACAGATTTCCTGCATGCGTTGTATCTAATAAAGGCACCCCGTTCGCTAGCCGTCGATGGAAAAAGCTTTAGGAAGCCTTGGGTAGTGGTTGAGCTTTAGCTCCGCTTTCCATCCGTTGGCTGATGGTTAGACAGAGTGGACTATACAGACTCTAGAGGATATGCTTGTGCATACGTACTAATTGGTTATGGGCAGTTGGGATCGTCACTTGCCATTGTTAGGGTTCTTCTTCGATAGCTGTTATCAGGATACATTCCAATTGACAACCTTTAGGCTTTGTTTGGTAGGTGGTGTCAATCGCCAGTTTGTTTTTACTGACTCTGCGAGAGTAGGATTTTTGGACCCCAGCTAGTCATGACACTACGGAGAAGATCCAGTTGATTCAGGTCAGGATGAGAGCAGCCCAGTGCAGACAGAAGTCTTAAGTCGACCTTCGTTGTCGCAGACTTGAGTTCGCAGTGGGAGGTCATGTATTCCTACTGATTTTTCCGATAGATGGCGTGTTGAGTTTTGGGAAGCTTAGTTCCAGAATTGTAGGTCCTTTTGATATCCTTGAAGCGAGTTAGTACCATTTTCTAATATGGCACTTCCGCCCGGATTTTGAGTATTCACCCCGTACTTCCTTGTGTCGATACTTCGCAATTACCTTCATGACTTTTCTCATATGATTCAGCATCAGACCATTTAGTTTGGACACGATCTCTCGTTCACTAGCAGCTGATAGGTTTTGTGGATCGGCAGGTGGAGGGACTTCGGTCAAGGGTCTTGCTATCTATGAAGGTTCTTTGGCGTAGCCGTCTGGTGAAGTGATCACTTGATTGGCTGCGAGCGAGATGTGGAAGACTTTCCCTCATCTCTTTGAAGGTACACGTAGATGAATTTTAAATTCGGGGACCGAATTTCTTTATGGGGGAAGATTGTAACGTTTTAGAAATCGTTTTGCGAATTTTCCGTTTTTAGGTAATATAAATTGTATTTTTCATAAAACCTAGAAGCGATATTTTTGCAGTATAGAATTCACTGCACCTAGTTTAACTAGGAAATTGCTAGTTTGCGGGTTTTTGTAAGCCATTGGTAATTTTTGTGCATTTTAATATTTTTCCATAATTAAAATATTATTTTAATGCTTTATTTGTGCACTTTATTAGTGGTAATTACAATTTGGATTGGGTTAATTACTACTAATGTGGATCTATACTAAGTTAATCACTAGATTATGTTCTGAACCCTTTTCACCAAAATATCTAGATATTTATTTATTTAGAATGAATTTTTAATGAAAGTTTAAAGATGACATAAAGCTTTTTTGTTTTATTATGCAATTATTGCTCTTTTCTTCTAGAATTTTCTACAAAATTCCACAAAACCCCAGCACTTCTTCCTTTGGCCGGCCACTTCTTTGCTTGCTGCCCTCTCTTCTCATTTGCCTCATTTCTTCATTTCAAAGTATCACAAATTCATCAAAAATCACAAATATATCACACAAACTCATAATTAAATCAATACCCAATATTCTTCATCACTAATCTAGCTTGGATCTTCAATCAAGTGAGGATTTTTGGAGGCTTAACTTTGGTTTTTTTTCTAGTTGCAAGTGGTGTTTCTTGTGAGGTATAAATCCTAACCCTAATGCTTAATTTTTGTTTTAATACCTTAATCTCAATATTAGATGTTAATTTAAGCTTTCAATTTCATGTTTTGAATTTCATGAAAATGGTTTTGGATAATCAAGTTAGGGTTTTGATTAGTAAATTGGGTTAATTGATAACTTAAGCTTGAAGAAAACTAAACCTAGTTGCTAGTTTGTTAAATGATATTTTCCTAATTGTATAATTAGCTAATTTGCAAACTAAGATTTTACTAAATCCTAATTAAGTGAGATTAAAATTATAGTATTGGTATGAGTGGTTTAATCTTGCTAATTGGTGATGGTTGTAATTTCTAGTTTAGGTAAAAACTTGTTGTTTGAGCTAAAAATGATATAAGTTGCTTACTAGATTTTCAGATAATTTAGTCATGAGTTTCTTTTGACGTTGCGACTTTATTTATATTGATTCCATGCTATATCTTGTGTTGTGAATGCGCAATCGGTACGATCAGGGTCTAGGCTTGGTAGTTGTGTCACTTTGCGTTCCTAGCTAGGGTCGTGCCGATATCATTCGTGTCTTTGTGTAGCTTGTGCTCTTGAGTTGGTTTCGTAGTGTCGCTATGCGCGTTAGCCACTTGACGAACACTTGAGAGTATGTTTGGAGTTGGTGCGTCGGTCAAACGTTGTTGGTACGTGTTATTGGTCAATTGCTAATATATACTTGTTATATTGTTATATACTTTCAGGATCGCAGGCGGGGACTTCGGGCGCAGCGAAAAAGGGAAAGCGATTTGTTGGCTTTACTTAGCCAGGATTGTTGGTGAGTAGATTAAACATTTACAGGGGGATCGCCCGTATGACATTATGCGTCTGGGCTAGATCAAATGACATGACTATTAGTTAGAAGTATACGGATATTGATTGTGCATGTACACCTTTGTTGCTTATCTCATTTCCTTCTGTATGGACTTAGTATTAATGAGACACAACACCATTATTGACGGTTCATGTTTCACGAGCACTAATTGTATGCTACACACACACCGTCGATAATTGCCATGACACGCATAACACCGATACATATGTGATATTCTATTATTTAGGGACATTGAGACATGATCCTTATTTCCTTTTATGCATATGACATATTGCATACCTGTATACCTACATGCTTACACATATCCTTGACATGCTTATATGCTAGTTACCAATATACCTATATGGTATTGTACTATTAGTGATAGTTATATACATATATGAGACATAGCTGCATGTATATCTTGCATACATACTTACACTTATACCTGGAGGGTATTACATCATTACTGATAGGTAGATACATATACCTTGCTATACCTACATGTTTACACATATATCTGGCTATAGCTACATGTTCACCTTTATTTGATGTTATATGGACTTGGAGAAATTAGGATCCGCATGATATATATATTAACTTGTTGCAGTTAAATAGAGGCTTTTCTTTTATATATGCTCACATTACAGTTTTATGTTGCATATATTATATTCATGGATTTTCGCATTGAGATATGGATTTTTCATGATATTTTCTAGATTTGAGGACCGTGGTAGTTTCATGAAATTATACATTATTTGAAAAACCCGGTTTCTCTTGATATGATATTTCAGCAGCCACCATGAGATTTATCAGTTCTGATATATATACCCCATGCGAGGAGGCGTCGTGGGTCGTGTGCGGGTACATGGTGGGGCCCGGAGGTACCCGGGGCAAGAAGATTGATGGACCACGCCGATGAGCCTGACAGGCGAACCATACCTACCGGTGATAGTACCTATGACTCGGCGGTTATCGTGGGGATACCGACCGGAGTCATGTACGTATGGATACGTTGAATTTCGAGTGTCAGAGCTAGGCACTCGAGTTTTTGGGATAGCGTATGATACGCAACTATCAGGAGGGCCAGTCGTGGTGACAGCGCGTGATAGATCAGTATTTATGTGTCGATACTAGACACTTGTTTTCCTGATATTTCTACTCCTAAGTATATATAACAGTGGAATGGGACGCTGTTATATATATATATATATGTGTGTGTGTGTGTGTATATTATAAATTAGTGGAATGGGACGCTAATATATATATGTATACATATCTTATTTATATACATCATCATAATGATCTTGCAATATACTCACTCAGGATATATGAGATTTACTTGATATTGGATACTGGATATATGAGATTTACTTGATATTGGACACTCAGGATATATGAGACTTACTGGATATGAGGGCCAATTTGGGGGCTGATTGAGGAAATTTGGGATTTAGATTGTCTTGATGGTCTTTGGTCCTACCACGAGGTCAGGAATCCGTGAGGATGACATGTTTTATCCCATACTCCGCATTTATTGTTCATGTAGTAGTAGTACCTGATAGAGTACCTTACATGACTGTTGCATACATAGTGCCATTTATTGTTCATGTATTAGTAGTACCTGATAGAGTACCATACATGACTGTTGCATACATATTGCCATTTACTGTTCATGTATTAGTTGTACCTGATAGAATACCTTACATGATTGTTACATACATATTTCCATTTATAGTTCATGTATTAGTAGTACCTGATAGTGTACCTTACATGACTGTTGGATACATATTTCCATTTATTGTTCATGTATTAGTAGTACCTGATAGAGTACCTTACATGAATGTTGCATACATATTGCCATTTATTGCTATCAGCTTGCATGCATTAGATTCGCGTTGTACGTGCATACTTGCGATTACCTCCATATATTATTTACTATTCACGAGTTGGCAACTCACCCCCGTTGTGCCACAGTGTTTTGCAGGTAGTCCCTCAGGGCAATCGCGGCAGGGTTTTCATCTTTCGTATCATCTTTTGCAGCGGATACCGCTTCGGCTGACTGCGTGCAGTTTTGCTATAGGTGGGTTTTGCGGTTATCCGATGTTGCTTATTGTATATTCGTTGTATCCTATACTCTCCATCAACCACTTTCATGTATGACTTAGAGACTTGATGTGAGAACGATATTGTATGTTATTTTGTGACTTGGAGGTCTTTTATGCAGTTTTACTTATATCGCCTTTTATTTCTTCGCTACGGCGTCGTATATCTGTTGTGGTGATTGTTTTCCGCCTTTGGTCGTGGATTTTCTTCCGGTTCGGGATGCTTTACTTATATTTATGTTGTACCCATTTTTGGGGTGAGTTTTTACAAGAAGTGCTGCCAAAATTTTTAAGAAACTAAAGTTGGACTTTAAAAAATTTGTACTTGAAATTTTCAAAAGTTTTAACAATGTTCTTATCACTTACTTCTTTTGATGGTTTAAATTGCTGGGTTTTCGACTTACTTAAATTACGTTACGCCTGTAGATGTTGCGTAGTTTAAGGGCCGTCACGTGCCAAATTTCGGGCTGTGACAATTATCAAATCAACTCTTGATTTAATAATCCGGCTATATTATATATAACCGACTAATATCATATGTAACACTTATCGAATCAACACTTGATCCGATAACCCGGCTATATTGCATATAACCGAGCAATATCACAATTCGCGAGAATATAATACGGTATCTAATATCGTATTAATCTCGATCCCGCACATATCACATATGTACTCCTACTCCGTTTCTCTTAAGCCAGGAAACCCCTGTGTAGGACTCTAAAGACTCGTCAATACGCCGGCAATAGGTGATGATCATATCAAACACCCACAAGCCGCAAGCGGTCTGCTAAACGCAACAGCCACCCGGGTATTGAGCGATCAGAAGATCAACAAGAAAGCCTTCTTGTACTCCTGCGAATCCAATCAGTAACACTACCGTACAGTCCGGTCTCTTCGTCTGATATGTCGAATATCTCGTCTAGGGGAGGTAAACGTCAGACCCCGGTAACTCGATAAGTCGTGCCGATGTGAGGCTCATAACGGGTCGAGAAACTACTGATAACACTTACCAGTATATCTCTGAAGCAGCCTTGGCCAAGAACTTCCTGTTATAGCCAATCGAGCACAGCGCAAAATCAGCCCCCAATACCGGGAGAGACGAAACCCCTCCTATAACTTATTACCTCCATGTGATTGGAGACTGTACCCAAAAGCCACCGTTTAGCATGTTCTCTTGAACGTGGTAAGGTGGAAATTAAAGCACAGTGGGAATCACACAAGACTTTATGACGATCTCAGGTCTACAGACTAATATATACCAGTATCATCAAAGAACTACCATCTGTCGTGAGGTATAATACCATCTGGGAGTTCTCGGCGAGTCCGTCTAGTGTACCCAGTCACCAATGAGCACCGTATACTGTCTCTGATGTCAAACACCAATGGATATGGGATCATCCATCGCCCATCTACATGGGTCGAGAAGCTATACGCTAGTCTACTCTGGTATATCGATGCGCTGTCTCGACACATCCATGACTCGGGACATTTTAAGGATGTACTTAGCGATACTCTGTCCCCACTAGTATGATCTGCTTCATAATCCTGGTAGTCAAGTACTCATCCTAAGGGCTTTATCAACATGTAATATAGAGACAATTAGCGTACATGTTAAGATAAATAACAACCAGAAAGCATACTATCATGTCGAGCAAGAAAGTCCTCCATACATATGTCCAGGAATCCACTACAATATACATCGTATGTACAGTAATGGCCTCTACGGCATACATATAACTAACACATAACATATTGTTAGTAGTATGTATGCCCTAGAGGCCATTATTGTACATATGATGTATATTATAGTGGATGCTTCGACATATATAGAGAGGACTTTATTGCTCGACATGATAGTATGATATCTGGTTGCTCTTTATCTTAACATGTATACTTGTCTCTTACTGTCTTATGATTACATGTTGGTAAAGCCCTTAGAATGTGTGCTTGACTACCAGGATAATGATGCAGATCATACTAGTGGGGCCATGGTAGTCCATAGTTCATCCTTTAATGTTCCTAGTCATGGGTGTATCATGATAGGGCATCGATATACCAGAGTAGATCAGCGTATACGCTTCTCGACCCATGAGATGGGCGATGGATTATCCCATATCCATCGGTTTTTCACATCAGAGATAGTATACGGGTGCTTAGTGGAGACTAGGTGCACTGGACGGACTCGCCGAGAACTCCTAGATGGTATTAAACCTATCGTCAGATAGCAGTTCTCTGGTGACACTAGTATAGGTTAGTTTGTAAACTCGAGATCGTCATAGAGTCTTGTGTGATTCCCACTGTGCTTTGATTTCCACCTTACCACGTTCAAGAGTGAAGGGTTACACTAGCGCCCCGGCCAACTTCCGTGGCCAAATACGGAACAAAAATTTTACTACGATAACAAACTTGGCGGTAGAATAAACCCTAAAACGGACCTTTACCATAAACCTAGTGTCATGACCCGAAAGTACGGAACGTGACCGGCACTTAGATTACGAAGCGTCCAGAGGCGCAACGTAACCTAGGTAAGTCGAAGCCCAGAAATCTAAACCATAAAAAGAAGAAGAAGTAAAAGAAGACATGAAGAAAACAAGTTTAAAAGCATCAGCAAATTTTCCCAAAAATTTCGGCAGAGTCTCCTCTATAAAAGCTGGCCCCAAACAGGTACAACAAGTATAATATACACAAACAATAAAAAGCATCCCCAAACGGGAGCTAGCTCTACGCCAAAAGGCGGAAACAACCACACCAATGCATAATAGTATACAACGCCAAAGGGGGAAGATCAAAACTTAAAAGAAAACAAAACCACCAGATATCATAATAATACAAGCGCGACTCTAAGGTCGAAACAAATAAATGGTCCAGTAATCTATCAAGTAATACAAGTTTGGTTGATGGAGCTTTCTATATACAAATGAAATAATAAAGGTACAATGGCGGTCCAGATACAAATGAACCAACCTACCGTGCAAATCACCCGGAATGAAATGATGTGCCAGCAAACTGCCAAGGAACCCTGTGCATCAAACCTGTAATAAAATTTGGCACAACGGGGGTGAGTTGCCAACTCGTGAGTAGAAGATATCTGCGAAAAGAAACCGAATGCACGACGCTATCCTAGGTCATAATAATATACTAATATACTACTAGTCATCAAGTAAGGATAGAATAATAAGCTACGTGTAAGTGCAAATGCTCCGAGCTCGTGTCAGTGCCTCATATAGTACTATGTCATATGAATGAGTATGCATGCACCATGAATGTAAAATAACCAATCCTGAAATCTAGATATATCTGTATAAGAAATCGTTAGCTTTTATCATAGTAAAATGTGCATAGAAATCTGAAATATGAACAATGAAATCCATGGAAAACCGTGTCAAGCATCGACACAAAACATGTAAATCTCAAGTCTCAATCCCTCATAATCTCAATGTCTTATAGTCTCAATATCTCGGGCTCCGTCAGTCCAGATCGGCCCATATCATCAAATTTCACGACAACGGTCGGTATCCTCCGGATATCCGCCGCGCCAGACATCCCCGGTTGGTAGCCTTCCCCTGCCAGGCTCATCGTCTACAACTCAATCTTTTTTCCCCGGGGTACCATACCGGGCCCACCATGTAGCCGAGACGGTTCATCCACTCCTCGAATCGGGTCTCGAAATCCAACAGAAAATATGAAATCTCATGGTGGACGACACATACATCACGAGAAAACCGCATCTTATATTTTAAAAAGAGAAGAGGAGAGAGAGAGAGAAGTTTTTATATATTCTTGCGGTTTTCCCCAAAAATCCAGAAATCTCATAGAAATCCAAAAACCCAAAATCATGAGTAAGTATATGATAAGTGTCGGCATATGCCCCATAATACTGCATGATAACATGAAAATGAGAATGCATGAAATGCCTAAGTGATAAATACCATGTCTATACTAACACCAGAGAGTAATCTCAATATTATATCGATCTAGCTATTAGCTGATTCTATCAATAAAAGATAATATGATCTAAAGTGTACATGACATAGCAATTACCGATGATGATGTGTGTGAGCCGGCAAAAAGTGTGCGTGGAATATGCGCATCATCGGTAATGGTGCTGGTGTCCTAACAGGCAGAGTTTTATACTGATTATAGAAACATATGTATGAACATGCACATTATGATTACGGTATGAATGTAAAGACGGAAGTGTAATAACCACTCATCTGTGATCTACAAGAATAACTACAACTACATGACTCGAAACTAAACTAGTGTCCATCAAACCTCCTAAAGAACTAAACCTAAGAAACTAGTCATTAAGAAATAAGAGTCTATCTATGGTCTGAATCCATATCTCTAATAGTCGGCGATCCAGCCTCAATAGCGTCACGTACGTAGTACGACTTTCTCGAATCAAGAGTGCGGATCAGTCATCACATCTATGCCTCGTACGGTAAATCCATCGTACGGCATCCCAGTATCGGGGTACGGGTGAAGTATCACCTACGTGTCTCATCATTCGTATAATATCATCATCAACACATGTCATGATTGTAAGTCCACGTTGCCCACCCCGGTGCTTGTGGGAAGGCGGAAACGGTATAAAAATCGAATTTTTTCTACTCTAGGCAACATGGACTAGACAAAGACGGGATCTTTACTAAACAAAAACTAACTAAAGCTAACTAGAAATTAGCTACATGGAAGAATGGTTATACCTAGGGCTTTATGTCCTTCTCTCCTTGCTCCTTGTAGTGAACGGAAGTGATCTCCTTGTCGTCTTCTCTCGTCGAAGAAGGATCCACCCGAGAGCCTCAACCTTTGGCTTCAACTTCAAGCTAGAAGTAACTAAAGTGCTAGAAGTGCTAATCCTAGAACCTTAGATGAGAGTAGAGATTATCAAGAAGAGGTTTTTCTCAAGCTCAAGTGTTTCTCAACACATGAGAGGGGAGAGGTTGAGAGAGAGGAAGAGGAGGAGAGAGAAAGCATATGATAGAATGAGAGAATAAAATGAACCATTCTCTCATATATCGGTGAATTATGTAAATTGATAATTAGCAAGATAATTGTCATGGCTTAATCAAGACATGACCATTATCATTTCATTTTTAATGCAAATTGCAAGGATCAAAGAGCATCTTTTATATGAAATGATGATGGTCAAAGTGTCAACCTAGGTCAACAAGTCAAGAATGTCAAATGGTCAACAACCCTAACCATGCACAATTATATTAAACTAATATCAATTAATCATAATACACACATAAGCATTAGGGTTAATAAAATGACAATGGTCATTAACCCTAATAAAAGTCCTCTCCCTCTGTCTCAATCAACTGTGCATACGCACCCGTATTCGTGATACGAGGAACACGAATACAAAGAGATAAAACCAATCCCAAATCATATACTAGGATCAGGCTTAAACTAAAGCCCGCTAGTATAAGCTGTCCGGACAGCAAACGTGCACAAGTGCACGGATGTGAACGAACCCTGTCGCAAAACCATGCGACCTCTACTCATTTTGCCTAAAGGCGAATAGCTCTCTGTGTGGGACTCTAAAGACTCGACACTACGCTGGAAGTAGGTTTAACCACAGACCGCAAGCGGCACTAGCTGTACGTAACGGTCCCCGGGTAGATGCCGATAAGAAGACTGACGAGGTGAACCCATCTGAACTCCTACTGAGTCTGTATATGACAGTCTCCGTACAGTCCGGTCTGTTCGTCTGATACATCGCATGGCGGGCCTAGGGGGGCGGTAAACGTCAGTCCCCTAATAGCGGTACAAGTCGTGTCGGAGTGTATCCCAGAACACCCTGAGATAACACTGGAAACCAACCTGTATATCTCGCTTGCCCTGGACAGGGACTATTCGTGTAATGGCTCTCCAAGACACAGCGCGATGTCAACCCCCAATACCGGGAGAGACGAATCCTGTCTAACCGTCACTGCCTCCAAGTGTTTCGGGACTGCACCCAACTACTACCTGTTTGCACGACTCCTTTGAGCCGTGGTAGGGTAGTAATCAAAGTACAGTGGGAACACACTCGAGGCTAAGTGCTAGTGTCAAGTCAGCGGACTAAGCTGTACTCATGTCACCTGGGAACTGATAACTGACGATAGGTATAATACCAACAAACAGTTCCCGACGAGTCCTGTCCAGTGTACTCGTAACCTAACGAGCACCGGCATACTATCTCAAGTACGACGTACTGACGGCTGTGGGACAGACCGTCTCCCACGCTGGGATGAGAAGCGCATACTCTAGTCTACTCCGGAGTATCGATGCCCTGTCTCGATAGTCCAATGACTAGGGACCTGTATAAGGATGTTCTTATGGATTACCCAGCCCCATGAGTGTGAGCGCCATCACAACGCTGGTAATCAAGCAAAGATCCTAAGGGCTCTACTAATATGTATATAATCGATATGCTAATAGAAACACATGCACATATTAAAGCAGAGACAAACCAAGTAGCATACTACCATTTCGAGCAAGATTGTATATACAACTGTGAATATCTCAAGCTTCCATCAAGTAATATACATACTAGTATGATACAGTAATGGCCTCTAGGGCATATACACTAACAATCTCCCACTTGCACTAAGGCCATGTACTGGCGTATCGAAGACCTATCATCTCGATCAGCCGCTCGAACTGAGTCTGGGGTAAGGCCTTCGTGAATGGATCTGCAGTGTTATCTTCTGAAGCAACCCTCCGATCCTCGATCTCCTGGCAATCCACGATCTCCCTGATCAGGTGATACCGCCTTAAGATGTGTCTGGATTTCTGATGGGACCTGGGTTCCTTCGCTAAAGCTATAGCCCCGTTGTTGTCGCAATACAGAGGTATTGGATCAACAATGGACGGAACCACCTGAAGTTCTTTCAAGAACTTCCTCATCCAGACAGCTTTTTTTGCGGCATCAGATGCAGCGATGTATTCCGCTTCCATAGTCGAGTCAGCAACGGTTTCTTGTTTGGAGCTCTTCCAACACACCGCCCCTCCATTGAGGGTAAAGACAAAACCCGACATGGACTTTGAATCATCCTTGTCACTCTGGAAGCTGGAGTCAGCAAAGGCCTCAATCTGGAGGTCTTTTCCGCCATACACCAAGAACATCTCCTTAGTCCTTCTCAGGTACTTGAGAATGTTCTTTACTGCTATCCAATGTTTCTCCCCAGGATTTGACTGATACCTGCTTACCACACTCAGTGCATAAGCCACATCTGGTCTGGTACACAACATCGCATATATTATAGAGCCTACCGCAGAAGCGTAGGGTATAATAGACATACGATCCCTCTCCAAATCAGTCTTGGGAGACATCTCCTTGGAGAGGGTGATCCCGTGATAAGCCGGTAGATTACCGCGCTTGGAATCTTCCATACTGAATCTTTTCAGTATGGTGTCGATGTACCTGGACTGTGAAAGTCCTAAAATCCTCTTGGATCTGTCACGGTAGATACGGATCCCCAGAATGTATGAGGCATCACCCAGGTCTTTCATGGAGAACCTGTGTGACAAGAACCCCTTGACAGATTGTAGCATAGGAATGTCATTTCTTATTAAGAGAATGTCATCCACGTATAAAACGAGGAATACTACAGTTCTCGCTACAAATCTACAATAGATGCATGGTTCATCTGGATTTTTGATAAAGCCAAATTCCTTGACCATCTCATCAAAACAGATGTTCCAACTCTGCGATGCCTGCTTTAGTCCATAAATGGACTTAAGCAACTTGCACACCTTTCCGCTGCTCCCACTCTGAATGAAACCCTCTGGCTGGTCCATATAGACACACTCCTCTAAATTTCCATTTAGAAAAGCGGTCTTTACGTCCATCTGCCAAATCTCATAATCGTGGAAGGCAGCAATGGCAAGAAGGATCCGAATGGATTTCAGCATAGCTAGTGGAGAAAAAGTTTCGTCATAGTCCAAACCAGGTCGCAGACGAAAACCCTTTGCAACCAGTCTAGCTTTATAGGTCTCAACCTGTCCATCTACACCAATATACCTTTTGAAGATCCACCTGCATCCTACGGGTTTTACCCCATCTGGAGCAATGTCCAACGTCCATACTTTGTTGGTGTACATAGACTCCATTTCGGTCCGCATTGCATCCAGCCATTTTACCGAGTCGACGCTCTGAATGGCTTGCTGGAAGCTAGTAGGCTCATCACAATCTATGATGCAATCCTCTCTATCCCCGTCTATGAGAAAACCGTAGTATCTCTCGGGCGGATGAGACTGCGTACTACTCCTGCGGAGTGGCGTGGGAATGTCCTGATCTTTCGAACCCTCTGGTTCTACTAAGCTTTCAGTAATAGCTCGTGGTTCTGGAATTTCTTTCAGTTCTATGGCGCTCCCACTTATTTCTTTTTCTATGAACTGGTGTTCTAGAATGTGGGCATGGCGAGAAACAAAAACCTTTTGTTCCTCTTCGCAATAGAAGAAATATCCCTTGGAGTTCTTTGGATATCCCACAAACCTGCACTGTACTGAGCGTGCCTCGAGCTTTTCCGCATGCTGCTTTTTTACAAAAGGTGGACATCCCCATGTCTTAATGTGATTAAGATAGGGTCTCTTCCCACACCACATCTGATATGGTGTAGTAGGCACAGTCTTAGTTGGAACTCGGTTCAAAAGGTATGCAGCTGATTCTAGAGCATATCCCCAGAACGATCGCGGCAACTCAGCGTTACTCATCATGGACCGTACCATATCCAATAGGGTTCGGTTCCGTCTCTCCGATACACCCTTATGTTTTGGAGTGTATGGAGGAGTAAGCTGAGAGAGAATTCCATTCTCTTTTAAGTGACCCAGGAACTCGGCACTCAAGTATTCACCACCTCGATCAGATCTCAGTGCCTTGATACTTTTGCCTGTTTGTTTTTCTACTTCATTTTTGTATTCCTGGAATTTTTTAAAAGCCTCGGATTTATGTTTCATTAAGAAGACATAACCGTACCTTGAAAAGTCATCCGTAAAACTAATGAAGTAAGAATAACCGCTTCGTGCATGCGTAGACATTAGACCGCACACGTCGCTATGCATGAGTCCCACGAGTTCGCTCGCTCTTACTCCGTGTCCAGTGAACGGATTCTTTGTCATCTTTCCTTTGAGACAGGATTGACAAGTTGCATACGATTGATATTTGAACGAATCCAAATATCCTTCTGTATGTAACTTAGACAACCTTCTCTCATTGATATGACCCAGTCTACAATGCCATATGAAAGTTTTATTGATTTCTGGAGACTTTCTTTTGTGTGTATTCTGGGCATTGAAAATCTGTGGTTGGTTCCATACGTATATACCGTTGTTTAATGTACCTGACCCAATCAAAACTTGATTAAGGTGAATGTTCACTACATTACTTACAAATGCAAATTCATAACCTTCTTTAGATAATAAAGATACAGAAATGATATTACAGGTTGCATTTGGTACAAAATAACAACTACGCAAAACCAAAAAGTGTCCATCTGACAATCCCAGGTGATAGTCCCCCACGGCCTCAGCATCCATACTAGCTCCGTTTGCAACTCTGAGGGTCATGTCACCTGCCTTCAAAACTCTACGCTTTCTCAACGCCTGCAAAGAATTACAGATATGAGATCCTGATCCGGTATCTAATACCCAGGATGTAGAGTTTATTGATAGACAGTTTTCAATAACATACACACCTGAAGCTGAAGCCGCAACTTGCTTCAGATCCTGGGTTTTGGCCTTCCAAGCCTTGCAATCCTGTTTCCAGTGTCCACTTTTGTGACAGTAAAAGCACTCTTCTTTCCCCACAAGCTTCCCCGCTACCTTTGTTGCTTTTGCCTTTCCTTTTCCCTTCGTATCCACTTTACTGACACCGCCTCTTGGTTTGGCGGGGGCTTTCTTCTTCTTGCCCTTGGCTTTCGCCCTGGACCTAGAAGAGGAAGATCCTCCTACAAACAAAGTGGATGTCTCCCTACCTTTCTGTAGGGTGCCCTCTGCACTCCTCAGCATGTTGAGGAGCTCTGAAAGTTCAACTTCCTTTTCCTGTAAGTTGAAGTTCAGGATGAACTGGGCGTAAGTAGAAGGAAGGGACTGGAGAATCTAGTCCGTATAGAGCTCATTCTCCAACGTGGTCCCAAGTTCCGCGAGCTCCTCTATGTAGCCAATCATTTTAAGCACGTGTTCCGCTACCGATGATCCGACGGCCAACCTTGCCGAAAACAACTTCTTCGACGCTTCGTATCTGGCGATACGAGACTGCTCTCCATACAGTTCTTTTGTATGAAGAAATATGGACTCTAGGTCCATTCTCGTGCCTCCTCTGATGTTCGTTGTCTATCGAGGCAAGTACGAGGCATTTGGCCTTCGCGCAATCTATTTCCCAGGTCTTACGGATTTCCCTATCCGCGACACTGGTTTTGGGACTTAGGACAGGGGGAGCTTTGGTGGTAAGGAGATACCCCAACTTGTCGTAAGTGATTTCCATCTTGACATTCCTGAGCCAATCTTTGTAGTTTGGCCCTGTCAGTATGTTTTTATCTAGTAATAACTTAAGTCCGGTCATCTTGAATGGTCGCTGCAATTAGAAGAGAGAAAAGAAACACTTTAGCATGATGCTCTTGCAAGTTTAGAGTGGTTTTTAGTTTGTCTAAACAGGATGGCTCCCACTGTCTCTCGAATTCCTCCTCAAACCCTAAAGGAAGAATTAGTCGGGATCAATCTCACCGTACAATACTTGCTTAACCGTTCAGCCAGGCCAGTGTCGGTACTTCGAGGGAGGTTTTCCAACGCTTTCGGGAAGTTCCTTAATTAAGTAACCTCTTTTCCCTGTGGGCGTAGCCCCGCTAACACCTTTCTAGACACCTACTAGGTTTATAGCATTGATCGTTAAGTGAGAGTTTTCCCGAGGAGTAGCATATACTCACAGTAGGATCGGGATCCAAATATCATCGCGTGATAAAACCGAAGGAATCCTACCAGAATCATCACACTCCAAATGGTATGCAGCGCTAGCAAGTTTCAGTACTTATGAAACTCCCGATGTGGATTTTTGCCCCATGCTCTTATGACCTTGACTTTGGCCAAAATATCATAAGTCACATGTCAAGTTCTACCTGTCATTCTCCTGGTTAATTTGGACCCACCCGTACCTACCCTTGACTTTGGCCAAAATGGCAGCACGACTATCCCAAACCAACGCATCTATCTATGCTGCACATGAATACCCAATAGCTACCAATCACTATGCCTTGACTTTGGCCAAAATACATAGCTTGAATACTTTTTGACCATTAATATGGAATGACGGAGGGCTACGAATGGTTTTGGCGAAACCGTGAACGTAGTGAACTTAATATAATCGATGGAACGAGATAGCTTTTAAAAGGAGTGGTTCAAGCTCCGCGTTTAAAAGTTTGGTTTTGAAAAGAACCGAGTGGTTTTCAAGGTGTTCCAATCGACTTTTACTTGGTTTATTTTCTTGCATTAGTTCTTTTAATGTGTCCCATCATTTAATCCTACCATTGCAGAAAACAACCAAAATATGACGTACGCTTATGCCATTCGCATTCGCCACGGGGCCCCGTCATCACCCGTTAGGTTACTTAACTAACGACAGAGCGGGGGCTGGGCTAGCGTGGCTGTAAACCATAAGCAACGCCTAAATAGTTATAGTATATAGATATATAGCAATGATAGACATTACAGATCACAGATGAATACATTGGATATACTAGGAATCCGCAATCCGTTCGAGCCTGCAACGAAAAGCGGATTACACGGTCGCGGTGAATAGCCAATACCCCACCCAAGACCCCTACGGGTGCGGCAAACTACCCGCCAAGTACCCGAAGCGAAGCAACCTCCCTCAACACCGTGAGTAGGCCACTCGGCACTTCGAGATACCCCGTAGTTTGTGCACCCCCTCCATGGGGCTATCCTAGGAGCAAAGACAGTAAAAAGAATTATACAATGACGGCTACAACCCCGACCCGGTTGTGCGGCCAAACAAATAATAATACATCAATTTACATATTACATGAATGAAAGAAAAAGAAACACTCATCTCACATCCACCCTGGCTATTCACCCGCGACAATCCAACGCATTCATATAAACATACCATCAACAAACACAGATCACAGATATGTATAACCCCCACTAATCAACTTATAGCGATTAGCAGACGTTCAATACATATAAACATCACAGATATAACCCATTAGTCAAAATATAGTGAAGTTCGATCAAAAATACGGATTTATAGGCCAACAAATACAAATTTCTTTTCTGGAAAACCTGGGCACAAATAAACCATCTTAAAAATCCCAAAACCTTACCATAAGAATACTGCACCAAACCCGGTCCAGAACAGACTCAAACGGCCGCGGTTCCGCGGCAATAGGCATGCTTTTGCCGCGGAACCGCCGCGCTTTGAACTGTTCACTTGAACTTTTTTGGTGTGCTTGTTCACAAAACCCTGAGCCGATTTTTGAAGTATGATTTTTTTATTTTTTAAGCAAAAAAAAATTCAACAGAAAGTTAGGGTTTTGATGTTTTGGTTTTGCGATTTTTTCGATCAAACTTCCATACACTTTACAACCTAACTAGTTTATGTTTAGTTAGGCTCTGATACCACTGTAAGTCCACGTTGCCCACCCCGGTGCTTGCGGGAAGGCGGAAACGGTATAAAAATCGAATTTTTTCTACTCTAGAAAACATGGACTAGAAAAAGACGGGATCTTTACTAAACAAAAACTAACTAAAGCTAACTAGAAATTAGCTACATGGAAGAATGGTTATACCTAGGGCTTTATGTCCTTCTCTTCTTGTTCCTTGTAGTGAACAGAAGTGATCTCCTTGTCGTCTTCTCTCGTCGAAGAAGGATCCACCCGAGAGCCTCAACCTTTGGCTTCAACTTCAAGCTAGAAGTAACTAAAGTACTAGAAGTGCTAATCCTAGAACCTTATATGAGAGTAGAGATTATCAAGAAGAGGTTTTTATCAAGCTCAAGTGTTTCTCAACACATGAGAGGGGAGAGCTTGAGAGAGAGGAAGAGGAGGAGAGAGAAAGCATATGATAGAATTAGAGAATAAAATGAATCATTCTCTCATATATGGGTGAATTATGTAAATTGATAATTAGCAAGATAATTGTCATGGCTTAATCAAGACATGACCATTATCATTTCATTTTTAATGCAAATTGCAAGGATCAAAGAGCATCTTTTATATGAAATGATGATGGTCAAAGTGTCAACCTAGGTCAACAAGTCAAGAATGTCAAATGGTCAACAACCCTAACCATGAACAATTATATTAAACTAATATCAATTAATCATAATACACACATAAGCATTAGGGTTAATAAAATGACAATGGTCATTAACCCTAATCAAAGTCCTCTCCCTTTGTCTCAATCAACTATGCATACGCACCCGTATTCGTGATCCGAGGAACACGAATACAAAGAGATAAAACCAATCCCAAATCATATACTAGGATCTGGCTTAAACCAAAGCCCGCTAGTATAAGCTGTCCGGACAGCAAACGTGCACAAGTGCGCGGATGTGAACGAACCCTGTCGCAAAACCATGCGACCTCTACTCATTTTGCCTAAAGGCGAATAGCTCTCTGTGTGGGACTCTAAAAACTCGACACTACGCTGGCAGTGGGTTTAACCACAGACCGCAAGCGGCACTAGCTGTACGTAACGGTCCCCAGGTAGATGCCGATAAGAAGACTGACGAGGTGAACCCATCTGAACTCCTACTGAGCCTATATGTGACAGTCTCCGTACAGTCAGGTCTGTTCTTCTGATACATCGCATGGCGGGCCTAGGGGGGCGGTAAATGTTAGTCCCCTAATAGCGGTACAAGTCGTGTTGGAGTGTAGCCCAGAACGCCCTGAGATAACACTGGAAACCTACTAGTATATCTCGCTTGCCCTGGTCAGGGACTACTCGTGTAATGGCTCTCCTAGACACAGCGCGATGTCAACCCCCAATACCGGGAGAGACGAATCCTGTCTAACCGTCACTGCCTCCAAGTGTTTCGGGACTGCACCCAACTACTACCTGTTTGCACGACTCCTTTGAACCGTGGTAGGGTAGTAATCAAAGTACAGTGGGAACACACTCGAGGCGAATTGACAGTGGCAAGTCAGCGGACTAAGCTGTACTCATGTCACCTGGGAACTGATAACTGACGATAGGTATAATACCAACCAACAGTTCCCGACGAGTCCTGTCCAGTGTACTCGTAACCTAACGAGCACCCACATACTATCTCAAGTACGACGTACTGACTTTTGTGGGACAGACCGTTTCCCACGCTGGGATGAGAAGCGCATACGCTAGTCTACTCCGGAGTATCGATGCCCTGTCTCGATAGTCCAATGACTAGGGACCTGTATAAAGATGTGCTTATGGATTACCCAGCCCCACGAGTGTGAGCGCCATCACAACGCTGGTAATCAAGCAAAGATCCTAAGGGCTCTACTAATATGTATATAAGCGATATGCTAAAAGAAACACATGCACATATTAAAGCAGAGACAAACCAAGTAGCATACTACTATTTCGAGCAAGATTGTATATACAACTGTGAATATCCCAAGCTCCCATCAAGTAATATACATACTAGTATGATACAGTAATGGACTCTAGGGCATATACACTAACAATGATTAAGGTGCTATACTGTAATCGCATACATCAATCATATATCATTGCCATCATAAATATACATCATTAATTTATCCTCAGAAATATCATGTCATATGTATCATATGGTGATTAAGTCATACTTATATCTTATCGTCATCAAGTCACACCTATATGATATCGACATCAAGTCACACCTATATGATATCGACATCAGGTCACACCTATATGATGTCGTAATCAAGTCATACATATATCATATCGTGATCAGTCACAAGTTACAGTCCGGGTTCTATTTTAGAATCCCATGTACCTGAATATCATCACCACCCATTATAATTTATGTATACCTATTCATTATTTCATTTTCTAATGATCCGCTAACATTTTAATATGACTGTATAGCCAAGAATCACGGCATCAAGCCCAGTTATACTGTTTCATTCCCGTGTATCATATCACATCATTGTATCCCATATACGTGTTGTATATATATATATATACCTACACCTAGTCCTATATATATACACATACACGTATACATCACGTCGAGTTTCAGTGTGTGTGCGTATGTGTATCTACCTGAATCCAACGAGTCTCTTCCAAGGTATTCATCCTCTGGTATGGTCTTCCTAAATCAGTCTAGTCCAGCCTAGAGTCATTACTAGGGTCCTACTCATTATGAATCTAGGGTCACATCTGGCTTCCTAATGTCAATAAATACTATTCCTATTCTACGTTGCGGGGGTGCTAAACGCCATCCACCCGACTTCCCCCAGTAGATATACATCTACTCACCTGGTCCTTGTCTGCCGAAGACGGTGTCGCCATCATCTTCTTCATCGCCCGCAGTCTACGTGAGGGGTACCTATACGCAAACATATATAGTATCGTAAACTGAATCACGGACAAAAGTCAAAACGACGCACGGAACGCGCATAGGTTAAAACCTATGTCCCGTTCATGCAAAAGAACCAAATATTGCTCGATATCGGTGTACAAACTCCGATTAACCGAGATAAACATCAACAAACAACTCGTACTTTAAAACTCATTACTTATAGTATAAAATATGATTTAATCCATCGAAACCCTAAAAATCGATCAAACAGTCCGATTTCGTAAAAACCCGAAAACGCCAATTTACCGTTTTACTTCAAAACTTGATGTTTAAAAGAAACTAATGGTCGTAATAAATATTAAATAGGATAACTAGATTATACAAACCACCACTATATTTTTATTACACAAATTTGTATTAATACAAAATTCCTAGTTTGCAACTTTTATCAATTTTCCACATCTTACAAGCAAAATTCCACAATTCCACAACAAAACTTGATTTTGCATGAATTAACTTATCAAACTACAATTTATAATGATGGTAATATAATGAAACTATAAATTAGATTTTAAATCTCATTTATTTAAGAAATTCCAAATTCTAGTTAGCAAAAATAGCATTTTTCTTACAATTTATCAATTATCAATAAAAACTAGTAACCAAATTGAGTTTTTCATTCCTCCAACAGGTTAATACTCTCATTAAAACCACAATATTGTGATAAAAATATAAATTATAATTTATTAACACCAATATATATGTTTTATAGAAACTTAGTTAGAAAAAATATTTAATTTAAACAATTTTAAATGAACAAATTATAATTCAACAACCATGCAAGATTTTCCAATTCTAAAAGTGTTAAACTAATTATTATAACCCTACTTAATTAATAAAAACCATAACCTAATTTTATAACCCTAACTTGAATTTTTAAAACTTGTAGATAGAATTAATTTATTAAATCTAATTATGCTTAAATGAGACATCTAATAACAATAAATCAAAAGAAGAAGATTTATACCTCCACAACATGTAATCCAAACATGAAAATGAGCCTCCAAAATAAATGTTTTCCATCTCCAAAATCCATGTAAAGATGAGCAAAGAATAGAGGGTAGGAATTTATTAGGATTTTGCGGATTTTTTACTGAATTTTTAATGAATTTTTGATGGATTTTGCAACAAAATCAAGGGGCTAAAATGGGGGGGCTGCCATGGGGATGTGGCCGGACAAGGGTGGGAGGAAATGGGAGAGAAATAAAGAGTGAAGAGTTGTGTAGAAGTTTCACCCATTAAATTCCTTCTTTATGTCTTTTCAACCTTTATTCATTTTCCTTTTTATTTTTCCATAAAACCTAATTTCTAGAAGTCACTTGAAGAATGAAGTGAGAGGGGGCTGCCAAGGTCAGCCAAAAATAGTGTGAGGGAGTAAAAGAGAGTGTGGTTTTGTTTGGAAAAAGATAAAAGTTGTACCGCACTCCATTTGCACTAATTTCACCGAAAAAAGCCTTTTTCTTCGATATTTTCTAACACCGGTTAACAACCCTATTTTAACTCAAAAACCACATGATAAAATTTTGTTTAATATATTATGATGCACAAAATTTGTTTCAACTCATTTCAGTTTGTAATTTTCCCGAATTAAATGTATTAGTGACGGCTTAAAATAATATTAAAATAATTAATTTCGGAAAATTTTTCAGAAATTTTGAAATCTCACCAGTGGCTCAATAAACACTAAATACTAGCAATTACATAGATAGAATATTTATATTTAATTTTAAAATAAAGATATTTATATTTTGACTTTTTACAGAAAACCCCCTTATTTTACCGATTTTCCGAAATTTCACCAAAACGATTTTCACAATGTTACAATCTTCCCCTCTTAAAGAAATTCGGTACTCGAATTTAAATTAAAACTCCCCCTCCAAATACTAAAACATTTAGCAAAAAAACTCAAATCGTCGGGGCTCCGAAATCATCAATACATAACTAAAATCAACTCCGTCAAGCATAACGCAATCATCGGAGTTATGGTAAAGATAAAATATCAAATCCCAATACGAAAACCAACATAATATATATCAAAACTATAACTTATATATATGTAGTGCGCATCGTAGTAAATCGCCTAAACATCTTAATAAAGAAGCATACAAAAACCCCTCTTGAAAATCGCCGTGCGATGCACGTGTCACGGCATAAGTAGCGGATGTTTATTTTAAAAAAAAATAGATATATATATATATATATATCTTTTATTTAACATACACGTCCCGCCTGGTTACTAAATCAATAGTAATGATTATAAAAACATACTTCTTAAACTGAAATCAATCCCAATCACATCATAAAAATGTCATGTGCGTCCGGTGCGCACTGAAATCGAAACCAAATACAGATGCCACGAATACACACAAAAACCAAACTAAGTGCAACAGGTGTGCACCAAAAACATCTGTCAAGTGCAACGGGCGTGCACGACTCTAATATCAGGTGCATCTAATCTGCACAAAACCCCGATGTAGTGCATCTGGTGTGCATAAAATCGCATCAAGTGCACCGAATGTGCGTAAGAATCTCAATCAGGTGCACATGGTGCACGAAAACATACACCGAATATCAAAATCGAATTCACAGTACGAAAATGCATGAAAACTAGGTCGAAGCATATGTCAAAATCATGTGTAACCCATATGCACGAAATCAAATCAAAAATCTCAAAATGTATAAAACCAAATTGAGTGTACTTGGTGTGTACTAAACAACATCAATACAACTGATATATGAAACACAAATAGAATGTAATGAAGGTACACATAAGAAATACCAATCGGAGAACAAAGTCCTCAAAATACCAAAATCCAATCAACGAAAATATGAAATTGAAATCACCAAATCACAATCATAAACACTATCGTCAATGTGCGCCCCTTTTCCCCTTTCCTCTGGTGTCGACTGCTTCGAACTCGTCTCTTCATAGGCGTGCTGACTGCGCTACCAACGGCAATACTCATATCTAGAGTCTCCCACGTAGTTGATCCATTCACCTGATATCCGGACTACATTAAACATTTCGATCAATCCATCAAAATCCCATAATTCCTTGAGAGCTCAACACTCCAGTACAGTTTAAAAATATCCGGTACATACCCCAGCATCGATGGTCCAGCCGTAGAAGGGCAAACCCAAGCCTCGCTAATGGCACCGCGGAACTGCCGTAAACCCTAAGGTTCAAGGGCGTTCTCGTGGTCATTATGTCGAGTTAAGGTTTCATTCTTCTAGAGAGTCCATAGAAATACCTGCATGTTCTTCCGAATACTTTAAACTTGGGAAAATGGTTTTCTGACAATCGTTCGAATCCTTTAACTTCGTCTGGACGGCATGTGAATACCCTTCGTCCGCACGCTAAACAATGCTTCAATCCTCAAGAATAACCAATACCCTAATGGTTATCGCATTCGAGCCGCAGCTCCCTCTGCCCGTGCGCCCGTGGTAACAGAAACCACCCTCCGACATCGACGAAGATAGATCAAAGGAACGAATGAAATACGGCGCAAACAAATGTACATCCTAAGGCTCCTTAAGCAGAGTAGCGTATCGTAAGTATGCAGTGGACCATACCCACGGTACGTTACTTTACCTAAGTCGCCTACTCCATCAACCAAGGGTCACCTAGACTTATACAAGGTTAAACCTAGCGCTCCGATACCAACTTTGTCACGACCCGAAAGTACGGAACGTGACCGGCACTTAGATTACGAAGCGTCCAGAGGCGCAACGTAACCTAGGTAAGCCGAAGCCCAGAAATCTAAACCATAAAAAGAAGAAGAAGTAAAAGAAGACATGAAGAAAACAAGTTTAAAAGCATCAGCAAATTTACCCAAAAATTTCGGCAGAGTCTCCTCTGTAAAAACTGGCCCCAAACGGGTACAACAAGTATAATATACACAAACAATAAAAAGCATCCCCAAACGGGAGATAGCTCTACGCCAAAAGGCGAAAACAACCACACCAATGCATATTAGTATACAACGCCAAAGGGGGAGGCTCAAAACTTAAAAGAAAACAAAACCACCAGATATCATAATAATACAAGCGCGACTCTAAGGTCGAAACAAATAAATGGTCCAGTAATCTATCAAGTAATACAAGTTTGGTTGATGGAGATTTCTAGATACAAATGAAATAATAAATGTACAATGGCGGTCCAGATACAAATGAACCAACCTACCGTGCAAATCACCCGGAATGAAATGATGTGCCAGCAAACTGCCAAGGAACCCTGTGCATCAAACCTGTAATAAAATTTGGCACAACGGGGGTGAATTGCCAACTCGTGAGTAGAAGATATCTGCGAAAAGAAACCGAATGCATGACGCTATCCTAGGTCATAATAATATACTAATATACTACTAGTCATCAAGTAAGGACAGAATAATAAGCTACGTGTAAGTGCAAATGCTCCGAGCTCGTGTCAGTGCCTCATATAGTACTATGTCATATGAATGAGTATGCATGCACCATGAATGTAAAATAACCAATCCTGAAATCTAGATATATCTGTATAAGAAATCTATAGCTTTTATCATAGTAAAATGTGCATAGAAATCTGAAATATCAACAATGAAATCCATGGAAATCCGTGTCAAGTATTGACACAAAACATGTAAATCTCAAGTCTCAATCTCTCATAATCTCAATGTCTCATAGTCTCAATATCTCGGGCTCCGTCAGTCCAGATCTGCCCATATCATCAAATCTCACGACAACGGTCGGTATCCTCCGGATATCCGCTGCGCCAGACATCACCGATAGGTAGCCTTCCCCTGCCAGGCTCATCGTCTACAACTCGATCTTCTTGCCCCGGGGTACCATACCGGGCCCACCATGTAGCCGAGACGGTTCATCCACTCCTCGAATCGGGTCTCGAAATCCAACAGAAAATATGAAATCTCATGGTGGACGACACATACATTACGAGAAAACCGCATCTTATATTTTAAAAAGAGAAGAGGAGGGAGAGAGAGAAGTTTTTATATATTCTTGCGGTTTTCCCCAAAAATCCAGAAATCAAATAGAAATCCAAAATCCCAAAATCATGAGTAAGTATATGATAAGTGTCTGCATATGCCCCATAATACTGCATGATAACATGAAAATGCGAATGCATGAAATGCCTAAGTAATAAATACCATGTCTATACTAACACCAGAGAGTAATCTCAATATTATATCAATCAAGCTATTAGCTGATTCTATCAATAAAAGATAATATGATCTAAAGTGTACATGACATAGCAATTAGCGATGATGATGTGTGTGAGCCGGCATAAAGTGTGCGTGGAATATGCGCATCATCGGTAATGGTGCTGGTGTCCTAACAGGCAGAGTTTTATACTGATTATAGAAACATATGTATGAACATGCACATTATGATTACGGTATGAATGTACAGACGGAAGTGTAATAACCACTCATTTGTGATCTCAAGAATAATTACAACTACATGACTCGAAACTAAACTAGTGTCCATCAAACCTCCTAAGGAACTAAACCTAAGAAACTAGTAAATAAGAAATAAGAGTCTACCTAAGGTCTGAATCCATATCTCTAATAGTCGGCGATCCAGCCTCAATAGCGTCACGTACGTAGTACGACTTTCTCGAATCAAGAGTGCGGATCAATCATCACATCTATGCCTCGTACGGTAAATCCATCGTACGGCATCCCAGTATCGGGGTACGGGTCAAGTATCACCTACGTGTCTCATCATTCGTATAATATCATCATCAACACATGTCATGATTAAGGTGCTATACTGTAATCGCATACATCAATCATATATCATTGCCATCATAAATATACATCATTAATTTATCCTCAGAAATATCATGTCATTTGTAACATATGGTGATTAAGTCACACTTATATCTTATCGTCATCAAGTCACACCTATATGATATCGACATCAAGTCACACCTATATGATATCGACATCAGGTCACACCTATATGATGTCGTAATCAAGTCATACATATATCATATCGTGATCAGTCACAAGCTACAGTCCGGGTTCTATTTTAGAATTCCATATACCTCAATATCATCACCACCCATTATAATTTATGTATACCTATTCATTATCTCATTTTCTAATGATCCGCTAACATTTTAATACGACTGTATAGCCAAGAATCACGGCATCAAGCCAAGTTATACGGTTTCATTCCCGTGTATCATATCACATCATTGTATCCCATATACGTGTTGTGTATATATATATATATATATATATATATATATATATATATATATACCTACACCTAGTCCTATATATATGCACATACACGTATACACCACGTCGAGTTTCAGTGTGTGTGCGTGTGTGTATCTACCTGAATCCTACGAATCTCTTCCGAGGTATTCATCCTCTGGTATGGTCCGGTATGGTCTTCCTAAATCAGTCTAGTCTAACCTAGGGTCATTACTAGGGTCCCACTCATTAAGAATCTACGGTCATATCTGGCTTCCTAATGTCAATAAGTACTATTCCTATTCTACGTTGCGGGGGTGCTAAACGCCATCCACCCGACTTCCCCCCGTAGATATACATCTACTCACCTGGTCCTTGACTGCCGAAGACGGTGTCGCCATCCTCTTCTTCATCGCCCGTAGTCCACGTGAGGGGTACCTATACGCAAACATATATAGTATCGTAATTTGAATCACGGACAAAAGTCAAAACGACGCACGGAACGCGTATAGGTTAAAACCTATGTCCCGTTCATGCAAAAAAACCAAATATCGCTCGATATCGGCGTACAAACTCCGATTAACCGAGATAAACATCAACAAACAACTCGTACTTTAAAACTCATTACTTATAATATAAAACATGATTTAATCCATCGAAACCCTAAAAATCGATCAAACAGTCCGATTTCGTAAAACCCGAAAACGCCAATTTACCGTTTTACTTCAAAACTTGATGTTTAAAAGAAACTAATGGTCGTAATAAATATTAAATAGAATAACTAGATTATACAAACCACCACTATATTATTATTACACAAATTTGTATTAATACAAAATTCCTAGTTTGCAACTTTTATCAATTTTCCACATCTTACAAGCAAAATTGCACAATTCCACAACAAAACATGATTTTGCATGAATTAACTTATCAAACTACAATTTATAATGATGGTAATATAATTAAACCATAAATTATATTTTAAATCTCATTTATTTAAGAAATTCCAAATTCTAGTTAGCAAAAATAGCATTTTTCTTACAATTTATCAATTATCAATAAAAACTAGTAACCAAATTGAGTTTTTCATTCCACCAACAAATTAATACTCTCATTAAAACCACAATATAGTGATAAAAATATAAATTATAATTTATTAACACCAATACATATGTTTTATAGAAACTTAGTTAGCAAAAATATTTAATTTAAACAATTTTAAATGAACAAATTATAATTCAACAACCATGCAAGATTTTCCAATTCTAAAAGTGTTAAACTAATTATTATAACCCTACTTAATTAATAAAAACCATAACCTAATTTTATAACCCTAACTTGAATTTTTAAAACTTGTAGATAGAATTAATTTATTAAATCTAATTATGCTTAAATGATTCATCTAATAACAATAAATCAAAAGAAGAAGATTTATATCTCCACAACATGTAATCCAAACATGAAAATGAGCCTCCAAAATAAATGTTTTCCATCTCCAAAATCCATGTAAAGATGATAAAAAATAGAGGGTAGGAATTTATTAGGATTTTTTGGATTTTTTAATGAATTTTTAATGAATTTTTGATGGATTTTGCAACAAAATCAAGGGGCTAAAATGGGGGGTATGCCATGGGGAAGTGGCCGGCCAAGGGTGGGAAGAAATGGGAGAGAAATAAAGAGTGAAGAGTTGTGTAGAAGTTTCACCCATTAAATTCCTTCTTTATGTCTTTTCAACCTTTATTCATTTTCCTTTTTATTTTTCCATAAAACCTAATTTCTAGAAGTCACTTGAAGAATGAAGTGAGAGGGGGCTGCCAAGGTCAGCCAAAAATAGTGTGAGGGAGTAAAAGAGAGTGTGGTTTTGTTTGGGAAAAGATAAAAGTTGTACCGCACTCCATTTGTACTAATTTCACCGAAAAAAGCCTTTTTCTTCGATATTTTCTAACACCGGTTAACAACCCTATTTCAATTCAAAAACCACATGATAAAATTTTGTTTAATATATTATGATGCACAGAATTTGTTTCAACTCATTCCAGTTTGTAATTTTCCCGAATTAAATGTATTAGTGACGGCTTAAAATAATATTAAAATAATTAATTTCGGAAAATTTTTCAGAAATTTTGAAATCTCACCAGTGGCTCAATAAACACTAAATACTAGCAATTACATAGCTAGAATATTTATATTTAATTTTAAAATAAAGATATTTGTATTTTGACTTTTTATAGAAAACCCCCTTATTTTACCGATTTTCCGAAATTTCACCAAAACGATTTTCACAATGTTCCACCTAGTAAGCACAAAAGAGTTCTTTCTACTATAATAGAAAGTTGTACCTCAAGCTTGAACTCCTTCTCTTCTTGTGGTTCTTCTCCTTGTTGTGAGCTCCTGGGAGTGGTTGTAGATGGCTCCTCCTCAGCGGCTTCTCCACGTCAAAGAAGATCCACCCAAAGTCCTCTATCTTGAGCTCCAACCTGAACAATGATGTAATTAGGGTTCTTGGTGTGCTAGAATAAGAACCCTAGAGAGAGTAGAGAAGTGTTTTGGTGATTTGATCTCATAATGCTCTTGATTTTCAACTCATGAAACAATAGAGCCTTGAGAGAGGAAGAGGAGAGTGAAAGCAAGAGAGAGAATGTCTCATGATAAAAATGTGGTGTATGCTCTCATATGAGGAAATAGAGTAATGATAATTTTAATTAGGATAATTGTCATAGTTGATGTTGATTTGACCATTATCATGTCACAATTAATGCTAAGCAAAAAATATCTCATGCTTAACAAAAATATCTAAGTCAACAAAAGTCAACAAGTCAAATGGTCAAACCAATTTACCGTGATACAATTATCTCTAATTAAAACTCATTAATCAATTTTCTCCATCTCATTATGGTTTTAATCAAGTCAACGGTCAAAACCCTAATGAGGTTTCTCTTCCTCTATCAACTGTATATACATAACCGCATCCATGTTCCGAGGAACACGAATACAATGAGACCGAACTAACCCAAAACCAAATACTAGGATCTGGCTTAAACCAAAGCTCACTAGTATCAACTGCACGAACACCAAACACGCACAAGTGCGCGTATGTGAACGGACCCTGTCGTAAAACCATACGACCTCTACTACGTTTCGCCCAAAGGTGAACAACCCTCTGTGTGGGACTCTAAAGACTCGACACTACGCTGGCAGAGGGTTAAACCACAGGCTGCAAGCGCTACTAGCTGTACGTAACGGTCCCTAGATAGATGTCGATAAGAAGACCGATGAGGTGAACCCATCTGAACTCCTACTGAGGCTGAATGTGACAATCTCCGTACAGTCCGGTCTTTTCGTCTAAGAGTATCGCATATCGAGGCTAGGGGGTTGTAGACGTCAGACCACTAATAGCGATATAAGTCATGTCGGAGTGTATCCCAGAACACCCTGAGAAACTACTAGAACACCTACCGGTAAATTTCACTTGCCCTGGCCAGGGACTTTGTGTAATGGCTCTCCTAGACACAACACGATATCAACCCCCAATACCGGGAGAGACGAATCCTGTCTAACCACCACTGCCTCCAAGTGCTTTGTGACTGCACCAAACTACTACCTATTTGCATAACTCAAAAGAGCCGTGGTAGGGTAGTAATCAAAGAACAGTGGGAACACACTTGAGGCGAAGTAGCAATGTCAAGTCAACAGACAAAAATGTACTCATGTCACCTGGGAACTGCTAACCGACGATAGGTATAATACCAACCAACTGTTCCCGACGAGTCCTGTCCAGTGTACTCGTAACCTAACGAGCACCTGCATACTAAGTCCTGTCCAGTGTACTCGTAACCCAACAAGCACCTGCATACTATCTCCAGTATGACATACTGATGGCTGTGGGACAGACCATCTCCCCTGCTGGGATGAGAAGCGTATGCACCAGTCTACTCTGGAGTATCGATGCCCTGTCTCGATAATCCTGCAACTAGGGACTTGTATAAGGATGTGCTTATAGACTGCCCAACCCCCACTAGTGTGATAGCCATCACAACGTTGGTAGTCAAGCAAGGATCCTAAGGACTCCATTAATATGTATTAGCGATATATTAAAAGAAACATATACACATATTAAGATGGATACAAACCAAGTAGCATAATACAATATCGAGCAAGACTATCGTCAATCCATGTATATATCCAAAGCTTACAAAATGTAATATACAAACTAGTACTATACAATAATGGCCTCTAGGGCATACATATCCAACAATCTCCCACTTGCACTAAAGGCCAATAATTGGTGTACCGCATACCCAACGTCTGCACTAAGGCCAGCTGCTGGCATACCGCATACCCAATAGCTCAAAAAGTCGCTCAAACTGTGTTTGAGGAAGGGCCTTTGTGAATGGATCCGACGTGTTGTCTTTGTTAGTTGTATGTATGCCCTAGAGGCCAGTATTGTACATATGATGTATATTATATTGGATGCTTGGACATATATAGAGAGGACTTTCTTGCTCGATATGATAGTATGCTATTTGGTTGCTCTTTATCTTAACATGTATACTTGTCTCTTGATACTGTCTTATGGTTATATGTTGGTAAAGCCCTTAGGATGTGTACTTGACTACCAGGACTATGATGTAGATCATATTAGTGGGACCATGGTAGTCCATAAGTTCATCCTTTAATGTTCCTAGTCGTGGGTGTATCGAGATAGGGCATCGATATACCAGAGTAGACTAGCGTATACGCTTCTTGACCCATGAGATGGGCGATGGATGATCCCATATCCATTGGTGTTTGACATCAGAGATGGTATACGGGTGCTCAGTGGAGACTGGGTACACTGGACGGACTCACCGAGAACTCCCAGATAGTAATATACCTCACGTCAGATGGCAGTTCTCTGGTGACACTTATACGGGTTAGTCTGTAAACTCGAGATCGTCATAGAGTCATGTGTGATTCCCACTGTGCTTTGATTTCCACCTTACCACGTCCAAGAGGGCATGCAAAACGGTGGTTTTTGGGTACAGTCCCGAGTCACATAGAGGCAATGAGTGATAGGAGGGGTTTCGTCTCTCCCGGTATTAGGAGTTGATGTTGCGCTGTGCTCGATTGGCCATAACAGGGAAGTCCCTGGCCAGGGATGGTTTAGAGATTTACCGGTAAGTGTTACCAGTAGTTTCTCGACCCGTTATGAGCCTCACATCGGCATGACTTATCGGTTATTGGGGTTTGACGTTTACCACTCCTAGACTTGATATGCGACATCTCAGACGAGGTGACCGGACTGTACGGCAAGTGTTACTGTCAGGCTTTTACAGGAGTTGGAGCGGGCTTTCTTGTTGATCTTCTGATCGCTCAATACCCAGGTAGCCGTTGCGTCCAGCTAGTACCGCTGACGGCTTGTGGGTGTTTGATGTGATCATCACCTGCTGCCGGCGTATTGACGAGTCTTTAGAGTCCTACATAGAGGTTTTACTGGCTCAGGAAAAACGGAATAGGGGCACATATGTGATATGTGCGGGACTGAGAATAATACGAGTATGAGATACCGTAATCTATTCTCGCAACTTTTTGTATCAGTCGGTTATATGTGATATAGCCGGGTTATCGAATCAAGTGTTGATTCAATAAGTCGATACATTGTATGTTAGTCGGTTATATGTGATATAGCCGGATTTCTAAAGCAAGTGTTGATTTGATAATTAATGTATAATTTTATATTTGATATACTAATTTACATTAACTAACTTTGGTTCACTTAAGCAATTGTTTTTCTCACTTATGCACAACTTAATATATATGTGATATATATTTATTTGTGTTTTCTTTTTGTATCATGGTTGTTGATACAACATACATGGGTGTGTAAGACATACACCATTCTATTTTAAATGGCGGGTTATAATTATTTATGGTAATTACAAATTAGTGGAGCTTTTGTCACAAGCATGAAACTTGTAGAAGCTTGTGGACTGCTTTGACAAAGTCCACTCACTTTGTTTTTACTTTAAATTTTTATTAACCTAACCATTTTAGATTAGCCATGGTTATGTCTCTACATGAGTTAGTATATGATACTCACTCACCATGGTTCACTCTCTCACCTTATCATTATTCTCATCACATTTTAGTTCATCTTCTTCTTCAAGCTCAAAAAGCTTGCTAGGGTTTTGATTAAGTGAGAAAGTAAAGCGAGAAAAGAAATTCTAAAGTGAGCCCACTTCCTATTTCATCATCCTTTAGTAGACTAGCACTTTAGTTTAGGGTGTTTGCTTCACTAATACTCTAGTTAGTGAAGTAGAAGCTTGAGCTAGTATTCCCTCGACGTAGATCATCTTCGGCCTCGAAGACACCAAGCATGATCGCTCATTTCTCTACGCGAAGCCATGTAAGAGTCCGGGAGTTCGACGATCGCATCGAAGGGACTGCTATAAGGAGCTTATGAAGTGAAGGACCAATCTACAAAGGTTGTATTTTCTTTTTCACTTAGATAGTAAATAGTTTACTATGTTTCCGTATTGTATTCTAGTTAACGATCATGTTTAGAATTCCTTTTAACGGCAATATTTTAAAATGGCATGGACGATGCTTCCCGAAACCTTGCTGCCATCGATAGGAACCCTACAGTCTTTAGTGTCCACTCTCCGTACCTCGATCTCCTGGCAATCAATGATCTCTCTGATCAGGTGATACCGCCTTAAGATGTGTCTAGATTTCTGATGGGACCGTGGTTCCTTCGCTAAAGCTATAGCCCCATTGTTATTGCAATACAAAAGTATTTGGTCAACAATGGACGGAACCACCTGAAGTTCACTAATGAACTTCTTCATCCCGACCGCCTCTTTTGTGGTATCGCTTGCAGCAATGTATTCAGCCTCCATCGTCGAGTCTGCACGGTATCCTGTTTGGAACTCCTCCAACACACCGTCCCTCCGTTGAGGGTAAACACAAAATCCGAGACAGACTTGCTGTCATCCTTGTCACTCTGGAAGCTTGAATCGGTAAAGGACTCGACCCTGAGGTCACCATTATCGTAAACCAGGAACATCACCTTAGTCGTTCTAAGGTACTTGAGAATGTTCTTCACTGCTATTCAGTGGTTCTCACCTAGGTCTGACTGATATCGGCTCACCACGCTTAGCACGTAAGCTACATCTGGACTTGTACATAGCATCGCATACATTATAGATCCTACCGCCGAAGCATAGGGTATAGTGCTCATGCGAACCTTCTCCTCGTCAGTCTTGGGAGACATCTTCTTGGAGAGGGTGATTCCGTGCAATGCGGGTATATTACCGCGCTTGGAATCTTCCATACTAGATCTCTTTAGTATGGTCTCTATATACATGGACTGTGAAAGTCCAAGTAATCTCTTAGATCTATTTCTGTAGATCTTGATCACCAGAATGCATGAGGCATCACCCAGGTCTTTCATGGAGAACCTTTGAGAATATCTTGACCGATTGTAGTATAGGAATGTCATTTCTTATCAAAAGAATGTCGTCCACGTACAAGACTAGGAATACGACAGTTCGTCCTACAATCTTCTTATAAATACAAGGCTCATCTTTGTTTTTAATGAAGTCAAATCCCTTGATTACTTCATCAAAACAGATGTTCCAGCTCCACGATGCCTGTTTTAATCTATAAATGGATTTAAGCAACTTGCACACCTTCCCGCAGCTCCCACTGTCTACAAAACCTTTTGGCTTATCCATATAAACGCACTCTTCCAAACTGCCGTTTAAAAAAGCCATTTTTACGTCCATTTGCCAGATCTTATAATCATGGAAGGCAGCAATGGAAAGTAGAATCCGAATGGATTTGAGCATAGCCACTGGAGAAAAAGTTTCTTCATAGTCCACAACAGGTCTTTGACGAAAACCTTTTGCAACGAGTCTAGCCTTATAGGTTTCCACCTGCCCATCTACACCAAGTTTCCTTATGTAGATCAATTTGCATCCAACGGGTTTTACCCCAGGTGGAGCAAAATCCAAGGTCCACACTTTATTGGTGTACATGGACTCCATTTCAGATCGCATAGCATCCAGCCACTTATCAGAGTTCCTACTGATAATGGCCTGCCTGAAACTGGTACGGTCATCTTCTTCCAAGATGCAATCCTCTCGATAACCGTCTATGAGAAAACTGTAGTATCTCTCGGGCGGATGAGAAATCCTACCAGATCTGCGGAGTGACTGAGGTTCGTCAGGGGTTATCGAATTCTGAGGTTCTGTCAAATCTTCAGTTTCAGTTTGTGGTCGCTGAATTTCTTCCAGTTCTACCGTGCTCCCTCTAATTTCTTTTGCAAGAAATTCCGATTCTAAGAAAACGGCATGTTGAGCAACAAACACCTTCTGTTCCTCGGTGTGGTAGAACAGATATCCATAACCATTCTTTGGATATCCCACAAACTTACATAAAACTGACCGTTCCTCTAGTTTATCTGGTTTATGCTTTTTAACATAAGACGGACAACCCCATATCATAAATCTTTTAAGATATGGCCTTTTTCCATTCCATATCTTGAACGGTGTCTTAGGCACTGATTTGGACGGAACATCATTCAATAAATATGCCGCTGTCAAAAGCGCATGTCCCCAAAATGAAAGAGGCAACTCAGCATTACTCATCATGGAGGGAACAATGTCCAATAGGGTATGGTTCTTCCACTCCGATACACCATTGTGCTGTAGTGTATACTCTTTTAAGTAATCTAGGAATTCCGTGCTTAAGTACTCCCCTCCCATATCCGATCGGAGGATCTTGATACTTTTGCCAGTCTGGTTCTCTACTTCATTTCTGAATTCTTCGAATTTCTCAAAAGCTTCGGATTTGTGTTTCATAAGATACACATATCCGAATCTAGAGAGATCGTCAGTGAATGTGATGAACTATGAGAACCCACCCCTTGCCTGTATAGACATCGGACCACACACATCATTGTGTATAAGTCCAAAGAGCTCTGTTGCTCTTTCTCTATGTCCGGTGAAAGGAGATTTGGTCATCTTTCTTTTGAGACAAGACTGACAAGTTTTATAAAATGAAAATTCGAACATATTCAAGAGTCCATCTTTATGTAACTTACTTAGTCTTTTCTCTCCGATATGTCCAAGTCTATAATACCACAAGTACGATTCGTTCGTACGTTAGTGTATATGCCCTAGAGGCCATTACTGTATCATACTAGTTTGTATATTACTTGATGGAAGCTTGGGATATTCACAGTTGTATAGACAATCTTGCTCGAAATGGTAGTATGCTACTAGGTTTGTTTCTACTTTAATGTGTGCGTGTGTTTCTTTTAGCATATCGCCTATACACATTAGTGGAGCCCTTAAGATCTTTGCTTGATTACCAGCGTTGTGATGGCAGTCACACTAGTGGAGGCTGGGTAATCTATAAGCACATCCTTATACAGGTCCCTATTTGTTGGATTATCGAGAAGGGGCATCGATATTCCGGAGTAGACTAGCGTATGCGCTTCTCATCCCAGCAGGGGAGATGGTCTGTCCCACAGCCATTAGTACGTCGTACTTGAGATAGTATGCGGGTGCTCGTTAGGTTACGAGTACACTGGACAGGACTCGTCGGGAACAGTTGGTTGGTACTATACCTATCATCAGTTATCAGTTCCCAGGTGACATGAGTACAGCTTAGTCCGCTGACTTGACACTGTCATTTAGCCTTGAGTGTGTTCCCACTGTTCTTAGATTGCTACCCTACCACGGCTCAAATGAGTCGTGCAAACAGGTAGCAGTAGGGTGCAGTCCCGAAGCACTTGGAGGTAGTGACGGTTAGACAGGATTCGTCTCTCCCGGTATTGGGGGTTGATATCGCGCTATGTCTAGGAGAGCCATTACACAATGTCCCTGGCCAGGGCAAGCGAGATATACTGGTAGCGTTTCCAGTGTTATCTCTGGGTGTTCTGGGCTACACTCCGACACGACTTGTACCGCTATTAGGGGACTGACGTTTACCGCCACTTAGGCCCGCCATGCGATACTCTCAGACGAACAGACCGGACTGTACAGAGATTGTCACATTCAGGCTCAGTAGGAGTTCGGATGGGTTCACCTCATCAGTCTTCTTGTCGGCATCTACCTGGGGACCGTTACGTACAGCTAGTACTGCTTGCGGCCTGTGGTTAAACCCACTGCCAGCGTAGTGTCGAGTCTTTAGAGTCCCACACAGAGGGTTGTTCGCCTTTGGGCAAAACAGAGTAGAGGTCGCATGGTTTTGCGACGGGGTTTGTTCACATCCACGCACTTGTGCACGTTTGGTGTCCGGGCAGTTATTACTAGCGGGCTTTGGTTTAAGCCAAATCCTAGTATATGTTTTGGGATTGGTTTTATCTCATTGTATTCGTGTTCCTTGGAACACGGATGCGGGTGTGTATGCACAGTTGACAGAGGCTGAGGCAGAGGATTCTTATTAGGGTTGTTGACCGTTGACTTTTTCTAAACCCTAATGAGAATGAGAAATATGATTAATAATATTAATTAAGGATAATTATGCCATGGTTGAGTTGATCATTTGACTTTTGTTGACTTGTTGACTTTGTTGACCGGTTGACCATTGTTGACCATCATCATTTCATTTCAAAGATGCTTCTTGTTTCTTGCAAATGCATTAAATGATGAAATGATAATGGTCATTCATAAACTAACCATCACAATTTCTTAATTATTATTATTATTATCATTATTCTTATTTTGTGTGCATGGTTGTAAAAAAGCTATCTCATTCTCACTTGCTCACTCTCTCTCATCAAAAGCTCATCCTTTTCCTCTCTCTCAAAGCTCTCATCTCTCATGTGTTGAGAACCATGAGCTCTTGAGATAAAACCTTCAAAACTTCACTCTACTCATTCTAGAGTTCTAGGTTTAGTAAGCCAAGCACTTTAGTTACCTCTAGGTTGAGGTAGGAGCTCAAGGTAGAGGCCTTCGGGTGGATCCTTCTTCGACAAAGAGAAGACTACGAGGAGGAGCTGTTCAAACCACTCTAAGGAGCACGAAGAGAAGGTGTTCAAGACCTAGGTATAACTTGCTAACCGAGTAGCTAAGCTTGTAGTTACTGTAAGTGCACGGCGGCGCCCCGGCCGTCTATCCGACGCCGGAATGGGGAAACGAAAATTTTACGAAGCTTTTAAACCGGCACCACCGTGCACTTTAAACCCGGATCAGGCCATTAACTTACTCCTAGCAAATACGAGAAAGGGTAGAGAGCTATACCGAGCGATCCGTGTCCTTCGGTCTTCGGCCTCCACTCCGATCTCTTCGTGGAATCTCCGGTCTTCATTTCTTCGTCGGAACGGGCACGGCATCCCCGGGTTCTTTTACTGGCTCCCACCTCTAGACCGAGGCAACTCGAGCACGAAGTTGGCGAGTCGATGTACCTAAGGATGCTGTAGATGAAGTGTAGAAAGCATTGTCTCATTTGGGGTATGAAGTTGCCATTGTTGGAGGTAAGGGGAAAAATGAGCAAGAGGAAAAATGAGCAAGAGGATTTTTCCTTTGCATTGAATATTAACCAAAAATCCTCACACCAAAAATGTATATCACTCCCCACCAAATAGTGGCCGGCCAAGATATGGGATGAGGGAGGAGAGAGAAAAAACAAGAGGGAAAGAAGTGTGTGATCACAAGATAAAATGGTCACCCTCATATCCAATCCAAATTCCATCACATTAAATGCAAACCATGATGAATGAAAAAGCAAAGATACTTAAACCATCATAATCTTTCCATTTACAAATAAACCCCTCCACATAACTAATTTGCATACTTGCAAATAACCCCCTCCATCAATAATCAGCCAACGAAAGGAAGAAAGGAAAACTGGCTGAAACGGAATGCAAACTGGCAACTTCAAAAAACTGATCCCGTAATAAATTACAGGAAAACCCCGCGACTGTATATACATACCCGTATTTGTATTCAAACCGAATACAAATGCAAAGAGATAAAATCTACACTGTACAATACTAGGATCCGGCTTAATCCAAAGCCCGCTAATATTATCTGTCCGATCATGATCCGCGTAATACCGCACGTATCTAATCGAACCCTGCTATATCTCCATACGGACTCTACAGCATTTCGCCCGAAACTTGAGAAACTGGTCTGTGGTGGACTCTAAAGACTCGTCAATACTTTGGTTGTGGATTTAACCACTAGCACGTCAGAGATATTAGCCATACGTAACGGGCTACCAGGTATTGACCTAAAGGGACGTCTGTGAGTGAACTCATGCTGACACCCTACTGAGCCTGTCAGTGACAATATCCGTACAGTCCGGTCCGTTCGTCTATGAGCATCGCATGGCGGGCCTAGGGGGTTGGTAAAAGTCAGACCCCCAAAAGCGGTACAAGTCGTGTCGGAGTGTAGCCCAGAACACCCTGAGATACTACTGGAATACCTACCAGTAAATCTCCTGCCTTAGCCAAGGACTTCGTGTAATGGCTCTCCTAGACACAGCGCGACCTCACCCCCATTACCGGGAGAGACGATCCCCTGCAAATCCGCTCACTGCCTCTATGTGGCTCGGGACTGTACCCAACTAAAACCTATTTGCACGACTCCTTTAAGCGTGGTAGGGTAGTAATCAAAGTACAGTGGGAACTCACACGTGACAAATGACGATCTCAGGTCGATGAACTAACCTGTACACATGTCACCTGGGAACTGCTATCTGACATCAGGTATAATTCCAACTAGCATGTTCCAGGCAAGTCCTGTCCAGTGTACTCATAACCCAATGAGCACCTGTATACATCTTAGGTGAACCAACTGACACCAGTGGCTTGTGAGACCGGCCACCGCCCCTTGTCGGGGTCTCGACTGTATACACTAGTCTACTCTGGATGCCCTGTCTCGAAACTCCCATGACTAGGGACCTTTTAAGGATGTGCTTATAGACCCCAGCTCCCACATATATGATCGCCTTCATACTGCTGGTAGTCAAGCAAGAATCCTAGGGGCTCTATCAACGTGCAATAATGATCGGTAATGTCACTTAAAACAGTACACGATGATAAAGATAAACCAGATAGCATACTATCATCTTGAGTAAGACTGTCCTACCTGTATAGGTCCTCCCTCAATCATTGCAATCACGTGCCTGTGATCCAATAATTGACACTGAGGGCACTATCTCCAACAATCTCCCACTTGCACTCAAGGCTAATTATTGCGATGTCGCATACTCACAGCCCGTGTGATACCGAACACCCAACTCCTCTACTAGTCAGTCTCACAAAGCCCGTTAGCGAAACTATTGTGTTCGAGGAATAGCCTCAGTGAGTGGATCCGCTCTGATGGTTCTTTCTATGTCTCTCTTTATCTTAAGTTCGCGGAGAAAACCATCTCCCGAAATGTGCAATAGCTGTCTTAGAATATGTTTGGTTGTCTGATGGGACTTAGTTCATAAATGAACTCCAAATCCAAAATTCTTAGACTGTATCGACAACTGAACTTAATCAGTATCCTGCGCCATGCCTCCCTCACTATCCACCTGGACCACCTGTCCAAATTACTGCCCCTCGTCAGAGGGAAAACTATAACTCTGACAGTCACTCTGTCATCCAGGTCACCTTGGAAGCCTGGAATGACAACCGTTTCCCAAAAGTGGCTGTCGTTATCATATCCCTAGAACATTCACTTATGTTCTAAAACTGCTTCTGAATGTTTCTCCAGGATTGGATCAATATCAACTTATTGCATCTCGTGTAAAAACAACATCTGGTGTGGAACTTGACATCTCATGATCAACTCAATTGCCTAAGCAAGTGATCTGCCAATCATGCACATCCCTCTCCCCTTTAGTCTGTAAGACACCTTGAGAGAGGGTGACTCCATCACCTGCAGGTACACTACCGTTGCCACGACCCGAAAGTACGGAACATGACCGGCACTTAGACTACGAACGTCTCGAGGCGTATGTACTCTAAGTAAGCCGAACCCAGAAATCCAAACCAAGAAAAGTAGTAGAGTGTAGGAAAAACCATATGTGAATCAACCAGTATGCAACATAATATACAACGCCTAAAGGAGAGGATCACAATAGAAAAGGAAGCTCAATAGCAAGAAACCCATGGAAATATAATGCGCGATTCTATGGTCGAAAGAAATAAACATCACTGGTCTCAATCTCAAATAAGTACATGTTTGGTTGATGGAACTTCTAGATACAACTGAAATATAATATACAATGAAAAATGATGGGTACGATACAATAAACCCACCTCTTAGCAAGTCACCCGAAAGGAACAGTGCCCGCAAAGCCGTAATAAAACCTGTACGGCAAACCTGCAAGAAACTGGGGCACAACGGGGGTGAGTTGCCAACTCGTGATTAGAAGAAGATCTACGAACAGAAAATCGCATGTATGACGCAATCCTAGGTCTTAAGATCAATATATATAATCCTCAAGTATATAACCAGCAATATATAACCATGGCTAGGGTAAATATCTAACCCAAGTATAATCCCATGTGCCCGTGTCAGTGCATCAGGTAGCAATGTATCATATGGATGATGTATGAATGCATGAAACAGAATGCATATACTGAAGAAAACTGCTTTCATAAATTTGTGAGATTTCTGTATTTTTAAAATGAGGTATCATAATGAAATCATCATAAAACAGTGCCTAGCATCGGCACAAAATATAAATCTCAATATCTCGATATCTCTGTATCACAATCTTTGTACCTCAATATCTCAAAATCTCAATGTCTCAATCACAATATCTAGGACGCCGTCAGTCCAGACCGGCCCCTACCATCCATCTCATGACCACAACGGTATCCTACGGATATCCGACGCGTCGGGTAATATCACCGGTCGGTCGTACTCCCCTGCACAGGCTCAACGCCATTTCCTGCGATCTTTTTGCCCCAGGTTACTGCACCGGGCCGACCATGTACCCGAAACGGTTCATCCGCCTCCTCGAATCGGGTCTCGAAATCCATCAACAAAACTCATGGTGGACGACTCATACATCATGGGAAAACCGAATTTTTATTTAAAAAGAGTGAAAACAGTTTATATATGTTTTGCGGTTTTCCCCCAAATCCAGAAAATATCATGGAAATCCGAATCATCAATAGCATGTAAACACGAATATAAACATGAGAATCCATGAATGCGGCATATAATAGATAACAATATGCATGAAATGACAAGTAATAACTACCATGTTAAGCTGGCATAAATACCAAGTACACTAATTTACATGTCACTACTAGTTAACAAGCTAAATCAAGCAATAATATTCTCTAAGTGTATGTGACATGTCAATTACCGATGAAGATGTGTGTGCGCCGGCAAATAAGTGTACGTGGTACATACGCATCATCGGTAATGGTGCTGATGTCCTAACAGCATGATATCAATAATGGAATATGAATCACAATAAGTATGCAATGCAGAGCAACAACAATAATGTACGGGAGCTGAATACCAAGCACAATGATAGCTAAACTGCATCTAATGTCATAAGAGTCGTATAGCTACACCACTATAAGGCTGAGCTAAAAGCAAACTGCAGGTAAGGGAAACCGCCTAACCTCTGAGTCGATATATTTATATGTATATGTATACAGTCGGTGATCCCGCCTCAATCATATCACATCAGATATAATATCTATGATCAGACATCCTAAGTCTAGAGTGCGGAACAAACATCAGAATATAGCTCGTACGTAATCCGTCGTACGGCATCCCCAAATCTGGGTACGGGTCAATATCACATTCGTCATAACATTCATCTGGTATTCTCTTTATCAAATATCATCATCTGGGTACTGACCTATGTCTAGTACAATGCTAACATCATTACTATATTCATGATCTGACTACTGATCGACAGTCTCGTATAAATCGATGTCATCATCATATATCGTCAATATAATCATAATCCGACTTCCGATCGACAGCCTCTAGCAATTCGATATCATCAGCACACATCAGCGTAAAGAGGTAAACATCGCCCAAGCGGCCTATCATAAACATCTTATCATATCATATCATATCATGTTTCGTAATATAATCACATGTCGATCGTTATATATATATGTCACTATTCATATGGCATCATCATCCAAATCCGCTAAAGCATCAAGACGTATCCCAAATACGAATTTTTCATATCACTGATATCATAATCTCGGATCAAATATCATCGACTCATCTCAATCCCTTGTATCATCCTCAAGTCTATATGTGAACACATTGTCCCATACCCATGTGAACACATAACCATATAGAATCCCATAACCACATATGAAATAAGGATGTATGCAAGTATGTATATGTGTGTGTACGTGCAGTGCACCCACTACTCTAGGGTTTCGCGACACTAAACAATCCAACACACTAATGTCCATCCTAAACATCACCACTAATCCCAAATAACATATAATTATTGTAGGTGTATATACGCATCTGTATACATCTCCACGGACTGCGGGGGTGCTATACGCCATCCACCCGACTTCTCCCCGTAGATATAAATCTACTCACCTTGATTATGTGTGCCGATGCCGATGTCGCCATTTGCAACTCCAACGCCTCGACGCCACGTAGGGTACCTCAAGGGGTCCTAGAATGAAGGAGAAGGGACGGAAGAAGGAGGAACGGCTGTTGCTGGACTGCTGCTACAGCTGCTGGTGTTGCTTTTGCGGCTGATGCTGTTCCTGTTCTCTGGGCTGAAACTGCTGCAGGAATTGTTGTGGTGGTTTTTGTGGTTGGGCTGAGGTTCTTGTTTTGGTTGTTGCTGTTGTATTGGTGTTGTGTTGTTGTGGTTTTGGTGTGAGTATAGTGGTGTGGTGATGTTGCAATAATGCTAGGGGCTGATTCCTGAGCTGAAGCTGCTTTGGGCTGCTGCTGCTTGCAACTTCTCCCTTTTTTCTTCCTTTGTTGCTGTTGCAGCAGCTTGGTGGCTTATGATCTTGGGGTGTTGCAGGAGTTATGATGTTTTTGTGGCTGATGTAGCTGTTGATGTGAGGGAATAGGGGCTGATGTGGTGTTGCAGCTGATGTGATAAAAAGTGAGGCTGAAGTTGTGGGCTGATGCTTTTGTTGCTGTTTTTATGGAGTTAGGGTGGGTGTAGCAGCAGCTACTGCTAATATTGTGGCTGAAAGTTAGGCAGAAATTGGGCTGATGCAAATGATGGTGCTGCTGTTGATGTAGCTACTGCTGTTGGGATAAAGAGCTGATGCTATGGGGTTGTAGCTGTTGCTGATGTTTGATATGGGCTGATGGTGTATATGGGGGCTGAAGTTGTGTGTTGGGGCTGTTGTATTGAATGGTGTAGCAGCTGCTGATGCTGCCTTAGCTGATGTATAATGGTGTGGTGTTGTTTTGAAAGAAGTTGCTGCTGTTGTGGCTGTTTTCACAGCAGTTGTTGCAGCTGCTAATGCTGATGAAAAGGCTGAACTGATGTTGGTCAGGGCTGAAATGTGCTGATGGGGGGGCTGATGTAGCTGATGTTGTAGCTTGTAGCAGCAGCTAGGATGGCTGGTGTGTGGGTGTAGGGTGCTGATGAAGCTGCTGCTTGTGTTTGCAAAGGTGTGATGTGTGAGAGATGTGAGTGTGAGTGAGTGAGAGGGAGAGATGTGAGAGGTAAAAGTTTTGAAGTGAATGGTGATTGTGACATTACCTAGGAGTCACCTCCCTCTCTCTTTTAACAAAAAGAACAACCATCATGGCCCTTTCTCTCTACACAAGGTCAACTAACCCTAATCGCCCTTAAACAAAGCTAAAGACCCCTAATTATCCTAAATTAACTTAACCAAATGGTCAACCCATCATGGTTGGCCAAATATGGTTCACCCACCAAACTCATCTAAACATGGTTCAACCCTTGGCTCACCCTAAGTTAACATGCACAAGTGTGTGCAGTCCAGATAAAATTCCGATAAAATATTCATGAAACTAGATAAATCATCAGAAACCAATTTGGGTTAACTTTTACCAAAAACCCTACATTAAACACAATTACCACTAAATAACATATTTTAGAATTTCCAAAATTTTTTGTCCAGAATTTTCCCAAAATAATATTTTATTATAAATATTTTTTGAAATGTTATAGTCTTCCCCCCTTAAAGAAATTCGGTCCCCGAATTTAAATTTAAACCCCCAAATTCTAAAACATTTCAATAAAAATCCAAATTGTCGGGGCTCCGAAAACATCAATACACAGTGAATATCATAAAAATGTACTGCTCTATAAGAAATCAATCCTAAAAAGGTATATATATATAAGAATATCCTGTGCGTCTGGTGCGCAAGGAAAACAAAATCCATATATGTGCCATACATGGGCACAAAACAACATCTAGGTGCAACGGGTGTGCACGAAACATCTGTCATAGGCAACGTGCATGCCTGACAGCAAAATCAGGTGCATTTGACATGCACGAAGAATCCCGATTCAGTGCATTTGGCGTGCACCAGAATCGTATATCAAAACACTAAAGGTGCATGAAAAATTATGCTGGAAACGTAAATCACATCACTGGCATAAAATAGGCATGAAATCACAATCAATATCTCAAATGTAATAACTATGCGCAAAATATAAATATCCAATGGGTGCAAGAAAACAAATATCATGAAACTCGGTCATCAAAACTAAATCATACAAATAGAACGCCCAAACTACCGAAATCCATGATGACGGATACGTGATAATCGAGTCACAAAATCACCAATCATAAATACCGTGGTCGGTAGTTCCTCCTTTAAGGTCGAGAAGGTGTCGATGCATCCAATGCTAGCAGTGCAAGATATCTACTTGCCCCTTGCTCCCGGTCTGGCGTCATCTGTCTCTGGGTCCTTATCTTCTCTGTTGATTACCATTCTTGCAATCAATCGGCTCATCGGCCCTGTTAGGTGTGCTAACGGGGACGATTCCGTTCTTGCACTTCTCTGGTCAACTCTCGGTCAATCCTTACGACCACTCGTAAAGCAGCATATCACTGGCGTCGGCTTCTGGCACTCTGAATACACATGACACATCTGATCCTCGGTGCAGATATCATTGCAGCAGTGTCCTGGGAGCAATCCTGCTCAAGGTCTCTTCCAATCTTGCCTATGCCGAACTGTACGGAGGCTGGTACTCTCGCATAATCTCTTCTCGCTCGATGGACATCTGCGTTCTCAGCACAGCATTTTCTCGAAAATTGGTCGTACCCCAACGCCCCTATAAGCATATCAGGTCTCTATTCTCGACGGAAGGTAATGACAGCTCGTCAACGTCTCGCACGAACCTCTTGTCCCGCTAGTCTTATCGTCGTCCACTATGACGTCACGCCGTGTTATCTACGCACTGTAACTGCTCTCGGCCACGGTCTATCCGAAGTCTCTCGTATGGACTCGAAATCGCGTACAGTGTAGCTTTATAAGTCCATGCTACCTCTCCCGGTACTTTCGGGCATGCGGAATTTGATAAAAAACGATTTTTATAGAGGTGGTAACATGGACTTAAAACCCGGATCTTTGTTAAACATCTAACTAACAACCTAACTACGAGTTGCTAACTACTCGGTTAGGGGGTTATACCTTTCCTTGTCTCGAACTCCTTCGTCTTCAAACTCCGATGGTGGTCCGGATCGGCTTCTTCCCGTCGTCTCCTTACGCCGAAGATAGATCCACCTGAAAGCTCCAACCTTTGGGCACCTTCTTCGTTCTTTGAAGAAAACTTGTTCACTTGGTTTGCTAAACCTTGTGAACTAGAATGAGTAGAGAAGAGTTTGTATGGGATTTTATCTATGGTTCTTGATTCTCAACTCATGAGATATATGAACCAAAGAGTCAAGAGAGGGAGCAAGAGGAAGAGGGTGAAAGCAAGAGCAAGAGAGCTCAAGAACAAGAGAGAGAATGAGCAAGTGAGAATGAGACTCTCTTTTTTCTTTCACCCTCTCATAATCCAAAACAATGATAACACATCATACCAATCAAGTGTTATGTGATGGTTGAAGCAACCATAACCATATCATTTCATGCACTCATTTTGCACAAAAGAGCAAGCAAGCATAAGTCTTTGCCATGAAATGATAGCTATGGTTATCATGATGGTCAACTAGTCAAGCATAGTCAACCGGTCAACAAAGTCAACAAGTCAACAAAAGTCAACAAGTCAACAAAGTCAACAAGTCAACAACCATGTCACCATAATACTTAATTAATATAATTGTTAATCACATATCATATTCTCATTAGGGTTGATCAAAAAGGTCAATAGTCAACGGTCAACTGTCAACAACCCTAATGAGAATCCGCTGCCTCTGTCTCCCTGTCAACTGTGCATACACACCCGCATCCGCGTTCCGAGGAACACGAATGCAAACTGGATAAATCCAATCCCAAAAGGTACACTAGGATCTGGCTTATACCAAAGCCCGCTAGTGTAAACTGTCCGGACATTGTACGTGCACAAGTGCACGGATGCGACCGAACCCTGTCGCAAAACCATGCGACCTGTCGCAAAACCATGCGACCTCTACTCTTTTTCCTAAAGGCGAAAAGCTTTCTGTGTGGGACTCTAAAGACTCGACACTACGCTGGCAGTGGGTTTAACCACAGACCGCAAGCGGCACTAGCTGTGCGTAACGGTCCCCAGGTAGTGCCGACAAGAAGACCGACGAGGCGAAACCCATCTGAACTCCTACTGAGCCTGAATGTGACATTCACCGTACAGTCTGGTCTGTTCGTCTGATACATCGCATGGCGGGCCTAGGGGGCGGTAAACGTCAGTCCCCCAATAGCGGTACAAGTCGTGTCGGAGTGAAGCCCAAAACACCCTGAGATCACACTGGAAGCCTACCAGTATATCTCGTTTGCCCTGGCCAGGGACTACTCGTGTAATGGCTCTCCTAGACACAGCACGATGTCAACCCCCAATACCGGGAGAGACGAATCCTGTCTAACCGTCACTGCCTCCAAGTGCTTCAGGACTGCACCCAACTACCACCTGTTTGCATGACTCCTTTGAGCCGTGGTAGGGTAGTAATCAAAGTGCAGTGGGAACACACTCGAGGCGAAGTGACAGTGTCAAGTCAGCGGACTAAGCTGTACTCATGTCACCTGGGAACTGATAACTGACGATAGGCATAATACCAACTAGTCAGTTCCCGACGAGTCCTGTCCAGTGTACTCGTAACCCAACGAGCACCCGCATACTATCTCAAGTACGACGTACCGACGGCTGTGGGACAGACCGTCTCCCACACTGGGATGAGAAGCGCATGTGCTAGTCTACTCCAGAGTATCGATGCCCTGTCTCGATAGTCCTGCGACCAGGGACCTGCATAAGGATGTGCTTATAGATTACCCAGCCCCACTAGTGTGACTGCCATCACAACGCTGGTAATCAAGCAAAGATCCTAAGGGCTCCACTAATGTGTATAGGCGATGTATTAAAATAAACACATGTACACATTGAAGTAGAAACAAACCAAGTAGCATACTACTATTTTAAGCAAGATTGTATATACAAGGTGAATATCCCAAGCATCCATTAAGTAATATACAAACTAGTATGATACAGTAATGGCCTTTAGGGCATATACACTAACAATCTCCCACTTGCACTAAGGCCATGTACTGGCGTATCGAAGACTTATCATCTCGATCAGCCGCTCGAACTGAGTCTGGGGCAGGGCCTTGGTGAATGGATCTGCAGTGTTATCTTCTGAAGCGACTCTCCGAACCTCGATCTCCTGGCGATCCACGATCTCCCTGATCAGGTGATACCGCCTCAAGATGTGCCTGGATCTCTGATGGGACCTGGGTTCCTTCGCTAAAGCTATAGCCCCGTTGTTGTCGCAATACAGAGGTATTGGATCAACAATGGACGGAACCACCTGAAGTTCTTTCAAGAACTTCCTCATCCAGACAGCTTCTTTTACGGCATCAGATGCAGCGATGTATTATGCTTCCATCGTCGAGTCTGCAACGGTTTCTTGTTTGGAACTCTTCCAACACACCGCTCCTCCATTGAGGGTAAAGACAAAACCCGACATGGACTTGGAATCATCCTTGTCACTCTGGAAGCTGGAGTCAGCAAATGCCTCGATCTGGAGGTCTTTTCCGCCATACACCAAGAACATCTCCTTAGTCCTTCTCAGGTACTTGAGAATGTTCTTTACTGCTATCCAGTGTTTCTCCCCAGGGTTTGACTGGTACCGGCTTACCACACTCAGTGCATAAGCTACATCCGGTCTGGTACATAACATCGCATACATTATAGAGCCTACCGCAGAAGCGTAGGGTATAATAGACATGCGATCCCTCTCCAAATCAGTCTTGGGAGACATCTCTTTGGAGAGAGTGATCCCGTGACAAGCCGGTAGGTTACCACGCTTGGAATCTTCCATACTGAATCTTTTCAGTACGGTGTCGATGTACCTGGACTGAGAAAGTCCTAATATCCTATTGGATCTATCACGATGGATCCGGATCCCCAGGATGTATGAGGCATCACCCAGGTCTTTCATGGAGAACCTGTGCGACAAGAACCCCTTGACAGATTGTAGCATAGGAATGTCATTTCCTATTAAGAGAATGTCATCCACGTATAAAACGAGGAATACTACAGTTCTCGCTACAAATCTACTATAGATGCATGGTTCATCTGGATTTTTGATAAAGCCAAATTCCTTGACCGTCTCATCAAAACAGATGTTCCAACTCCGCGATGCCTGCTTTAGTCCATAGATGGACTTAAGCAACTTGCGCACCTTTCCGCTGCTCCCACTCTGAATGAAACCCTCTGGCTGGTCCATATAGACACACTCCTCTAAATTTCCATTTAGAAAAGCTGTCTTTACGTCCATCTGCCAAATCTCATAATCGTGGAAGGCAGCAATGGCAAGAAGGATCCGAATGGATTTCAGCATAGCCACTGGAGAAAAGGTTTCGTCATAGTCCAAACCAGGTCTTTGACGAAAACCCTTTGCTACAAGTCTAGCTTTATTGGTCTCAACCTGTCCATCTACACCAATCTTCCTTTTGAAGATCCACTTGCATCCTACGGGTTTTACCCCTTCTGGAGCAATGTCCAACGTCCATACTTTGTTGGTGTACATGGACTCCATTTCGGTCCGCATTGCATCCAGCCATTTCACTGAGTCAATGCTCTGAACGGCCTGCTGGAAGCTAGTAGGCTCATCATAATCTATGATGCAATCCTCTCTGTCCCCGTCTATGAGAAAACCGTAGTATCTCTCGGGCAGATGAGACTGCCTACTACTTCTGCGGAGTGGCGTAAGAATGTCCTGTTCTTTTGAACCCTCTGGTTCCACTAAACTTTCAGTAATAGTTCGTGGTTCTGGAATTTCTTCCAGTTCTACTGTGCTCCCACTTATCTGGTTTTCCAAAAACTCAGTTTCCAAGAAGTAGGCATGACGAGAAACAAGAACTTTTTGTTCCTCTTCACAGTAGAAGAAATATCCCTTGGAGTTCTTTGGATATCCCACAAACTTGCACTGTACTGAGCGTGCCTCGAGCCTGTCCGCATACTGCTTTTTGACAAAAGCTGGACATCCCCATGCCTTAATGTGCTTAAGATAGGGTCTCTTCCCACACCACATCTCATATGGTGTAATAGGCACAGTCTTAGTTGGAACTCGGTTCAAAAGGTATGCTGCTGATTCTAGCGCATACCCCCAGAATGATCGCGGTAACTCAGCGTTACTCATCATGGACCGTACCATATCCAATAGGGTTCGGTTCCGTCTCTCCGATACACCGTTATGTTGCGGAGTGTATGGAGGAGTAAGCTGAGAGAGAATCCCGTTCTCTTTTAAATAGTCCAGGAACTCGGCACTTAAGTATTCTCCACCTCGATCCGATCTTAGAATCTTAATACTTTTGCCGGTCTGTTTTTCTACTTCACTTTTATATTCCTGGAACTTTCCAAAGGCTTCGGACTTATGTTTCATCAAGAATACATAACCGTACCTTGAAAAGTCATCCGTAAAAGTGATGAAGTAAGAATAACCGCTTCGCGCATGTGTAGACATTGGACCGCACACGTCGCTGTGTACGAGTCCCAAGAGCTCGCTCGCTCTTACTCCGTGTCCAGTAAGAAGACTTTGTCATCTTTCCTTTGAGACAGGATTGACAAGTGGCATACGATTGATATTCGAACGGATTCAAATATCCTTCTGTATGTAACTTCGTCAACCTTCTCTCATTGATGTGACCCAGTCTACAATGCCATAAGAAATTTTGATTTATATCCGGAGACTTTCTTTTATGTGTATTCTGGACGTTGAAAATCTGTGGTTGGTTTAATACGTATATACCATTACTCAATGTACCTGACCCAATCAAAACTTGATTAAGGTGAATGTTTACAACATTACTTACAAACGCAAATTCATAACCTTCTTTAGAAACTAAAGATACAGAAATGATATTACAAGTTGCGTTTGGTACAAAAAAGCAATTACGCAAAACCAAAACATATCCATCTGACATTCCCAGGTGATAGTCCCCCACGGCTTTAGCATTCATGCTAGCTCCGTTCGCAACTCTGAGGGTCATGTCACCTGCTTTCAAAACACTACGGTTTCTCAACGCCTGCAAAGAATTACAGATATGAGATCCTGATCCGGTATCCAATACCCAGGAAGTAGAGTTTATTGAAAGACAGTTTTCGATAACATACACACCTGAAGCTGAAGCTGCAACCTGCTTCAATTCCTGTGTTCTGGCCTTCCAGGCCCTGCAATCATTCTTCCAATGTCCTTTCTTATGACAATAGAAGCATTCTTCCTTATCCACAAGCTTCCCCGCCTTCTTTGTTGCTTTTGCTTTTCCCTTCGGATCCACTTTACTAACACCGCCCCTTGGTTTGGCGGGGGCTTTCTTCTTCTTTCCCTTGGCTTTCGCCTTGGACCTAGAAGAAGATGATCCTCCTACAAACAAAGTGGATGTTTCCCTATCTTTCTGTAGGGTGCCCTCTGCGCTCCTCAGCATGTTGAGGAGTTCTGAAAGTTCAACCTCCTTTTCTTGTAGGTTGAAATTCAGTATAAACTGGGCATAAGTGGAAGGAAGGGACTGGAGAACTAAGTCTGTATAGAGCTCACTCTCCAATGTGGTCCCTAGGTCCGCGAGCTCCTCAGTGTAGCTGATCATCTTTAGCACATGCTCTGCTACTGATGATCCGACGGCCATCCTTGCCGAAAATAACTTTTTCGACGCTTCGTATCTTGCGATACGAGATTGCTCTCCATACAGTTCTTTTGTATGAAGAAATATGGATTCGAAGTCCATATTCTCGTGCCTCCTCTGATGTTCATTGTCCATAGAGGCAAGTACGAGGCACTTGGCCTTCGCGCTATCAATCTCCCAAGTCTTACGGATTTCCTTATCCGCGACGCTGGAAGTGGGACCAGGGACAGGGGGAGCTTTGGTGGTAAGAAGATACCCCAGCTTGTCGTAAGTGATTGCCATTTTGACATTCCTGAGCCAATCTTTGTAGTTTGGCCCTGTCAGTATGTTTTTATCTAGGAGTAACTTAAGTCCAGTCATGTCGATTGGTCGCTGCAATTAGGAGAGAGAGAAGAAACACTCAGCATGATACTCTTGCAAGTTTAGAATGGTTTTTAGTTTGTCTAAACAGGATGGCTCCCACTGTTTCTCGAATCCATCCTCAAACCATAAAGGAAGAATTAGTCGGGATCAATCCCACCGCTCAATACTTGCTTAACCGTTCAGCCAGGCCAGTGTTGGTACTTCGAGGGAGGTTTTCCAACGCTTTCGCGAAGTTCCTTAATTTAAGAACCTCTTTTCCCTGGGGGCGTAGCCCCGCTAACACCTTTCTAGGCACCTACTAGGTTTATAGCATTGATCGATTAGTGAGAAATTTCCCGAGGAGTAGCATATACTCACAGTAGGATCGGGATCCAAATATCATCGCGTGACGAAACTGAAGGAATCCTACCAGAATCATCACACTCCAAATGGTATGCAAATCTAGCAAGTTTCAGTACTTATGAAACTCCCGATGTGGATTTTTGCCCCATGCTCTTATGACCTTGACTTTGGCCAACAAATCATAAGTCACATGTCAAGTTCTACCCGTCGTTCTCCAGGTTAATTTGAATCCACCCGTACCTACCCTTGACTTTGGCCAACAAGGCAGTACGACTGTTCCAAATCAACGCATCTATCTATGCTGCACATGAATGCCCAATAGCTACCAATCACTATGCCTTGACTTTGGCCAACAAACACAGCTTGAATACTATTGACCATTCATATGAAACGACGGAGGGCTACGAATGGTTTTGGCTAAACCGTGAACGTAGTGAACTTTATATAGTCGATGGAACGAGATAGCTTTTAAAAGGAGTGGCTCAAACTCCGCATTTAAAAGTTAGTTTTGAAAAGAACCGAGTGGTTTTTCGAAAGTGTTCCAACGACTTTAACTTGGTTTATTATCTTGCATTAGTTCTTTTAATGCGTCCCATCATTTAATCCTACCATTGCAGAAAACAACCAAAATATGACGTACGCTTATACCATTCGCATTCGCCACTGGGCCCCGTCATTACCCGTTAGGTTACTTAACTAACGACAGAGCGGGGGCTGGGCTAGCGCGTCTGTAAAACATAAGCAACGCCTAAATAATATCATATATAGATATAAACTGCAATGATAGCCATTTCAGATCACAGATGAATACATTGGATATACTAGGAATCTACAATTCGTACGAGCCTGTAACGAAAAGCAGATTACACGGTCGCGGTGAATAGCCAATACCCCACCCAAGACCCCTACGGGTGCGGCAAACTACCCGCCAAGTACCCGAAGCGAAGCAACCTCCCTCATCCCCGTGAGTAGGCCACTCGGCACTTCGGCATACCCGGTAGTTTGTGCACCCCCTCCATGGGTCTATCCTAGGAGCAAAAACAGTAAAAAGAAATTATACAATGACGGCTACAACCCCGACCCGGTTGTGCGGCCATACAAATAATTATTACATCAATTTACAAATTTACATGAATTGAAAGAAAAGAAAAACTCTCGTCTCACAACCCCCGGCTATTCACCCGCGACAATCCAACATATTCATATACACATTCCAGCAACATTACAGATCACAGATTTGTATAACCCCCACTAATCGACATATAGCGATTAGCAGACGTTCAATACAAATATCACATTACAGAAAAACCCGTTAGCTTAAGTCTTTAAGAAGTTCGATCAAAAATACGGATTTTCGGGACCCCAAAAACAAAATTTTCGTTCTGGAAAATCTGGGCAGAAAATACATATTCCAAAAATCCCAAAACAACCCCAGAAATACACTGCACTAAAGATGGACCTCGGCCGAGTCAACTCGGCCGTGGAACCGCGGCGGGAGCGTGCTCCCGCCGCGTTTCCGCGGCGCTTTGACTCGATCGTTGGACCAAATTTGGAGGTTATTCTAATAAAAGCCTGAGCCGATTTTTAAGATGAAAATTATCAACTTTTAAACAGAATAAAAATCGACAGAAACTTGAAATTCTCGGGTTCGTTTTCGTGACTTTTTCTTTGATCGATCTTCTAGTTACTTGCTAACATGTTAGATAGAGTTTAACTAGGCTCTGATACCACAGTAAGTCCATGCTACCTCTCCCGGTAATTTCGGGCATGCAGAATTTGATAAAAAACGATTTTTATAGAGGTGGTAACATGGACTTAAAACCCGGATCTTTGTTAAACATCTAACTAACAACCTAACTATGAGTTGCTAACTACTCGGTTAGGGGGTTATACCTTTCCTTGTCTCGAACTCCTTCGTCTTCAAACTCCGATGGTAGTCCGGATCGGCTTCTTCCCGTCGTCTCCTTACGCCGAAGATAGATCCACCTGAAAGCTCCAACCTTTGGGCTCCTTCTTCGTTCTTTGAAGAAAACTTGTTCACTTGGTTTGCTAAACCTTGTGAACTAGAATGAGTAGAGAAGAGTTTATATGGGATTTTATCTATGGTTCTTGATTCTCAACTCATGAGATATATGAACCATAGAGTCAAGAGAGGGAGCAAGAGGAAGAGGGTGAAAGCAAGAGCAAGAGAGCTCAAGAACAAGAGAGAGAATGTGCAAGTGAGAATAAGGCTCTCTTTTGTCTTTCACCCTCTCATAATCCAAAACAATGATAACACATCATACCAATCAAGTGTTATGTGATGGTTGAAGCAACCATAACCATATCATTTCATGCACTCATTTTGCACAAAAGAGCAAGCAAGCAAAAGTCTTTGCCATGAAATGATAGCTATGGTTATCATGATGGTCAACTAGTCAAGCCTAGTCAACCAGTCAACAAAGTCAACAAGTCAACATAAGTCAACAAGTCAACAAGTCAACAACCATGTCACCATAATACTTAATTAATATAATTGTTAATCACATATCATATTCTCATTAGGGTTGATCAAAAAGGTCAATAGTCAACGGTCAACTGTCAACAACCCTAATGAGAATCCGCTGCCTCTGTCTCCCTGTCAACTGTGCATACACACCCGCATCCGCGTTCCGAGTAACACGAATGCAAACTGGATAAATCCAATCCCAAAAGGTACACTAGGATCTGGCTTATACCAAAGCCCGCTAGTGTAAACTGTCCGGACACTGTACGTGCACAAGTGCACGGATGTGACCGAACCCTGTCGCAAAACCATGCGACCTGTCGGAAAACCATGCGACCTGTCGGAAAACCATGCGACCTGTACTCTTTTGCCTAAAGGCGAAAAGCTTTCTGTATGGGACTCTAAAGACTCGACACTACGCTGGCAGTGGGTTTAACCACAGACCGCAAGCAGCACTAGCTGTGCGTAACGGTCCCCAGGTAGTGCCGACAAGAAGACCGACGAGGCGAAACCCATCTGAACTCCTACTAAGCCTGAATGTGACATTCTCCGTACAGTCCGGTCTGTTCGTCTGATACATCGCATGGGGGCCTAGGGGGCGGTAAACGTCAGTCCCCCAATAGCGGTACAAGTCGTGTCGGAGTGAAGCCCAAAACACCCTGAGATAAAACTGGAAGCCTACCAGTATATCTCGTTTGCCCTGGCCAGGGACTACTCATGTAATAGCTCTCCTAGACACAGCGCGATGTCAACCCCCAATACCGGGAGAGACGAATCCTGTCTAACCGTCACTGCCTCCAAGTGCTTCGGGACTGCACCCAAATACCACCTGTTTGCACGACTCCTTTGAGCCGTGGTAGGGTAGTAATCAAAGTGCAGTGGGAACACACTCGAGGCGAAGTGACAGTGTCAAGTCAGCGGACTAAGCTGTACTCATGTCACCTGGGAACTGATAACTGACGATAGGCATAATACCAACTAATCAGTTCCCGACGAGTCCTGTCCAGTGTACTCGTAACCCAACGAGCACCCGCATACTATCTTAAGTACGACGTACTGACGGCTGTAGGACAGAACGTCTCCCACACTGGGATGAGAAGCGCATGCGCTAGTCTACTCCGGAGTATCGATGCCCTGTCTCGATAGTCCTGCGACCAGGGACCTGCATAAGGATGTGCTTATAGATTACCCAGCCCCACTAGTGTGACTGCCATCACAACACTGGTAATCAAGCAAAGATCCTAAGGGCTCCACTAATGTGTATAGGCGATGTATTAAAATAAACACATGTACACATTGAAGTAGAAACAAACCAAGTAGCATACTACTATTTTGAGCAAGATTGTATATACAAGGTGAATATCCCAAGCATCCATTAAGTAATATACAAACTAGTATGATACAGTAATGGCCTCTAGGGCATATACACTAACAAGCTTCACCATACTGTAGAAGATGTCTGGCCGAACAGGTCCTCGGGAACGCGTCCCAACCATCGGAGGAATACTCAATACTCGTCGATCCTCGATCAACTTACAACGCACCTGGGTGAGGACTTTTATCCGAACCTGGTCAATTTTCTCCTCGACGATGCCGAAATTTGGCCTGCTGGGTGTGCGCAATATGACCACTCCTGGGTCCAGGTCTCCTCGTATAGTGTTCCAGAAAAGGTCCTGTCGAGGTTTCTCTCAATCTCATTTCTGCCGAATTGCCCGGAAGTTATTATCTTTTCTATATCTGTTTCTTGTTCCAAAACGGCTGCATACTCCTCGCGACTCCTCCTGGAAGGTATATCCATATACTATGCCTCTGCATGCGTATCACATCTCTGATGTCGGCGGAGTGGAACGTCATCATATCCAGATCTTGTACGAACCTTACTCCACTTTTCTGTATTGTCGACTGCTTCGGACTCGTCTCGTCGTGGCTGCATGGACTGAGCTCCAACGGCTATCCTCGTATCTGGAGTCTCCCAAGAAATGCATCTCACCACCTAGCATCCGAATTAAGTCGAGCCATCCGATCAATTCGTCGAAACCTCATGTTCCCCCAAGAGCTCAACATCTTGGGTACAGTATAATAGTATCGAGTACATACCACACCATCGGTGGTCCAGCCGTAGAAGGGCAAACCCAAACCTCACTAATGGCACCGCAGAACTGCCGCAAACCCTAAGGTTCAAGGGCTTTCACACGGTCATTAAGTCGAGTTAGGGTTTCATTCTTCTAGAGGGACCATAGAATTGCCTGCTTGTCTTTCCGAATACTTTAAACTTGGAATAATAGGTTTCTGACATTCGATCGTCACTGTCGACTCTCAACGTCTCCGCGTGAAGTCGTCTCTAGCCGGAATCAATCTATCTGATGACCTCGCATCGGGGTAGCGAACGAACCACATCTCCTAGTCATTCATCCTCGGTGACCTTCTATCATCTCTTAGCACAATCTCGTACTGTAATAGATCCAACATCTGGGCAATATTTCGTTATTCGCAGCAACAACTGGCTCACTCGCCTGCACGCTGAACCGTGCCTTAATCATCATGAATAAGCAATACTTCAACGGTCATCAAAATCTGGCTGGCCTCTGTCAGTGGCTCAATCCTCTGGTACTAATCTGCACGTCCGAGTAATCTCATACAGCGATCCATCCAACGCTCGTGGCGCGAAAACACAACCAAAAGACACATTTCTGCAATCGTGTGTCGCCGGAATTACGCCCTGGTCAGTCCTCGTTCGCAACGAGCTCATACTGACCGCAATTCTAGCCGTAGCTCTCCCTGCCCGTAATCGTGGCAGCAAACCATAACTGGTACCGATGAGGCTAGATCGGAAGGGATATGATACTGAACAAGGAAATGTACATTCTAAGGCTTCTTAAGTGGAGTGGCGTATCGTAAATATGCCGCGGACATACCCACGGTACGTCACTCTACTTTAGTCACCTATTCCATCAACCAAGGGTCACCCTACGCTCCGAAGGTAAAACCTAACGCTCTGATACCAACTTTGTCACGACCCAAAAGTATGGAACATGACCGGTACTTAGACTACGAACGTCTCGAGGCGTACATACTCTAAGTAAGCCGAACCCAGAAATCCAAACCAAAAAAAGTAGTAGAGTGTAGGAAAAACCATATGTGAATCAACCAGTATGCAACATAATATACAACGCCTAAAGGCGAGGATCACAACAGAAAAGGAAGCTCAACAGCAAGAAACCCATGGAAATATAATGCGCGATTCTAAGGTCGAAAGAAATAAACATCACTGGTCTCAATCTCAAATAAGTACATGTTTGGTTGATGGAACTTCTAGATACAACTGAAATATAATATACAATGAAAAATGATGGGTACGATACAATAAACCCACCTACTAGCAAGTCAACCGAAAGGAACAGTGCCCGCAAAGCCGTAATAAAACCTGTACGGCAAACCTGCAAGAAACTGGGGCACAACGGGGGTGAGTTGCCAACTCGTGATTAGAAGAAGATCTACGAACAGAAAATCGCATGTATGACGCAATCCTAGGTCTTACGATCAATATATATAATCCTCAAGTATATAACCAGCAATATATAACCATGGCTCAGGTAAATATCTAACCCAAGTGTAATCCCATGTGCCCGTGTTAGTGCATCAGGTAGTAATGTATCATATGGATGATGTATGAATGCATGAAACAGAATGCATTTACTGAAGAAAACTGCTTTCATCAATTTGTGAGATTTCTGTATTTTTAAAATGAGGTATCATAATGAAATCATCATAAAACAGTGCCTAGCATCGGCACAAAATATAAATCTCAATATCTCGATATCTCTGTATCACAATCTCTGTACCTCAGTATCTCAAAATCGCAATGTCTCAATCACAATATCTAGGGCGCCGTCAGTCCAGACCGGCCCCTACCATCCATCTCATGACCACGACGGTATCCTCCAGATATCCGACGCGTCGGGTAATATCATCGGTCGGTCGTGCTCTCCTGCACAGGCTCAACACCATTTGCTGCGATCTTCTTGCCCCGGGGTACCGCACCGGGCCCACCATGTACCCGAAACGGTTCATCCGCCTCCTCGAATCGGGTCTCGAAATCCATCAGCAAAACTCATGGTGGACGACTCATACATCATGGGAAAACCGAATTTTTATTTAAAAAGAGTGAAAGCAGTTCATATATGTTTTGCGGTTTTCCCCCAAATCCAGAAAATATCATGGAAATCCGAATCATCAATAGCATGTAAAGACGAATATAAGCATGAGAATCCATGAATGCGGCATATAATGGATAATAATATGCATGAAATGACAAGTAATAACTACCATGTTAAGCTGGCATAAATGGCAAGTATACTAATATCATATCACTACTAGCTAACAAGCTAAATCAAGCAATAATATTCTCTAAGTGTACGCGATATGGCAATACCGATGAAGATGTGTGTGCGCCGGCAAATAAGTGTACGTGGTACATACGCATCATCGGTAATGGTGCTGGTGTCCTAACAGCATGATATCAATAATGGAATATGAATCACAATAAGTATGCAATGCAGAGCAACAACAATAATGTACGGGAGATGAATACTAAGCACAATGATAGCTAAACTGCATCTAATGTCATAAGAGTCGTATAGCTACACCACTATAAGGCTGAGCTAAAAGCTAACTGCTGGTAAGGAAAACCGCCTAACCTCTGAGTCGATATATATATATGTATATGTATACAGTCGGTGATCCCGCCTCAATCATATCACATCCGATATAATATCTATGATCAGACAACCTAAGTCTAGAGTGCGGATCAAACATCAGAATATAGCTCGTACGTAATCCGTCGTACGACATCCTCAAATCTGGGTACGGGTCAATATCACATTCGTCATAATATTCATCTGGTATTCTCTTTATCAAATATCGTCATCTGGGTACTGACCTATGTCTAGTACAATGCTAACATCATCACTATATTCATGATCTGACTACTGATCGACAGTCTCGTATAAATCAATGTCATCATCATATATCGTCAATATAATCATAATCCGACTTCCGATCGACAGCCTCTAGCAATTCGATATCATCAGCACACATCAGCGTAAAGAGGTAAACATCGCCCAAGCGGCCTATCATAAACATCTTATCATATCATATCATATCATGTTTCGTAATATAATCACATGTCGATCATTATATATATATGTTACTATTCATATGGCATCATCATCCAAATCCGCTAAAGCATCAAGACGTATCCCAAATACGAATTTTTCATATCACTGATATCATAATCTTGGATCAAATATCATCGATTCATCTCAATCCCATGTATCATCCTCAAGTCTATATGTGAACACATAGTCCCATACCCATGTGAACACATAACCATATAGAATCCCATAACCATATATGAAATAAGGATGTATGCAAGTATGTATGTGTGTGTGTACGTGCAGTGCACCCACTAGTCTAGGGTTTCGCGACACTAAACAATCCAACACACTAATGTCCATCCTAAACATCACCACTAATCCCAAATAACATATAATTATTGTAGGTGTGTATATGCATCCGTATACATCACCACGGACTGCGGGGGTGCTATACGCCATCCACCCGACTTCTCCCCGTAGATATAAATCTACTCACCTTGATTATGTGTGCCGATGCCGATGTCGCCATTTGCATCTCCAACGCCTCGACGCCACGTAGGGTACCTCAAGGGGTCCTAGAATGAAGGAGAAAGGACGGAAGAAGGAGGAAGGGCTGTTGCTGTTAGTGTATATGCCCTAGAGGCCATTACTGTATCATACTAGTTTGTATATTACTTAATGGAAGCTTGGGATATTCACAGTTGTATATACAATCTTGCTCAAAATAGTAGTATGCTACTTGGTCTGTTTCTACTTCAATGTGTACATGTGTTTATTTTATTATATCACCTATACGCATTAGTGGAGCCCTTAGGATCTTTGCGTGATTACCAGCGTTGTGATGGCAGCCACACTAGTGGGGGCTGGGTAATCTATAAGCACATCCTTATGCAGGTCCCTAGTCGCAGGACTATCGAGACAGGGCATCGATACTCCGGAGTAGACTAGCGTATGGGCTTCTCATCCCAGCAGGGGAGACGGTCTGTCCCACAGCCGTCAGTACGTCGTACTTGAGATAGTATGCGGGTGCTCGTTAGGTTACGAGTACACTGGACAGGACTCGTCGGGAACTGATTGGTTGGTACTATACCTATCGTCAGTTATCAGTTCCCAGGTGACATGAGTACAGCTTAGTCCGCTGACTTGACACTGTCACTTCGCCTCGAGTGTGTTCCCACTGTACTTTGATTACTACCTTACCAAGGCTCAAAGAAGTCGTGCAAACAGGTAGTAGTTGGGTGCAGTCCCGAAGCACTTGGAGGCAGTGACGGTTAGACATGATTCGTCTCTCCCGGTATTGGGGGTTGACATCGCGCTGTGTCTAGGAGAGCCATTACACGTGTAGTCCCTGGCCAGGGCAAGCGAGATATACTGGTAGGCTTCCTGTGTTATCTCAGGGTGTTTTGGGCTTCACTCCGACACGACTTGTACCTCTATTAGGGGACTGACGTTTACCGCCCCCTAGGCCCGCCATGCGATGTATCAGACGAACAGACCGGACTGTACGGAGACTGTCACAGTCAGACTCAGTAGGAGTTCAGATGGGTTTCACCTCGTCAGTCTTCTTGTCGGCATCTACCTAGGGACCGTTACGCACAGCTAGTGCCGCTTGCGGTCTGTGGTTAAACCCACTGCCAGCGTAGTGTCGAGTCTTTAGAGTCCTACAAAGAAAGCTATTCGCCTTTAGGCAAAAGAGTAGAGGTCGCATGGTTTTGCGACAGGGTTCGGTCACATCCGTGCACTTGTGCACGTACAGTGTCCGGACAGTTAACACTAGCGGGCTTTGGTTTAAGCCAGATCCTAGTGTACGTTTTGGGATTGGTTTTATCTCGTTTGTATTCGTGTTCCTCGGAACGCGGATGCGGGTGTGTATGCACAGTTGACAGAAAGACAGAGGCAGAGTATTCTCATTGGGGTTGTTGACTGTTGTCTATTGACAGTTGACTGTTGACCATTGACTTTTGCTTAACCCTAATGAGAATAAGATATATGATTAACATTAATATTAATTAAGTATTATAGTGACATGGTTGTTGAGGGGTTGACTTGTTGACTTGTTGACTTTGTTGACCGGTTGACTGGGTTGGACTAGTTGACCATCATCATGACAATGGCTATCATTCCATGGCAAAGACTTTTGCTTGCTTGTTTATTTATTCAAAATCAGTGCATGAAATGATATAGCCATTTTGACTTAAACCATTTACACAATACTTGATTACTATTTTTGTTATGATGGCTTTTGGATTATGAGAGGTGAGAATGAGAAGAGTATGGTTCATTCTATCATTTGCTTTCTCTATCTTGAGCTCTCTCATTCTCAAGCTCTCCCTCTACTTCTTGCTCTCTCTACCTCAAGGCAAACCATTCTCATGTGTTGAGACTTATTGCCTTAGAGATAAAATGACAGCAAAACATTCCTCTACTCATTCTAGTTCACAAGGCCTAGCAAGCCAAGTGATCTAGTTTCTTCAAAGTTCGAAGAAGAAGCCAAAGGTAGAAGCTTTCGGGTGGATCCATCTTCGGCGCAAGGAGACGACGAGGTGAGGCCGATTCGTACACCGGGAGGAGTCGAAGACGAAGGAGTTCAAGGAAGGTATAGCCCCCTAACCGAGTAGGTAAACTCTTGTTAGGTTGTTAGTTAGTAGTTTAACAAAGATCCGTATTGGTAGTCCATGTTACCACCCTCTTGAAAATCGTTTTTCACCAATTCCGCAACCCCGTAAGTACCGGGGAAGGGTAGCATGGACTTACAGTGGTATCAGAGCCTAGTTAAACTCTATCTAACATGTTAGCAAAGTAGCTAGAAATTCGATCGGAGAAAAAGTCCCGAAATGAACCCGAAATTCATGTTTGCTGTCGATTTTTAAAGTTCTGTAAAAATTATAAATCATGCTTCAAAAATCGACGCAGGGTTTTTATAGTCTACTGTAGAAAAACGGTCCAAAGATCCCACCAAACCAGCGCGGAAACGCGGCAATAGCTTGCTATTGCCGCGGTTCCGCGGCCGATTAAGCTCCTCTCTGGATCGTCTTCACCGCAGTTTGTTCTATGGGGTATTTTGGGATTTTTGGTATATGTTTTTTCAGCCCAGATTTTCCAGAAAGAAAAATTTATTTTTGGGGCTTTAAAAACCGTATTTTGATCGAGTTTCTAAAGACTTAAGCTGATGGGTATTTCTGCGATGTGATATTTGTATTGAACGTCTGCTAATCGCTATATGTCGATTAGTGGGGGTTATACAAATCTGTGATCTGTAATATTGCTGGAATGTGTATATGAATTCATTGGATTGTCGCGGGTGAATAGCCGGGGGTTGTGAGACGAGAGTTTTCTTTTCTTTCACTTCATGTAAATTTGTAAATTGATGTAATAATTATTTATATGGCCGCACAACCGGGTCGGGGTTGTAGCCGTCATTGTATAATTTCTTTTTACTGTTTTTGCTCCTAGGATAGACCATGGAGGGGGTGCACAAACTACCGGGTATCCCGAAGTGCCGAGTGGCCTACTCACGGAGTTGAGGGAGGTTGCTTCGCTTCGAGTACTTGGTGGGTAGTTTGCCGCACCCGTAGAGGTCTTGGGTGGGGTATTGGCTATTCACCGCGACCGTGTAATCTGCTTTTCGTTACAGGCTCGTACGAATTGCGGATTCCTAGTATATCCAATGTATTCATCTGTGATCTGAAATGGCTATCATTGCAATATATCTATATATGATATTATTTAGGCGTTGCTTATGTTTTACAGCCGCGCTAGCCCAGCCCCCGCTCTGTCGTTAGTTAATTAACCTAACGGGTAATGACGGGGCCCCGTGGCGAATGCGAATGGCATAAGCGTACGTCATATTTTGGTTGTTTTCTGCAATGGTAGGATTAAATGATAGGACGCATTAAAAGAACTAATGCAAGAAAAATATGCATTAAAAGAACTAATGCAAGAAAATAAACCAAGTAAAGTCATTGGAACACTTTCGAAAACCCATTCGGTTCTTTTCAAAACCAACTTTTAAATGCGGAGCTTGAGCCACTCCTTTTAAAAGCTATCTCGTTCCATCGATTATATCAAGTTCACTACGTTCACGGTTTCGCCAAAACCATCCGTAGCCTTCCGTCATTTCAGTTAAATATTCGGTAGTATTCAAGCTATGTATTTTGACCTCACGCCAAGGAATAGTGATTGGTAGCTGCCGGATATTTATCTGTTGCATAGATAGAATGCGTTGGTTTGAGACAGTCGTATTGCCATTTTGGCCTACGTCAAGGGTAGGTACGGGTGGGTTTAAATTAACCTGGATAATGATGGGAAGAACTTGACATGTGACTTATGACATTTTGACCTCACGCTAAGGTCATAAGAGCATGGGGCAAAAATCCACATCGGGAGTTTCATAAGTACTGAAACTTGCTAGCACTGCATACCATTTGGAGTGTGATGATTCTGGTAGGATTCCTTCAGTTTTGTCACGCGATGATATTTGGGTCCCGATCCTACTGTGAGTATATGCTACTCCTCGGGAAATTTCTCACTTAACGATCAATGCTATAAACTAAGTAGGTGTCTAGAAAGGTGTTAGCGGGGCTACGCCCACAGGGAAAAGAGGTTATTTAATTAAGGAACTTCGCGAAAGCGTTGGAAAACCTCCCTCGAAGTACCGACAACAGCCTGGCCGAACGGTTAAGCAAGAATTGTACGGTGAGATTGATCCTGACTAATTCTTCCTTTTTGGTTTGAGGAGGGATTCGAGAGACAGTGGGAGCCATCCTGTTTAGATAAACTAAAAACCACTCTAAACTTGCAAGAGCATCATGCTGAGTGTTTCTTCTCTCTCTCCTAATTACAGCGACCAAGCGACATGACTGGACTTAAGTTACTTCTAGATAAAAACATACTGACAGGGCCAAACTACAAAGATTGGCTCAGGAATGTCAAGATGGCAATCACTTACGACAAGCTGGGGTATCTTCTTACCACCAAAGCTCCCCCTGTCCCAGGTCCCAAAACCAGCGTCGCCGATAAGGAAATCCGTAAGACCTGGGAACTAGACTGCGCGAAGGCCAAGTGCCTCATGCTTGCCTCTATGGACAACGAACATCAGAGGAGGCACGAGAATATGGACCTCGAATCCATATTTCTCCATACAAAAGAACTGTATGGAGAGCAATCTCGTATTGCAAGATACGAAGTGTCGAAGATGTTATTTTCGGCAAGATTGGCCGTCGGATCATCGGTAGCGGAACACGTGCTTAGGATGATTGGCTACATTGAGGAGCTCGCGGACCTTGGGACCACGTTGGAGAATGAGCTCTATACGGACTTGATTCTCCAGTCCCTTCCTTCCACTTACGCCCAGTTTATACTGAACTTCAACTTACAAGAAAAGGAAGTTGAACTTTCAGAACTTCTCAATATGCTGAGGAGCGCAGAGGGCACCCTACAGAAAGGTAGGGAAACATCCACTTTGTTTGTAGGAGGATCTACTTCTTCTAGGTCCAAGGCGAAAGCCAAGGGAAAGAAGAAGAAAGCCCCCGCCAAACCAAGGGGCGGTGTTAGTAAAGTGGATACGAAAGGAAAGGCAAAAGCAACTAAGAAAGTGGGGAAGCTTGTGGATGAAGAAGAATGCTTCTATTGTCATAAGAGTGGACACTGGAAGAAAGATTGCAGGGCTTGGAAGGCCAGAACACAGGATCTGAAGCAGGTTGCGGCTTCAGCTTCAGGTGTGTATGTTATTGAAAACTGTCTTTCAATAAACTCTACTTCCTGGGTTTTGGATACCGGATCAGGATCTCATATCTGTAATTCTTTACAGGCGTTGAGAAACCGTAGGGTTTTGAAGGCAGGTGACATGACCCTCAAAGTTGCAAATGGAGCTAGCATGGATGCTAAGGCTATGGGGGACTATCACCTGGGGTTGTCAAATGGACACGTTTTGATTTTGCGTAATTGCTATTTTGTACCCAACGCAACTTGTAATATCATTTCTGTATCTTTGACTTGTAAAGAAGGTTATGAATTTGCGTTTGTAAGTAATGTTGTAAACATTCACCTTAATCAAGTTCTGATTGGGTCAGGTACATTAAGTAATGGTATATACGTATTAAACCAACCACAGATTTTCAATGTCCAGAATACACACAAAAGAAAGTCTCCGGAAATAAATCAGGCTTTCTTATAGCATTGTAGACTGGGTCACATCAATGAGAGAAGGTTGACGAAGTTACATACAGAAGGATATTTGAATTCGTTCGAATATCAATCATATGCCACTTGTCAATCCAGTCTCAAAGGAAAGATGACAAAGACTCCGTTCATTGGACACGGAGTAAGAGCGAGCGAGCTCTTGGGACTCGTACACAGCGACGTGTGCGGTCCAATGTCTACACATGCGCGAAGCGGTTTTTCTTACTTCAATACTTTTACGGATGATTTTTCAAGGTTCAGACATGTCTTCTTAATGAAACATAAATCCGAAGCCTTTGGAAAGTTCCAGGAATATAAGAATGAAGTAGAAAAACAAACCGGCAAAAGTATCAAGATTCTAAGATCGGATCGAGGTGGTGAATACTTGAGTGCCGAGTTCCTGGACTATTTAAAAGAGAACGGAATTCTCTCTCAGCTTACTCCTCCATATACTCCGCAACATAACAGTGTATCGGAGAGACGGAACCGAACCCTATTGGATATGGTACGCTCCATGATGAGTAACGCTGAGTTACCGCGATCATTCTGGGGATATGCGCTAGAATCAGCCGCATACCTTTTGAACCGAGCACTAAGACTGTGCCTACCACACCATATGAGTTATGGAGTGGGAAGAAACCCTATTTTCAATATCTGAAGATCTGGGGATGTCCAGCTTTTGTAAAAAAGCAGCATGCGGACATACTCGAGGCACGCTCAGTACTATGCAAGTTTGTGGGATACCCAAAGAACACCAGGGGGTATCTTTTCTACCACGCAGAGGAACAAAAAGTCCTTGTTTCTCGTAATGCCCACTTTCTAGAACACCAGTTCTTGGAAAAGGAAATTAGTCGGAGCGCAGTAGAACTGGAAGAAATTCCAGAACCACAGACTATTACTGAAAGCTTAGTAGAACCAGAGGGTTCAAAAGAACAGGACATTCCTACGCCGCTCCGCAGGAGTAGTAGGCAGTCTCATCTGCCCGAGAGATACTACGGTTTTCTCATAGACGGGGATAGAGAGGATTGCATCATAGATTATGATGAGCCTACTAGCTTCCAGCAGGCCGTTCAGAGCGTTGACTCGGTAAAATGGCTGGATGCAATGCGGACCGAAATGGAGTCCATGTACACCAACAAAGTATGGACGTTGGACATTGCTCCAGACGGGGTAAAACCCGTAGGATGCAAGTGGATCTTCAAAAGGAAGATTGGTGTAGATGGACAGGTTGAGACCTATAAAGCTAGACTTGTTGCAAAGGGTTTTCCTCAAAGACCTGGTTTGGACTATGACGAAACCTTTTCTCCAGTGGCTATGCTGAAATCCATTCGGATCCTTCTTGCCATTACTGCCTTCCACGATTATGAGATTTGGCAGATGGACGTAAAGACCGCTTTTCTAAATGGAAATTTAGTGGAGTGTGTCTATATGGACCAGCCATAGGGTTTCATTCAGAGTGGGAGCAGCGGAAAGGTGGTCAAGTTGCTTAAGTCCATCTATGGACTAAAGCAGGCATCGCAGAGTTGGAACATCTGCTTTGATGAGACGGTCAAAGAATTTGGCTTTATCAAAAAACCAGATGAACCATGCATCTATAGTAGATTTGTAGCGAGAACTGTAGTATTCCTCGTTTTATACGTGGATGACATTCTCTTAATAGGAAATGACATTCCTATGCTACAATCTGTCAAGGGGTTCTTGTCACACAGGTTCTCCGTGAAAGACCTGGGTGATGCCTCATACATCCTGGGGATCCGGATCCATCGTGATAGATCCAAGAGGATATTAGGACTTTCACAGTCCAGGTACATCGACACCATACTTAAAAGATTCAATATGGAAGATTCCAAGCGCGGTAATCTACCGGCTTGTCACGGGATCACCCTTTCCAAAGAGATGTCTCCCAAGAATGATTTGGAGAGGGATCGCATGTCTATTATACCCTACGCTTCTGCGGTAGGCTATATAATGTATGCGATGTTGTGTACCAGACCGGATGTAGCTTATGCACTTAGTGTAGTAAGCCGGTATCAGTCAAACCCTGGGGAGAAACACTGGATAGCGGTAAGGAACATTCTCAAGTACCTGAGAAGGACTAAGGAGATGTTCTTGGTGTATGGCGGAAAAGACCTCCAGATCGAGGCCTTTGCTGACTCCAGCTTCCAGAGTGACAAGGATGATTCCAAGTCCATGTCGGGTTTTGTCTTTACCCTCAATGGAGGGGCGGTGTATTGGAAGAGTTCCAAACAGGAAACCGTTGCAGACTCGACGATGGAAGCGGAATACATCGCTGCATCTGATGCCGCAAAAGAAGCAGTCTGGATGAGGAAGTTCTTGAAAGAACTTCAGGTGGTTCCGTCCATTGATGATCCAATACCTCTGTATTGCGACAACAACAGGGCTATAGCTTTAGCGAAGGAACCCAGGTCCCATCAGAAATCCAGACACATCTTGAGGCGGTATCACTTGATCAGTGAGATCGTGGATTGCCGGGAGATCGAGGTTCGGAGGGTTGCTTCAGAAGATAACACTGCAGATCCATTCACCAAGGCCTTGCCCCAGACTCAATTCGAGCGGCTGATCGAGATGATAGGTCTTCGATACGCCAGTACATGGCCTTAGTGAAAGTGGGAGATTGTTAGTGTATATACCCTAGAGGCCATTACTGTATCATACTAGTTTGTATATTACTTAATGGAAGCTTGGGATATTCACAGTTGTATATACAATCTTGCTCAAAATAGTAGTATGCTACTTGGTTTGTTTCTACTTCAATGTGTACATGTGTTTATTTTATTATATCACCTATACGCATTAGTGGAGCCCTTAGGATCTTTGCTTGATTACCAGCGTTGTGATGGCAGTCACCCTAGTGGGGGCTGGGTAATCTATAAGCACATCCTTATGCAGGTCCCTAGTCGCAGGACTATCGAGACAGGGCATCGATACTTCGGAGTAGACTAGCGTATGCGCTTCTCATCCCAGCAGGGGAGACGGTCTGTCCCACAGCCGTCAGTACGTCGTACTTGAGATAGTATGCGGGTGCTCGTTAGGTTACGAGTACACTGGACAGGACTGGTCGGGAATTGATTGGTTGTTATTATACCTATCGTCAGTTATCAGTTCCCAGGTGACATGAGTACAGCTTAGTCCGCTGTCTTGATACTGTCACTTCGCCTCGAGTGTGTTCCCACTGTACTTTGATTACTACCCTACCACGGCTCAAAGGAGTCGTGCAAACAGGTAGTAGTTGGGTGCAGTCCCGAAGCACTTGGAGGCAGTGACGGTTAGACAGGATTCGTCTCTCCCGGTATTGGGGGTTGACATCGCGCTGTGTCTAGGAGAGCCATTACACGTGTAGTCCCTGGCCAGGGCAAGCGAGATATACTGGTAGGCTTCCAGTGTTATCTCAGGGTGTTTTGGGCTTCACTCCGACACGACTTGTACTACTATTAGGGGACTGACGTTTACCGCCCCCTAGGCCCGCCATGCGATGTATCAGACGAACAGACCGGACTGTACGAAGACTGTCACAGTCAGACTCAGTAGGAGTTCAGATGGGTTTCACCTCGTCAGTCTTCTTGTCGGCATCTACCTGGGGACCGTTACGCACAGCTAGTGCCGCTTGCGGTCTGTGGTTAAACCCACTGCCAGCGTAGTGTCGAGTCTTTAGAGTCCCATACAGAAAGCTATTCGCCTTTAGGCAAAAGAGTAGAGGTCACATGGTTTTGCGACAGGGTTCGGTCACATCCGTGCACTTGTGCACGTACAGTGTCCGGACAGTTAACACTAGCGGGCTTTAGTTTAAGCCAGATCCTAGTGTACGTTTTAGAATTGGTTTTATCTCGTTTGTATTCATGTTCCTCGGAACGCGGATGCAGGTGTGTATGCATAGCTGACAGAGAGACAGAGGCAGAGTATTCTCATTGGAGTTGTTGACTGTTGACTGTAGACTGTTGACTGTTGACTATTGACTTTTGCTTAACCCTAATGAGAATAAGATATATGATTGACATTAATATTAATTAAGTATTATAGTGACATGTTTGTTGAGGGGTTGACTTTGTTGACTTGTTGACTTTGTTGACCGGTTGACTAGGTTGGACTAGTTGACCATCATCATGACAATGGCTATCATTCCATGGCAAAGACTTTTGCTTGCTTGTTTATTTATGCAAAATGAGTGCATGAAATGATATAGCCATTTTGACTTAAACCATTTACACAATACTTGATTACTATTTTTGTTATGATGGCTTTTGGATTATGAGAGGTGAGAATGAGAAGAGTATGGTTCATTCTATCATTTGCTTTCTCTCTCTTGAGCTCTCTCATTCTCAAGCTCTCCCTCTTCCTCTTGCTCTCTCTACCTCAAGGCAAACCATTCTCATGTGTTGAGACTCATTGCCTTAGAGATAAAAAGACACCAAAACATTCCTCTACTCATTCTAGTTCATAAGGCTTAGCAAGCCAAGTGATCTAGTTTCTTCAAAGTTCGAAGATGAAGCCAAAGGTAGAAGCTTAAGGGTGGATCCATCTTCGGCGCAAGGAGACGACGAGGTGAGGCCAATCCGTACACCGGGAGGAGTCGAAGACAAAGGAGTTCAAGAAAGGTATAGCCCCCTAAACGAGTAGGTAAACTCTTGTTAGGTTGTTAGTTAGTAGTTTAACAAAGATCCGTATTGGTAGTCCATGTTACCACCCTCTTGAAAATCGTTTTTCACCAATTCCGCAACCCCGTAAGTACCGGGGAAGGGTAGCATAGACTTACAGTTGCTGGTGTTGCTTTTGCAGCTGATGCTGTTCCTGTTCTCTGGGCTGAAACTGCTGTAGGAATTGTTGTGGTGGTTTTTGTGGTTGGGCTGAGGTTGTTGTTTTGGTTGCTGCTGTTTTATTGGTGTTGTGTTGTTGTGGTTTTGGTGTGAGTATAGTGGTGTGGTGATGTTGCAATAATGCTAGGGGCTGATTCCTGAGCTGAAGCTGCTTTGGGCTGGTGCTGCTTGCAACTTCTCCCTTTTTTCTTCCTCTGTTGCTGTTGCAGCAGCTTGGTGGCTTATGATCTTGGGGTGTTGCAGGAGTTATGATGTTTTTGTGGCGGATGTAGCTGTTGATGTAAGGGAATAGGGGCTGATGTGGTGTTGCAGCTGATGTGATAAAAAGTGAGGCTGAAGTTGTGGGCTGATGCTTTTGTTGCTGTTTTTATAGAGTTAGAGTGGCTGTAGCAGCAGCTGCTGCTGATATTGTGGCTGAAAGTTAGGCAGAAATTAGGCTGATGCAAATGATGGTGCTGCTGTTGATGTAGCTACTACTGTTGGGTTAAAGAGCTGATGCTATGGGGTTGTAGCTATTGCTGATGTTTGATATGGGCTGATGGTGTATATGGGGGCTGAAGTTGTGTGTTGGGGCTGTTGTATTGAATGGTGTAGCAGCTGCTGATGCTGCCTTAGCTGATGTATAATGGTGTGGTGTTGTTTTGAAAGAAGTTGCTGCTGTTGTGGCTGTTTTCACTGCAGTTGTTGCAGCTGCTAATGCTGATGAAAGGGTTGAACTGATGTTGGTCAGGGCTGAAATGTGCTGATGGGGGGCTGATGTAGCTGATGTTGCAGCTTGTAGCAGCAGCTAGGGTGGCTGGTGTGTTGGTGTAGGGTGCTGATGCAGCAGCTGCTGGTGTTTGCAAAGGTGTGATGTGTGAGAGATGTGAGTGTGAGTGAGTCAGAGGGAGAGATGTGAGAGGTAAAAGTTTTGAAGTGAATGGTGATTGTGACATTACCTAGGAGTCACCTCCCTCTCTCTCTCTTAACAAAAAGAACAACCATCATGGCCCTCTCTCTCTACACAAGGTCAACTAACCCTAATCGCCCTTGAACAAAGCTAAAGACCCCTAATTATCACCAGTTAACTTAACCAAATGGTCAACCCATCATGGTTGGCCAAACATGGTTCACCCACCATACTCATCTAAACATGGTTCAACCCTTGGCTCACCCTAAGTTAACATGCACAAGTGTGTGCAGTCCAGATAAAATTCCGATAAAATATTCATGAAACCAGATAAATCATCAGAAACCAATTTTGGTAAACTTTTACCAAAAACCCTACATTAAACACAATTACCACTAAATAACATATTTTAGAATTTCCAAAATTTTTTGTCCAGAATTTTCCCAAAATATATTTTATTATATATATTTTTTGAAATGTTACAACCGTGCCAGGAGTCATCCATTCTAAAACACCTTTAGAATGCTGTCTAAGTACCCAGATTTGGAAACTACCCAAATCTAGATCTAAAACCATAGATCTAGTAACCAGAATATCTGATATAATATCCAATTCCTATGTGGAGAAACCACTGTGTGACAACCAAAGTATAACCGATTGTAGTATAGGAATTTCACTTCCTAGTCTGTGTATGTCATCCAAATACCAGGACATCACACCCTACTACCTTCTTAACAGTTCCATCTCCTATTCTGATGAAGTCAAACCTATGACTGTCATATCAGAAATAGATGATCTATCTCCGCTACATCTTCTTTAGTCTATAAATAGACAGAAGCCACTTGTCCACTATGCTTCCGCTGCTCCCACTGACTACGACAAGCCTCTGGCAGAGTCATATAGACGTACACTTCTAAAGCTAGTTCAGAACGACGCTATACTCATCCTCCTGCTGGGTCTCACAGTCTGGAACAATAACAATGGAAAGTCTGGGTAAACAAGAACCTTCCGGTCACCGTCCTTGAGGCTACCGGAGTACCTCGCAGGTGCCTGAGGTTACGCACCATATCTGTGGAGTGGCCAATGGAGTGTCTAACCAGATTGAATCTTTAGGTTCTTATCAAATTTTCAATAATCGTTTGCGGTTCTGGAATCACTTCCAGTTCTACCATACTCCCACTACTATCTTCTGAAAAAATCCATTTTTATTAAAACTGTGGCGAGTCAAGAATAATATCACTATTGATCTTCCAGATGGTAGAAAGTCAACTCTCGTCATAGCCCGGGTCAACCCACAAACAGCCATTACAGAAACGTGCTTTGAGTTATCCGGAGTCTGGTTTTAAGCATAAGCCGGAAAACTCCCCGTACCTTAACAATGTCAAGATATGAACTGTTCTATATCCAATACAGAAACGGAGGCACTGATTTAATTGGAATCAGATTCAAATCATGCAGCTGTCTCCAGTGCTTATCAACTAAATGGAGAGAGGCCGATCAGCATTACTCAACTTAGGAGTACTTCCAATTATGAGTAACCTGAAAGAGAAGCAAGTTCTCTTAATCATTACTATCATCTGAATACCATACACAAGTATCTACATCTTCGATCACCTTGAAGAATCATGATACTTGCAAGACCTGGTTCTCTACTTTATTCTTATACTTATAACTTCTCAAAACTCGGATCATGTATTTCTACGAAACACATGTCTAAGAACTAGAGAAGTCACAAGTAAACAGAATGTAGTACGGGTACCTACCCCTCTGTCCTAACGGACACTGGACAACATACAATACTCTGTATAACTCCCTTGATTCTAATAACTCATTCTCTGTGTGTCGTAGGTTGAAAACTGTACTTATGGTTAAGAAGAATTACACCGCTGTTTAATACTCCTTACCTAACCATCCACTGATATAGGTAAATGTCATGGACATAATTTCAAAAAGGTATATCTTACTCTATAAAAATAAACGTACAGATGTATCAATTTGAAATTGGTGCATAACAGCGGATATTCAAAACCAAAACTTTACCGTCCGGCAAACAGCCCGGGAGAATTCCTCAAATATCACCAATTATAACGAATTCCGATATAATGAGGATGATCACCTAATTCCCAATAACTTACTCCCACTCATCATCTGTAAAACCAAACAGATGTGAGAGTCATACGTGGTAAATACATACCCTGGAGCAAGTGTCTAATTGGGAAATCAGTTTTCTATTAACAGTAGACGGTGAAACTGAAATATTGAAATGTTTCGATGGGGTATCCGGGTATTCCTAGTAATGCCTCTTCCATTATCAGATTCACAACTGTAACCGTATATTTCTTTTTCGTCTCTCCAAAAATCCCTTTATATGTCTTTAGTCATTACCTTCTGCACACCCCTTTAGGCTAAATGGTTTTCTTTCTTCTCTACCGTTCGGCACCAGCCTATGGTTTGAAAGAAGATTATCCAATAAGCATAATGGGTGTACTGTCCCAATCCTAGGAGCACTCGCAACGCGAGAGAAGGTAAAGATAAAAGACACGTGAATAAACCTGATTCCTATTTCTCCTGAACCAGAATCCATCCCCGAACTGGAACAAGTTCCTATCGAGTTCGTATATAACCATACGATGGAATATCCAATAAACCGTGGATCTTCGTAGTGATACGGAGTGTCTTGGAGAAATACAAAGGTGAAGTGGGTGTGGTAATGAAATACTTGGTTTGGTCATGAATAGCAGTCGCAGTTTACTTTGCCCTCTTACTAATCCCTTTCTTTGTCTTTACTTAATACCTTCTGTACACCATCGTTAGGCTAATTGGTTTTCTTCATTCCCTACCGGTCGGCACCTGCCTATGTTTTGGAAGAAGACTATCCAATTTACGTAATAGGTGTACTATCTCCTAAACCAAGGAGTACTCGCAACCTGAGAGAAGGAAAAAGAAAAAGACAACTGAATAGTCCTATTCGTTTTCTCCAGAACCAGAAACCATCCTAGAGTAAATTCTTTCGAGTTCGTATATAACTATACGATGGTTTTATCCAATGGAAGTGGACGTTCGTAGTAATACGGGGTGTTCTGGAGAAAAGGGTAAAAGTAGGAGTGGCAATGAGGTATGCGACTCTGACGATCCAAAAGCCAGTGTTTTAAGAAGGTTCGGTTAACTTGGTCACTGAGTCAAAGTCAAGGGACGGGTCATGGTCGCTGCCAAAGAGAGAGAGAGAGAAAAGAAACACTCAGCGTGCATTCTAACCTAGATCAGAATGGTTATCACTTTATCTAATCAGGAAACCTCCCACTGTACCGTCAAATTCTCCTCCAAACCTGAAAGAAGAATTAGTCAGGATCACCCGAGGAGTAAACCAACTCATTAGTGGGAATCATGATCCAACTATCATCTAATCATAACATGACGGAATCCGCTCACGTTATCACACTCCAGAAGGTATGCGCATATCTGGCAAGTTTCAGTTTCTTTAGAAACTCCCGATGTGATTTTTACCCCATGCTCTTATGACCTTGACTTTGGCCAACAAATCATAAGTCACATGTCAAGTTCTACCCGTCATTCTCCAGGTTAATTTGAACCCACCCGTACCTACCCTTGACTTTGGCCAACAAGGCAGTACGACTGTCCCAAACCAATGCATCTATCTATGCTGCATATGAATAACCAATAGCTACCAAACACCATGCCTTGACTTTGGCCAACAAACACAGATTGAATACTATTGACTATCCATATGAAATGACGGAGGGCTACGAATGGTTTTTGGCGAAAAACCTTTAACGTAATGAACTTGATATCGTTGAAGGAACTGGATAGCTTTTATAAAAATATAGTGACGAAAACCTTTGCTAAAGAGGTCACTCCCGGTGAAGGGATCTCGGCTCTTTCACCGTAGAATGAGGTGCAGGATATTCCAACTGAATACCATGATGCAAAGCAAAAGTAAACGACTATAGTGAAGTTATTGCCCTGACGCAAACTTCTGTCCAAGGGGTCACTCCCGGTGAAGGGTTCTCGGCCCTTGCCTCGTCGACTGAGGTGCTGGATATTCATAACCGAATACCACTGTGCAAAACAAAAGAGAACGCCCTTGCAATAACAGCTTTTTGAAAAATGTTCCAACAACATCAGAATAGGTTTGTTTAGCTTGCATTGATCCGAATCAATGCAGTCCCATCAATTGACCACAACACAAAAGAACGAAAATAATGATGTACGTATATACCATCCGCATTCGCTACTGGGTCCCGTCATCACCCGTTAGGTTACTTAACTAACAACAGAGCGGGGACTGGACTAGCACGGATTTAAAACATATACAACATCTACTAGTATATATATCAATATATAATATTCGCTTAAGGCGTGATAAAATGCAACATCACAGAAATGTAACCAGCATAACAGAACAATACAGATATCTGGGATCCCCGGGTTTCATAGAGCCGCTACTGAAACCCGACGTTGCCCTGGTCGTGTGGATAGCCTATGCAATGAAATTGTAACACCCGAGCCCAATGCTACTAATTTCAGTTACCGTTTGAACGTAGTGTGGCACTCATTTCATTTATCTTGCTTGATTGTTACTTATTGTAATTTTTACCCCGTCAATTCAATTCTGCATATAACAATTTATCGCATCTAAAATAAAATTAAAAATATTCATTATAGCCTGCTTGACACCCCTAGCCCTGTTGTAGCGTCCGTGCATCGTGTTCTCGTCCCGTTCGGTGAAATGGGCAAGTTTGGACGGCTACACGCACGTACGTGTGTCCGTCTTGGGGGTATGTATTTTGACTGTAAAATACTACATTTTAAATTTTGGATCCCACCTATAATTTTCTTATTTCAATTTCAAATTTTTGGACACAACACGGGCGCAATTTGGAAATGTTTTACTTTGCGCCAAAATCCCAAATTTCTAATATTTTTTTAAAACCATCATATATCTTAATCCAACTATATAATATTTTATACTATAAATCTTTTATTCAAAATTTTTCTTAACCCCTGCATATCTCCCCAGCCAATCAAACATTTTCTTTTACCGTTGGCCCCACCTCAACTCTCTCTATCTCTCCCCTCTCTCTCTCCCCCGTCTCTCTCTCTATCTTTCTCCTCTCTCTCTCCCCATATCTCTCTCTCTCTCTCCCCATATATATTCCTATCTTCCTCCTCTCTTCTTTTTTTTCTCCACAGAACGCAAACCCAACTACAGAGAACCCTACCGCCGCCTTGCCCCTAGCCGCCGCAGCCCAGCGCCGACGCCATCACCACCGGACTCCTCGCCTCCTCGCCCTCGTCACATCCATCTCTTCTCCCTCTTTCATCAACTTCCCGAGCGCCTGCACGAGCCGCCTGCACACCGCTTGCACATCGCCTGCGCCTCGTGGGATCGCCGCTGGCGATCTCGATCCGCCCCCGGCCTCGCAAGCACCCCCTCAGTGAGCATTGCTTCCCTCATCTTTTCCTTTCTTCTTTTCCTTCGCTGTGAATATCTTTCTTGATCTGCAGGTTCTGTCGCCGTCGTCGTAGGCCACCGCCGGAGCTCCATCGACGTAGTCGGCGATCACCACCCTTCCCACGGATCATCGTGAGCACCCCTTCTCAAACCCTCCTTCCTTTCTACTCTATTTTTCTTTTCCCTTCTTGTTGCATATCTTGATCATTCACTGTTCGGTTCTTGGCCGGAATCCGACGATGCCGACGACGTGTCCCTACGTTCCAGCGTAGTACCCCGACCCGTGTGGCTTCACTGTTCATCGTTTGGGTTCGTTCCGTGAACCGTGCGCCCGTCGTGAGATTTTCCCCGCCGACGGTTAACGTTCCGTTTTCCCGATTCGCGACCCGTCGAGGCAAGTACCCCTTGCTACATGCTAAACAATATTTACATATACTTGATGACACCCTAAAACCTGCAATTTAACTTTGGTATTACAATTTCCCATTTTTCGTGTTTAAGATTGATATATATCATTTTATCTTTCAAACTTGTAACCTACCTGTTGCAATTACTGTTTTGGAACCTAATAATCACATTTACATGATTTAATTACACTTTCACTAATGATGTAGCCTATGGCACCTTTTCTACCGTTTTACTTCTTTCGGACACTCGTATACATTTAACCTGCTTAAACTGTGATTTCATTCGTGGAACCTATATACACATATAACATTGCATCCATGAAGTCTTAAACTTGTTAACATGATTAAATGGTTATAATTGTCTTATTGCATTCTTATAATGTTGAATCGTCTCTGTGACACAACTGATAATTGTACTGCAAATTGAGTAAATCTGCCTTTTGCTTATATCATATGTTGATAACCATGCTTGATTATATAACTGATTGTGAGCACAACTATGTTATCGTTTACAACTTGACCTGACTTGCTACATGCATAGTGCTTGACCCGACATGGTACCGTATACTGTTGGCTTGACCTGATGTACCATGACCTGACCCGTTACCTGATCTTGTGTCTGATGCCAATAAACCTGACATGTAGTCCTCATGGACCGTTCCTGTTGTCTATCCAGACAAACCTGTTTACCTGATCCTGTATTGGCATTAGTTCTTGATTTTGGGATACCTGTCTTGACCTACACATATAACTTGGGGGTATGGAGAAATCAAAGGTGAAACCTGACTTGTAACTCAACAGTTCATTACCTGTTCTGATCAGTACACATTCCTGTTTGGTTCCTAGCGGCATGTCTCGGTTTCAGCCCGAGAATATTGAGGCCGTGGTCCCGGGTATGTACGGGATATTATTGAGTGTACATATTCCTGTTTGGTGCCTAGCGGCATGTCTCGGTTTCAGCCCGAGAATATTGAGGCCGTGGTCCCGGGTATGTACGGGATACTATTGAGTTATATCGATGATTCATCAATTTGGTTTCAAAGACTTTAGAATAGAAAACCTGATAGAACAGTCCAGTTTACCCACTGCACACTACCTGTCACTGCCCTGATTTACATTGTTGTTACACTTGCTTTACCTTTTATGATCATACTTGCATGTCTTGCTACCCTGTTTATATATTATTGCTTGATGTTATGACGCGCTGACGTCTGGGTTTTGCATGGCCCAGATTCTGTACCACTGTCGCAATCCGAGCAGGAGTACTTCAGCCGACAGGCTGAGCTGTGAGTGTTAGCAGTAGTTAGTTTTTCTTTCCTGCATTTTATTCCTGATGTGAGCCCGCATTATGGGACATACATTCCAGTTATTTTGTATTGGATCTTTCGCTTCCGCATTTATTTATTCTTGACTCATGCTATCTTGGATTATGGACATCTTTTAGATAGTTTTATATTGTTCTTGATATCTCTACAGCCGTAATATGACTGTAGATGGATACTTCCTACCCATAGGTATCATGGTTGGCTATGTCACGTGCCCATTTTAGCGTACTCTGGGATGCGGGGCGTGACATGGTTCTTTTGGTATCAGAGCCATAGGTTAGTCGGGTTGATTCTTTTTGTAGTTGGGTATTGTACCCAATACACGAATCAGGAAACCCGTGTATAGGAAACATGTCCTGCCACATTGCCGTTTTACCATTCTTGAATCAAATTCTTCCTGATTATATCTTTTACGATGTGCAAACTTCCTTTGCATATCGACTCGAAAACCTGATTCCTTGTTATCTCTAGGACTTAGGCAACTTGGGTGGAGTTATGTAATTGTGGCTATGATACCGCGGCATAGTTACAATGCGGCACTCTATTTAAGTAACTTGGAGTTCTAGCCTTGATCTATATTTCTAATCTATCATCATGCTAATGTTGGGTATTTTGATTTCAGAAATATGGCCGGTAAGAATTTGAAGACGTACCAAAGATGTGTGGACAAAGCCGCCATGCTTGGAGTGATAAGGGGAATGCTGGAGAATCAAAAGAGATAGACCGAGCTGTAGCGGGCGTCTGCACTGAACCAAACGTCCGTATTTAGAAGTGTTCCGGTGAACAGACACATCATAGCACCAATGAAGAAAACAATTGTGGTTGATCGGAAGAGGAGCGTGATTTGTAACTACTGCCATGTACACGGACATGTGCGAAAGGAGTGTCGAAGGAGGCTGGGACTCTGTTTTGTTTGTGGAGCGGCAGATCACGCCGTTAGTGCTTGTCCGTCGAAGCTTCGTACGAGGGATGATTTTCAGAAGCCTCCGCAGAGACCGTTCCAGGGACAGAAACAGCTGACTCAAGGACCTAATCAGGTTCGAGCTTTTACCTTGACAGCTGAAGAAGCTAAGGCGTCAGGAGAAGTTGTTTCAGGTATTCTACTCGTTCATAGTTTTCCCGCATTAGCGTTATTTGATTCTGGTGCATCCTATTGTTTTATATCATCCAAGTTTATAACTACACACTCGATTGACTGCACGACCTTGTCTAGTTTCTGGGACATACACACTGGGAATGGGAAAATCATAGCTAGTAGGGAATGTAAAGACTGTACAGTTGTTGTGTGCGGACGGGAGCTTTTTGTAGATTTCTTGGTGATTGATACGGGCAGCTACGAAGTAGTCTTGGGAATGGATTTTCTTGGCACTTTCCACGCTCACATTGATTGTAGGGCAGAGAAAGTAATTTTCCAGATTCCCGGACATCCCGAGTTTACCTTCACTGGAGGAAGCAGTTCTGTCGGGCCAATCGAGTTTAGTGCTAGGCTGACAAACAATATTCTTGCAGCAATGGAAGTTGATAAAGGTGAAGAGCCGGCTGTTGTTCGCGATTTTATGGACGTGTTTGAAGATATATCGGGATTACCGCTGAAGCGAGACGTGGAGTTCGCAATTGATCTTATTCCTGGTGCAGCACCAGTATCCAAAGCGTATTATCCAATGGCACCAGTAGAGTTGGAAGAAGTCAAGAAACAGGTTGCTGAATTGCTTGAGAAGGGTTGGATTCGAAGCAGTAACTCGCCTTGGGGAACTCCAGTTCTTCTAGTAAAGAAGAAGGATGGCACAAGAAGGATGTGCATCGACTATCGAGAATTAAACCGGGTGACTATTAAGAACAAGTACCCGATCCCTCCCATTGGCGAACTTTTTGAGCAGCTTAGTAGCGCGAGGGTATTCTCGAAGCTGGATTTGCGATCCGGATATCATCAGGTCCGAGTAAAAGCAGAAGATATTTGCAAGACGGCGATCCGAACTCGGTATGGACATTACGAATACTTAGTGATGCCCTTCGGAGTAACGAATGCGCCGGCAGTATTCATGGACTTGATGAAACGAATCTTTTCACCATTCTTGCACCAGTTTATCGTGGTTTTCATTGACGATATCCTGGTTTACTCAAAGTGTTTTGAAGAGCATGCTGAACATTTGAAGATCGCACTGCAAACGTTGAGACAAGAGAAGTTGTATGCGAAGTTGAGTAAGTGCGAGTTTTGGCTAGAGGAAGTAAAGTTTTTGGGGCATATTGTGTCTGGAAATGGAATTGCCGTCGATCCAGAAAAGATTGCAGCAGTTCGGGATTGGTCGATTCCAAAGAATGTTGCAGAGATAAGAAGTTTTCTTGGACTCACCGGATATTACAGGAGATTTGTGGAGAACTTTGCTCGTCTGGCGGAGCCGTTAACCAAGCTTACGCGCAAGGAGGTACCTTTTGTATGGACGGACAAATGTGCGTTAGCTTTTTAGACGTTGAAGCAGAAATTGATAACCACCCCTATTCTGACCGTGCCAGACAATTCCGGAGGATTGGTGATTCACGGCGACATATCTGGGAGAGGATTGGGATGTATTTTGATGCAGCATGGGAAGGTTGTAGCATACGCATCGAGACAGTTGAAGACCCATGAGAAGAATTTTCCCAACTCATGACTTGGAACATGCGGCCGTGATTTTCGCTTTGAAGATTTGGAGACACTACCTTTTGGGCGAAAGGGTAGAAGTGTTTACCGATCATAAGAGCTTGAAGTATGTGTTCACTCAGAAGGAGCTTAATATGAGGCAGCGTAGATGGTTGGAGCTGATGGCTGACTATGATCTTGATCTTAAGTACCATCCGGGGAAGGTTAACGTCGTGCTGGATGCGCTTAGTCGGTTACCAGCAATTCAGGTGTTAACTACACAGAAGGAGATCGTTGCAGATTTTCGAAGATTGGACTTGGAGGTTGTGGTACCGCACTCTACGGGACTGTTGGTGCAGCTACAAGTACATTCATCGTTAATCGAGAATATTAAAGCAGCGCAATCGCAGGATCCTAGACTGCAAAGGTTTCGAGGACTGGTTGAAGCCGGACTACGAACAGATTTAGTGATCCACGAAGATGGTTCGTTGAGGTATGGTAGCCGTTTATGTGTGCCAAAGGGTGATATTCGTGAAGAGCTTATGAAAGAAGCACACAGTTCAGCTTATTCTGTACATCCAGGAGGCACAAAGATGTACCAAGGTATTCGACAGCATTTCTGGTGGGAAGGCATGAAACGGGAGATTGCTCGCTTTGTGGCGAAGTGCTTGGTGTGTCAGCAACTTAAGGCTGAACATTAAAGGTTTGCTGGTTTACTGCAACCACTTCCGATTCCTCAGTGGATGTGGGAACATATAACCATGGATTTCGTGACGGCTTTACAGCGGAGTCCAAAGGGCAACAATGTTGTATGAGTGATTGTTGACCGATTGACCAAGGCAGCTCACTTTATTCCTTTTCGGGTTGGTCAATCAACAGAGACTTTGGCGGAGCGGTACGTGCAAGAGATTGTAAGATTGCATGGAGTACCGGTGAGCATTGTGTCCGATCGGGACACTCGGTTCTTATCACACTTTTGGCGGAGTCTACAGGAAAGTTTGGGGACTCGATTGAAGTTTAGCACAGCTTATCATCCTCAAAGTGATGGTCAGTCGGAGAGAACAATCCAAACTCTTGAAAATATGTTGAGAGCATGCATGTTGGACTTCAAGGGGTCTTGGGAGGATCATCTACATTTGGTGGAGTTTTCTTACAACAACAGTTTTCAGCCAACTATCCAGATGGCTCCATTTGAAGCTTTTTATGGTCGTAAATGCCGTTCACCTGTTTGTTGGGACGATGTCGGTGAACGAAGATTATTGGGACCAGTTTTGGTTCTGCAGACAGTTGAGAAGGTTAACACTATCAGAAATCATATGAAGGTAGCACAAGACAGACAGAAGAGTTGGGCAGATACGTCAAGAAGACCTCTAGAGTTCGCCGTGGGTGATTTGGAATTCTTGAAGATATCACCGACTAGAGGGGAGATTCGTTTGGAAGTCGAGGAAAGCTTAGTCCTCGATTCGTTGGACCCTTTGAGAATGTGGAGCGTGTTGGTGAGGTAGCGTATCGTTTGGTGTTACCGCAATCCTTGGCGAACGTGCACGCTGTGTTTCACGTATCTCAACTCCGTAAGTATGTTCGAGATGAAACGCACGTATTGGATCATTCAGAGCTAACAGTACGAGAAGACTTGACTTTTGAGGAGCGACCGATTGAAATCGTGGATCGAAGGGAAAAGGTTCTTAAGAACAAGGTGATCCCTCTTGTGCTTGTTTCTTAGGGTAATCGCTCGCATGGAGAGTCCACTTGGGAACGAGAAGATGAAGTCCGGCAGAAGTTTCCTCACCTTTTCTTGTAGTTATTTTGTTGTCTATCTTTGTATTCTTGGAATTTCGAGGACGAAATTCTTTTTGTAGTTGGGTATAATGTAACACCCAAGCCCAATGCTACTAATTTCAGTTACCGTTTGAACGTAGTGTGGCACTCATTTCATTTATCTTGCTTGATTGTTACTTATTGTAATTTTTACCCTGTCAATTCAATTCTGCATATAACAATTTATGGCATCTAAAATAAAATTAAAAATATTCATCATGGCCTGCTTGACACCCCTAGCCCTGTTGTAGCGCCCGTGTATCGTGTTCTCGTCCCGTTCGGTGAAACGGGCGAGTTTGGACGGCTACGCGCACGTACGTGTGTCCTTCTTGGGGGTATGCTTTTTGACTGTAAAATACTTCATTTTAAATTTTGGATCCCGCATAAAATTTTCTTATTTCAATTTCAAATTTTTGGACACAACCCGTGCGCAATTTGGAAATGTTTTACTTTGCGCCAAAATCCCAAATTTCTAATATTTTTTTAAAACCGTCATATATCTTAATCCAACCATATAATATTTTATACTATAAATCTTTTATTCAAAATTTTTCTTAACCCCTGCATATCTCCCCGGCCAATCAAACATTTTCTTTTACCGTGGGCCCCACCTCAACTCTCTCTGTCTCTCTCCTCTCTCTCCCCCCGTCTCTCTCTCTATCTCTCTCCTCTCTCTCTCTACCCATATCTCTCTCTCACTCCCCATATATATTCCTATCTTCCTCCTCTCTTCTTTTTTTTTCTCCACAGAACGCAAACCCAACCTCAGCGAACCTTACCGCCGCCTTGCCCCTAGCCGCCGCAGCCCAGCGCCGACGCCATCACCACCGGACTCCTCGCCTCCTCGCCCTCGTCACATCCATCTCTCCTCCCTCCTTCGTCAACTTCCCGAGCGCCTGCACGAGCCGCCTGCACACCGCTTGCACATCGCCTGCGCCTCGTGGGATCGCCGCCGGCGATCTCGATCTGCCCCCGGCCTCGCAAGCACCCCCTTAGTGAGCATTGCTTCCCTCATCTTTTCCTTTCTTCTTTTCCTTCGCTGTGAATATCTTTCTTGATCAGGTTCTGTCGCCGTCGTCGTAGGCCACCGCCGGAACTCCGTCGACGTGGTCGGCGATCACCACCCTTCCTACGGATCATCGTGAGCACCCCTTCTCAGACCCTCCTTCCTTTCTACTCTATTTTTCTTTTCCCTTCTTGTTGCATATCTTGAACATTCACTGTTCGGTTCTTGGCCGGAATCCAACGATGCCGACGACGTGTCCCGACGTTCCAGCGTAGTACCCCGACCCGTGTGGCTTCCCTGTTCATCGTTTGGGTTCGTTCCGTGAACCGTGCGCCCGTCGTGAGATTTTCCCCGCCGACGGTTAACGTTCCGTTTTCCCGTTTCGCGACCCGTCGAGGCAAGTACCCCTTGCTACATGCTAAACAATATTTACATATACTTGATGACACCCTAAAACCTGCAATTTAACTTTGGTATTACAATTTCCCATTTTTCGTGTTTAAGATTGATATATATCATTTTATCTTTCAAACTTGTAACCTACCTGTTGCAATTACTGTTTTGGAACCTAATAATCATATTTACATGATTTAATTACACTTTCACTGATGATGTAGCCTATGGCACCTTTTCTACCGTTTTACATCATTCGGACACTCGTATACATTTAACCTGCTTAAACTGTGATATCATTCGTGGAACCTATATACACATATAACATTGCATCCATGAAGTCTTAAACTTGTTAACATGATTATATGGCTATAATTGTCTTATTGCATTCTTATAATGTTGAATTGTCTATGTGACACAACAGATAACTGTACTGCAAATTAAGTAAATCTGCCTATTGCTTAATTCATTGCTTATATCATGTGTTGATAACCATGCTTGATTATATAACTGGTTGTGAGCACACCTATGTTATCGTTTACATCTTGACCAGACTTTCTACATGCATAGTGCTTGACCCGACTTGGTACCGTATACTGTTGACTTGACCTGATGTACCATGACCTGACCCGTTACCTGATCTTGTGTCTGATGCCAATAAACCGACATGTAGTCCTCATGGACCGTTCCTGTTGTCTATCCAGACAAACCTGTTTACCTGATCCTGTATTGGCATTAGTTCTTGATTTCGGGATACCTGTCTTGACCTACACATATAACCTTGGGGTATGGGGAAATCAAAGGTGAAACCTGACTTGTAACTCAACAGTTCACTACCTGTTCTGATCAGTACACATTCCTGTTTGGTGCCTAGCGGCATGTCTCGGTTTCAGCCCAAGAATATTGAGGCCATGGTCCCGGGTATGTACGGGATACTATTGAGTGTACATATTCCTATTTGGTGCCTAGCGGCATGTCTCGGTTTCATCCCGAGAATATTGAGGCCGTGGTCCCGGGTATGTACGGGATACTATTTAGTTATATCGATGATTCATCAATTTGGTTTCAAAGACTTTAGAATAGAAAACCTGATAGAACAGTCCAGTTTACCCACTGCACACTACCTGTCACTGCCCTGATTTACATTGTTGTTACACTTGCTTTACCTTTTTTGATCATACTTGCATGTCTTGCTACCCTGTTTATATATTATTGCTTGATGTTATGACGCGCTGACGTCTGGGTTTTGCATGGCCCAGATTCTGTACCGCTGTCGCAGTCCGAGCAGGAGTACTTCAGCCGACAGGCTGAGCTGTGAGTGTTAGCAGTAGTTAACTTTTCTTTCCTGCATTTTATTCCTGATGTGAGCCCGCATTATGGGACATACATTCCAGTTATTTTGTATTGGATCTTTCGCTTCCGCATTTATTTATTCTTGACTCATGTTATCTTGGATTTTGGACATGTTTTAGATAGTTTTATATTTTTCTTGATATCTCTACAGCCGTAATGTGACTGTGGATGGATACTTCATACCCATAGGTAACACGGTTGGCTATGTCACGTGCCCATTTTAGCGAACTCTGGGAAGTGGGGTGTGATAGAAATCCTAGTCCCCTACGGGCGCGGCAAGTTACTCGGCAAAACCTGAAGCGAGGCAGCCCCCTTCAGCAACGTGAATGGACCACCCAGCAATTCACGGAATCCGGTAACTTGGGCACCCCTCCTTGGGTCAACCTATACCCCCTACGAGTGCGGCGAATAGCCCGCCAATTCTAGAGTGAAGCCCCGTCCGTCTCAATGCCATGAGATGCGGGCCCGTTGCCTTCTAGAACCCGGCTACCCGTGCACCCCTCCGCGGGATAATCCTAGTACAGAAAGTAAAATACACATACAACGGGTACATTGACCTCAGCCCGGTCGTGCCCCAAAAGAATAATATACAAACAGGCAGTAACGGCAGTCCACATGTCGGACGCTCTTCCCGCAATATCAAATGTACATAATAAACCAAACAGTACTACCATTGCATCCAGGCTATCCCCACGATAAATCCGCAACATCACAGCACAACACAGAACATCAACGTGAATGTCACGTTCCCAAATCCGTCTAAAAGGGCTATAGCAGTTAGACAGGATTTACCGATCAAATGACATTCACGGTCGTATATATAATGTAAATAATGTGAACTAACATGTTTAAAATTTTCGATCGACCAAAATTCCCGAAGTGGGCCCCAAGCACAACTGTAGCACTCAAAGAAAATCTGGGCCCAAACAGAACATGCCAAAAACCTTATTTCCATGTCAGAAGCCCACTGTAAAAATTTGGTGCCGAGAAGGCACAGAACGGCGGCGGAACCGCGGCCGGAGGGGGTTATGGCCGCGGTTCCGCGGCGCTTCTGTACGATCATGCCATCAAATTTTCACAGAATGCTTAAAAAACCCTGCTCGTATTTTTACAATCTACCAAATAATTTTTAGAGCACAGGAAAAATTCGACAGAAACTGGACATGAAAACGCGGTTTTTGGAAAATCCAATCGATCGAACTTGTAAACACGTTAGAGCAAGCTAGACTAGGTTAATGGCCTGTCTCTAATACTAGTGTAAGTGCACGGCGGCACCCCTGGCCGTCAATCCGACGCCGGAATGCGGAAACGAAAATTTTACGAAGCTTGTAAACCGGCACCACCGCGCACTTTAAACCCGGATCGGGCCATTAACCTACTCCTAGCAAATACGAGAAAGGGTAGAGAGCTATACCGAGCATCCGTGTCCTTCGGTCTTTGGCCTCCACTCCGATCTCCTCGCAGAATCTCCGGTCTTCATTTCCTCGTCGGAACGGGCACCACATCGCCGGGTTCTTTTACGGGCTCCCACCTCTGGACCGAGGAAACTCGAGCACGAAGTTGACGAGTCGACGTGCCCAAGGATGCTTTAGATGAAGTGTAGAAAGCATTGTCTCATTTGGGGTACGAAGTTGCCATTGTTGGAGGTAAGGGGAAAAATGAGCAAGAGGAAAAATGAGCTTGAGGATTTTTCCTTTGCAATGAATATTAACCAAAAATCCTCACACCAAAAATGTTTATCTCTCCCCACGAATTAGTGGCCGGCCAAGATATGAGATGAGGGAGGAGAGAGAAAAAAACAAGAGGGAAAGAAGTGTGTGATCACAAGATAAAATGGTCACCCTCATATCCAATCCAAATTCCATCACATTAAATGCAAACCATGATGAATGAAAAAGCAAAGATGCTTAAACCATCATAATCTTTCCATTTACAAATAAACCCCTCCACATAACTAATTTGCATACTTGCAAATAACCCCCTCCATCAATAATCAGCCAACGAAAGGAAGAAAGGAAAACTGGCTGAAACGGAATGCAAACTGGCAACTTCAAAAAACTGATCCCGTAATAAATTACAGGAAAACCCCGCGACTGTATATACATACCCGCATTTGTATTCCGACCGAATACAAAATAAAAGAGACAAAATCTACACTGTACAATACTAGGATCCGGCTTAAACCAAAGCCCGCTAGTATTATGTGTCCGATCATGATCCGTGCAATACCGCACGTATCTGATCGAACCCTGCCATATCTCCATACGGCCTCTACAGCGTTTCGCCCGAAACTTGAGAAACTGGTCTGTGGTGGACTCTAAAGACTCGTCAATACTTTGGTTGTGGATTTAACCACAAGCACGTCAGAGAAATTAGCCATACGTAACGGGCTACCAGGTATTGACCAAAAGGGACGTCTGTGAGCGAACTCATGCTGACACCCTACTGAGCCTGTCAGTGACAATATCCGTACAGTCCGGTCCGTTCGTCTATGAGCATCGCATGGCGGGCCTAGGGGGTTGGTAAAAATCAGACCCCCAAAAGCGGTACAAGTCGTGTCGGAGTGTAGCCCAGAACACCCTGAGATACTACTGGAATACCCACTAGTAAATCTCCTACCTTGGCCAAGGACTTCGTGTAATGGCTCTCCTAGACACAGCGCGACCTCACCCCCAGTACCGGGAGAGACGAACCCCTGCAGATCCGCTCACTGCCTCTATGTGGCTCGGGACTGTACCCAACTAATACCTGTTTGCACGACTCCTTTGAGCATGGTAGGATAGTAATCAAAGTACAGTGGGAACTCACACGAGACAAATGACGATCTCAGGTCGATGAACTAACCTGTACACATGTCACCAGGGAAGTGCTATTTGACATCAGGTATAATTCCAACTAGCATGTTCCCGGTGAGTCCTGTCCGGTGTATTCATAACCCAATGAGCACCTGTATACATCTTAGGTGAACCAACTGATACCAGTGGCTTGTGAGACCGGCCACCGCCCCTTGTCGGGGTCTCGACTGTATACACTAGTCTACTCTGGATGCCCTATCTCGAAACTCCGACGATTAGGGACCTTTTAAGGATGTGCTTACAGACCCCAGCTGATTGTTAGAGTTTTTCCGTGCTTAATTAATTACCGCAATCAAGACGGTTTCGCTTGTAGCTAGCCGGTTGAGTACGGGTCGTCCGCAGGGAGATGGGAATCTTTTTCTATGTGCTTTAACGAGTTAAGTCCAAATGTCCAGGGTTGTTTTTGAGATTAACTATGTGCTTAAATGATATGTAAAGAGAGCTTGTTAGTATTAGGATTAGGTTAGTTTGAGTTAGGATTCGCTCACTTCTTTCGTTGCCACTCTTAATATCGGTGTTACGGTAATCGGCAACAACGGGGATTAGCACGACTAGGAAGGAACTTGCGAGTATAAGCTAGGCTTTCCAACGCATAAGTTCTTCCTTTTAGTGCTTGTCCTTCCATTCTTGGCTCTTAGCCTTAACCTCCGGTTAATTCAACCACAACCGGTTTCACTAAGGAATCACCGCTATCATGTAGGATAGGGTGCCGTAGGGAGCGGATTGTGGTTCAATTAACGGGAGTCCGAATTAAAACGTTGGGCAAGAAAAGAGTGAGAGAGATTTCCTTCTCTCAAACTTTCCTTATCCTACCCTAACAAGTATGAAAACTACTCACCCATTATAAGGAAAAGAAAATAAAATAAAGGAGGAAGGTAGAAAGAAAGAGGTTAGAAGATTACAACTAGCTATTTGCGACCTCACCTCAGCAAGGATCAAGCGTAAGCATCATTGTTGTTTAAGGAGAAAGAAAAAGAGAACAAGAAAGAAACAAACAACAAATAACAACAACTAGATTAGCAAAGGAAAATTACAAGCAAATATAATTAACAATTACAACAAGATAAGCATGGTAAGAACAAGAACTCCTTTATTCATTCTTCACTCACAAAAGCTCACAACAAGTTTTTTCTGGAGAAGAGATGAGAGGAGGAAGAAGAACAACACATGTAACCTAAATCTAAATACAAGAATAAGCCCCCTTGGCTTTGGCAAGTTCTGGACTATTTATAGGCAGGGAACTGGAAATCTAGGGCAACAATCAGAACAAAAATGAAATGACCAATCTGACCCTGAAAATATGTCAACTGCCGACACCGTACGGCCGCGGTTCCGCGGCCTAAGCATGCTTATGCCGCGGAACCGCGGCCCTTTAGTGGAGTTAGGCCATAGGATTTTGTGGGGTTCCCTGGTTTGATGTTTTCTGCTGAGTGGTATATGTCTTTTCTCAGAAACTTTTCACATTTCTTCCAGAATTTTAGTAGATCAAAAGGTGATTGGATGTGGATCTTTTGTCATGATTTTCTTGAGCTCCGCGTAGATTTCTTGGACTTTGTGTTGCCATTGTGCTTTGTGCATGAAGATGACAATCGATTTGCCCTTTTGTCTTCTTAAACTTGTGTGTGGCAATATACGGATAGAGAGCGGAGACCCGTGTTTTATCTGTGGTTTGCAGAAATCCGGAATTTTTCGTGATTTTCCATGAATTTCACCGTTTGGAGCCGAGAACCTGTATCCTGCAATTGACTAGCTAAAACGGCTCAAGAGTACCTACCGATAAGCAATATGATAAAAATTGGGCGGTATAAAAATGCAAAAATCTGATATGAACAAATACCCCCAAACTTATCATTTACTCGTCCCGAGCAAAGCCGATTTATTCACAAAAATTCCTAACCTCACTTTCGCAGGCAACGCGATTGCACTGAACATGTCCAACAAGCCGTTAAAGCTCTAGGTGTCCCAAGTAGGAGGAGTGTTGTCTCCTGAAGGTTTTCAGGGGATACTACCCACAAAATCCGGTCAAGCTAGTTTTGCAAAATAACTATGATTCAAATCCTAAAGTTTTGTTTCAGAAAATAACAATTCTATGATCCTAAGTCTAGACTATCGAACCCTTATTTTTCACACCTCGCTTCTTATTTAACTAAAGATTTTATATGTCTTTATGTGCAGTGCAAATAGTGTCGTTAAGTTCCAGAAGGATCGATTAAAGTCATCATGTCACACAATAAAGCCCAGATAAAATTTTTAAAAGGATCACATAAGTTTTATAAAGAGTTAAGCATTTTTCAAGTTTCGTTTTCCAGTAAAGTTTCAACTTCAGAATTTCTATATTCCCTAACAGGAAACTAGGTTTTATTTTTCACTCCACCTTTTTCTTGTTTTCATTTCATACACACCTCTGTGAACGTGCAATAGTCTTTATCATAGAATAAAACCTTCATATCTCCGCTAGAAATAATTTTTATAAAAACCTATCTTTTGTCAAGATTATTCTCACACAAAGAACCGTTAGGAATTTTAACTCGGAGAGAACACTTGCTTGACTCTGTTTTAATCTGGACTTTCTAGGCTTCTTAATGAGCTTTGGGCCAATGCACCCAAACCAGTTGGCTTTAGGGCATTAGGTGTAGAGACACCCCAGCGGACTTAATTACTCAAGTTACCTAGGCCCAAATACAAAAGACAATTTCGTGTGAAAATCATGATGATTCAATGCGAACGGAGATATAACCGGCAGTTCAGTTATTTTTTTTTTTGGATAAAAGTCGTGTTTAGTGGGTTAGGTGTGTAATCATTCCAATCAAGTTTCAGATGGGTTATTTTTCAAAATTAGTTCCAATTAAGGCATCAATAACATTCCTTCATATTCGCTTCACTTCATAAACTATTCTTGATATTACCTATTTCAGAACAAACCTATTTGATCCTCAGAAAATCATTTATCCATTTAAAAGTTTTTAGACATAAAAGACTTGTCATCTAATTTCCAAAACTCACGACACGTGTAGTGTGATGTAAAGACGTATATCAGCTATTGTTAACTTCAAAGGAGAGTTATCTTTCAGGTTTTCAAAATCTAAAAATAAGATTTAGTTATTCTTATCTTATCAAACAAAACCGTCGAAATGTTGAATCTGAGTTTTCCCACTAGCTAACTTGACGAAAAAAGTTTTTAGAAAATTTTCTGATTTTTATGGATTTTATGGATTTTAGTATGTAGATGCAAAATATACATATGAATGCAAAGGTTAGAAATGCGTACCAAGCGTACCCCCAAACTTAAACTGGACAGTGTCCTCACTGTCATTGCATGAAGAGATCATTGAAGGGTCAAAATTGTCGGTTAGATATACACAAATTTTTTTGTTTTTGTTTTTAAAGAAAAGAAAAATAGCAAAAATGGAAAAGAATATCCATAAATAGATACAAAATGGTATGTACATACCCCCAAACTTATTTGGAATAGTGTCCACTGTTCTTGGCTGGATAACCGAAGTTTGGTGGTAGGCAGAGGAAGATTATGCAGGGTAAACCGGCTCCTGTAAGACCAGGAGCTCCTCTGTTGGTTTGGCGCTAAGGTACGGTTTAAGTTGGTGTCCGTTTACTTTGAAAAATGAACCGTCCTTTGGATTCTCCAAATCTACAGCGCCATGTGGATACACATTCCGCACAAAATACGGCCCTTTCCAGCAAGATCTGAGCATTCCTGGATGGAAGTGTAGCCGGGTGTCGTAAAGTAGTACCTGTTGACCAGGTACGAAAGTTTTGCGCAAAAGGTGTTTATCGTGAAACACCTTCGTTCGGTTCTTAACGACAACCGCGTTATCGTAAGCCTCATCCCTAAGCTCGCTCAATTCGTTCAATTGCAGCTTCCGATGGCTGCCCGCATCTTCAAGAGACAGATTCAGCTCCTTTATTGCCCAAAATGCGCGATGCTCTATTTCGATAGGGAGGTGGAAAGCCTTTCCGTACACAAGCCGATAGGGAGACATGCTAAGATCGGTCTTATAAGCCGTTCGAGATGCCCAAAGGGCATCAGTGAGTTTCAACGACCAATCCTTTCGGTTCTTGGAAACCGTCTTCTCCAGTATCTGCTTGATTTGCCGATTTGAAACATCGGCTTGCCCACAGGTTTGGGGATGGTAGGGCGTAGATGTCTTATGATTAATGGAATATTTCCGCATCAAGGCCTCGAAAGTCTTATTGCAGAAATGAGTTCCATTGTCGCTAATGATCGCTCGGGGGTGCCCAAACCGGGAGAAAATGTTTTCTTTAAGAAACCTAACGACAACCTTGTTGTCGTTAGTCCGGCTGGGCACAGCCTCGACCCACATAGAGACGTAATCAACAGCGAGAAGGATGTACAAGTTCCCGAAAGAGCTGGGAAACGGCCCCATGAAATCTATCCCCCAAACGTCAAAAATCTCCACAACTAAGATTGGTTGGAGCGGCATCTCGTTCCTCCTGGATATCCGGCCCAAGTGTTGGCACCGGGAGCAAGTCTTGCAGTAGTCATGAGCGCCTTTGAAGAGTTGTGGCCAGTAGAAACCACACTGCAAGATATTCTCAGCTGTCTTTCTGGGGCCAAAATGCCCGCCACATGCTTGATCGTGGCAAAATGACAGCACACTCTAGAATTTATCGTCAGGGACACACCGACGAATAATCTGGTCGGGACAGTACTTGAACAGATAGGGTTCGTCCCAGTAAAAGTGTTTTACTTGGGATAAGAAGCGAAGTCTGTCCTGACTTGACCATTCAGTCGGTAGTATTCCTGTGGCCAAATAGTTCACAATATTTGCGAACCAAGGTTCGCAAGATACGGTCAAGAGCTGTTCATCCGGGAAAACGTCGTTGATCGGAATTTGAAGCGACAGCGAAGAAGGAAGTCGTGAGAGATGGTCGGCGACTACGTTTTCACATCCTCTTTTGTCCTTGATGACAAGGTCAAACTCTTGAAGCAAGTGGATCCAACGTATCAGCCGAGATTTTGCATCTTTCTTCGCAAAAAGATGGCGCAGAGTAGAATGGTCTGTGTAGACAATGACTGGAGAGCCGATGAGGTAGGGCCTGAACTTTTCTAAAGCAAATACAACAGCCAAGAATTCCTTCTCAGTTGTTGTATAATTAAGTTGGGCGTCGTTCAGGGTTCGGCTAGCATAATAGATTACGTGCGGCATCTTGTTGATGTGTTGTCCAAGGACAGCACCAATGGCAAAGTCGGATGCATCGCACATAATCTCAAATGGGTGCGTCCAGTCAGGTGAAGAAAGAACGGGAGCAGAAGTGAGCGAGCTTTTTAATAACTCGAACGCAGTCACACAGCTCGAGTTGAAGTCGAATGGCGTATCCTTGGCCAGCAAAAGAGTCAAGGGCCTAGCAATCTTGCTAAAGTCCTTGATTAACCGTCTACAGAAACCGGCATGGCCAAGGAAGGCTTGGATGTCTCGGACGCATCTGGGAGGAGGGAGATTGGAAATGACCTCAATCTTCGCTTTGTCAACCTCTATGCCATTTTGCGAAATGATATGTCCTAAGACAATACCTTCGCGCACCATGAAGTGGCACTTCTCCCAATTCAATGTGAGGTTCTTGTCCTTACATCGGGTAAGGACAGCGTCGAGATGCAGCAAACACTCGTTGAAGGAATCGCCGAAGATGGAGAAATCGTCCATGAAGATTTCTAGGAATTTTTCCACCATGTCTGAGAAGATTCCCATCATACACCGTTGGAAGGTAGCGGGCGCATTGCATACCCCAAAGGGCATGCGACGATATGCAAACGTGCCGAAAGGACAAGTGAATGTGGTCTTGTCCTGGTCTTTTTCGGCGATGGGAATTTGATTATAACCGGAGTACCCATCAAGAAAGCAGTAGTACTCGTGTCCAGCCAATCGTTCAAGCATTTGGTCAATGAAAGGTAACGGAAAGTGGTCCTTCCGCATTGCGGCGTTGAGTTTTCTGTAATCGATGCATACTCGCCACCCAGTTTGGGTGCGAGTACGGATTAACTCGTTCGCCTCGTTAGTGATGACCGTTATGCCTGATTTCTTGGGGACAACGTGAATGGGGCTAACCCACTGGCTATCAGAGATAGGGTAAATGATACTACTATCCAGACACTTTACGATTTCCTTTTTCACAGCCTCCTTCATGACTGGGTTGAGTCGTCTTTATGGATCCTTGGCTGGTTTGGCATCATCCATCAGATGAATGTGATGTTCAACGATCAGGGGACTAATCCCCTTGATGTCCGCCATTGACCAGCCAAAAGCTTGCCTATTGCTGTGCAAGACCGCAAGAAGGGCTTTCTCTTGCTCGGGAGCTAGAGAAGCCGAGATGATAACAGGGAGGGTCTCGTTCTCACCCAAGTAAGCGTACTTAAGGTGAGACGGCAAAGGCTTGAGTTCGAGCGTTGGAGGTGAAACAATTGAAGGCAAGATTGGTGAAAAGGTCTCGAACTCAAAGGATTCCAGCAAAGGTTCAAAACGAGTGTAAGCGACCGAGTTGGATAGTTCAGGTAACTCATCCGGAAATTCGAAGGATTCAAACTCGGGTGGTGAGTGGCTAAGATCGTTCGAGAAAGTGAAACACTCGTAGTCATTGTCGGGCGCAGAAACAGCAACAGGTTCGAAGAGAAACGCACTAGTGGCGTTAAGGTTATCGTGATCAAACAGAAACTCCTCGAATTCACACTCTTCTGGGGTGATCTCCTGGATTGAGCAAACGTCTAATATATGAGCATTAGGTTCGAAGGGCTGATTCCCCAGCCTAAAAATGTTCAGTTCAATTGTCATGTTTCCAAAAGATAGGTTCATCGAACCATTTCGACAATTAATCACAGCATTTGAGGTTGCAAGGAACGGGCGACCGAGTATCACCGGAATTTAATTCCGGTGGTTAGCTACAGGCTGTGTGTCTAATACAATGAAGTCAACGGGGAATATGAAGTCCCCAACCTTGATTAACACATCCTCCAGCTCACCCATAGGATGGGTGATTGATCGGTCGTCCATTTGGAGAGTGCAGTGTGTGGGTTTCAGCTCTCCTACACCTAGTTGCTCATATACTGAGTACGGAAGCAGGTTAACACTGGCACCAAGATCTAATAGTGCGTGGTTGATGTTCTTATCCCCAATAGTAATAGAAATCGTAGGACAGCCAGGGTCCTTCCATTTTTGAGGTAAAGATTGGGTAAGAGCATCACTCACAGCACTAGCCATGAAAACTTTCTTGGGTACCTGAGACTTCCTCTTTTTCGTGCACAAGTCCTTTAAGATTTTCGCGTAGGACGGGACTTGTTGGACAGCATCTAAAAGGGGAATGTTGATGTTAACCTGTTTAAACAACTCCAAAATCTTCTCCATTTGTGGATTTTGTTTATTGGACCTCAACCGGTTTGGAAATGGAACGTTTTTTAAATTGGTTGAGTCCAATGCTTGTGGAGGAGATTGTGGAGTTGGAACGGATCCTAGAGCTGGTGTTTTCGTGGAGTGAGAAGTGGGTCCGTTCAGAGCTGAAGAAGAGGAAGAAGAGCCTTTTGAAGAATGAAGAATAGGCTCAGAAGATGAGGAAGGAGAAGAAGAAGAAGAAGAAGAAGAAGAAGAAGCGGCCGGGGTGTCATCGTCGATCCGTATGCCAATGTTGTTTTGCAGCATCCTTCCCGATCTCAATGTAGTCACTTCACTCACATTATAGTTCTGTTATTCAAGAGCAACATGTACATTTTGTGGGTGACCGGGATTTGGGAGTGGTTGGGATGGAAGCTTCCCCTTTTCGCGCTCGCTTAACGCCGCATTCAGCTGTGCAATCTGGGCTTCGATGGTCTTGATGCTTTGCCCGTGTGCAGTAGTGTGTTGCACCAAAGACTGAATAGAAGACTGGATGTTGGCGGTGGATTGTGTCGATTGTTTAACGGACGCCTCCAGACTTCGTTCTAGCGAGGAAACCTTATCGTTGTTTGACGGAACAAAGTTGTTTTGAGGAAAAGAATTGTTGGGTGCAAAGTTGTTCGTCTGATTTTGAAAAGGTTAGGGTTGGAAGGGCTGCTGAAACTGATGTTGAGTTTGTTGTTGTGCTTGTTGTTGCGGAGGAGGGAGCCTCTGGAAATTGTTGCCTTGGAATTGATGCTGATTCTGATTCCAGGCGAAATTGGGGTGGTTCCTCCAACCAGGATTGTAGGTGGAAGAGAATGGATCATTTCTCGGTCTTTGCTGAAATGCAACATTAACCTGATCCTTTCCTTGAGATGGTGGATTGTAAGGACACTCTTCGGTTAAGTGAGAAGGATCGGAACAACAAGCACAAATGGTACGAAGGGGAAGAACAGGGGCAGGAGCAGTAGATGAAAATTTGCTCTCTATCGCTTCAAGTTTTCTCGTTATTGCAGCCATTTCAGCTTTCATCGCAATAGAGACATCGAGTTGGTGAATTCCTACCATAGACTGACCAGTAGAAGTGGAGGAAGAAGAAGAAGTTGGCCTGGTGCTCTCCCATTGAAGCGTTTGTTCCGCAAGGTCGTCGAAGAATTGCCACGCTTCCTCGTCAGATTTCGATAGGAAGTGGCCCTGACAAATGGTTTCCAACAACTGTTTGGTTGCTGGGTTCAGGCCCTCGTATAAGGTTTGGCAAAGTTGCCATTTCCCGATACCATGGTGAGGAAACTGAACAAGAAGGTCTTTATACCGGTCAAAGCACTTCCAGAAGGGTTCAGTAGGAAGCTGAGAGAATTGGTTGATTTCGTTACGGATCCTTGCGGTTTTATAATTCGGATAGAATTTCTTGAGAAACGCCTTCACAAACTCGTCCCAACTGGTTATGGAGTGGGAAGCGGTGCTATACAGCCATTTTTCAGCAAGATCGCACAAAGTGAACGGAATGACCCGTAGCCGTATAGCATCGTCCGACAGCTGGGTAGTTTTCAACATGGCACAAACATTTTGAAACTTGTTGATGAAGATATAGGCATCTTCAGATTCAAGCCCATGAAATTTTGGAAGCATGTTAATGAAGTGGGGCTTAATTTCAAAATTATCCCCAATGGCCGGTGGAAGGGAAAGACAGGTGGGAAGTGCAGAGCGGGTGGGATAGAAACGATCCTGGAGCGTGATTTGCTGTGGCGCTACAACAGGCGGTGGTGGTGGGTTATTCGCATCCATAGATGGCGGAATCAATCCTGAGGGAGTTAAAGTGATGTTTGGATTAAATCCTGACATCGCGGAAGAAGAGGTTGGTGAAGGTGAAGGTGAGGATGTATGAACAGAATTCCGGTCAACGTCGGAGTTGGCCGGCAAAGCTAATGGTGAAAGAGGCGTGGACGGAGTTTCGACGTCTGAGTCGATCGCGTAGTCGGTAGCGACTAACGTAACACGGACTAGGCGGGCGCTAGTGTCCTGAGTCCAAGCGGACATACACTAAACGAGTTTAGTATAGTCAAAGCGGAGAAGGTGAGGGTAAGAAAACGTCAATGGAGAAATACGATGGGTGGTGGGTGAAAAATGGGATTTCGGTGACAAAGGGCAAGTTTTTATAAAAGTTTTTGATTTTTTCCTTTTTTTTCTTTTTAGGAAGAGCTTTACAGAAATATGTACGGACTTACGGCTTCAAGCAATCACAAACAAGATATGCACAATCACACCTAGATCTAGGGTCACCTAGGTCAGCTAGACAGCTCCTAACTGTTCCAAAGGGCTAGAAATAGGACCTCAAACCGCCTCTTCTCCGCCAATTGCGGCCAGGTAAGTGCCAGGTAAGTGAGAGGCTCCCCACTACGTAAGTCGTGGTCCTAATTATGTAACCACTTTCCTTGGACACACTTGCCTAGACACCGCAAAGTCAGGATAGGATAAACGACCGATGCCTGTAACTAGTCCTCTGTCCTAATGAGCGCGAAGTCCTTAGGGCTGAGTCTAGTATTTTTTAATTAACAATGGTAATGCATATGCTTTTTGTGATTTCTGGGGTCCTGGGAAGGGTGATGAAATCCCCACCCAATCTGAATTGGTTTCAAGCCCCTTAAAGTCCGTATTAATAAATGCAAAGCAGTAACAATCAACTGCAATCAATTTTATTTTTTAGCGCGGCGCAAAGAATCCTGCACAAGAACAATTTATTGGAAGGGGGAAGAGAATTAGCACAAAGAATGCTGCAGAAAACACAGTTCAGTGGAGTTAGAGGAGTGGGGGAGAGGAAAGAGACTCACCAAAAAAATTTAGCACCCTGAATGCACTAAATGGCCGCGGTTCCGCAGCCTAAGCTTGCTTTTGCCGCGGTTCCGTGATGGGATAGTGGAGTTGGGGATCTGTTTTTCTGGTGTGTGCTGCCTTGTCTATCCTCTTCTTTTCTGGAGCTCCTGAAACTTGATTTGCTTACTGGATCTGCTCCAGAATCTTTCAATAGACCGTCTTTTCCGTCTTGTTCACCCGCGGTGTAGCCGGAAAGATATGGGTCTAACTTCCCACGTCTTTGGCACTGAACTTGAACTTCGTTTTATCCTGCACACTTGCACAAAAACTAATCAAAAAATAACAAGATTATTTTTTTTACAATGTATATTTTTTGTTTTGTTTTTCGGTTATATTTATATTCACAAATTAACCCGAAATTATACAAAGAAATAAACTATCGTCTCCCCGGCAACGGCGCCATTTGATTGTTAGAGTTTTTGCGTGCTTAATTAATTACCGCAATCAAGACGGTTTCGCTTGTAGCTAGCCGGTTGAGTACGGGTCGTCCGCAGGGAGATGGGAATCTTTTTTTATGTGCTTTAACGAGTTAAGTCCAAATGTCCAGGGTTGTTTTTGAGATTAACTATATGCTTAAATGATATGTAATGAGAGCTTGTTAAGGTTATGATTAGGTTAGTTTGAGTTAGGAGTCACTCACTTCTTTCGTTGCCACTCTTAATATCGGTGTTACGGTAATCGGCAACAACGGGGATTAGCACGACTAGGAAGGAACTTGCGAGTATAAGCTAGGCTTTCCAACGCATAAGTTCTTCCTTTTGGTGCTTGTCCGTCCGTTCTTGGCTCTTAGCCTTAACCTCCGGTTAATTCAACTACAACTGGTCTCACTAAGGAATCACCGCTATCATGTAGGATAGGGTGCCGTAGGGAGAGGATTGTGGTTCAATTAACGGGAGTCCGAATTAAAATGTTGGGCAAGAAAAGAGTGAGAGAGATTTCCTTCTCTCAAACTTTCCTTATCCTACCCTAACAAGTATGAAAACTACTCACCCATTATAAGGAAAAGAAAAGAAAACAAAGGAGGAAGGTAGAAAGAAAGAGGTTAGAAGATTACAACTAGCTATTTGCGACCTCACCTCGGCAAGGATCAAGCGTAAGCATCATTGTTGTTTAAGGAGAAAGAAAAAGAGAACAAGAAAGAAACAAACAACAAATAACAACAACTAGATTAGCAAAGGAAAATTACAAGCAAATATAATTAACAATTACAACAAGATAAGCATAGTAAGAACAAGAACTCCTTTATTCATTCTTCACTCACAAAAGCTCACTACAAGCTTTTAATGGAGAAGAGATGAGAGGAGGAAGAAGAACAACACATGTAACCTAAATCTAAATACAAGAATAAGCCCTCTTGGCTTTGGCAAGTTCTGGACTATTTATAGGCAGGGAACTGGAAATCTAGGGCAACAATCAGAACAAAAATGAAACGACCAATCTGACCCTAAAAATAGGTCAAATGCCGACACCGTACGGCCGCGGTTCGGCGGCCTAAGCATGCTTATGCCGCGGAACCACGGCCCTTTAGTGGAGTTAGGCCATAGGATTTTGTGGGGTTCCCTGGTTTGATGTTTTCTGCTGAGTGGTATATGTCTTTTCTCAGAAACTTTTCACATTTCTTCAAGAATTTTAGTAGATCAAAAGGTGATTGGATGTGGATCTTTTGTCATGATTTTCTTGAGCCCCTCGTAGATTTCTTGGACTTTGTGTTGCCATTGTGCTTTGTGCATGAAGATGACAATCGATTTGCCCTTTTGTCTTCTTAAACTGGTGTGTGGCAACATACGGATAGAGAGCGGAGACCCGTGTTTTATCTTTGGTTGGCAGAAATCCGGAATTTGTCGTGCTTTTCCATGAATTTCACCTTTTGGAGGCGAGAACCTGTATCCTGCAATTGACTAGCAAACACGGCTCAAGAGTACCTACCGATAAGCAATATGATAAAAATTGGGCGGTATAAAAATGCAAAAATCTGATATGAACACCTGCTCCGACGTATATGATCGTCCTCATACTGCTGGTAGTCAAGCAAGAATCTTAGGGGCTCTATCAACGTGCAATAGTGATCAGTAATGTCACCTAAAACAGTACACGATGATAAAAATAAACCAGATAGCATGCTATCATCTTGCGTAAGACTGTCCTACCGGTATAGGTCCTCCCTCAATCATTGCAATCACGTGCCTGTGATCCAATAATTGACTCTGACGGCACTATCTCCAACAGTTAGTTTGATAGGTTTTTGTTTAGCAAAGATCCTCTTTTCTAGTCTTTGTTACCTTGTATCAAAAATCGTTTTTTACCTATTCCACCTCCCCGTAATAACCGGGGTGGGTAACGTGGACTTACAGTGGTATCAGAGACTAGCTAAACAACAACTAGCATGTTAGCAAAGTATTTAGAATTTCGATCCGAGAAAAAATCGCAAAACACGTCAAAATCCTCAAGTTTCTGCTGATTTTTAAAACTGCTCTAAAATAATTCCACACATCTTAAAAATCCGTCCAGGGTTTTATTGGAACACATAAGAAAACCGAGCCCACGATCCGATCAGACCGCCGCGGAAGCGCGGCGAAACCATGCGTTTCGCCGCGGATCCGCGGCCGAGTCAACTCGGTCGCGACTCGGATTTGTTGCAGTATTCTTATATTGACGTTTTGTGATTTTTAAAGTATTTTGTTTCTGCCCAGAATTTCCAGAGAACAAAGTTGTGTTTGGGGTAGTTACAAATCCGTATTGTTGATCAAAGTTCTATAAACTTTGGCTAATTGGTTATATCTGTGATGTGATATATGCACTGAACGTTGACTAATCGCAATACGTCGATTAGTGGGGGTTGTGCATATCTGTGATCTGTAATGTTGTTGCATTGTGTATATGAACTCGTTGGATTGTCGCGGATGAATAGCCGGGGTTTTGTGAGATGAGAGTTTCTTTTTCTTTCATTTGATGTAATATGTAAATTGATGTAATATTATTTTATGGCCGCACATCCAGGATGAGGTTGTAGCCGCCATTGTAATTTATTTCTTTTACTGTTTTTGCTCCTAGGATAGACCCAAGGTGGGGTGCACAAACTACCGGGTACCTCGAAGTGCCGAGTGGCCTACTCACGTTGTTGAGAGAGGTTGCTTCGCTTCGGGTACTTGGCGGGTAGTTTGCCGCACCCGTAAGGGTCTAGGGTGGGGTTTTAGCTATTCATCGCGACCGTATAATCCGTTTTTCGTTGCAGGCTCGAACGAAACGCGGATTCCTAGCATATGCAATGTGTTCATCTGTGATCTGGAATGGCTATCATTGCATCTGACGAATGTATATATCTATATATGATATCTAGTAGGCGTTGCTTATGTTTTGCATCCGCGCTAGTCCAGCCCCCGCTCTGTCGTTAGCTAAGTAACCTAACGGGTGATGACGGGGCCCCGTGGCGAATGCGGATGGCATAAGCGTACACATATTTTCGTTGTTTTCTGCAATGGTAGGATTAATTGATGGGACGCATTAAATTAATGCAAGAAAATAAACCAAAGTTAAGTCGTTGGAACAATTTCAAAACCACTCGGTTTCTTTTCAAAACAGAAAACTTTTAAAACGCGGAGCTTGAACCATTCCTTTTAAAAGCTATCACGTTCCTTTGATTATATCAAGTTCACTACATTCACGGTTTCGCTAAAACCATTCGTAACCCTCCGTCATTTCATATGGATAGTAAATAGTATTCAAGCTGTGTTTGTTGGCCAAAATCAAGGCATAGTGATTGGTAGCTATTGGATATTCATATGTAGCATAGATAGATTCGTTAGTTTGGGACAGTCGTACTGCCCTGTTGGCCGAAGTCAAGGGTAGGTACCGGTGGGTTCAAATTAACCTGGAAAATGACGGGTAGAACTTGACATGTGACTTATGATTTGTTGGCCAAAGTCAAGTGTTAGTGTATATGCCCTAGAGGCCATTACTGTATCATACTGTTTTGTATATTACTTAATGGATGCTTGGGATATTCACCTTGTATATACAATCTTGCTCAAAATAGTAGTATGCTACTTGGTTTGTTTCTACTTCAATGTGTACATGTGTTTATTTTTGTATATCGCCTATACACATTAGTAGAGCCCTTAGGATCTTTGCTTGATTACCAGCGATGTGATGGCCGTCACACTAGTGGGGCTGGGTAATCTATAAGCACATCCTTATGCAGGTCCCTGGTCGCAGGACTATCGAGACAGGGCATCGATACTCCGGAGTAGACCAGCGCATGCGCTTCTCATCCCAGTGTGGGAGACGGTCTGTCCCACAGCCGTCAGTACGTCGTACTTGAGATAGTATGCGGGTGCTCGTTAGGTTACGGGTACACTGGACAGGACTCGTCGGGAACTGACTAGTTGGTATTATACCTATCGTCAGTTATCAGTTCCCAGGTGACATGAGTACAGCTTAGTCCGCTGACTTGACACTGTCACTTCGCCTCGGGTGTGTTCCCACTGTACTTTGATCACTACCCTACCACGGCTCAAAGGAGTCGTGCAAACAGGCGGTGGTTGGGTGCAGTCCCGAAGCACTTGGAGGCAGTGATGGTTAGACAGGATTCGTCTCTCCCGGTATTGGGGGTTGACATCGCGCTGTGTCTAGGAGAGCCATTACACGAGTAGTCCCTGGCCAGGGCAAACGAGATATACTGGTAGGTTTCCAGTGTTATCTCAGGGTGTATTGGGCTTCACTCCGGCACGACTTGTACCGCTATTGGGGGACTGACGTTTACCGCCCCCTAGGCCCGCCATGCGATGTATCAGACGAACAGACCGGACTGTACGGAGAATGTCACACTCAGGCTCAGTAGGAGTTCAGATGGGTTTCGCCTCGTCGGTCTTCTTGTCGGCATTACCTGGGGACCGTTACGCGCAGCTAGTGCCGCTTGCGGTCTGTGGTTAAACCCACTGCCAGCGTAGTGTCGAGTCTTTAGAGTCCCACACAGAAAGCTTTTCGCCTTTAGGCAAAAGAGTAGAGGTCGCATGGTATTGCGACAGGTCGCATGGTTTTGCGACAGGGTTCGGTCACATCCGTGCACTTGTGCACGTACAGTGTCCGGACAGTTTACACTAGCGGGGTTTGGTTTAAGCCAGATCCTAGTGTACCTTATGGGATTGGATTTATCCAGTTTGCATTCGTGTTCCTCGGAACGCGGATGCGGGTGTGTATGCACAGTTGACAGGGAGGCAGAGGCAGCGGATTCTCATTAGGGTTGTTGACAGTTGACCGTTGACTTTTTGACTTTATGCTCAACCCTAATGAGAATATGATTTGTGATTAACTATTATATTAATTAAGTATTATGGTGATATGGTTGTTGACTTGTTGACTTTTGTTGACTTGTTGACTTTGGTGACTTGTTGACTTTTGTTGACTTGTTGACCGGTTGACTAGGCTTGACTAGTTGACCATCATGATGACCATGGTTATCATTTCATGCCAAAGACTTTTTTCTTGCTTGCTTTTTGAGTAAAATGAGTGCATGATATGATAACCTTATGGTTGCTTCTAACCATTACCAAAAGACTTTTTTGATATGATGAGTTATGATCACTTTGGATTATGAGAGGGTGAAAGGAAAAGAGAGCCTCATTCTTTCTTGCTCATTCTCTCTCTTGTTCTTGAGCTCTCCTCTTGCTCTCACCCTCAACCTCTTCCTCCCTCTCTTGATCTATGGTTCTCTTGTCTCATGAGTTGAGAATCAAGAACCATAGATAAAATCCCATTCTAAATCATCTCTACTCATTCTAGTTCACTAGGTTTAGCAAACCAATTGAACTAGTTTCTTCAAAGAACGAAGAAGGAGCTAAAGGTTGGAGCTTTCAAGTGGATCTATCTTCGGCGTACGGAGACAACGAGAAGGAGCCATCGAACCACCATCGGAGCTTGAAGAGAAGGAGTTCAAGTTTAGGTATAACCATCTTCATCCGAGTAGCTAAATATCTTTAGCTTAGTTTGCTAGTTTTAGTTTAGACAACGATCCCGACCATAGTTTAGTCCATGTTGCCTCTTGCGATAAAAATTCGTTTTTTATACCGTTTCCGCCTCCCCGTAAGAACCGGGAGTCGCAACGTGGACTTACAGTGGTATCAGAGCCTAACTAAACTTAAACTAGCTTGGTAGTGAAGTGTAACGAAGTTCGGAACCGAAAAAAATCACAAAACCGGATAATCACAAAAACTGAGTTTCTGTTGAAATTTTTTCTGCTCAAAATGAAAAACTTTATACTCCTAAATTCGGCTCAGGGTTTTGTGTGAACACCCAAGAAAAACGATACAGTGATTCGCCTAAAGTGCCGCGCTTCCGCCGCGTGATCCTTCTTAGACGCCGCGGAACCGCCGCGACTTGGTGTCTTCTCTGCATCGTTTTTCGTGCAGTGTGTTTGTGTGTTGGTTTTGGGATTTTTAAAATATATTATATGTGCCCAGATTTTCCAGAAAAGAAATTTCCTTTTGGGGTCCAATAATTCCGTATTTTTTCCGAACTTCACTGCACTTTGACTATGATGGTTATATCTGTGATGCTTGCATGTATTGAACGTCGGCTAATCGCTATAAGTCGATTAGTCGGGGTTATACATGATCTGTAATGTGCTGGAATGTGTATATGAATGTGTTGGACTGTCGCGGGTGAATAGCCGGGGTGGATGTGAGATGAGCTTTTGTTTTTCTTTCATTCATTGTAAATGTAAATTGATGTAATAATATTATTTGTTTGACCGCACAACCGGGTCGGGGTTGTAGCCGTCATTGTATAATTCTTTTTACTGTTTTTGCTCCTAGGATAGACCCATGGAGGGGTGCACAAACTACCGAGTACTTGGCGGGTAGTTTGCCGCACCCGTAGGGGTCTTGGGTGGGGTATTTGGCTATTCACCGCGACCGTGTTATCCGCTTTTCGTTTCAGGCTCGAAAGGATTGCGGGTTGCTAGTATATCCAATGCATTCATCTGTGATCTGTAATGTCTATCATTGCTTATTATTTAGGCGTTGCTTATGTTTTACAGACGCGCTAGCCCAGCCCCCGCTCTGTCGTTAGTTAAGTAACCTAACGGGTAATGACGGGGCCCAGTGGCGAATGCGAATGGCATAAGCGTACGTCATATTTTGGTTGTTTTCTGCAATGGTAGGGTTAAATGATGGGACGCATTAAAAGAACTAATGCAAGAATATCACGCATTAAAAGAACTAATGCAAGATAATAAACCAAGTTAAAGTCGTTGGAACACTTTCGAAAAACCACTCGGTTCTTTTCAAAACAAACTTTTAAAATACGGAGTTTGAGCCACTCCATTTAAAAGCTAACTCGTTCCATCGACCATATCAAGTTCACTACGTTCACGGTATTGCCAAAACCATCCGTAGCCCTCCGTCGTTTCACATGAATAGTCAATAGTATTCAAGCTGTGTATGTTGGCCAAAGTCAAGGCACAGTGATTGGTAGCTATTGGGTGTTCATGTGTAGCATAGATAGATGCGTTGGTTTGGGACAGTCGTACTGCCATTTTGGCCAAAGTCAAGGGTAGGTACGGATGGATCCAAATTAACCTGGATAATGACGGGTAGAACTTGACATGTGACTTATGATATTTTGGCCAAAGTCAAGGTCATAAGAGCATGGGGCAAAAATCCACATCGGGAGTTTCATAAGTACTGAAACTTGCTAGATTTGCATACCATTTGGAGTGTGATGATTCTGGTAGGATTCCTTCAGTTTCGTCACGCAATGATATTTGGATCCCGATCCTACTGTGAGTATATGCTACTCCTCGGGAAATTTCTCACTTAACGATCAATGCTATAAACCTAGTAGGTGCCTAGAAAGGTGTTAGCGGGGCTACGCCCCCAGGGAAAAGAGGTTCTCTAATTAAGGAACTTCGCGAAAGCGTTGGAAAACCTCCCTCGAAGTACCGACACCGGCCTGGCTGAACGGTTAAGCAAGTATTGTACGGTGGGATTGATCCTGACTAATTCTTCCTTTATGGTTTGAGGAGGGATTCGAGAAACAGTGGGAGCCATCCTGTTTAGACAAACTAAAAACCACTCTAAACTTGCAAGAGCATCATGCTGAGTGTTTCTTCTTCTCTCTCCTAATTGCAGCGACCAATCAACATGACTGGACTTAAGTTACTCCTAGATAAAAACAAACTGACAGGGCCAAACTACAAAGATTGGCTCAAGAATGTCAAGATTGCAATCACTTATGACAAGCTGGGGTATCTTCTTACCACCAAAGCTCCCCCTGTCCCTGGTCCAACTTCCAGCGTCGCGGATAAGGAAATCCGCAAGACTTGGGAGATTGATAGCACGAAGGCCAAGTGCCTCCTGCTTGCCTCGATGGACAACGAACATCAGAGGAGGCATGAGAATATGGACATGGAGTCCATATTGCTCCATACAAAAGAACTGTATGGAGAGCAATCACGTATCGCAAGATACGAAGCGTCGAAAAAGTTATTTTCGACAAGAATGGCCGTCGGATCATCAGTAGCCGAGCACGTGCTAAAGATGATCGGCTTCATTGAGGAGCTCGCTGACCTAGGGATCACATTGGAGAGTGAGCTATATACGGATATAGTTCTCCAGTCCCTTCCTTCCACTTACGCCCAGTTTATTCTGAACTTCAACCTACAAGAAAAAGAGGTTGAACTATCAGAGCTCCTCAACATGCTGAGGAGCGCAGAGGGCACCCTACAGAAAAGTAGGGATACATCCACTTTGTTTGTAGGAGGATCATCTTCTTCTAGGTCCAAGGCGAAAGCCAAGGGAAAGAAGAAGAAAGCCCCCGCCAAACCAAGGGGCGGTGTTAGTAAAGTGGATACGAAGGGAAAAGGTAAAGCAACAAAGATAGCGGGGAAGCTTGTGGATAAGGAAGAATGCTTCTATTGTCATAAGAAAGGACACTGGAAGAATGATTGCAGGGCCTGGAAGGCCAGAACACAGGAATTGAAGCAGGTTGCAGCTTCAGCTTCAGGTGTGTATGTTATTGAAAACTGTCTTTCAATAAACTCTACTTCCTGGGTATTGGATACCGGATCAGGATCTCATATCTGTAATTCTTTGCAGGCGTTGAGAAACCGTAGTGTTTTGAAAGCAGGTGACATAACCCTCAGAGTTGCAAACGGAGCTAGCATGGATGCTAAAGCCGTGGGGGACTATCACCTGGGAATGTCAGATGGACATGTTTTGGTTTTGCGTAATTGCTTTTTTGTACCCAACGCAACTTGTAATATCATTTCTGTATCTTTAGTTTCTAAAGAAGGTTATGAATTTGCGTTTGTAAGTAATGTTGTAAACATTCACCTTAATCAAGTTTTGATTGGGTCAGGTACATTGAGTAATGGTATATACGTGTTAAACCAACCACAGATTTTCAACGTCCAGAATACACACAAAAGAAAGTCTCCAGAAATAAATCAGACTTTCTTATGGCATTGTAGATTGGGTCACATCAATGAGAGAAGGTTGACTAAGTTACATACAGAAGGATATTTGAATGCGTTCGAATATCAATCGTATGCCACTTGTCAATCTTGTCTCAAAGGAAAGATGACAAAGACTCCGTTTACTGGACAAGGAGTAAGAGCGAGCGAGCTCTTGGGACTCGTACACAGTGACGTGTGCGGTCCAATGTCTACACATGCCCGAAGCGGACATTCTTACTTCATTACTTTTACGGATGACTTCTCAAGGTACGGTTATGTCTTCTTAATGAAACATAAGTCCGAGGCCTTTGGAAAATTCCAGGAGTATAAGAATGAAGTAGAGAAACAGACCGGCAAAAGTATTAAGATTCTAAGATCGGATCGAGGTGGAGAATACTTAAGTGCCGAGTTCCTGGACTATTTAAAAGAGAACGGAATTCTCTCTCAGCTTACTCCTCCATACACCCCGCAACATAACGGTGTATCGGAGAGACGGAACCGCACCCTATTGGATATGGTGCGGTCCATGATGAGTAACGCTGAGTTACCGCGATCATTCTGGGGGTATGCGCTAGAATCAGCCGCATACCTTTTGAACCGAGTTCCCACTAAGACTGTGCCTACTACGCCATTTGAGATGTGGTGTGGGAAGAGACCCCATCTTAATCACATTAAGATATGGGGAAGTCCAGCTTTTGTCAAAAAGCAGCATACGGACAAGCTCGAGGCATGCTCAGTACTGTGCAAGTTTGTGGGATATCCAAAGAATTCCAAGGGATATTTCTTCTACTGTGAAGAGGAACAAAAAGTTCTTGTTTCTCGACATGCCCACTTTCTAGAACACCAGTTCATAGAAAAAGAAATAAGTGGGAGCGCAGTAGAACTGGAAGAAATTCCAGAACCACAGACTGTTACTGAAAGCTTGATGGAACCAGAGGGTTCAACAGAACAGGACATTCCTACGCCGCTCCGCAGGAGTAGTAGGCAGTCTCATCCGCCCGAGAGATACTACGGTTTTCTCATAGACGGGGATAGAGAGGATTGCATCATAGATTATGATGAGCCTACTAGCTTCCAGCAGGCCGTTCAGAGCGTTGACTCAGTGAAATGGCTGGATGCAATGCGGACCAAAATGGAGTCCATGTACACCAACAAGGTATGGACGTTGGACATTGCTCCAGACGGGGTAAAACCCGTAGGATGCAAGTGGATCTTCAAAAGGAAGATTGGTGTAGATGGACAGGTTGAGACCTATAAAGCTAGGCTGGTAGCAAAGGGTTTTCGTCAAAGACCTGGCTTGGACTACGACGAAACCTTTTCTCCAGTAGCCATGCTGAAATCCATTCGGATCCTTCTTGCCATTGCTGCCTTCCACGATTATGAGATCTGGCAAATGGACGTAAAGACAGCTTTTCTAAATGGAAATTTAGAGGAGTGTGTCTATATGGACCAGCCAGAGGGTTTCATTCAGAGTGGGAGCAGCGGAAAGGTGTGCAAGTTGCTTAAGTCCATCTATGGACTAAAGCAGGCATCGCGGAGTTGGAACATCTGCTTTGATGAGACGGTCAAAGAATTTGGCTTTATCAAAAATCCAGATGAACCATGCATCTATAGTAGATTTGTAGCGAGAACTGTAGTATTCCTCGTTTTATACGTGGATGACATTCTCTTAATAGGAAATGACATTCCTATGCTACAATCTGTCAAGGGGTTCTTGTCACACAGGTTCTCCATGAAAGACCTGGGTGATGCCTCATACATTCTGGGTATCCGGATCTACCGTGACAGATCCAAGAGGATATTAGGACTTTCACAGTCCAGGTACATCGACACCATACTGAAGAGATTCAGTATGGAAGATTCCAAGCGCGGTAACCTACCGGCTTGTCACGGGATCACCCTCTCTAAAGAGATGTCTCCCAAGACTGATTTGGAGAGGGATCGCATGTCTATTATACCCTACGCTTCTGCGGTAGGCTCTATAATGTATGCGATGTTGTGTACCAGGCTGGATGTAGCTTATGCACTGAGTGTGGTAAGCCGGTATCAGTCAAACCCTGGGGAGAAACACTAGATAGCGGTAAAGAACATTCTCAAGTACCTGAGAAGGACTAAGGAGATGTTCTTGGTGTATGGCGGAAAAGACCTCCAGATCGAGGCCTTTGCTGACTCCAGCTTCCAGAGTGACAAGGATGATTCCAAGTCCATGTCGGGTTTTGTCTTTACCCTCAATGGAGGGGCGGTGTGTTGGAAGAGTTCCAAACAGGAAACCGTTGCAGACTCGACGATGGAAGCGGAATACATCGCTGCATCTGATGCCGCAAAAGAAGCTGTCTGGATAAGGAAGTTCTTGAAAGAACTTCAGGTGGTTCCGTCCATTGTTGATCCAATACCTCTGTATTGCGACAACAACGGGGCTATAGCTTTAGCGAAGGAACCCAGGTCCCATCAGAGATCCAGGCACATCTTAAGGCGGTATCACTTGATCAGGGAGATCGTAGATCGCCAGGAGATCGAGGTTCGGAGAGTCGCTTCAGAAGATAACACTGCTGATCCATTCACCAAGGCCCTGCCCCAGACTCAGTTCGAGCGGCTGATCGAGATGATAGGTCTTCGATACGCCAGTACATGGCCTTAGTGCAAGTGGGAGATTGTTAGTGTATATGCCCTAGAGGCCATTACTGTATCATACTGGTTTGTATATTACTTAATGGATGCTTGGGATATTCACCTTGTATATACAATCTTGCTCAAAATAGTAGTATGCTACTTGGTTTGTTTCTACTTCAATGTGTACATGTGTTTATTTTTGTATATCGCCTATACACATTAGTAGAGCCCTTAGGATCTTTGCTTGATTACCAGCGATGTGATGGCCGTCACACTAGTGGGGCTGGGTAATCTATAAGCACATCCTTATGCAGGTCCCTGGTCGCAGGACTATCGAGACAGGGCATCGATACTCCGGAGTAGACCAGCGCATGCGCTTCTCATCCCAGTGTGGGAGACGGTCTGTCCCACAGCCGTCAGTACGTCGTACTTGAGATAGTATGCGGGTGCTCGTTAGGTTACGGGTACACTGGACAGGACTCGTCGGGAACTGACTAGTTGGTATTATACCTATCGTCAGTTATCAGTTCCCAGGTGACATGAGTACAGCTTAGTCCGCTGACTTGACACTGTCACTTCGCCTCGGGTGTGTTCCCACTGTACTTTGATCACTACCCTACCACGGCTCAAAGGAGTCGTGCAAACAGGCGGTGGTTGGGTGCAGTCCCGAAGCACTTGGAGGCAGTGACGGTTAGACAGGATTCGTCTCTCCCGGTATTGGGGGTTGACATCGCGCTGTGTCTAGGAGAGCCATTACACGAGTAGTCCCTGGCCAGGGCAAACGAGATATACTGGTAGGTTTCCAGTGTTATCTCAGGGTGTATTGGGCTTCACTCCGGCACGACTTGTACCGCTATTGGGGGACTGACGTTTACCGCCCCCTAGGCCCGCCATGCGATGTATCAGACGAACAGACCGGACTGTACGGAGAATGTCACACTCAGGCTCAGTAGGAGTTCAGATGGGTTTCGCCTCGTCGGTCTTCTTGTCGGCATTACCTGGGGACCGTTACGCACAGCTAGTGCCGCTTGCGGTCTGTGGTTAAACCCACTGCCAGCGTAGTGTCGAGTCTTTAGAGTCCCACACAGAAAGCTTTTCGCCTTTAGGCAAAAGAGTAGAGGTCGCATGGTATTGCGACAGGTCGCATGGTTTTGCGACAGGGTTCGGTCACATCCGTGCACTTGTGCACGTACAGTGTCCGGACAGTTTACACTAGCGGGCTTTGGTTTAAGCCAGATCCTAGTGTACCTTATGGGATTGGATTTATCCAGTTTGCATTCGTGTTCCTCGGAACGCGGATGCGGGTGTGTATGCACAGTTGACAGGGAGGCAGAGGCAGCGGATTCTCATTAGGGTTGTTGACAGTTGACCGTTGACTTTTTGACTTTATGCTCAACCCTAATGAGAATATGATTTGTGATTAACTATTATATTAATTAAGTATTATGGTGATATGGTTGTTGACTTGTTGACTTTTGTTGACTTGTTGACTTTGGTGACTTGTTGACTTTTGTTGACTTGTTGACCGGTTGACTAGGCTTGACTAGTTGACCATCATGATGACCATGGTTATCATTTCATACCAAAGACTTTTTTCTTGCTTGCTTTTTGAGTAAAATGAGTGCATGATATGATAACCTTATGGTTGCTTCTAACCATTACCAAAAGACTTTTTTGATATGATGAGTTATGATCACTTTGGATTATGAGAGGGTGAAAGGAAAAGAGAGCCTCATTCTTTCTTGCTCATTCTCTCTCTTGTTCTTGAGCTCTCCTCTTGCTCTCACCCTCAACCTCTTCCTCCCTCTCTTGATCTATGGTTCTCTTGTCTCATGAGTTGAGAATCAAGAACCATAGATAAAATCCCATTCTAAATCATCTCTACTCATTCTAGTTCACTAGGTTTAGCAAACCAATTGAACTAGTTTCTTCAAAGAACGAAGAAGGAGCTAAAGGTTGGAGCTTTCAAGTGGATCTATCTTCGGCGTACGGAGACAACGAGAAGGAGCCATCGAACCACCATCGGAGCTTGAAGAGAAGGAGTTCAAGTTTAGGTATAACCATCTTCATCCGAGTAGCTAAATATCTTTAGCTTAGTTTGCTAGTTTTAGTTTAGACAACGATCCCGACCATAGTTTAGTCCATGTTGCCTCTTGCGATAAAAATTCGTTTTTTATACCGTTTCCGCCTCCCCGTAAGAACCGGGGGTCGCAACGTGGACTTACATCAAGGTCATAAGAGCATGGGGAAAAAATCTACATCGGGAGTTTTTAAAGAAACTGAAACTTGCTAGTGCTGCATACCATTTGGAGTGTGATGATTCTGGTAGGATTCCTTCAGTTTTATCACACGATGATATTTGGATTCCGATCCTACTGTGAGTATATGCTACTCCTCGGGAACTTTCTCACTTAACGATCAATGCTATAAACTAAGTAGGTGTCTAGAAAGGTGTTAGCGGGGCTACACCCACAGGGAAAAGAGGTTATTTAATTAAGGAACTTCGTGAAAGCGTTAGAAAACCTCCCTCGAAGTACCAACACTGGCCTGGCTGAACGGTTAAGCAAGTATTGTAGGGTGAGATTGATCCTGACTAATTCTTCTTTTTTGGTTTGAGGAAGGATTCGAGAAACAGTGGGAGCCATACTGTTTAGACAAACTAAAAACCACTATAAACTTGCAAGAGCATCATGCTAAAGTGTTTCTTCTGTCTCTCCTAATTGCAGCGACCAAACATCATGACCGGACTTAAGTTACTACTAGATAAAAACATACTGACAGGGCTAAACTATAAAGATTGGCTCAGGAATGTCAAAATGGCAATCACTTATGACAAGTTGAGGTATTTCTTTACCACCAAAGCTCTCCCTGTCCCAGGTCCTCAATCCAGCGTCGCAGATAAGGAAATCCGTAAGACCTAGGAGATTGATTGCGCGAAGGCCAAGTGCCTCGTGCTTTCCTCTATGGACAATGAACATCAAAGGAGGCACGAGGATATGGATCTTGAATCCATATTTCTCCACACAAAGGATCTGTATGGAGAACAATCCCGTATCGCCAGATACGAAGTCTCGAAAAAGTTATTTTCGGCGATATTGGCCGTCAGATCATCTGTAGCGGAACACGTGCTAAGTTGATTGGCTACATTGAAGAGCTCGCGGACCTCGGGACCACGTTAGAGAACGAGCTCTACACTGACTTGATTCTCCAGTCCCTTCCTTCCACTTATGCCCAGTTTATCCTGAACTTCAACATGCAAGGAAAAGAAGTTGAACTTCCGGAACTCCTCAACATGTTGAGGAGTGCAGAAGGCACCTTACAGAAAGTAAGGGAAACATCCACTTTGTTTGTTGGAGGACCTTCCTCTTCTAGGTCCAAGGCGAAAGCCAAGGGGAAGAAGAAGAAGACCCCCACCAAACCAAGGGGCGGTATTAGTAAAGTGGAAGCCAAAGGAAAGGCAAAGGTAGCGGGACAGGTTGTGGGGAAGGAAGAGTGCTTTTCTATCATAAGAAAGGACACTGGAAGAAAGATTGCAGGGCTTGGAAAGCCAAGAACCAGGAGCCGAAGTGAGTTGTGGCTTCGGCTTCAGGTGTGTATGTTATTGAAAGCTGTCCATCAGTAAACTCTACTTCCTGGGTATTGGATACCGGATCAGGATCTCATATCTGTAATTCTTTGCAGGCACTGAGAAAGCGTAGGGTTTTGAAGGCAGGTGATATGACCCTCAGAGTTGCAAACGGAGCTGGCATGGATGCTGAGTTCGTGGGGGACTATCACTAAGGATTGTCAGATGGACATGTTTTGGTTTTGCATGACTGTTATTTTGTACCCAGTGCGACTTGTAATATCATATTTGTATCTTTAATGTCTAAAAAAGGTTATGATTTTGCATTTGTAAGCGATGTTGTAAACATTCAACTTAATCATGTTCTGATTGGGTCGGGTACATTAAGCAACGGCATATAGGTATTGAACCAACCATAGATTTTCAATGTCCAAAATACACACAAAAGAATGTCTCCAGAAATAAATCATGCTTTCTTATGGCATTGTAGACTGGGTCACATCAATGAGACAAGGTTAACTAAGTTGCATAAAGAAGGATATTTGGATCCGTTCGAATATCAATCATATGCAACTTGTCAATCATGTCTCAAAGGAAAGATGACAAAGACTCCGTCACTTGACATGGAGTAAGAGCGAGCGAGCTCTTGGGACTCATACACAGCAATGTATGCGGTCCAATGTCTACACATGCGCGAAGCGGTTATTCTTACTTCATTACTTTTACGGATGACTTTTCAAGGTACGGATATGTCTTCTTAATGAAACATAAATCTGAAGCCTTCGAAAAATTCCAGGAATACAAGAATGAAGTAGAAAAACAAACAGGAAAAAGTATCAAGACACTGAGATCTGATCGAGGTGCTGAATACTTGAGTGCTGAGTTCCTGGGTTATTTAAAAGAGAATGGAATTCTTTCTCAACTTACTCCTCCATACACCCCACAACATAATGGTGTATCAGAGAAACGGAACCAAACCCTATTGGATATGGTACGTTCCATGATGAGTAACGCTGAGTTGCCACGATCATTCTAGGGATATGCACTAGAATCAGCTGCATACCTTTTGAACCCAGTTCCAACTAAGACAGTGCCTACCAGACCATATCAGATGTGGAGTGGGAAGAAACCCTATCTTAAGCACATTAAGACATGGGGATGTCCAGCTTTTGTCAAAAAGCAGCATGCTGACAAACTCGAGGCACGCTCAGTACAGTGCAAGTTTGTGGGATATCCAAAGAACTCCAAGGGATATTTCTTCTACTGCGCAGAGGAACAAAAGGTTTTTGTTTCCCGTCATGCCTGCTTCTTGTAAACTGAATTTTTAAAAAATCAGATAAGTGGGAGCACAATAGAACTGGAAGAAATTTTAGTGCCACAAGCTATAACTGAAAGCTTAGAAGAACCAGAAGGTTCGAAAGAACAGGACATTCCAGCGCCGCTCCGCAGGAGTAGGAGGCAGTCTCATCCTCCAGAGAGATACTACGGTTTTCTCATAGACAGGGATAGAGAGGATTGCACATTGATAATGATGAGCCGACTAGCTTTAAGCAGGCCATTCAGAGTGCTGACTCGGTAAAATGGATGGATGCAATGCGGACCGAAATGGAGTCCATGTACACCAACAAAGTATGGACTTTGGACATTGCTCCAGAAGGGGTAAAACCCGTAGGCTGCAAATGGATCTTCAAAAGGAAGATTGGTGTAGATGGACAGGTTGAGACCTGTAAGGCTAGACTTGTTGCAAAGGGTTTTCGTCAAAGATCTGGTTTGGACTATGACGGAACCTTTTCTCCAGTGGCTATGCTCAAATCCATTCGGATCCTTCTTGCCATTGCTGCCTTCCACGATTATGAAATTTGGCAGATGGACGTAAAGACCGCTTTTCTAAATGGAAATTTGAAGGAGTGTGTCTATATGGACCAGCTAGAGGGTTTCTTTTAGAGTGGCAGCAGCGGGAAGGTGTGCAAGTTGCTTAAGTCCATTTATGGGCTGAAGCAGGCATCGCGGAGTTGGAACATCTGTTTTGATGAGACGGTCAAAGAATTTGGCTTTCTCAAAAATCCAGATGAACCATGCATCTATAGTAAAATTGTAGCACGAACTGTCGTATTACTCGTTTTATACGTGGATGACATTCTCTTGATAGGAAATGACATTCCTATGCTACAATCTGTCAAAGGGTTCTCCATGAAAGACCAGGGTGATGCCTCTTACATTCTGGGGATCCGGATCCATCGTGATAGGTCCAAGAGGATATTAGGACTTTCGCAGTCCAGGTACATCAACACCATACTGAAAAGATTCAGTATGGAAGATTCCAAGCGCGGTAATTTACCGGCTTGTCACGGGATCACCCTCTCCAAAGAGATGTCTCCCAAGACTGATTTGGAAAGGGATCGCTTGTCTATTATAACCTGCACTTCTGCGGTAGGCTCTATAATGTATGCGATGCTGTGTACCAGACCAGATGTAGCTTATGCACTGAGTGTGGTAAGCCGGTATCAGTTAAACCCTAGGGAGAAGCACCGGATAGCGGTAAAGAACATTCTGAAGTATCTGAGATAGACTAAGGACATGTTTTTGGTTTACGGCGGAAAAGCCCTCCAGATGGAGGCCTTTGGTGACTCCAGCTTCCAGAGTGACAAGGATGACTCCAAATCCATGTCGGGATATGTCTTTACCCTCAATGGAGGGGCGGTGTGTTCGAAGAGTTCCAAACAGGAAATCGTTGCTGACTCGACGATGGAAGCGGAATATATCGCAGCATCTGACGTTGACGACAGAACTTCAGGTGGTTCCGTCCATTGTTGATCCAATACCTCTGTATTGTGACAACAACGGGGCTATAGCTTTAGCGAAGGAACCCAGGTCCCATCAGAAGTCCAGACACATCTTGAGGCGGTATCAGCTGATCAGGGAGATCGTGGATCTCCGGGAGATCGAGGTTCGGAGGGTTGCTAAAGAAGATAACACTGCAGATCCATTAACGAAGGCCATACCCCAGACTCAGTTTGAGCGGCTGATCGAGATGATAGGTCTTCGATACGCCAGTACATGGCCTTAGTGCAAGTGAGAGATTGTTAGTGTATATGCCCTAGAGGCCATTACTGTATCATACTAGTTTGTATTTTACTTGATGGAAGCTTGGGATATTCACAGTTGTACAGACAATCTTGGTCGAAATGGTAGTATGCTACTTGGTTTGTTTCTACTTTAATGTGTGCATGTGTTTCTTTTAGCATATCGCCTATACACATTAGTGGAGCCCTTAGGATCTTTGCTTGATTACCAGCGTTGTGATGGCAGTCACACCAGTGGGGGCTGGGTAATCTACAAGCACATCCTTATACAGGTCCCTAGTCGTTGGATTATCGAGACGGGGCATCGATACACCGGAGTAGACTAGCATAAGCGCTTCTCATCCCAGCAGGGGAGATGGTCTGTCCCACAGCCATTAGTACGTCGTACTTGAGAAAGTATGCGGGTGCTCGTTAGGTTATGGGTACACTGGATAGGACTCGTCGGGAACTATTGGTTGGTACTATACCTATCGTCAGTTATCAGTTCCCAGGTGACATGAGTACAGCTTAGTCCGCTGACTTGACACTGTCACTTCGCCTCGAGTGTGTTCCCACTGTTCTTAGATTGCTACCCTACCACGGCTCAAATGAGTCATGCAAACAGGTAGCAGTTGGGTGCAGTCCCGAAGCACTTGGAGGCAGTGACGGTTAGACAGGATTCGTCTCTCGCGGTATTGGGGGTTGATATCGTGTTGTGTCTAGGAGAGCCATTACACAAAGTCCCTGGCTAGGGCAAGCGAGATATACTGGTAGCGTTTCCAGTGTTATCTCAGGGTGTTCTAGGCAACACTCCGACACGACTTGTACCGCTATTAAGGGACTGACATTTACCGCCCCCCTAGGCCCGCCATGCGATACTCTCAGACTAACAGACCGGACTATACGGAGATTGTCACATTCAGGCTCAGTAGGAGTTCGGATGGGTTCACCTCATCAGTCTTCTTATCGGCATCTACCTGGGGACCGTTACATGCAGCTAGTACCGCTTGCGGCCTGTGGTTAAACCCACTGCCAGCGTAGTGTCGAGTCTTTAGAGTCCCACACAGAGGGTTGTTCGCCTTTGGGAAAAACAGAGTAGAGGTCGCATGGTTTTGCGACGGGGTTCGTTCACATCCGCGCACTTGTGCACATTTGGTGTCCGGGAAGTTATTACTAGCGGGCTTTGGTTTAAGCCAGATCCTAGTATATGTTTTGGGATCGGTTTTATCTCATTGTATTCGTGTTTCTCGGAACACGGATGCGGGTGTGTATGCACAGTTGACAGAGGCAGAGGCAGAGGATTCTCGTTAGGGTTGTTGACCGTTGACTTTTTCTAAACCCTAATAAGAATGAGAAATATGATTAATAATATTAATTACGGATAATTGTGCCATGGTTGAGTTGAACATTTGTCTTTTGTTGGCTTGTTGACTTTGTTGACCGGTTGACCATTGTTGACTTGTTGACCATCATCATTTCATTTCAAAGATGCTTCTTGTTTCATGCAAATGCATTAAATGATGAAATTATAATAGTCATTCATAAACTAACCATCACAATTTCTTAATTATTATTATTATCATCATTATTCTTATTTTGTGAGCATGGTTGTAAAAAAGCTATCTCATTCTCACTTGCTCACTCTCTCTCATCAAAAGCTCATCCTCTTCCTCTCTCTCAAAGCTCTCATCTCTCATATGTTGAGAACCATGAGCTCTTGAGATAAAACCTTCAAAACTTCACTCTACTCATTCTAGAGTTTTAGGTTTAGCAAGCCAAGCACTTTAGTTACCTCTAGGTTGAGGTACGAGCTCAAGGTAGAGGCCTTCAGGTGGATACTTCTTCGACAAAGAGAAGACTACGAGGAGGAGCCGTTCAAACCACTCCAAGGAGCAAGAAGAGAAGGAGTTCAAGACCTAGGTATAACTTGCTAACCGAGTAGCTAAGCTTTTAGTTAGTTTGCTAGGTTTTTGTTTTGCAAAGATCCTGTTTTCTAGTCTATATTACCTTGTATCAAAAGTCGTTTTTTACCTATTCCGCTTCCCCGTAATAACCGGGGTGGGTAACGTGGACTTACATCGTATCTGAACTCTTCCTCTTGCGTGTGTTTTCAACATTGAGAACTGTATTCTGATTTAGAACATAGATCCCATTACACAGTGTACCATCTGCAACCAGTACCCTATCAAGGTAAATGTTCATGATATTTCTATCAAGAACAAAGTTATATCCATCTTTATCAAGTAAAGAAACTGATATAATGTTGCAAACCATGGAAGGTACAAAGTAGCAATTGTTCAAAATCATAGTATTGCCATTTGGCAACACTAGGTGATATTCACCGACGGCTGCAACATTAACTCGTGCTCTGTTCCCTACCCTGAGGGACATATCACCAGGTGCAACTTTCCTACTTTTTCTCAATCCCTGCAATAAATTACAAATATGAGATCCTGATCCGGTATCTAGTACCCAGGAGGTAGTACTGACCGAAAAGCAGTTCTCAATTACAAGTACACCTGAAGTAAATGCAATAGTATGCTTCTTCTTCATTAGGGTCTCCTTGGAATCCAAACAATCCTCTTTCTCTTGCTCATATTTACGATCGCCATCATAAGGTAGAGCCAAACCGATGTTCCCCAGCCCCGAATAAAAATTCGGATCGGTCAAGCATTACATTTTATTATCTTGATTAGGGCGTGAAATGGTTGTTACCTGTAGAGAGAGAAAAGAAACACTCAGCGTGCGCTCTTGCAAGATTAGATTGGTTATTAATTTATCTAACCAGGATGGCTCCCACTGTTTCCTCAAATTCTTCTTCAAACCTTTAAAAGAAGAACTAGTCAGGATTAATCGCACGTCACAATACTTGCTTAACCTTTCAGCCAGGCAAGCGTTGGTAATTCGAGGGAGGTTTTCCAATGCTTTCGCGAAGTTCCTTAATTATATAACCTCTTTTCCCTGGAGGCGTAGCCCTTCTAACACCATTCTAGACACCTACTTGGTTTATAGCACTGATTGTTAAGTTAAATAATCTCCCTAGAGTAATCCAACTCATCATGGGGATCGTGATCCAACTATCATTGTGTGATGACCTAAATGGAATCCACTCTAGTCACCACACTCCAGAAGGTATGTTGAATCTGCAAGTTTCTTGTATGTTTGAAACTCCCGATGTGGAGAGTAGAGTTTTTGCCGGCTGGGAAGAGTTTCCGGAAAATCAAGATTTTAAAGTTCGTTTTTGGCCCTAATGGTTTATGACCTTGACTAGGTCAACAAACTATAAACCGCTACTCAAGTTCTACCCATCATTTTCTCCATTGCGTTAAACCTACACATATATGCCCTTGACTAGGTCAACAAGGCCGCATGACTGTCCTAACCAATCGCATTTGCAATGCACAGAAAAATATCACTTAACTACCGTTCAGTACGCCTTGACTAGGTCAACAAACGCAGGACGAATACTAAATATTACTATTCTGAAATGACAGAGTGCTACAGCTGGGTTTTGGGCGAAAAACCCGTTAACGTAATGAACTTGATATCGTTCAAGGAACCTGAGTAGTTTTACAAATATATAGTGGAGAAAACATTTGCTAAAGAGGTCACTCCCTGTGAAGGGATCTCGGCGCTTTCCTCGTCGAATGAGGTGCAGGATATTCTAAACTGAATACCACAATGCAAAGCAGAAATAATCGAGTATAGTGAAGTTATTACGTTGACACAAACTTTTACTCAAGGGGTCACTCCCGATGAAGTAATCTCGGCCCTTGCCTCGTCGAATGAGGTGCTGGATACTCATAACCGAATACCACTGTGCAAAGCAAAAGAGAGTGTCTGTAATGTTAGTTTTTAAAACATGGTTCCAACAACATTTTTTAGGTTTATTTTCTCGCATTAATCAAAATTAATGTGGTCCCATCAATTTAACCTATCACACCAGAAAAGAACGAAAATATGATGTACATATATGCCATTCGCATTCGCCACTGGGCCCCGTCATCACCCGTTAGGTTACTTAAATAACGACAGAGCGGGGGCTGGACTAGCGCGGGTGCAAAACATATACAACATCTACTAGCATATATATATATATATATATATATATAAGTATATACAACATTCGTCCAGGCATGATAATAATCAACATCATAGAATCTCAGCCAACAATACAGAATGGTGGAAAATCATAGAGCCTTGGGTTTCATTTGAGCCGCAAATAAAACCTGATGTTCCCTGTCGTGTGGATAGCCTGTGCAATGAAAACCTGGACCCCTACGAGCGCGGCAAGTTACCCGTCAATCCCAGAAGCGAGGCATCCCCCTTCAATAAAGTGAATGGGCCATCCAGTACTTCACGGAATCCGATAACTTGGGCGCCCCTCCTTGGGTCATCCTATACCCCCTACGAGTGCGGCGAATAGACCGCCAATTCTAGAATGAAGCCCCCTCCGCTTCAATGCCATGAGATACGGTCTTGTTGCTTTCTAGAACCTGACTATTCGTGCACTCCACCGCGGGGTAATCCTAGTACAGAAATAGAAAATAATATGTACAGACGGTGATATCGACCTCAACCCGGTCGTGCCCCAAAATAATATACAACCCGGCAAAGACGGCAGTCCACATGTCGGACGCTCGCCCTGCAACAACAAATATACAAATGAGTATAAACTGTACAACTAACATTGCACCATATGCTATCCATCACGACTATCCAACCACAATCACAGCACAAGCACAAAACATCAACGCGAATGTCACGTTCACAAAATCCGTCTAAAAGAACATATAGCAATCAGACGAGTTTTACCGATCGAGTGACATTCATGGTCGCAGATAAAAGTGAATGTACTGTAAAATACACATTTAAAATTTCGATCCACTAAACTTTTCCAAATAGGCCCCAAATGGAAATCCAGCACTCAAATAAACCTGGGCCAAAACTATATATTACAAATATCATATTTTCATGAACTAGAGCCCCAGAAAAATTTTGGGGTACTGTAGCCCAAAAAGCGCCATGGAAGGGCCGCAAAATGCGACATTTTTCTCACTTTCCACTGCGGAATTTTGGAGTTAGGCCCCCAAATTATTTCTGAGCTATAGTTTTGCCTGCACATAATTCTAAGATACCCAAAAAAATTTTAGAACAACTTCGAAAATCGGCAGCAAGCTCTTGAACATAGATTCGTGATTTGGAAAAATTTGTCAATCGAGATTTTTATCTTGTGCAAACTAGCTAGTAGAGTTTATGGGTAGGCTCTGATACCATGAAGGGTTACACTAGTGCCTCAGCCAACTTCCGTAGCCAAATACGGAACAAAAGTTTTACTACGATAACAAACTTGGCGCTAGAATAAACCCTAAACCGGATCTTTACCATAAACCTAGTAAGCACAAAATTGTTTTATCTACTATGATAGAAAGTTATACCTCAAGCTTGAACTCCTCTTCTCGTGGTCCTTCTCCTTGTTGTGAGCTCTTTAGAGTGGTTGTAGATGGCTCCTCCTCACCGGCTTCTCCACGTCAAAGAAGATCCACCCGAAAGCCTCTACCTTGAGCTCCAACCTCAACAATGAAGTAACTAGGGTACTTGGTGTGCTAGAATAAGAACCCTAGAGTGAGTAGAGAAGTGTTTTGGTAGTTTGATCTCACAATGCTCTTGATTTTCAACTCATGAAACAATAGAGCCTTGAGAGAGGAAGATGAGAGAGCAAGCAAGAGAGAGAATGTCTCATGATAAAAATGAGGTGTGTGCTCGCATATGAGGAAAAAGAATAATGATAATTTTAATTAGGATAATTGTCATGGTTGATATTGATTTGACCATTATCATGTCACAATTAATGCTAAGCAAAAAATATCTTATGCTTAACAAAAATATCTAAGTCAACAAAAGTCAATAAGTCAAATGGTCAAACCAATTTTCCATGATACAATTATCTCTAATTAAAACTCATTAATCAATTTTCTCCATCTCATTATGGTTTTAATCAAGTCAATGGTCAAAACCCTAATGAGGTTTCTCTGCCTCTGTCAACTGTATATACATACCCCCATTCGTGTTCCGAGGAACACGAATACAATTAGACTGAACTAACCCAAAACCAAATACTAGGATCTGGCTTAAACCAAAGCCCACTAGTATCAACTTCCCGAACACCAAACACGCACAAGTGCGTGTATGTGAACGGACCCTGTCGAAAAACCATATGACCTCTACTATGTTTCTCCCAAAGGTGAACAACCCTCTTTGTGGGACTCTAAAGACTTGATACTACGCTGGCAGTGGGTTTAACCACAGGCCGCAAGCGGTACTAGCTATACGTAACGGTCCCCAGGTAGATGTCGATAAGAAGACTGATGAGGTGAACCCATCCGAACTCCTAGTGAGCCTGAATCTGACAATCTCCGTACAGTCCGGTCTGTTCGTCTAAGAGTATCACATATCCGGCCTAGGGGGTGGTAGACGTCAGACCCCTACTTGCGGTATAAGTCGTGTCGGAGAGTAGCCCAGAAAACCCTGAGAAACTACTGGAACACCTACCAGCAAATCTCACTTGCCCTGGTCAGGGACTTTGTGTAATGGCTCTCCTAGACACAGCGCGATATCAACCCCAATACCGGGATAGACGAATCCTGTCTAACCGCCACTGCCTCCAAGTGCTTTTGGACTGCACCCAATTACTACCTGTTTGTACGACTCAATCGAGTCATGGTGGGGTAGTAATCAAAGAACAGTGGGAACACACTTCAGGCGAAGTAGCAATGTCAAGTCAATCGACTAAGCTGTACTCATGTCACCTGGGAACTGCTAACTGACGATAGGTATAATACCAACTAACAGTTCCCAAAGAGTCATGTCCAGTGTACTCGTAACCTAACGAGCACTTGCATACTATCTCCAGTACGACGTACTGATGGCTGTAAGACAGACCATCTCCCCTGCTGGGATGAGAAGCGTATGCACCAGTCTACTCTGGAGTATCGATGCCCTGTCTCGATAATCCTACGACTAGGGACCTGTATAAGGATGCGCTTATAGACTACGTAGCCCCCACTACTGTGATAGCCATCACAACGCTGGTAGTCAAGCAAGGATTCTAAGGGCTCCATCAATATGTATTAGCGATATGTTAAAAGAAATATATACACATATTAAGATGGATACAAACCAAGTAGCATACTACAATATCGAGCAACACCGTCTTCAATCCATGTATATATCCCAAGCTTCCAAAATGTAATATACAAACTAGTACTATACAATAATGGGCTCTAGGGCATACATATCCAACAAAGAGGACGTGCAAAACGGTAGTTTTTAGGTACAGTCCCGAGACACATGGAGGAAATGAGCGATACGAGGGGTTTCGTCTCTCCCGGTATTGGGGGTTGATGTTGCGTGTGCTCGATTAGCCATAAAAGGGAAGTCCCTAGCCATGGCTTATCAGTAGTTTCTCGACCCGTTATGAGCCTCACATCGGCATGACTTATCGGTTATTGGGGTCTGACGTTTACCACCCCTAGACTAGATATGCGACATATCAGACGAAAAGACCGGACTCTACGGTAGTGTCACTATCAGGCTTTTGCAGGAGTTTGAGCGGGCATGCTTCTGATCTTCTGATTGTTCAATAACCGGGTAGACGTTACGTCCAGCTAGTACCGCTGACGGCTTGTGGGTGCTTGATGTAATCATCACCTGCTGCCGGCGTATTGACGAGTCTTAGAGTCCCATAAAGGAGTTTCCTAGCCCAGGCGAAAAGATGTGGTGTGCATATGAGATATGCACGGGGACCCGATTAAATGCGCGTATGTGATACCGTATATTAATCGGGAGGTTTACTATTGGTCGGATCATGTGTGATATGACCGGTTTGTTAAATCAAGTGTTGATTTAACATTGACCATTAACTTTTTCACTTAGACCCTTTAGTCTTTTGTTGTATGTATGGATGTAAGCATAAGTATATGTTGATGCACATATTGATGTTCATGCACACATACATGCATACACTTGTGTATCATGATTGATGATACAAAGATGGTGGCAATATAAGACTCACATGTCAGTAAATATATACATATTTATTTTTGAGATTAATGGAAATAGAAAATGATTCATGGTTGATTATTTTATTCCTCCACTAACCCTTACATTGACCATGAGTTATCATTCTATGGCTATTAGTGCTCCAAAGATAAATATCAAGGTTAAGAATGAGAGTGGAAATAATATATAATTTCTATTCTCATTTTTATCTTTATCCTTTTTCAATATCTTGAGCTCTCAAGTTTCCATCATCTTCTTCTTCCTTTCTCTTGCTCTCTAGGTTTTGATAGTGAGTGAGAAAGTGATCAAGTTAGGGTTTTGAAGTGAGAAAATAAACCACATCATCATTCTACTCTAGTCTAGCAAATTGGTTTAGAGTGTTAGCTTCAACATCATCTCTTGATCAAGTGGAGCTAGGAGCTTGCACAGAGAGGACTCCGGGTGGATCATCATGGACTTGGAGGATCACAAGCAAGCCCGTTCCAACTCTCAAGTAGCCAGGTAGTCTAACAAAGGGAGCTACAAAGGTTGTATTCTCTTTACCTAGTGCTATACTACTTGTAGTATGAGTTATTTTTATTGTTACCCTAGCTTTTCTAGTTTGATTCCTAGGTTAGATTCTTTAGCACCTTATAAAATTTTAATTATGGCATGTGTGATGCTACCAAACCCTTATGGTGGTGCTAAGGAAACCCATCATGGTATCAGAGCCAAACTAGAAACCTAGACGGTGTTAAGATAATACAAAACCGAAAAACTCCTCAAAATACGGTTTTAGAAACCCTAAAAATGCTCTCTGGAAATTTTTTGAAATGTCGTTTAAAATTATTTTAGCAATTGCAGAGTGTAGTATGGGATGCTAATTGGACATAGGTGATAAACGGGGGGGGGGGCTCGAATTTTGGCCGAGCCCTGGGCATGAATATCCGGCGTCGCCGGTGCCCTATGCTCCATATCTCCTCGTATTTCACATGTGTTCTGGTGTGCAGGTTTTGTGGTTTCTGGCATTGTTTGTTTAGTCCAAATTTTCATGTGATGATAATTGTGCTATGGGTATTTGCGGAGTATTTCGAAGTCGTATTTTTAGCATTGTATAGGTAACCTAGACAATATTTAATAGTTCGATCGAACTTCAAACACCCCGTCAAGAACCCCACTGAAATTTACAAGAGTTGGAATTTTCTTAAGTTAATTATATTCAATAGACATGCAAGTAACTCTATGGACTCTCTAGAAGAACAAAAACCTTAACTCGATTATATGCCTTCGGAACCGCGACTTGAACCCTAGGGTTTGTCGTAGTTCCGCGGTGTCATAGGTGAGGCATTGGTTTGACCCTTCTACGGCTGGACCATAGTTACTGTGGCACGTTTTTGGGTACTTTAACTTCACTCAAGTGTTGAGCTTATCGGGTGATGAGGGTGTTGGTTGATTCGATCGAAATATTTAACATAATCTAGTATATTATGATACAATAATTGGAATCTACAATTATATATTGCGTGTAAATCTAGCATTTCGGTCTCGGTAGTAATCGGAAATCTTGTTGAATTATCCGACTTACTTTGAAAAGTGTTTTCATGGGATGAGACCTAAATACGAGACTTACATTGTTAAGCATGAAATCTTGGATATGTGATATCCCGGGTTTATGATGTCTAAGGGCGATGGTAATTCCAATTATTGTAGTTTTTCACTTTCTTTTCTGCGACCGTAAGCGTAGTATGTGGTGTATCGCCGGTTTCATTGCTATACGTCAACGACTATTGGGGTACGCATACTTGCTTATGTTGAGACATGTGATGTTATGGGTTGCTGTGATATAATGTATAGGATCGTCGTGATTTAATGGCCGGGGTTTTTATGTGAGATGAGAGTTTTTCTTTTCATTCATGTAAAATTCATTTGTATGTAATATTATTTTATTGGGGCACTTCAGGGTTGTGGATGATGTCACCATTGATGTATATTATTTAGTTTTCCGCATTAGGATAGACCCAAGGAGGGGAGCACAAGTGATCGGGTTCTAGGGTCCAGTGGGAGACCATCTCGAGGTGTCGAGACTTGGTTTCCTAACTCCAGAATTGGTAGGGTCACTTGCCTCTCTCGTAAGGGTCTAGGGGTGTAGGATTGGCTATTCATCACGACCGTGGAATCCGTATTTTCTATTGTTGGCTAAATACAAAATACGGACATCGTAGCATATCCTATATTTTCATATATGTGTTTCTGCTGCTTATATTCTGTGATATGATCACTGTGGATTCTGAGACGAATGGATGTACATTATATATGAGATATATAGTAGACGCTGCTTATGTTTTGCACCCGCGCTAGTCCCGTCCCAGTATGCCGTTAGTTAAGTAACCTAACGGTGCATAACGGGACACTGTGGCGAATGCGGATGGTATAAGAGTACGTTGTATTTTCGTTTCTTCTGTGATGCTTAGGAAATTTAAATGATGGACTTCATTAATATGATTAATGAAAAGAAAGAAACCTAAAAGATGTTGTTGAATCGGATTTTTAAAAAGGGTAGCTACAGTTGTTTCTTTGCATAGTGATATATCCCGCACCTTATTCGATAAGGAAAGAGCCAAGATCCCTTCACCGGTAGTGACCTCTTTAGCAATAACTGGCAGATGCTACAAAACTTGGTTTGTTTTTGATTGCTTTTAGAGTTTCTTGCTTTGCATAGTGATATATGTGATATATCGCGCACCTTATTTGATGAGGAAAGAGCTGAGGTCCCTTTACTGCGAATGACTTCTTTAGCAAAACTGGTGAAAGCCTAAAAAACACTCCTTTTCAAAATCACTCGATTCCGCAACGATATCAAGTTCATTACGCAAAAGGTTTTCAGAAAAACCTGTCATAGCCCTCCGTCATTTCAGATAAGTAGTATATAGTATTCGTGCTACATTTGTTGGCTTTCGTCAAGGTGCAGTGTGCGGTAGCTACTTACTGCTTATCTGCTGCATATGATGTGATTGGATTATGATAGTCGTACGGCTTTGTTGGCTTTCATCTAGGGTCGTGCGGGTGGGTTTAATTCAATCATGAAATGTACGGGTTGAACTTGACTAGCGCACTATGCTTTGTTGGCTTTCGTCAAGGTCATAGCATGCTAGGGGCAAAATTATCGGGAATTTCAAGGGTTGAAATTTGCAATGAGATTGCATACCTTCTATGAGATAGTTGGATCCCGATACCCACTGCGAGTAAGAGTTACTCCTGGGAGAGTTTTACACAGGACAATTAGCCGATCAAGTAGGTGTCTAGAAAGGTGTCAACGGGGTTATGCCTATGGGAAAACGAGGTTTATTTTAATTAGGTCCGTGCGAAAACACGGGGAACCTCCCTCAAATACCGGCACTGGCCTAGCTGAAAGATTGCCGAAATTGTAGGGTGTAATTAGTCCCAGCTAGTCTTTCCATTTTGGGTTTGAAAGAAGATTTGATAAAAACAGTGGGAGCCATCCTGATTAGATAAAATAATAACCAATATGATCTTGCAAGAGCATACGCTAAAGTGTTTTCTTCTCTCTCTCTCCAGGTAGCGATCATGTCACGTCTTAATCAAGATAATAATATAGATGTATTGACCGAACTCGCATGTTATACCGTGCTGGGGAACGTTGGTTCCGTTCTTTTTATAAGAGTTATAAGACTGAACAAAATATAGGGAAATGCTAGGATTCCCATGCCACCCGATTGAAGAAAGTACATAATGATGCATTTTCTTCGGGTGTGTTCGTTACAGAGAACTGTTTCTCCCTTTGCTCTACGTCCTGGGTACTGTATACCGGGTCAGGATCCCATATATGTAATCTGTTACATAGGCTAAGGAACGGTAGAGAACTGGGAGAAGGTGATAAAGACATAAGGGTTGGAAATGGTGCAAATGTTGCAGCTAAATCCATCAGGGAATATCACCTTGTATTACCAAGTGGTAATACATTGATTCTGAACGAATGCTATTACATGCCGAACCTGATATGCAACATTATATCAGTTTCATTATTAAGTAAAGAGGGATATAATTTTGTATTATAGGATAATGTTATGAACATTTTCCTGAACCAAAGGTTGGTTGGATCAGGCACGCTATGCAATGGCATTTACGTTCTAAATCAATCAACAGTTCTGAGCATAGCAAACACACACAAGAGGAACAGTTCAGAAATGAACGAATCCTTCTTATTGCATTGTAGACTAGTTCATATCAATGCGACACGACTAGCTAAGTTGCATAAGGATGGATATTTGAATCCCTTCGAATTTTCATCTTATGACATTTGCCAGTCATGTCTCAAAGGCAAGATGATCAAAACTCCGTTTACAGGACACGGAGAAAGAGTTAATGAACTCTTGGGACTAATACATAGTGATGTATGCGGTCCTATTTCTACACATGCCAGGGATGGTTCCTCGTACTTCATTACATTCACCGACGATCTTTCAAGATACGGACATGTGTTCCTGATAAAACATAAGTCTGAAGCTTTTGAGAACTTTAGAGAATATAGGCAAGAAGTCGAGAACCAAACAGGAAAAAGTATTAAAGTCCTTCGAGCTGATCGAGAAGGTGAATACTTTAGCAATGAATTCCTGGACTTTCTAAAAGAGAATAGGATTCTCTCTCAGCTAACTCCTCCATATACACCACAGCACAACGGTGTATCGGAACGGAGGAACCGCACCCTATTAGATATGGTGCGCTCTATAATGAGCACAGCCGAGTTACCTATTTTCTTCTTGGGGTATGCGCTGGAGACAGCCATACATTTATTGAATATGGTCCCCACCAAATCAGTGCCTACCACTCCATATGAGATATGGAAGGGGAAGAGACCATGTCTTAATTATATTAAGTTATGGGGTTGTCCAGCCTATGTCAAACGGCAAAATCCAGACAAACTCGAGGCATGGTCTGTTCTGTGAAAATTTGTAGGATATCCCAAAAATTCACATGGGTATATCTTCTACCACACCGAGGAACAAAAGGTGTTTGTTTCTCGGCATGCCACCTTTTTAGAAAAGGAATTTCTCGCAAAAGAGATTAATGGCCATGAGGTAGAACTGGAAGAGGTTCCATCTACAAGATTTGTAACAGAAGATTTAGTGGAACCAGAGGATTCGATAGTGCCAAACGAACCCCAGCCTCCCCGCCGATCTAATTGGGTTCCTCGTCCACCTGAGAGATATTACGGTTTTCTCATTGATGGTGCAAGCGAAGATTGCATCATGGAGGACGATGACTGTCATGACCCGAAGGTATGGAACGTGACTGGCACTTAGATTACGGGACGTCTAAAGGCGTAACATAACCTAAGTCAGCCAAAGCCCAGAAAATCTAAACCATAAATAATAAGAGTGAAGGAAAATCTATTATGAAAACGATTTTAAACCAATTATGTTATATTAATCCCCATTTTAAAAGCATCAAAATTTTCTGAAAATTTCGGCAGAGTCTCCTTTGTAAATACTACCCCAAAGATGGGTACAACAAGATATATAACCTGTAATGATAAAATCGCATCCCCAAGCGGGAGCTAGCCCTTCGCCCAAGGCGGATCACAACCGCACGCAATATATATGCAATATCAAGCTAATAAGCATAAAGAAGCACAAAAATAAGAAAACACAACGTCGACTCAAGTGAGCTCGAACCCAGAGGAACCACATATACATCAATCTCTCAGTCTCATCATTAGGTTGCATATACAAAATAAGAAGTGGTAGTTGGAGAATACAAGATACAATGATGGTACAAAAAGAGACAGTGTCCTCGCAACCCACCAACGAGAAATTTCGCGAGTCTGAGCAAAAGAAGCCAATAAAAAGATACACCCGCCGGTGCAAGGCTGACGGGTCTGACCTGCAAGACACTGTGGCACAACGGGGGTGAGTTGCCAGCTCATGAGTAGCAAGTAACATCTAATAAGGCTGTCGTAAGAATGCACGCAATGCGTCGCAATCTGCGTATCTAAGTATAATGCGATGCTACTAATATGTATGCACATGGATGCAAAATCAATACGAAAACTTTAAGTGTTTAAATACGATGATCTTTGCATTCTTAACTTTTAAAAAAATATATCTGTACAATAGCCAAGGTACCATCAAAGAAATCATCCGAAAACCATTTCAAGCATCGATACCAAATATAGAAATATACCTGTCTCAATGTCTCATTATATCAATGTCTCAATACCTCGGGCTCCGTCAGTCCGGATCGGCCTATATCATCAATCTCACGACAACGGTCGGTATCCTCCGGATATACACCGTGCTAGACATCACCGGTAGGTAGTCTTCCCCTGCCAGGCTCATCATCTACAACTCGATCTTCTTGCCCCGGGGTACCATACCGGGCCCACCATGTACCCGAGACGATTCATCCACTCCTCTTGGGTCTCGAAATCCAACAGAAAACATGAAAACTCATGGTGGACGACACATACATCACGAGAAAACCGCAACTTTATTTTAAAAATGATGATAATAAGTTTTTGTTAAATTCTTGCGGTTTTCCCCAAAATCCAGAAATCTCATCAATACTGAAATCCTCAAGAAAATCATAATACCCAACATGTTGTATATGATAAATGCTTATGATATCAAAGGTATGCAATGTGATTTGTGTCCAGGAATCTATATAAGCATGATGATGATGTGAGGTATACATGCTATGCAATTCAATGTATCATGTATGATGCAAGTGATTGATACAGAACTAAGCAGGTTCTACAGTGCTCGTGGCATGGCAATTACCAAAGGCGTGTGTGTTCACATGAATAGTGCGCGTGCAACATTAGCCAATGGTAATGGTGTAAGTGTCCTAAGAGGAGATATCATACATAGGTATGTAGATAACCGTGCAATACCAGCAGACAAACAACTAGAAAGATATACGTATAAATGAGATGGTTAACTAACTAACTATGCATATATTGTGCAAGTAATAAAGTGAACCTAACTATGGCGCCTCACGCCATCCAGACGATTTCCTCATAGATGTATACATCTACTCACCCGGATGCCTCGCTAATCTGATCCAACCACCGCTTTGCCTTTGCGTGTCGTGTCCGATGATTCCGCAACCGATCCTAAAATTGCACAACATAAACATAAGATTACATATTCCTGAAATGACACAAGTCAAAAAATAAAAGAATCAACATCCACAAGTTAGACACAACGTGCACTAAGCGCGCGGAACACATACGAAAACCACTAAAAACTTGACTAAAATCGACGTTACGGGGCAACCGTCAAAACTAAAACCCGACTAAACCAAATTCCGCATTCACACACACTAAAAGTCATAGGAGATGCTATAAATATTGTGAAGATATCACAATTAATTCACCACTTAATTTTTATAAAAACCTAGTAAGCCCTAAAAATTGAAAATTGGCGTAACCATCGTAAATTTGGGTTAAAATTATCACAATCTAACAGAAACATCCAAACTAACCCACTAGATAGCCAGTACCCTAATTATAACCCACTTACAAAGCTTCAAACCCTAATTAAAATTTCAAACCTTTTCTTGAATTTCCTAAAAAAGAATTTTTAACCAAATTTCACACTTAAATTCCTAAATTAGCATATTCAAACTACAAATTAAACATTAGATTACAATTATACCTTTCAAGTTGTGAACCCTAGCTTGCACTAGCCTCCAAGACACCTCCTTTCTCCATGTTTTAAACAAATTCGGGTTTGAGAAGAGGTATAATAGGGATTTGGTTTGAATTAGTGAAGGATTTTGTGGATTTTTAATGGATTTTTGTTGATTTTTTAATGGAATTTGAAGAAAAAAAGAGAGGAAAAAAAGATGGGGAGGCTTGCTGCTGCGCTCCGCCAGAGCTAGGAAGGGGGTGTTGTCAAGGATTTGTGTAGAAATTTCTACACAAAAAGTCTTTCTCAAGCTCATTTAATGTCCATCACATCATTTTTACAAACAACCCCCCATTTTAATTCATTTTGATTTACTTTTAAACCATAGAACTACAAGACTTGGAAAGTTTTGATAAAATTTTTGTTAACACTAGATTTTAGTTTATAATGGTTCCTAAGTGTGTAATTTACCCATTTAAATTAGTATTTATCTCTAATTTAATGTATATTTAAAAGCTTAAAATAATATTAAAAAATAATTAATTAAGGAAAAAAATTTAAATGACTAGAAAATTTTATGTGACAATTTATTAACCAATTTTTCGCAATTTCTTATCTAAATTTTGTATAATTAGGCCTATATTGAAAAATAATTATTTTGACTTTTTACTGAAAAGACTGATTATTTTACCGATTATCGAAAAACTACCTAAACGAAAATTCAAAGCGTTACAATCTTCCCCCTTTAAGAAATTCAGTCCCTGAATTTAGAATTTAAGTACGTGTACCTTTAAAAAGAAGGGGATCTTTCTTCCTCATCTCGTCCTCGGTCTCCCAGGTGACCTCCTCGCTGTTCGGGCCACGCCAAAGAACCTTGACGGACGGTATAACCTTCGACCTCAATTTCTTCACCTGCCGATCCAAAATGACCACCGGCTGCTCGGTGAATGAAAAATCGTGCTCTAGCTGGATCATTTGGTGCTGAATCGCATGGGAAGGGTCATGAAGGTACTTGCGGAGTTTCGAAACATGAAACACGGGGTGAACATCGGGGAAGCTGGGCAGAAGAGCTAACCGATAAGCCACCGAACCAACACACTCTAGGATCTCGAAGGGACCAACATATCTAGGACTAAGCTTCCCTTTCCGCCAAAATCTCATCACACCCTTCATCGGAGAGACCCTCAGGAAAACATGATCGCCAATAGCGAACTCGAGTCGGCGACAGCGCCTATCAGCATATGATTTCTGCCTACTCTGGGCCGCTCTCATCCTGTCCCGAATCAGCTGTATCTTTTCGGTCGTCTCCTGCAAGATATGCGGCCCCAAAATACTGCTCTCCCTGAGCTCTGTCCAACATACGGGCGATCGACATTTCCTCCTATATAAAGCCTCGAAAGGTGCCTTCTGAATCGTCTCCTGGAAGCTATTATTGAAGGAGAACTCGATCAAGGGCAAATGACGATCCCAGCTACCACCGAAATATAAAACACAAGCTCTGAGCATGTCCTCAAGAGTCTAAATAGTACGCTCTGATTGACCGTCAGTCTGCGGATGAAAAGCTGTGCTAAAACTCAATCGGGTGCCCAAAGCCTCCTGAAGTTTCTGCCATAATCGGCAGGTAAAATGGGTGCCACGGTCGGACATGATGCAAGTCGGGACGCCATGCAGTCGTACGATCTCATCAATATAAACCTGGGCATAGTGAGCAAATCCAAAAGTGGTCTTCACTGGTAGGAAGTGAGCCGCTATCGTCAGTCGATCCACAATCAGCCAAATAGAATCATACCCTCGACTGGTCCTGGGTAGACCCACAATGAAGTACATGGAGACCTGTTCCCACTTCCACTCAGGGATGGGCAAAGGCTGTAACTCGCCGGCTGGCTTCTGGTGCTCGGCCTTGACTTTCTGACAAGTCAGGCATCTCGATACGAAGTCTGTAATATCCTTCTTCATCCCATCCCGCCAGTAAACCTCTCTCAAATCACGGTACATCATGGTGGAACCTGGATGAACACTGTATACTGATCTATGTGCCTTCTCAAGAATATCATGCCTCAGTCCCTCAGAATCTGGTACGCACAGTCGAGTCCCAAATCGAAGTATCCCCTGGTCATCAATCACGATCTCCGAAACTCTGCCCTGCTGAATCTTCTCGATAATCTCTAAAATACGGGCATCACCGGACTGTGCCTCGCGGATACGGTCAAGTAACTGTAGGCGTGCTCTGAAATAGGCCAGGTGTCCCCCTGTAGGAGTAAACTCGAACCTCATTCTGCTGTCACATAAAACCTGCCAATCCGTCGTCGACTGCATCTGTACTGTGCTCAAACAAGATAAGCTACCTCCGGGCCTCCTACTCAAAGCATCTGCCACCGCATTCACCTTGCCCGGATGGTATAGAATCTCGCAGTCATAATCATTCACCAACTCCACCAATGGCGTTGTCTCAGATTCAGATCTCGCTGCTGAAAAATATACTTCAAGCTCTTGTGGTCAGTGAATATCTGGCACGACTCGTAGTATAGGTAATGTCTCCAGATCTTAAGAGCAAATACCACTGAAGCCATCTCTAAATCATGAATGGGGTAGTTATGTTCGTGTTTCCTCAACTGCCGAGAAGCATAGGCGATAACTCTATCGTGCTGCATCAATACACAGCCCAGCCCCACTCGGGAAGCATCACAATATACCACGAAACCGCCCGATCCTGAAGGCAATGATAACACTGGTGCAGTAGTCAAACGAGTCTTCAGCTGCTAGAAGCTATCCTCACATGCCTCGGTCCAATCAAAAGGAACCCCCTTCCGGGTCAACCCGGTCAACGGTGCCGCGATACGGGAGAAATCCTGGACAAAACGTCGATAATAGCCGGCCAGACCTAAAAAGCTACGAACCTCTATAACTGATACCGGTCTGGGCCAACGCTGAACTATCTCGATCTTCTTCGGGTCCACACAAATACCATCTCTCGTCACCACATGACCCAAGAAGTCGACACTGTCTAGCCAGAATGCCCACTTGGAAAAATTGGCGAACAGCCGATGCTCCCTCAAAGTCTGCAATGTGATACGCAAATGCTACTCGTGCTCCTCCCGGCTCTGAGAATAAACCAAGATGTCGTCTATGAACACAATGATGAGCTGATCAAGATACGGCCTGAATACTGTAGGTTCCTAGGCACACTAGTGAGGTCTCACAAGGCATCAACCATGCCAATTTCAAAAATTACGGTGCCGAGAAACCCTAATACAGATCGTTGGCTAGAAGTTTAGGCGAAAAAGAAACTAGTTAACAACTTAACTAAATGGTAAACGGAAATACAACCTTTGTAGATCCGGTTCTCCACCTCCATAGCTCCGTGATGAAGTCCTCTCCGCTGTCCAAATCGAACCATGACTCTCACGGTGGTTTCATCGGAGAAAAGAGCGGGCCAGGTCGTCGGCTTCGTGCCGAAGATGATCTACGTCGAGGCATCACAAGATCAAGCTCCCACTTCACCAAGTCATGAAACTTGTGAAGAAAACATACTCTACTACTTGGCAAGAGGTAGAGGATGAAGAAATAGGAAGTGGGTTCACTTTAGAATTGGATTTCTCACTCTTTTTATCAAGACACCATTGTTGGTAGCAAGCTTCTTCTTCATGAAGATGAAGATGAAGAAGATGATAAGTATTGTGATTAGTTTTTAGAAAATAGAAAATAAAAGAATACTTATCATAAACTAACCATGGTCAAGTGTAGAGAATGAACTAGGGTTAAGTGGAATGGTTAGGGTTAAGGATGAGATAAGAATGGTGGACTAAGTCAAAGCTTCATGAAGCTTCAACAAAACTACAAATAAAGCCACCATTATTTTCTTATCATTTCCAAAATGAATAAACAAATAAAAGAATGAATAAGCAAAACCCTAATCATCATTTTAACCATGGTTTAGTTCTTTACACTTAACCAAATAAGCATGTATCATCAAACATGATACAAACTTGTGCACAAAAATATATCACATATACAATGTGCACAAACAAGTGAGAAAAACCATTTAAAGTGAACCAATACTAGTTAATGCAAAGTAATATATCAAATATATAATTATGCATTAAATCATTTGTAGGGTTCCTAGGCACCCTAGTGAGGTCACACAAGGCATCGAACATGCCAAATTAAAATTTTAACGGTGCCGAGAAACCCGACTACGGATCGTTTGCTAGAAAATTAGGCGAAAAGATAGCTAGTTAACACTTAACTAAGGGAATACGGAAATACAACCTTTGTAGATCCGGTGCTCCACCTCCATAGCTCCGCAACGAAGTCCTCTCCGCTGTCCAAATCAAATCCGGGCTCTAGCGTCGACTTCGTCGGAGAATGGGCAAGCTAGGTCGTCGATATCCATGCCGAAGATGATCTACGTCGAGGCATCGCTAAATCAAGCTCCACCTTCACCAAGTCTTGAAAACTTGTGAAGGAAACACACTCTACTACTTGGCAAGAGGTAGAGGATGAAGAAATAGGAAGTGGGTTCAATTTAGAATTGGATTTCTCACTCTTTATCATCAATCACCATTGATGACTTCAAGCTTTTCTTCTTGAGTTCAAGGAAGAAGAAGAAGAAATGATATGATAAGAATTAATAAAAATGAAAAGAAAATAGAATACTTATCATAATTGAACCATGGTCAAGTGTAGAGAATAAATCATGGTTAGTGGGATGGTTAGGGTTAAGCATGAGACAAAATGGTCACTTGGTCAAAGTCTTCATGAAGCTTCATGAACAAAACAAAAGAAGCCAACATTTTCTCATTTGCTTTTCATTTTCCAAAATAAATGAATGAATAAATAAATAGATATGAAAATGTAAACCCTAACCATTACATAACCATGGTTTAAACTTTACACAAAACACAAGTAAACATGCATCATCAAACATGATACAATCAAGTGCACAAAACTATATCGAATATACAATGTGCACACCCGAGTGAGAAAATCCATTTAAAGTGAACCGATACTAGTTAATGCAAAGTAATATATCAAATATATAATTATGCATTAAATCATTAAATCAACACTTGATTCAATGATCCGGTCATGTCGCACAAAACCGACAGGTATCATTAGTAACAACTTATCGAATCAACACTTGATCCGATAACCCGGCTATATCGCATATAACCGATCAATGTCACATCACGAGAATCGAATACAGTATCACATACCGTATTATTCTCGGTCCCGCACATATCTCATATGCGCTCCTATTTCGTTTCGCTTGAGCCAGGAAACCTCTGTGTAGGACTCTAAAGACTCGTCAATACGCCGGCAGCAGGTGAGGATCATATCAGTCACCCACAAGCCGCAAGCGGTCTGCTAAACGTAACGGCCACCCGGGTATTGAGCGATCTGAAGATCGACGAGCAAGCCCGCTCACACTCCAGTGAATCCGACCAGTAACACTACCGTACAGTCCGGTCTGATCGTCTGATATGTCGTATATCTTGCCTAGGGGTGGTAAACGTCAGACCCCAATAGCTCGATAAGTCGTGTCGATATGAGGTCTATAACACTTCGAGAAACTACTGGTAACACTTACCAGTAAATCTCAGCAACCCTGGCCAGGGATTTCCTGTTATAGCTAATCGAACACAGCGCAACATCAACCCCCTATACCGGGAGAGACGAATCCCCTCCTATCGCTCATTGCCTTCATGTGACTCGGGACTGTACCCAAAAACCACCGTTTTGCACGCCCTCTTGGACGTGGTAAGATGGAAATCAAAGCACAGTGGGAACCACACAAGACTCTATGACGATCTCGGGTCAACAGACTACTCTGTACCAGTGTCACCAGAGAACTGCCATCTGACGTGAGGTATAATACCATCTGGGAGTTCTCGGCGAGTCCGTCCAGTGTACCCAGTCTCTACTGAGCACTCGTATATCATCTCTGATGTCAAACACCGATGGATATGGGATCATCCATCGCCCATCTGTATGGGTCGAGAAGGTATACGCTAGTCTACTCTGGTATATCGATGCCCCGTCTCGATACACCCACGACTAGGGACTTTGAAGGATATACTTATGGACTACCATGTCCCTACTAGTATGATCCGCATCATAGTCCAGGTAGTCAAGCACAGATCCTAAGGGCTTTACCAACATGTAACAGAGAGACAATCAGTATACACGTTAAGGTAAAGTTCAACCAGATAGCATACTATCATGTCGAGCAAGAAAGTCCTCCCTATATACGTCCCAGCATCCACTACAATATACATCCTATGTACAGTAATGGCCTCTAAGGCATACATATAACTAACAATCTCCCACTTGCACTAGGGCCATCTGTAGCAGTGGTTGTAGTATCTCATACTCAACCATCCCATAAAAGTCTCTCTCTGGGAACAGGCCTTTGTGAGTGGATCCGCTGTGTTGTCCTCTGAGTCTACTCTCCTAACCTCGATCTCCATGAAGATCAACCATCTCCATGATCAAGTGATACTGCCTTAGAATATGTCTGGATCACTGATGGGACCTGCGTTCCTTGGCATAAGCCACAACTCCATTGTCACACAATGGGAGGAACCTAGTTCATCTCATGAACCAATATACATCCAAATAGCCTCTTTGGTAGCATCTTAAGTAGCGATGTATGCTGCCTTTATCGTCTAGTATGTCACGGTATCTAGCTTGGAACTCTTCCAACATACCGTCCCTCCACTGAGGGTAAAGACAATGCCTGTGACTGACATTCAGTCGTCCTTATCACCCTGGAACACTTCCAGTGATTCTCCCCAGGGTCGATTGATACCATCTCACTACTACTAGTGAGATACCTAACATCCATTTAGATCTATCTCATAGATCCAAAATCCAGGATTTAGTAGGTATCATTTTGATCCTATATGGAGAATCATTGTGATAAGCGGAGATTGACCGAGCGTGGCATAGGAAACTCTTTCCCTATCAAGAGTATGTCATCCACGTACTTTACGAGGATTTTCACCATACTCCCTACTACCTTTTTGTTTATATAAGGTTCATCTACCATTTTGATGATGTCAAACTCTTTGACTATTACATCAAAATAGACGTTCCAACTCCGCGATGCCTGCTTTATCCTATAAAGCATCTTGTACACGTTTCCGCTGCTCCCACTGTCTACGAGGCCCTCTGGCTGTCTACTTATAGACGCTTTCTTCTAAAATATCATTTAGAAAAGCAGTCATGACACGCAACCACCAGATATCGTAGTCATGGTATGTAGCCGTGGCAAGTAGGATCTGGATGGACTTAAGCATAGTCACTTGAAAAGGTTTCATCATAATCCACGCCTGGTCGATGACGAAAAGCTTTAACAAGTCTAGCTTTGAAAGTCTCAACTTTTCCATCTACACCAAGTAATCTTCTCAAGATATACTTGCTCCTGATGGGGATTTAACCCTTCAGATATAGCAACCAAAGTCCATACTTTGTTGGTGTATAAGGATTCCATCTCAGATCACTAAACATCCAGCCATTCTTACAGAGTCTCACTCCTGATGGCCAGCTCGAAACTAGTTGGGTCATCATCTCATGATGCATTCCTCGCTCCCACTGTCATAGAGAAACCGAAGTATCTCTCAGGTTGGTGAGGAACCCTACTAGATCGGCGGAGAGGCTGAGGTTCGTTGGTTTCTATTGAATCCTTCGGTTCTACCAAATCATCTGCTGTAGTTTGCATAGCTGGAACCTTTCCAGTTGTACATAACAGATCTTGCCTCGAGCTTGTCCGGATTTTGCTTTTAGACATAAGCCGGACAACCCCAAATCTTAACTGACTTAAGACATGGGTTCTTCCCATTCCATATCACATATGAAGCGGTAGGCAACTGATTTGATTGGAACCCTATTCAATAGGTATGCAGCTTCTCAAGTGCATAACTCCCAAAAGGAAATAGGTAACTCAGTAGTACTCATCATAGAGCACACCTTATCATATAGGGTGTTATTGCTCCACCCCGATATACCATCGTGCTATGGTGTATGCGGAGGAGTAATGCTGAGAGAGAATCTCATTCTCCTTTAGAAAAGTCCAGGATTTCCGTGCTCAAGTATTCTCCTCCTTGATCTCATCATAGGACATAATACTTATACCCGTATCGGTTCTCTACTTCTAACTTATATTCTGTGAATATCTCAAAAGGTTCGGACTTGTGTTTCAACAGGAACATATGTCTGAATCTTGAGAGATTATCAGAGAATATAATGAAGTATAAAGAACCGGTCTTGGCATGTGTAGACAGGGGACCTACATACATCAACATGTATCATCCCAAGAGTTTACTAACTCTTTCTCCGTTTCCAATAAACGGAGCTATGGTCATCTTATCTCTGTGACATGACTGGCGAATTTCACAAGATGTAAATTCAAACTGATTTAAATATGCATCTAAATGTAACTTCAGCCAGTCGGATCGCATTGATATGACCTAGTCTACAATGCCTGAAGAAGGATCCGTTCATTTCTGAACTCTTCCTCTTATGTGTGTTCCATATACTAAGAACTGTAGTTTGATTTAGAACATCAATGCTTTTAGATAACGCGCCTGAACCGATCAACTTTTGATATAGGAAATGTTCAAAACATTATCCAACAATACAAAATTTTATCATTTCTTTACTACTAAAGAGACTGATATAATTTTGTATATCAGGTTCGGTATCTAATAACATTCGTTCAGAATCAATGTATTGGCAATACAGGGTGACAGTGACCAACAGACTTTGCTGCAACTCTTGCCCCGTTTTCTGCCTCATGAAACTTATCACCCGTTCTCAGTTCTCTACCTGTCTGTAGCCCTATGTAACAAATTACATATATGGGATCCTGATCTGGTATCACATACCCAGGACGTAAAGGATACTGAGAAACAGTTCTGTATAATGAACACACCCGAAGATGATGCATCAGCATGCACTCTCTTCGTTTGGGCGGCACGGGAAATCTGGTATTCCCCAATTTCCTGCTCTGTCTTATAACAATTATAAGTTGGAGCGGGACCAACGTTCCCCAGCTCAGTATAACAAGCGGGTTCGGTCAGTAATCCGTATTATTATCTTGATTAAGGCGTGATATGGTCGCTACCTTGAGAGAGAGAGAAGAAAACACTCAGCGTGCGCTCTGTCAAGAATAGATTGGTTATTATTTTATCTAATCAGGATGGCTCCCACTGCTTTTTATCAAATCTTCCTTCAAACCCTAAAAGGAAAGACTAGCCGGGATTAATTACACACTACAAGTTCGCCAATCTTTCAGCCAGGCCAGTGTCGGTACTTTGAGGGAGGTCCCCCGTGCTTTCGCACGAACCTAATTAATGTAAACCTCGTTTTCCCAGAGGCGTAACCTCGTTAACACCTTTCTAGACACCTGCTTGATCGGCTAATTGTAATATGTAAAACTCTCCCAGGAGTAACTCTTACTCGCAGCGGGTATCGGGATCCAACTATCTCATAGAAGGTATGCAATCTCATTGCAAATTTCAACACTTGAAATTCCCGATAATATTTTGCCCCTAGCAGCTTATGACCTTGGCTAAGGTCAACAAATCATAAGTGCTAGCCAAGTTCAACCCGTCATTTCCCGATTGAATTAAACCCACCCGCACGACCCTTGGCTAAGGTCAACAAAGTCGCACGACTACCCTAACTCAATCGCATCATATGCTTATACAGATAAGCACTAATCAGCTACCGCACACTACGCCTTGGCTAAGGTCAACAAACGTAGCACGAATACTAACCAGTACTTATCTGAAATGACGGAGGGCTACGACAGGTTTTTCTGAAAACCTATTGCGTAATGAACTTGATATCGTTGTAGGATCGAATGAATTTTGAAATGGAGTGTTTTTGAGGCTTTTCTAGTTTTGCTAAAGGAGTCACTCCCGGTGAAGGGATCGTCGGTCCTTTCCTCGTCGAATGAGGTGCGGGATATATCACATATATCACTGTGCAAAGCAAGAACTGTAGCTACCTGTTTTATTTTGAAATTCGATTCTACAACATCTTAGGTTTCTTTTATTTCATTAATCACATTAATGAAGTCCCATCATTTAAGTACCTAAACATCACAGATAAATACGACGTACACTTATGCCATCCGCATTCGCCTCGATGTCCCCTCATGCACCGTTAGGTTAGGTAACTAACGGCAGAGCGGGGCAGGGCTAGCGCGGGTGTAAAACATAAGTAACATCTATATAATATATCATATATACTATATACTGTATCTATCACAGAACATCACATGATCACATCACAGATATCGCAGCAGAAGAATCATATGAAATATTGGATATACTAGGACGTCCGTGTTTTCAATACGAGCCAGTATAAAACACGGATTCCACGGTCATGATGAATAGCCAAACCCACACCCCTAGACCCCTACGAGAGCGGCAAGCAACCCTACCAATTCTAGAGTTAGGAGACCCGGACTCGACTCCTCGAGTTGGTCTCCCACTGGACTCCAGAACCCGGTTACTTGTGCCCTCCTCCTTGGGTCTATCCTAGTGCGGAAAAGTAAATAATATACAACAACGGTGACAACTTCCGCAACCTGGAAGCGCCCCAATAAAAAGAATATTACATACAAGTTTTTACATTAATGAAAATGAAAAACACTCATCTCACATAAAAACCCCCGGCTATTCAAACACGACGATCCAATATAACATATCCAGCAACACATAACATCACATGTCATCAACGTAAGTAAATATGCGCATCCCAATTGTCGTTGACATATAGCAACGAAACCGGCGATATCACATATTACACTTACGGTCACAGAAAAGAAAGTGTAAAACTACAACAGTTGGAATCCGCAACCACCTCAGACATCACATGCCTGACCAAATGAATTCCTTAGACATCGCATGCCTAACAATTATAAACCCCGCATTTTAGTCTCATTATCGAAAACACTTTTCAATATCGAGTCGGGCAATTCAACAAGATTCCCGACATCCTGATCGAATGCTCGTCGTAAACTTCAGTAGACGACTGCACCCCCGATACCGTCGACGAAGTGCACCAAGGCGGAACACCGCTACCGCGAGCACCCGAACGGATGCTTTCGGCGACGGGGTTCTCCTACAGTCACTTGGTCGGGGCTATGGGGTGAGGCTGTCTATTAAGTTTACCCGGCGAGTATCCGCGTACGCTACGTGATTGCGACGGACTTTTGATCACATCAAAATTCCGTGGCAACCGATCAAGTGAGACTAAACTGCTACGTTTATAATATTCATTCCGTTATCTCATAACAATTTGTGAATTCCAATTATTGTATCACATTCCGGATAAAATAGAAAATGTTAAACTTTCCGATTGAACATTCGAACACCCAAGTTTTCCCGATACAGATCAACACATGAAATAAGTCTAACAACATTCAGTTCGTGCCTCAGTACCGACGCTCCAGCCGTAGAAGGGTCAAGCCAACGCCTCACATGTGGCACGCCGTACTGCCCCAAACCCGAAGGTTCAAAGGGCAGTTCAAGACGGTCACATAATCGAGTTAAGGTTTGTTGTCTTCTAGAGGGTCCATCGAGTTACTTGCACTACTTAGAACGTCGTTAAACTACGGAAAAATCCAACACTTGGAAATTTCCCGACAGGGGAAAAATTGGGTATTTATTCCGGTCGAACTTTTTAACATATTCTAAAAATTATCCGGAAAGCCACACAGACAAAATTTGATACTCCGATCGAAACACGGAATCCCCAAAATAACTGCAGAAAATTCAACTCTTGAATAAAAATTAAAAAATTCCAGAAGACTCAGCATTAGAAGACATGAATTACTGTGCAAGACACGTGGTGTAACTCGACACAGTGGCCGCGGAACCGCCGCTAATCCTATGGTGGGGCCGCGGATCCGCGCCTCTGTCGTCGAGTTACTGTCACGTGTTTCACAGTAACTCATACAATAACCTGCTGAATTTTTTGGCATTTTTTAATACACAAAAATCCACATTTTTGCAAAAAGGACAGAGAGCAATATTGGATCGAGGTTTCGGGTTCGTTCGGACTTCAAATTCCGTCTGGACTTCGCCTAAGGCTCTAGCTAGGCTCTGATACCACTGTAGGTCAGGCAGCCACCCCATCCAATGGGGTCACCGTGGCACCAACGGGTCCCTCAGCCGCTACTTTTTACGTATGCCCCCTCGCGAGGACTACAACCCACCGGAACACCTTCCGGTCTCGGGACACCTTGGGGGTAAGAGCCTATGCTTCGCCACACTGTCACACGGTGAGAACCCCCCATAGGTCGACATCCAATGCCTAGTAGCTCTGATACCACTGTAGGGTTCCTAGGCACCCTAGTGAGGTCACACAAGGCATCGAACATGCCAAATTAAAATTTAACGGTGCCGAGAAACCCGACTACGGATCGTTTGCAAGAAAACTAGGCGAAAAGATAGCTAGTTAACACTTAACTAAGGGAATACGGAAATACAACCTTTGTAGATCCGGTGCTCCACCTCCATAGCTCCGCAACGAAGTCCTCTCCGCTGTCCAAATCAAATCCGGGCTCTAGCGTCGGCTTCGTCGGAGAATAGGCAAGCTAGGTCGTCGATGTCCATGCCGAAGATGATCTACGTCGAGGCATCGCTAAATCAAGCTCCACCTTCACCAAGTCTTGAAAACTTGTGAAGGAAACACACTCTACTACTTGGCAAGAGGTAGAGGATGAAGAAATAGGAAGTGGGTTCAATTTAGAATTGGATTTCTCACTCTTTATCATCAATCACCATTGATGACTTCAAGCTTTTCTTCTTGAGTTCAAGGAAGAAGAAGAAGAAATGATATGATAAGAATTAATAAAAATGAAAAGAAAATAGAATACTTATCATAATTGAACCATGGTCAAGTGTAGAGAATAAATCATGGTTAGTGGGATGGTTAGGGTTAAGCATGAGACAAAATGGTCACTTGGTCAAAGTCTTCATGAAGCTTCATGAACAAAACAAAAGAAGCCACCATTTTCTCATTTGCTTTTCATTTTCCAAAATAAATGAATGAATAAATAAATAGATATGAAAATGTAAACCCTAACCATTACATAACCATGGTTTAAACTTTACACAAAACACAAGTAAACATGCATCATCAAACATGATACAATCAAGTGCACAAAACTATATCGAATATACAATGTGCACACCCGAGTGAGAAAATCCATTTAAAGTGAACCGATACTAGTTAATGCAAAGTAATATATCAAATATATAATTATGCATTAAATCATTAAATCAACACTTGATTTAATGATTCGGTCATGTCGCACAAAACCGACAGGTATCATTAGTAACAACTTATCGAATCAACACTTGATCAGATAACCCGGCTATATCGCATATAACCGATCAATGTCACATCACGAGAATCGAATACAGTATCACATACCGTATTATTCTCGGTCCCGCACATATCTCATATGCGCTCCTATTTCGTTTCGCTTGAGCCAGGAAACCTCTGTGTAGGACTCTAAAGACTCGTCAATACGCCGGCAGCAGGTGATGATCATATCAGTCACCCACAAGCCGCAAGCGGTCTGCTAAACGTAACGGCCACCCGGGTATTGAGCGATCTGAAGATCGACGAGCAAGCCCGCTCACACTCCAGTGAATCCGACCAGTAACACTACCGTACAGTCCGGTCTGATCGTCTGATATGTCGCATATCTTTCCTAGGGGTGGTAAACGTCAGACCCCAATAGCTCGATAAGTCGTGTCGATATGAGGTCTATAACACTTCGAGAAACTACTGGTAACACTTACCAGTAAATCTCAGCAACCCTGGCCAGGGATTTCCTGTTATAGCCAATCGAACACAGCGCAACATCAACCCCCTATACCGGGAGAGACGAATCCCCTCCTATCGCTCATTGCCTCCATGTGACTCGGGACTGTACCCAAAAACCACCGTTTTGCACGCCCTCTTGGACGTGGTAAGATGGAAATCAAAGCACAGTGGGAACCACACAAGACACTATGACGATCTCGGGTCAACAGACTACTCTGTACCAGTGTCACCAGAGAACTGCCATCTAACGTGAGGTATAATACCATCTGGGAGTTCTCGGCGAGTCCGTCCAGTGTACCCAGTCTCTACTGAGCACTCGTATATCATCTCTGATGTCAAACACCGATGGATATGGGATCATCCATCGCCCATCTGTATGGGTCGAGAAGGTATACGCTAGTCTACTCTGGTATATCGATGCCCCGTCTCGATACACCCACGACTAGGGACTTTGAAGGATGTACTTATGGACTACCATGTCCCCACTAGTATGATCCGCATCATAGTCCAGATAGTCAAGCACAGATCCTAAGGGCTTTACCAACATGTAACAGAGAGACAATCAGTATACACGTTAAGGTAAAGTTCAACCAGATAGCATACTATCATGTCGAGCAAGAAAGTCCTCCCTATATACGTCCCAGCATCCACTACAATATACATCCTATGTACAGTAATGGCCTCTAGGGCATACATACAACTAACATCATTAAATCAACACTTGATTTAACGATCCGGTCATATCGCATATAACCGACTAATATGCAATGTATCGACTTATCGAATCAATCCTTGATTCGATAACTAGGTTATATCGCATACAACCAATCAATACATTCTCGCGAGAATAGAATACGGTATCATATACACGCATTATTCTCGGTCCCGCACATATCTCATATGCGCTCCTATTTCGTTTCGCTTGAGCCAGGAAACCTCTGTGTAGGACTCTAAAGACTCGTCAATACGCCGGCAGCAGATGATGATCATATCAAACACCCACAAGCCGCAAGCGGTCTGCTAAACGTAACGGCCACCCGGGTATTGAGCGATCAGAAGATCGACGAGCAAGCCCGCTCACACTCCTGTGAATCCAACCAGTAACACTTACCGTACAGTCCGGTCTGATCGTCTGATATGTCGCATATCTCGCCTAGGGGTGGTAAATGTCAGACCCCAATTGCTCGATAAGTCATGTCGATATGAGGTCTATAACAGTTCGAGAAACTACTGGTAACACTTACCAGTAAATCTCAGTAACCCTGGCCAGGGATTTCCGGTTATAGCCAATCGAACACAGCGCAACATCAACTCCCTATACCGGGAGAGAGAATCCCCTCCTATCGCTCATTGCCTCCATGTGATTCGGGACTGTACCCAAAAACCACCGTTTTGCACGCCCTCTTGGACGTGGTAAGATGGAAATCAAAGCACAGTGGGAACCACACAAGACTCTATGACGATCTCGGGTCAACAGACTACTCTGTACCAGTGTCACCAGAGAACTGCCATCTGACGTAAGGTATAATACCATCTGGGAGTTCTCGGCGAGTCCGTCCAGTGTACCCAGTCTCTACTAAGCATCCGTATATCATCTCTGATGTCAAACACCAATGGATATGGGATCATCCACCGCCCATCTGTATGGGTCGAGAAGGTATACGCTAGTCTACTCTGGTATATCGAGGCCCCGTCTCGATATACCCACGACTAGGGACCTTGAAGGATGTACTTATGGACTACCATGTCCCCACTAGTATGATCCGCATCATAGTCCAGATAGTCAAGTACACATCCTAAGGGCTTTACCAACATGTAACAGAGAGACAATCAATGTACACGTTAAGGTAAAGAGTAACCAGATAGCATACTATCATGTCGAGCAAGAAAGTCCTCCCTATATATGTCCCAGCATCCAGTACAATATACATCCAATGTACAGTAATGGCCTCTAGGGCATACATATAACTAGCAATCTCCCACTTGCACTAGGGCCATCTGATAGCTGTGGTTGCAGTATCTCATACTCAACCATCCCATTTAAGTCTCTCTCTGGGAAAAGGCCTTTGTGTGTGGATCCGCCGTTTTGTCCTCTGAGTCTACTCTCCTAACCTCGATCCCCTGGAGATCAACCATATCCATGATCAGGTAATACTGCCTTAGAATATGTCTGGATCACTGACGGGACCGGCGTTTCTTGGCATAAGCCACAACTCCATTGTCACACAATGGGAGGAACAAAGTTCATCTCATGAACCAATATAAACCCAGACTACCTCTTTGGTAGCATCATAAGTAGCGATGTATCCAGCCTTAATCGTCTAGTATGCCACGGTATCTAGTTTGGAACCCTTCCAACATACCGCCCCTTTACTGAGGGTAAAGACAATGCCTGCGACTGACTTTCTGTCGTCCTTATCACCCTGGAACCCTTCCAGTGATTCTCCCCAGGATCGGTTGATTCCATCTCACTACAACTAGTGAAAATTCTAACATCCAATTAGATCTATCTCATAGATCCAAAACCCAGGATTTAGGAGGTATCACTTTGATCCTATATGGAGAATCATTGTGATAAGCGGAGATTGACCGGGCGTAGCATAGGGTACTCCTTCCCTATCAAGAGCATGTCATCCACGTACTCTACAAGGATCGTCACTATACTCCCTACTACCTTTTTTGTTTATACAAGGTTCATCTACCATTTTGATGATGTCAAACTGTTTGACTACTACATCAAAACAGACGTTCCAACTCCGCGATGCCTGCTTTATCACATAAAACATCTTGCACACGTTTCCGCTGCTCCCACTATCTACGAAGCCCTCTTGCTGTGTACTTATAGACGTTCTCTTCTAAAACATCATTTAGAAAAGCAGTCATGGCACCCAACTGCCAGATATCCTAGTTATGGTATGTAGCCGTGGCAAGTAGGATCTGGATGGACTTAAGCATAGCCACTTGAAAAGGTTTCATCATAATTCACGCCTGGTCGATGACGAAAAGCTTTAACAAGTCTAGCTTTGAAAGTCTCAACTTTTCCATCTACACCAAGTAATCTTCTCAAGATATACTTGCTCCTGATGGGGATTTAACCCTTCAGATATAGCAACCAAAGTCCATACTTTGTTTGTGTATAAGGATTCCATCTCAGATCGCTAAGCATCCAGCCATTCTTACAGAGTCTCACTCCTGATGGCCAGCTCGAAGCTAGTTGGGTCATCATCTCATGATGCAATCCTCGCTCCCACTGTCATAGAGAAACCGAAGTATCTCTCAGGTGGGTGAGGAACCCTACTAGATTGGCGGAGAGGCGGAGGTTCGTTGGTAACTATTGAATCCTTTGGTTTTATCAAATCATCTGCTGTAATTTGTATAGCTGGAACCTTTCCAGTTGTACATAACAGACCTTGCCTCGAGCTTGTCCGGATTTTGCTTTTAGACATAGGCCGGACAACCCCAAATCTTAACTAACTTAAGATATGGGCTCTTCCCTTTCCATATCACATATGAAGCGGTAGGCATTGGATTTGATTTGAACCCTATTCAATAGGTATGCATCTTCTCAAGCGCATAACTCCCAAAAGGAAACAGGAAACTCAGTAGTACTCATCATAGAGCACACCTTATCATATAGGGTATGATTGCTCCACCCCGATATACCATCATGCCATGGTGTATACGGAGGAGTAATGCTGAGAGAGAATCTCATTCTCCTTTAGAATAGTCTTAGAATTTCGTGCTCAAGTATTCTCCTCCCTGATCTCATCATAGGACATAATACTTATACCCGTATTTTGATTCTCTACTTCTAAGTTATATTCTGTGAATATCTCAAAAGGTTCGGACTTGTGTTTCAACAGGAACATAGGTCTGAATCTCGAAAGATCATCAGAGAATGTAATGAAGTATAAAGAACCATTCCTGGCATGTGTTGACAGGAGACCTTACATACATCATCATGTATCAGTCCCAAGAGTTCACAAACTCTTTCTCTGTTTCCAATAAACAGAGCTGAGGTCATTTTATCTTTGTGACATGACTCGCAAGTTTCATAAGATGTAAATTCAAACTAATTTAAATATGCATCTAAATATAACTTCAGTCAGTCGGGTCGCATTGATATGACCTAGTCTATAATGCCTCAAGAAGGATCCGTTCATTTCTGAACTCTTCCTCTTTTGTGTGTTCCGTATACTAAGAACTGCAGTTTGATTTAGAACATCAATGCTTTTAGATAATGTGCCTGAACCGATCAACTTTTGATATAGGAAATGTTCAAAACATTATCCAACAATACAAAATTATATCCTTTCTTTACTAATAAAGAGACTGAAATGATTTTGTATATCAGGTTCGGTATCTAATAACATTCGTTCAGAATCAATGTATTGTAATACAGGGTGACAGTGACCAACAGACTTGGCTGCAACTCTTGCCCCGTTTTCTGCCTCATGAAACTTATCACCCGTTCTCAGTTCTCTACCTTTCTGTAGCCCTATGTAACAGATTACATATCTGGGATCCTGATCTGGTATCACATACCCAGGACGTAAAGCATAGTGAGAAACAGTTCTTTGTAATGAACACACCCGAAGATGATGCATCGGCATGCACTCTCTTCGTTTGGGCGGCACGGGAATTCTGGTAATCCCCAATTTCCTGCTCAGTCTTATAACAATTATAAGTTGGAGCGGGACCAACGTACCCCAGCTCAGTATAACAAGCGGGTTCGGTCAAAATCCGTATTATTATCTTGATTAAGGCGTGATATGGTCGCTACCTGGAGAGAGAGAGAAGAAGACACTCAGCGTGCGCTCTTGCAAGAATAGATTGGTTATTATTTTATCTAATCAGGATGGCTCCCACTGCTTTTTATCAAATCTTCCTTCAAACCCTAAAAGGAAAGACTAGCCGGGATTAATTACAAACTACAAGTTCGCCAATCTTTCAGCCAGGCCAGTGTCGGTAATTTGAGGGAGGTCCCCCGTGCTTTCGCACGAACCTAATTAATGTAAACCTCATTTTCCCAGAGGCGTAACCCCGTTGACACCTTTCTAGACACCTACTTGATCGGCTAATTGTAATGTGTAAAACTCTCCCAGGAGTAACACTTACTCGCAGCGGGTATCGGGATCCAACTATCTCATAGAAGGTATGCAATCTCATTGCAAATTTCAACACTTGAAATTCCCGATAATATTTTGCCCCTAGCGTCCTATGACCTTGACGGAGGTCAACAAACCATAGGCTACTAGTCAAGTTCAACCCGTCATTTCTTGATCGAATTAAACCCACCCGCACGACCCTTGACGGAGGTCAACAAGGCCGCACGACTACCCTAATCCAATCTGCATCATATGCATAAGCAGATAAATACTAGTTAGCTACCGCACACTACGCCTTGACGGAGGTCAACAAACGTAGCACGAATACTAAATAGGACTTATCTGAAATGACGGAGGGCTACGACAGGTTTTTCTTAAAAGCTATTGCATAATGAACTTGATATCGTTGTAGAATCAAATGATTTTAAAATGGAATGCCTTTGAGGCTTTTCCAGTTTTGCTAAAGGAGTCACTCCCGGTGAATGGATCGTAGGTCCTTTCCTCGTCGAATGAGGTGCTGGATATATCATATATATCACTGTGCAAAGCAGGAACACTTAAAAGCAATCAAAAGACAAACCGAGTGTGTAGCATCTGCCAGTTATTGCTAAAGGAGTCACTCCCGGTGAAGGGATCTCGGTCCTTTCCTTATCGAATAAGGTGCAGGATATATCATATATACCGCTGTGCAAAGCAAGAACTGTAGCTACCTGTTTTATTTTGAAATTCAATTCTACAACATCTTAGGTTTCTTTTCTTTCATTAATCTCATTAATGAAGTCCCATCATTTAAGTTACCTAAACATCACAGATAAATACGACGTACACTTATGCCATCTGCATTCGCCTCGATGTCCCCTCGTGAACCGTTAGGTTAGGTAACTAACGGCAGAGCAGGGCAGGGCTAGCACGGGTGTAAAACATAAGTAACGCCTATATAATATATCATATATACTATATACAGTATCTATCACAGAACATCACATGATCACATCACAGATATCGCAGCAGAAGAAACATATGAAATATTGGATATACTAGGACGTCCGTGTTTTCAATACGAGCCAGTATAAAACACGGATTCCACGGTCGCGATGAATAGCCAAACCCACACCCCAAGACCCCTACGAGAGCGGCATGCAACCCTACCAATTCTAGGGTTAGGAGACCCGGACTCGACTCCTCGAGTTGGTCTCCCACTGGACCCCAGAACCCGGTTACTTGTGCTCCCCTCCTTGGGTCTATCCTAGTGCGGAAAAGTAAATAATATACAAATGGTGACATCTTCCGCAACCTGGAAGTGCCCCAATAAAAGAATATTACATACAAGCGTTTACATGAATGAAAATGAAAAACACTCATCTCACATAAAAAACCCCGGCTATTCAAACACAACGATCCAATATAACATATCCAGCAACACATAACATCGCATGTCATCAACGTAAATAAATATGCCCATCCCAATTGTCGTTGACATATAGCAACGAAACCGGCGATATCACATATTACACTTACGGTCACAGAAAAGAAAGTGTAAAACTACAACAGTTGGAATCCGCAACCTACTTAGACATCACATGCCTAATCAAATGAAATACTTAGACATCGCATGCCTAACAATTATAAACCCCGCTTTTCAGTCTCATTATCGAAAACACATTTCAATATCAAGTCGGGCAATTCAACAAGATTCCCGACATCCTGATCGAATGCTCGTCGCAAACTTTAGTAGGCGGCCGCACCCCCGATACCATCGACGAAGTGCACTAAGGCGGAACACCGCTGCTGCGAGCACCCGAACGGATGCTTTCGGCGACGGGGTTCTCCTACAGTCACTTGGTCGGGGCTATGGAGCGAGGCTGTCTATTAAGTTTACCCGGCGAGTATCCGCGTACGCTACGTGATTGCGACGGACTTTTGATCACATCAAAATTCCGTGGCAACCGATCAAGTGAGACTAAACTGCTATGTTTATAACATTCATTCAGTTATCTCATAACTACTTGTGAATTCCAATTGTTGTATCACATTCCGGATAAACAGAAAATGTTAAACTTTCCGATTGAACATTCGAACACCCAAGTTTTCCCGAAACAGCTCAACACATGAAATAAGTCTAACAACATTCAGTTCGTGCCTCAGTACCAACGGTCCAGCCGTAGAAGGGTCAAGCCAACGCCTCACATGTGGCACGCCGTACTGCCCCAAACCCGAAGGTTCAAAAGGCAGTTCAAGACGGTTACATAATCGAGTTAAGGTTTGTTGTCTTCTAGAGGGACCATCGCGTTACTTGCACTACTTAGAACGTCTTTAAACCACGGAAAGATCCAACACTTGGAAATTTCCCGACAGGGGAAAAGTTGGGTATTTATATCCGGTCGAACTTTTTAACATATTCTAAAATTTCCGGAAAGCCACATAGAAAAAGTTAGACAATCCGATCGAAACACCGAGTCCCCAATACAACCCAGAAAACTCAACTCTTGAGTTCAGAAAAAAAATATATCCCAGGAAAACCAGCACTGCAAAATAGGAATTACTGTGCAAAATTCAATGGTAGAAGAGACAAAAGGGCCGCGGAACAGCCGCATTAGCACGCTAATGCCGCGGTTCCGTCGCACTTTAGAAAGATCATTAGGTAATTTTTGCACCGTAATTCTTAGAATTTCCTGCTGAATTTTCTGCATATTTTTAATCTGGAAAAAACCCAATTTTTGGAAAAAGTCCAGAGAGCAAATACGGGTTAGGGTTTCAGGTCGATCGGGTTTCAAACATCGTCTACGCATCGCCAAAGGCTCTAGCTAGGCTCTGATACCACTGTAGGTTCCTAGGCACACTAGTGAGGTCTCACAAGGCATCAACCATGCCAATTTCAAAAATTACGGTGCCGAGAAACCCTAATACAGATCGTTGGCTAGAAGTTTAGGCGAAAAAGAAACTAGTTAACAACTTAACTAAATGGTAAACGGAAATACAACCTTTGTAGATCCGGTTCTCCACCTCCATAGCTCCGTGATGAAGTCCTCTCCGCTGTCCAAATCGAACCATGACTCTCACGGTGGTTTCATCGGAGAAAAGAGCGGGCAAGGTCGTCGGCTTCGTGCCGAAGATGATCTACGTCGAGGCATCACAAGATCAAGCTCCCACTTCACCAAGTCATGAAACTTGTGAAGAAAACACACTCTACTACTTGGCAAGAGGTAGAGGATGAAGAAATAGGAAGTGGGTTCACTTTAGAATTGGATTTCTCACTCTTTTTATCAAGACACCATTGTTGGTAGCAAGCTTCTTCTTCATGAAGATGAAGATGAAGAAGATGATAAGTATTGTGATTGGTTTTTAGAAAATAGAAAATAAAAGAATACTTATCATAAACTAACCATGGTCAAGTGTAGAGAATGAACTAGGGTTAAGTGGAATGGTTAGGGTTAAGGATGAGATAAGAATGGTGGACTAAGTCAAAGCTTCATAAAGCTTCAACAAAACTACAAATAAAGCCACCATTCTTTTCTTATCATTTCCAAAATGAATAAACAAATAAAAGAATGAATAAGCAAAACCCTAATCATCATTTTAACCATGGTTTAGTTCTTTACACTTAACCAAATAAGCATGTATCATCAAACATGATACAAACTTGTGCACAAAAATATATCACATATACAATGTGCACAAACAAGTGAGAAAAACCATTTAAAGTGAACCAATACTAGTTAATGCAAAGTAATATATCAAATATATAATTATGCATTAAATCATTAAATCAACACTTGATTTAACGATCCGGTCATATCGCATATAACCGACTAATATGCAATGTATCGACTTATCGAATCAATCCTTGATTCGATAACTAGGTTATATCGCATACAACCAATCAATACATTCTCGCGAGAATAGAATACGGTATCATATACACGCATTATTCTCGGTCCCGCACATATCTCATATGCGCTCCTATTTCGTTTCGCTTGAGCCAGGAAACCTCTGTGTAGGACTCTAAAGACTCGTCAATACGCCGGCAGCAGATGATGATCATATCAAACACACACAAGCCGCAAGCGGTCTGCTAAACGTAACGGCCACCAGGGTATTGAGCGATCAGAAGATCGACGAGCAAGCCCGCTCACACTCCTGTGAATCCAACCAGTAACACTTACTGTACAGTCCGGTCTGATCGTCTGATATGTCGCATATCTCGCCTAGGGGTGGTAAACGTCAGACCCCAATAGCTCGATAAGTCATGTCGATATGAGGTCTATAACAGTTCGAGAAACTACTGGTAACACTTACCAGTAAATCTCAGCAACCCTGGCCAGGGATTTCCGGTTATAGCCAATCGAACACAGCGGAACATCAACTCCCTATACCGGGAGAGACGAATCCCCTCCTATCGCTCATTGCCTCCATGTGATTCGGGACTGTACCCAAAAACCACCGTTTTGGACGCCCACTTGGACGTGGTAAGATGGAAATCAAAGCACACTGGGAACCATACAAGACTCTATGACGATCTCGGGTCAAAAGACTACTCTGTACCAGTGTCACCAGAGAACTGCCATCTGACGTAAGGTATAATACCATTTGGGAGTTCTCGGCGAGTCCGTCCAGTGTACCCAGTCTCTACTAAGCACCCGTATATCATCTCTGATGTCAAACACCAATGGATATGGGATCATCCATCGCCCATCTGTATGGGTCGAGAAGGTATACGCTAGTCTACTCTGGTATATCGATGCCCCGTCTCGATATACCCACGACTAGGGACCTTGAAGGATGTACTTATGGACTACCATGTCCCCACTAGTATGATCCGCATCATAGTCCAGATAGTCAAGTACACATCCTAAGGGCTTTACAAACATGTAACAGAGAGACAATCAATACACGTTAAGGTAAAGAGTAACCAGATAGCATATTATCATGTCGAGCAAGAAAGTCCTCCCTATATATGTCCCAGCATCCACTACAATATACATCCAATGTACAGTAATGGCCTCTAGGGCATACATATAACTAACAAATACACGGTTCATCAAGTCCATAAATGCTGTCGAGGCATTGGTGAGCCCGAACGGCATCACCAAGAACTCATAATGACCATAACGTGTACGGAAAGCGGTCTTCGGAATATCCTCCTTCCGAACCCGCAACTGGTGATAACCCGACCGTAAATCAACCTTCGAGAAATACCCTACACCCTGGAGCTGATCGAATAAGTCATCGATGCGGGGTAGCGGATATCTGTTGTAACCCGGTTCAGCTGACGATAATCAATGAATAAGCGCATACTGTCGTCCTTCTTCTTAACAAACATGACGGGAGCACCCTAAGGTGACACACTCGGTCGGATAAGCCCCTTATCCAGCAAGTCCTATAACTGATCCTTCAGTTCTCTAAGCTCCGCCGGGGCCATCCGATAAGGCGGTATTGAGATAGGCCCCGTACCGAGGATAAAGTCAATGCAGAACTCAATCTCACGCTCTGGTGGCAGACCAGGCTGCTCGTCAGGGAATACATCAGGAAACTCTCTCACAATAGGGACCTGGTCCAACGGAACCTCTGTGGTGCTAGTATCACAAACATAGGCTAAGAATCCCTGACACCCTTTCCGTAAGAGCTGACCAGCGTGAAGAGAAGAAATCAAGCTGGGAAGGGTAGCGTTACGAGCTCCCAGAATAACAAGGAAAGCTGAATCTGACTGCCTTCTCACGACAGTCCACAGATGCATAACAGGTGGCTAGCCAGTCCATAACAAGAAGAACGTCGAAGTCTAGCATATTGAGGAGAATCAAATCAACTGAAGAATCTCTCTCCCCGATACGAACGGGACATGATCGGTACACAAAACGGGCAACATACGACTCGCCTACCAGAGTAATAACGACAAGCGGCTGATCTAACGAAGAAGACTCTCAGCCCAACCTCGGTGCAAAGTATGTGGATACATAAGAATGTGTGGAGCCTGGATCAAATAATACCCGTGCATCAAAAGAACATACTGGCAGAGTACCTGTCACGACGACGTTGGATGCCTGCACATCTTGAGGGGTCAAAGCGAACACTCTGGCCTGTCCACCACTAATAGCTGGCTGTCCTCTATTTCTGCCTCTGCCTCTGTCGCCTCGTCCTCTCTGAACCGGACCGCCACGCCCATGACCTCTAGGAGCATCTGCCTAGCGTGGAGCATCATCAAGGGTAGGAAGTAGAGCTCTCTAGGGAGGTGGTGAAGGTGGTAAGGTCACATGTGGTACTGTCGCTGCAGCCTGGCGCCCCATAGTACAGTCTCTGACACGATGGTACTGACTCCCACACCAAAAACATCCTGTCGACGACTGCTGGGTCTGTGGATATGAACCAAATAACTAACCCCGTCTCAATCCTCTGCCGCCACCATCTCCCGGAAAGAATCTATCACGGTGTCTTCCCACCTGCTGCTGGGCTGGCGTATCAGTACGAATGCGCTTCGGCCCATAAACGACCGGAGTCTCAGAAATGCGCTCTTCCAAAAGTAAGGCTGCATCCATCGCGGATGCGTAAGTGTCAAAGTGCTGGGTGCCGATGGCAAGGAATAGCTATGTATCAAGTCCTCGCACAAACCTCTTTATCCTCTTCTCTTCCGTGTTTACTAGGTACGGAGCATAACAGGACAACTGAGTAAACTGTATATCATACTTGGACACTGTCATCCCACGAGTCTTGTGTAAAGACTCAAAACTACAGGCTCGAGCATCTTGGACACTCTCCAGAAGAAAACGGGCAAGAAATGCAACGATAAACTCGTCCCAAGTCATATGAGGTAGACCTGCAGCTTAGCCTCTCTCTACTGAATCGTACCACGTCTGGGCATGGCCCTCCAGACGAAAACTCGTGAACTCCACCATCTATCATCAGAACACCTCAACGAACGGCAAATCCTAGCCATCCTATCTAGAAATGCCTGCGGGTCCTCTGTCGCATCCGTGCCGGTAAAAGCTGGAGGTCTCAGCCTCATAAACTCCTGTAGTGAAACGGGGATAGTTGCGGTAGTAGCAGGAGTAACAGTCTGGGCAACAGGTACAATCGTGGTCCGTGTGGTGGAAGGAACGTCCTCGGAACTCCTTGCCCAACTGGACTCAACTAAAGATCCCAACATCTGTCGCAACTCCTGCATACCGGCCTCTAATCTGGCAATACGGTCTGGAGAAGGCGGATCAATCTGACCATGATGGGTAGGCGTATCATCCCGCTCGATCCTCGCTTCAGACGAGCCTGCTCGAAGCTCATCCCTAGCGGCAATCCGTTGAGCTCTCGTAGTCTTTGGCGGCATCGAAGCTGGAATAAGAAACAGGAGCGATAAGAACATTGCAATTGAATCAAGGAATGCAAGTAATCAAGAGGGGAAATACAAGCAATTATGTCTTAAGGTCACTTAGGCAGAGTACCGTATCGTAAGTATGCCGCGAAACATACCCACGCTACGCCACTCTGCTTAAATCACCTACTCCATCTACCAAGGGTCGTCCTACACTCAGAAAGGTAAAATCTATGCTCTGATACCAACTTTGTCACGACCCGAAGGTACGGAACATGACTGGCACTTAGATTACGGGACGTCTAAAAGCGTAACGTAACCTAAGTCAGCCAAAGCCCAGAAAATCTAAACCATAAACAATAAGAGTAAAGGAAAACCTTTTATGAAAACGACTTTAAACCAATTATGTTATATTAATCCCCTTTTTAAAAACATCAAAATTTTCCGAAAATTTCGGCAGAGTCTCCTTTGTAAATACTAGCCCCCAAAAATGGTTACAACAAGATATATAACCTGTAATGATAAAATGACATCCCCAAGCGGGAGCTAGCTCTTCCGCCCAAGGCGGATCACAACCACATGTAATATATATGCAATATCAAGCTAATAAGCATAAAGAAGCACAAAAATAAGAAAACACAACGTCGACTCAAGTGAGCTCGTCCCAAGAGGAACCATATATACACCAATCTCTCAGTCTCATCACTAGGTCGCATATACAAAATAAAAAGTGGTAGATGGAGAATACTAGATACAATGATAGTACAAAAAGAGACAAAGTCTCCTCGCAACCCACCTACGAGAAATGTCGCGAGTCTGAGCAAAAGAAGCCAATGAAAAGATACACCGGCCGCTGCAAAGCTGACGGGTCCGACCTGCAAGACACTGTGGCACAACAGGGGTGAGTTGCCAGCTCGTGAGTAGCAAGTAATATCTAATAAGGCTATCGTAAGAATGCACGCAATGCGTCGCAATCTGCATATCTAAGTATAATGCGATGCTACTAGTATGTATGCACATGGATGCAAAATCAATACGAAATCTTTAAGTGTTTAAATACGATGATCTTTGCATTCTTAACTTTAAAAAATATATATCTGTACAATAGCCAAGGTACCATCAAAGAAATCATCCGAAAACCATGTCAAGCATAGACACCAAATATGGAAATATATCTGTCTCAATGTCTCACTATATCAATGTCTCAATACCTCAGGCTCCGTCAGTCCGGATTGGCCCATATCATCAATCTCACGACAACGGTCGGTATCATCCGGATATCCGCCACGCCAGACATCATCGGTAGGTAGTCTTCCCCTGCCAGGTATATCGTCTATAACTCGATCTTCTTGCCCCGGGGTACCATACCGGGCCCACCATGTACCCGAAACGGTTCATCCACTCCTCGAATCGGGTCTCGAAATCCAACAGAAAACATGTAAACTCATGGTTGACGACACATACACCACGAGAAAACCGCAACTTTATTTTAAAAATGATGATAATAAGTTTTTGTTAAATTCTTACGGTTTTCCCCAAAATCCAAAAATCTCATCAATACTGAAATCCTTAAGAAAATCATAATACCCAACATGTTGTATATGATAAATGCTTATGATATCAAAGGTATGCAATGTGATTTGTGGCTAGGAATCTATATAAGCATGATGATGATGTGAGGTATATACATTCTATGCAATTCAATGTATCATGTATGATGCAAGTGATTGATACAGAACTAAGCACGTTCTACAGTGCTCGTGCCATGGCAATTACCAAAGGCGTGTGTGTTCACATGAATAGTGCGCGTGCAACATGCGCCAATGGTAATGGTGTAAGTGTCCTAAGAGGTGATATCATACATAGGTATGTAGATAACCGTGCAATGCCAGCAGAAGAACAACTAGAAAGGTATACGTATGAATGAGATGGTTAACTAACTAACTATGCATATATTGTGCAAGTAATAAAGTGATCCTAACTATTGGGCGCCTCGCGCCATCCAGACGATTTCCCCATAGATGTATACATCTACTCACCCGGACGCCTCGCTAATCTGATCCAACCACCGCTTTGCCTTTGCGCGCCGCGTCCGATATTTCCGCAACCAATCCTAAAATTGCACAACACAAAAATAAGATTACATATTCCTGAAACGACGCAAGTCACAAAATAAAAGAATCAACATCCACAAGTTAGACACAACGTGCACTAAGCGCGCGGAACACACACAAAAACCACTAAAAACTTAACTAAAATCGTCGTTTCGGAGCAACCGTCAAAACTAAAACCCGACTAAACCAAATTCTGCATTCACACACCCTAAAATTCATAGGAGATGCTATAAATATCTTCAAAATATCGCAATTAATTCACTACTTAATTTTTATAAAAACCTAGTAAGCCCTAAAAATTGAAAATTGGCGTAACCATCGTAGATTTGCGATAAAATTATCACAATCTAACACAAACATCCAAACTAACCCACTAGATAGCCACTACCCTAATTATAACCCACTTACAAAGCTTCAAAACCTAATTAAAATTTCAAAACTTTTCTTGAATTTCCTAAACAATAATTTATGACCAAATTTCACACATAAATTTCTAAATTAGCATATTCAAACTACAAATTAAACATTAGATTAGAATTATACGTTATAAGTTGTGAACCCTAGCTTGCACTAGCCTCTAAGACACCTCCTTTCTCCATGTTTTAAACAAATTTCGGTTTGAGAAGAGGTAGAGTAGGGATTTGGTTTGAATTAGTGAAGGATTTTGTGGATTTTTAATGGATTTTTGTTGATTTTTTAATCGAATTTGAAGAAAAAAAGAGAGGGGGAAAAGATGGGGAGGCTTGCTGCTGTGCTCTGCCAGAGCTAGGAGGGGGGAATTATGAGGGATTTGTGTAGAAATTTCTACACAAAAAGTCTTTCTCAAGCTCATTTAATGTCCATCACATCATTTTTACAAAAAAAACCCATTTTAATTCATTTTGATTTATTTTTAAACCATAGAACTACAAGACTTGGAAAGTTTTGATAAAATTTTTGTTAACACTAGATTTTAGTTTATAATGGTTCCTAAGTGTGTAATTTACCCATTTAAATTTGTATTTATCACTAATTTAATGTATATTTAGAAGCTTAAAATAATATAAAAAAATAATTAATTAAAGAAAAAAATTTAAATGACTAGCAATTTTTAAGCAACAATTTATTAATCAATTTCTAGCAATTTCTTATATGAATTTTGTATAATTAGGCTTATATTGAAAAATAATTATTTTGATTTTTTACGGAAAAGACTGATTATTTTAACGATTATCGAAAACTACCTAAACGAAAATTCAAAGCGTTACAATGACCCAACTAGCTTCGAGCAGGCCATCACGAGTGGGGACTCAGTGAGGTGGCTGGATGCAATGCGATCTGAGATGGAATCCATGTACACCAACAAAGTATGGACTTTGGAAGCTTCTCCTGAAGGGGTAAAACCCATTTGGAGCAAATGGGACTTTAAGAAGAAACTTGGTGTAGGTAGGAAAGTGGAGACTTTCAAAGCTAGACTTGTTGCAAAGGGTTTTCGTCAATGACCAGTGTGGATTATGACGAAACCTTTTCTCTAGTGGCTATGCTTAAATCCATCCGGATCATGCTTGCCATCGGTGCATACCATGACTACGAAATCTGGCAAATGGATGTTAAGACCGCCTTTCTAAATGATGATTTAGAAGAGTGCGTCTAAATGACTCAGCCAGAGGGCTTCGTAGACAGTGGGAGCAGCGGAAAGGTGTACAAGCTGCTTAAATCCATCTACGGGTTAAAACAAGCATCGCGGAGCTGGAACATCTGTTTTGATATCGTTATCAAAGAGTTTGATTTCGTTAAAAACGTAGATGAACCTTGTATATACAATAAGGTGGCAGAGAGTAAGGTTGTCTTCCTCGTATTGTACGTGGATGACATACTCTTGATAGGAAATGACATTGCTATGCTGCAATTGGTCAAGCTCTTCTTATCACAAAGATTCTCAATGAAAGATCTAGGGGATGCCTCCTATATCATGAGGATTAAGATCTATAGAGATTGATCTAAACAGATATTTGGATTGTTCCAATCTAGGTACATTGACACCATACTAAAGAGGTTTAGTATGGAAGAATCCAAGCGTGGGTTTTTACCCACGATCTCAGGACCCACTCTCTCCAAAGAGATGTCTCCCAAGACTGATTTGGAGAGAGCTCGCATGCAAGGGATACCCTATGCTTCGGCAGTAGGCTCTATCAAGTATGCGATGCTATGCACCACACCCGATGTAGCATACTCACTTAGTGTAGTGAGCAGGTATCAAGCAGATCCTGGAGAGAGTCACTAGACAGCTGTGAAGAGCATTCTCAAGTACTTGAGAAGGACTAAAGATATGCTCTTGGTGTATGGTAACGGAGAACTCCAAGTGGAGTCCTTTACCGATTCGAGCTTCCAGAGTGATAAGGATGACTCTAAGTCGCACTCGGGATTTGTCTTTACCCTCAATGGAGAATGGTATGCTGGAAGAGTTCCAAGCAGGAAATCGTGGCAGACTTGACGATGGAGGCTGAATACATCGCTGCCAACGATGCCGCCAAAGAGGCTGTCTGGATAAAGATGTTCATAACTGAACTTGGAGTGGTTCTATCCATTTAGTATCCAATACCTTTGTATTGTGATAACAATGGAGCGGTGGTATTGGCCAAGGAACCCAGGTCCCATCAGTGATTCAGGCATATTCTGAGACGGTATCACCTGATCTGGGAGATAGTTGATCGCCGGGAGATCAAGGTCAGGAGAGTTGACACGAAGAACAACACTGTGGATCCACTCACGAAGGCTATTCCCCAGATACAGTTCGAGAGACTCTTCGGGATGCTGGGTATGCGATACTACAGCAGCTGGCCCTAGTGCAAGTGGGAGATTGTTAGTTGTATGTATGCCCTAGAGGCCATTATTGTACATATGATGTATATTATAATGGATGCTTCGACATATATAGAGAGGACTTTCTTGCTCGATGTGATAGTATGCTATATGGTTGCTCTTTTTCTTAACATGTATACTTGTCTCTAACTGTCTTATGGTTACATGTTGATAAAGCTCTTAGGATGTATACTTGACTACCAGAATTATGATGCAGATCATACTAGTGGGGTCATGGCAGTCCATAAGTTCATCCTTTAATGTTCCTAGTCGTGGGTGTATTGAGATAGGGCATCGATATACCAGAGTAGACTAGCGCATACGCTTCTCGACCCATGAGGTGGGCGATGGATGTTCGCACATCCATCGGTGTTTGACATCAGGGATGGTATACGGGTGCTCAGTAGAGACTGGGTACACTGGACAGACTCGCCGAGAACTCTTAGATGGTATTATACCTATCGTCAGATAGCAGTTCTCTGGTAACACTAGTACAGGTTAGTCTGTAGACCCGAGATCGTCATAGAGTTGTTGGCTATAGTGCCCTTAAGGCAATTATCATAGTCGCAGACATGTGATTATGATGATTGAGTGAGGACCTATACCGATAGAACAGTCTTACTTAAGATGATAGTATGATATCTGGTTTGTCCTTATCATCATGTTGATAGAGGCCATAGGATTCTTGCTTGACTACCAGCATTATGATGGCGATCATATTCGTAGGAGTTGGGGGTCTATAAGCACATCCTTAAATGTCCCTAGTCGTGGGAGTATCGAGACTGGGCATCGATACTCCAGTGTAGACTAGTGTATACTGATCGAGACCCCGACGAGGGGCGATGGCCAGATCTCACAAGCTATTGGTGTTAGTTTGTTCACCTAAGATAGTATGCAGGTGCTCATTGGGTTGTGAGTACACTGGATGGACTCGCTGGGAACCTGCTAGTTGGTATTATACATATTGTCAGATAGCAGTTCCCAGGTGACATGTGTACAGGTTAGTCTGTCGACCTGAGATCGTCATTTTTCTCATATGAGTTCCCACTGTGGTTTGATTACTACCCTACCACGGCTCAAAGGAGTCGTGCAAACAGGTTTTAGTTGGGTACAGTCCCGAGCCATATAGAGGCAGTGATCGGATCGTCGGGGATTCGTCTCTCCCGATATTGGGGGTTGATGTCGCGTTGTGCACGGGAAGCCATCACCAGAAATCCATGGCCATGGTGAACGAGAATTACCAATCCAGAATCGATAGTTTCTCAGGTGGTGATGGGTTACATGCCGACAATAAATATCGCGTTGTTAGGGGTCTGACTTTATCCACCCCCCTAGACTCGATATGCGATACTCTTAGAAGAGTAGACCGGACTGTACAGATATTGTCACTGTCAGGCTCAGTAGGGGTTCAGGATGAGTTTGCTCGTCGGCCCCCCTTACGCTCAATACCTGGGTAGCTGTTACGTACAGCTAGTGTCGCCGACGTGCTTGTGGTTAAACCCACTGCCAGCGTATTGACGAGTCTTTAGAGTCCCATACAGAGGGTTTTCACGGTTCAGGCGATATGGCGTACATGGCGTATGTTGGTACATACAGGTGTCCGATTAAATATATGCACGTGCTACACAGACTTTAATCGGACGGTTGATAATGCTAGCGGCTTAGGATTAAGCCGGACTATTAAATCATGTTTTGATTTAATAATTTACATATGTATTTTTATATATATGTATTCTAGTATTATTGTTCGCTATTTATTTTCTCTCTTGGCTATTCCTATTTTTGTTCGAATACGCGTATATGTATTTCGATACATATACCGAGAAGTATTCCGTATTTTATACGGAATAGCTTCTACAAGATGCCACCTCATTATTAATTTTTTGAAAATCATTTGCTTTTAATGAGGTGGATAAGGTGACATGACTTTGGGCATGGGTTTGTGCATGTAGCAAGGTATGGTCACAATTGTTTAATGGTTAAATTGGAAATGATATTTTCTTTTGGTGAATGAGAGAGGGGGAGGGGCCGGCCACTTAATCAAGGGGTAGGATTCATTTCATTGGTTACCTTACACTTCATTACACAACACTCCCTCACTCTCTCATGCTCTCAAGAAAAACGCTTAGCCATTTTTGCTCATGCCAAAGATCACCTCTTTCATCTTCTTCTTGTTGGATATAGTGCCCTCAAAGTCAATTATTGTGTCACAGGCACATGATTGCAATGATTGAGGGAGGAACTATACAGGTAGGACTGCCTTACTCGAGATGATTGTATACTATCTGGTTTGTCTCTATCATCGTGTACATGCTTTAGGTAACATTGTGGTTCACTATTACATTTTGATGGAGAATAGTATGCTACCATGGTTTGTCTTTATTATCGTGGACTGCTTTAGGTGACCTTACAGGTCTCTATTGCATGCTGATAGAGCCCATAGGATTCTTGCTTGACGACCAGCAGTATGATGGCGATCATATACGTGGGAGATGGGGTGTATAACCACATCCTTAAAGTGGTCCCTAGTCGTGGGAGTTTCGAGACTGGGCATCGATACTCCATTAGTAGACTAGTGTATACAGTCGAGACCCCGACGAGGGGCGGTGGCCGGTCTCACAAGCCATTGGTGTCAGTTGGATCACGTAAGATGTATACAAGTGCTCATTGGGTTATGAGTACACCGGACAGGGCTCGCCGGGAACATGCTAGTTTGTATTATACCTAGCGACAGATAGCAGTTCCATGGTGACATGTGTACAGGTTAGTTCATCGACCTGAGATCGTCATTTGTCTCGTGTGAGTTCCCACTGTACTTTGATTACTACCCTACCACGGCTCAAAGGAGTCATGCAAACAGGTTTTAGTTGGGTACAGTCCCGAGCCACATGGAGGCAGTGAGCAGATCGGCAGGGGTTCGTCTCTCCCGGTATTGGGGGTGAGGTCGCGCTGTGTCTAGGAGAGCCAATACACAAAGCCCTCGGGCGAGACAGGAGATTTACTGGTAGGTATTCCAGTAGTATCTCAGGGTGTTCTGGGCTACACTCCGACATGACTTGTACCGCTTTTGGGGGTCTGACTTTTACCAACCCCCTAGGCCCACCATGCGATGCTCATAGACGAACGGACTGGACTGTACGGATATTGTCACTGACAGGGTCAGTAGGGTGTCAGGATGAGTTCGCTCATCGACCTCCCTTTTGGTCAATACTTGGTAGCCCGTTACGTACGGCCAATACCTCTGACGTGCCAGTGGTTAAATCCACAGCCAAAGTATTGACGAGTCTTTAGAGTCCCCCACAGACAGTTTCTCAAGTTTCGGGCGAAACTTTGTAGAGGCCGTATGATATATGGCAGGGTACGATCATATACGTGCAGTAGTGCTCGGATCATGATCGGACGGATCATACCAGTGGGCTTTGGTTTAAGCCGGATCCCAGTATTAGATTTGTTGGATTACTTTAGTCTCATCACAATCGCATTCAGTCGGAATGCGGATGCAGGTATGTATATCCAGGTGAGGGGTATCCTTATGATCCATCATGAGTTTACTTTAGATGTTGCCGGATTTTTCTTTGCTGGACCAAACATTTGGATTTATGTTTGGATGATGGAAATTATGAGCTAGAAACTATCATTTTGTGCATTAAATGATACATGTACTTCATAGGTGAGTCATGGTATCATTTCTTGTCCAAATATCACAATATATGATTGATTAGTGAGTTGATTTGATGAGAGGAGAGAGAGGGGCAGCCAAGGGTGAGGTTAGCTCTTATATTATTCTTCTCACTCTCTCACTCTCATTATTCATTCCATAACAAAACAAAAGAACCTCTTCTTCTTTCTCTTCCTCTAGCTCAAAGCTTCCATCAATGGCAACATCTCTACCCTCCATCCAAGCCATGGATGCAAGAGACAAAGTGATCACAAACATTCTCTACAACACCTTGGACACGTCGGGTAGGACACTTCATGCCCGAGTTGCTTCGGATGAAGCGGGAGCCCGTAAAAAGGCTCTTATATATGGTGCCATTTCCGACGAGGAGATCAAGACCGGAGATGCCGCGAGGAGCTTGGGATGGTGGCCGAAGACCGAAGGACACGGATTGATCGGTATAGCTTTCCAACCCTTTCTCTAGTTGCTAGTTGTAGGTTAATGGTTCGATCCGGGTTTTAAGCATACGATAGCACCGGTTTTCATGTTAAGAAAAAATTTCGTTTCCGCATTTTGGCCTCGGAAAGACGGCCGGGGCGCTACCGTAGTTTTACATGGTATCAAAGCCACGCCATTAACCTTTTCTAGCTTGCTCTAACGTGTTTAGAACTTCGATCGAATAAAAATTCAAAAAACCGCATTTTCAAGCATCAGTTTCTGTCAAAATTTTTTAGTTGTCAAAATTTTTTTTGGTGTATTGCAGAAATTCGTGCAGGGTTTTTCAGGAATTCTGACAAAATTTGGTACCACGTGGCTACAGTAACGCCGCGGAACCGCGGCCATACCCTTGTTTTGGCCGCGGTTCCGCCGCAGTAAAGTCCCTTCACTGCACCAAATTTTGTACAGTGCTCTCTGAGTTGGAAATGTGGTTTCTGGTATTTTTTGTTTGGGCCCAGATTATTTTGAGTACTGAGTATTGTGCTTGGGGCCCACTTCGGGGAATTTAGTCGATCGAAAATTTTAAACATGTTAGTTCACAGTATTTACATTATATCTGCGACCGTGAATGTCATTTGATCGGTAAATCCTGTCTAATTGCTATAGCCCTTTTAGACGGATTTGCGAACGTGGCATTCACGTTGATGTTCTGTGTTGTGCTGTGACATTGCGGATTTGTCGTGGTGGATAGCCTAGATGCAATGGTAGTATAGTTTGGTTGTATTTGTACATTTGATATTGCGGGGAGAGCGTTCGACATGTGGACTGCCGTCACTTCCTGTTTGTATATTATTCTTTTGGGGCACGACCGGGCTGAGGTCGATGTACCCGTTGTATGTATATTTTACTTTCTGTACTAGGATTACCCCATGGAGGGGTGCACGGGTAGCCGGGTTCTAGAGGGCAACGGGCCCGCATCTCTTGGCTTTAAGGCGGTGGGGGCTTCACTCTAGAATTGGCGGGCTATTCGCCGCATTCGTAGGGGGTACAGGTTGACCCAAGGAAGGGTGCTCAAGTTACCGGATTCCGTGAAGTGCTGGGTGGTCTATTCACGCTGTTGAAGGGGGCTGCCTCGCTTCAGGTTTTGGCGGGTAACTTGCCGCGCCCGTAGGGGTCTAGGATTTCATTGCACAGGCTATCCACACGACCAGGGGAACGTCGGGTTTCAGTAGTGGCTCTATGAAACCCGGGGATCCCAGATTATCTGTATTGTTCTGTGATGCTTATTACTTTTCTGTGATGTTGCATTTTATCACGCCTTGAGCGAATATTATATATTGATATATATACTAGTAGATATTGTATATGTTTTGCATCCGCGCTATTCCAGTCCCCGCTCTGTCGTTAGTTAAGTAACCTAACGGGTGATGACGGGACCCAGTGGCGAATGCGGATGGCATATACGTACATCGTATTTTCGTTCTTTTGTGGTGTGATCAATTGATGGGACTACGTTGATTCGGATCAATGCAAGCTAAAAAAACCTATTCTGATGTTGTTGGAACAATTTTCAAAAAGCTGTTATTGCAAGAATGTTCTCTTTTGTTTTGCACAGTGGTATTCAGTTATGAATAACTAGCACCTTAGTCGATGAGGCAAGGGCCGAGATCCATTCACCGGGAGTGACCCCTTGGACAGAAGTTTGCGTCAGGGTAATAACTTCATTATAGCTGATTACTTTTTGCTTTGCATCGTGGTATTCAGTTGGAATATCCTGCACCTTATTCTACGGGGAAAGTGCCGAGATCCTTTCACCGGGAGTGACCTCTTTAGCAAAGGTTTTCGCCATTATATTTTTTATAAAAAGTTATCCGATTCCTTCAACGATATCAAGTTCATTATGCTAAAGTTTTTTCGCTAAAAACCAGTCGTAGACCTCCGTCATTTCAAATTAATATTGCTTAGTATTCGTGCTACGTATGTCGTGCTCAGCCGAGGTGTAGTGTGCGGTAGCTCTGTAATGCTTTTCTGTCTCATGGATATGTGATTGGTTAGGACAGTCATACGGTCATTTTGGCTCAGTCAAGGACTCATGCGGGTGGGTCTAATTCAATCAAGATAATGACGGGTTGAAATTGACTAGGATCCTTTGATATGTTGGCTCAGTCAAGGTCACTTGGGTCCTAGGGGTAAAAACACACATCGGGAGTCTCTAAAGAAACTGAAACTTGCTAGGCATGCGCATACCTTCTGGAGTGTAATAACGTGAGAGGATTTCATCACGTTATCATGCGATGATAGTTGGATCCCGATTCCCACTGATGAGTTGGTTTACTCCTCGGGTGATCCCGACTAATTCTTCTTTCAGGTTTGGAGGAGAATTTGTGAAAGGTTCCTAGGCACCCTAGTGGGTTCTCACAAGGCATCGAACATGCCAAATTAAAATTTTTAGTGCCGAGAAACCCTAGACTACGGATCTTTAACTAGATGTTTAGGCGAAATAGATAACTAGTTAACAGTTAACTACTAAGATACGGATATACAACCTTTGTAGATCCGGATTTCCGCCTCCACGGCTCCGCAACGTCATGTCCTCGCTGTCCATCATGAATTCTCGACTCGATCATCGGCTTCATCGGGAAAGCAAGCGGAATAGGTCGTCGGCCTTGTGTCAAAGACGATCTACGTCGAGGTTGCACAAACTCAAGCTCCGACTTCACAAACTTGTGAAACTTGTGAAGTAAACACCCAAAACAACTTGGCAAGAGGTAGAGGGTGAAGAAATAGGAGGTGGGTTCACTTTAGATTTGGATTTTGCTCACTAGATCATAAGTTGCCATTGATGGCATGAAGGTTGCTCACTTGAAGAAGAAGGAGAACATGAGCTAGAATAATGATAAGTCTTTCTAAAATAAAAAGAAAATGGAATACTTATCATAATTCTTACTAGGGTTAAGTGTAGAGAATCTACCATGGTTAATAGATGGGTTAGGGTTAAGCATGAGTCAAAGCTTCATGAAGCTTCAACAAAAGGACAAAGAAAGCCACCATTCCTTTTTAAACTTATCCAAATAAATGAATAAACAAATAAATGAATAAATATGCAAAACCCTAATTATCATAATAACCATGGTTTAATTCTATTCACTTAACTATAAGATCATGTATCATCAAACATGATACAAAAAAGTGCACAAAAGTATATCACATATACAATGTGCATCAAGTGAGAAAAATCCGTTTAAAGCGAACCAATACTAGTTAATGCAATGCAATATATCAAATATATAATTATGCATTAAATCATTAAATCAACATTTGATTCAATGATCCGGTCATGTCGCACATAACCGACTAGAACCCAATATATCGATTTATCGAATCAATGATTCGATAACTAGGTCATATCGAATATAACCATCCGAAACATATATCGCGAGAATGAAATGCGGTATCATATACACGCATTATTCTCGGTCCTGCACACATCTCATATGCGCTCCTATTTCGTTTCGCTTGAACCAGGAAACCTCTGTGTAGGACTCTAAAGACTCGTCAATACGCCGGTAGCAGATGATGATCATATCAAGCATCCACAAGCCGCAAGCGGTCTGCTAAACATAACGGCCACCCGGGTATTGAGCGATCAGAAGATCGACGAGCTAGCCCGCTCACACTCCTGCGAATCCGACCAGTAACACTTACCATACAGTCCGGTCTCTTCGTCTGATACGTCGCATATCAAGTCTAGGGGTGGTAAACGTCAGACCCCAATAACCCGATAAGTCGTGCTGATGTGAGGCTCGTAACGGGTCGAGAAACTACTGGTAACACTTACCAGCAAATCTCTGATCAGCCCTGGCCAGGGACTTCCCTGTTACGGCCAATCGAGCACTGCGCAACATCAACTCCCAATACCGGGAGAGACGAAACCCCTCCTATCGCTCATTGCCTCCATGTGACTCGGGACTGTACCCAAAGACCACCGTTTTGCACGCCCTCATGGACATGGTGAGGTGGAGATCAAAGCACATTGGGAACCACACAAGACTCTATGACGATCTCGGGTCTACAGACTAACCTGTACAAGTGTCACCTGAGAACTGCCATCTGACGTGAGGTATAATACCATCTGGGAGTTCTCGGCGAGTCCGTCCAGTGTACTCAGTCTCCACTGAGCACCCGTATACCATCTCTGATGTCAAACACCAATGGATATGGGATCATCCATCGCCCATCACATGGGTCGAGAAGCGTATACGCTAGTCTACACTGGTATATCGATGCCCCGTCTCGATACACCCACGACTAGGGACCTTGAAGGATGTACTTATGGACTACCATGTCCCCACTAGTATGATCTGCATCATAGTCCAGGTAGTCAAGTACAAATCCTAAGGGCTTTACCAACATGTAACTATAAGACAGTATAAAGAGACTAGTGTACATGTTAAGATAAATGGCAACCAGATAGCATACTATCATGTCGAGCAAGAAAGTCATCTCTATATATGTCCAAGCATCCAATATAATATACATAATCTGTACAATACTGGCCTCTAGGGCATACATACAACTAACAATCTCCCACTTGCACTAGGGCCAGCTGCTGTAGTATCTCATACCGAGCATCCCGAAGAGTCTCTCAAACTGTATCTGGGGAATGGCCTTCGTGAGTGGATCCGCCGTGTTGTTCTTCGTGTCAACTCTCCTGACCTCGATCTCCCGGCGATCAACTATCTCCCGGATCAGGTGATACTGCCTCAGAATATGCCTGGATCGCTGATGGGACCTGGGTTCCTTGGCCAAAGCCACCGCTCCATTGTTATCGCAATACAAAGGTATTGGATGCTCAATGGATGGAACCACTCCAAGTTCAGTAATGAACTTCTTGACCCAGACAGCTTCTTTAGCAGCATCGTTGGCAGCGATGTATTCAGCCTCCATCGTCGAGTCTGCCACGGTTTCCTGCTTGGAACTCTTCCAGCTAACCGCCCCTCCGTAAAGGGTAAAGACAAAGCCCGACTGCGACTTAGAGTCGTCCTTATCACTCTGGAAGCTCGAATCGGTAAAGGACTCCACTTGGAGTTCTCCGTTACCATACACCAAGAACATATCTCTAGTCCTTCGCAAGTACTTGAGAATGCTCTTCACAGCTATCCAGTGACTCTCTCCAGGATCAGCTTGATACCTGCTCACTACACTTAGTGAGTATGCTACATCGGGTCTGGTACATAGCATCGCATACATGATAGAGCCTACCGCCGAAGCATAGGGTATCCCTTGCATGCGAGCTCTCTCCAAATCAGTCTTGGGAGACATCTCTTTGGAGAGAGTGACTCCAGAGATCGTGGGCAAGTTCCCACGCTTGGACTCTTCCATACTAAACCTCTTTAGTATGGTGTCAATGTACCTGGATTGGGACAATCCCAAAATCCGTTTGGATCTATCTCTATAGATCCTGATTCCCAATATGCAGGAGGCATCACCAAGATCTTTCATTGAGAATCTTTGTGATAAGAAGAGCTTGACCGATTGCAGCATAGGAATATCATTTCCTATCAAGAGTATGTCGTCCACGTACAATACGAGGAAGACAACCTTACTCTCTGCCACCTTCTTGTAGATACAAGGTTCATCTGGATTTTTGACGAAATCAAACTCTTTGATAACGACGTAAAAGCAGATGTTCCAACTCCGCGATGCTTGCTTTAATCCATAAATGGATTTAAGCAGCTTGCACACCTTCCCGCTGCTCCCACTGTCTACGAAGCCCTCTGGCTGAGTCATGTACACGCACTCTTCTAAATCACCATTTAGAAAGGCGGTCTTAACATCCATTTGCCAGATTTCGTAGTCATGAAAGGCAGCAATGGCAAGCATGATTCGGATGGATTTAAGCATAGCCACTGGAGAAAAGGTTTCGTCATAGTCCACACCTGGTCTTTGACGAAAACCCTTTGCTACAAGTCTAGCTTTGAAAGTCTCCACTTTCCCATCTACACCAAGTTTCTTCTTAAAGATCCACTTGCTCCCAATGGGTTTTACCCCTTCAGGAGCAACTTCCAAAGTCCATACTTTGTTGGTGTACATGGAATCCATCTCGGATCGCATAGCATCCAGCCATTTCACTGAGTCCCCACTCGTGATGGCCTGCTCGAAGCTAGTTGGGTCATCATCCTCCATGATGCAATCCTCGCTCCCACCATCCATGAGAAAACCGTAGTATCTCTCAGGCTGGCGAGGAACCCTACTAGATCGGCGGAGAGGCTGAGGTTCATTGGGAGCTACTGAATCTTCTGGTTCCACTAAATCTTCAGTTACTGTTTGTGTATCTGGAACCTCTTCCAGCTCTACCACTTTGCCACTAATTTCTTTTTCAAGAAATTCCTTTTCTAAAAAGGTGGCATATTGAGAAACAAACACTTTTTGTTCTTCAGCATGGTAGAATAAATATCCTTGGGAATTCCTAGGATATCCCACAAACTTGCAAAGAACTGACCGTGCCTCGAGTTTGTCTGGATTTTGTCTTTTGACATAGGCCGGACAACCCCATATTTTAACTCGTTTAAAATATGGTCTCTTCCCACTCCATATCTCATATGGTGTGGTAGGTACAGATTTAGATGGAACTTGATTCAATAGGTATGCTGCTGTCTCCAGCGCATAACCCCAGAAGGAAATAGGTAACTCAGCTGTGCTCATCATAGAGCGCACCATATCTAATAGGGTGCGGTTCCTCCGCTCCGATACACCGTTGTGCTGTGGTGTATATGGAGGAGTTAGCTGAGAGAGAATCCCATTCTCTTTTAGGAAGTCCAGGAATTCATTGCTCAAGTATTCACCTCCTCGATCAGATCGAAGGATTTTAATACTTTTTCCGGTTTGGTTCTCGACTTCTTGTTTATATTCTCTAAATTTCTCAAAAGCTTCTGATTTGTGTTTTATCAGGAACACATATCCGAATCTAGAGAGATCGTCAGTGAATGTAATGAAGTATGAAGAACCATCCCTGGCATGTGTAGAAATGGGACCACATACATCACTATGTATCAGTCCTAAGAGTTCGGTAACTCTTTCTCCGTGTCCCGTAAACGGAGTCTTGGTCATCTTGCCTTTGAGACTTGACTGGCAAGTGTCATAAGATGAAAATTCGAAAGGTTTCAAATATCCATCTTTATGCAACTTAGCCAGTCGTGTCACATTGATGTGACCCAGTCTACAATGCCACAAGAAGGATTCGTTGAGTTCAGAACTCTTCCTCTTGTGTGTGTTTGTTATGCTCAGGACTGTTGATTGGTTTAGAACATAAATGCCATTGCACAACGTGCCTGATCCAACCAACTTTTGGTTATGGAAAATGTTCATAACATTGTCCTGTAATACAAAATTATATCCCTCTTTACTTAATAAAGAAACCGATATAATGTTGCATATCAGGTTCGGCATGTAATAGCATTCGTTCAGAACCAATGTATTACCAGTTGGTAATACAAGGTGATATTCCCCGACAGTCTTAGCTGCAACAATTGCACCATTTCCAACTCTAATATCTTTATCACCTTCTCCAAGTTCTCTACCTTTCCTTAGCCCATGTAACTGATTACATATATGGGATCCTGACCCGGTATCCAATACCCAGGACGTAAAGCAAATGGAGAAACAGTTCTCAGTAACGAACACACCCGAAGAAAATGCATCATCATGTACTTTCTTCATTCGGGTGGCATGGGAATCCTGGTATTCCCCTATATCCTGTTCAGTTCTATAACTCTTATAGGAAAGAACGGAACCAACGTTCCCCAGCACAGTATAACATGCGGGTTCGGTCAATACATCCATTTTATTATCTTTATTAAGGCATGAAATGGTCGCTACCTGGAGAGAGAGAGAAGAAAACACTTTAGCGTAAGCTCGTGCAGGATCAGATTGGTTATTATCTTATCTAATCAGGATGTCTCCCACTGCTTTTTATCAAATCTTCCTCCAAACCTTAAAAGGAAAGACTAGCCGGGATTAATTACACACTACAAGTTCGCCAATCTTTCAGCCAGGCCAGTGTCGGTACTTTGAGGGAGGTCCCCCGTGCTTTCGCACGAACCTAATTAATGTAAACCTCGTTTTCCCAGAGGCGTAACCTCGTTAACACCTTTCTAGACACCTACTTGATCGGCTAATTGTAATGTGTAAAACTCTCCCAGGAGTAACTCTTACTCGCAGCGGGTATCGGGATCCAACTATCTCATAGAAGGTATGCAATCTTATTGCAAATTTCAACACTTGAAATTCCCGATAATATTTTGCCCCTAGCAGCTATATGACCTTAACATAGTCAACAAATCATAAGTGCTAGTCAAGTTCAACCCGTCATTTCCCGATTGAATTAAACCCACCCGCACGACCCTTAACATAGTCAACAAAGTCGCACGACTACCCTAATCCAATCGCATCATATGCTTATACAGATAAGCACTAATTAGCTACCGCACACTACGCCTTAACATAGTCAACAAACATAGCACGAATACTAACCAGTACTTATCTGAAATGACGGAGGGCTACGCAGGTTTTCATAAAACCATGAGCGTAATGAACTTGATATCGTTGTAGAATCAAATGAAGTTTTGAAATGGAGTGATTTTGAGGCTTTTCTAGTTTTGCTAAAGGAGTCACTCCCGGTGAAGGGATCTCGGTCCTTTCCTCGTCGAATGAGGTGCGGGATATATCATATATATCGCTGTGCAAAGCAAAAAAACCAAAAAGCAGTCAAAAGCAAACCGAGTGTGTAGCATCTGCCAGTTATTGCAAAAGGAGTCACTCCCGGTGAAGGGATCTCGGTCCTTTCCTCATCGAATAAGGTGCGGGGTATATCATATATACCGCTATGCAAAGCAAAAACTGTAGCTACCTGTTTTATTTAAAATCTGATTCTACAACATCTTAGGTTTCTTTTCTTTCATTAATCACATTAATGAAGTCCCATCATTAAAATACCTAAACATCACAGATAGATATGACGTACACTTATGCCATCCGCATTCGCCTCGATGTCCCCTCGTGCACCGTTAGGTTAGGTAACTAACGACAGAGCAGGGCAGGGCTAGCGCGGGTGTAAAACATAAGTAACGTCTATATAATATATCATATATACTATATACTATATCCATCACAGAATCACAGCACATATATCGCAGCAGAATAACCATATGAAATATTGGATATACTAGGACGTCCGTGTTTTCAATACGAGCCAGTATAAAACATGGATTCCACGGTCGTGATGAATAGCCAATCCCACACCCCTAGACCCCTACGAGAGCGGCAAGCAACCCTGCCAATTCTAGGGTTAGGAGACCCGGACTCGACTCCTCGAGTTGGTCTCCCACTGGACCCCAGAACCCGGTTACTTGTGCTCCCCTCCTTGGGTCTATCCTAATGCGGAAAAGTAAATAATATACAAAGGGTGACAACTCCCGCATCCAGGAAGTGCCCCGAATAAAAGAATATTACATACAAGTTTTTACATGAATGAAAATGAAAAACACTCATCTCACATAAAAACCCCCGGCTATTCGAATACGACGATCCAATATAACATATCCAGCAACACATAACATCACATGTCATCAACGTAAGTAAGTATGCATATCCCAATTGTCGTTGACGTATAGCAACGAAACCGGCGATATGAACATACTACACTTACGGTCACAGAAAAGAAAGTGTAAAACTACAACAATTGGAATCCGCAATCTCTTTAGACATCACATGCCTAATAGATATAAATCCCGCATTTTAGTCCCATTATCGAAAACTCTTTTCGATATCCAATGAAACTAAACCGCTAGATTTATAACATCCATCCAGTTATCTCATAACCGTTTGTGAATTCCAATTATTGTATCCAATTCCGGATAAATAGAATATATCAAACTTTCCGATCGAACATTCGAACACCCAAGTTTTCCCGACACCGATCAACACATGAAATAGGCTCAAAGACATTCACTTCATACCTCAGTACCAACGGTCCAGCCGTAGAAGGGTCAAGCCAACGCCTCACATGTGGCACGCCGTACTGCCCCAAACCCGAAGGTTCAAAGGGCAGTTCAAGACGGTCACATAATCGAGTTAAGGTTTGTGTCTTCTAGAGGGACCATCGCGTTACTTGCACTACTTGGAACGTCTTTTAACCACAGAAAATCCAACACTTGGAATTTTCCGTCAGGGGAAAACCTGGGTATTTGTATACGGTCGAACTCTTTAACATATTCTACAGTTATCTGGAAAAACACTTAGACAAAGTTTGATATTCCGATCGAATTCATCAATTCCCAATATAACTGCAGAGCACTCATCCCTTAAATTATTTTAAAAATACCCAGAAAACTCACCAGAATTTATCAGGTATTACTGTGCAAAAAAATTGGGATAATGTCACCATGTGGCCGCGGAAGGGCGGCAGAAGGCATGCTTCTGCCGCGCTTCCGCGGCAGAATGAACAGTTCAATGAAACGTTTTGCACAGTAATACTTAGAATTCTATGCTGAATTTTTTAGACATTTTTAATATCAAAAATTCCCAGATTTATGAAAAAGTCCAGAGAGCTCTAAAGTATTTGGGTTTCGTGTTCGTTCGGACGTCAAACTGCGTCGGGACTTCGCCTAAAGCTCTAGCTAGGCTCTGATACCAGTGAAAGGTTCCTAGGCACCCTAGTGGGTTCTCACAAGGCATCGAACATGCCAAATTAAAATTTTTAGTGCCGAGAAACCCTAGACTACGGATCTTTAACTAGATGTTTAGGCGAAATAGATAACTAGTTAACAGTTAACTACTAAGATACGGATATACAACCTTTGTAGATCCGGATTTCCGCCTCCACGGCTCCGCAACGTCATGTCCTCGCTGTCCATCATGAATTCTCGACTCGATCATCGGCTTCATCGGGAAAGCAAGCGGAATAGGTCGTCGGCCTTGTGTCAAAGACGATCTACGTCGAGGTTGCACAAACTCAAGCTCCGACTTCACAAACTTGTGAAACTTGTGAAGTAAACACCCAAAACAACTTGGCAAGAGGTAGAGGGTGAAGAAATAGGAGGTGGGTTCACTTTAGATTTGGATTTTGCTCACTAGATCATAAGTTGCCATTGATGGTATGAAGGTTGCTCACTTGAAGAAGAAGGAGAACATGAGCTAGAATAATGATAAGTCTTTCTAAAATAAAAAGAAAATGGAATACTTATCATAATTCTTACTAGGGTTAAGTGTAGAGAATCTACCATGGTTAATAGATGGGTTAGGGTTAAGCATGAGTCAAAGCTTCATGAAGCTTCAACAAAAGGACAAAGAAAGCCACCATTCCTTTTTAAACTTATCCAAATAAATGAATAAACAAATAAATGAATAAATATGCAAAACCCTAATTATCATAATAACCATGGTTTAATTCTATTCACTTAACCATAAGATCATGTATCATCAAACATGATACAAAAAAGTGCACAAAAGTATATCACATATACAATGTGCATCAAGTGAGAAAAATCCGTTTAAAGCGAACCAATACTAGTTAATGCAATGCAATATATCAAATATATAATTATGCATTAAATCATTAAATCAACATTTGATTCAATGATCCGGTCATGTCGCACATAACCGACTAGAACCCAATATATCGATTTATCGAATCAATGATTCGATAACTAGGTCATATCGAATATAACCATCCGAAACATATATCGCGAGAATGAAATGCGGTATCATATACACGCATTATTCTCGGTCCTGCACACATCTCATATGCGCTCCTATTTCGTTTCGCTTGAACCAGGAAACCTCTGTGTATAACTCTAAAGACTCGTCAATACGCCGGTAGCAGATGATGATCATATCAAGCATCCACAAGCCGCAAGCGGTCTGCTAAACGTAACGGCCACCCGGGTATTGAGCGATCAGAAGATCGACGAGCTAGCCCGCTCACACTCCTGCGAATCCGACCAGTAACACTTACCATACAGTCCGGTCTCTTCGTCTGATACGTCGCATATCAAGTCTAGGGGTGGTAAACGTCAGACCCCAATAACCCGATAAGTCGTGCTGATGTGAGGCTCGTAACGGGTCGAGAAACTACTGGTAACACTTACCAGCAAATCTCTGATCAGCCCTGGCCAGGGACTTCCCTGTTACGGCCAATCGAGCACTGCGCAACATCAACTCCCAATACCGGGAGAGACGAAACCCCTCCTATCGCTCATTGCCTCCATGTGACTCGGGACTGTACCCAAAGACCACCGTTTTGCACGCCCTCATGGACGTGGTAAGGTGGAGATCAAAGCATAGTGGGAACCACACAAGACTCTATGACGATCTCGGGTCTACAGACTAACCTGTACAAGTGTCACCTGAGAACTGCCATCTGACGTGAGGTATAATACCATCTGGGAGTTCTCGGCGAGTCCGTCCAGTGTACTCAGTCTCCACTGAGCACCCGTATACCATCTCTGATGTCAAACACCAATGGATATGGGATCATCCATCGCCCATCACATGGGTCGAGAAGCGTATACGCTAGTCTACACTGGTATATCGATGCCCCGTCTCGATACACCCACGACTAGGGACCTTGAAGGATGTACTTATGGACTACCATGTCCCCACTAGTATGATCTGCATCATAGTCCAGGTAGTCAAGTACAAATCCTAAGGGCTTTACCAACATGTAACTATAAGACAGTATAAAGAGACTAGTGTACATGTTAAGATAAATGGCAACCAGATAGCATACTATCATGTCGAGCAAGAAAGTCATCTCTATATATGTCCAAGCATCCAATATAATATACATAATCTGTACAATACTGGCCTCTAGGGCATACATACAACTAACAATTTGAGGTTACAGTGGGAGGTTTCCTGATTAGATAAAGTGATAACCATTCTGATCTAGGTTAGAGCGCACGCTGAGTGTTTCTTTTCTCTCTCTCTTTAGCAACGACCCTTGACTATGACTCAGTGACCAAGTTGACCGTACCTTCTTATAACTGGCTTTTGGATTGTTAGAGTCGCATACTTCATTTCCCTTCCTTCTTTTACCCTTTTCTCCAGGACACCCCGTATTACTACGAACATCCACTTCCATTGGATAAAACCATCGTATGGTTATATACGAACTCGAAGGAACTTGTTCCAGATTCGAGGATGGTTTCCGGTTCTGGAGAAAATGAATAGGACTATTCAGTTGTCTTTACCTTTTACCTTCTTTCAGGTTGCGAGTGCTCCTTGGATTAGGACAGTACACCTATTACGCTTATTGGATAGTCTTCTTCCAAACCATAGGCAGGTGCCGAACGGTAGAGAATGAAGAAAACCGGTTAGCCAAAGTGAGGTGTATAGAAGGTATTAAGAAAAGACAAATAAAGGGATTAGAAAGAGGGCAAAGTAAATTGCGACTGCTATTCACGACCAAACCAAGTATTTCATCGCCACTCCTAATTCACCTTTGTATTTCTCCAGAACACTCCGTATCACTACGAAGATCCACAGTTATTTGGATACTCCATCGTATGGTTATATACGAACTCGAAGGAACTTGTTCCAGTTCGGGGAGGGATTCTGGTTCAGGAGACATAGGAATAAGGTTTTATTCAGTTGTCTTTTATCTTCACCTTCTCTCGGGTTGCGAGTGCTCCTAGGATTAGGACAGTATACCTATTATGCTTATTGGATAGTCTTCTTCCGAACCATAGGCTGGTGCCGAACGGTAGGGAAGGAAGAAAACCATTTAGTCTAACAAAGGTGTACAGAAGGTAATGACTAAAGGCATATAAAGGGATTTGGAGAGATGGCAAAGAAATATACGGTTACAGTTGTGAATCTGATAATGGAAGAGGCATTACTAGGAACACCCGGATACCCCTTCGAAACATTTATATGTTTCAGTTTCACTGTGTATTGTTAAAAGAAAACTGATTTCCCAATTAGTACTTGCTTCAGGGTATGTATTTACCAGGTTTGATTCTCACATCTGTATGGTTTTACAGATGATGAGTGGGAGTAGGTTATTGGGAATTGGGTGATCATCCTCATTATATCGGGATTCGTCGTAATTGGTGATATTAGAGGAAATCACCTGGGTTATTTGCCGGACGGCAAATGTTTGGTTTTGAATATCCGTTATAATGCACCAATTTCAAATTGATATATCTGTACGTTTATTTTCATAAAGTGAGATATAACTTTTTTAAATTATGTCTATGACATTTACCTATATCAGTGAATGGTTAGGTAAGGAGCATTAAACAGCGGTGTAATTCTTCTTAACCATAAGTACAGTTTTCAACCTACGACACACAGGGAATGAGTTATTAGACTCAGGGGACTTATACAGAGTATTGTATATTGTCCAATGTCCATGAAGAAAGAGGGGTTGGTACTCATACTATATTCTGTTTACTTATGACTTCTCTAGTTCTTAGACAAGTGTTTTGTATAAATGCAAGGTCTAAGTTTTGAGAAGTTATAGGTATATGAATAAAGTAGAGAACCAGGTATTGCAAGTATCAGGATTCTTCAAGGTGATCGAAGATGTAGATACTTGTGTATAGTATTCATTTGATAATAATGATTAAGAGAACTTGCTTCTCTTTCAGGTTACTCATAATTGGAAGCACTCCTAAGTTGAGTATTGCTGATCGGCCTCTCTCCATTTAGTTGACATGCACTGGAGACAGTTGCATGATTTGAATCTGGTTCCAATTATATCGTTGCCTCTATTTCTATATTGGATATAGAATAGTTCATATCTTAACGATGTTAAGGTATGGGGAGTTGTCCGGCTTATGCTTAAAACCAGACTCTGGATAACTCAAGGCACGTTTCTGTAATGGCTGTTTGTGGGTTGACCCGGGCTATGACAAGGGTTGACTTTCTACCATCTGGAAGATCAATAGTGATATTGTTCTTTACTCGGCACAGTTTTAGTAAATTAGATTTTTTCAGAAAACAGTAGTAGGAGTATGGTAGAACTGGAAGTGATTCCATAACCGCAAACGATTACTGAAAATTTGATAAGAACCTAAAGATTCGACCTGGTTTAATATTCCATTGGCCACTCCGTAGATATGGTGGGTAACCTCAGGCACCCGAGAGATACTCCGGTAGACTCAAGGACGGTGATAGGGAGGTTCTTGTTTACCCAGACTTGCCATTGCTATTGTTCCAGACTGTGAGACCCGGCAGGAGGATGAGTATAGCGTCGTTCTAGACCACCTTTAGAAGTGTACGTGTATATGACTCTGCCAGAGGGTTGTCGTAGTCAGTGGGAGCAACGGAAGCATAGTGGACAGGTAGCTTATGTCTATTTATGGACTAAAGCAGGTATAGCGGAGATAGATCATCTATTTCTGATGTGACAGTCATAGGTTTGACTTCATCAGAATAGGGGATGGATCTATTAAGAAGGTAGTAGGGTGTGATGTCCTGGTATTTGGATGACATACACAGAGTAGGAAGTGAAATTCCTATACTACGATCGGTTATACTTTGGTTGTCACACAGTGGTTTCTCCACATAGGGCTTGGATATTATATCAGGCATTCTGGTTACTAGATCTACGGTTTTAGATCTAGATTTGGATAGTTTCCCAATCTGGGTACTTAGACAGCATTCTACAGGTGTTTTAGAATGGACGACTGCTGGCACGGTGGTGTACCTGGAGGTGATGGAGTCACCCTCTCTAAAGGTGCCTTACAGACTAAAAGGGAGAGGGATGTGCATGATTGGCAGATCACTTGCTTAGGCAATTGAGTCAATCATGAGATGTCAAGTACCACACCAGATGTTGTTTTTGCAGTAGATGCAGTAAGATATTGATCCAATCCTGGAGAAACATTCGGAAGCAGTTTTAAAACATAAGTGCATGTTCTAGGGATATGATAACAACAACCTCTTTTAGGAGACAGTTATCATTCCAGGCTTCCAAGGTGACCTGGATGACAGAGTGGCTGTCAGAGTTATAGTTTTCCCTCTGACTAGGGCCAGTATTTTGGACAGATGGTCCAAGCGGATACTGAGGGAGGCATGGCGCAGGATACTGATTGGTTTCAGTTGACGATACAGTCTAAGAAGTTTGGATTTGGAGTTCATTTATGAACTAGGTCCCATTAGATATCCAGAGATATTCTAAGACAGGTATTGCTCATTTCGGGAGATGGTTTTCTCCGCAAACATGAGATAAAGAGAGACATAGAAAGAAACATCAGGGCGGATCCACTAGCTTAGGCTATTCCTCGAACGCAATAGTTTCGCAAACGGGCTTTGTGAGACTGATTAGTAGAGGAGTAGGGTGTTCGGTATCACACGAGCTGTGAGTATGCGACATCGCAATAATTAGCCTTGAGTGCAAGTGGGAGATTGTTGGATATAGTTCCCTCAAAGTCAATTATTGGGTCACAGGCACGTGATTACAATTATTGAGGGAGGACCTATACAGGTATGACAGTCTTACTCGAGATGATTGTATACTATCTGGTTTGTCTCTATCATCGTGTACATGCTTTAGGTGACATTATGGTTCACTATTACACGTTGATGGAGAATAGTACGCTACCATGGTTTGTCATTATCATCGTGTACTGCTTTAGGTGACCTTACAGGTCGCTATTGCACGCTGATAGAGCCCTTAGGATTCTTGCTTGACGACCAGCAGTATGATGGCGATCATATACGTGGGAGATGGGGTCTATAACCACATCCTTAAAGTGGTCCCTAGTCGTGGGAGTTTCGAGACTGGGCAACGATACTCCATTAGTAGACTAGTGTATACAGTCGAAACCCCGACGAGGGGCGGTGGCCGGTCTCACAGGCCATTGGTGTCAATTGGATCACCTAAGTGTTGGATATATGTATGCCCTAGAGGCCATTATGAGATAGTGGATGTATCTATACATGTATATATATTCAGTATGCATTCTTGCTCGACATGATAGTATGCTATCTGGTTCTTCTTTATCTGACGTGTTGATTTGATCATGCTTATTATTCAATCATACATGCTGATAAAGCCCTGAGGATATTAGCTTGACTGTTCTGATTATGATGGAGATCATACTAGTGGGACATCTGTAGTCTATAAGCATATCCTGGAAAGTCCCTAGTCGTAGGTATATCGAGACGGGGCATTGATATACTAGAGTAGACTAGCGTATATGATACTAGACCCATACGATGGGCGATGGATGTTCCCACATTCATCGATGTTTGACATCAAGATTATATACGGGTGCTAAGTGGTGACTGGGTACACTGGACGGACTCACTGAGAACTCCTATATGGAATTATATCTATCGTCGGATAGCAGTTCTCAGGTGACACTGGTACAGGTTAGTCTGTAGACCCGAGATCGTCATGGAGTCTTGTGTTTTCTCCCACTGTATTTTGATTGCCACCCTACCACGGCTCTACTGAGTCATGCAAACAGGCGGCCGTTGGGTACAGTCCCGAGACACACGAAGGCGATGAGCGATAGGAGGGGTTTCGTCTCTCCTGGTATAGGAAGTTGATGCTGTGCTGTGCCCGACTGGTTATATCAGAAAGTCCCTGGCCAGGGCTGATGAGATTTACTGATAAGTGTTATCAGTAGTTTCTCGAACTGTTATAGACCAGTCAACGGCACGACTTATTGAGTCATTAGGGTCGACGTGACCATCCCTAGACTCAATATGCGGCATATCTGACGAAGAGACCGGACTGTACGGTAGTGTTGCCGGATGGCTCGACGGGAGTTGTAACAGGTTCGCTTGTTTTCTTCTGATCGCTCAATACCCGGGTGGCCGTTACGTTTAGCTGACCGCTTGCGGCTTGGGGGTGCTTGATGTGATCATCACCCACTGCCGGCGTATTGACGAGTCTTAGAGTCCCACATAGGAGTTACCTAGTCCAGGCGAAACGTTGTGGTGCGCGTATGCGATATGCGTTTGGACCCGATTAAAATGCGTGTATGGGATACCGTATATTAATTGGGCGGCTTGCTAATGGTCGGGTCGTATGTGATATGACCGGATTAGTGAATCAAGTGTTGATTTATCATTAGCTTCTCACTACAAATCCTATCTTGTTTATTTTGGATGTATGCATGCATGTATGCATTCATTCTTGTTCATGCACATATGGATGTGCATGCATACATACATCATTTTATCATGGTTGCTTATACAATAAGAATGGTGGCAATATAATAATCACACCATGGTTATTTTTATAGATTATTATTGCTTTTAAATTAAAACAAAAAAGGAAATGAAAATGGGTTAAATCATAAAGGTTTCTACACTCTTCTTAACCTTACCATGCTCACCTAACATTTAACCCATGGTTCATTTTCTTTTTGTGCTTTTAACTTTAATCCAATAATATCTTTAGAGTTAACCATGGTTGGATATGAGGAAGGAAAAAATATATATATGCTTATTTTTCATATTTTTTTTCAATGGTTCATGATTCTCTTCTTCACAAAAAGACCACCATCTTCATCAACCTTGATCCTTTGCTCTCTAGTTCTTTCAAGAGAGCAAAATACTCATAAAAATAGGATTTTGAAGTGAGATCCTTAGCCGCAACATCATTCTACTCAAGTTTAGCCAACTTGATTAGAGTGTTCTCTTTGTTTTACAAAGTTGCGAGTTTGGACGGGGAACTCCGTGGTGGATCGTCGTGGACGTGTGAGGACTACAAGAGAACCTTCTTCCAACACCCAAGAGACTAAGGAGTCAAGCAAAAAGGGAGCTACAAAGGTTGTAGTCTCGAAACCCTTAATTGATTAGCTTTTTCTTTTTGTTACCCTAATTTTCTAGGATCGATTCCTTTGCGTGTTTGTTTAGTACCATCAAAATACATACTTTGTGACATGTGATGCTTCAAAACTCATTATAGGGTGCTTGGCAAACCTTACATTGGTATCAGAGCCGACCTAGAACATTAGGCGATGCTTTAGCAAAGTAAAAACTCCGATCGAACCAAAATACGGTATTACGGGACACTCTCTGGAAATTTTTTAAAAACTGACATTTTTCAGAATTAAAAATACTCAAAAAATAGAGCAGGTAAATATAAGACAAACTGGAGAATTCGAGCCAATGAACAGTACTTTTGTCCGCGGAACCGCGGCGCAAGCAGGCTTAGGCCGCGGATCCTCGGCCATACAAGGGGATCTCTCACTCCATTTTGTACAGTGTTTTTCCTTACCTGCTGTTGTATATTTTGAGCATGTTTAATCTGAATCTACTGTTGAAAATTCTGGAGATGGTTTTGGACTCGTGGTTTCGATCGGAATTTTCATTTCGTTTCCTTTTCGGGGTAAAGTAGAAAGTATTGAAGTGTTTGAACGGGTATCATTTGCTCTCTATTCACGGGGTTTAAATACTTTGGAGATACGTGCAAGTCTTTTTGTGGTGGTCCCTCTAGAAGACAACAAACCTTAACTCGATTATGTGACCGTCTTGAACTGCCCTCTGAACCTTAGGGTTTGGGGCAGTACGGCGTGCCACATGTGAGGTGTTGGCTTGACCCTTCTACGGCTGGACCGCTACTACTGTGTCACGCTCCGGATTTTTGAACCCTGCTCAAGTGTTGAGCTTTAGTGAATCTTGAGTACTTGATCGTTCGTTCGAAAAACTTTAATACTGTCTGTTTATCTGGAATGTGATACAATATGTGGAATTCATATAGTTTAGGCATGAAATACGAAATATGTGATATTTCGCATTTATGATGTCTAAAGAGAATGTGGATTCCAAATATTGTAGTTTTACACTTTCTTTTTTGTGACTGTAAGTGTAGTATGTACGATATCGCCGGTTTCGTTGCTATACATCAACGACAATTGGGGTATGCATACTTACTTACGTTGATGATATGAGATATTATGTGTTGCTGAGATATGATGTGCAGGATTGTCGCGATTGAATAGCCGGGGGGGTTTTATGTGAGATGAGAGTTTTATATTTTCATTCATGTAAATTCAAATGTAATGTAATATTCTTTTATTTGGGGCACTTCCGGGTTGAGGTTGTGTCACCAGTGTTGTATATTATTTACTTTTCCGCATTAGGATGGACCCAAGGAGGGGAGCACAGTGTTAGTTATATGTATGCCCTAGAGGCCATTACTGTACATTGGATGTATATTGTAGTGGATGCTGGGACATATATAGGTAGGACTTTCTTGCTCGACATGATAGTACGCTATCTGGTTGCTCTTTATCTTAACGTGTATACTTTCTGTCTCTCTGATTACATGTTGATAAAGCCCTTAGGATTAGTACTCGACTTCCAGGACTATGATGCAGATCATACTATTGGGGCCTGGGTAGTCAATGAGTACATCCTTCATTGTTCCTAGTCGTGGGAATATCGAGACGGGGTATCGATATTCCAGAGTAGACTAGCGTGTATCTTCTCGACCCATGTGATGGGCGATGGATGATCCCATATCCATTGGTGTTTGACATCAGAGATGGTATACGGGTGCTCAGTGGAGACTGGGTACACTGAACGGACTCGCCGAGAACTCCCAGATGGTATTATACCTCACGTCAGATGGCAGTTCTCTGGTGACACTGGTACAGCTTAGTCTGTTGACCCGAGATCGTCATAGAGTCTTGTGTGTCTCCTACTGTGCTATGATTTCCACCGTACCACGGCTCTACTGAGTTGTGCAAACAGGTGGTTTTTGGGTACAGTCCCGATTCACATGGAGGCAATGAGCGATAGGAGGGGATTCGTCTCTCCCGGTATTGGGGGTTGATGTTGTGCTATGCTCGACTGGCCATAACAGGAAATCCCTGGCCAGGGTTGCAGTGATATACTGGTAAGAGTTATCAGTAGTTTCACGAATGTTATGGACCTCAAGTCGGCATGACTTATCGAGCTACTGGGGTCTGACGTTTACCACCCCTAGGCGAGATATGCGACATATCAGACGAACAGACCGGACTGTACGGTAAGTGTTACTGGTTGGATTCACAGGAGTGTGAGCGGGCTTGCTCGTCGATCTTCTGATCGCTCAATACCAGGGTGGCCGTTACGTTTAGCAGACCGCTTGCGGCTTGTGGGTGTTTGATATGATCATCATCTGCTGCCGGCGTATTGACGAGTCTTTAGAGTCCTACACAGAGGTTTCCTAGCTCAAGAGAAACGAAATAGGAGCGCATATGAGATATGTGCGGGACCGAGAATAATTCGTGTATGTGATACCGTATTCCATTCTCGCGACGAATGTATCGATTGGTTATATGCGATATAACCTGGTTATCGAATCAAGGATTGATTCGAGAAGCCGATACATTGAATACTAGTCGGTTATATGCGACATGACCGGATCATTGAATCAAGTGTTGATTTAATGATTTAATGCATAATTATATATATTTGATTTATTACTTTGCATTAACTAGTATTGGTTCACTTTAAATGGATTTACTCACTTGGTTTGTGCACATTGCATATGTGATATATTTTGTGCACATGATTGTATCATGTTTGATGATACAAGCAAGCTAGGGTTAGTGTAAAGAATTAGACCATGGTTAAGATTATGATTAGGGTTTTCTTTTTCCTTATTTATTTATTTATTTATTTTGGAAAAAGATGAGAAAAGAATGGTTGCTATTTTTGTTTGCTAGTTGAAGATTCTTGAAGCTTTGAATTAGTCCACCATCCTTGTCTTATACTTAACCCTAACCATTCTAGTTAACCATGGTCCATTCTCTACAACTTACCAAGGGTTAGTAAATGATAAGTATTGATTTATTTATCATTTACATAATACTTATCATATTCTTTTTCTTCATCTTCTTCTTCTTCAACATGAGAAAAAAGCTTGCTACATCAATGGTGATTGATGAAAAAGTGTGGGAAATCCAAAACTAAAGTCTACCCAATTCCTATTTCTTCATCCTCTACCTCTTGCCAAGTAGTATAGGGTGTTTCCTTCATAAGTTTTTCAAGACTTGGTGAAGTTGGAGCTTGATCTAGCGATGCCTCGACGTAGATCATCTTCGGCATTGTCGTCGATGACCTAGCCCGTTTTTCTCCGATGAAGCCGACGCTAGAGCCCAAGATATGATTTGGACAGCGAAGGGACTTCATCACGGAGCTTAGGAGGTGGTGGACCGGATCTACAAAGGTTGTAGTCACTTTCCCTTAGCATTTAATTCGATTACTTGCTCGCATCGCTTATATATCTCGTTAACGATCCGTATTAGGGTTTGTAGGCACCCGTAAAATTTGATTTGTGCATGTTTGATGCCTTGTGAGACTCCATTAGAGTGCCTAGGAACCCTACAGTGGTATCAGAGCCTAGCTAGAGCCTTAGGCGATGCGTAGACGGAGTTAGAAGTCCGATCGACCCGAAACCCCGACTTGAAAGTGCTCTCTGGACATTTTCTGTTTTCGTGGATTTTTGAGAATAAAAAATATGCAGAAAAATCAGCAGGAAATTCTATGAATTACGGTGCAAAAAGTAACTAATGATCCCTCAAAAGTGCGGCGGAACCGCGGAATTAGCATGCTAATGCGGCGGTTCCGCGGCCGTTTTGTCTTTTTAGGCATTCAATTTTGCACAGTAATTCCTATTTTGCAGTGCTGGTTTTCCTTGGAATTTTTTTTATCTGAAATCAAGAGTTGAGTTTTTTGGGTTGTATTAGGAGTTCGTACATTCGATCGGATTGTCTAATTTTGTCTATGTGTTTTTCGGATATTTTTTGAATATGTTAAAAAGTTCGACCGGATATAAATACCCACTTTTTCCCTTGCCGGGAAATTTCCAAGTGTTGGATTTTTCCGTGGTTTAAAGACGTTCTGAGTAGTGCAGGTAACGCGATGGTCCCTCTAGAAGACAACAAACCTTAACTCGATTATGTGACCGTCTTGAACTGCCCTTTGAACCTTAGGGTTTGACGCAGTACGGCGTGCCACATGTGAGGCGTTGGCTTGACCCTTCTACGGCTGGACCGTTGGTACTGAGGCATGAAGTGAATGTCTTTGAACTTATTTCATTCGGTTGATCGGGAAAACTTGGGTGTTCGATTGTTCGATCGAAAAGTTTAGCATTTTCTATTTATCCGGAATGTGATACAATACTTGGAATTCGTAAATAGTTATGAGATGACTGGATGAATGTTATAAACATAGCAGTTTAGTCTCACTTGATCGGTTGCCACGGAATTTTGATGTGATCAAAAGTCCATTGCAATCACGTAGCGTACGCGGATACTCGCCGGGTAAACTTAATAGACAGCCTCACCCCATAGCCCCGACCAAGTGACTGTAGGAGAACCCCGTCGCCGAAAGCATCCGTCCGGGTGCTTACGGCAGCGGTGTTCCGCCTTGGTGCACTTCGTCGACGGTATCAGGGGTGCGGCCGCCTACTAAAGTTTGCGACGAGCATTCGATCGGAATGTCGGGAATCTTGTTGAATTGCCCGACTTGATATTGAAAAGTGTTTTCGATAATGAGACTAAAATGCGGGGTTTATAATTGTTAAGCATGCGATGTCTAAAGAATTCATTTGATCAGGCATGCGATGTCTGAGGTGGTTGCGGATTCCAACTGTTGTAGTTTTACACTTTCTTTTCTGTGACCGTAAGTGTAATATATGATATCGCCGGTTTCGTTGCTATATGTCAACGACAATTGGGATGCGCATATTTACTTACGTTGATGACATGTGATGTTATGTGTTGCTGGATATGTTATATTGGATCTTCGTGTTTGAATAGCCGGGGGTTTTTATGTGAGATGAGTGTTTTTCATTTTCATTCATGTAAAAACTTGTATGTAATATTCTTTTATTGGGGAACTTCCAGGTTTCGGATGTTGTCACCACTTGTATATTATTTACTTTTCTGCACTAGGATAGACCCAAGGAGGGGAGCACAAGTAACCGGGTTCTGGGGTCCAGTGGGAGACCAGCTCGAGGAGTCGAGTCCGGGTCTCCTAACCCTAGAATTGGTAGGGTTGCTTGCCGCTCTCGTAGCGGTCTAGGGGTGTGGGATTGGCTATTCATCACGACCGTGGAATCCGTGTTTTATACTGGCTCGTATTGAAAACACGGACGTCCTAATATATCCAATATTTCATATGTTTCTTCTGCTGTGATTTATCTGTGATGTGATCATGTGATGTTCTGTGACAGATATTATATATAGTATATATGATATATTATATAGACGTTGCTTATGTTTTACATCCGCGCTAGCCCTGCCCCGCTCTGCCGTTAGTTACCTAACCTAACGGTGCAGACAGGACATCGAGGCGAATGCGGATGGCATAAGCGTACGTTATATTTATCTGTGATGTTTAGGTGGACTTAAATGATGGGATATTCATTAATGAGATTAATGAAAGAAAATAAACCTAATTGATGTTGTGGAATCGAATTTCAAAATAAAAACAGGTAGCTACAGTTCTTGCTTTGCATCGTGGTGTTCATTATAGAACATCCTGCACCTTATTCGATGAGGAAAGGACCAAGATCCCTTCATCGGGAGTGACTCCTTTAGCAATAACTGGCAGATGCTACAACCCTCGGTTTGTCTTTGATCGCTTCTATAGTTTCCGCTTTGCACAGTGATATATATGATATATCCCGCACCTCATTCGACGAGGAAAGGGCCGACGATCCCTTCACCGGGAGTGACCCCTTTAGCAAAACTAGAAAAGCCTCGAAAACATTCCATTTAAAAACCATTTGATTCCGCAACGAGATCAAGTTCAAAGCGTTAAAGGTTTTCATAAAAACCATTCGCAACCCGCCGTCATTTTAGGAAGTAGAGTACTGAGTATTCGTGCTACGTTTGTCGACCATAGCCGAGGCGTAGTGTGCGGTAGCTAAGTGATGTCTTCCTACACAGCATATGATGCGATTAGTTAGGACAGTCATGTGGCTTTGTTGACCTTAGCCAAGGGTCATGTGGGTGGGTCTAATTAATCACGAAATGACGGGTAGAACTTGACTAGTACCTATGATTTGTTGACCTTAGCCAAGGTCATAGGTGCTAGGGGTAAAAACCATTATCGGGAGTTTCAAGTGTTGAAATTTGCAATGAGATTGCATACCTTCTATGTGATAGTTGGATCCCGATACCCACTGCGAGTAATTGTTACTCCTGGGAGAGTTTTGCACTTTGCAATTAGCCGATCAAGTAGGTGTCTAGAAAGGTGTCAACGGGGTTACGCCTCTGGGAAAACGAGGTTTACATTAATTAGGTTCGTGCGAAAGCACGGGGGACCTCCCTCAAAGTACCGACACTGGCCTGGCTGAAAGATTGGCGAACTTGTAGTTTGTAATTAATCCCAGCTAGTCTTTCCTTTTAGGGTTTGATGGAAGATTTGATAAAAAGCAGTGGGAGCCATCCTGATTAGATAAAATAATAACCAATCTATTCTTGCAAGAGCATACGCTGAGTGTTTTCTTCTCTCTCTCTCCAGGTAGCGACCATATCACGCCTTAATCAAGATAATAATACGGAAAATTGACCGAACCCGCTTGTTATACTGAGCTGGGGAACGTTGGTCCCGCTCCAACTTATAATTGTTATAAGACAGAGCAGTAAATTGGGGATTACCAGAATTCCCGTGCCGCCCAAACGAAGAGAGTGCATGCTGATGCATCATCTTCGGGTGTGTTCATTATATAGAACTGTTTCTCAGTGTCCTTTACGTCCTGGGTATATGATACCGGATCAGGATCCCGTATATGTAATATGTTACATGGGCTACATATAGGTAAAGAACTGAGGACGGGTGATAAGTTTCATGAGGCAGAAAACGGGGCAAGTGTTGCAGCCAAGTCTGTTGGTCACTGTCACCCTGTATTACGAATACATTGATTCTGAACAAATGCTGTTAGATACCGAACCTGATATACAAAATCATATCAGTCTCTTTATTAGTAAAGAAAGGATATAATTTTGTATTGTTGGATAATGTTTTGAACATTTCCTAAATCAAAAGTTGATCGGTTCAGGCACGTTATCTAAAAGCATTGACGTTCTAAATCAAACTACAGTTCCTAGTATACAGAACACACACAAGAGGAAGAGTTCAGAAATGAACGAATTCTTCTTGAGGTATTGTAGACTAGGTCATATCAATGCGACCCGACTGGCTGAAGTTACATTTTAGATGCATATTTAAATCAGTTTGAATTTACACCTTATGAAACTTGCCAGTCATGTCGCAAAGATTAGATGACCATAGCTCCGTTTGCTGAAAACTGAGAAAGAGTTAGTAAACTCTTGGGACTGATACATGATGATGTATGTAAAGTCACCTGTCTACACATGCCAGGACTGGTTCTTCATATTTCATTATATTCTCTGATAATCTCTCAAGATTCAGTCATATATTCCTGTTGAAATATAAGTCCGAACCTTTTGAGGTATTCACAGAATATAAGTAGGAAGTAGAGAACCAATATACGGGTATAAGTCTTATGTCCTATGATGAGATCAGGGAGGAGAATACTTGTGCATGGAATCCTTGGACTATTCTAAAGGAAAATGAGATTCTCTCTCCGTATTACTCCTCTGAATACACCACAGCACAACGGTGTATCAGGGCGGAGCAATCGCACAATATTAGATATGGTGTGCTCTATGATGAGTATTACTGAGTTACCTATTTCCTTTTGGATGTTATGCGCTTGAGAAGCTGCGTACCTATTGAATTAGGTTCGAATTAAATCACTGCCTACTACTTCATATGTGATATGGAAATGGAAGAGCCCATATCTTAAGTTAGTTAAGATTTGGGATTGTCCGGCCTATGTCTAAAAGCAAAATCCGGACAGGCTCGAGGCAAGGTCTGTAATGTAGAACTGGAAAGGTTCCAGCTATACGAAACTACAGCTGAAGATTTGACAGAACTAAAGGATTCTATAGTCCCCGACGAACCTCAGCCTCTCCGCCGATCTGGTAGAGTTCCTCACCTGCCTGAGAGATACCTCGGTTTCTCGATGACAGTGGGATCGAGGATTGCATCATGAGATGATGACCCAACCAGTTTCGAGCAGGCCATCGAGAGTAGGGACTCTGTAAGAATGGCTGGATGCTTAGTGATCTGAGATGGAATCCTTATACACCAACAAAGTATGGACTTTGGTTGCTATATCTGAAGGGTTAAATCCCCATCAGGAGCAAGTATATCTTGAGAAGATTACTTGGTGTAGATGGAAAAGTTGAGACTTTCAAAGCTAGACTTGTTAAAGGTTTTAGTCATCAACCAGGTGCGGATAACGATGAAACCTTTTCCAAGGACTATGCTTAAGTCCGTCCAGATCCTACTTGCCACGGCTACATACCACGACTACGATATCTGGTGGTTGGGTGCCATGACTACTTTTCTAAATATTGATTTAGAAGAGAACGTCTATAAGAACACAGCCAGAGGGCCTCATAGACAGTGGGAGCAGCGGAAACGTGTGCAAGATGCTTTATGAGATGAAGCAGGCATCGCGGAGTTGGAACATCTGTTTTGATGTGGTAGTCAAAGTATTTGACTTTATCAAAATAGTAGATGAACCTTGTATATACAAAACGGTAGTAGAGTATAAGGTAGTTATCCTCGTATTGTACGTGGACAACATACTCTTGATAGGAAAAGAGTTTCCTATGCTACGATCAGTCGATCTCCTATTATCACAAAGATTCTCCAATAGGATCAAAGTGATACCTCCTAAAATCCTGAGTTTTCATCTATGAGATAGATGTAATTGGATGCTAGGATTCTCACTAGATGTAGTGAGATGGTATCAATCGATCCTGGGGAGAATCTCTGGAAGGGTTCCAGGGTGATAAAGACGACTGAATGTCAGTCACAGGCATTGTCTTTACCCTCAGTAAAGGGACGGTATGTTGGAAGAGTTCCAAGCTAGATACCGTGGCAAACTAGACGATAAAGGCTGGTAACATCGCTATTAAAGATACTTCCAAAGAGGCAGTTTGGGTGTATATTGGTTCATGAGATGTACTAGGTTCCTGCAATTGTGTGACAATGGAAATGTGGCTTTGGCCCTGGAACCCTGGTCCCATCAGTGACCCAGACATATTCTGAGGAAGCATCACCTGATCATGGAGATAGTTGATCTCCAGGTTGATCGAGCTTAGGAGAGTAGACTCAGAGGACAACACGGCGGATCCACTCACGAAGGCCTTTTCCCAGAGAGAGACTCCTATGGGATGGTTGAGTATTAGATACTGCAACCACTGCTACAGATGGCCCTAGTGCAAGTGGGAGATTGTTAGTTATATGTATGCCCTAGAGGCCATTACTGTACATTGGATGTATATTGTAGTGGATGCTGGGACATATAAAGGTAGGACTTTCTTGCTCGACATGATAGTACGCTATCTGGTTGCTCTTTATCTTAACGTGTATACTTTCTGTCTCTCTGATTACATGTTGATAAAGCCCTTAGGATTAGTACTCGACTTCCAGGACTATGATGCAGATCATACTATTGGGGCCTGGGTAGTCAATGAGTACATCCTTCATTGTTCCTAGTCGTGGGAATATCGAGACGGGGCATCGATATTCCAGAGTAGACTAGCGTGTATCTTCTCGACCCATGTGATGGGCGATGGATGATCCCATATCCATTAGTGTTTGACATCGGAGATGGTATACGGGTGCTCAGTGGAGACTGGGTACACTGAACGGACTCGCCGAGAACTCCCAGATGGTATTATACCTCACGTCAGATGGCAGTTCTCTGGTGACACTGGTACAGCTTAGTCTGTTGACCCGAGATCGTCATAGAGTCTTGTGTGTCTCCCACCGTGCTTTGATTTCCACCCTACCACGGCTCTACTGAGTTGTGCAAACAGGTGGTTTTTGGGTACAGTCCCGATTCACATGGAGGCAATGAGCGATAGGAGGGGATTCGTCTCTCCCGGTATTGGGGGTTGATGTTGTGCTATGCTCGACTGGCCATAACAGGAAATCCCTGGCCAGGGTTGCAGTGATATACTGGTAAGAGTTATCAGTAGTTTCACGAATGTTATGGACCTCAAGTCGGCATGACTTATCGAGCTACTGAGTCTGACGTTTACCACCCCTAGGCGAGATATGCGACATATCAGACGAACAGACCGGACTATACGGTAAGTGTTACTGGTTAGATTCACAGGAGTGTGAGCGGGCTTGCTCGTCGATCTTCTGATCACTCAATACCCGGGTGGCCGTTACGTTTAGCAGACCGCTTGCGGCTTGTGGGTGTTTGATATGATCATCATCTGCTGCCGGCGTATTGACGAGTCTTTAGAGTCCTACACAGAGCTTTCCTAGCTCAAGCGAAACGAAATAGGAGCGCATATGAGATATGTGCGGGACCGAGAATAATTCGTGTATGTGATACCGTATTCCATTCTCGCGACGAATGTATCGATTGGTTATATGCGATATAACCTGGTTATCGAATCAAGGATTGATTCGAGAAGCCGATTCATTGAATACTAGTCGGTTATATGCGACATGATCGGATCATTGAATCAAGTGTTGATTTAATGATTTAATGCATAATTATATATATTTGATTTATTACTTTGCATTAACTAGTATTGGTTCACTTTAAATGGATTTACTCACTTGGTTTGTGCACATTGCATATGTGATATATTTTGTGCACATGATTGTATCATGTTTGATGATACAAGCAAGCTAGGGTTAGTGTACAGAATTAGACCATGGTTAAGATTATGATTAGGGTTTTCTTTTTCCTTATTTATTTATTTATTTATTTTGGAAAAAGATGAGAAAAGAATGGTTGCTATTTTTGTTTGCTAGTTGAAGATTCTTGAAGCTTTGAATTAGTCCACCATCCTTGTCTTATACTTAACCCTAACCATTCTAGTTAACCATGGTCCATTCTCTACAACTAACCAAGGGTTAGTAAATTATAAGTATTGATTTATTTATCATTTACATAATACTAATCATATTCTTTTTCTTCATCTTCTTCTTCTTCAACATGAGAAAAAAGTTTGCTACATCAATGGTGATTGATGAAAAAGTGTGGGAAATCCAAAACTAAAGTCTACCCAATTCCTATTTCTTCATCCTCTACCTCTTGCCAAGTAGTATAGGGTGTTTCCTTCACAAGTTTTTCAAGACTTGGTGAAGTTGGAGCTTGATCTAGCGATGCCTCGACGTAGATCATCTTCGGTATTGTCGTCGATGACCTAGCCCGTTTTTCTCCGATGAAGCCGACGCTAGAGCCCAAGATATGATTTGGACAGCGAAGGGACTTCATCACGGAGCTTAGGAGGTGGTGGACTGGATCTACAAAGGTTGTAGTCACTTTCCCTTAGCATTTAATTCGATTACTTGCTCGCATCGCTTATATATCTAGTTAACGATCCGTATTAGGGTTTGTAGGCACCCGTAAAATTTGATTTGTGCATGTTTGATGCCTTGTGAGACTCCATTAGAGTGCCTAGGAACCCTACACACAGGTGACCGGGTTCTGGGGTTCAGTGGGAGGCCATCTCGAGGAGTCGAGGCCGGGTCTCCTAAACTCCAGAATTGGTAGGGTCACTTGCCGTTCTCGTAGGGGTCTAGGGTGTTGGCTTGGCTATTCATCGCGACTGTGGAATCTGTATTTTCTATTCTGGCTAAATACTAAATACGGACGTCAGAGTATATCCCACATTATATCTATGTTTCTGCTGCCTGTGTTCTGTGATATCTGAGACGAATGACATATTATATATATATGATATATAGTAGACGTTGCTTATGTTTTACATCCGCGCTAGTCCCGTCCCGGTATGCCGTTAGTTAAGTAACCTAACGGTGCATAACGGAACATTGCGGCGAATGCGGATGGCATAAGCGTACGTGTTATTTTCGTTTCTTTTCTGTGATTGGCTTAAGGACTTAAATGATGGGATTACATTAATGTGATTAATGTAAAGAAAATAAACCTAAAAGATGTTGTAGAATCGGATTTGAAAAACCACTCGGCTTTTTATGAAAAAGCTATATTTCAAAACTGCGGAGCTTAAGCCACTCCTTTTAAAAACCACTTGATTCTACAACGATATTAAGCTCAAAGCGTTAAAGATTTTCTTAAAAATCATCCGCAACCCTCCGTCATTTTAGGAAGTAGAGTACTTAGTATTCGTGCTACGTTTGTTGACCTTAACCAAGGCGTAGTGTACGATAGCTAAGTGATGTCTTCCTACAAACGCATATGATGCAGATTAATTAGGACGGGCATATGACTTTGTTGACCTTAGCCAAGGGTCATGTGAACGGGTCTAATCAATCAAGAAATGACGGGTTGAGCTTGACTAGTGCTCGTGATTTGTTGACCTTAGCCAAGGTCACGAGTATTAGGGGTAAAAACCACATCGAGAATTTCAATAGTTGAAATTTGCAATGAGATTACATACCTTCCATTTGATGGTTGGATCCCGATCCTACTGTGAGCAATAGTTGCTCCTAGGAGAGTTTTACAGTTTACAATTAGCTAACTCATTAGGTGTCTAGAAAGGTGTTAACGGGGCTCCGCCTCTGGGAAAACGAGGTTTACTCTAATTAGATCCGTGCGAAAGCACGGGGAACCTCCCTCAAGTACCGACACTGGCCTGGCTGAACGGTTAGCGAAGTTGTAGACTGTAATTAATCCTGGCTAGTTTTTCTTTTTAAGGTTTGAAAGAAAAACTCGATAAAAGCAGTGGGAAACATCGATTAGACAAGATAATAACCAATCTGATCTATGCAAGAGCTTTCGCTGAGTGTATTCTTTTCTCTCTCTTAATGGCAGATACCTATGACTGGACTCAAGCTTTTACTAGATAAAAACAAACTGAATGGGACCAACTATAAAGACTGGCTGAGGAATCTGAAAATCGCCTTGACTTATGATAAAGTATCATATGTCCTCACGGCTTCAGCCCCGCCCGTCCCTGGTCCTGTTCATATCAGATTTTTGCATTTTCATACCGCCCAATTTTTATCACATTGCATATCGGTAGATACTCTTGAGCCGTGTTTGCTAGCCAATTGCAGGATACAGGTTCCCGGTTCTCAAACGGAGAAATTCATGGAAAACACGACAAAATCCGGTTCCTGCCAACCACAGATAAAAACACGGTCTCCGCTCTTCATCCGTATGTTGCCAGTTACCAGTTTAGGAAGACAAGTGTCAAATCAACGTCATTCTCATGCACAAGGCTCAATGGTAGCACAAAATCCAAGAGATCTACGCGGAGCTCGAGGCAATCATCCACAAAAAAGTCCACCTTTGCTCAATAGAAATTCTGGAAGAAATGGGATAGATTTTTCAGAAAATATACACACCAGACAAGAGGGGACAGGAGACCAGGAAAACACTCAGAAGCCCACACCCTAAACCCACAGTAGGGGCGCGGATCCGCGGCCATAGGGGGCTATAGGCGGCGGATCCGCGGCCGTACAGACAGTTCAGAGCACGAGATTTCAGGGGCAGTTTGGTAATTTCGTCAGGGTTCTGTTGGTTGCCCTAGGGTTTCATTTCTTGGCCTATAAATAGCCCAGAATTTTGAGAAGGAAGGGGGAATTTTTGTATTCTCATTTTTTGCCTAGTTTTAGTCTTGTTCTTCTTCCTCTTCTCACCTCTTCTCCATTAAACTTGTAGTGAGCTTTTGAGTGAAGAGTGATGAATAAAGAAGACCAATTTTTATCATGCTTGTCTCTTTCTTTACTTGTCCTAATTTGTTGTAATTTTAATTGTTAAGTAGTTGTTGTTATTTGTTTGATTGTTTCTTTCTTCTCTCTTTTCCTTTATCATTCATACGACAATGATACTTATGCTTGATCCTCGCCAAGGTGAGGTCGCAAATAGTTAGTTGTATTCTTCTAGCCTCCTTCTTTCTATCTTCCTCTTTTGTTTGTTTTATTTTTCCGTATTATGAAGTGTGAGTAGTTTTATGCTTGTTAGGGTGAGGATTAGGTTAGTTTGAGTTAGGAGTCTCCACATCTTTCGTTGCCCCACTTAATATCGGTGTTACGGTAATCGGCAACAACGGGGATTAGCACGACTAGGAAGGAACTTGTGAGTATAAGCTAGGCTTTCCAACGCATAGTCCTTCCTTTTGGTGCTTGTCAGCATCCGGTCTACTGTACAAATCTGGAGCAAATACAGTGAGCCATTCAAGATTCAGTACATTCAGACAAGCAGAGGAACCCCAACAGAGAACACCCCAAAATTTCAGAGCCCCAATTCCTCAACCTAGCCGCGGATCCGCGGCCTAAGTAGGTGTTTGGCCGCGGAACCGCGGCCATTCAGTGCCTTCAGGGTGCAATTTTTCTCTCTGTAAGTCTCTCTGCCTCTCTCCACTCCTCTGAACTCCACTGAACTGTGTTTCTGCAGCCTTCTTTGCGCAAACTCTTCTCCCAATTCCAATAAACTGTTCTTGTGCAGGATTCTTTGCGCCGAAAATAAAAATTGTTTGCAGTTGATTTGTTACTGCTTTGCATTTCTTTAATACGGACTTAAGGGGCTTGAAACCAATCCAGATTGGGTGGGGATTTCATCACCCTTCCCAGGACCCTAAAAATCACTAAAGCATATGAATTGTCCATTGTAAATTTAAAAAATACTAGACTTCAGCCCTAAGGACTTCGCGCTCATTAGGAGAAGATAAACCGTGTTTAGAACCTCGCTTAACCGTATATTGATTACGGGGTGTCTAGGAAAGTGTTAAAGGCGCAACCGCCGAAAGAGAAAGGGTTATTTAATTAAGGAACTTCGCGAAAGCGTTGGACAACCTCCCCTTATCTCTGCACTTACCTGGCCCCGTGATCGGTGTATTTTTAAGCCTGTTTCTCGACACTGTTTAACTTCGAAAATCAAGTTCAGGAGCAGGTCTAGTAGACCTAGGTTACCCTAGATCTAGGTGTGATTGTGCATATCTTGTTTGTGATTGCTTAAGCCGTATTTCCGTACATATTTCTGTAAAAATCATTCTAAAACAAAAAAAAAAGAAAAAAGAAATCAAAAACTTTTACAAAAACTTGCCCTTTTGTCGCCAAATCCATTTTCACCCACCACCCATCGCCTTTCTCCATTGACGTTTTCTTACCCTCACCTTCTCCGCTTTGACTATACTAAACTCGTTTAGTGTATGTCCGCTTGGACTCGGGACACTAGCGCCCGTCTAGTCCGCGTTACGTTAGTCGCGACCGACTACGCGATCGACTCCGAAGTCGATACTCCGTCCACTCCTCTTTCACCCCTTCCTTTGCCGGCCAACTCCGACGTTGACCGGAATTCTGTTCATACATCTTCACCTTCACCTTCACCTTCACCAACCTCTTCTTCCGCGATGTCGGGATTTAATCCGAACATCTCTTTGACCACCCCTGGATTGGCTCCACCTCCTACGGAGACCAATATCCCACCACCTCCGCCTGTTGTAGCGCCGCAGCGAATTGCGCTCCAGGATCGTTTCTACCCCACCCGTTCTGCACTTCCCACCTGCCTTTCTCTTCCTCCGGCCAATGGGGACAACTTTGAAATTAAGCCCCATTTCATCAACATGCTTCCACGTTTTCATGGGCTTGAATCTGAAGATGCCTATATCTTCATCAATAAATTTCAAAATGTCTGTGCCATGATGAAAACAACCCAGCTGTCGGACGATGCTATACGTCTACGGGTCATTCCGTTCACTTTATGCGATCTCGCTGAAAAATGGCTGTATAGCACCGCTTCCCACTCAATCACCAGCTGGGACGAGTTTGTTAAAGCGTTTCTTAAAAAATTCTATCCGAATCATAAGACGGCAAGAATTCGAAATGAAATCAACCAATTCTCCCAGCTTCCTTCTGAACCCTTCTGGAAGTGCTTTGACCGGTACAAAGACCTTCTTGTTCAGTGTCCTCACCACGGTATAGAGAAATGGCAGCTCTGCCAAACCTTATACGAGGGACTGAAGCCAGCAATGAAGCAGTTGCTGGAAACCATCTGTCAGGGCCACTTCCTATCGAAATCTGACGAGGAAGCGTGGCAGTTCTTTGACGATCTTGCGGAGCAAACGCTACAGTGGGAGAGCACCAGACCGACTTCTTCTTCTTCTACCTCCACTTCTACCGGTCAGTCTAGGGTAGAAATCCACCAACTTGACGTCTCTATTGCGATGAAAGCTGAAATGGCTGCTATAACACGAAAGCTTGAAGCGATAGAGAGCAAATTTTCTGCTCCTGCTCCTGCCCCTGTTCTCCCCCTTCGTACCATCTGCGCTTGTTGTTCCGATCCTTCCCACTTGACCGAAGAGTGTCCTTACAATCCACCCTCGCAAGGACAGGATCAGGTTAATGCTGCCTTCCAGCAAAGACCGAGGAATGATCCATACTCTTCCTCCTACAATCCCGGTTGGAGGAACCACCCCAATTTCGCCTGGAATCAGAATCAGAATCAATTCCAGGGCAACAATTTCCAAAGGGCCCCTCCGCCGCAACAACAAGCGCAGCAACAAACTCAACACCAATATCAGCAGCCCTTCCAACCCCAACCTTTCCAAAACCAGACGAACAACTTTGCACCCAACAACTCTTTTCCACCAAACAACTTTGTTCCTTTCCGTCAAACAACGATAAGGTTTCCTCGCTCGAGCGAAGTCTGGAGGCGTTTGTTAAACAATCGACTCAATCCACCGCCAACATCCAGTCTTCGATCCAATCTTTAGTGCAACACACCGCCGCACACGGGCAGAGCATCAAGACCATCGAGGCCTAGATTGCACAGCTGAACGCGGCCTTAAGCGAGCGAGAGAAGGGGAAGCACCCGTCCCAGCCACTTCCAAATCCCGGTCACCCACATAATGCACATGTTGCTCTTGAACAACAAAATCATAATGTGAGTGCCGTGACTACACTGAGATCGGGAAGGATGCTGCAAAACAACATTGGCAAGAGAATCAACGATGACACCCCGGCCGCTTCTTCTTCTTCTTCTTCTTCGTCTTCTGAGCCTATTCTCCATTCTTCAACAGGCTCTCCTTCCTCTTCTTCTGCTCTGAACGGACCCACTTCTCACTCTACGAAAACACCTATTCTGGGATCCGTTCCAACTCCAAAATCTCCTCCTCCAGCATTAGACTCAACCAATTTTCAAAATGTTCCATTTCCAAACCGGTTGAGGTCTAACAAACAAAATCCACAAATGGAGAAGATTTTGGAGTTATTCAAGCAAGTTAACATTAACATTCCTCTTTTAGATGCTGTCCAACAAGTCCCGTCTTGCGCGAAAATCTTAAAGGACTTGTGCACGAAAAAGAGGAAGTCTCAGGTACCCAAGAAAGTTTTCTTGGCTAGTGCTGTGAGTGATGCCCTTACCCAATCTTTACCACAAAAACGGAAGGACCCTGGCTGTCTTATGATTTCTATTACTATTGGGGATAAGAACATCAACCGCGCACTATTAGATCTTGGTGCCAGTGTTAACTTGCTTCCGTATTCAGTATACAAGCAATTAGGCGTCGGAGAGCTGAAACCCACACACTGCACTCTCCAGATGGCCGACCGATCGATCACCCATCCTAGGGGTGAGCTAGAGGATGTGTTGATAAGAGTCGGGGACTTCATATTCCCCGTTGACTTCATTGTATTAGATACACAGCCTGTAGCTAACCCCCGGAATCAAATTCCGGTGATACTCGGTCGCCCATTTCTCGCAACCTCAAATGCTGTGATCAATTGTCGCAATGGTTCGATGAACCTCTCTTTTGGAAATATGACGATTGAACTCAACATTTTTAGGTTGGGGAATCAGCCCGCCGAACCTAATGCTCATATACTGGACGTCTGCTCGATCCAGGAGATCACCCCAGAAGAGTGTGAATTCGAGGAGTTTCTGTTTGATCACGATAATCCTGACGCCACTAGTGCGTTTCTCTTCGAACCTGCTGCTGCTTCTGCGCCCGACAACGACTACGAGTGTTTTACGTTTTCTAACGATCTTAGCTGCGCACAACCCGAGTTTGAATCCTTCGACTTTCCGGATGAGTTACCTGAACCATTCAACTCGGTTGCCTACACTCGTTTTGAACCTTTGCTGGAGTCCTTTGAGTTCGAGACCTTTGCACCAGTCTTGCCTTCCATCATTTCACCTCCAACGCTCGAACTCAAGCCGTTGCTGTCTCACCTTAAGTATGCTTACTTAGGTGAGAACGAGACCCTCCCTGTCATCATCTCGGCTTCTCTAGCTCCCGAGCAAGAGAAAGCCCTTCTCGCGGTCTTGCACGGCAACAGGCAAGCTTTTGGCTGGACCATGGCGGACATCAAGGGAATTAGTCCCCTCATCGTTGAGCATCACATTCATATGATGGATGATGCCAAACCAGCCCGGGATCCACAAAGACGTCTTAATCCAGTCATGAAGGAGGCTGTGAAGAAGGAGATCGTCAAATGTCTAGATAGTGGTATCATTTACCCTATCTCTGATAGCCAGTGGGTTAGCCCCAATCACGTTGTCCCCAAGAAGTCGGGCATCACGGTCATCACCAACGAGGCGAATGAGTTAATCCCTACTCGCACCCAAACTGGGTGGCGAGTTTGCATTGATTACAGAAAACTCAACGCCGCAACGCGGAAAGACCACTTTCCGCTACCTTTCATTGACCAGATGCTTGAACGATTGGCCGGACATGAGTACTATTGTTTTCTTGATGGCTACTCTGGCTATAATCAAATTCCCATCGCCGAAAAAGACCAGGACAAGACCACTTTCACTTGTCCTTTCGGCACGTTTGCATATCGACGCATGCCCTTTGGGTTATGCAATGCGCCCCTACCTTCCAGCGGTGTATGATGGGAATTTTCTCTGACATGGTGGAAAAATTTCTGGAGATTTTCATGGATGACTTCTCCATCTTCGGCGACTCCTTTGACGAGTGTTTGCTGCATCTTGACGCTGTCCTTACCCGATGTAAGGACAAGAATCTCACTTTGAACTGGGAGAAATGCCACTTCATGGTGCGTGAAGGTATTGTCTTAGGACATATCATCTCGCAAAATGGCATAGAGGTTGACAAAGCAAAGATTGAGGTCATTTCCAATCTGCCTCCTCCCCGATGCGTCAGAGATATCCGAGCCTTCCTTGGCCATGCCGGTTTCTATAGACGGTTTATCAAGGACTTTAGCAAGATTGCTAGGCCCTTGACGCTTTTGCTGGCCAAGGACATGCCTTTCGACTTCAACTCGAGCTGTGTGACTGCCTTCGAGTCACTAAAACGCTCAGTCACTTCTGCTCCCGTTCTGTCTTCTCCTGACTGGACGCACCCATTTGAGATTATATGCGATGCATCCGACTTTGCCATCGGTGCTTTCCTTGGACAGCACATCAACAAGATGCCGCACGTAATCTATTACGCGAGCCGAACCCTGAACGACGCCCAACTTAATTATACAACAACTGAGAAGGAATTCTTGGCTGTTGTATTTGCTTTAGAGAAGTTCAGGCCCTACCTCATCGGCTCTCCAGTCATTGTCTACACGGACCATTCAGCTCTGCGCCATCTTTTTGCGAAGAAAGATGCCAAATCTCGGTTAATACGTTGGATCCTCTTGCTTCAAGAGTTTGACCTTGTCATTAAGGACAAACGAGGATGTGAAAACGTAGTTGCCGACCATCTCTCACGACTTCCTTCTTCGCCTTCGCTTCCAATCCCGATTAACGACGTTTTCCCGGATGAACAACTCTTGACAGTATCGTGCGAACCTTAGTTCGCAGATATTGTGAACTATTTGGCCACGGGATTACTACCGACTGAATGGTCGAGTCAGGACAGACTTCGCTTCTTATCCCAAGTAAAACACTTTTACTGGGACGAACCCTACTTGTTCAAGTACTGTCCCGACCAGATTATTCGTCGGTGTGTCCCTGATGAGGAATTCAAGAGTGTGCTGTCATTTTGCCACGATCAAGCGTGTGGCGGGCATTTTGGGCCCAGAAAGACAGCTGAGAAGATCTTGCAATGTGGTTTCTACTGGCCACAACTTTTCAAAGACGCTCACGATTATTGCAAGACTTGCTCCCGGTGCCAACACATGGGCCGGATATCCCGGAGGAACGAGATGCCGCTCCAACCGATCTTGGTTGTGGAGATTTTCGATGTTTGGAGGATAGAATTCATGGGGCCGTTTCCCAGCTCTTTTGGGAACTTGTACATTCTTCTAGCTGTTGATTACGTCTCTAAATCGGTCGAGGCTGTGCCGAGCCGGACTAACGACAACAAGGTTGTCGTTAGGTTCCTTAAAGAAAACATTTTCTCCCGGTTTGGCCACCCTCGAGCGATCATTAGCGACAATGGAATTCATTTCTGCAATAAAACTTTCGAGGCCTTGATGCGGAAATACTCCATTAATCATAAGCTCTCTACGCCCTACCACCCCCAAACCTGCGGGCAGGCCGAAGTTTCAAATCGGCAAATCAAGCAGATACTGGAGAAGACGGTTTCCAAGAACCGTAAGGATTGGTCTTTGAAACTCACTGATGCCCTTTGGGCATTTAGAACCGCCTATAAGACCGACCTTGGCATGTCTCCCTATCGGCTTGTGTACGGAAAAGCCTGCCACCTTCCTGTCGAAATAGAGCATCGCGCATTTTGGGCGATAAAGGAGCTGAATCTGTCTCTTGAAGACGCGGGCAGCCATCGGAAGCTGCAGTTGAACGAACTATGCGAGCTTAGGGATGAGGCTTACGACAACGCGGTTGTCGTTAAGAATCGAACGAAGGTGTTTCACGATAAACACCTTTTGCGCAAAACCTTCGTACCTGGTCAGCAGGTACTGCTTTACGACACCCGACTTCATTTCCATCCTGGAAAGCTCAGATCTCGCTGGAAAGGGCCGTATTTTGTGCGGAATGTGTATCCGCAGGGCGCCGTGGATTTGGAAAATCCAAAGGACGGTTCACTCTTCAGAGTGAACAGACACCGATGCAAACCGCACCTTAGCGCCGAACCGACAGAGGAGCTCCTGTTCTTACAGGAGCCGGTTTACCCTGAATGATCTTCCTCTGCCTACCTCCAAACTTCGGTTATCCAGCCTAGAACAGCGGACACTGTTCCAAATAAGTTTGGGGGTATGTACAAACCATTTTGTATATATTTGTGTATATTCTTTTTCTTTTCTTTAAAAACAAAAACCAAAAAAAAAAAAAAAAACAAAAACAAAAACAAATTGTGTATTGCTAACCGATAATTTTGAACCTTCCAACTACTCTCTTCATGCAACGACAGTGAGGACACTGTCCAGTTTAAGTTTGGAGGTACGCTCGGTACGCATTTCTTACCTTCGCATTCATATGTATATTTTGCATCTGCATATTTAAAATCCAGAAAATCCATAAAAATTTGAAAATTTTCTAAAAAAAAATATATATATATATAAAAACTTTTTGTCAAGTTAGCTTGTGGAAGAACTCTGATTCAACATTCGACGGTTTTTGTTTGAAAAAATAGGAATAACTAGATCTTATGTTTGGATTTTGAAAACCTGAAAGATAACTCTCCTTTGAAAATAACTATAGCTGATATACGTCTTTACATCACACTACACGTGTCGTAAGATTTTGGGAATTAGATGACAAGTCTTTCATGTTTAAACTTTTAAACAGATAAATGATTTCCTGAGGATCAAATAGGTTTGTTCTGAAATAAGTAATGTCAAGAATAGTTTATGAAGTAAAGCGAATATGAAGGAATGTTATTGATGCCGTAATTGGAGCTAAGTCTGAAAAATAACCCATCTGAAACTTGATTGGAATGATTACACACCAAACTCACTAAACACGTCTTTTATCCAAAAAAATAATTGAACTGCCGGTTATATCTCCGTTCGTATTAAATCATCTGATTTTCACGCCAAACTTTCTTTTGTTTTTGGACCTAGGTAACTTGAGTAATTAAGTCCGCTGGGGTGTTTCTACACCTAATGCCCTAAAACCAACTGGTTTGGGTGCATTGGCCCAAAGCTCGCTAAGAAGCCTAGAAAGTCCAGTTTAAAACAAAGTCAAGCAAGTGTTCTCTCCGAGTTAAAATTCCTAACGGTTCTTTGTGTGAGAATAATCTTGATAAAAGACAGGCTTTTAAAAAAATTATAACGGAGATATGAAGGTTTTACTCTTTGATAAAGACTATTGCACGTTCACAGAGGTGTGTATGAAATGAAAACAAGAAAAAGGTGGAGTGAAAAATACGACTTAGTTTCCTGTTAAGGAAGATAGAAATTCTGAAGTTGAAACCTTACTGGAAAACGAAACTTGAAAAATGCTTAACTCTTTATAAAACTTATGTGATCCTTTTAGAATTGTTATCTGGGCTTTATTGTGCGACATGATGGCTTTAATCGATCCTTCTGGAACTTAACGACACTATTTGCACTGCACGTAAAGACATATAAAATCTGTAGTTAAATAAGAAGCGAGGTGTGAAAAATAAAGGTTCGATAATCTAGACTTAGGATTATAGAATTGTTATTTTCTAAAACAAAACTTTAGGGTTGGAAGCTTAGTTATTTTACAAAACCAACTTGACCGGATTTTGTGGGTAGTATCCGCTGAAAACCCTCAGGAGACACCACTCCTCCTACTAGGGACACCTAGAGGTTTAACGGCTTGTTGCACATGCTCAGTGCAATCGCGTTCCCTGCGAAAGTGAGGTTAGGAAATTTTTTTTAAATAAATGGGCTTTGCTCGGGACGAGCAAATGATAAGTTTGGGGGCATTTGTTCATATCAGATTTTTGCATTTTCATACCGCCCAATTTTTATCACATTGCATATCGGTAGATACTCTTGAGCCGTGTTCGCTAGTCAATTGCAGGATACAGGTTCCCGGTTCTCAAACGGAGAAATTCATGGAAAACACGACAAAATCCGGTTCCTGCCAACCACAGATAAAAACACGGTCTCCGCTCTTCATCCGTATGTTGCCAGTTACCAGTTTAGGAAGACAAGTGTCAAATCAACGTCATTCTCATGCACAAGGCTCAATGGTAGCACAAAATCCAAGAGATCTACGCGGAGCTCGAGGCAATCATCCACAAAAAAGTCCACCTTTGCTCAATAGAAATTCTAGAAGAAATGGGATAGATTTTTCAGAAAATATACACACCAGACAAGAGGGGACAGGAGACCAGGAAAACACTCAGAAGCCCACACCCTAAACCCACAGTAGGGGCGCGGATCCGCGGCCATAGGGGGCTATAGGCGGCGGATCCGCGGCCGTACAGACAGTTCAGAGCACGAGATTTCAGGGGCAGTTTGGTAATTTCGTCAGGGTTCTGTTGGTTGCCCTAGGGTTTCATTTCTTGGCCTATAAATAGCCCAGAATTTTGAGAAGGAAGGGGGAATTTTTGTATTCTCATTTTTTGCCTAGTTTTAGTCTTGTTCTTCTTCCTCTTCTCACCTCTTCTCCATTAAACTTGTAGTGAGCTTTTGAGTGAAGAGTGATGAATAAAGAAGACCAATTTTTATCATGCTTGTCTCTTTCTTTACTTGTCCTAATTTGTTGTAATTTTAATTGTTAAGTAGTTGTTGTTATTTGTTTGATTGTTTCTTTCTTCTCTCTTTTCCTTTATCATTCATACGACAATGATACTTACGCTTGATCCTCGCCAAGGTGAGGTCGCAAATAGTTAGTCGTATTCTACTACCCTCCTTCTTTCTATCTTCCTCTTTTGTTTGTTTTATTTTTCCGTATTATGAAGTGTGAGTAGTTTTATACTTGTTAGGGTAGGATAAGGGAAGTTTGAGAGAAGGAAATCTCTCTCACTCTTTCCTTGCCCAACAACTTAAATCGACTCCCGTTAATTGAACCACAATCCACTCCTTACGGCACCCTATCCTACATGATAGCGGTGATTCCGTAGTGAGACCGGTTGTGGTTGAATTAACCGGAGGTTATGGATAAGAGCCAAGAACGGACGGACAAGCACCAAAAGGAAGGACTATGCGTTGGAAAGCCTAGCTTATACTCGCAAGTTCCTTCCTAGTCGTGCTAATCCCCGTTGTTGCCGATTACCGTAACACCGATATTAAGTGGGGCAACGAAAGATGTGGAGACTCCTAACTCAAACTAACCTAATCCTCACTCTAACAAGCTCTCTTTAAATATCAACTTACACTTAGATAACCACAACAAAATCTGAACAACCGGACTTAACTCGTCGAAAAACACATAGAAAAAAATTCCCATCTCCCTGCGGACGACCCGTACTCAACCGGCTAGCTACAAGCGAAACCGTCTTGATTGCGGTATTTAAACTAGAACTTGAACACGAACGTATCATCTCAATCAGGTCCAAAATCCTCAGTTGCGGACATTGAAATCCGCAAGACATGGGACGCTGACTGTGCCATGGCCACATGCCTCGCGCTTGCATCGATGGATAACACACATCAAAAGCAGCACGAGGACATGGTCATTCATGGTATATTGCTCCATACAAAGGAGTTGTATGGGGAGCAATCCCGCATATTACGATACGAAGCATCAAAGAAATTGTTTCAGATGCGAATGGCCCCTGGCACACCAGTAGGAGACCATGTTCTGAAGATGATAGCTCTTATAGAAGAGCTTGAGGACCTTAGATGGACGATGGACAATGAACAATATATAGATATTATTCTGCTGTCCCTCCCCTCCACCTTTGCACAGTTCATAGTGAACTTCAACATGCATGGCATGGAGAAGGAACTCCCTGAACTCCTTAATATGTTAAGGAGTGCAGAGAGCACCATAAAGTTAGCAAAAACTCCCGTTATGACTCTTGGATAGTCTTCCTCTTCTCGCCCGAAAGCTAAGGCAAAGGGAAAGAAAAAGAAGAAACCAACTAATCCTAAGGGCGGAGTTAAAAAGGTGAAGGGAAAGGGAAAGTCCAAGGCTGGAGACTCAGGGAAGGGCGAATGTTTTCATTGCCACAAGACAGGACATTGGAAGCGCAATTGCACGGAGTACTTAAGTCTCAAGAAGAAGCATGTTGATGCTTCTGCTTCAGGTGCGTTTGTGACTGAAAACTATTTTTCTATAAATTCTGCTTCCTGGGTATTGGATACCGGTTCAGGTTCTCACATTTGCAATTCTATGCAGGGGCTGAGAAATAGCAAGGTTTTGAAGACTGGTGACCATACTCTCCGTGTTGGAAATGGTTCCAATGTACATACAGTCGCAGTGGGAGAGTATCACTTGGGGTTGCCATCTGGATGTATTTTGGTTTTAAATCCATGTTATTTTGTACCAAGTATGCTATGTAATATAATATCCGTTTCTTTGTTGGACAATGAAGGATATAATTTTATATTGCAGAACAATGTTATGAACATTCACCTGAATCAAATGTTGGTTGGGTATGGTACGCTTAACAACGGAATATATGTCCTAAATCAACACACAGTTTTCAGTATACAACACACTAATAAAAGAAAACTTTCAGAATTAAATGAAGCTTTTCTTTGGCACTGTAGACTTGGTCATATTAACGAAACAAGACTAAACAAGTTACACAAAGATGGATATTTAAATTCTTTTGAATATAAATCTTATGCGACTTGCCAGTCCTGTATCAAGGGTAAAATGACCAAAACTCCGTTTACCGGACACGGAGAAAGAGCTACTCAGCTCCTGGGCCTCATACATAGTGATGTATGTGGGCCAATGTCTACACAGGCTAGAGGCGGTTTTTCATACTTCATTACATTCACTGACGACTTCTCAAGATTCGGTCATGTATTTTTATTAAAATACAAGTCCGAAGCTTTCGAGAAATTCATTGAATATAAACAAGAAGTAGAAAAACAAACCGGCTTGAGTATCAAGATGCTTCGATCAGATCGAGGAGGTGAGTATCTCAGTGCAGAATTTGCAAACTTCTTAAAAGAGAATGGGATTCTCTCTCAACTCACTCCTCCTTACACACCACAGCACAACGGTGTGTTAGAACGACGGAATAGAACCCTATTAGATATGGTCCGGTCCATGATGAGTGACGCTGAGTTACCAGTGTCATTTTGGGGGCATGCATTGGAGACTGCAGCGTTTCTACTAAACAGGGTTCCAACCAAAACAGTGTCTACCACGCCATATGAGATATGGCATGGGAAGAGACCATCTCTGAAGAGAATTAAGATTTGGGGTTGCCCGGCCTATGTTAAGAAGGAGAATCCGGACCAACTCGAGACACGGTCAGTCATGTGTAACTTTGTGGGATATCCAAAGAATTCTTATGGATATCTATTCTACCATAAAGAGGAACAAAAAGTATTCGTTTCTCAACATGCCACATTCTTGGAAAAAGAGTTTTTCACAGACAAAGATGATGGCAAGGTGGTGGATCTAGAAGAGGTTCTGGAGACACAAACTGCAAATGACGATTTGGTTGAACCGGCTGTTGCAACAGAAATTGAAGAACCTCGGCCACTCCGTAGGTCTGGTAGGACTTCTCGCCCACCGGAGAGGTACTACGGTTTCCTCGTTGATGGTGACAGAGAAGACTGTAACATGGATGATGATGATCCTACCAGTTTTCAGCAAGCTATCACGAGTAGGGACTCTGTGAAGTGGCTGGATGCCATGAGATCCGAAATGGAGTCTATGTACACCAACAAAGTATGGACGTTGGACGTTGTACCCCCTGGGGTAAAACCTGTGGGGTGCAAATGGATCTTTAAAAGAAAGATTGGTGTAGATGGGCAGGTAGAGACCTATAAGGCAAGACTTGTGGCGAAAGGCTTTCGTCAAAGACCAGGTTTGGACTATGACGAAACTTTTTCGCCCGTAGCCATGCTTAAATCCATTCGGATCCTACTTGCTATTGCTGCTCACTACGACTATGAAATCTGGCAGATGGACGTTAAAACAGCATTTCTAAATGGAGATTTAGAAGAATGCGTTTATATGGATCAGCCAGAAGGCTTCATTGATAGTGGGAGCAGCGGGAAAGCATGTAGATTGCTTAAATCCATATATGGGTTAAAGCAGGCATCTCGGAGTTGGAACATCTGTTTCGATGATGTTATCAAAGAGTTTGATTTCATCAAAAATCCAGATGAACCTTGTGTTTATAAGAAGGCTGTAGGAAGAGCTGTCACATTCCTCGTATTGTACGTGGATGACATTCTTCTGATAGGAAATGATATTCCTATGCTACAGTCGGTCAAATCTTTCTTATCACTGAGGTTCTCCATGAAGGACCTGGGTGATGCCACATACATCCTGGGCATAAGGATCTATAGGGATAGATCCAAAAGGTTATTGGGATTGTCCCAAACCAGGTAAATTGACACCATCCTAAAAAGGTTTAGTATGGAAGACTCCAAACGGGGTGCCTTACCCGCTTGCCATGGGGTCACTCTCTCCAAGGATTCTTGCCCAAAAACTGATGAAGAGAGAGCTCGCATGAGTATTATACACTATGCTTCGGCAGTAGGATCTATAATGTATGCGATGTTATGTACACGCCCAGATGTAGCTTATGCACTTAGTGTTGTAAGCAGGTATCAATCCAACCCAGGGGAGAATCACTGGACAGCTGTGAAGAACATTCTTAAGTACTTGCGAAGGACTAAAGAATTGTTCTTGGTGTATGGTAATGGAGATCTCTAAATGGAGGCCTTTACTGATTCGAGCTTCCAGAGCGATAAGGACGACAGCAAATCTATCTCTGGGTTTGTATTTACCCTCAATGGAGGGGCGGTGAGTTGGAAGAGTTCCAAACAAGATACCGTTGCAGACTCTACGATGGAAGCAGAGTACATTGCTGCAAATGATGCTGCCAAGGAAGCCGTCTGGATGAAGAAGTTCGTCTCGGAGCTAGGAGTAGTTCCAACCATTATTGATCCAATACTTTTGTATTGTGATAATAATGGGGCTATGGCGTTAGCCAAGGAGCCCAGATCCCATCATCGGTCCAGACACATCCTGAGGCGTTTTCATTTGATCCGGGAGATTGTAGATCGCCGCGAGATCGAGATTAGGAGGGTAGACACAAAGAATAACGCCGCGGATCCATTCACCAAGGCTCAGCCGCAGCATGAACGACTTTTTGAAATGTTGGGTATGAGATACGCCAATAACTGGCCTTAGTGCAAGTGGGAGATTGTTGGATATATGTATGCCGTAGAGGCCATTATGAGATAGTTGATGTATCTATACATGTATATATATTCAGTATGCATTCTTGCTCGACATGATAGTATGCTATCTGGTTCTTCTTTATCTGACGTGTTGATTTGATCATGCTTATTATTCAATCATACATGCTGATAAAGCCCTGAGGATATTAGCTTGACTGCTCTGATTATGATGGAGATCATACTAGTGGGACATCTGTAGTCTATAAGCATATCCTGGAAAGTCCCTAGTCGTAGGTATATCGAGACGGGGCATTGATATACCAGAGTAGACTAGCGTATATGATACTAGACCCATACGATGGGCGATGGATGTTCCCACATTCATCGATGTTTGACATCAAGATCATATACGGGTGCTCAGTGGTGACTGGGTACACTGGACGGACTCACTGAGAACTCCTATATGGAATTATATCTATCGTCGGATAGCAGTTCTCAGGTGACACTGGTACAGGTTAGTCTGTAGACCCGAGATCGTCATGGAGTCTTGTGTGTTCTCCCACTGTATTTTGATTGCCACCCTACCACGGCTCTACTGAGTCGTGCAAACAGGCGGCCGTTGGGTACAGTCCCGAGACACACGAAGGCGATGAGCGATAGGAGGGGTTTCGTCTCTCCCGGTATAGGGAGTTGATGCCGTGCTGTGCCCGACTGGTTATATCAGAAAGTCCCTGGCCAGGGCTGATGAGATTTACTGATAAGTGTTATCAGTAGTTTCTCGAACTGTTATAGACCAGTCAACGGCACGACTTATTGAGTCATTAGGGTCGACGTGACCATCCATAGACTCAATATGCGGCATATCTGACGAAGAGACCGGACTGTACGGTAGTGTTGCCGGATGGCTCGACGGGAGTTGTAACAGGTTCGCTTGTTTTCTTCTGATCGCTCAATACCCGGGTGGCCGTTACGTTTAGCTGACCGCTTGCGGCTTGGGGGTGCTTGATGTGATCATCACCCACTGCCGGCGTATTGACGAGTCTTAGAGTCCCACAAAGGAGTTACCTAGTCCAGGCGAAACGTTGTGGTGCGCGTATGCGATATGCGCTTGGACCCGATTAAAATGCGTGTATGGGATACCGTATATTAATTGGGCGGCTTGCTAATGGTCGGGTCGTATGTGATATGACCGGATTAGTGAATCAAGTGTTGATTTATCATTAGCTTCTCACTACAAATCCTATCTTGTTTATTTTGGATGTATGCATGCATGTATGCATTCATTCTTGTTCATGCACATATGGATGTGCAAGCACACATGCATACATACATCATTTTATCATGGTTGCTTATACAATGAGAATGGTGGCAATATAAGAATCACACCATGGTTATTTTTATGGATTATTATTGCTTTTAAATTAAAACAAAAAAGGAAATGAAAATGGGTTAAATCATAAAGGTTTCTACACTCTTCTTAACCTTACCATGCTCACCTAACATTTAACCCATGGTTCATTTTCTTTTTGTGCTTTTAACTTTAATCCAATAATATCTTTAGAGTTAACCATGGTTGGATATGAGGAAGAAAAAAATATATATATGCTTATTTTTCATATTTTTTTTCAATGGTTCATGATTCTCTTCTTCACAAAAAGACCACCATCTTCATCAACCTTGATCCTTTGCTCTCTAGTTCTTTCAAGAGAGCAAAATACTCATAAAAATAGGATTTTGAACTGAGATCCTTAGCCACAACATCATTCTACTCAAGTTTAGCCAACTTGATTAGAGTGTTCTCTTTGTTTTACAAAGTTGCGAGCTTGGACGGGGAACTCCGTGGTGGATCGTCGTGGATGTGTGAGGATTACAAGAGAACCTTCTTCCAACACCCAAGAGACTAAGGAGTCAAGCAAAAAGGGAGCTACAAAAGTTGTAGTCTCGAAACCCTTATTTGATTAGCTTTTTCTTTTTGTTACCCTAATTTTCTAGGATCGATTCCTTTGCGTGTTTGTTTAGCACCATCAAAATACATACTTTGTGACATGTGATGCTTCAAAACTCATTATAGGGTGGTAGGCAAACCTTACACTAAGATGTATACAGGTGCTCATTGGGTTATGAGTACACCAGACAGGACTCGCCGGGAACATGCTAGTTGGTATTATACCTAGCGTCAGATAGCAGTTCCCTGGTGACATGTGTACAGGTTAGTTCATCGACTTGAGATCGTCATTTGTCTCGTGTGAGTTCCCACTGTAGTTTGATTACTACCCTACCACTGCTCAAAGGAGTCATGCGAACAGGTTTTAGTTGGGTACAGTCCCGAGCCACAAGGAGGCAGTGAGCGGATCGGCAGGGGTTCGTCTCTCCCGGTATTGGGGGTGAGGTCATGATGTGTCTAGGAGAGCCATTACACAAATCCCTCGGCCGAAGTAGGAGATTTACTGGTAGGTATTCCAGTAGTATCTCAGGGTGTTCTGGGATACACTCCGACCTGACTTGTACCACTTTTGGGCATCTGACTTTTACCAACCCCCTAGGCCCGCCATACGATGCTCATAGAAGAACGGACCGGACTGTACGGATATTGTCACCGACAGACTCAGTAGGGCGTCAGGATGAGTTCGCTCATCGACCTCCCTTTTGGTCAATACTTGCTAGCCCGTTACGTACGGCCAATACCTCTGACGTGCTAGTGGTTAAATCCACAGCCAAAGTATTGACGAGTCTTTAGAGTCCCCCAAAGACAGTTTCTTAAGTTTCGGGCGTAACGTTGTAGAGGCCGTATGATACATGGCTGGGTCCGATCATATACGTGCAGTAGTGCTCGGATCATGATTGGACGGATCATACCGGTGGGCTTTGGTTTATGCCGGATCCCAATATTAGATTTGTTGAATTACTTTAGTCTCATCGCAATCGCATTCAGTCGGAATGCAGATGCAGGTATGTATATACAGGTGAGGGGTATCCTTATGATCCGTCACGAGTTTATTTTAGATGTTGCCGGATTTTTCTTTGTTGGACCAAACATTTGGATTTATGTTTGGATGATGGAAGTTATGAGCTAGAAACCATCATTTTGTGCATTAAATGATACATGTACTTCATGGGTGAGTCATGGTATCATTTCTTGTGCAAATATCACATTATGTGATTGATTAGTGAGTTGATTTGATGTGAGGAGAGAGAGGGGCAGCCAAGGGTGAGGTTTGCTCTCATATTATTCTTCTCACTCTCTCACTCTCATTATTCATTCCATAACAAAAGAAAAGAACCTCTTCTTCTTCTTCTTCCTATAGCTCAAAGCTTCCATCAATGGCAACATCTTTAACCTCCATCCAAGCCATGGATGCAAGAGAAAAAGTGATCACAAACATTCTCTACAACACCTTAGACACGTCGGCTAGCACACTTCATGCCCGAGTTGCTTCGAATGAAGCGGGAGCCCGTAAAAATACTCGTAGATGTGCTGCCCATTCCGACGAGGAGATCAAGACCGGAGATGCCACGAGGAGCTTGGGATGGTGGCCGAAGACCGAAGGACACGGATCGATCGGTATAGCTTTCCAACCCTTTCTCTAGTTGCTAGTTGTAGGTTAATGGTTCGATCCGGGTTTTAAGCATACGATAGCGCCGGTTTTCAAGTTAAGAAAAATTTTCATTTCCGCATTTTGGCCTCGGAAAGACGGTCGGGGCGCTACCGTAGTCTTACACTTCTTGCATTGCTCATTTGAGTTTTGGGTTGAGAGAAAATCATAGTGACATACTACTACACCCCTACTCTCCATCGCTAGTAACTTTGGAGCATCGGTTGCCTCGTTTGTCGAGACTGGAGCTTGCGCCGTTTCTCTCGGGTGGATCATCGGAGATAGAGGAAGACCGGCAACCAAACTACGTCAAAGAACCACTAGGAGCTTAGAATGAAGACTGATGGACATGGATCAACTCGGTATAACCATTCTAACTTCTATATTAGTTTGCTAGTTTATGGTTTAAGGTCGATCTGGGAATCGGGTAACGGTAGCGCCGGTTTTAGAAAAATTTTGTTCCTCATTTAGCCACATTACGAAGGCCGGGGCGCTGCCGTAACCCTTCAAGGTATCAGAGCCACCCTTTTAACCCTACTAGATTGTTTTGACGTGCTTAAAAGATCGATCGACCGGAATTTCCGAAATCACGATTCCATTTTTGTCTTTGCTGTCGATTTTTAAAAGTGATCAAAAAATATTTTCAGGCCTCTTAAAAATACATGCAGGAAAAACTAAAGCTGCAGAAAATATTTGGTGACCTAAGCCCAAAATTCCACCGCGGAACCGCCGCGAAATGTCACATTTGGCGGCTCTTCCGCGGCCTTTTTTGGGCTACAGTGACCAAAATTTTTTCTGGAGCTCTAGTTGGTGGAAAAATGATTTTTTGATATATGGTTTTTGCCCAGATTCATTTGAGTACTGGTTATGCACTTGGGGCCAATTTAGGAAAGTTTAATCGATCGAAATTTTATGTGTGTGTGATTATCAATACTTACATTACTATCTGCGACCGTGAATGTCACTCGATTGGTAAACCCGTCTAACTGCTATATGTTCTTTTTGACGAGTTTGCGAACGTGACATTCATGTTGATGTTCTGTGTTTGAGCTGATATGTGGATCGGATCGTCATGGTGGATAACCTGGGTGTAGTAGTAGTACAGTTTAGATTCATTTGTACATTAGATATTGCGGGGCGAGCGTCCGACATGTGGACTGCCGTCACTGCCAGTTTGTATATTATTCTTTTGGGGCACGACCGGGTTGAGGTCGATGTCACCCTTGTAAATTATTTTATTTTCTATACAAGGATTACCCAGTGCACGAATAACGGGGTTCTAGAGGGCAACGGGTCTGCATCTCAAGGCATTCAGATGGGGGGACCTTACTTTAGAATTGGCGGGCTATTCGCCGCACTTGTGAGGGGTATAGGTTGACCTAGGAGGAGTGCTCAAGTTATCGGATTTCGTGAACTGACGGGTGGCCCATTCACTTTGCTGAAGGGGGCTGCCTCACTTCTGGTTTTGACGGGTAACTTGACTCACTCGTAGGGGTCTAGGTTTCATTGCATAGGCTATCCACACGACAGGGAACGTCGGGTCTCATTTGCGTCTCAAGTGAAACCCGGGGCTCCAGATTATCCACCATTCTGTGTTACTTCTGTGATGTTTCTGTGATGTTGATTATATCATGCCTGGAACGAATGTTATATATATATTTATATAGACTAGTAGATGTTGTATATGTTTTGAACCCGCGCTAGTCCTATCCCCGCTCTGTCGTTAGTTAAGTAACCTAACGGGTGATAACGGGACCCAGTGGCGAATGCGGATGGCATAGACGTACATTTTGTTTTTGTTCTTTTCTGGTGTGATTAATTGATGGGACTGCGTTGATTCTTATCAATGCAACGATAAAACAAACCTATATATGATGTTGTTGGAACCTATTTTTTTTTAAAACAAACGTTCTCTTTTGCTTTGCATCGTGGTATTCGATTGGGAATATCCTACACCTCATTCGACGAGGCAAGGGCCGAGATCCCTTCATTGGGAGTGACCCCTTAGGTAAAAGTTTGCGTCAACGTAATAACTTTACTACAGTCGATTATTTTTGCTTTGCATCATGGTATTCAGTTTGGAATATCCTGCACCTCATTCTACGCGGGAAGAGCCGAGATCCTTTCACCGTGAGTGACCTCTTTGGCAAAAGTTTTTGCCACTATATATTTGTAAAACCACTCGGTTTCTTCAACCATATCAAGTTCATTACGTTAAAGGTTTCTCGCCAAAAACCAGACGTAGCCCTCCAACATTTCTGATAGGTATCTCGTAGTATTCGTTCTATGTACGTTGGTCTCTATCAAGGCATAGTGTACGGTAGCTGCGTGATACGTGTATGTAGCATGGATATGCGATTATTTAGGACAGCCGCATAGTCACATTGGTCTCTATCAAGGGCTTGTGTGGGTGGGTTTAGATCAATCTTGGATAATGAAGGGTTGAACTTGACTAGCCACTTATGGCACTTTGGTCTATATCAAGGCCATGAAGTCGTTAGGGGTAAAAATCACATAGGGAGTTTCAAACATACAGGAAACTTGTCAGGCATGTGCATACCTTCTGGAGTGTGGTGACTTAAGTGGCTTCCATCAAGTTATAATGCGATGATAGGTGGATCCCGATTCCCACTGATGAGTAGGATTACTCCTCGGGTGACTCCGACTAATTCTCCTTTTGGGTTTGGAGGAGAATTCGAGGAAACAGTAGGAGCCATCCAGATTAGATAAAATGATTAACCATTCTGATCTAGGTTATAGTGCATGCTGAGTGTTTCTTCTCTCTCTCTCTCTCTCTGGCTGCGACTATGAACCGACCTTTGATTAAAACTCATGAAACCAAGTTGACCGAACCTTCTTAAAACACTTTTGCTTTCGGAATGTCACGGTGTCGCATATATCATTGCCACTTCTATATCACCTTTGCATTTCTCCATAACACCCCGTATCACAACGAACATCCACTTATATTGGATAAATCCATCGTATAGTTACATACGAACTCGAAAGAACTTTTTCGAAGATGGATTCTGCTTCTGGAGAGATTGAATAGGATTATTCGGTTGTCTTTTCTCTTTACCTTCTCTCAGGTTGTGAGGGCTCCTAGGATTAGGAGAGGGTGCACCTATTGAGCTTATTGGATAGCCTTCCTCCAGACCATAGGCATGTGCCAAACTGTAGGGAAGGAAGAAAACTAATTAAGATTATGTGTCGTGTACATAAGGTAATAAGTAAAGACATATAAAGGGATTAGAATAATGGCAAAAGAAATTGTGACCACCATCATTCACGACAAAAAACCGTGTATACCCCTACCATTCCTACATCCACTTTGCTTTTCTCTAGAACACTCGGTATCACTACGGATATCCACTTCCATTGGATATGCCTGAAGAGTTGTTAGGCACACGCACAAGGGTCTACGAGGCGTCAACCATGCCCGATTTAAAATTTAGCCGTGCCGAACAACCCAAAGCCGGATCTTTAAACTAGAGATTAGGCGAAAACAAGCATGTTAAACACTTTAACACTAAGTGAGAGGGATACAACCTTTCTAGATCCGGTACTTCACTTCTTAAGCTCCGTGTTGTGGTCCCTTCGCTGCGATCATCGTGTTCCGGACTTTCGAGAGGCTCCGCGAAGAAAAAGATACAAGCTTGCTTCCGATCTTCGATAACTAAGATGATCTACCTTGATGTTTCATTAACACAAGCTAACACTCACTAAATGAAGTGAACACTCTCATCTAAAGGGCAAGGGTAGATGAGGATGATGAAGTAGGATTTTTGCTCTCATTTGTTTTCATATTCTCACTCATTTTCATCACAAAGCAAAAAGCTAGAAAGCTTTTGCTCAAAGGAAGAAGAAGGAAGAAGATGATTGAATAATGAATAATCCCTTTTGTGATGAATAATAAAAAGAAGATAATGATTAATTATGCAACCATGGTCAACTAAACCTTTGTAGAGGTTTAACTAGGGCTAGGGATTGGGTTGGGTTAAAGCATGAGTCATTTGAAAATATTTTAGCAAAAGCAAAAAGAAACCTTCTAGAAGTATCAAGATGGAACTAACCCAAAACAAACCCTAACCATGTTTAATCTCCACTAATCATGTTGCATTAGTAATCATATCATGTTACAATATTATATGTCACATATATAATATTTATTGTAACAAAATAAAATAATACAATTAACATATATCGCATATATATCAATGTATTACCCGAGTGAGAAAAAGAATCTTTTAGTGAGCTAATATTAGTTAATGTAATTTAATATATCATATATATTATTATACATTAAATTATCGAATCAACATTTGATCCGACAATCCGGCTATATCTCATATAACCGACTAATATATCATTTACCGATTCATTGAATCAACACTTGATCCGATGATCCGGCTGATATCAAATATCGCGAGAATAGAATACGGTATCTCATATCGCATTACCCTCGGTCCTGCATATATCACATATGTTCCCCTACTCCGTTTTGCCTGACTCAAGAAAGCTCTGTGTAGGACTCTAAAGAACCATCAATACGCCGGCAGTAGATGAAGATCGTATCAAACACCCACAAGCTGCAAGCGGTAAGCTAAAGGTAACAGCCACCCAGGTATTGAGCGCTCAGAAGATAAACAAGCAAGCCTGTACATTCTCCTGTGAATCCAATCAGTAACACTCCCGTACAGTCCGGTCTCGTCATCTGATATGTCGCATATCTCGCCTAGTGGTGGTAAACGTCAGACCCCAGTAGCTCGATAAGTCGTGTCGATATGATGTCTATAACAGTTCAAGAAACTACTGATAACACTTACCAGTAAATCTCAGCAACCCTGCCCAGAGATTTCCAGTCATAGCCAATCGAACACAGCACAACATCAACTTCCTATTCCGGGAGAGACGAATCCCCTCCTATCGCTCATTGCCTCCATGTGATTCGGGACTGTACCCAAAAGCCACCTTTTTGCATGCCCTTTTGGACGTGGTATGATGGAAATCAAAGCACAGTGGGAATCACACAAGACTCTATGATGATCTCAGGTCAATAGACTACTCTGTACCAGTGTCACCGGAGAACTGCCATCTGACGTGAGGTATAATACCATCTGGGAGTTCTCGGCGAGTCCGTCCAGTATACCCAGTCTCTACTGAGTTGTTAGTTGTATGTATGCCCTAGAGGCCAGTATTGTACAGATGATGTATATTATATTGGATGCTTGGACATATATTGAGATGACTTTCTTGCTCGATATGATAGTATGCTATCTGGTTACTCTTTATCTTAACATGTACACTTGTCTCTTTAAACTGTCTAATAGTTACATGTTGGTAAAGCCCTTAGGATGTGTACTTGACTACCTGGACTATGATGCAGATCATACTAGTGGGGACATGGTAGTCCATAGGTACATCCTTCAAGGTCCCTAGTCGTGGGTGTATCGAGACGGGGCATCGATATACAGTGTAGACTAGCGTATACGCTTCTCGACCCATGAGATGGGCGATGGATGATCCCATATCCATTGGTGTTTGACATCAGAGATGGTATACGGGTGCTAAGTGGAGACTGGGTACACTGGACGGACTCGCCGAGAACTCCCAGATGGTATTATGCCTCACGTCAGATGGCAGTTCTCAGGTGACACTTGTGCAGGTTAGTCTGTAGACTCGAGATCGTCATAGTGTCTTGTGTGATTCCCACTGTGCTTTGATCTCCACCTTACCACGTCCATGAGGGCGTGCAAAACGGTGGTTTTTGGGTACAGTCCCGAGTCACATGGAGGCAATGAGCGATAGGAGGGGTTTCGTCTCTCCCGGTATTGGGGGTTGATGTTGCACTGTGCTCGATTGGCCGTAACAGGGAAGTCTATGGCCAGGGCTGATCAGAGATTTGCTGGTAAGTGTTACCAGTAGTTTCTCGACCCGTTATGTGCCTCATATCGGCACGACTTATCAGTTATTGGGGTCTGACGTTTACCACCCTTAGACTTGATATGCGACATATCAGACGAACAGACCGGACTGTACGGTAAGTGTTACTGGTCGGATTCACAGGAGTGTGAGCGGGCTAGCTCGTCGATCTTCTGATTGCTCAATACCCGGGTGGCCGTTACGTTTAGCAGACCGCTTGCGGCTTGTGGGTGATTGATATGATCATCATCTGCTGCCGGCGTATTGACGAGTCTTTAAAGTCCTATACAGAGGTTTCCTGGCTCAAGCGAAACGAAATAGGTGCGCATATGAGATATGTGCGGGACCGAGAATGATGCATGTATGTGATACCGTATTTCATTCTCGCGATGAATGTTTCGATTGGTTATATGCGATATAACCTAGTTATCGAATCAAAGATTGATTCGATAAGTCGATTCATAGGATACTAGTCGGTTATGTGCGACATGACCGGATCATTGAATCAAGTGTTGATTTAATGATTTAATGTATAATTATATATTTGATATATTACTTTGCATTAACTAGTATTGGTTCACTTTAAAAGGATTTTCTCACTTGAAGTTCACAAGTTGTATATATGATATACTTTTGTGCACTTGATTGTATCATGTTTGATGATACATATACACTTGGATTTTTGTAAAGACTTAAACCACGTTTAGTGAATGGTTAGGGTTTCATATTTTCTCTTAATTATTTATCTTTTCTTTTATGAGAAATAGATAAAAGAAAACAAAATGGTTTCTTTTTGTCATGAAGCTTCATGAAGCTTTGACTAAAGTGACCATTTTGTCTTCATGCTTAACCCTAACCATGGTCTATTCTCTACACCTAACCAAGGTTAGAAGATGATAAGTATTCATTTTATTATTCTTTTTGAATATAACTTATCATATTCTATCTTGAGCTTCTTCTTCTTCTTCTTCAAGAAAAAGCTTGCCACCATTAATGGCATCTTGAGCAAAAGTGTGAGAAATCCAATTCTAAAGTGAACCCACCTCCTATTTCTTCACCCTCTACCTCTTGCCAAGTAGTATAGGGTGTTTTCTTCACAAGTTTCACAACTTGGTGAAGTTGGAGCTTGATCTTGTTTAACCTCGACGTAGATCATCTTCGGCATCGTAGCCGACGACTTGTCCGCTCATTTCTCCGATGAAGCCGAGCTAGAGTCCGAGATCCGACTAGGACAGCGAGAGGACGTCTACGTGGAGCTAAGGAAGTGGAGAACCGGATCTACAAAGGTTGTAGCCTCTCACTTTTAGTTAAGATGTTAACTAGCTTTTTGTTTTGCCTAAAATTCTAGTTAACGATCCGTATTTGGGTTTCTCGGCACTTGTAAAATCTAAAATTAGCATGGTTGATGCCTTGTGAGACTTCATTAGCGTTCCTAGGAACCCTACAGTCGTATCAGAGCCTAGCTAGAGCCTTAGGAGAAGTGTAGACGACGTTTGAAACCCGATAGAACCGAAACCCTAAAAACCAAATTGCTCTCTGGACTTTTTCCAAAAACTGGGTTTTTTCCAGATTAAAAATGCTTAAAAATTCAGCCGGGAATTATAAGAATTACGGTGCAAAATTTGACCTATGATACCTCAAACATGCGGCGGAACCGCGGCAGAAGCCTAGCTTCTGCGGCGGTTAGCTTCTGCGGCGGTTCCGCGGCCCTCTGATGACGTCAGCCCTCCACATTTGCACAATAATTCCTCTTTCACAGTGCTGGGTTTTCTGGGAATTTTTAATTTGATTCAAGAGTTGAATTTTCTTGGGTTGTATTGGGGATTCAATGATTCGATCGGATTATCAGATTTTGTCTATGTGGATTCCGGATAATTTTCGAATATGTTAAAAAGTTCGACCGGATATAAATACCCAACTTTTCCCCTGCCAGAAAATTTCCAAGTGTTGGATTTTTCTGAGGTTTAAAGACGTTCTAAGTAGTGTAAGTAACGCGATGGTCCCTCTAGAAGACAACAAACCTTAACTCGATTATTTGACCGTCTTGAACTGCCCTTTGAACCTTCGGGTTTGGGGCAGTACGGCGTGCCACATGTGAGGCGTTGGCTTGACCCTTCTACGGCTGGACCGTTGGTACTGAGGCATGAAGTGAATGTCTTTGAACTTATTTCATGTGTTGAACGGTTTCGGGAAAACTTGGGTGTTCGAATGTTCGATCGGAAAATTTAATATTTTCTATTTATCCGGAATGGGATACAATAATTGGAATTCACAAACAGTTATGAGATAACTGAATGAATGTTATAAATCTAGCGGTTTAGTCTCACTTGATATTGAAAAGAGTTTTCGATGATGGGACTAAAATGCGGGGTTTATAATTGTTAGGCATGCGATGTCTAAGTATTTCATTTGATTAGGCATGAGATGTCTAAAGAGGTTGCGGATTCCAATTGTTGTAGTTTTACACTTTCTTTTCTGTGACCGTAAGTGTAATATGTGATATCGCCGGTTTCGTTGCTATATGCCAACGACAATTGGGATGCGCATATTTACTTACGTTGATGACATGCAATGTTATGTGTTGCTGGATATGTTATATTGGATCGTCGTGTTTGAATAGCCGGGGGTTTTTATGTGAGATGAGTGTTTTTCATTTTCATTCATGTAAAAACTTGTATGTAATATTCTTTTATTTGGGACACTTCCAGGTTGCGGAAGTTGTCACCTTTTGTATATTATTTACATTTCCGCATTAGGATAGACCCAAAGAGGGGAGCACAAGTAACCGGGTTCTAGGGTCCAGTGGGAGACCATCTCGAGGAGTCGAGTCCGGGTCTCCTAACCCTAGAATTGGTAGGGTTGCTTGCCGCTCTCGTAGGGGTCTAAGGGTGTGGGATTGGCTATTCATCACGACCGTGGAATCCGTGTTTTATACTGGCTCGTATTGAAAACACTGACGTCCTAATATATCCAATGTTTCATTTGTTTCTTCTGCTGCGATCATGTGATGTTCTGTGATAGATACATTATATAGTATATATGATATATTATATAGACGTTACTTATGTTTTGCACCCGCACTAGCCCTGCCCTGCTCTGTCGTTAGTTACCTAACCTAACGGTGCACGAGGGGACATCCAGGCGAATGCGGATGGCTTAAGTGTACGTCGTATTTATCTGTGATGTTTAGGTGACTTAAATGATGGGACTTCATTAATGTGATTAATGAAAGAAAAGAAACCTAAAAGATGTTGTAGAATCAAATTTTAAATAAAAGGGGTAGCTACAGTTTTTCTTTGCATAGCGGTATATATGATATACCCTGCACCTTATTCGATGAGGAAAGGACCGAGATCCCTTCACCGGGAGTGACTCCTTTAGCAATAACAGGCAGATGCTACACACTCGGTTTGTTTTTGATTGCTTCTATAGTTTCTGCTTTGCACAGTGATATATATGATATATCCCGCACCTCATTCGACGAGGAAAGGGCCTACGATCCCTTCACCGGGAGTGACCCCTTCAGCAAAACTAGAAAAGCCTCAAAATCACTCCATTTCAAAACTTCATTTGATTCTACAACGATATCAAGTTCATTACGCAATAGGTTTTCAGAAAAACCTGTCGTAGCCCTCCGTCATTTCAAATAAGTTGCATATAGTATTCGTGCTACATTTGTTGGCTTTCGTCAAGGTGTAGTGTGCGGTAGTTATGTGCTGCTTATCTGCTGCATATGATGCGACTGGATTAGGGTAGTCGTACGGCTTTGTTGGCTTTCGTCAAGGGTCGTGCGGGTGGGTTTAATTCAGTCAAGAAATGTACGGGTTGAACTTGACTAGTGGGCTGTGGTTTGTTGGCTTTCGTCAAGGTCATAGCACGCTAGGGGCAAAAGTATTATCGGGAATTTCAAGTGTTGAAATTTGCAATGAGATTGCATACCTTCTATGAGATAGTTGGATCCCGATACCCACTGCGAGTAAGAGTTACTCCTGGGAGAGTTTTACACATTGCAATTAGCTGATCAAGTAGGTGTCTAGAAAGGTGTCAACGGGGTTACGCCTCGGGGAAAACGAGGTTTACATTAATTAGGTTCGTGCGAAAGCACGGGGGACCTCCCTCAAAGTACCGACACTGGCCTGGCTGAAAGATTGGCGAACTTGTAGTGTGTAATTAATCCCGGCTAGTCTTTCCTTTTAAGGTTTGAAGGAAGATTTGATAAAAACCAGTGGGAGCTATCCTGATTAGATAAGATAATAATCAATCTGATCTTGCAAGAGCATACGCTAAAGTGTTTTCTTCTCTCTCTCTCCAGGTAGCGACCATGTCATGCCCTAATAAAGATAATAATATGGATGTATTGACCGAACCCGCATGTTATACTGTGCTGGGGAACGTTGGTTCCGTTCTTTCCTATGAGAGTTATAGGACTGAACAGGATATAGGGAAATACCAGGATTCCCATACCACCCAAATGAAGAAAGTACATGTTGATGCATTTTCTTCGGGTGTGTTCGTTACAGAGAATTGTTTCTCCATTTGCTCTACGTCCTGGGTATTAGATACCGGGTCAGGATCCCATATATGTAATCAGTTACATGGGCTTAGGAAAGGTAGAGAACTTAGAGAAGGTGATAAAGACATTAGAGTTGGAAGTGGTGCAATTGTTGCAGCTAAGACTGTCGGGAAATATCACCTTGTATTACCAACTGGTAATACATTGGTTCTGAACGAATGCTATTACATGCCGAACCTGATATGCAACATTATATCGGTTTCTTTGTTAAGCCAAGAGGGATATAATTTTGTATTACAGGACAATGTTATGAACATTTTCCGTAACCAAAAGTTGGTTGGATCAGGCACGTTGTGCAATGGCATTTATGTTCTAAATCAATCAACAGTTTTGAGCATAACAAACACACACAAGAGGAAGAGTTCAGAACTGAACAAATCCTACTTGTGGCATTGTAGACTAGGTCACATCAATACGACACGACTGGCTATGTTGCATAAGGATGGATATTTGAAACCATTCAAATTTTCATCTTATGACACTTGCCAGTCATGTCTCAAAGGCAAGATGACCAAAACTCCGTTTACGGGACACGGAGAAAGAGTTACCGAACTCTTGGGACTAATACATAGTGATGTATGCGGTCCCATGTCTACACATGCCAGGGATGGTTCTTCGTACTTCATTACGTTCACTGATGATCTCTCAAGATACGGACATGTGTACTTGATAAGACACAAGTCTGAAGCTTTTGAGAAATTTAGAGAATATAAACAAGAAGTCCAGAACCAAACCGGAAAAAGTATTAAAATCCTTCGATCAGATCGAGGAGGTGAATACTTGAGCAATGAATTCCTGGACTTCCTAAAAGAGAATGGGATTCTCTCTCAGCTGACTCCTCCATATACACCACAGCACAATGGTGTATCAGAAAGGAGGAACCGCACCCTATTAGATATGGTGCGCTCTATAATGAGCACAGCTGAGTTACCTATTTCCTTCTGGGGGTATGCGCTTGAGACAGCCATACATCTATTAAATATGGTCCCCACCAAATCTGTGCCTACAACTTCATATGAGATATGGAAAGGAAAGAGACCATGTCTTAACTATGTTAAGATATGGGGTTGTCCAGCCTATGTCAAACGACAAAATCCGGACAAACTCGAGGCACGGTCTGTTTTATGCAAATTTATAGGATATCCCAAGAATTCACAAGGGTATATCTTCTACCACCCTGAGGAACAAAGAGTGTTTGTTTCTCGGCATGCCACCCTTTTAGAAAAGGAATTTCTTGAAAAAGAGATTAGTGGTCATGAGGTAGAACTGGAAGAGGTTCCAGCTGCAAAAGCTACAACAGAAGATCTGGTGGAACCAGAGGATTCCGTAGTTCCCGATGAACCCCAGCCACTCCGCCGATCTAGTAGGGTTCCTCACCCACCTAAGAGATACTACGGTTTTCTCATGGATGGTGGGAGCGAGGATTGCATCATGGAGGATGATGACCCAACTAGCTTTGAGCAGGCCATCACGAGTAGGGACTCGGTGAAATGGCTGGATGCAATGCGGTCCGAGATGGAATCCATGTACACCAACAAAGTATGGACTTTGGATGTTGCTCCTGAAGGGGTAAAACCCATTGGGAGCAAGTGGATCTTCAAGAAGAAACTTGGTGTAGATGGGAAAGTGGAGACTTTCAAAGCTAGACTTGTTGCAAAAGGTTTTCGTCAAAGACCAGGTGTGGACTATGACGAAACCTTTTCTCCAGTGGCTATGCTTAAATCCATCCGGATCATGCTTTCCATTGCTGCATATCATGACTACGAAATCTGGCAAATGGATGTTAAGACCGCCTTTCTAAATGGTGATTTAGAAGAGTGCGTGTACTTGACTCAGCCAGAGGGCTTCGTAGACAGTGGGAGCAGCGGGAAGGTGTGCAAGCTGCTTAAGTCCATTTATGGATTGAAGCAAGCATAGCGGAGTTGGAACATCTGCTTTGACGTCGTTATCAAAGAGTTTGATTTCTTCAAAAACCCAGATGAACCTTGTATCTACAAGAAGGTGGCAGAGAGTAAGGTTGTCTTCCTCGTATTGTACGTGGACGACATACTCTTGATAGGAAATGATATTCCTATGCAGCAATCGGTCAAGCTCTTCTTATCACAAAGATTCTCAATGAAAGATCTTGGTGATGCCTCCTGCATATTGGAAATTAGGATCTATAGAGATAGATCCAAACGGATATTGGGATTGTCCCAATCCAGGTACATTGACACCATACTAAAGAGGTTTAGTATGGAAGAATCCAAGCGTGGGAACTTACCCACGATCTCTGGAGTCACTCTCTCTAAAGAGATGTCTCCCAAGACTGATTTGGAGAGAGCTCGCATGCAAGGGATACCCTATGCTTCGGCTGTAGGCTCTATCATGTATGCAATGCTATGTACCAGACCCGATGTAGCATACACACTATGTGTAGTGAGCAGGTATCAAGCTGATCCTGGAGAGAGTCACTGGACAGCTGTGAAGAGCATTCTTAAGTACTTGCGAAGGACTAAAGAGATGCTCTTGGTGTATGGTAACGGAGAACTCCAAATGGAGTCCTTTACCGATTCGAGCTTCCAGAGTGATAAGGACGACTCTAAGTCGCAGTCGGGATTTGTCTTTACCCTTTACGGAGGGGCGGTTAGCTGGAAGAGTTCCAAGCAGGAAACCATGGCAGACTCGACGATGGAGGCTGAATACATCGCTGCCAACGATGCTGCCAAAGAGGCTGTCTGGATCAAGAAGTTCATTACTGAACTTGGAGTGGTTCCATCCATTGAGCATCCAATACCTTTGTATTGCGATAACAATGGAGCGGTGGCTTTGGCCAAGGAACCCAGGTCCCATCAGCGATCCAGGCATATTCTGAGGCGGTATCACCTGATCCGGGAGATAGTTGATCGCCGGGAGATCGAGGTCAGGAGGGTTGACACGAAGAACAACACGGAGGATCCACTCACGAAGGCCATTCCCCAGATACAGTTTGAGAGACTCTTCGGGATGCTCGGTATGCGATACTACAGCAGCTGGCCCTAGTGCAAGTGGGAGTTGTTAATTGTATGTATGCCCTAGAGGCCAGTATTGTACAGATGATGTATATTATATTGGATGCTTGGACATATATAGAGATGACTTTCTTGCTCGATATGATAGTATGCTATCTGGTTACTCTTTATCTTAACATGTACACTTGTCTCTTTAAACTGTCTAATAGTTACATGTTGGTAAAGCCCTTAGGATGTGTACTTGACTACCTGGACAATGATACAGATCATACTAGTGGGGACATGGTAGTCCATAGGTACATCCTTCAAGGTCCCTAGTCGTGGGTGTATCGAGACGGGGCATCGATATACCAGTGTAGACTAGCGTATACGCTTCTCGACCCATGAGATGGGCGATGGATGATCCCATATCCATTGATGTTTGACATCAAAGATGGTATACGGGTGCTCAGTGGAGACTGGGTACACTGGACGGACTCGCAGAGAACTCCCAGATGGTATTATACCTCACGTCAAATGGCAGTTCTCTGGTGACACTTGTGCTGGTTAGTCTGTAGACCCGAGATCGTCATAGAGTCTTGTGTGATTCCCACTGTGCTTTGATCTCCACCTTACCACATCCATGAGGGCGTGCAAAATGGTGGTTTTTGGGTACAGTCCCGAGTCACATAGAGGCAATGAGCGATAGGAGGGGTTTCGTCTCTCCCGGTATTGGGGGTTGATGTTGCGCTGTGCTCGATTGGCCGTAACAGGGAAGTCCCTGGCCAGGGCTGATCAGAGATTTGCTGGTAAGTGTTACCAGTAGTTTCTCAACCCGTTATGAGCCTCACATCGGAACGACTTATCGGTTATTGGGGTCTGACGTTTACCACCCCTAGACTTGATATGCGACATATCAGACGAACAGACCGGACTGTACGGTAAGTGTTACTGGTTGGATTCACAGGAGTGTGAGCGGGCTAGCTCGTCGATCTTCTGATCGCTCAATACCCGGGTGGCGGTTACGTTTAGCAGACCGCTTGCGGCTTGTGGGTGATTGATATGATCATCATCTGCTGCCGGCGTATTGACGAGTCTTTAGAGTCCTACACAGAGGTTTCCTGGCTCAAGCGAAACGAAATAGGGGCGCATATGAGATATGTGCGGGACCGAGAATGATGTGTGTATGTGATACCGTATATCATTCTTGCGATGAATGTTTCGATTGGTTATATGCGATATAACCTAGTTATCGAATCAAAGATTGATTCGATAAGTCGATTCATAGGATACTAGTCGGTTATGTGCGACATGACCGGATCATTGAATCAAGTGTTGATTTAATGATTTAATGTATAATTATATATTTGATATATTACTTTGCATTAACTAGTATTGGTTCACTTTAAAAGGATTTTCTCACTTGAAGTTCACAAGTTGTATATGTGATATATTTTTGTGCACTTGATTGTATCATGTTTGATGATACATATACACTTGGATTTGTGTAAAGACTTAAACCATGTTTAGTGAATGGTTAGGGTTTCATATTTTCTCTTAATTATTTATCTTTTCTTTTTTGAGAAATATATAAAAGAAAACAAATTGGTTTCTTTTTGTCATGAAGCTTGTTGAAGCTTCATGAAGCTTTGACTAAAGTGACCATTTTGTCTTCATGCTTAACCCTAACCATTCCCACTAACCATGGTCTATTCTCTACACCTAACCAAGGTTCGAAGATGATAAGTATTCATTTTATTATTCTTTTTGAATATAACTTATCATATTCTATCTTGAGCTTCTTCTTCTTCTTCAAGAAAAAGCTTGCCACCATTAATGGCATCTTAAGCAAAAGTGTGAGAAATCCAATTCTAAAGTGAACCCACCTCCTATTTCTTCACCCTCTAACTCTTGCCAAGTAGTATAGGGTGTTTTCTTCACAAGTTTCACAACTTGGTGAAGTTGGAGCTTGATCTTGTGTAACCTCGACGTTGATCATCTTCGGCATCGTAGCCGACGACTTGTCCGCTCATTTCTCCGATGAAGCCGATGCTAGAGTCCGAGATCCGACTAGGACAGCGAGAGGATGTCTACGTGGAGCTAAGGAAGTGGAGAACCGGATCTACAAAGGTTGTAGCTTCTCACTTTTAGTTAAGATGTTAACTAGCTTTTTGTTTCGCCTAAAATTCTAGTTAACGATCCGTATTAGGGTTTCTCGGCACTTGTAAAATCTAAAATTAGCATGGTTGATGCCTTGTGAGACTTCATTAGCATTCCTAGGGACCCTACATGAGCACCCTTACACCATCCTTGATGAAACACCGATGGATATGGGATCATCCATCACCCATTATATGGGTCAAGATGCGTATACGCTGGTCTACTCTGGTGTATCGATACCCTGTCTCGATACACCCTCGACTAAGAACAGTTATAGGATGTACTCATCGACTACCGTAGCCCTACTAGTATGATCTCATCATAGTCCCAGTAGTCGAGTACATATCCTAAGGGCTTTATCAGCATGTAACATAGAGACAATCAGAGCACATGTTAAGATAAAGTACAACCAGATAGCATACTATCATGTTGAGCAAGAAAGTCCTCCCTATATATGTCCAAGCATCCATTACAATATACATCGTATGTACAGTAATGGCCTCTAGGGCATACATATAACTAACAATTTCCCACTTGCACTAGGGCCATCTGTTGTGGTATCACATACCCAACAATTAGCCGTGGTTGAAGTATCTCATACTCAACCATGCTATAAGAGTCTCTACTGGGAAAATGGCCTTTGTGAGTGGATCCGCGTTGTTGTCATCTGTGTCTACTCTCCTAACCTCGATCTCTATGGAGATCAACCATCTCCATGATCAGGTGATACTGCCTAAGAATTATATCTGGATTTCTGATGGGACGGGGGTTCCTTGGCATAAGCCACAACTCCATTGTCACACAATAGTAGGAACGAAGTTCATCTCATGAACTTATATATCTAGACTGACTCTTTGGTAGCATCCTTGGTAACGATGTATCTTGCCTTTAATCGTCTAGTAAGTCACGATATCTAGCTTGGAACTCTTCCAACATACTGTCCTTCCACTGAGGGTAAAGATAATGCCTGCGACTGACATTCAGTCGTCCTTATCACCCTAGAACTTTTCCAGTGATTCTCCCCAGGATCTATTGATACCATCTCACTACAACTAGTGAGAATCCTAACATCCAATCAGATCTATCTCATAGATCCAAAACCCAGGATTTAGGAGGTATCACTTTGATCCTATATAGAGAATCCTTGTGATAAGCAGAGATTGACCGAGCGTAGCATAGGAAACTCCTTCCCTATCAAGAGTATGTCACCCACGTACTTTACGAGGATCACCACCATACTCCCTACTACCTTTTTGTATATACAAAGTTCATCTACCATTTTGATGAAGTCAAACTCTTTGACTTCCTCATCAAAACAGACGTTCCAACTTCGCGATGCCTGCTTTATCCTATAAAGTAACTTGCACACGTTTCCGCTGCTCCCACTGTCTACGAAGCCCTCTGACTATGTACTTATAGACGCTCTCTTCTAAAACATCATTTAGAAAAGCAGTCATGACACCCAACCACCACATATCGTAGTCATGGTATGTAGCAGTGGCATGTAGAATCTGGATGGACTTAAGCATAGCTTTGAAAGTCTCAACTTTTCCATGTACACCAAGTAATCTTCTCAAGATATACTTGCTCCTGATGGGGATTTAACCCTTCAGATAAAGCAACCAAAGTCCATACTTTGTTGGTGTATAAGGATTCCATCTCAGATCACTAAGCATCCAGCCTTTCTTACAGAGTCTCACTCTTGATGGCCATCTCAAAAATAGTTGGGTCATCATCTCATGATGCAATCCTCGCTCCCACTGTCAAAGAAAAACCGAAGTATCTCTTAGGTGGGTGAGGAACCGTACTTGATCGGCGGAGAGGCTGAGGTTCGTTGGTTACTATTGAATCCACATTCAATAGGTATGAAGCTTCTCAAGTGCATAACTCCCAAAAGGAAATAGGAAACTCAGTAGTACTCATCATAGAGCACACCATATCACATAGGGTGCTATTGCTCCGCCCCAATATACCATCGTGCTATGGTGTATGTGAAGGAGTAATGCTGAGAGAGAATCTCATTCTCCTTTAGAATGGTCCAGGATTTCCGTGCTCAAGTATTCTCCTCCTTGATCTCATCAAAGGACATAATACTTATACCCGTATTTTGGTTCTCTACTTCTAACTTATATTCTGTGAATATCTCAAAAGATTCAGACTTGTGTTTCAACAGTAACATATGTCCGAATCTTGAGAGATCATCAGAGAATGTAATGAAGTACAAAGAACCGGTCTTGGCATGTGTAGACAGGGGACCTTCATACATCAACATGTATCAATCCCAAGAGTTCACTCACTCTTTCTCTGTTTCCATTAAACAGAGCTATGGTCATCGTATCTTTGTGACATGACCGGCAAGTTTCACAAGATGTATATTCAAAATAAATTAAATAGGCATCTAAATGTAACTTAGCTAGTCGGGTCGCATTGATATGACCTAGTCTACAATGCCTCAAGAAGGATTCGTTCATTTCTGAACTCTTCCTCTTGTGTGTGTTCTGTATACTAAGAACTGCAGTTTGATTTAGAAGGTCTATGCTTTTAGATAACGTGCCTGAACCGATCAACTCTTGATATAGGAAATGTTCAAAACATTATCCAACAATACAAAATTATATCCTTTCTTTACTAATAAAGAGACTGATATGATGTTGTACTTCAGGTTCGGTATCTAATAGCATTCGTTCCGAATCAATGTATTCTGGTAATACAGGGTGATAACTACCAACAGACTTGGCTGCAACACTTGCACCGTTTCTATCTCATGAAATTTATCACCCGTTCTCAGTTCTCTACCTATCCGTAGCCCATGTAACAAATTACAAATGTGGGATCCTGATCCGGTATCAAATACCCATGACGTAAAGGATACTGAGAAACAGTTCTATGTAATGAACACACCCAAAGATGATGCATCAGCATGCACTTTCTGTTTGGGCGGCACGGGAAATCTAGTATTCCTCAATTTCCTGCTCTGTCTTATAACAATTATAAGTTGGAGCGAGACCAACGTTCCCTAGCGCAGTATAACAAGCGGGTTCGGTCAATACATGCGTATTATTATCTTGATTAAGGTGTCACATAGTCGTAACCAGGAGAGAGAGAGAAGAAAACACTCAGCATGCGCTTTTACAAGATTAGATTGGTTATCAATTTATCTAATCAGGATGTCTCCCACTGTTTTAGTCAAATCTTCCTTCAAACCCTAAAAGGAAAGACTTGCCGGGATTAATTACACTCTACAAGTTTGCCAATCTTTCAGCCAGGCCAGTGCCGGTACTTTGAGGGAGGTTCCCCGTGCTTTCACACGGACCTAATTAAGATAAACCTCGTTTTTCCAGGGGCGTAACCCCGTTAACACCTTTCTATACATCTACTTGATCGGCTAATTGTAATGTGTAAAACTCTCCCAGGAGTAACTCTTACTCGCAGCGGGTATCGGGATCCAACTATCTCATAGAAGGTATGCAATCTCATTGCAAATTTCAACACTTGAAATTCCCAATAATATTTTGCCCCTAGCAACTTATAACCTTGGCTAAGGTCAACAAATCATAAGTGCTAGCCAAGTTCAACCCGTCGTTTCCCGATTCAATTAAACCCACCCGCACGACCCTTGGCTAAGGTCAACAAAGTCGCACGACTACCCTAACTCAATCGCATCATATGCTTATACAGATAAGCGCTAATCAGCTGCCGCACACTACGCCTTAACTAAGGTCAACAAACGCAGCACGAATACTAACCAGTACTTATCTGAAATGACGGAGGGCTACGACAGGTTTTTAAGAAAACCCTTTGCGTAATGAACTTGATATCGTTGTAGAATCGAGTGATTTTAAATGGAATGTTTTTGAGGCTTTTCTAGTTTTGCTAAAGAGGTCACTCCCGGTGAAGGGATCGTCGGCTCTTTCCTCATCGAATAAGGTGCAGGATATTTCACAAATATCACTAAACAAAGAAAGAACTATAGATGCAATCAAAAGACAAACCGAGTTTGTAGCATCTACTAGTTTCGCTAAAGAGGTCACTCCCGGAGAAGGGATCTCAGCTCTTTCCTTATCGAATAAGGTGCTGGATGTTCTACAAGGAACACCGCTATGCAAAGCAAGAACTAGAGCTACCGGTTTTTAAACAAGTTTCTACAACATCTTAGGTTTCTTTTATTTCATTAATTTCATTAATGAAGTCCCATTTTAATTGTGCTTCACAAGCATCACTTTTGAAACGAAATCGGCAATATAACATATATCTCATATATATAATATAAACATTCGTCTCAGGCAGTAATATGATCTCATCACAGAACATTGCAGCAGAAGAACATAAATGAAATATTGGATATACTAGGACGTCCGTGTTTTAATACGAGCCTGTATAAAACACGGATTCCACGGTCGCGATGAATAGCCAAACCCACATCCCTAGACCCTACGAGAGCGGCAAGCAACACTGCCAATTCTAGGGTTAGGAGACCCGGTCTCGACTCCTCAAGATGGTATCCCACTGGACCCCAGAACCCGGTCACTTGTTGTTAGTTATATGTATGCCCTAGAGGCCATTACTATACATAGGATGTATATTGTAGTGGATGCTGGGACATATATAGGGAGGACTTTCTTGCTCGACATGATAGTATGCTATCTGGTTACACTTTACCTTAACGTGTATGCTGATTGTCTCTCTGTTACATGTTGGTAAAGCCCTTAGGATCTGTACTTGACTACCTGGACTATGATGCGGATCATACTAGTGGGGACATGGTAGTCCATAAGTACATCCTTCAAAGTCCCTAGTCGTGGGTGTATCGAGACGGGGCATCGATATACCAGAGTAGACTAGCGTATACCTTCTCGACCCATACAGATGGGCGATGGATGATCCCATATCCATTGGTGTTTGACATCAGAGATGATATACGGGTGCTCAGTAGAGACTGGGTATACTGGACGGACTCGCCGAGAACTCCCAGATGGTATTATACCTCACGTCAGATGGCAGTTCTCTGGTGACACTGGTACAGAGTAGTCTGTTGACCCGAGATCGTCATAGAGTCTTGTGTGGTTCCCACTGTGCTTTGATTTCCATCTTACCACGTCCAAGAGGGCGTGCAAAACGGTGGTTTTTGGGTACAGTCCCGAGTCACATGGAGGCAATGAGCGATAGGAGGGGATTCGTCTCTCCCGGTATAGGGGATTGATGTTGCGCTGTGTTCGATAGGCTATAACAGGAAATCCCTGGCCAGGGTTGCTGAGATTTACTGGTAAGTGTTACCAGTAGTTTCTCGAACAGTTATAGACCTCATATCGACACGACTTATCGAGCTATTGGGGTCTGACGTTTACCACCCCTAGGCGAGATATGCGACATATCAGACGATCAGACCGGACTGTACGGTAGTGTTACTGGTCGGATTCACTGGAGTGTGAGTGGGCTTGCTCGTCGATCTTCAGATCGCTCAATACCCGGGTGGCCGTTACGTTTAGCAGACCGCTTGCGGCTTGTGGATGTTTGATATGATCATCATCCGCTGCCGGCGTATTGACGAGTCTTTAGAGTCCTACACAGAGGTTTCCTCGCTCAAGCGAAACGAAATAGGAGCGCATATGAGATATGTGCGGGACCGAGAATAATGCGTGTATGTGATACCGTATTCCATTCTCGCAATGAATGTATCGAAAGGTTGTATGCGATATAACCTAGTTATCGATTCAAGCGTTGATTCGATAAGCCGATACATTGAATACTAGTCGGTTGTGTGCGACATGACCGGATCATTGAATCAAGTGTTGATTTAATGATTTAATGCATAATTATATATTTGATATGTTACTTTGCACTAACTAGTATTGGTTCACTTTAAATGGATTTTCTCACTTGGATTGTGCACATTGTATATGTGATATATTTTTGTGCACTTGTATGTATCATGTTTGATGATGCATGCTAACTTGTGTTTTGTGTGAAGATTAAACCATGGTTGTGAGAGTGGTTAGGGTTTTATTTTCCATTACTTATTTATTCATTTATTTATTTGTTTATACATTTTGGAAAAATAAATAGCATAAAGGAAAATGGTGGCTTGTTTTGTTTTCTAGTTGAAGCTTCATGAAGCTTTGACCTAAGTAACCATTTTGTCTCATGCTTAACCCTAACCACTCCATTAACCCTAGTTTAATCTCTACACTTGACCATGGTTCATGTTATGATAAGTATTGATTTTCTTTTTCAATATTTATTCAACTTATCATATCTTTTCTTCTTCTTCTTCCTTGAACTAAAGAAGAAAAGTTTAGGTCATCAATGGTGATTGATGATAAAAAGTGAGAAATCCAATTCTAAATTGAACCCACTTCCTATTTCTTCATCCTCTACCTCTTGCCAAGTAGTAGAGTGTGTTTTCTTCACAAGTTTCTTGACTTGATGAAGTCGGAGCTTGATTTAGCGATGCCTCGACGTAGATCATCTTCGGCATGGACATCGACGACCTAGCTTGCCCATTCTCCGACGAAGCCGACGCTTGAGCCCGGATTTGATTTGGACAGCGGAGAGGACCTCGTTGCGGAGCTATGGAGGTGGAGCACCGGATCTACAAAGGTTGTATTTCCGTATCTTGTAGTTAAGTGTTAACTAGTTATCTTTTCGCCTAGTTTTCTAGCAAACGATCCGTAGTTTAGGGTTTCTCGGCACGTTAAAATTTGAAATTGGCATGGTTGATGCCTTGTGAGACCTCTCTAGTGTGCCTAGAAACCCTACAGTGGTATCAGAGCCTAGCTAGAGCCTTAGGCGAAGTCTAGACGGAATTTGAAACCCGATCGAACCCGAAACACCAAATCAATCTTGCTCTCTGTACTTTTTTGAAAACAGTGAGTTTTTCCAAATTAAAAATTGCTAAAAAATTCAGCAGGGAAAAATAAGAATTACGGTGCAAAAAGTTTCTGGTGAACAGTAAATTTCGCGGCGGATCCGCGGCATAAGCATGGCTTATGCGGCGGATCAGCGGCCCCTTGATGACGTCAGCCCTATATTTTTGCACAGTAATTCCTGATAAATTCTTCTGAGTTTTCTGGGAATTTTTAAAAGTCATTCAAGAGTTGAATAATCTGGGATTGTTTTGGGGATTCGGTGTTTCGATCGGAGCATCAAATTTCGTCTGTGTGGCTTTCCGGATAAATTTTAGAATATGTTAAAAAGTTCGACCGGATATAAATACCCAACTTTTCCCCTGTCGGGAAATTTCCAAGTGTTGGATTTTTCCGTAGTTTAACGACGTTCTAAGTAGTGCAAGTAACGCAATGGACCCTCTAGAAGACAACAAACCTTAACTCGATTATGTGACCGTCTTGAACTGCCCTTTGAACCTTCGGGTTTGGGGCAGTACGGTGTGCCACATGTGAGGCTTTGGCTTGACCCTTCTACGGCTGGACCGTTGGTACTGAGGCACGAACTGAATGTTGTTAGACTTATTTCATGTGTTGATCTATATCGGGAAAACTTGGGTGTTCGATTGTTCGATCGGAAAGTTTAACATTTTCTAATTATCTGGAATGGGATACAATAATTGGAATTCACAAGTAGTTATGAGATAACGGAATGAATATTATAAACGTAGCAATTTAGTCTCACTTGATCGGTTGCCACGGAATTTTGATACGATCAAAAGTCCGTCGCAATCACGTAGCGTACGCGGATACTCGCCGGGTAAACTTAATAGACAGCCTCGCTCCATAGCCCCGACCAAGTGACTGTAGGAGAACCCCGTCGCCGAAAGCATCCGTCCGGGTGCTCACGGTAGCGGTGTTCCGCCTTGGTGCACTTCGTCGACGGTATCAGGGGTGCGGCCGTCTACTGAAGTTTGCGACGAGCATTCGATCAGGATGTCGGGAATCTTGTTGAATTGCCCGACTTGATATTGAAAAGTGTTTTCGATAATGAGACTAAAATGCGGGGTTTATAATTGTTAGGCATGCGATGTCTAAGAAATTCATTTGGTCAGGCATGTGATGTCTGAGATGGTTGCGGATTCCAACTGTTGTAGTTTTACACTTTCTTTTCTGTGACCGTAAGTGTAATATGTGATATCGCCGGTTTCGTTGCTATATGTCAACGACAATTGGGATGCGCATATTTACTTACGTTGATGACATGTGATGTTATGTGTTGCTGGATATGTTATATTGGATCGTCGTGTTTGAATAGCCGGGGGGTTTTTATGTGAGATGAGTGTTTTTTCATTTTCATTCATGTAAAAACTTGTATGTAATATTCTTTTATTTGGGGCGCTTCCAGGTTGCGGAAGTTGTCACCGTTTGTATATTATTTACTTTTCCGCACTAGGATAGACCCAAGGAGGAGGGCACAAGTAACCGGGTTCTGGAGTCCAGTGGGAGACCAACTCGAGGAGTCGAGTCCGGGTCTCCTAACTCTAGAATTGGTAGGGTTGCTTGCCGCTCTCGTAGGGGTCTAGGGGTGTGGGTTTGGCTATTCATCACGACCGTGGAATCCGTGTTTTATACTGGCTCGTATTGAAAACACGGACGTCCTAGTATATCCAATATTTCATATGATTCTTCTGCTGCGATATCTGTGATGTGATCATGTGATGTTCTTTGATAGATACAGTATATAGTATATATGATATATTATATAGACGTTACTTATGTTTTACACCCGCGCTAGCCCTACCCTGCTCTGCCGTTAGTTACATAACCTAACGGTGCACGAGGGGACATCGAGGCGAATGCTGATGGCATAAGTGTACGTCGTATTTATCTGTGTTGTTTAAGTACTTAAATGATGGGACTTCATTAATGTGATTAATGAAATAAAAGAAACCTAAGATGTTGTAGAATCGAATTTCAAAATAAAACAGGTAGCTACAGTTCTTTCTTTGCACAGAGGTATATGTGATATATCCTGCACCTTATTCGATAAGGAAAGGACCGAGATCCCTTCACCGGGAGTGACTCCTTTAGCAATAACTGGCAGATGCTACACACTCGGTTTGTCTTTTGATTGCTTTTAAGTGTTTTGCTTTGCACAGTGATATATACGATATATCCCGCACCTCATTCGACGAGGAAAGGACCGACGATCCCTTCACCGGGAGTGACTCCTTTAGCAAAACTAGAAAAGCCTCAAAAGCACTCCATTTCAAAATTCATTCGATCCTACAACGATATCAAGTTCATTATGCAATATGTTTTCAGAAAAACCTGTCGTAGCCCTCCGTCATTTCAGATAAGTAGTAGTTAGTATTCGTGCTACGTTTGTTGGCCTGCGTCAAGGCGTAGTGTGCGGTAGCTAACTGGTGCTTATCTGCATAAGCATATGATGTGATTGGATTAGGGTAGTCGTGCGACTTTGTTGGCCTGCGTCAAGGGTCGTGCGGGTGGGTTTAATTCAATCAGGAAATGACGGGTTGAACTTGACTAGCGCACTATGGTTTGTTGGCCTGCGTCAAGGTCATAGGACGCTAGGGGAAAAATATTATCGGGAATTTCAAGTGTTGAAATTTGCAATGAGATTGCATACCTTCTATGAGATAGTTGGATCCCGATACCCGCTGCGAGTAAGAGTTACTCCTGGGAGAGTTTTATACATTACAATTAGCCGATCAAGTAGGTGTCTAGAAAGGTGTTAACGAGGTTACGCCTCTGGGAAAACGAGGTTTACATTAATTAGGTTCGTGCGAAAGCACGGGGGACCTCCCTCAAAGTACCGACACTGGCCTGGCTGAAAGATTGGCGAACTTGTAGTGTGTAATTAATCCCGGCTAGTCTTTCCTTTAAGGGTTTGAAGGAAGATTTGATAAAAAGCAGTGGGAGCCATCCTGATTAGATAAAATAAAAACCAATCTATTCTTGACAGAGCGCACGCTGAGTGTTTTCTTCTCTCTCTCTCCAGGTAGCGACCATATCACGCCTTAATCAAGATAATAATACGGAATATTGACCGAACCCGCTTGTTATACTGAGCTGGGGAACGTTGGTCCCGCTCCAACTTATAATTGTTATAAGATAGAGCAGGAAATTGGGGATTACCAGAATTCCCGTGCCGCCCAAACGAAGAGAGTGCATGTTGATGCATCATCTTCGGGTGTGTTCATTATACAGAACTGTTTCTCAGTATCCTTTACGTCCTGGGTATGTGATACCAGATCAGGATCCCAGATATATAATCTGTTACATAGGGCTACAGATAGGTAGAGAACTGAGTAAGGGTGATAAGTTTCATGAGACAGAAAACGGGGCAAGTGTTGCAGCCAAGTCTGTTGGTCACTGTCACCCTGTATTACCGCTACATTGATTCTGAACGAATGTTATTAGATACCGAACCTGATATACAAAATCATATCAGTCTCTTTATTAGTAAAGAAATGATAAAATTTTGTATTGTTGGATAATGTTTTGAACATTTCCTATATCAAAAGTTGATCGGTTCAGGCACGTTACCTAAAAGCATTGATGTTCTAAATCAAACTACAGTTCTTTGTATACGGAACAAACAGAAGAGGAAGAGTTCAGATATGAACGAATCCTTCTTGAGGCATTGTAGACTAGGTCATATCAATGCGACCCGACTAGCTGGAGTTACATATAGATGCATATTTAAATCAGTTTGAATTTACATCTTGTGAAACTCGCCAGTCATGTCACAAAGATAAGATGACCATAGCTCCGTTTACTGGAAACAGAGAAAGAGTTAATGAACTCTTAGGATTGATACATGATGATGTATGTAAGTCTTTTGTCTACACATGCCAGGACTGGTTCTTTATACTTCATTACATTCTCTGATAATCTCTCAAGATTCAGTCATATGTTCCTGTTGAAACACAAGTCCGAACCTTTTGAGATATTCACAGAATATAAGCTAGAAGTAGAGAACCAAAATACGGGTAAAAGTATTATGTCCTTTGATGTGATCAAGGAGGAGAATACTTGAGCACGGAAATCCTGGACTATTCTAAAGGAGAATGAGATTCTCTCTCAGAATTACTCCTCCGTATACACCATAGCACGATGGTATATCGGGGCGGAGCAGATACACACTATTTGATATGGTGTGCTCTATGATGAGTATTACTGAGTTACCTTTTTCCTTAAGGGGGTTATGCACTTGAGAAGTTGCATACCTATTGAATAGGGTTCCAATCAAATCAGTTGCCTACCACTTCATATGTGATATGGAATGGGAAGAGCCCATGTCTTAAGTTAGTTAAGATTTGGGGTTGTCCGGCCTATGTCTAAAAGTATGATCCGGACAAGCTCGAGGCAAGATCTGTTATGTAGAACTGGAAATGTTCCAGCTATACAAACTACAGCAGATGATTTGATAGAACCAAAGGATTCAGTAGATACCAACGAACCTCAGCCTCTCCACCGATCTAGTAGGGTTCCTCACCCACCTGAAAGATACTTCGATTTCTCTATGAAAGTGGGAGCGAGGATTGCATCATGAGATGATGACCCAACTAGTTTCGAGCAGGCCATCGAGAGTAAGACTCTGTAAGAATGGCTGGATGTTTAGTGATCTGAGATGGAATCCTTATACACCAACAAAGTATGGACTTTGGTTGCTATATCTGAAGGGTTAAATCCCCATCAGGAGCAAGTATATCTTGAGAAGATTACTTGGTGTAGATGGAAAAGTTGAGACTTTCAAAGCTAGACTTGTTAAAAGTTTGCATCATTGACCAGGTGTGGATAATGAAGAAACCTTTTCAAGTAGCTATGCTTAAGTCCATCCAGATCCTACTTGTCACGGCTACATGCCATGACTACGATATCTGGTTGTTGGGTGTCATGACTGCTTTTCTAAATGATGTTTTAGAAGAAAGCGTCTATAAGTACACAGCCAGAGGGCTTCGTAGACAGTGGGAGCAGCGGAAACGTGTGCAAGATGTTTTATAGGATAAAGCAGGCATCGCGGAGTTGGAATATCTGTTTTGATGAAGTAGTCAAAGAGTTTGATATCATCAAAATGGTAGATGAACCTTGTATAAACAAAAAGGTAGTAGGGAGTATGGTGGTGATCCTCGTAGAGTACGTGGATGACATACTCTTGATAAGAAAGGAGTTTTCCTATGCTACGCTCGATTAATCTCCGCCTATCACAATGATTCTCCACATAGGATCAAAGTGATACCTATTAAATCCTGGGTTTTGGACCTATGAGATAGATCTAAATGGATGTTAGGATACTCACTAGCTGTAGTGAGAAGGTATCAGTTGATCCTGGGGAGAATCACTGGAAGGGTTCCAGGATGATAAAGACGACTGAGTGTCAGTCACAGGCATTGTCTTTACCCTCAGTAAAGGGACAGTATGTTGGAAGAGTTCCAAGCAAGATACCGTGACATACTAGACGATAAAGGCAGGATACATCGCTACTTATGATGCTACCAAAGTGGCTGTTTCGGTGTATATTGGTTCATGAGATGAACTATGTTCCTCCCATTGTGTGACAATGGAGTTATGGCTTATGCCAAGGAACGCAGGTCCCATCAGTGATCCAGACATATTCTAAGGCAGTGTCACCTGATCATGGAGATAGTTGATCTCCAGGGAGATCGAGGTTAGGAGAGTAGACTCAGAGGACAACACAGCGGATCCACTCACAAAGGCCTGTTCCCAGAGAGAGACTTTTATGGGATGGTTGAGTATGAGATACTACAACCACTGCTACAGATGGCCCTAGTGCAAGTGGGAGATTGTTAGTTATATGTATGCCCTAGAGGCCATTACTATACATAGGATGTATATTGTAGTGGATGCTGGGACATATATAGGGAGGACTTTCTTGCTCGACATGATAGTATGCTATCTGGTTACACTTTACCTTAACGTGTATGCTGATTGTCTCTCTGTTACATGTTGGTAAAGCCCTTAGGATCTGTACTTGACTACCTGGACTATGATGCGGATCATACTAGTGGGGACATGGTAGTCCATAAGTACATCCTTCAAAGTCCCTAGTCGTGGGTGTATCGAGACGGGGCATCGATATACCAGAGTAGACTAGCGTATACCTTCTCGACCCATACAGATGGGCGATGGATGATCCCATATCCATTGGTGTTTGACATCAGAGATGATATACGGGTGCTCAGTAGAGACTGGGTACACTGAACGAACTCGCCGAGAACTCCCAGATGGTATTATACATCACGTCAGATGGCAGTTCTCTGGTGACACTGGTACAGAGTAGTCTGTTGACCAGAGATCGTCATAGAGTCTTGTGTGGTTCCCACTGTGCTTTGATTTCCATCTTACCACGTCCAAGAGGGCGTGCAAAACGGTGGTTTTTGGGTACTGTCCCGAGTCACATGGAGGCAATGAGCGATAGGAGGGGATTCGTCTCTCCCGGTATAGGGGTTGATGTTGCGCTGTGTTCGATTGGCTATAACAGGAAATCCCTGGCCAGGGTTGCTGAGATTTACTGGTAAGTGTTACCAGTAGTTTCTCGAACAGTTATAGACCTCATATCGACACGACTTATCGAGCTATTGGGGTCTGACAATTACCACCCCTAGGCGAGATATGCGACATATCAGACGATCAGACCGGACTGTACGGTAGTGTTACTGGTCGGATTCACTGGAGTGTGAGCGGGCTTGCTCGTCGATCTTCAGATCGCTCAATACCCGGGTGGCCGTTACGTTTAGCAGACCGCTTGCGGCTTGTGGATGTTTGATATGATCATCATCCGCTGCCGGCGTATTGACGAGTCTTTAGAGTCCTACACAGAGGTTTCCTGGCTCAAGAGAAACGAAATAGGAGCGCATATGAGATATGTGCGGGACCGAGAATAATGCGTGTATGTGATACCGTATTCCATTCTCGCAATGAATGTATCGAAAGGTTGTATGCGATATAACCTAGTTATCGATTCAAGCGTTGATTCGATAAGCCGATACATTGAATACTAGTCGGTTGTGTGCGACATGACCGGATCATTGAATCAAGTGTTGATTTAATGATTTAATGCATAATTATATATTTGATATGTTACTTTGCACTAACTAGTATTGGGTCACTTTAAACGGATTTTCTCACTTGGATTGTGCACATTGTATATGTGATATATTTTTGTGCACTTGTATGTATCATGTTTGATGATGCATGCTAACTTGTGTTTTGTGTGAAGATTAAACCATGGTTGTGAGAGTGGTTAGGGTTTTATTTTCCATTACTTATTTATTCATTTATTTATTTGTTTATACATTTTGGAAAAATAAATAGCATAAAGGAAAATGGTGGCTTGTTTTGTTTTCTAGTTGAAGCTTCATGAAGCTTTGACCTAAGTAACCATTTTGTCTCATGCTTAACCCTAACCACTCCATTAACCCTAGTTTAATCTCTACACTTGACCATGGTTCATGTTATGATAAGTATTGATTTTCTTTTTCAATATTTATTCAACTTATCATATCTTTTCTTCTTCTTCTTCCTTGAACTAAAGAAGAAAAGCTTAGGTCATCAATGGTGATTGATGATAAAGAGTGAGAAATCCAATTCTAAATTGAACCCACTTCCTATTTCTTCATCCTCTACCTCTTGCCAAGTAGTAGAGTGTGTTTTCTTCACAAGTTTCTTGACTTGATGAAGTCGGAGCTTGATTTAGCGATGCCTCGACGTAGATCATCTTCGGCATGGACATCGACGACCTAGCTTGCCCATTCTCCGACGAAGCCGACGCTTGAGCCAGGATTTGATTTGGACAGCGGAGAGGACCTCGTTGCGGAGCTATGGAGGTGGAGCACCGGATCTACAAAGGTTGTATTTCCGTATCTTGTAGTTAAGTGTTAACTAGTTATCTTTTCGCCTAGTTTTCTAGCAAACGATCCGTATTTTAGGGTTTCTCGGCACGTTAAAATTTGAAATTGGCATGGTTGATGCCTTGTGAGACCTCTCTAGTGTGCCTAGGAACCCTACACTTGTGCTCCCCGCCTTGGGTCAACCTAATGCGGAAAAGTAAATAATATACAATGGTGACATCGTCCTCACCTCGGAAGTGCCTCAATAAAAGAATATTACAAACAAATGAATTTTACATGAATGAAAAACAAAAAAAAACTCTCATCTCACATAAAACCCCCGGCTATTCAGAACGCGACGATCCAATATAATATATCACAGCAACACATAATATCTCATATCATCAACGTAAGTAAGTATGCGTATCCCGATAGTCGTTGATGTATAGCAACAAAGCCGGTGATACACCACATACTACGCTTACGGTCACAGAAAAGAAAGTGTAAAACTACAACAGTTGGAATCCGCAACCTTTTTAGACATCGCATGTCTAACCAAATGAATTCCTTAGACATCGCATGCCTAACAATTATAAACCCCGCATTTCAGTCTCATTATCGAAAACACTTTTCAATACCAAGTCGTGCAATTCAACAAGATTCCCGACATCCTGATCGAATGCTCGTCGCAAACTTTAGTAGACGGCCGTACCCCTAATGCCATCGACGAAGTGCACTAAGGCAGAACACCGCTGCCGCGAGCACCCGAACGGATGCTTTTGGCGACGGGGTTCTCCTACAGTCACTTGGTCCGGGCTATGGGGCATGGCTGTCTATTAAGTTTACCCGGCGAATATCCGCGTACACTACGTGATTGACTTTTGATCGCATCAAAATCCCATGGCAACCGATCATCTGAGACTGAACTGCTAGCTTTATAACATTCAAATTAGTTATCTCATAACTACTTGTGAATTCCAAATATTGTATCACATTCCAGATAAATAGACAATGTTAAACTTCTCGATCGAATAATCAAACACCCAAGTTTTCCTAATAGCTCAACACTTGAGCGGAGTTTAAAAGCATCTGTCACATGCCACGGTACCAATGGTCCAGCCATAGAAGGGTCAAGCCAACGCCTCACATGTGGCATGCCGTACTACCCCAAACCCTATGGTTCAGAGGCAGTTCAAGACGGTCACATAATCGAGGTAAGGTTTGTGTTCTTCTAGAGGGTCCACCGCGTTACTTGCATGATTTTCCGGAAGTTTCAAACTCGAGAAAAAATCCAACTTTTGAAAAATTTTCCGACAGGGGAAAAAGTGAGTTATTGATATCCGTTCGAACTTTTTAACAGTTTCTAAAATTATCCGAAAAAACTTTAAACGAAGTTAAACTTTTTGATCGAATCAACGAGTCCCCAATACAACCCAGAAAACTCAACACTTGAGTAGAATTAAAAATTCCCACAAGAATCAGGAAGTTGGTAATGAAGTTACTATACAAAACCCTAACCCTAATTCTACTATTCCGCCGCGGAACCGCCGCGCAAGCAAGGTATTGCCGCGGTTCCACGGCACTTTAGTGGAATTAAGATGCCTTATTTCACTGTAATTTCTAAAATACCCTGCTGATTTTTTTGAGTATTTTTAATTCACAAAAAATCACATTTTGAAAAAATTTCCATAAACTAGGGTATATCGTGTTTTCGGAGTTCGATCGGACTTTAAACTTCGCCTAGACTTTACCTAAAGCTCTAGCTTGGCTTTGATACCACTGAAGGGTTGCTAGGCACACGCACAAGGGTCTACGAGGCATCAACCATGCCCGATTTAAAATTTAGCCGTGCCGAACAACCCAAAGCCGGATCTTTAAACTAGAGATTAGGCGAAAACAAGTATGTTAAACACTTTAACACTAAGTGAGAGGGATTACAACCTTTGTAGATCCGGTCCTTCACTTCTTAAGCTCCGTGTTGTGGTCCCTTCGCTGCGATCATCGTGTTGCAGACTCTCGAGAGGCTCCGCGAAGAGAAAGATGCAAACTTGCTTCCGATCTTCGATAACTATGATGATCTGCCTTGAAGTTTCATTAACACAAGCTAACACTCACTAAATGAAGTGAACACTCTCATCTAAAGGGCAAGGGTAGATGAGGATGATGAAGTAGGATTTTTGCTCTCATTTGTTTACATATTCTCACTCATTTTCATCACAAAGCAAAAAGTTAGAAAGCTTTTGCTCAAAGGAAGAAGAAGGAAGAAAATGATTGAATAATCTTTTTTGTGATCAATAATGAAAAGATGATAATGATTAATTATGCAACCATGGTCAACTAAACCTTTGTAAAGATTTAACTAGGATTACGGTTTGGGTTGGGTTAAAGCATGAGTCATTTGAAAATATCTTAGCAAAAACAAAAAGAAACCTTCTAGAAGCATCAAGAAGGAACTAACCCAAAACAAACCCTAACCTTGTTTAATCTCCACTAATCATGTTGCATTAGTAATCATATCATGTTACAATATTATATATCACATATATAATATTTATTGTAACAAAATAAAATAATACAATTAACATATATCGCATATATATCAATGTATTACCCGAGTGAGAAAAAGAATCTTTTAGTGAGCTAATATTAGTTAATGTAATTTAATATATCATATATATTATTATACGTTAAATTATCGAATCAACACTTGATCCGACAATCCGGCTATATCGCATATAACCGACTAATATATCATTTACCGATTCATCAAATCAACACTTGATCCGATGATCCGGCTGATATCAAATATCGCGAGAATAGAATACGGTATCTCATATCGCATTATCCTCGGTCCTGCACATATCACATATTTGCCCATACTCCATTTTTCCTGAGTCAAGAAACCTCTGTGTAGGACTCTAAAGAATCGTCAATACGTCGGTAGTAGGTGCTGATCATATCAAACGCCCACAAGCTGCACGCGGTCAGCTAAACGTAACAGCCACCCAGGTATTGAGCGCTCAGAAGATCAACAAGAAAGCCTGTACATTCTCCTGTGAGTCCAATCAGTAACACTCCCGTACAGTCCGGTCTCGTCGTCTGATATGTCGCATATCTAGCCTAGGGGTGGTAAACGTCAGACCCTAGTAGCTCGATAAGTCGTGTCGATATGAGCTCTATAACAGTTCAAGAAACTACTGATAACACTTACCAGTAAATCTCAAGAACCCTGGCCAGGGATTTCCAGTCATAGCTAATCGAACACAGCACGGCATCAACTCCCAATACTGGGAGAGACGAATCCCCTCCTATCGCTCATTGCCTCCGTGTGATTCGGGACTGTACCCAAAAGCCACCTTTTTGCATGCCCTCTTGGACATGGTATGATGGAAATCAAAGCACGGTGGGAATCACACAAGACTCTATGACGATCTCGGGTCAACAGACTACTCTGTACCAGTGTCACCGGAGAACTGCCATCTGACGTGAGGTATAATACCATCTGGGAGTTCTCGGCGAGTCCGTCCAGTGTAACCAGTCTCTACTAAGCACCCGTACACCATCCTTGATGTCAAACACCGATGGATATGGGATCATCCATTGCCCATTATATGGGTCAAGATGCGTATACGCTAGTCTACTCTGGTGTATCGAGGCCCTGTCTCGATACACCCTCGACTAGGAACAGTTATAGGATGTACTCGTCAACTACCGTGGCCCCACTGGTATGATCTCATCATAGTCCCAGTAGTCGAGTACATATCCTAAGGGCTTTATCAACATATAACATAGAGACAATCAGAGCACATGTTAAGATAAAGTACAACCAGATAGCATACTATCATATTGAGCAAGAAAGTCCTCCCTATATATGTCCAAGCATCCATTACAATATACATCGTATGTACAGTAATGGCCTCTAGGGCATACATATAACTAACAATGCCATCGTATAGTTACATACGAACTCGAAGGAATTCATTCCAGATTCGGGAATGGTTTCCGGTTCAAGAGAAATTGGATAGGATTATTCATGTGTCTTTTTTCTTTACCTTCTATCAGATTGCGAGGGCTCCTACGATTAGGAGAGTACACCTATTACGCTTATTGGATAGTCTTCTTCCAAACCTTAGGCTGGTGTCGAAGGATAGGAAAGGAAGAAAACCAATTAGCCTAAAGATGGTGACAGAAGGTAATAAATAAAGACATAATAAACGGACTGGAGTGAGGGCAGGTAAGTATATGGTTACTGTCATGAATCAGGATAGTGGAAGAGGCGTTACTAGGAATACCAGTTAACCCTTTTTTGAAACATTTTCATGTTTTAGTTTCACTGTGCGTTGTTAATTGAAAATTGTTCTCCCAATTGGAATCTAACTCCAGAGTTTGTATTTACCAGATCGGTTTCTCACATCTGTATGTTATTATGGATGGTAAGTGGGAGAAAGATATTGGGAATTCGGTGATTAGATCCTCATTATATCGGAATTCGTTGTAATCGGTGATATTTGAGGAAATCATCTTGGTTTTTGCCTGACGACAAATATTTGGTGTTGAATATCCGTTGTTATGCACCAATTTCAAACTAATATATCTGTACGTTTATTTTATAAAGTGAGATATAACTTTTTGATATTATGTCTATAACATTTACCTATATCAGTTGGTGATTAGGTAAGGTGCATTCAACAGCGGTGTAATTCTTCTTAACCATAGTACAGTTTTTCAACCTACGACGCACAGGGTTTGAGTTATTGAACTCAGAGGACTTATACAAAGTATTGTATGTTGTCCAGTGTCCATTAGGACAATGGGGTTAGTACTCGCACTGTATTCTATTTACTCATGACTTCTCTTATTCTAGACAGGTATTTCGTTGAAATGGATGGTCCAGAATTTGAGAAGTTATAGGTATAAGAACAAAGTAGAGAACCATTTTTGGAAGTATCAGGATTCTTCGAGAAAGTCGAAGATGTAGATACTTGTGTTTGGTATTCTGTTGATAGTAATGGTTTTGAGAACTTGCTTCTCTTTCGGGTTACTCATATATGGATGCACTCCTAGTTGAGTAATGCTGATTGGACTTTTTTCCATTTGGTTGATATGCACTGAAGACAGCTGAATGATTTTGAATCTGGTTCCAATTAAATTAGTGCTTTTGTTTCTATATTAGATATATATAGAACCAATTTATATCTTAACGATGTTAAGGTATAGGGAGTTGTCCGGCTAATGCTTAAAACCAGAATCCGGATAAACACAAGGCACGTTTCAGTAATGGCTGTTTTTGTGTTATCCCGGGGCTTTGACGAGGGTTAACTTTTTACCATCAGGAAAATCAATAGTGCTATTGTTCTTGACTCGCCACAGTTGTTAGTAAAATGGATTTTTTCAGAAAACAAAAATGGGAGTATGATTGAACTAGAAGTGATTCCAGAACCACAAACGATCACTGAAGATTTAATAGAACCTAAGGATTCAGTTAGTTTCGACATTCCATTAGCCACTGTGCAGATTTGGTGGGTAACCTCAGGCACCCGAGAGGTACTTCGGTCTTTCTCAGAGACGGTGACAGGGAGGTTTTTGTTTATCCAGACTTGCCATTGCTGCTGTCTTAGACTATAAGACCCTGCAGGAGGATGAGTATAGAGTTGTTCTAAACTAGCTTTGGAAGTGCACGTGTATATGACTCTGCCAGAGGGTTGTAGTCAGTGGGAGTAGCGGAAGATAGTGGGTAAGTAGATTATGTCTATTTATAGACTAAAGCTGTTATAGCGGAAACAGATCATTAAATTTTGATGTGGCAGTCATAGTCTTTGACTTCATCAGAATAGGAGATGGGTCTAGTAAGAAGGTAGTTGAGAGTGATGTCCAGGTATTGGGATGACATGCACTTATTAGGAAGATATATTCTTACACTACGATCGGTTATACTGTGGTTGTCACAAAGTTGTTTCTCCACATAGGATATGGATATAATATCAGGGTTTCTGGTTACTATATCTATAGTTTTAGATCTAGATTTGGGAAGTATCCTAATCTGGGTACTTTGACATTAAATGGACGACACCTGGCATGGTGGTGTACCTGCATATGATGGATTCACACTCTCTAAAGGTATCTTACAGACTAAAGTAGAGAGGGGTCTGCATGATTAGCACATCACTTGCTTAGGCAATTGAATTAATCATAAAATGTCAAGTACCACACCAGATGTTGTTTTTGCACTAGCTGCAATAAAGATATATTAATCCAATCCTGGAAGCAGTTTATGAACATAAATGGATGTTCTACGGATATGGTAACGGCAGCCTCCTTCAGGAGACGGTTATTATTTCAAGCTTCCAAGGTGACCTGGATGACAGAGTGAAAGTCAGAGTTATAGTTTTTCCCTCTTCTGAGGAACAGTATGTTGGACAGGTGGTCTAAGCAGATACTGAGGAAAGGCATGGCTCAGGATACTGATTAAATTCAGTGGACGATATAGTATAAGTAGTTTGCTGGATTTGGAGTTCATTTGTGAACTGGGTCCCATCAGATATCCAGACAAATTCTAAGACATGTATTGCTCACTTCGGGAGGTAGCTTTCTCCGTGGAGTTGAGAAATAAAGAGATACAGAAAGAAACATTGGAGCGGATCCACTCACTGAGGCTATATCTCGAACGCATTAGTTTCACAAATGGGGATTTGCGAAACTGATAAGTAGAGAAGTTGGGTGTTCGGTATCACACGGGCTGTGAGTATGCGACATCGCAATAATTCGCCTTAAGTGCAAGTGAGAGATTGTTGGCTATAGTGCCCTCAAGGAAATTATCATAGTCGCGGACATGTGATTATGATGATTGAGTGAGAACCTATACCGATAGAACAGTCTTACTTGAGATGATAGTATGCTATCTGGTTTGTCTTTATCATCATGTTGATAGAGCCCATATGATTCTTGCTTGACTACCAGCATTATGATGGAGATCATATTCAAGGGAGCTGGGGGTCTATAAGCACATCCTTAAATGTTCCTAGTCGTGGGGTATCGAGACTGGGCATCGATACTCCAGTGTAGACTATTGTATTCTGATCGAGACCCCGACGAGGGGCGATGGCCAGATCTCACAAGCCATCGGTGTTAGTTTGTTCACCTAAGATAGTATGCAGGTGCTCATTAGGTTATGAGTACACTAGACGGACTCGCCGGGAACCTGCTAGTTGGTATTATACCTATTGTTAGATAGCAGTTCCCAGGTGACATGTGTACAGGTTAGTCTGTCGACCTCAGATCGTCAATTGTCTTGTGTGAGTTCCCACTGTGCTTTGATTACTACCCTACCACGGTTTAAAGGAGTCGTGCAAACAGGTTTTAGTTGGGTACAGTCCCGAGCCACATGGAGGCAGTGATCGGATCGTCGGGGATTCATCTCTCATGGTATTGGGGGTTAATGTTGCGTTGTGCACGGGTGGCCATCACCAGAAATCCATGGCCATGGTGAACGAGAATTTCCGATCCAGGATCGATAGTTTCTCAGGTTGTGATGGGTTACATGCCGACACTAAATATCACGTTGTTAAGGGTCAGACTTTATCCACCCCCTAGACTCGATATACGATACTCTTAGACGAACAGACCGGACTATACGGATATTGTTACTGTCAGGCTCAGTAGGGGTTCAGGATGAGTTTGCTCGTCGGCCTCCCTTTCGCTCAATACCTGGGTAGCCGTTACGTACAGCTAGTGCCGCTGACGTGCTTGTGATTGAACCCACTGCCAGCGTATTGACGAGTCTTTATAGTCCCACACAGAGGGTTTTCACGGTTCAGGCGATATGATGTACATAGCGTATGTTGGTACATACAGGTGTCCTATTAAATATGTGCACGTACTGCGCAGACTTTAATCGGACAGTTGATAATACTAGCGGCTTAAGATTAAGCAGGATTATTAATTCAGGTTTTGATTTAATAATTTACATATGTATTTATATATATATGTATTCTAGTATTATTGTTCGCTATTTATTTTCACTCTTGGCTATTCGTATTTTTGTACGAATATGCGTATATGTATTTCGATAGATGTACCAGGAAGTATTCCGTATTTTATACGGAATAGCTTCTAGAAGATGCCACCTCATTATTGATTTTTTGAAAATCATTTTCTTTAATGAGGTGGAAAAGGTGACATGACTTTGGGCATGGGTTTGTGCATGTAGCATGGTATGGTCACATTTGTTTAATGGTTAAATTGGAAATGATATTTTCTTTTGGTGAATGAGAGAGTGGGAGGGGCCGGCCACTTAATCAAGGGGTGGGATTCATTTCATTGGTTACATTACACTTCATTACACAACACTCCCTCACTCTCTCATGCTCTCAAGAAAAACACTTAGCCATTTTTGCTCATGCCAAAGATCACCTCTTTCATCTTCTTCTTGCATTGCTCATTTGAGTTTTACGTTGAGAGAAAAACTAATACACCCCCACTCTCCATTGCTAGAAACTTTGGAGCGTCAGTTGCCTCGTTTATCGAGGCTGGAGCTTGCGCCGTTTCCCTCAGGTGGATCATCGGAGATGGAGGAAGACCGGCAACCAAACTACGTCAAAGAACCACTAGGAGATTGGAATGAAGAACGAAGGACACGGGTTAACTGGGTATAACCATTCTAACCTCTATATTAGTTTGCTAGTTTAGGGTTTAAGGTTTATCCGAGAATCGGGTAACGGTAGCGCCGGTTTTAGAAAATTTTTGTTCCGCATTTGGCCACGTTACGATGGCCAGGGCGCTGCCGTGACCCTTCAAGAGTCTTGTGGGATTCCCACTGTGCTTTGATTTCCACCATACCATGTTCAAGAGGATGTGCAAAACGGTGCTTTTTGGGTACAGTCCGGAGTCACATGGAGGCAATGAGCGATAAGAGGAGTTTGTCTCTCCCGGTATCGGGGGTTGATGTTGCGCTGTGCTCGATTGGCCATAACAAGGAAGTCTCTGGCCATGGCTGATTTAGATATTTACTGGTAAGTGTTAACAGTAGTTTCTCACCCCGTTATGAGCCTCACATCGGCATAACTTATTGGTTAATGGGGTCTGACATTTACCACCCCTAGACTAGATATGCGACATATCAGACGAAGAGAACGGACTGTACGGTAGTGTTACTATCAGGCTTTTGCAGGAGTTTGAGCGGGCATGTTTGCTGATCTTCTGATAGTTCAATACCCGGGTAGCCGTTACGTCCAGCTAGTACCGCTGATGTCTTGTGGGTGCTTGATGTGATCATCACCTGCTGCCGGCGTATTGACGAGTCTTAGAGTCCCACAAAGGAGTTTCCTAGCCCAGGCGAAAAGATGTGGTGTGCTTATGAGATATGCGCGGGGACCCGATTAAATGCGCATATGTGATACCGTATATTAATCGGGCGGTTTACTATTGGTCGGGTCATATGTGATATAACCGGTTTGTTAAATCAAGTGTTGATTTAAGATTGACCATTAGCTTTTTCACTTAGACCCTTTTGTCTTTTATTGTATGCATGCATGTATGCATAAGTATATGTTGATGCACATATTGATGTGCATGCACACATACATGCATACACTTGTGTATCATGATTGATGATACAAAGATGGTGGCAATATAAGACTCACATGTTAGTAAATATATACATATTTATTTTTGAGATTAATGGAAATAGAAAATGATTTATTATTGATTATTTTATTCCTTCACTTGCCCTTGCATTAACCATGAGTTATCATTCTATGGCTATTAATGCTCCAAAGATAAATATCTAGATATTTATTAATGAAGGTTAAGAATGAGAGTGGAAATGATATATAATTTCTTTTCTCATTTTTATCTTTATCCTTTTTCATTATCTTGAGCTCTCAAGTTGCTATCATCTTCTTCTTCCTCTCTCTTGCTCTCTAGGTTTTCATAGTGAGTGAGAAAGTGATCAAGTTATGGTTTTGAAGTGAGAAAACAAACCACATCATCATTCTACTCTAGTCTAGCAAATTGGTTTAGAGTGTTAGCTTCAACTTCATCTCTTGATCAAGTGGAGCTAGGAGCTTGCACAAAGAGGACTCCGGGTGGATCATCGTGGACTTGGAGGATCACAAGCAAGCCCGTTCCAACTCTCAAGTAGCCAAGGGGTCTAACAAAGGGAGCTACAAAGGTTGTATTCTCTTTACTTAGTGTTATACTACTTATAATATGAGTTATTTTTATTATTACCCTAGCTTTTCTTGTTTGATTCCTAGGTTAGATTCTTTAGCACCCTCTAAATTTTTAATTATGGCATGTATGATGCTACCAAACCCTTGTGGTGGTGCTAAGGAAACCCTTCACATATCTTATATGGAATGGTAGACACGGTCTTGGTTGGGACATTGTTCAACAGAAAAGTTGCAGTCTCCAATGCATGCCCCCAAAAGGAGAGAGGCAACTCAGCATCACTCATCATGGATCGTACCATATCTAATAGGATACGATTCTGCCACTCTGACACATCGTTGTGCTGTGGTGTGTAAGGGGGAGTGAGCTAAGTGAGAATCACATTCTCTTTTAGGAAGTTCGAAAACTCTGTACTAAGATATTCTCCACCTCGATCTGATCGAAGTATTTTGATGCTCATTCCAATTTGTTTTTCTACTTCAAGTTTGTACTCCTTGAATTTTTCGAAAGCTTCAAACTTATGCTTTAATAAAAACACATGACCGAATCTCCAGAAATCATCAGTAAAAGTTATGAAGTAAGAAAAACCGCCTCTCGCATGTGTAGACAATTGCCCACATACATTACTATGTATGAGGCCCAAGAGCTCTGTGGCTCTTTCTCCGTGTTCAGTAGACGGAGTTTTGGTCATTTTCCCTTTGATACAAGACTGACAAGTCGCATAAGATTTATACTCAAAAGGATTTAAATATCCATCTTTATGAAACTTGTTTTGTCTTGTTTCATTAATATGACCAAGTCTACAATGCCAAAGAAAAGTTTCATTTATATCTGAAAATTTTCTTTTACTTGTATGTTGTATGTTGAAAACTCTGTGTTGATTTAGGACGTATATCCCGTTATTAAGTATACCAGAACCAATCAACTCTTGATTTAGATTAATGTTCATAACATTATGCTGTAATACAAAATGATATTCTTCATTGTCTAACAAAGAAACGGATATTATATTACAAAGCATGCTAGGTACAAAATAACATGGGTTCAAAAGCAATATACAACCCGATGGCAACCCTAGGTGATACTCTCCCACTGAAACTGCATGTACATTTGTCACGACCCAAAATTTAGATTTGACCGGCACTTGGATTGTAAAATATCTAAAGGTATCGACACAATCCGAGTAAGACAAAAACCAAGATTAAAAACCCATTTTGCGGAACTTTAAGAAAAATTTAATTTTTAAATAAAAATTTCAATTTTTAAGTATTCAAAATCCTAACAGTAACTCCCTATTTAATTAATAATAATAGCAGTCATACAGCGTTTAATTAGGTTGCATCCCTAGTTGGGAGCAACGATGCTAACAGTGGAAATCAATACATAATTATAATACGATATCAAAGAAGAGTCTCAGATATAAATAAAAGAATTATCATTTAACACAACTAAACGATCTCATCCGTCGAAATAATATACATATAACCATATATCGTTCTAAGTCATTATACAGGGTCTGATGGAGAAACTCTAGATTCAATATACAATACCAAAGAGAAGGTTACTACATAGGTAATCCACCTAGCAAAAAGAGCGATAAACTGATAAGTGGATCTGTCTGCTACTATACGTCCACTCAACTCCTGCAAGGAACTGTGGCACAACGGGGGTGTGTTGCCAACTCAGTGAATAAAACTAATATATATCGGCTGATAATGTAAGTAAGCTGAACTAGAACTAATATCAACAATGATGAATGTGATGCATAATAATAACAAGTGGAAGCATGAATCAGTACTACTCAATGTATAAATCAAAACTGAAATCTCATCAATTATTGTCCAAATAAGGTACATTTTCTTTCCGTGTCCAACATCGACACAAATCTTCGGTGTTTCATCAGGCATCGTTCCCCGAACAATCTTGTCAATCAAATAGCACCGGTCGGTATCACCCAGATATCCGCCGTGTTTACCTCTGATTTCGGCATCGGGTATCCTCGTTAGGCCTCCCGCCTAAAGTGCAGCTCCTGACCCTAGGCCCCGACCGGGTCCACCATGAATCAGGATGTATAGCTACCCCATCCAGCCCGGATATACGTAAGAAATTCCGCAACCGTATAGCTACCCCACCCTGTTCGGAACAAAACTAAATCAAAAAATGACATTTCATGGTGGACATGTCACATCAATCATGAAAATCATTGAATCCTTTCAATAGTCTATAAAACTCAAAACCAAAATCAGTAGTAATCCAATGCATCTTATATCAGAACTACAATTACTTGGAGATAAAACATTATATCATTTATGGAATATAACTACCATTCTTGATGTTTAAGGTATGATGGAAATCATATTTAGTATAATAAATACTAAGTGTATATGTGACATGTTAATATTGATGAGGTGTAGTGTAACATGTGCAGCATGACTCATCGATAATTTGTGCAGTGTTCTAACAATTGTTAACATGATAATATTTATATATATGAATGCGTACGAACAAATTTTATAAATGAAGGAACGATTGTAATTTAAACTTAAACCATGGGCGTATAATTATTAATGTATATGCCCTAGAGGCCATTACTGTATCATACTAGTTTGTATATTACTTAATGGAAGCTTGGGATATTCACCTTGTATATACAATCTTGCTCAAAATAGTAGTATGCTACTTGGTTTGTTTCTACTTCAATGTGTACATGTGTTTATTTTATTATATCACCTATACGCATTAGTGGAGCCCTTAGGATTTTTGCTTGATTACCAGCGTTATGATGGCAGTCACACTAGTGGGGGCTGGGTAATCTATAAGCACATCCTTATGCAGGTCCCTAGTCGCAGGACTATCGAGACAGGGCATCGATACTCCGGAGTAGACTAGCGTATGCGCTTCTCATCCCAGCAGGGGAGACGGTCTGTCCTACAGCCGTCAGTACGTCGTACTTGAGATAGTATGCGGGTGCTCGTTGGGTTACGAGTACACTGGACAGGACTCGTCGGGAACTGATTGGTTGGTATTATAACTATCATCAGTTATCAGTTCCCAGGTGACATGAGTACAGCTTAGTCTGCTGACTTGACACTGTCACTTCGCCTCGAGTGTGTTCCCACTGTACTTTGATTACTACCCTACCACGGCTCAAAGGAGTCGTGCAAACAGGTAGTAGTTGGGTGCAGCCCCGAAGCACTTGGAGGCAGTGACGGTTAGACAGGATTCGTCTCTCGCGGTATTGGGGGTTGACATCGCGCTGTGTCTAGGAGAGCCATTACATGAGTAGTCCCTGGCCAGGGCAAGCGAGATATACTGGTAGGCTTCCAGTGTTATCTCATGGTGTTTTGGGCTTCACTCCGACCCGACTTGTACCGCTATTAGGGGACTGACGTTTACCGCCCCCTAGGCCCGCCATGCGATGTATCAGACGAACAGACCGGACTGTACGGAGACTGTCACAGTCAGACTCAGTAGGAGTTCAGATGGGTTTCACCTCGTCAGTCTTCTTGTCGGCATCTACCTGGGGACCGTTACGCACAGCTAGTGCCGCTTGCGGTCTATGGTTAAACCCACTGCCAGCGTAGTGTCGAGTCTTTAGAGTCCCACACAGAAAGCTATTCGCCTTTAGGCAAAAGAGTAGAGGTCGCATGGTTTTGCGACAGGGTTCGGTCTCATCCGTGCACTTGTGCACGTACAGTGTCCGGACAGTTAACACTAGCGGGCTTTGGTTTAAGCCAGATCCTAGTGTACGTTTTGGGATTGGTTTTATCTCGTTTGTATTCGTGTTCCTCGGAACGCGGATGCAGGTGTGTATGCACAGTTGACAGAGAGACAGAGGCAGAGTATTCTCATTGGGGTTGTTAACTGTTGACCTTTGACTTTTGCTTAACACTAATGAGAATAAGATATATGATTAACATTAATATTAATTAAGTATTATAGTAACATGGTTGTTGAGGGGTTGACTTTGTTGACTTGTTGACTTTGTGGACCGGTTGACTAGGTTGGACTAGTTGACCATCATCATGACAATGGCTATCATTCCATGGCAAAGACTTTTGCTTGCTTGTTTATTTATGCAAAATGAGTGCATGAAATGATATAGCCATTTGTACTTAAACCATTTACACAATACTTGATTACTATTTTTGTTATGATGGCTTTTGGACTATGAGAGGTGAGAATGAGAAGAGTATGGTTCATTCTATTTTTTGCTTTCTCTCTATTGAGCTCTCTCATTCTCAAGCTCTCCCTCTTCCTCTTGCTCTCTCTACCTCAAGGAAAACCATTCTCATGTGTTGAGACTCATTGCCTTAGAGAAAAAAAGACACCAAAACATTCCTCTACTCATTCTAGTTCACAAGGCCTAGCAAGCCAAGTGATCTAGTTTCTTCAAAGTTCGAAGAAGAAGTCAAAGGTAGAAGCTTTCGGGTGGATCCATCTTCGGAGCAAGGAGACGACGAGGTGAGGCCGATCCGTACACCGGGAGGAGTCGAAGACGAAGGAGTTCAAGAAAGGTATAGCCCCCTAACCGAGTAGGTAAACTCTTGTTAGGTTGTTAGTTAGTAGTTTAACAAAGATCCGTATTGGTAGTCCATGTTACCACCCTCTTGAAAATCGTTTTTCACCAATTCCGCAACCTGATTAATCCAAAAATTGTATTTACCGCAATCAGAAATGGCGTCGCTTCGCAGCTTGCCGGTGAGTACGGGTCGATCCACAAAGATGGGTAAATTCCTTTTATGTGTTTTAACGAGTTGATTCAAAGTATCGTTTTGGTTGGTTTATAAAAATCTATGAAAACTGGACCTAATTAATCTAATTAAAAGTCTTGCTAGGGTTAGGCTTAGGGGAAGTTTTAGAGATTAACGTTTTTCTTCACCGCTTTCAATGCCTTCTTTTTTAGATCTATTAGATGTTACGGTAATTATCAATAAAGTGGATCCAAATCTTTTGGGAAGATGTTTCTTCCTCTAGATTTGTATCTTTCCTTTGTTGATAATTACCCTTAACCCCCATGGAAAACGAACGCAACCGGCTCTTTATACTACGGTTCACCGTTACCTCGAGGGGTAGGGTGCCGTAAGGAGCGATTGTGCGCGTATGCATGGAGTTCTATTTCATTAGGTGAATGTGGCATTGAAAGGGGTGAGAGATCTCATCTCTCAACCCTTTCCCTAAGGCTATCCCTAACAAGCGAGGAGACTACTTGCTCATTAGGGGATGATAATGCATACTAATTAAAAGAAGAAAAAACATAATTTACCTTACTAGGTTGACGGCTCCCTCCAAACGATATAGAACAGATCTGAATATAACTCCCAGAAATTCTGAAATTTATTGATTGAAAAGAGGCATACCTTTTCACAGATCTGGGAATACAATATATAGGAAAACAGAAAACCTAGGGTTACAGACTCTCGCACATGCGCAATTACAGATTTGACCTCTAAAAATCCCAACACCCGAACCTTCGCACCGACACAAGAAGTCGGTGCCGACACGTGCAACAAACGGCCGCGGAACCGTGGCAATAGGGCACTTGGGCCGCGGTTCCGCGGCCCTTTGGTGGCCTTAGCTCACCAAACTTCTGGGACTCCTTATTAACTTCTTGGGCTTCCTATTTCCATATGTATTTTCTCTTTTGGGCTTCTTATTCTCCTCCAGATATTTCAGTGAATACTTGTAGCGATCTTTTAACCGTTCACTTGACTTTTTGGACCTTGCACTGTTCTTCGACCAGGCTTGACTAGAATCCGTCTACTTGTTGGTCAAAAGTCCCTTTTCTGCATCAGCTTTCGTCTCTTTCACTGTATTTGCATCCAAGCCCTGTATCCTGTAACATGCAACAAAAGTGCGTCAAGAGTACCTGTTTATTTATAAAACGGATAAGAATAGGGGAATGAAAAATGTAATATTATGGTCTGAACAAATACCCCCAAACTTACCTTTTGCTCGTCCTCGAGCAAACTTATTTTTTTTATTTACTAAAATCATAACCACACTTTCGCAGGGAAACGCGATTGCACTGAGCACGTGCAATAAGCCGTTAAAACTCTAGGTGTCCCTAGTAGGAGGAGTGTTGTCTCCTGAGGGTTTTCAGCGGATACTACCCACAAAATCCTATCAATTCAGCCAATTAACTTTTGTTCTCCAATTAGGTCTTCTAATAGGGAATTCTATTATCTTCTACTTGTAAATTATCCACCCATATTCTTCACGCTTCCTCATTATTTAACTTAAGATTATATATGTTATGTAGACCTACTTAGCTTTCAGCATCTCTTAAGTCTTCCTTCTAGGGTTTCATCTCTATTTAGGAATTTTCTATCAACTCTATTAAAGATACAAATTTTATCGTTCATTCCTCTCTCTTATCTAAATTCCAATCACATACCCCTACGTGTGTGTATAGATCACCCCTACACTTGGAAATTCAATTCAAGCAATCATGCCCTTGTCCATTGTCCAAAGTACTTATTAATACGTGATTTTTTAATTGAATTTTTGCTTACACATCCTTCATGCGACCGTTAATACTTCTTGAGGTACCAACGACCGATTACAAAATGTGTTTGCACTTTAAAAGCGTACTTCCTAATTTTTCCAACACCCAAGGCTTTTAGCAGTGACTCCCAAACCAGTTGGTCTAAGGCACTAGGTGATGAAGCACCCTCGCTAAATGTTTTTCTATTCTTACAGCCTTAAGTAATCACAAAAACCAGTGTCCATTTTTTTTTATTCTTTATTCACATTTTTTTTCTTTTATTTTCATTGTACTAAGGATTTTAGACAAGAGTATTTCAAGGTCTCCTCTACTATTCCAAGTTTCAAGGTGCGTGATTGTGCAATTTGTAGGGTATACGATTTCAGAATCTAGACATAAGGTAGGAACTATTTTTCAAACTTATACTCTAATAAGAACATCAATACCCCTCCCTCATTTTGACTTAGCCCAAGAAGTGAACCCAAAATTTGCCTATTTGTAGATAAACTACAAGGCATATACTTTCTACCGTTAAACTTTAAGGAAGGTTATTTTTAGTGTTTTTAATTCACTAAGTCTAAGATCTAGTTTTTCCTAGCTAGTTAACCTATTTGTCAAACTCTAGTCAATTAGCCAAAATTGAATACAATTATTTTTCTAATTTTTTTGAATTTTTTTCAATTTTATGGGTTTTCAAATAAATATGCAAATGCAAAAATATGTACAAATGAATGCGAAGGACGAAGACGTACCGAGCATACCCCCAAACTTGAACTTGACAGTGTCCTCACCGTCATACTAAACTAAGAGGGTCAAAATACCGGCACTTCCCTGTTTATTTATTTACAAAAATATATACAAAAAGGCCCTCCCCCAAACTTCATTTAAACTATGTTAGACATTACTGCCAAACTTTGTATAGACCAACACCAACCAGTTGAAAATTTTATCAGTAAAGAGTGTTGGTTGGTGGAAGAATAAGTTGTAGCGATCCGCAAAGAATTGGGAAAGATAGAAGTAGTGGTAAGGGAGGTGTGGAGGTAAATATACAGGCGATGGTGATGTATCAAAACGAGAATGTAAATGATCAGCAATCAGTGGAGTGTTAGCATTCTCGTAGCTTATTAAAAGAAATGGGGGTAATTCAACTTCTGAGTGAGGAGGTTGACTCACCACAATACCCCCAAGATGTTCCTGTGGGTCCTCTATTGAATTGGCATCATCCATCAATTTCATATGATATTCAATTATGAGGGAACTTATCTCCTCGATGTCCGCCGTAGTCCAACCGAAAATTTGCCGCCTATCTTGTAAGACCATTAAGAGGGCGTTCTCTTGCTCGAGGGCTAGAGAGGCCGATATGATAATGGGAAAGGTCTCATTCTCACCTATGTAAGCATATCTAAGGTGAGACGGCAATGGCGTGAGTTCGAGTTTCGAAGGCGAAAGAATCATTTCGAAATCTACCTCGAACTCAAAGGACTCCAACACAGGTTCGAAATCACTGCAAACAACCGATTCGATGGCTCGACTAACTCATCCAAATATTCAAAAGCCTCATATTCGAGCTGTGAGTCGTCATCATCCGAAAAAGTAAAACATTCATAATCAATATCGGTTGTGTCAACGGTGGTAGGCTCAAGGAGGGACGCACTAGTGGCGTCAAAACTGTTTTCATCAAATAGAAATCTCTCAAGCTCGCAGTCCTCCTGCGTGATTTCATGAATAGAGCAAACTTCTCGTGTACTAGTTTTAGGTACGGGGGGCAGACTTCCCATCTTATAAATATTGAACTCACTAGACATCTTCCCAAAGGATAGAGTCATGGAGCCATTGCGACAGTTTATTACAGCATTGGAAGTGGCCAAAAATGGTCGACCGAGGATCACCGGAATTTGGTTTCTTGGGTTAGCAACAGGTTGTGTATCCATAACGATAAAATCAATGGGGAATATGAACTCCCCGACTTTGATCAACACATCCTCTAGTTGACCCCGTAGATAGGTGATTGATCGATCAGCCATTTGGAGAGTACAACGAGTGGGTTTCAACTCTCCAACCCCTAATTGTTCGTACACGGAGTAGTGAATCAGGTTAACACTAGACCCAAGATCTAAAAGTGCTCGATTAATTTTCTTATCCCCAATTGTGATGGAAATCGTAGGACAGCCGGGGTCCTTTCGTTTTTGGGGTAGGGTTTGATGGTGGTTAATAGCATTGCTCACTGCACTAGCCACTAGCACTTTCTTGGGTACTTGAGATGCCTTTCTCTTCGAGGTGCATAAGCCCTTTAAGATTTTCATGTATGAAGGGACTTGTTGGATGGCATCCAAGAGAGGTATATTTATGCTAACCTGCTTAAACAACTCCACAATCTTCTCCACTTGTGAAGTTGGTTTATTGGGACTCGACCTATTAGGGAATGGAGCATTTTGAAAGCTCGTAGAGTCAAATGTCTGTGGAGTAGAATGTGGAGTAGGAACGGATCCCGGTGTAGATGTGTTCATGTTGTGAGAAATGGGTCCGTTCGAGCTAGAAGAAGTAGAGCCATGTGAACAGTGGAGAATAGGCTCTAAAGAAAAAGGTGAAGAAGAAGGTGAAGAAAATGAAGAAGGGGACGGTGACGATGGAGAAGACGAAGAAAAAGAAGAAGAAGAACCACCGGCGGGGATGTCATCATGAGTTCCCACATTATTTTGCAACTCTCTTCCGGATCTCAACGTGGTCACCGCGTTTACATTGTGATTGTGATATGCGTTTTGTGTGTGACCGGGATTTGGCAATGGTTGAGAGGGAAGCTTTCCCTTTTCTCTCTCGCTCAATGCAGCAGTTAATTGTGCAATTTGTGCCTCAATAGATTTGATACTTTGATCGTGTGAGGCATTGTTATGCATTAAAGATTGAACATAACTTTCAAATCTTGCTGCTGATTCTGTAGATTGCTTGAGAAAAGCATCTAGACTTTTCTCGAGCGAGCTAACCTTATCATCATTTGGTTGAACTAAATTGTTCGTTTGATTTGTATAAGGTTGTTGTTGGAAAGGTTGCTGGTTTTGAGTTTGTAAGGGTGCTTGTTGTTGTTGTGGAGGAGGTCTTTGAAAATTATTGTTCCCTTGGATTTGTTGATTTTGGTTCCAAGCGAAATTCGGGTGACTCCTCCACACCGGATTGTATGTCGAAGAGTACGGATCATTTCTTTGTCGTTGCTGAAATGCAGCATTGACTTGATCCTGTCCTTGAATAGGTGCATTATAAGGACACTCTTCTGTTAGATGCGATGGATTCGCACAACAAGCACAAACAGTTCGTGTGGGTAGAGTAGGGGCAGGAGAAGACGATGAGATTTTGGTCTCAATGGCTTCTAGCTTTTTCATAAGTGAGGCCATCTCGGCCTTCATAGCAATCGACATATCTATTTGATGTATGCCTGCCCTAGATTGACCAACAGAAGAAGATGATGTGGTCTTGGTACTCTCCCACTGAATTGTTTGCTCACTAAGATCCTCAAGAAACTGCCATGCTTCGTCACTAGACTTGGAGAGAAAATGACCTTGACATATTGTTTCTAGCAACTGCTTCGTTGCTGCGTTCAATCCCTCGTATAATGTTTGGCAAAGTTGCCAACTTTCGATCCCATGATGAGGCCATTGAACGAGTAGGTCTTTAAATCTCTCGAAGCACTTCCAAAATGATTCGGAAGGAAGCTGTGAAAATTGTATAATCTCGTTTCGGATTCTAGCAGTTTTGTGATGAGGATAGAACTTTTTCAGAAAAGCTCTTACAAACTCGTCCCAATTTCTAATGCAATGTGATGCGGTGCTGTATAGCCACTTCTCGGCTAGGTCACATAAGGTAAAAGGAATGACCCTTAGTCTTATCGCGTCATCACTTAATTGGGTTGTTTTCATCATTGCGCACACATTTTGGAATTTATTAATAAAAATATATGCATCTTCGGATTCCAAACCATGAAATTTTGGCAGCATATTGATGTAATGTGGTTTTATTTCAAAATTATCCCCATTTGCCGGTGGGGGTGAAAGACATGTGGGTAAAGAAGTGCGGACGGGGTAGAAGAGATCCTGGAGCGCAACTCGTGCGGGCGCTACAACAGGCGGAAGATTCGGGTTATTCGCGCCTAACGGAGGTGGAATCGTTCCCGTCGGTGAGGTATCATTGGGGTTGAATCCCGACATACCTTCGAAAGAAGAATTTGAAGATGGAGGTAAGGAAATGGAGGGAATTTCGACGAAGGGTTCGTCGAAGGGTTCGTTGGTCGGTACCAATGAAACACGGACTAATCGGGCGTTAGTATCCCTAGTCCAAAGTGACATACACCAAAGGAGTAGTGTAGTCAGAAAAAATAGAAAGACAGAATGTGGGGGTAAGATAACGTCAATGGAGGGAAGTGATGGAAGTGAGTTGCAAGGTTTCTTAGCGACAAGTTGCATGTTTTCAAAAGATTTTTTTTTTTTTTATGTGTGAGAGTTTTGCAAATAGGTTTTTGGAAAGGGACTCGTGACACCAATGTATCAACCACACATGCACAATCAGGCCTAGATCTAGGGTCGCCTAGGTCTGCTAGACAGCTCCTAACTAGGGCTAGAAATAGGACCTCAAACCGCCTCTTCACGGACAAATACGTCCAGGTAAGTAGGAAGGAACCACCACTACAGTGGGCCTAATTAATAACCACAAGCCTAGACACCGCAATGTTGGTTAGGATAAACGGCCGATGCCTATACTAGTCCTTTTCCTATTGAGCTCGATGTCCTTAGGTCTGAGTCTAATCTTTTTTTTAATTAATTGTGGTCAATGCACATGGTTTAGGTGTTTTCTGGGGTCCTGGGAAGGGTGATGAAATCCCCACCCAATCTGAGTTTGCTCAATTAGCCCCTTAAGGTCCGGTTAAATTATGCAAAACAATAAAATTTCACTTGCAATCAATTTTTAGCGCGGCGCAAAGAAACCTGCACCAAATCTGTTATTTAGAAGGAGGAAGAAGAATTTTTTTAGCGCAAAAAATTCCTGCAGAAAATTTTCACAGTGGATATATTGTAGGTTGCACAGGGGGAGAATGAGGATCAACCCACAAAATTTGAGGTGCTGATGTGGCCAAATGAGCGCGGAACCGCGGTCTGGAGGCTACCAATGCGGCGGAAACGCGGTCGGGGGGTGGGTTCAGCCTCTGGAAAAACTTTTGTAGCTCCTGTTCACCAATTCTCCTTTGTCCTGATATGTACTTTTCTGATTTGCCCTCTGTAAATTTCCAGGTCCGCAATTCGTCGCTGTTCCTGCAGGATTCAGAAAAATATACCCTTTAAACAGATCAAAAATTGATAATTTTTGTATTTTTTATATTTTCAGATTTTTATAATTTTTTAAAATTTATATCAACCCGAAAATTCACAAAAAAAAATATTACGCCATCCCCGGCAATGGCGCCATTTGATTGATGTGTCAAAAACTATTTCTATAACCGCAATCAAGAACGGTGTCGCATGAAGTTAGCCGGTGAGTACGAGTCGGTCCACAGGGTTTTTGTGAATCTCCGATTCGTTCTTACGAGTTAATTCCGAAGGGTGTTCGGTTGATTATTAAATTTAAAAATCTAATTAACCTAGGGCAATTATCTAGATCTATTCTTGCTAGGGTTAGGTTTAGGGATGGTTTGGAAATGCAATTAAATCTCAACGCTTTCTATACCCGAATGAAGATCTGTGAGGAGTTATGTTAATTATCAATAAAGGGGATTAGATCCATTCGGGAAGGTGTTCCTTCCTCTAGGTTCTTGTCCTTCCTTTAAAGATCCTTACCCTAACCTCCATGGAAAACGCACGCAACCGGACCTTTACACTACGGTGTCATCGTTACCTCGAGGGGTAGGATGCCGTAGGGCGCGGTGTGTGCGCGTATGCATGGAGTCCTATTGTAAATATTTGGTGGGTAAGAAAGGGATGAGAGATCTCATCTCTCCAAAATCCTTCCCCAAAGCTAAACCCTAAACAAGTTCCTAGGGCATGAAATTAAATCTACCTAGGGCAAAGAATTGAAATCTAAACTAAGGCGAGAAATTAAATCTACTTACAGATGCATCCCTCCAATCATCCATGCAGGTTTGTCAGATCTGAATTTCTGAATGGAAAAGAAACACCGATGCTCTCCAAAAAGGATTTCTGAATTTTTATTAAAAGGATGCATACCTTTTCACAGATCTGGGAATACAATATATAGGAAAACAGAAAACCTAGGGTTACAGACTCTCGCACATGCGCAATTACAGATTTGACCTCTAAAAATCCCAACATCCGAACCTTCACACCGACACAAGAAGTCGGTGCCGACACGTGCAACAAACGGCTTCGGAACCGCGGCATTAGGGCACTTGGGCCGCGGTTCCGCGGCCCTTTGGTGGCCTTAGCTCACCAAACTTCTGGGACTCCTTATTAACTTCTTGGGCTTCCTATTTCCATTTGTATTTTCTCTTTTGGGCTTCTTATTCTCCTCCAGATATTTCAATGAATACTTGTAGCGATCTTTTAACCGTTCACTTGACTTTTTGGACCTTGCACTGTTCTTCGACTAGGCTTGACTAGGATCCGTCTACTTGTTGGTCAAAAGTCCCTTTTCTGCATCAGCTTTCGTCTTTTTCACTGTATTTGAATCAAAGCCCTGTATCCTGTAACATGCAACAAAAGTGCGTCAAGAGTACCTGTTTATTTATAAAACGGATAAGAATAGGGGAATGAAAAATGTAATATTATGGTCTGAACACAACCCCGTAAGTACCGGACTATGTTAAACTCTATCTAACATGTTAGCATAGTAGCTAGAAATTCGATCGGAGAAAAAGTCCCGAAATGAACCCGAAATTCATGTTTGCTGTCGATTTTTAAAGTTCTGTAAAAATTATAAATCATGCTTCAAAAATCGACTCAGGGTTTTTATAGTCTACTATAGAAAAACGGTCCAGAGATCCCACCAAACCACCGCGGAAACGCGGCAATAGCTTGCTATTGCCGCGGTTCCGCGGCCGATTAAGCTCCTCTCTGGATCGTCTTCACTGCAGTTTGTTCTATGGGGTATTTTGGGATTTTTGGTATATGTTTTTTCAGCCCAGATTTTCCAGAAAGAAAAATTTATTTTTGGGGCTTTAAAAACCGTATTTTGATCGAGTTTCTAAAGACTTAAGCTGACGGGTATTTCTTTGATGTGATATTTGTATTGAACGTCTGCTAATCGCTATATGTCGATTAGTGGGGGTTATACAAATCTGTGATCTGTAATGTTGCTGGAATGTGTATATGAATTCATTGGATTGTCGCGGGTGAATAGCCGGGGGTTGTGAGACGAGAGTTTTCTTTTCTTTCAATTCATGTAAATTTGTAAATTGATGTAATAATTATTTATATGGCCGCACAACCGGGTCGGGGTTGTAACCGTCATTGTATAATTTCTTTTTACTGTTTTTACTCCTAGGATAGACCCATGGAGGGGGTGCACAAACTACCGGGTATCCCGAAGTGCCGAGTGGCCTACTCACGGAGTTGAGGGAGGTTGCTTCGCTTCGGGTACTTGGCGGGTAGTTTGCCGCACCCGTAGGGGTCTTGGGTGGGGTATTGGCTATTCACCGCGACCGTGTAATCTGCTTTTCGTTACAGGCTCGTACGAATTGCGGATTCCTAGTATATCCAATGAATTCATCTGTGATCTGAAATGGCTATCATTGCAATATATCTATATATGATATTATTTAGGCGTTGCTTATGTTTTACAGCCGCGCTAGCCCAGCCCCCGCTTTGTCGTTAGTTAAGTAACCTAACGGGTAATGATGGGGCACCGTGGCGAATGCGAATGGCATAAGCGTACGTCATATTTTGGTTGTTTTCTGCAATGGTAGGATTAAATGATGGGACGGATTAAAAGAACAAATGCAAGAAAAATATGCATTAAAAGAACTAATGCAAAAAAATAAACCAAGTAAAAGTCGTTGGAACACTTTCGAAAACCCACTCGGTTCTTTTCAAAACCAACTTTTAAATGCGGAGCTTGAGCCACTCCTTTTAAAAGCTATCTCATTCCATCGATTATATCAAGTTCACTACGTTCACGGTTCCGCCAAAACCATCCGTAGCCCTCCATCATTTCAGTTAAATATTCGGTAGTATTCAAGCTATGTATTTTGACCTCACGCCAAGGCATAGTGATTGGTAGCTGCCGGATATTTATCTGTTGCACAGATAGAATGTGTTGGTTTGAGACAGTCGTACTGCCATTTTGGCCTACGTCAAGGGTAGGTACGGGTGGGTTCAAATTAACCTGGATAATGATGGGAAGAACTTGACATGTGACTTATGACATTTTGACCTCACGCCAAGGTCATAAGAGCATGGGGCAAAAATCCACATCGGGAGTTTCATAAGTACTGAAACTTGCTAGCACTGCATAACATTTGGAGTATGATGATTCTGGTAGGATTCCTTCAGTTTTTTCACGCGATGATATTTGGGTCCCGATCCTACTGTGAGTATATGCTACTCCTCGGGAAATTTCTCACTTAACGATCAATGCTATAAACTAAGTAGGTGTCTAGAAAGGTGTTAGCGGGGCTACGCCCACAGGGAAAAGAGGTTATTTAATTAAGGAACTTCGCGAAAGCGTTGGAAAACCTCCCTCGATGTACCGACACCAGCCTGGCCGAACGGTTAAGCAAGAATTGTACGGTGAGATTGATCCTGACTAATTCTTCCATTTTGGTTTGAGGAGGGATTCGAGAGACAGTGGGAGCCATCCTGTTTAGATAAACTAAAAACCACTCTAAACTTGCAAGAGCATCATGCTGAGTGTTTCTTCTCTCTCTCCTAATTGCAGCGACCGATCGACATGACGGGACTTAAGTTACTTCTAGATAAAAACATACTGACAGGGCCAAACTACAAAGATTGGCTCAGGAATGTCAAGATGGCAATCACTTACGACAAGCTGGGGTATCTTCTTACCAACAAAGCTCCCCCTGTCCCAGGTCCCAAAACCAGTGTCGCGGATAAGGAAATCCATAAGACCTGGGAACTAGACTGCGCGAAGGCCAAGTGCCTCGTGCTTGCCTCTATGGACAACGAACATCAGAGGAGGCACGAGAATATGGACCTCGAATCCATATTTCTCCATACAAAAGAACTGTATGGAGAGCAATCTCGTATCGCAAGATACGAAGTGTCGAAGAAGTTATTTTCGGCAAGATTGGCCGTCGGATCATCGGTAGCGGAACACGTGCTTTGGATGATTGGCTACATTGAGGAGCTCGCGGACCTTGGGACCACGTTGGAGAATGAGCTCTATACGGACTTGATTCTCCAGTCCCTTCCTTCCACTTACGCCCAGTTTATACTGAACTTCAACTAACAAGAAAAGGAAGTTGAACTTTCAGAACTCCTCAACATGCTGAGGAGCGCAGAGGGCACCCTACAGAAAGGTAGGGAAACATCCACTTTGTTTGTAGGAGGATCTTCTTCTTCTAGGTCCAAGGCGAAAGCCAAGGGAAAGAAGAAGAAAGCCCCCGCCAAACCAAGGAGCGGTGTTAGTAAAGTGGATACGAAGGGAAAGGCAAAAGCAACAAAGAAAGTGGGGAAGCTTGTGGATAAAGAAGAATGCTTCTATTGTCATAAGAGTGGACACTGGAAGAAAGATTGCAGGGCTTGGAAGGCCAGAACACAGGATCTGAAGCAGGTTGCGGCTTCAGCTTCAGGTATGTATGTTATTGAAAACTGTCTTTCAATAAACTCTACTTCCTGGGTATTGGATACCGGATCAGGATCTCATATCTGTAATTCTTTGCAGGCGTTGAGAACCGTAGGGTTTTGAAGGCAGGTGACATGACCCTCAAAGTTGCAAACGGAGCTAGCATGGATGCTAAGGCCGTGGAGGACTATCACCTGGGGTTGTCAGATGGACACATTTTGGTTTTGCGTAATTGCTATTTTGTACCCAACGCAACTTGTAATATCATTTCTGTATCTATGACTTCTAAAGATGGTTATGAATTTGCGTTTGTAAGTAATGTTGTAAACATTCACCTTAATCAAGTTCTGATTGGGTCAGGTACATTAAGCAATGGTATATACGTATTAAACCAACCACAGATTTTCAATGTCCAGAATACACACAAAAGAAAGTCTCCGGAAAAAAATCAGACTTTCTTATGGCATTGTAGACTGGGTCACATCAATGAGAGAAGGTTGACGAAGTTACAAACAGAAGGATATTTGAATTCGTTCGAATATCAATCATATGCCACTTGTCAATCCTGTCTCAATGGAAAGATGATAAAGACTCCGTTCACTGGACACGGAGTAAGAGCGAGCGAGCTCTTGGGACTCGTACACAGCGATGTGTGCGGTCCAATGTCTACACATGCGCGAAGCGGTTTTTCTTACTTCATTACTTTTACGGATGATTTTTCAAGGTTCGGACATGTCTTCTTAATGAAACATAAATCCGAAGCCTTTGGAAAGTTCCAGGAATATAAGAATGAAGTAGAAAAACAAACCGGCAAAAGTATCAAGATTCTAAGATCGGATCGATGTGGTGAATACTTGAGTGCCGAGTTCCTGGACTATTTAAAAGAGAACGGAATTCTCTCTCAGCTTACTCCTCCATACACTTCGCAACATAACGGTGTATCGGAGAGACGGAACCGAACCCTATTGGATATGGTACGGTCCATGATGAGTAACGCTGAGTTACCGCGATCATTCTGGGGATATGCGCTAGAATCAGCCGCATACCTTTTGAACCGAGTTCCCACTAAGACTGTGCCTACCACACCATATGAGTTATGGAGTAGGAAGAAACCCTATCTTCAATATCTGAAGATATGGGGATGTCCAGCTTTTGTCAAAAAGCAGCATGCGGACAAACTCGAGGCACGCTCAGTACTGTGCAAGTTTGTGGGATACCCAAAGAACACGAAGGGGTATCTTTTCTACCATGCAGAGGAACAAAAAATCCTTGTTTCTCGTAATGCCCACTTTCTAGAACACCAGTTCTTGGAAAAGGAAATTAGTGGGAGCGCAGTAGAACTGGAAGAAATTCCAGAACCACAGACTATTACTGAAAGCTTAGTAGAACCAGAGGGTTCAAAAGAATAGGACATTCCTACGCCGCTCCGCAGGAGTAGTAGGTAGTCTCATCCGCCCGAGAGATACTACAGTTTTCTTATAGACGGGGATAGAGAGGATTGCATCATAGATTTTGATGAGCCTACTAGCTTCCAGCAGGCCGTTCAGAGCGTTGACTCGGTAAAATGGCTGGATGCAATGCGGACCGAAATGGAGTCCATGTACACCAACAAAGTATGGACGTTGGACATTGCTCCAGACGGGGTAAAACCCGTAGGATGCAAGTGGATCTTCAAAAGGAAGATTGGTGTAGATGGACAGGTTGAGACCTATAAAGCTAGACTTGTTGCAAAGGGTTTTCGTCAAAGACCTGGTTTGGACTATGACGAAACCTTTTTCCAGTGGCTATGCTGAAATCCATTCGGATCCTTCTTGCCATTGCTTCCTTCCACGATTATGAGATTTGGCAGATGGACGTAAAGACCGCTTTTCTAAATGGAAATTTAGAGGAGTGTGTCTATATGGACCAGCCAGAGGGTTTCATTCAGAGTGGGAGCAGCGGAAAGGTGTTCAAGTTGCTTAAGTCCATCTATGGACTATAGCAGGCATCGCAGAGTTGGAACATCTTCTTTGATGAGACGGTCAAAGAATTTGGCTTTATCAAAAATCCAGATGAACCATGCATCTATAGTAGATTTGTAGCGAGAAATGTAGTATTCCTCGTTTTATACGTGGATGACATTCTCTTAATAGGAAATGACATTCCTATGCTACAATCTGTCAAGGGGTTCTTGTCACACAGGTTCTCCATGAAAGACCTGGGTGATGCCTCATACATCCTGGGGATCCGGATCCATCGTGATAGATCCAAGAGGATATTAGGACTTTCGTAGTCCAGGTACATCGACACCATACTGAAAAGATTCAGTATAGAAGATTCCAAGCGCGGTAACCTACCGGCTTGTCACGGGATCACCCTCTCTAAAGAGATGTCTCCCAAGACTGATTTGGAGAGGGATCGCATGTCTATTATACCCTAAGCTTCTGCGGTAGGCTCTATAATGTATGTGATATTGTGTACCAGACCGGATGTAGCTTATGCACTGAGTGTGGTAAGCCGGTATCAGTCAAACCCTGGGGAGAAACACTGGATAGCGGTAAAGAACATTCTCAAGTACCTGAGAAGGACTAAGGAGATGTTCTTGGTGTATGGCGGAAAAGACCTCCAGATCGAGGCCTTTGCTGACTCCAGCTTCCAGAGTGACAAGGATGATTCCAAGTCCATGTCGGGTTTTGTCTTTACCCTCAATGGAGGGGCGGTGTGTTGGAAGAGTTCCAAACATGAAACCGTTGCTGACTCGACTATGGAAGCGTAATACATCGCTGCATCTGATGCCACAAAAGAAGTCGTCTGGATGAGGAAGTTCTTGAAAGAACTTCAGGTGGTTCCGTCCATTGTTGATCCAATACCTCTGTATTGCGACAACAACGGGGCTATAGCTTTAGCGAAGGAATCCAGGTCCTATCAGAAATCCAGACACATCTTGAGGCGGTATCACCTGATCAGGGAGATCGTGGATCGCCAGGAGATCGAGGTTCGGAGGGTTGCTTCAGAAGATAACACTGCAGATCCATTCACCAAGGCCTTGCCCCAGACTCAGTTCGAGCGGCTGATCGAGATGATAGGTCTTCGATACGCCAGTACATGGCCTTAGTGCAAGTGGGAGATTGTTAGTGTATATGCCCTAGAGGCCATTACTGTATCATACTAGTTTGTATATTACTTAATGGAAGATTGGGATATTCACCTTGTATATACAATCTTGCTCAAAATAGTAGTATGCTACTTGGTTTATTTCTACTTCAATGTGTACAAGTGTTTATTTTATTATATCACCTGTACGCATTAGTGGAGCCCTTAGGATTTTTGCTTGATTACCAGCGTTGTGATGGCAGTCACACTAGTGGGGGCTGGGTAATCTATAAGCACATCCTTATGCAGGTCCCTAGTCGCAGGACTATCGAGACAGGGCATCGATACTCCGGTGTAGACTAGCGTATGCGCTTCTCATCCCAGCAGGGAAGATGGTCTGTCCCACAGCCGTCAGTACGTCGTACTTGAGATAGTATGCGGGTGCTCGTTGGGTTACGAGTACACTGGACAGGACTCGTCGGGAACTGATTGGTTGGTATTATACCTATCGTCAGTTATCAGTTCCCAGGTGACATGAGTACAGCTTAGTCCGCTGACTTGACACTGTCACTTCGCCTCGAGTGTGTTCCCACTGTACTTTGATTACTACCCTACCACGGCTCAAAGGAGTCGTGCAAACAGGTAGTACTTGGGTGCAGTCCCGAATGTAGGGTTCCTAGGCACTCCAAGGAGGTCACACAAGGCATCAACCAAGCCAATTCAAAATTTTAACGGTGCCGAGAAACCCTAACAAGATCGTTGGCTAGATATTTAGGCGACAAAGCAAACTAGTTAACACTTAACTACAAGAATACGGAAATACAACCTTTGTAGATCCGGTCCTCCACCTCCACGGCTCCGTGATGAAGTCCTCTCCGCTGTCCAAATCAAATCCCGGGCTCTAGCGTCGGCTTCATCGAAGAAAGAGCGGGCTAGGTCGTCGACGACGTGCCGAAGATGATCTACGTCGAGGCATCGCTAGATCAAGCTCCCACTTCACCAAGTCATGAAACTTGTGAAGAAAACACACTCTACTACTTGGCAAGAGGTAGAGGATGAAGAAATAGGAAGTGGGTAGACTTTAGAATTGGATTTCTCACTCTTTTTCATCAATCACCATTGATGAAGAAAGCTTTCTTCTTTTAAGATCAAGAAGAAGAAGAAGATAATGAATATATGATAAGTATTATAATAAGAATAATAAAATCATTCTTATCATAATCTTAACCATGGTAATGTGTAGAGAGTTAATCATGGTTGAATCGAATGGTTAGGGTTAAGCATGAGACAAAATGGTCACTTGGTCAAAGTCTTCATGAAGCTTCATAATACATATAAAGAAAGCCACCATTTTCTCATTATGCTTATTATTTTCCAAAACAAATAAATAAATAAATGAATGAATAAAAAAGAAAACCCTAACCATTACACAACCATGGTTTAATCTTTACACAAACCCTAGAGAGCATGTATCATCAAACATGATACAATCAAGTGCACAAAAAGTATATCACATATACAATGTGCACATCCGAGCGAGAAAATCCATTTAAAGTGAACCGATACTAGTTAATGCAAAGTAATATATCAAATATATAATTATGCATTAAATCATTAAATCAACACTTGATTTAACGATCCGGTCATATCGCATATCACAGACTAGTATCCAATGTATCGGCTTATCGAATCAATCCTTGAATCGATAACTAGGTTATATCGCATACAACCAATCGATACATTCATCGCGAGAATGAAATACGGTATCACATACACGCATTATTCTCGGTCCCGCACATATCTCATATGCGCTCCTATTTCGTTTCGCTTGAGCCAGGAAACCTCTATGTAGGACTCTAAAGACTCGTCAATACGCCGGCAGCAGGTGATGATCATATCAAACACCCGCAAGCCGCAAGCGGTCTGCTAAACGTAACGGCCACCCAGGTATTGAGCGATCAGAAGATCGACGAGCAAGCCCGCTCATACTCCTGTGAATCCAACCAGTAACACTTACCGTACAGTCCGGTCTGATCGTCTGATATGTCGCATATCTCGCCTAGGAGTGGTAAACGTCAGACCCCAATAGCTCGATAAGTCATGTCGATATGAGGTCTATAACAATTCGAGAAACTACTGATAACACTTACCAGTAAATCTCAGCAACCCTGGCCAGGGATTTCCGGTTATAGCCAATCGGACACAGCGCAACATCAACTCCCTATACCGGGAGAGACGAATCCCCTCCTATCGCTCATTGCCTCCATGTGACTCGGGACTGTACCCAAAACCCACCGTTTTGCACGCCCTCTTGGACGTGGTAAGATGGAAATCAAAGCACAGTGGGAACCACACAAGACTCTATGACGATCTCGGGTCAACAGACTACTCTGTACCAGTGTCACCAGAGAACTGCCATCTGACGTAAGGTATAATACCATCTGGGAGTTCTCGGCGAGTCCGTCCAGTGTACCCAGTCTCCACTGAGCACCCGTATATCATCTCTGATGTCAAACACCAATGGATATGGGATCATCCATCGCCCATCTGTATGGGTCGAGAAGGTATACGCTAGTCTACTCTGGTATATCGATGCCCCGTCTCGACATACCCTTGACTAGGGACTTTGAAGGATGTACTTATGGACTACCATGTCCCCACTAGTATGATCTGCATCATAGTCCAGGTAGTCAAGTACACATCCTAAGGGCTTTACCAACATGTAACAGAGAGACAATCAGTCTACACGTCAAGGTAAAGTGTAACCAGATAGCATACTATCATGTCGAGCAAGAAAGTCCTCCCTATATATGTCCCAGCATCCACTACAATATACATCCTATGTATAGTAATGGCCTCTAGGGCATACATATAACTAACAATCTCCCACTTGCACTAGGGCCATCTGATAGCAGTGGTTGCAGTATCTCATACTCAACCATCCCATAAAAGTCTCTCTCTGGGAAAAGGCCTTTGTGAGTGGAACCGCCGTGTTGTCCTCTGAGTCTACTCTCCTAACCTCGATCACCCTGGAGATCAACTATCTCCATGATCAGGTGATACTGCCTTAGAATATGTCTGGATCACTGATGGGACGGACGTTCCTTGGCATAAGCCACAACTCCATTGTCACACAATGGGAGGAACTAAGTTCATCTCATGAACAAATATACATCCAGACTGCCTCTTTGGTAGCATCTAAAGTAGCGATGTATCCTGCCTTTATTGTCTAGATAGCCACGGTATCTTTCTTGGAACTCTTCCAGCATACCGTCCTTTTACTGAGGGTAAAGACAATGCCTGTGACTGACTTTCAGTCGTCCTTATCAATCTGGAACCCTTCCAGTGATTCTCCCCAGGATCGACTGATACCATCTCACTACAACTAGTGAGAATCCTAACATCCAATTAGATCTATCTCATAGATCCAAAACCCAGGATTTAGGAGGTATCACTTTGATCCTTTATGGAGAATCATTGTGATAAGCGGAGATTGACCGAGCGTAGCATAGGAAACTCCTTCCCTATCAAGAGCATGTCATCCACGTACTCTACGAGGATCATCATCATACTCTCTACTACCTTTTTGTATATACAAGGTTCATCTACCATTTTGATGATGTCAAACTCTTTGACTAAGCCATCAAAACAGATGTTCCAACTCCGCGATGCCTGCTTTATCCTATAAAGCATCTTATACACGTTTATGCTGCTCCCACTGTCTACGAAGCCCTCTGGCTGTGTACTTATAGATGCTCTCTTCTAAAACATCATTTAGAAAAGCAGTCATGACACCCAACCACCAGATATCGTAGTCATGGTCTGTAGCCGTGGCAAGTAGGATCTGGATGGACTTAAGCATAGCCACTGGAAAAGGTTTCATCATTATCCACGCCTGGTCGATGACGAAAACCTTTAACAAGTCTATCTTTGAAAGTCTCAACTTTTCCATCTACACCAAGTAATCTTCTCAAGATATGCTTGCTCCTGATGGGGATTTAACCCTTCAGATATAGCAACCAAAGTCCATACTTTGTTGGTGTACATGGATTCCATCTCAGATCGCTAAGCATCCAGCCATTCTTACAGAGTCTTACTCCTGATGGCCAGCTCGAAACTAGTTGGGTCATCATCTCATGATGCAATCCTCGCTCCCACTGTCATAGAGAAACCGAAGTATCTCTCAGGTGGGTGAGGAACCCTACTAGATCGGCGGAGTGGCCGAGGTTCGTTGGTATCCACTGAATCCTTTGGTTCTACCAAATCATCTGCTGTAATTTGTATAGCTGGAACCTTTCCAGTCATACATAACAGATCTTGCCTCGAGCTTGTCCGGATTTTGCCTTTAGACATAGGCCGGACAACCCCAAATCTTAACTAACTTAAGATATGGGCTCTTCCCTTATTATATCAAATATGAAGTGGTAGGCAACTAATTTGACTGGAACCCAATTCAATTGGTATGCAGCTTCTCAAGTGCATAACTCCCAAAAGGAAATAGGGTAACTCAGCAGTACTCATCATAGAGCACACCATATCAAATAGGGTGTATCTGCTCCGCCCCGATATACCATCGTGCTATGGTGTATACGGAGGAGTAATGCTGAGAGAGAATCTCATTCTCCTTTAGAATAGTCCAGGAATTCCGTGCTCAAGTATTCTCCTCCTCGATCACATCAAAGGACATAATACTTGTACCCGTATTTTGGTTCTCTACTTCTAAATCATATTCTGTGAATATCTCAAAAGGTTCAGGCTTGTGTTTCAACAGGAACATATGTCTGAATCTTGAGAGATTATCAGAGAATGTAACGAAGTACAAAGAACCGGTCTTAGCAAGTGTAGACTGGGGACCTACATACATCAACATGTATCATCCCAAGAGTTCACTAACTCTTTCTCTGTTTCCAGTAAACGGAGCTAGTGTTATTATATCTTTGTGACATGACTGGCAAGTTTCACAAGATGTAGATTCAAACTGATTTAAATATGCATCTACATGTAACTTCAGCTAGTCGGGTCACATTGATATGACCTAGTCTACAATGCCTCAAGAAGAATCCGTTCATTTCTGAACTCTTCTTCTTGTGTGTGTTCCGTATACTAAGAACTGTAGTTTGATTTAGAACATCAATGCTTTTAGATAACGTGCCTGATCCGATCAACTTTTGACATAGGAAATGTTCAAAACATTATCCAACAATACAAAATTTTATCATTTCTTTACTAATAAAGAGACAGATATGATTTTGCATATCAGGTTCGGTATCTAATAACATTTGTTCAGAATCAATGTATTGGTAATACAGGGTGACAGTGACCAACAGACTTGGCTGCAACACTTGCCCCGTTTTCTGTCTCATGAAACTTATCACCCGTTCTCAGTTCTCTACCTTTCTGTAGCCCTATGTAACAGATTACATATCTGGGATCCTGATCTGGTATCACATACCCAGGACGTAGAGGATGAAGAGAAACGGTTCTTTGTAATGAACACACCCGAAGATGATGCATCAGCATGCACTCTCTTCGTTTGGGCGGCACGGGAATTCTGGTAATCCCAATTTCCTGCTCTGTCTTATAACAATTATAAGTTGGAGCGGGACCAACGTTCCCCAGCTCAGTATTACAAGCGGGTTCGGTCAATAATCCGTATTATTATCTTGATTAAGGCGTGATATGGTCGCTACCAGGAGAGAGAGAGAAGAAAACACTCAGCGTGCGCTCTTGCAAGATCAGATTGGTTATTATTTTATCTAATCAGGATGGCTCCCACTGCTTTTTATCAAATCATCCTTCAAACCCTAAAAGGAAAGACTAGCCGGGATTAATCACACACTACAAGTTCGCCAATCTTTCAGCCAGGCCAGTATCGGTACTTTGAGGGAGGTGCCCCGTGCTTTCGCACGAACCTAATTAATGTAAACCTCGTTTTCCCAGAGGCGTAACCTCGTTGACACCTTTCTAGACACCTACTTGATCGGCTAATTATAATGTGTAAAACTCTCCCAGGAGTAACTCTTACTCGCAGCAGGTATCGGGATCCAACTATCTCATAGAAGGTATGCAATCTCATTGCAAATTTCAACACTTGAAATTCCCGATAATATTTTGCCCCAAGCGATCTATGACCTTGACTGAGTCAACAAATCATAGACCACAAGTAAAGTTCAACCCGTCATTTCTCGATTGAATTAAACCCACCCGCACGACCCTTGACTGAGTCAACAAGGCCGCACGACTACCCTAATCCAATCGCATCATATGCTTTGCAGATAAGCACTAATCAGCTACCGCACACTACGCCTTGACTGAGTCAACAAACGCAGCACGAATACTAACTAGGACTTATCTGAAATGACGGAGGGCTACGTCAGGTTTTTAAGAAAACCTATTGCGTAATGAACTTGATATCGTTGTAGAATCAAATGATTTTAAAATGGAGTGTTTTTGAGGCTTTTCTAGTTTTGCTAAAGGAGTCACTCCCGGTGAAGGGATCGTCGGTCCTTTCCTCGTCGAATGAGGTGCGGGATATATCATATATATCACTGTGCAAAGCAAAAACTCTTAAAAGAAATCAAAAGAAAAACTGAGTGTGTAGCATCTGCCAGTTATTGCTAAAGGAGTCACTCCCGGTGAAGGGATCTCGGTCCTTTCCTTATTGAATAAGGTGCAGGATATATCACATATACCTCTGTGCAAAGCAAGAACTGTAGCTACCTGTTTTATTTTGAAATTCGATTCTACAACATCTTAGGTTTCTTTTATTTCATTAATCATATTAATGAAGTCCCATCATTTAAATACCTAAACATCACAGATAAATACGACGTACACTTATGCCATCCGCATTCGCCTCGATGTCCCCTCGTGCACCGTTAGGTTAGGTAACTAACGGCAGAGCGGGGCAGGGCTAGCGCGGGTGTAAAACATAAGTAACGCCTATATATAATATATCATATATACTATATACTGTATCCATCATAGAACATCACATGATCACATCACAGATATCGCAGCAGAAGAGACATATGAAACATTGGATATACTAGGACGTCCGTGTTTTCAATACGAGCCAGTATAAAACACGGATTCCACGGTCGCGATGAATAGCCAAACCCACACCCCAAGACCCCTACGAGAGCGGCAAGCAACCCTACCAATTCTAGAGTTGGGAGACCCGGACTCGACTCCTCGAGTTGGTCTTCCACTGGACTCCAGAACCCGGTTACTTGTGCTCCCCTCCTTGGGTCTATCCTAGTGCGGAAAAGTAAATAATATACATCAACGGTGACAACTTCCGCAACCTGGAAGCGCCCCAATAAAAGAATATTACATACAAGTTTTTACATGAATGAAAATGAAAAACACTCATCTCACATAAAAACCCCCGGCTATTCAAACACGACGATCCAATATAACATATCCAGCAACACATAACATCACATGTCATCAACGTAAGTAAATATGCGCATCCCAATTGTTGTTGACATATAGCAATGAAACCGGCGATATCACATATTACACTTACGGTCACAGAAAAAAAGTGTAAAACTACAACAGTTGGAATCCGCAACATCCTCATACATCACATGCCTGACCAAATGAATTTCTTAGACATCACATGCCTAACTATTATAAACCCCGCATTTTAGTCTCAAAATCGAAAACACTTTTCAATACCTAGTCGGGCAATTCAACAGGATTCCCGATAATTTGATCGAATGCTCGTCGCAAACTTCAGTAGGCGGCTGCACCCCCGATACCGTCGACGAAGTGCACCAAGGCGGAACACCGCTGCCGCGAGCACCCAAACGGATGCTTTCGGCGACGGGGTTCTCCTACAGTCACTTGGTCGGGGCTATGGAGTGAGGCTGTCTATTAAGTTTACCTGGCGAGTATCCGCGTACGCTACGTGATTGCGACGGACTTTTGATCACATCAAAATTCCGTGGCAACCGATCAAGTGAGACTAAACTGCTATGTTTATAACATTCATTCAGTTATCTCATAACTGATTGTGGATTCCAAGTATTGTATCACATTCCGGGTAAATAGAAAATGTTAAACTTTCCGATCGAACAATCGAACACTCAAGTTTTCTCGAAACAGCTCAACACATGAAACAAGTTCAAAAACAGTCAGTTCGTGCCTCAGTACCAACGGTCCAGCCGTAGAAGGGTCAAGCCAACGCCTCACATGTGGCACGCCGTACTGCCCCAAACTCGAAGGTTCAAAGGGCAGTTCAAGACGGTCACATAATCGAGTTAAGGTTTGTTGTTTTCTAGAGGGACCATCGCGTTACTTGCACTACTTCGAACGTCTTTAAACCACGGAAAAATCCAACACTTGGAAATTTCCCGACAGGGGAAAAAGTGGGTATTTATGTCCGATCGAACTTTTTAACATATTCTAAAATATCCGGAAAGCCACATAGACAAAGTCTGATAATCCGATCGAATCATGTACGCTCCAAAACACCCCAGAAAATTCAACTCTTGAATTCAAATTAAAAATTCCCATAAAATCCAGCACTAAAATATAGGAGTTACTGTGCAAGAATTAATAACAGATAAGACAAAAGGGCCGCGGAACCGCCGCATTAGCACGCTAATGCCGAGGTTCCGCCGCACTTTTATGGAATCATGTGATAATTTTTGCACCGTAATTCTTAGTTTTTCCTACTGAATTTTTTAGCAATTTTTAATTCACAAAAATCCAGGTTTTTGGAAAAAGTCCAGAGAGCATTTTGGAATCGGGGTTTCGGTTCGATCGGGTTTCAAACTCCGTCTACGCATCGCCTAAGGCTCTAGCTAGTCTCTGATACCACTGTAGGGTTCCTAGGCACTCCAAGGAGGTCACACAAGGCATCAACCATGCCAATTCAAAATTTTAACGGTGCCGAGAAACCCTAACAAGATCGTTGGCTAGATATTTAGGCGACAAAGCAAACTAGTTAACACTTAACTACAAGAATACGGAAATACAACCTTTGTAGATCCGGTCCTCCACCTCCACGGCTCCGTGATGAAGTCCTCTCTGGTGTCTAAATCAAATCCCGGGCTCTAGCGTCGGCTTCATCGGAGAAAGAGCGGGCTAGGTTGTCGACGACGTGCCGAAGATGATCTACGTCGAGGCATCGCTGGATCAAGCTCCCACTTCACCAAGTCATGAAACTTGTGAAGAAAACACACTCTACTACTTGGCAAGAGGTAGAGGATGAAGAAATAGGAAGTGGGTAGACTTTAGAATTGGATTTCTCACTCTTTTTCATCAATCACCATTGATGAAGCAAGCTTTCTTCTTTTAAGATCAAGAAGAAGAAGATAATGAATATATGATAAGTATTATAATAAGAATAATAAAATCATTCTTATCATAATCTTAACCATGGTAATGTGTAGAGAGTTAATCATAGTTGAATGGAATGGTTAGGGTTAAGCATGAGACAAAATGGTCACTTGGTCAAAGTCTTCATGAAGCTTCATAATACATACAAAGAAAGCCACCATTTTCTCATTATGCTTATTATTTTCCAAAACAAATAAATAAATAAATGAATGAATAAAAAAGAAAACCCTAACCATTACACAACCATGGTTTAATCTTTACACAAACCCTAGAGAGCATGTATCATCAAACATGATACAATCAAGTGCACAAAAAGTATATCACATATACAATGTGCACATCCGAGCGAGAAAATCCATTTAAAGTGAACCGATACTAGTTAATGCAAAGTAATATATCAAATATATAATTATGCATTAAATCATTAAATCAACACTTGATTTAACGATCCGGTCATATCGCATATCACCGACTAGTATCCAATGTATCGGCTTATCGAATCAATCCTTGAATCGATAACTAGGTTATATCGCATACAACCAATCGATACATTCATCGCGAGAATGAAATACGGTATCACATACACGCATTATTCTCGGTCCCGCACATATCTCATATGCGCTCCTATTTCGTTTCGCTTGAGCCAGGAAACCTCTGTGTAGGACTCTAAAGACTCGTCAATACGCCGGCAGCAGGTGATGATCATATCAAACACCCGCAAGCCGCAACCGGTCTGCTAAACGTAACGGCCACCCGGGTATTGAGCGATCAGAAGATCGACGAGCAAGCCCGCTCATACTCCTGTGAATCCAACCAGTAACACTTACCGTACAGTCCGGTCTGATCGTCTGATATGTCGCATATCTCGCCTAGGGGTGGTAAACGTCAGACCCCAATAGCTCGATAAGCCATGTCGATATGAGGTCTATAACAATTCGAGAAACTACTGATAACACTTACCAGTAAATCTCAGCAACCCTGGCCAGGGATTTCCGGTTATAGCCAATTGGACACAGCGCAACATCAACTCCCTATACCGGGAGAGACGAATCCCCTCCTATCGCTCATTGCCTCCATGTGACTCGGGACTGTACCCAAAAACCACCGTTTTGCACGCCCTCTTGGACGTGGTAAGATGGAAATCAAAGCACAGTGGGAACCATACAAGACTCTATGACGATCTCGGGTCAACAGACTACTCTGTACCAGTGTCACCAGAGAACTGCCATCTGACGTAAGGTATAATACCATCTGGGAGTTCTCGGCGAGTCCGTCCAGTGTACCCAGTCTCCACTGAGCACCCATATATCATCTCTGATGTCAAACACCAATGGATATGGGATCATCCATCGCCCATCTGTATGGGTCGAGAAGGTATACGCTAGTCTACTCTGGTATATCGATGCCCCGTCTCGACATACCCTCGACTAGGGACTTTTAAGGATGTACTTATGGACTACCATGTCCCCACTAGTATGATCTGCATCATAGTCCAGGTAGTCAAGTACACATCCTAAGGGCTTTACCAATATGTAACAGAGAGACAATCAGTGTACACGTCAAGGTAAAGTGTAACCAGATAGCATACTATCATGTCGAGCAAGAAAGTCCTCCCTATATATGTCCCAGCATCCACTACAATATACATCCTATGTATAGTAATGGCCTCTAGGGCATACATATAACTAACACCGAAGCACTTGGAGGCAGTGACGGTTAGACAGGATTCGTCTCTCCCGGTATTGGGGGTTGATATCGCGCTGTGTCTAGGAGAGCCATTACACGAGTAGTCCCTGGCCAGGGCAAGCGAGATATACTGGTAGGCTTCCAGTGTTATCTCAGGGTGTTTTGGGCTTCACTCCGACATGACTTGTACCGCTATTAGGGGACTGACGTTTACCGCCCCTAGGCCCGCCATGCGATGTATCAGACGAACAGACCGGACTGTACGGAGACTGTCACAGTCAGACTCAGTAGGAGTTCAGATGGGTTTCACCTTGTCTGTCTTCTTGTCGGCATCTACCTGGGGACCGTTACGCACAGCTAGTGCCACTTGCGGTCTGTGGTTAAACCCACTGCCAGCGTAGTGTCGAGTCTTTAGAGTCCCACACAGAAAGCTATTCGCCTTTAGGCAAAAGAGTAGAGGCCGCATGGTTTTGCGACAGGGTTCGGTCACATCCGTGCACTTGCGCACGTACAGTGTCCGGACAGTTAACACTAGCGGGCTTTGGTTTAAGCCAGATCCTAGTGTACGTTTTGGGATTGGTTTTATCTCGTTTGTATTCGTGTTCCTCAGAACGCGGATGCGGGTGTGTATGCACAGTTGACAGAGAGACAGAGGCAGAGTATTCTCATTGGGGTTGTTGACTGTTGACTGTTGACAGTAGACTGTTGACCATTGACTTTTGCTTAACCCTAATGAGAATAAGATATATGATTAACATTAATATTAATTAAGTATTATAATAACATGGTTGTTGAGGGGTTGACTTTGTTGACTTGTTGACTTTGTTGACCGGTTGACTAGGTTGGACTAGTTGACCATCATCATGACAATGGCTATCATGACAATGGCAAAGACTTTTGCTTGCTTGTTTATTTATGCAAAATGAGTGCATGAAATGATATAGCCATTTTGACTTAAACCATTTACACAATACTTGATTACTATTTTTGTTATGATGGCTTTTGGACTATGAGAGGTGAGAATGAGAAGAGTATGGTTCATTCTATTATTTTCTTTCTCTCTCTTGAGCTCTCTCATTCTCAAGCTCTCCCTCTTCCTCTTGCTCTCTCTACCTCAAGGCAAACCATTCTCATGTGTTGGGACTCATTGCCTTAGAGACAAAAAGACACCAAAACATTCCTCTACTCATTCTAGTTCACAAGGCTTAGCAAGCCAAGTGATCTAGTTTCTTCAAAGTTCGAAGAAGAAGCCAAAGGTAGAAGCTTTCGGGTGGATCCATCTTCGGCGCAAGGAGGCGACGAGGTGAGGCCGATCCGTACACTGGGAGGAGTCGAAGACGAAGGAGTTCAAGAAAGGTATAGCCCCCTAACCGAGTAGGTAAACTCTTGTTAGGTTGTTAGTTAGTAGTTTAACAAAGATCCGTATTGGTAGTCCATGTTACCACCCTCTTGAAAATCGTTTTTCACCAATTTTGCAACCCCGTAAGTACCGGGGAAGGGTAGCATGGACTTACAGTATAATGTCTTCCATACAAAATCCCCCGGTAGATGTTTAGTCTACTCATCGGAATACGTCGAATCAATTCAGATCACCAATCCTTTCCCTTTCCATGCAGCCTCCGAAGTTTCCGTATTCGAATCTAATATTGAAATTAACTTGTATAAGAAACGGCTAACTCCGATACGGCAAAACATGAAAACACAAGTGTTAAGTATTAACTATACCATGTACGACAATTCTTAACTATCTAACACTTATACCAACTGAGATTTAACCCCTCGCTGTTCGTAACAGAAAACAGATTCGAGTTACGAAACGACCGTGTCGTGTTTTAAACGTTTTAACCCTATTTCAGATATTAACTCCCAGATTTTATATACTGTTAAATTAATTTTAATAAACAATACCAGAATATCCCAACACCTATAAAGAGACCTACCCTAAAACCCAAAACACCTAACCCCATCAAAAATTAAAGCACTGTTTGGTTAAGTTATTTATTATCTATGTTTTAGCAGATCTACACAGAGCCTAAATTTCCCTAAAGTACAAAATTTCCGATATCCGATTTCCATAATTTAATGTTTACAGAACTAAAATCCTACTGAATTTAAGAATTATACATACTGAGGATGGTTGAAAGGTTTTCTCCAAGATACGAAGTCCTAAGCTCCTAGCTTGATGGTGAAACCCTTAGCACCTACTTCTTCTTCTCTTCTCTCTTTTTCTTATTTTCTTTTGTGTGTTTTATGTTCTTTCTTTCCTTTGATATTTTCTGATTTTAATTTTTGTTAAATTGATCTGAACACTTGATATAGGGTAAAGGGAATGAGTGAGGTATAGGAGGAGGTGTCACCAAATAAGGGTGTGGTTGTTTCATGTAAGGTGGAGGTGTTGTGCATGAAGTGTGCATGCAAGAAGGATATGTCCATGCCTTATCACTCCAATTTGTGTTGTTTTTGTGATAATTTCAGAACTAAAACATTATCTAACCCCTTTTTCATTTACACCCTCAACATTTCCAAGTATGCACAATTTCCTAAACTTTACACAAAAACCCTTCACTACCTATGTTATTATATAACACCATTCTTATAAAAATGAAGCTAAATTTCACACTAAAACCCTTGTAATTTATTAATATTACACACTGAAATTTCAATTTAATTTGTTTCACATACTACTTATGAAAATGCCCTATTTTGTTTTAATAAAATTTTTTAATTAACATTTTATTATTTAATTAATTAATTTTATTTATTTCTAAATTTCCAAAATGTTACAATATTTCCCCCTTAAGAAAATTCGGTCCCCGAATTTAAAACCTAACTATACGTACCTTCAAAAAGATGTGAAATTTCTTCCACATCGCATCCTCAGTCTTCCAATTGATCTCCTTGCGATTCATTCCTCGCCAAAGAACCTTTAAAGATGGAAGTACCCTTGATCTCAGTTTCTTTGCCTGCCGGTCTAGAATAGCTACTGGATACACTGTGTAGGATAAATCTGGCTCAAGCTGTAAGGTCTGATGCTGGATCGCGTGAGAGGGATCGTGAAGATACTTGCGAAGCATAGACACGTGAAACACCGGATGCACATCGGGAAAACTCGGTAGAAGTGCTAAACGATAAGACACAGCACCCACTCTCTCCAGAATCTCGTAGGGTCTGACATATCTGGGGCTGAGCTTCCCTCTTTTTCCCGAAATGCATCACACCCTTCATCGGAGATACATGAAGGAACACATGATCTCCCACATCAAACTCGAGTCTACGACGGCGTCGATCGGCATATGATTTCTGTCTGCAATGTGCGGCTCTCATCCGGTCCCGTATCAACTGGATCTTTTCTGTAGTCTTATGTACTATCTGCTATCCCAACATGCTACACTCACTGAGTTCTATCCAGCAAACGGGTGATCGACATTTCCTCTCATACTAAGCTACAAAAGGGTGCCATCTGGATCGTCTCCTGAAAACTGTTGTTGTACGAGAATTCTATCAAAGATAACTGACGATCCCAACTACTACCGAAATCAAAGTTGCAAGCTCAAAGCATATCCTCTAGAGTCTGAATGGTCCGCTCTGACTGACCATCTGTCTGTGGGTGAAAAGCTGTACTAAAACTCAATCGTGTACCAAGAGCTTCTTGAAGTTTCTGCCAAAGCCTGCTGGTAAACTGTGTACCTCTATCGGACACTATGCACATCGGAAACCCATGTAATCGTACCATCTCGTCGATATAAATCTGAGCATACTGTGCAAACCCATACGTCATCTTTACCGGAAGAAAGTGAGCTTCCTTTGTCAATCTATCTACAATCACCCAGATGGAATCATACCCTCTGCTAGTCCTGGGTAGACCCACAATGAAATCCATGGAAATCTGCTCCCATTTCCACTCCGGAATGTGTAAGGGCTGCAACTCTCCTGCCGGTCTCTGGTGCTCTGCCTCGACTTGCTGACAAGTCAAGCATCTCGAAACAAACTCCGTGACATGCCTCTTCATTCCTTCCTACCAATAAACATCCTTCAAGTCATGATACATCTTGGTGGAACCAGGATGAATACTATATGCTGATCGATGGACTTCTTCTTAGATCTCACGTTTCTGTCCCTCCGAATCCAGCACACAAAGACGAGTCCCAAAACGTAATACTCAACGATCATTTATCACGAACTCGGACTTCCTGCCCTGCCTAACCTGATCCATGATCTCCGACATACGAGCATCTGCGGTTGTGTCTCTCGAATATGATCCAATAACTGAGGACGGGTGCGAACATGCGCTAACTATCCTCCTGTCGATGTGAACTCAAACTGTACACGGTTATCACATAGAATCTGCCAGTCTGCGGATGATTATCTCTGGACTGTGCTCAAATAAGATAAGCTACCTTCGGGACTCCGATTTAAAGCATCTGCTACAGCATTCGTTTTGCCCGGATGCTAACGAATCTCGCAATCGTAATCCTTCACCACTTCCATCCATCGCCGCTGCCTTAGAATCAGATTCCGTTGCCGAAAAATATACTTCAAGCTCTTGTGATCTGTAAATATCTGGCACGACTCACCGTACAAGTAATGCCTCCATATCTTCAGTGCAAAAACCACCGCAGCTATCTCTAAGTCATGAGTGGGGTTGTTCTGCTCGTGCCTCTTCAACTGACGAGAAGCATAAGCTACAACTCTGCCGTGTTGCATTAACACATAGCCTAAACCCACTCGAGAGGCGTTACAATAAACAACAAACCACCCGACCTAGAAGGTAAAGATAAGGCCGGTGCAGTCGTCAAGCGAGTCTTCAACTGCTAGAAACTCTGCTCACACACATTTTTCCAAAGAAATGGAACTTCCTTTCTAGTCAATCTGGTCAACGGTGCAGCAATCCGAGAAAAATCCTGCACAAGGCATCGATAATAACCGGACAGACCCAAGAAACTTCTAATCTCCATAATTGACAAAGGTCTGGGCCAGTGTTGTACTGCTTCGATCTTCTTTGGGTTCATACATATACCATCTCTCGTCACTACGTGACCCAAGAAATCCACACTGTCCAGCCAGAAAGCACACTTGGAAAATTTAGCGAACAGCCGATGCTCCTTCAAGGTCTGTAATGTGATACGCAAATGCTGCTCGTACTCCTCCCGGCTTCAGGAATAAACAAGAATATCATCAATGAATACAATAATAACTTGATCAAGGAATGGCCTAATAATGCGGTTCAGCATATCCATAAAAGCTGCTGGGGCATTGGTGAGTCGGAACGACATCACCAGAAACTCGTAATGCCCATACCGTGTGCGAAAAGCAGTTTTCGGAATATCATCCTTCTGAACTCTCAACTGGTGATACCTTGACAGCAATTCAATCTTCGAAAACTAGCCAGCTCCCTGCAGCTGATCGAATAAGTCATCGATACGAGGTAGTGGATAACTATTTCGCACAGTAACTCGATTCAGCTGCCTGTAGTCTATGCACAGTCTCAAGCTATCGTCCTTCTTATTAACAAACAAGACAGAAGCTCCCCACGGCGATACACTTGGACGAACAAGCCCTCTATTTAACAACTCTTGCAACTAACACTTGAGTTCTTTCAACACCGTTGGGGCCATCCAATAAGGTGGTATAGAAATAGGCCCCGCACCCGGAATCAAGTCAATGCAAAATTCAATATCACGATCGGGCGGTAATCTTGGGAATTCAACAGGAAACACATCCGGAAATTCTCGTGCGATCGGAACCTGGTCCAACGGGACTTCAACGGCTCCAACATCCTGAACAAAAGCAAAGAATCCACGACAACCCTTCTTCAAGAGTCGCCCCGTACAAAGAGCGGAAACCATGATGGCAGGAGTTATATTACAGTCTCCTCGCACAACAAATATCTGTTCACCCGGAAAACAAAATCTGACCACTTTTCCCTGACAATCTACATAAGCATGATAAACGGCCAACCAATCCATACTATGAAGTATATCAAAATCTAACATGTCCAAGATAATCAGATCAATTAATGAATCCCTATCACCAATATGTACTGAACAAGACCTGAATACGTATCGAGCTATAAAGGAATACCCCCACTGGAGTAATCACAACTAGTGGTAACTCTAACAATGACGACTCTCTCCCTATAGAAAACGCAAAGCGTGTAGATACATAAGAATGCATAGAACCAGGATTAAATAAAATATGTGCATTTAAGGAACATACGAAAAGAGTACCTGTCATGACTTCATTGGATGCCTGGGTATCCCGTGGAGTCAAAGTAAAGACCCGAGCCTGGCCCCTACTAGCATCCTGATATCCTTCCATAGAGTCTACAATTCCTAGCGAAATGCCCTGAACTTCCACAACTAAAATAGGTAGATGGGGGTCTCTGCTCATCGGGGTACGAACTGAACATTTGGCCCTGAGTCCGACCTCGACCAAAATTGCAGCCTGGAATATATCTGCCTCGACCTCCTCGTCCTCTCAAATTACGACCGTCACCACCACGGCCTCTATGGGCATTGATCTGGCGTGGAACAACAACAGGTATAGGAGGTAATGTGCTCGGAGGAGGTGGTGAAGATAGTGAAGTCACATGTGAGACCGATGCCTCACCCTGTCGCATCACGGGACAATTCCGAATAAAGTGATACGGACTCCCACACCTGAAGCATCTTTGCACGGGCTGCTGAACATATGGGTATAAGTAACATAACTGGTCCCTAAAGAATCCGCCACGACCTCTACGAACTTGTCTAGGAGCTAATGTACTAGTATGAATTCGCCTTGGTCTCTGAACAACCGTACGTGGAGTAATGGCCGATCTCCGTGCTTAACTAATCTCTATCCAGGACCTGATCACTTAGCGCATCTCCTGAACACTCGCCTCCATCCTAGCTATACTATCAATATAGGGTGGATCAATCTGTTCCTGAAAGATAGGCGCATTGCCTTGGTCTGTCCTCGTCTCAGACGAGCCCACTCCAATCTCGTCTCTAACAGCGGCCCCATGAGTCCTCGTAGTCATTGATGACTTAGTGGCTAGAGTAAGAAATAGGATTGATAAGGATATTGTAATTGAATCACAGGATACATGGAATCAAGAAAGGAAGTACGAATAAATATGTCATAAGGTCACTAAGGCTGAGTATCGTAGCGTAAATATGCCGCGGAACATATGTACGGTACTCTACTCATCCTAAATCACCAACTCCATCAACCAAGGGTTAACCTACGTAACGAAATTAAAGCCTACTATATCAAATTCACAACTCGGTTCCGTAAGGTTAATCATCAGCTCTGATAACAACTTTGTCACGACCCAAAGTTTGGATGTGACCGACACTTGGATTGTAAAATATCTAAAGATATCGACATAATCCGAGTAAGCCAAAACCCAAGATCAAAAACCCTCTTTGCGAAACTTTAAGAAAAATTTAGTTTTTAAATAAAAATTTAGTTTTTAAATAAAAATTTCAATTTTTAAGTATTTAAGATCCTAACAGTAACTCCCTTTTTAATTAATAATAACAGCAGTTATACAGTGTTTAATTAGGTTGCATCCCTAGTTGGGAGCAACGATGCTAACAGTGGAAATCAATACATAATTATAATACGACATCAAAGAAGAGTCTCAGACATAAATAAAAGAATTATCATTTAACACAACTAAACGATCTCATCTGTCGAAATAATATACATATAACCATATATCGTTCTAAGTCATTAGATAGGGTCTGATGGAGAAACTCTAGATTCAATATATAATACCAAAGAGGAGGTTACTACATAGGTAACCCACCTAGCAAAAAGAGCGATAAATTGATAAGTGGATCTGTCTGCTGCTATACGTCCATTCGACTCCAGCAAGGAACTGTGGCACAACGGGTGTGAGTTGCCAACTCAGTGAATAAAACTAACATATATCTGCTGATTATGTAAGTATGCTGAACTAGAACTAATATCAACAATGATGAATGTGATGCATATAACAAGTGGAAGCATGAATCAGTATTACTCAATGTATAAATCAAAACTGAAATCTCATCAAATATTTTCCAAATAAGGTTCATTTTCTTCCCGGGTCCAACATCAACACAAATTTTCGGTATTTCATCAGGCATCATTCCCCGAACAATCCTGTCAATCAATTAACCCCGGTCGGTATCACCCAGATATCCGCCATATTTACCACAGACTCCGGTATCGAGTATCCTCGTTAGGCACCCCGCCTAAAGTGCGGCTCCTGCCCTTCGGCCCCAACCGGATCCACCATGAATCCGGCTGTATAGCTACACCACCCATCCCAGATATACATAAGAAATTCCGCAACCGTATAGCTACCCCACCCGGTTCGGAACAAAACCAAATAAAAAAACGACATTTCATGGTGGACATGTCACATCAATCATGAAAATCATTAAATCCTTTCAATAGTGTATAAAACTCAAAACCAAAATCAGTAGTAATCCAATGGATCTTATATCAGAACTACAAATACTTGAAGATAAAACATGATAAAATTTATGGAAGATAACTACCATTCTTGATATTTAAGGTATGATGGAAATCATATTTACTATAATAAGTACTAAGTGTATATGTGACATGTTAATATCGACGAGGTGTAGTGTAATATGTAGATATGTGCATGTACAGCATGACTCATCGATAATTTGTGCAGTATTCTAGCAATTGTTAACATGATAATATTTATATATATGAATGCGTACGATCAAATTTTATAAACGAAGGAACGATTGTAATTTAAACTTAAACCACGGGCGTATCACGCCATCCATACAAAATCCCCCGGTAGATATTTAGTCTACTCACCGGAATACGTCGAATCAATTCAGATCACCAATCCTTTCCCTTTCCTTGCGGCCTCCGAAGTTTCCGTATTCGAATCTAATAATGAAATTAACTTGTATAAGAAACGGCTAACTCCGATACAGCAAAACATGAAAACACAAGTGTTAAGTATTAACTATACCATGTACGACTATTCTAAACTATCTAACACTTATACCAACTGAGATTTAACCCCTCGCTGTTCGTAACAGAAAACAGAATCGAGTTACGAAATGACCGTGTCGTGTTTTAAAAGTTTTAACCCCATTTCAGATATTAACTCCCAGATTTTATATACTGTTAAATTAACTTAAATAAACAATACCAAAATATCCCAACACCTATAAAGAGACCTACCCTAAAACCCAAAACACCTAACCCCATCAAAAATCCGGCGACGCCGTATCTACCCCAATCCTCGCCGGCCAAAATCCGAGCAGGAAGGTTCGTCTTCTTATGGTTTATTCTAGATCCCACATACAATATTAAGGCACTGCTTGGTTAAGTTATTTATTATCTAAGTTATAGCAGATCTTCACAGAGCCTATAATTCCCTAAAATACCAAATTTCCGATATCCGATTTCTACAATTTAACGTTTACAGAACTAAAATCCTACTGAGTTTAAGAATTATACCTACTGAGGATGGTTGAATGGTTTTCTCCATGATACCTAAGTCTTTAGCTCCTAACTTGATGGTGAAAACCCTTAGCACCTACTTCTTCTTCTCTTCTCTCTTTTTCTTATTTTCTTTTGTGTGTTTTATGTTTTCTTTGTTTCTTTTGAAATTTTCTGATTTTAATTTTTGTTAAATTGATCTGAACACTTGATATAGGGTAAAGGGAATGAGTGAGGTGTCACCAAACAAGAGTGTGGTTGTTTCATGCAAGGTGGAGGTGTTGTGCATGATGTGTGCATGCAAGAAGGATGTGTCCATGCCTTATCACTCCAATTTGTGTTGTTTTTGTGATAATTTCAGAACTAAAACATTATCTAACCCCTTTTTCACTTACACTCTCAACATTTCTAAGTTTGCACAATTTCCTAAACTTTACACAAAAACCCTTCACTACCTATGTTATTATATAACACCATTCTTATAAAGATGAAGCTAAATTTCACACTAAAACCCATGTAATTTATTAATGTTACACACTAAAATTTCAATTTAATTTGTTTCACATACTACTTTTGAAAATGTCATATTTTGTTTTAATAATTTTTTTATTAATATTTTATTATTTAATTAATTAATTTTATTTATTTCTAAATTTCCAAATTGTTACAACATTGGAACCATTTCCAACTCGGAGAGTGATCACCGGTCTTCAAAACTCTGCTATTTTTCAAGCCTTGCATAGAATTGCATATATGAGAACCCGAACCGGTATCTAATACCCAGGAAGCAGAGTTGATAGAAAAACAGTTTTCAGTCACAAACACACCTGAAGCAGAAACATCACCATGCTTCTTTTTGTTGAGACCAGCAATATACGCGACACAATTCCGCTTCCATTGCCCCGACTTCTTGCAATAGAAACATTCTCCTTTTCCCGACTTGTCAACCTTGGATTTGTCTCTTCCTTGTTCCTTCTTGATTCCACCTCTCGGTTTGGTGGATTTCTTCTTATTCTTTCCCTTGACTTTGGCTTTTAGGACGGAAGAGGAAGATTGTCCAACAATCAGAGAGGGAGACTTCGCTTTAAGCGTGCTCTCCGCATTTCTCAACTTATTGAGAAGTTCGAGTATGACTTCTCCATGATATGCATGTTGAAGTTCACTATGAATGGAGAAAAGGAAGAGGGAAGAGTCTGTACAACAATATCAGTATATTGCTCGTTCTCCATTGTCCATCCGAGACCCTCAAGCTCTTCAATAAGAGCTATCATCTTCAAAACGTGATCTCCTACTGGTGTGCCAGGAGCCATCCGTATCTGGAATAGCTTTCGAGATGCTTCATATCGTTAGAAAGGTGATTGCTCCCCATACAACTCTTTTGTATGGAGAAGATAGATTGAACATCCATATACTCGTGCTACTTTTGATGTGTATTATCCATCGATACAAGCGCGAGGCATTTGGCAGTAGCATTGTCAATATCCCACGTTTTGCGTATCTCTTTATCTGCAACAGAAGATTCAGGGCCTGGGCTGGGAGGGGCTGAGGCAGTGAGGACATATGGTACTTTATCATATGTGAGAGCAATGTTAATGTTCCTCATTCAATCTTTATAGTTCGGCCCATTTAGCTTACTTTTCTCTAACAATAGCTTATGTCCAGTCATGGTTATCTGCCATTAGGAGAGAGAAATGAATACACTCAGCGGAAGCTCTTGCAAAGATCAGATTAGTTATTTATCTTATCTAATCGATGTCTCCCACTGCTATTATCAAATTTTCCTTCAAACCTTAAAAAGAAAATTTAGCCAGGATTAATTACATTCTACAACTTCGCTAACCGTTCGGCCAGGACATTGCCGGTACTTCTGAGGGAGGTTCGCCGTGCTTTCTCACGGACCTAATTAAAATAAACCTTATTTTCCCAAAGGCATAGCCCCGTTGACACCTTTCTAGACACCTAATGGGTTAGCTAATTGTAAAGTGCAAAACTCTCCCGGGAGCAACATTTGCTCACAGTGGGATCGGGATCCTACTATCACATAGAAGGTATGCAATCTCATTGCAAATTTCAACACTTGATACTCCCGATATGGTTATTGCCCCTAGCACTCATGACCTTAACTATAGTCAACAAATCATAATTACTAGTCAAGTTCTTCCTGTCATTTCATGATTAACTAGACCCACCCATATGACCCTTAACTATAGTCAACATAATCATATGAATGTCCTAACTAATCGCATCATATGCGGTGTAGGAAGACATCAATTAGCTACCGTACACTGCGCTTTAACAATAGTCAAAATTTTCAAGAGAACGTGCAAAACGATGGCTTTTGGGTACAGTCCTGAATCACATAAAGGAAATGAGCGATAGGAGGGGTTTCGACTCTCCCGTTATTGGGAGTCGATGTTGCGCTGTGCTCGATTGGCTATAACAGGAAGTCCTTGGCCAAGGCTGCTTCAGAGATATACTGGTAAGTGTTATCAGTAGTTTCTCGACCCGTTATGAGCCTCATATCGACATGACTTATCGAGTTACTGGGGTCTGACGTTTACCACCCCCAGACGAGATATGCGACATATCAGACGAAGAGACCAGACTGTGCGGTAGTTTTACTGATTGGATTCGCAGGAGTACAAGCAGGCTTGCTTGTTGATCCTCTGATCGCTCAATACCCGGGTGGCCGTTACGTTTAGCAAACCTCTTGCGGCTTGTGGGTGTTTGATATGATCATCACCTGCTGCTGGCGTATTGACGAGTCTTTATGGTACTACACAGGGGTTTCCTAGCTCAAGCGAAACGGAGTAGGAGCACATATGTGATATGTACGGGACCGAGATTAATGCGATATGTGATACTGCATTCTATTCTCGCGATGTGTGATATGATTAGTTATATGTGATATAGCTGGGTTACCGGATAAGGTGTTGATTCGATAAGATGTTACATTTGATATTAGTCGGTTATATGTGATATAACAGGATTATTAAACCAAGTGTTGATTTAATAATTTAATGTATAATTATATATTTGATATATTACATTACATTAACTAATATTAGCTCACTTATGATTTCTTTTCTCACATTTGATATACTTTACATATATGTGATATATGTATTGTTCTCTTTTTGGCACAAATTATATATGTGATATGAGTGTGTCATGCTAGGTTACACTTGCAACATAGTTAGTATGAGACTCAAACCATGCTAGGTTAAGTTAGGGTTTTATTTTTTCTTAAGGTTCTTAAACATTTGGATAACGAGTCATGGTTTAAAGCTTGTAGAAGCTTATAGGTTTCATTGACTAAGTTCACTTGTTTGTCAAGCTTAAGATATTTGTTAACCCAACCCTTAACTCATAGCTATAGTTTATTCTCTATATGAGTTAGGCATGACACTAACTCACCATGGTTGCAATTCTAACCTCACACAATAATTCATTTGATGAGTTAATTCTTCTTCTTCTTCTTCTTCTCCTCAAAGCTTTCTAGCTTCAATGGAGATATGAGAAAAAGTGTGAGAAAATCATTTCTAAAGTGAGCAAACTTCCTACTTGTCAGGACCCAAAGTTCGGCCCGTGACCGGCACTTAACCACATAACGTCTACAGGCATAACGCGACTAAGTAAGCCGAAACCCAGAAATCAAAACCATTAAATTTAGAGTGTTAAAACATTTTTGTAAAAACAGTTATAAATGTTTATAAAACTTTAATTAGTTTAGTAGAAAGCCTTTTAAAGTTCAAGTGTTGTTTAAATAATTTTGTCAACATTTCCTTTATAAAAATTTGTCCCGAGAAGCGGGTAAAAGACGAGATGTAAGTAAAATGACATGTGGAATGAATAGAGCATCACAATGATAATGTACGACTGAGAAAAAAAAATGAAATAGAGACAACAAGAAATATAGAACTGCATAAATAAAGTCGGCTCACAGCGAGTTCGACACCAGAGTACAAAATAACATACGTCGTCGTCACAAATGTCTCTAAGTCAATACATAAAGGTAGATGGAGAATACTAGATACATCAATATACAACTGAAAGTAAACAGATACCGTACAAAACCCACCTAATAGCAAAAGGGCTAACATGCCTTAGCAATGGTATCTGTGTCAAAAGATGCGGTAAACAGCCAGCCGCGACTACTCCAAAGGGCAACCTGCAAGCACTGTGGCACAACGGGGGTGAGTTGCCAACTTGTGAGTAGTAGGTAACATATAAAGGTAATCGCGAGTCTACACGTGCCGCGATACTCTAACCTATGCTAACAGATTAACATTTATATGATGAACTGGATTCTCAATATCATGCAACAAGTGCGATCTAATAACATCTCTATATGATGAGCAAGATATGTGACAATCAGGCATGGCAATGCAATCTAACCATCCTATATATGATGAGCAAGGTACGCAATGATATGCAAGCATGTGTACTCTATCAGGTACGCTAGCTACAGGATGAGATGTCAAGTACTGAATGCTGAGTATGGGACGAAATAATGTCTACACGGGATATCAACGTGGAAAATGACTAGTGTCTATCAATACACCAAATACCAGTACAACTCAGGCGCCGTCATCCACATCGGCCCTCAAATCCCGTAATCTCATAAAATCGTGAGTGCCCAACATCGGCACCCAAATATCAAGAAAACTCGTGTCCAGCATCGATACGCAAATCCTCATATATCGGGCATCCGTCAGTCTGGGTCAGCCCACGGGCTCCGTCTGCGGTATCGGCCCTCGGCCCCGGCAGTACGAGTCGTCCCTTATCCATCTATCGACTCTGGTCAGTATTCTCCGGATAACCGCCAGGTCCAACCAATAACCGGTAGGTAGTAGTCCCTCTGCCAGGCTCACCGTCTACTGCACAGCGATCCGTTCTCGCCCCAGGGTACCATACCGGGTCCACCATGTACCCGCAATCGGTTTCGTCTAGCTCCTCGACTCGGGTTCATATGTATCACTCTAGCACTGAGAAAACACATGGTGGACGCACTGAAATATCATGTCAAGGAAAACTGGGTTTTTAAACAGTGCGTATTTTCTTAAAATAGTACTCCGGTTCCCAAATCCAGAAATCACATAAATCAATCTAATGTGTAAATCCATGCCTTGCGTCGTATGACGCTAAGAGTAGAAGAAAGGGAAAACCGCTCTTTTTTAAAGATCCAGTTTGGAAAATATCATATGCGGTCCCTTAGTTTTCAAATCAAGTCAATATCATCCATGTATGTAACATATGAATATGAGTATAGGTATGGATGTGCGAAAGATAAGTATGCGAAGTGAATGTAGCAATGTACATGTGTGCTAAGGTGTACATATGATGTATATGTGTCAAAGTATGAATAGATGATATATGTGGCACAAGCATGAATCTGTGATGTATCTGTGCCAAGCATGAATATATGTGACGTATAAGGCACAAGCATGAACATGTGATGTATCTGTGCCAAGTATGAATATATGTGATGTATGTGTGCCAAGTATGAATATATGCGATGCATAAGGCACAAGTATGAACATGTAATGTATGTGTGCCCAAGTCTGAATATATGTGATGTATAGGGCACAAGGGTAAACATATCAATATATATATATATATATGCACTATGACGAAATATAAGGGTGCATGTGCACAGGTAGTGATATATCAATGAAGGTATGCACAACCGTAAGTATATAGTGTACATGGTATGAATATAACATATGCTGATATGTGGCAAATCATGACAACGTCAATAAAACGGAATCAATATAATATATGATTTCTAGCAATCCTATACTGTGAGTGTCATGGCGATCACTAACGGTGTGAGTGTAGCATATAAATTATGCTCGTGCGACTTGTACCGTTAGTGACAGTGCAGTATTCTATACTATCGGTTCTATATATAACAAAAGGTTTGCTGCTCTAGTTTGTCTACATGAACACATAAAACTAAGTATCCTATTACGCCCAGACGCTTAACGCCATACGGGCGATTTCCCCGTAGATGTTAAATCTACTCACGTGGTCGTGTGCTAAGTATAGCCGACCACCTGCTTCCCTTTCCTGGCGGCGTCTGACGTACCCGTCTGCGAACCTGGAATTTACACAAGAATCCAAATATAATCAAAAATCTCGCAAAACGTGATATCGGAACAAAACGAGAAACTCGCGTCGCGAATTAACACGCGTATGCGATACGATGAAACGTGTGTGTACGTGCCTAACCTTAACTCGACACGCCGCGATACGCTGAATCACAGAATCCACTCGTGTATCGTGCAAACTAAAAACACCAGAAAACGATATACTGCCCCAGATTTTACCCAGGTCAAAATATTACAAATCTATATGTACCAGAGACCTACAAAATGTAGCAGACACCTACCCTAAAAAACCTGGGACCTATCTCCCTAGTCTGGCCGCAATTTGCGGCCAGAATGAATTTTCCGGCGGCCTCACTTTAGGTTGTGGGTCGCGGGCTCTTGTGGTGTGGTCAGGGCATCTCCAGTAGGCTACAGTCCACTCAATTTTATTCTAAACTCACAAAGGTAACAGCAGATTTTAAAAACTAAGATTCTGCTTAAAAGTAAAATGTCAAAAACAGGTTTTAGGCTCCAGATTTTGACTCTGGTTCCAAAACAAAAAGTTGCAGATACCAACACCCTAAGCTACCCAGAACACCCCCACAAACCAAAACCCAACACCCCACCCCCTACTCTGGCCGCAATTTGTGGCCAGATGTAATAAATCTGCGGCCAAGAGTGGGAGGTGGGTCCACGTGCTTCGTGTGTGTGTTTCTGACATGGTAACTGTGCTACAGTCTTCCCAATTTTTACCTAAGTGGCTTAGGTCAAAAGCAGATCCCAGAGAGGCTAAAAAGTCAATAAAAACGTTAAATTTTGCACGATTTGAAAACTGGGGGAATTTTAGTGTAATCTGGGGTTTTCCTAGGTTAATTTGGCCCTAACAACACTTACTTAGGCTACTCTACCGAACACTAACCTCCCTTAAACAAACTTCACACAAATCACTAAAACAAGCACAAAATCGTATAATTACTGCTAATCGAAGCTATGTCGACACAACTAAGCAAACAAGGAAGGAGTTTAGAAGTTATACCCTACTATGAACCTCACAACAAGGAGAAGGAGAAGAAGAAGAGGGGATGGAGCTGCTGGGGTGCTGCTGTTGCTGCCTGGAACTGCTGCTGCTGTTGCCTGAACTGCTGTTGCTGTTGTTATTGTTGATGCTGCTGCTTTGCAACTACTGCTGGTGTTACTGTTGTGCCTGCTGCTGCTGTTGTGGTTGTTGTTATTGTTTTTGAGGGTGTGTTGTGTGGTGTTTCTGCTGCTGCAACTTCTGTTGTTGCTTGTGCAGCTACTGCTGGGTGTTTGAAATGAGGTTAGGGGCTGTTGTTAAAGAGAGTGCTGCTACTGATGCGGCTGATGTTGTGATGTGTGTGTGTGTGTGTGAGTGAGAAGATGTGAGTGAGAGAGTTTGAAAGATAGCAAAAAGCTTTGAAATGAGATGGATTGTGACTCAACCTTAAAGCCACCCATCTCTCATTTCATCATAAATTCTTGCATGTGCCCAAGCCACCATGCATACTCTTTCTCCTTCCCTCAAGTCAACCAAAAGGATTTTAAAAATTAAAATCAAAACAAAACCCTAATCACTCTTAACCCAAAACTAAGACTTTGACTAGAACTAAATAGTTTGACAAGAAGGGGTTTGACCACCATGGTTGCCTAACATGGTTCACCCTAAATTTAACCCTAGTTTACATGCACAAGTGTGTGCTGTCGAGATAAAATTCTAGAAAAATCTTTATTAATTTTGATAAAATATTTGAAAGGCAATTTGGAAAACTTTTTAAAAAGAAAATACTTATTAAAATATAATTAATTACTAATATATTCCTAGTTGTTACAGTCTTCCCCCTTAAGAAAATTCGTCCCCGAATTTCAAATATATGACTTCGCGTACCTTCAAATAGATGAGGGAATTTATTCTGCATCTCCCCCTCGGCCTCCCAAGTGTTCTCCTCACCATTCGGGCTACGCCAAAGAACCTTTACCGATGGCAGGACCCTAGATCGAAGTTTCTTCACCTGCCCATCCAATATCTCAACTGGCTGCACGGTGAACGAAAGGTCGGGCTCAAGCTGAACTGTCTGATGCTGGATCGTGTGGGAAGGGTCATGAAGATATCTGCGTAGCATTGATACGTGGAAGACGGGGTGGACATCCGAAAGACTGGGTGGATGAGCCAAACGATATGCTACTGCGCCTACCCACTCGAGGATCTCGAAAGGACCTATGAACCTGGGGCAAAGCTTCCCCTTTCATCCAAACCTCATCACTCCCTTCATTGGAGAGACCCTCAGAAAAACGTGATCGCCAACTGCGAACTCTAATCTGCGGCGGCGTCTGTCAGCATACGATTTCTGCCTGCTCTGAGCTGTCTTCATCCTGTCTTGAATCAGCTGTATCTTCTCGGTCGTCTCCTGTACGATCTGTGGCCCTAAAATACTGCTCTCGCTCAGCTCTGTCCAACAGACGGGCGATCTACATCTCCTCCCATAGAAAGCCTCGAAAGGTGCCATCTGAATAGTGTCCTGGAAGCTATTGTTGTAGGAGAACTCTATCAAGGGTAAATGATGATCCCAGCTACCACCAAAGTCTAAAACGCACGCTCGGAGCATGTCCTCGAGAGTCTGAATGGTCCGCTCTGACTGTCCGTCGGTCTATGGATGAAATGCTGTGCTGAAACTCAAACGAATGCCCAAAGCCTCCTGAAGTCTCTGCCATAGTCGGCTGGTAAACTAGGTGCCTCGGTCGGACACAATACACGTCGGGACTTCATGCAGTCGTACAGTCTCGTCGATGTAAATCTGGGCGTACTGAGCAAATCCGAAAGTCGTCTTCACCGGCAGGAAGTGAGCTGCTTTCGTCAAACGATCCACGATCACCCAAATGGAGTCATACCCCCGCCTAGACCTGGGTAGACCCACAACGAAATCCATCGAAATCTGTTCCCATTTCCACTCCGGAATGGGTAACGGCTGTAGCTCTCCTACGGGCCTCTGGTGCTCGGCCTTGACTTGCTGACAAGTCAGGCATCTCGATACAAAATCTGCGATGTCCCTCTTCATTCCGTCCCACCAGTAGACCTCTCTCATATCATGGTACATCTTAGTGGAACCGAGATGGACACTGTACACCGATCGATGTGCCTCCTCAAGAATATCGCGCTGCAATCCCCCAGCATCTGGTACGCACAGTCTAGACCCAAATCGTAATATCCCCTGATCATCAATCACGAACTCGGAGAATCTGCCCTGTCCAATCTGTGCCATGATCTCTGAGCAACGGTCATCCCTGCGCTGTGCCTCATGCATACGGTCAAGCAACTGTGGGCATGCACGAACGTGCGCAAGCTGTCCCCCGATCTGCGTGAACTCGAACTGCACTCGGCTGTCGCATAATGTCTACCAATCTGCCGACGACTGCCTCTGTACTGCACTCAAACATGCTAGACTACCCTCGGGCCTCCTACTCAAAGCATCTGCTACTACGTTAGCCTTGCCCGGGTGATATAAGATCTCGCAGTCGTAGTTCTTCACCAGTTCCATCCAACGGTGCCGTCGGAGATTCAGGTCTCGCTGCTGAAATATATACTTTAGGCTCTTATGATCAGTGAATATCTGGCACGACTCGCCATAGAAGTAATGTCGCCAGATCTTAAATGAAAAGACCACTGCAGCCATCTCCAAATCATGAGTGGGGTAGTTCTGTTCATGTTTCTTCAATTGCCGAGAAGCATATGCGATCACCCTGCCATGCTGCATCAATACGCACCCTTGCCGCACTCGTGAAGCGTCACAATAGACTACAAACCCGCCCGATCCTGAGGGCAATGATAACACTGGCACCGTAGTCAAACAAGTCCGTAGCTGCTGGAAACTGCGCTCGCACTACCGTCCAAACAAAAGGAACTCCCTTCCGGGTCAAACCGGTCAAAGGTGCGGCAATACGGGAGAAATCCTGTACAAATCGCCTGTAGTAGCCGGCCAGTCCTAAAAAGCTGTGTATCTCAGTAACGGATGTAGGTCTGGGCCAACTCTGGACGGCCTCAACCTTCCTCAGATCTACACATATACTATCCCGTGTAATCACGTGACCCAAGAATGCCACGCTGCCCAACCAAAACGCGCACTTGGAGAATTTTGCATACAGCTGGTGCTCCCTCAAGGTCTGCAGTGTGATCCACAGGTGCTGCTCGTGCTCCTCTCTGCTCCGGGAATACACCAATATATCGTCAATGAATACGATGATGAACAAGTCGAGATACGGCCTGAATATATGGTTCATCAAGTCCATGAAGGCTGCTGGCGCGTTGGTGAGTCCGAACGACATCACCAAAAACTCATAATGGCCATAACGCGTACGGAAAGCTGTCTTCGGAATGTCCTCCTGTCGAACTCGCAGCTGATGATAGCCTGATCGCAAATCGATCCTCGAAAAATATCCTACCCCCTGAAGCTGGTCGAACAAGTCGTCTATGCGTGGCAACGGATATCTGTTTCGCACGGTCATCCTGTTCAGCTGCCGGTAGTCGATACACAGACGCAAACTGCCGTCCTTCTTCTTAACAAACAGGACCGGAGCACCACAAGGAGAAACACTGGGTCGAATGAGTCCCTTGTCCAGCAAATCTTGCAACTGACTCTTCAACTCACTAAGCTCTGCCGGGGCCATCCGATAAGGCGGTATAGAAATATGCCCCATGCCGGGAATGAAATCAATACAGAACACAACATCACGCTCAGGCGGTAGCCCAGGAAGCTCGTCAGGGAATACTTTAGGGAATACACATACAATCGGAACCCGATCCAACGAAACCTCTGTGGCTCTAGTGTCACAAACATAGGCTAGAAATCCCTGACATCCCTTCCTCAAAAGCTGTTCAGCGAGAAGAGAAGAAATCAATCTGTGAGGGGCGGCACCACGGTCCCCCTGCACAACAAAAGCCGACTCGCCGGGAAAACAAAATCTAACTGTCTTCTCGCGGCAGTCCATAGACGCGTAGCACGTGGCTAACCAATCCATGCCCGAAACAACGTTGAAGTCCAACATCTCAAGAAGGATCAAGTCGACAAGCAAATTTCTTTCGCCAATACGGACAACATAGGATCGGAACCCGTGCCTAGCAAAAAACGACTCCCCCACTGGAGTGGTCACAACAAGCGGCTGCTCAAGCAACCCAGACTCTCTACCCAAACTCAGCACAAAATGTGTGGAAACGTACGAGTGCGTGGATCCGGGATCGAACAATACGTGTGCATCAATAGAACATACTGATAAGGCACCTGAAACCACCGCATTGGACGCCTGCGCGTCCTGATGCGTCAACGCGAAAACCCGTGCCTGTCCTCCACCTGCAACTGGCGGTCCCCTACTAGCAACTGGCTGTACTCGGCCGGTGGCTGGCTGTCCTCTGCCTCGTCCGCCTCGTCCTCTAGGAACAAACCCTCCGCGACTACGGCCTTTCTGTGCCTGAGTCTGACGCGGAGCAACGCTGGGTACAATGGGCAACGCCCTCTGAAGTGGTGATGGTGGTAGTGTGACATGTGGTACGGCTACCTCCCTACGGGGTATCTCACGACACTCTCGAACACGATGATAGGAACTCCCACATCGGAAACATCCGGATGATGCTGGCTGACCCTCCTAGGGATAAGAGCTGAAAAGTTGACCTCGTCTCGAGTCTCTGCCACCTGCAAGGTGTCTGTCGCGGCGCCTGAACGGCCGTCTCTGTGCCGATTCATCAGTATGAACCCTCTTCGGCCCTGGAACTGCCGAAGTCTCTGCAAGGCGCGCCTCGACTAATAGGGCTGCGTCTACTGCTGCTGCATATGTCTCGTAATGTTGTGCGCTGATCGCGAGGAACAGTGGGGTAAGCAAGCCTCGAACAAATCTCTTGACTCGCAACTCCTCAGTAGCCACTAGGTACGGAGCATAAACTGATAGCTCGGTGAATAGCACATCGTACTCTGCCACGGTCATCTCTGGCGTCTGGCGTAAGGAATCAAATCTGCGTGCTCGGGCATCCCTAACACTCTGGTGAAGGAAGCGGGCAAGGAATATCGTCACGAACTCTGTCCAGGTTATAGGAGGAAGACCTGCTGCTCTGCCCTTCTCAACCGATTCGCACCATTTCTGCGCAAGTCCTTCCAGGAGAAAGCTCGCGAACTCTACCCATATCGCATCTGAACATCTGAGGGAGCGGCATATCCGGGCCATCCTATCAATGAAAGACTGTGGGTCCTCGGCTGCATCGGTGCCTGTGAAGACCGGAGGCTTCAGCCTCATGAACTCTGCTAACGATACTGTAATCACTTCCGTGGCTGCAGGGGCAACTGGCTGTACGGTAGGTACCATCGCGGTCCCTATGACTGGTGGAGCTACCTTTGGTCGCTGTGCTCGAAGCGTCTCAACTAGCGATCCTATCATCTAGCGCATCTCCTGCATACTGGATCCTACCGTCTGGCGCATCTCCTGCATACCACCCCCTAGTGTGGCGATCTGATCTGTCATAGGAGGGACAGTCTGCTCGGGTGCAACAGGGGTACTACCCGGATCAGTCCTCGTCTCGGATGAGTCAACTCGCATCTCGGCCCTCACGGCCGCTCTCTGTGCCCTCGTAGTCTTTGGCAGCATAGTCGCTGAAAAGGAAGGTAGGATTCGATAAGGATACGGAAATCGAATCACCAGAGAATATATATAATCAAGAAGGAATTTCAATCAATAAGTCCTAAGGTTGCTTAGGCGGAGTACCGTGTCGTGAGTATGCCGCAGAACATACACACGCTATGCCACTCTGCTTCAGCTACCTACTCCATCATACCAGGGTCATCCTACACTCTGAAGGTAAAACCTATGCTCTGATACCAACTTTTTCAGGACCCAATGTTCGGCTCATGACCGGCACTTAACCACGTAACGTCTACAGGCGTAACGCGACTAAGTAAGCCGAAACCCAGAAATCAAAACCATTAAATTTAGAGTGTTAAAACATTTTATTAAAAACAGTTATAAATGTTTAGAAAACCTTAATTAGTTCTGTAGAAAACCTTTTTAAGTTCAAGTGTTGTTTAAATAATTTTGGCAACATTTCCGTTATAAAAATTTGTCCCGAGAAGCGGGTAAAAGACGAGATGTAAGTAAATTGACATGTGGAATGAATAAAGCATCACAATGATAATGTACGACTGAGAAAAAAATGAAATGGAGACAACAAGAAATATAGAACTGCATAAATAAAGTCAGCTCACAGCGAGTTCGACACCAGAGTACAAAATAACATACGTCGTCCTCACAACTGTCTCTAAGTCATTACAAAAAGGTAGATAGAGAATACTAGATACATCAATATACAACTGAATGTAAACAGATACCGTACAAAACCCACATAATAGCAAAAGAGCTAACACGCCTCAGCAATGGTATCTGTGTCAAAAGATGCGGTAAACAGCCAGCCGCGACTACTCCAAAGGGCAACCTGCAAGCACTGTGGCACAACGGGGGTGAGTTGCCAACTCGTGAGTAGTAGGTAACATATAAAGGTAATCGCGAGTATACACGTGCTGCGATACTTTAACCTATCGCAACAGATAAACATCTATATGATGAACTGGATGCTCAATATCATGCAACAAGTGCGATCTAATAACATCTCTATATGATGAGCAAGATATGTGATAATCGGGTATGGCAATGCAATCTAACCATCCTATATATGATGAGCACGGTACGCAATGATATGCAAGCATGTGTACTCTATCAGGTACGCTAGCTACAGGATGAGATGTCAAGTACTGAATGCTGAGTATGGGTCGAAATAATGTCTACACGGGATATCAACGTGGAAAATGACTGGTATCTATCAATACACCCAAATCCCAGTAAAACTCAGGCGCCGTCATCCACATCGGCCCTCAAATCCTGTAATCTCATAAAATCGTGAGTGCCCAACATCGTTACCCAAATATCAAGAAAACTCGTGTCCAGCATCGACACGCAAATCTTCATATATCGGGCATCCGTCAGTCCGGGTCAGCCCACGGGCTCCGTCTGCGGTATCGGCCCTCGGCCCCGACAGTACGAGTCGTCCCGTATCCGTCTATCGACTCTGGTCAGTATCTTCCGGATAACCGCCAGGTCCAACCAATAACCGGTAGGTAGTAGTCTCTCTGCCAGGCTCACCGTCTACTGCACAGCGATCCGTTCTCGCCCCGAGGTACCATACCGGGTCCACCATGTACCCGCAATCGACCTCGTCTAGCTCCTCGACTCGGGTTCACATGTATCACTCTAGCACCGAGAAAACACATTGTAATACCCGGTTCTTTTATATACGCCTAAAATCCGTAATTCTTTTTAAACTATGAATTTTGTTATTTTTAATTATTTAATTGTTTTAAAGAATCTCCATTAAACCCTAAACTCCCAATCCATCCCCCTCCCCCCCCCGCTATTTTTCTCAAACCTTAATCCCGATCCCTCATTTTCTTTTCCCATTTATATAAACCTCGATTTCGGTCCAGAACTCCATTTCATTTTATTAGCCAAGTTAAAAACAAAATATGATTTTAAATTTAAACCAATCCCTCAGCCCAACTCCATTTTTTCCCTTTCGTTTTATTCTATCCCTACGGCCCATCTCCCTTTACTGTTTATTAATTAATCTTTGATTTATTAGCAGCTCGGCCCTTTCTAATTTTCCTCATTCATTTTTACTTCGCGCCGGCCCAACAGCTTCCCCAGCCCACTCCTTTTTATCCCCATTTATTTTTCCTATTAATCCACCGGCCCGGCTCGGCCCTCACTCTCTTTCCCCTTCACAATTCTTTTTTTTTTTCTTGGCCCGGCCCACTCACTTCCTCAGCAGCCCGCTCCCACGCCTCCAACCCGCGCCCGTTTCCCCGACCCGACCCGCTTCTACACCCCTTCTTCCCAATGGCTCTTTTCCTATTTTCTCGCGCGCGTTTTCTGCCGTTGCGCCCACGTCGCCGCCCGACACGCGCCGTGCCTCGCTCGCGAGCGTTACCACGACGCGCGCCCTCGACCTCTCCTCGTTGACACGCCTCTCCCTCTCTCTTCCATTTCCTTTCCCGCTCCTCTCTTGAACTCGCGCCCACGCTCGCGATCGCCGGCATCACAGTCGCCACTCACTTTCCCTTCGACCACCATCCACCGAGCTCCTACTCATGCAACCTTCGACTCCATGGTCGAGCTGGAGGCCCATGGCAGCTCCTTCTTAGCCGAGACACCACCCATCACCAACCCCCTGCAACTTCTCCTCCAACGAGCCCTGCCGCGACCACCTCGCCACCACCTCTAGCTTCCTCCCTGCCACCGTCGATCATCCCTTCGCCATTGTCGGGGCCTACTACTCTCTCTCCTTCCCCTCTCTTTGTGATCTCTCCCCCTCCCTCTTCCTCTGTTCTTGATCTCTCTCTCTCTCTCTCCCTGCTTCTTTCTCTCTGTTCTCTCTCATTTCTCTCTCTGTCTCCCCTCTCTCTAATCTCTCAATCTCTCAATCTCTCTTTACACTCTCTCTTTCCCCTGCACACTCTCTCACTTCTCTGCAATCTCTTGCTCTCTCTCTAACTCTTTCTCTCTCTCAATATCTCTCTCCCTCTGCAAATCCCTCACCATCGGCCTCGCAGCACCATCATCTCCCCAGTCTCACGAGCCCTAGCCGTTGCCGAGACAGAACCCCATAGCCGAGCCCAAGCTTGTGGTCATCGTGTCGCGTTCGTGACGTTAGCGTCACCATACATCCCCGAAACGTGTCCAGGCAAGTATTTTACTTGCTTACATGCTATATACTCAAGTTACAATCTTTAATTGCATAGATCATAATGTTACAATTTTAGATCAATTATGTGCCATACCTGTTCGACGTGTGTTCCCAATGAAAATACTTTTCTAATTTGACGGAACTGGATTTCTTACATTGGCCCTTGTTGTGATGATACCTTGTACAAATTTCGCTGGAAATTATGACCGTTAACGACTAAAGCGACTACCCCCAAGTTTACTCATAAAACTGGAATTTTCTTGTACCTGAAAACCGTTAAAATCGCCATAAATTATATACACACTGGAATGATGCGTTCGAGGGCTCAAATCGAAGACGACTCGACGATCTATAACCCTATGAAAATTTATAATTGTTTCTGTACTTAAACTATGACCATATTTGGATCGGAGTGCGACTCTGGACTGCAGTCCAGAGCGACTCCAGTTGTTGTTTACTGTCCCGTAATGGGTACCACCAGATTTCCTTAACTCGTAGGTTGCGGAACTCTGCTGGTTATTAAAGATGAATCCGTTATCTAGACAACACAAGTTGTTCCACCCTGTTTCGTCATCATTTACTATTTAATCTGTAATTTAGAAGATGGGGACGTATTACAGTCCCAACAGAATCAGAATTGACATACTAGTATTGAACAGTGTATATCTCCTGACGTACAGACGCGATTGAAGATCCGTCTATTGCGTTGAAAACCTTACTGAGAACCCTAGATTTCATTCAAATGTAGCGTCGCTAAAATCTGATCCCAATTGGGATTAAAATGCATAACGGACTTCCGATTCTGAAACCGGATTTCCAGCCGTGAACGCTTAAAATGAAATGGCTATAATTAATGATCCTGGAACCCGATTGCCGTGAAACCAAATTCGCTGGACAGATAACTGAACATATGTTTATTCCCCGTTCATCGTTTCACTAAATTGTAACCGTATGATTTATGATAAATTATGCAAGTGGTAGATTACTGATTCATGACATCCTAATCGTGCTTTACATACTGTTTTCGCATCATATCATACATATGTCACTGCATTGATAATTTAGTGATAATGTGCATTGCCCAGTATTAGGTATTAGTGATGATTGTGCCAAGTACGTTAGTGTTCGTGTATCAGTGATTAAGTGAAAGTGATACGTACTTGTACACAATCAGTGAACCTTATGATTTTATTGCATTGTCGACGTCTGTGGGACGCGTGTACGTGTAACTATAAGTGGTATGGGACACTTATAGAAGCTATTGCACGGGTGTCACAGATAAGGCACCAGACACTGCCATTTATCTTAGGTATTAGTCGGGACGTGCTTGATGGAGGTCCTGCCTCCAGTTCTCGCGCAGACTTGTCACAGACCGATTGGTATTTAGGGTTATGGTTAGCGTTTGATGTAGACCGCGGAGTGTGGGGTTGTTTGAGTGTGAGTTCAACAGAATCTCGTGAGTCCATTGCCGGCTTATATATATGGAGATATATGGAGATTTACAGGGTACATGATTGTTACCGTGAATTACATGTTGGGCCCGTGGTCCCTTGCCCTTGGGTTCTACCCTTGGGTGGAGGACACTCGCGAGTGGTTGACTCTCACACTTGGACTGACGATAGGTTTAGCGACCTGTACAGTGAGACTTAGAGACTGATAGGGATGATAGTATCGATATACATATTTACTGTTTTGACATACGTGGCATATCATTCTACTGCTTTTACTGTTCCGCTGCATTGATTACTGCGCGTTCATACCTATACCGTCATTGACTTACTGTTATATATATATCTATTATCACTGTTAGAATTGTCACATGATTTTATATATTATATTGCTATTGTGTCGCTCTGACGACCTGAGTATGCATGCTCAGTGTGAGGAGAAGATTTAGCATGGACCAGGACCAGACGCATATCACGGACATCTTGTTTAGCTATCCAGAGTTATACCTTTTGTTTCCCATCAGGTCAGTTCATTTTACTGTTTTGTTCCAGTTACTGCATTTCTCATTACCTGCGCATTATTTACTGTTTACTATGAAAAAGTAGAAGCCGAAGTGTGACTACGGCAGGATATTTCCTTGACCGTAGGAGCATGGCTGGCCTTGTCAACCCCTCGTATTCCGTATTTTGGGAAGCGGAGCGTGACACACATGGTGGACGCACTGAAATATCATATCAAGGGAAACCGGGTTTTTAAATAGTGCGTATTTTCTTAAAATAGTACTCCAGTTCCCAAATCCAGAAATCACATAAATCAATCTAATGTGTAAATCCATGCCATGCGTCGTATGACGCTAAGAGTAGAAGAAAGGGAAAACCGCTCTTTTTAAAAGATCCAGTTTGGAAAATATCATATGCGGTCCCTTAGTTTTTAAATCAAGTCAATATCATCCATGTATGTAACATATGAATATGAGTATAGGTATGGATGTGCGAAAGATAAGTATGCTAAGTGAATGTAGCAATGTACATGTGCGCTGAGGTGTACATATGATGTATATGTGTCCAAGTATGAATAGATGATATATGTGGCACAAGCATGAATCTGTGATGTATCTATGCCAAGCATGAATATATGTGACGTATAGGGCACAAGCAAGAACATGTGATGTATCTGTGCCAAGTATGAATATATGTGATGTATGTGTGCCAAGTATGAATTTATGTGATGCATAAGGCACAAGTATGAACATGTAATGTATGTGTGCCCAAGCCTGAATATATGTGATGTATAGGGCACAAGGGTAAACAAATCAAGATATATATATATATATATATATGCACTATGACGAAATATAAGGGTGCATGTGCACAGGTAGTGATATATCAATGAAGGTAGGCACAACCGTAAGTATATAGTGTACATGGTATGAATATAATATATGCTGATATGTGGCAAATCATGACAACGTCAATAAAACGGAATCAATATAATATATGATTTCTAGCAATCCTATACTGTGAGTGTCATGGCAATCACTAACGGTGTGAGTGTAGCATATAAATTGTCCTCGTGCAACTTGTACCGTTAGTGACAGTGCAGTGTTCTATACTACCAGTTCTACATATAACAAAAGGTATGCTACTCTAGTATGTCTACATGAACACATAAAACTAAATATCCTATTACGCCATACGGGCGATTTCCCCGTAGATGTTAAATCTACTCACCTGGTCGCGTGCTAAGTATAGCCGACAACCTGCTTCCCTTTCCTGGTGGCGTCTGACGTACCAGCCTGCGAACCTGGAATTTACACAAGAATCCAAATATAATCAAAAATCTCGCAAAACGCGATATCGGAACAAAACGACAAACTCGCATTGTGAATTAACGCGCGTGTGCGATACGCTGAAACGTGTGTGTACGTGCCTAACGCTTAACCCGACACGCCGCGATACACTGAATCACAGAATCCACTCGCGTATCGCGCGTATCGCGCAAACTAAAAACACCAGAAAACGATATACTGCCCCAGATTTTACCCAGGTCAAAATATTATAAATCTATATATACCAGAGACCTACAAAATGTACCAGACACCTACCCTAAAAACCCTGGGACCTATCTCCCTAGTCTGGCCGCAATTTGCGGCCAGAATGAATTTTCCGGCGGCCTCACTTTGGGTTGTGGGTCTCGGGCTCTTGTGGTGTGGTCAGGGCATCTCCAGTAGGCTACAGTCCACTCAATTTTATTCTGAACTCACAAAGGTAACAGCAGATTTTAAAAACTAAGATTCTGCTTAAAAGTAAAATGTCAAAAACATGTTTTAGGCTCCAGATTTTGACTCTGGTTCCAAAACAAAAAGTTTCACGACCCAAAGTTTGGCCCGTGACCGGCACTTAACCACGTAACGTCTACAGGCGTAACGCGACTAAGTGAACCGAAAACCCAGAAATCAAACCAGTAAAAGTATAGAGTGTTTTAAGTTTAAAATAAAGGCACTTACTAACATGTTATGAAATCTAAGTAAACATTCACCAAGATAACAATATACGACGCCGTAGCGAAGATCGAGATCCACAAGTTGGAACATCACAGATAGAATAAACTGCAAGTACAGCCGGCTCACAACGAGCTCGATACCAGAATACAAATAATATACATCACCGTCCTCACACTGTCTCTAAGTCAAATACATACATGGTAGATGGAGATTACTAGATACAATAATGTACATAACTGAAAGATAAACAGATACCGCATAAAACCCACCTATCAGCAAAAGAGCTAGTACACCAACTATGGGGGTATCTGTGTCAAAAGATGCAAGCGCAGCCTGCCGCAACTACTCCGAAGGGCAACCTGCAAACACTGTGGCATAACAGGGGTGAGTTGCCAACTCGTGAATAGAGATAACATATAAAGGTAATCGCGAGCATGCACGTACTACGCTACTCTATCATATGCCAACAGATGATATCAATATGTGATAAGCAGTATGTGCAATAATCATGCAAGTGCTCTATCAGGTAATATAACTACAGGACGAGGTATAATAATAAATGCTGAGCATGGACAATATAACATCTACACGGAATGTCAACGTGGAATATATAATCGGTGTCCATCAATGCACCCAGATCGCCCCCAAATAGCTCAGGCGCCGGCACTCTCATCGGCCCTCAAATCCTGTAAATCTCTGAGAATCCCGAGTGCCCAACATCGGCACCCAAATATCATAAATACTCGTGTCCAGCATCGACACGCAAATCCTCATCCATCGGGCCCAGTCAGTCCGGGTCAGCCCACGGGCTCCGTCTGCGGTATCGGCCATCGGCCCCGGCAGTACGGATCACCCCGCATCCATCTATCGACTCTGATCAGTATCTTCCGGATAACTGTCAGGTCCAACCAATCACCGGTAGGTAGTAGTCCCTCTGCCAGGCTCACCGTTTACTACACAGCGAAACCGTTCTCGCCCCGGGGTACCATACCGGGTCCACCATGTACCCGTAATCGGTCTCAACCAGCTCCTCGATTCGGGTTCACATATATCATTCTAGCACCGAGGAAACACATGGTGGACGCACCGAAATATCATATCAAGGGAACCGGGTTTTTAAATGATTACATATTTTAAATAGCCACGGTTCTCAAATCCAGAAATCACATGTAATCCAAACCAATATGCAAGTCAATGATCCTATATGATATGTGCATCAAGTATGAATATCATGTCAAGTCACATAAAGATGAGCTACAACATAATGATCCGATGTGATATATGCATCAAGTATGAATATCATGTCAAGTCACATATAGATGAGCTACAATATAACGATCCGATATGTTATATGCATCAAGTATGAATATCGTGTCAAGTCACATATAGATGAGCTACAACATAACTATCCGTTGTGATATGTGCATCAAGTATGAATATCGTGTCAAGTCACATAAAGATGAGCTACAATATAACGATCCGATTTGTTATATGCATCAAGTATGAATATCGTGTCAAGTCACATAAAGATGAGCTACAACATAATGATCCGATGGAAATTCTACAGTGTGAGTGTCATGGCAATTACTAACGGTGTGTGTGTAACATGCAGGGTAGTGCTCGTGCAACATGGACCGTTAGTAATGGTGCGGTGTTCTATCAATTCTAGTTTATATCCATATAGCAGGGAATGCAGTATGCACTAAATAGTAACCATGAACAGTCAATGTATATAAATGTAGCTATAAGGTCCTATCAGCCCTAACGTAGAATGCCATGCGGGCGATATCCCCGTAGATGTTAAATCTACTCACCGTAGTCTCTCGCTAGGTATAGCCGACGACTTGTTCCCCTTCTTCGCGGCGCCCGTCGCACTCGCCTGCGAATCCTAGAATTTCACAATATATCACTCATAAGCTCAAAACTGTACAAACACGACATTTAAAGCCAACTAGAAACCCGTGTCGCAAACCAAGCGCGCGTGTGCGCGATACGCTAAAACGTGTGATTACGCACCTGAAGCTACTCCGATGCGTCGCGATACGCAGAAACCCCAAACCCATACACACGTATCACGCGTGTCGCGAAAGATTAAAAATACGGGAAATAGGGTATTCTACTCCATATTTTGATACAGAACAGATATTATAAAAATATATATATCAAAATACTCCACATAGAAGCAGACTCCAGTGGACCAAACCCCAACCCCCATCTCACCCATCTGACCGCAAATTACGGCCAGAACGAATATTACGGCGGCCTCACTTGGGAATTGGGCTCCCAAGTTTGGTGTGTGCACTCTATACCCCCCATACATGCTACAGTAACAACTAGTTTCACTCTGAAATATCTCGGGTAGCAGCAGATCCAACAGAACCCTGTTTCTAGTTAAAAACCCTACTTTTGCACTAAATTGAAACTTTAGGGTATTTTCCTAAAATCTGAAGCAAATCCAAGTCTAAAATCACACTAACAACTCATTACCAAGCTAATCAAGCCACAACAACATAAATTTTTACATATCATCACTATATCCCTTCAATAGCACTAAAGTTGCACAAAAGGTGACATTTTGAAACTAAACATGCAAGTTATGGAGATAGGGTGCTAGGAGTGAGATTTATACCTTCAAAAGACCCTATGAAACACCAAAAATTCCAGCTCCTCCTTCAAGTATGCAGATTTGGCTCCAATCATCTCAAAAACTCATTTTTCCTAAGGTTTAGTGAAGGAAAAGAGTGGTTTTTGTGTAGAGATCAAAGAGAAGTGAAAAGGAGAGGGAAAAGTGAAGAAAAGCTAGGGTTTTGCTGCTGAATTTCTGCTGGATTCAGAAATGAGGAGAAGAGAGAGAAGAGAGAAAGAAAAAGGGGTCAAAGTCAAGTTCTCACCTAACCACCATGCCTCATTTGTTTATTTGAATTTTAGAATTCAAAAAGGGGTTTTGTTTTGATTAAAGGGTGGGGAATTAACAAGGAAACATGCAAGGAAAGAATGGCTAACACTTTAACCTTGGTCGAGAAAAATTATGCTAAGTGTGCATGTGTGCACTAACACCAGAAAATTCCCAATTAGGGTAAACACGACTAATTTATAACTAATAATCCTATGAACACATATATAATAACACATACAATTACTAATTATCACGAAGAACATTCTAACGGAAATTCAAAGTGTTACAAAAAGTTGCAGATACCAACACCCTAAGCTACCCAGAACACCCCCACAAACCAAAACCTAACACCCCACCCCCTAATCTGGCCGCAATTTGCGGCCAGATGTAATAAATCTGCGGCCAAGAGTGGGAGGTGGGTCCCCCTGCTTCGTGTGTGTGTTTCTGACATGGTAACTGTGCTACAGTCTTACCTATTTTTACCTAAGTGGCTCGGGTCAAAAGCAGATCCCAGAGAGGCTAAAAAGTCCATAAAAACGTTAAATTTTGCATGATTTGAAAACTGGGGGTATTTTAGTGTAATCTAGGGTTTTCCTAGGTTAATTTGGCCCTAACAACACTTACTTAGGCTAGTCTACCCAACACTAACCTCCATTAAACAAACATCACACAAATCACCAAAATAAGCACAAAATCGTATAATTACTACTAATCGAAGCTATGTCGACACAACTAAGCAAAAAAGGAAGGAGTTTAGAAGTTATACCCCACTAAGAACCACACAACAAGGAGAAGGAGAAGAAGAAGAGGGGATGGAGCTGCTGGGGTGCTGCTGTTGCCGCCTGGAACTGCTGCTGCTGTTGCCTGAACTGCTCCTGCTGTTGTTATTGTTGATGCTGCTTCTTTGCAACTGCTGCTGGTGTTACTATTGTGCCTGCTGCTGCTGTTGTGGTTGTTGTTATTGTTGTTGAGGGTGTGTTGTGTGGTGTTGCTGCTGCTGCAACTTCTGTTATTACGTGTGCAGCTGCTGCTGGGTGTTTGAAATGAGGTTAGGTGCTGTTGTTAAAGAGAGTGCTGCTGCTGATGCAGCTGATGTTGTGATGTGTGTGTGTGTGAGTGATAAGATATGAGTGAGAGAGTTTGAAAGATAGCAAAAAGCTTTGAAATGAGATGGATTGTGACTCAACCTTAAAGCCACCCATCTCTCATTTCATCATAAATGCTTGCATGTGCCCAAGCCACCATGCATACTCTCTCTCCTTCCCTCAAGTCAACCAAAAGGATTTTAAAAATTAAAATCAAAACAAAACTCTAATCACTCTTAACCCAAAACTAAGACTTTGACTAGAACTAAATAGTTTGACAAGAAGGGGTTAGACCACCATGGTTGCCTAACATGGTTCACCCTAAATTTAACCCTAGTTTACATGCACAAGTGTGTGCGGTCGAGATAAAATTCTAGAAAAATCTTTATTAATTTTGATAAAATATTTGAGAGGCAATTTGGTAAACTTTTTTTTAAAAAAAATACTTATTAAAATATAATTAATTACTAATATATTCCTAGTTATTACACTACTTCATCATCCTCTACTACTTGCCATTTAGTATAGGGTGTTTGCTTCACTAATTCCGTAGTTAGTGAAGAGATAGCTTGGGTTAGTGTCTCCTCGACGTAGATCATCTTCGGCCTCGAAATCTTCGAAGAAAGCATGTTCGTTTCTTCGTGGGTGCCTTTCTAGAGTTCGGAGTTCACGATCGCAGTGAAGGGACTACTACAAGGAGCTATTGAATTGAAGGACCGGTCTACAAAGGTTGTATTCCTTGCTCACTAGACTTGCAAAGTGTTTGCATTTACTTTTCCGTCGATTTCTAGTTAACGATTCAAAGTTATGGTTAGCTAGAACGGCAAATTTTTGAATTTGGCATGGACGATACGTCCCGAAACCTTGATGCCATGCTAGGTATCCCTTCTGTGGTATCAGAGCCATGCTAGAAATTTATACGGATTTTGTTAAGATTATGAAACCGAAATACTCCGAAACTTGAAACCGAAAAATGAAGTTTCTGTCGAATTTAAAAGTTGTTCAAATCAAGTTTTAAACAAGTACAGAGTGATGTATGAGATTCATCATGAACACAGACAAAATTTCAGGGAATTCTCGAAAAATATGGCCGGCCACATATAACCCCATCTCGGCCAAAACCGAGCCTCTCGCCCTGAAATTTTATTTGTGTTCCAGTGGCTTCGTTTTGATGTTTCAGGTGTTGTTTGTTTTTGCTAATTTTGCATGTGATGTAATCTTACACTATAAATATTTCGGAGTGCTTCGTATTCGTAGTTTTAACAATGTTTCAAGTTATTCGCATGTTGTCTAGGCGAGGTTAAAAAGTTCGATCGAATGTCAAAAACCCATTTTTCCAAGTTTAACGTATTAGGAAAAACATGCAAGTGATTCTATGAACCCTCTAGAAGAATGAAACCCTTCGACTTTTTTGGATTGCGGAACCGTGGTCAAATCCTAGGTTTTACCGTAGTTCCGTGGCGACATGACCATTCTACGACTGGTTTATAGGTACTGTGGCATATTCTGGGTATTACTAAAACTGTGCTCAAGTGTTGAGCTGTTGGGAAATTGTGGGACTTTGATTAATCGATCGAAATGTTTAACGTTCGTCCGGGTATCATGAGAATGGATACAATATTTGGAATCCACAAGTAGTTAGAAATAACTAGTTTGAATTTTATAAATCTAGCAGTTTAGTCTCATTTGATCGGTTGCCACGGGATTTTGATGTGATCAAAAGCCATCGCAATCACGTAGCGTACACGGATACTCACCGAGTAAACATAATAGATAGCCACGCCCCATAGCCCCGACTAAGTGACTGTAGGAGAACCCCGTCGCCAAAAGTATCCGTTCGGGTGCTCGCGACAGCGGTGTTCCGCCTTAGTGCACTTCATTGGCGGTATCGGGGGGTGCAGCCGTCTACTAAAGTTTCCGACGAGCATTCGATCGGGATGTCGGGAATCTTGTTGAATTGCCCGACTAGATATTGAAAAGTGTTTTCGAGATCGAGACTAAAATGCGGGGTTTATAATTTTTAGGCATGCGATGTCTATGGAATTCATTTGGTTAGGCATGTGATGTCTAAGAAGATTGCGGATTCTAACTGTTGTAGTTTTTCACTTTCTTTTCTGCGACCGTAAGTGTAATATATAGTGTATCACCGGTTTCGGTGCTATATGTCAACGACAATTGGGATACATATATTTACTTACGTTGATGACATGCGATGTTATGTGTTGCTGTGATATGTTATATTGGATCGTCGTGTTTGAATAGCCGGGGGTTTTATGTGAGATGAGAGTTTTTCATTTTCATTCTTGTAAAATTCATTGTATGTAATATTCTTTTAATGGGGCACTTCCGGGTTGAGGATGATGTCACCATTGTATATTATTTACTTTTCCGAATTAGGATAGACCCAAGGCGGGGAGCATAAGTAATCGGGTTCTAGGATCCAGTAGGAGACCATCTCAAGGAGTTGAGACCGGGTCTCCTAACTCTAGAATTGGTAAGGTTGCTTGCCCCTCTCGTAGGGGTCTAGGGGTGTGGGATTGGCTATTCATCACGACCGTGGAATCCATGTTTTATACCGGCTTAATTTAAAACACGGAAATCCTAGTATATCCAATATTTCATATGTTTTATTCTGCCGTGATATTCTGTGATGTGATCATTAATTATATTTTGAGACAAATGCTTGTATTATATATATATATGATATATATTATATATTGTTGCTTTCGTTTCTTATGTGATGCCTTGGAAGCATAATAAATAGGACTTCATTAATGAGATTAATGAAATAAAAGAAACCTAAAGATGTTGTAGAAAGTTGTCTCGAAAACTGGTAGCTCTAGTTCTTGCTTTGCATAGCGGTATTCCTTGTGGAATATCCAGCACCTTATTCGATAAGGAAAGAGTCGAGATCCCTTCACCAGGAGTGATCTATTTAGCAAAACTAGCAGATGCTACAAACTCGGTTTGTCTTTTGATTTCTTTTATAGTTTTTTCTTTGCATAGGGGTATTTGTGAAATATCCTGGACCTTATTCGAAAAGGAAAGAGCCGAGATCCCTTCACCGGGAGTGACCTCTTTAGCAAAACTAGTAAAAGCCTCATAAACACTCCTTTTCGAAATCACTCGATTCTACAACGATATCGAGTACATTACGTAAAGGGTTTTCTTAAAAACCTGTCGTAACCTTCCGTCATTTCAGATAAGTACTACTTAGTATTCGTGCTGTGGTAGTTTGGCTTTCGTCAAGGCGTAGTGTTCGGTAGCTAACTAGTGCTTATCTGCTGCATACGATGCGATTGGTTTAGGGTATTCATACGGCGTTGTTTGGCTTTCGTCAAGGGTCGTGCGGGTGGGTTTAATTCAATCAGGAAATGTACGGGTTGAACCTGACTAGTAGCCTAAGGTTTGTTAACTTTCTTCAAGGTCATAGGATGCTAGGGGTAAAATATTATCGGGAATTTCAAGTGTTGAAATTTGCAATGAGATTGCATACCTTCTATGTGATAGTTGGATCCCGATACCCACTGTGAGTAAGAGTTACTTCTGGGATAGTTTTACAGATTACAATTAGACGATCAAGTAGGTATCTAGAAAGGTGTTAACGGGGTTACGCCCTAGGAAAATGAGATTTATTTTAATCAGGTCCGTGCGAAAGCACGGGGAGCCTCCCTCAAAGTACCGACACTGGCCTGGCTGAAAGATTGACGAACTTGTAAGGAGTAATTAATCCCGGCCAGTCTTTCCTTTTAGGGTTTGAAGGAAGATTTGACTAAAACGGTTGGAGCCATCCTGATTAGATATATTAATAATCAATCTAATCTTGCAAGTGCATACGTTGAGTGTTTTCTTCTCTCTTTCTCCAGGTAGCGACCATGCCACGCCTTAATCAAGACAAAAATACGGATGTATTGACCATACCCGCTTGTTATACTACGCTAAGGAACGTTGGTCCCACTCCAACTTATAATTGTTATAAGACCGAGCAGGAAATAGAGGATTACCAGAATTCCCATGCCGCCCAAACGAAGAAAGTGTATGTTAATACATCTTCTTCGGTTGTGTTTATTACAGAAAACTGTTTCTCAGTTTCTTTTACGTCCTGGATATGAGATACCGGACCAGGATCCCACATATGTAATATGTTACATGGGCTACAGATAGGTAGAGAACTGAGAATGGGTGATAATTTTCAAGAGTTGGAAACGGTGCAAGTGTTGCAGCCAAGTATGTTGGCAGTTATCACCCTGTATTACCAAATACATTGATTCCGAATGAATGTTATTAGATACCGAACCTGATATACAACATCATATCAGTCTCTTTATTTAGTAAAAAAGGATATAATTTTGTATTGTTGGATAATGTTTTGAACATTTCCTATATCAAAAGTTGATCGGTTCAGGCACGTTATCTAAAAGCATATACGTTCTAAATCAAACCACAATTCATAACGTATAGAACACACACAAGGGGAAGAGTTCAGAAATGAACGAATCCTTCTTAAAGAATTGTAGACTAGGTCATATCAATGAGACCCGACTAGCTGAAGTTACATAAAGATGCATATTTAAATCGGTTTGAATTTGCATCTTGTGAAACTTGCTAGTCATGTCACAAAGATAAGATGACCATAGCTCCGTTTATTGGAAACAAAGAAAGAATTAGATGAACTCTTGGGATTAATACATGATGATATATGTAGGTCCCCTGTCTACACATGCAAGGAACGGTTCTTTTTACTTCATTACATTTACTGATGATCTCTCAAGATTCGGACATATGTTCTTGTTGAAACGCAAGTCTGAACCTTTTGAGATATTCAAAGAATATAAATCAGAAGTAGAGAACCAAAAACGGGTATAAGTATTATGTCCTTTGATGTGATCAGGGAGGAGAATACTTGAGCACGGAATTCCTGGACTATTATAAAGGAGAATGAGATTCTCTCTCAGCATTACTCCTTTGTATACACCACATCACGTTGGTACATCATGGCGGAGCAATTGCACCCTATGCGATAAGGTGTGCTCTAGGATGAGTACTACTGAGTTGCCAATTTCTTTTTGGGGGTTATGCACTTAAGAAGTTGCATACCTATTGAATACGGTTCCAACCAAATCAGGTGCCTGCCACTCCATATGTGATATGGTATGGGAAGAGCCCATCTCTTAAGGATGTTGAGATTTGGGGTTGTCCGGCCTATGCCAAAAGCAAATTCCGAACAAGCTCGAGGCAAGGTCAGTTCTGTGGAAATTTGTTGGATATCCCAAGCATTCGCAAGGAGTATCTTCTACCACACTGAGGAGCAAAAGGTGTTTTGTTTCTTAACATGCCACCATTTAGAAAGGGAATTTCTTGTGAAGAAATTAGTGGTCATGAGGTAGAACTGGAAGGAGTTCCAGCTATACAAACTACAGCTGACGATTTGGTAGAACCGGAGGATTCAATAGTTCCCAACGAACTTCAGCCTCTCCGCCGATCTAGTAGGGTTCCTCAACACCTGAAAGATACTTCAGTTTTCTCTATGACAGTGGGAGTGAGGATTGTATCATGAGATGATGACACAACTAGTTTCGAGTCAGCCATCTGGAGTGGGGACTCTGTGAAAATGGCTGGATGCTAAGCGATCTGAGATGGAATCCATATACACCAAAAAAGTATGGACTTTGGTTGCTTTATCTGAAGGGTTAAATCCCCATCAGGAGCAAGTATATCTTGAGAAGATTACTTGGTGTATATGGAAAAGTTGAGACTTTCAAAGCTAAGACTTGTTGCAAAAAGTTCTCTTCATCGACCAGATGTGGATAATGATGAAACATTTTCTAGTCACTATACTTAAGTCCATCCAGATCCTACTTTCCATTGCTACATACCATGACTACGATATCTGGCGGTTGGGTGTCATGACTGCTTTTCAAAATTGTGATTTAGAAGTGTGCGTCTATAAGTACACAGCCAGAGGACTTCGTAAACAATGGGAGCAGCGGAAACGTGTGCATGTTTCTTTATGGGTTAAAGCAGGTATCGCTGAGTTGGAACATCTGTTTTGATATGGTAGTCAAAGAGTTTGACATCATCAAAATGGTAGATGAACCTTGTATATACAAAAAAGGTAGTAGGGAGTATGGTGGTGATCCTCATATTGTATGTGGATGACATACTCTTGCTAGGGAAGGTGTTTCCTATGCTATACTCGGTCAATCTCCTATTATCACATTGATTCTCCATATAGGATCAAGGGGATACCTCCTAAATCCTAGGTTTTGGATCTATAAGATAGATCTAAATGGATGTTAGGATTCTCACTAGGTGTGGTGAGATGGTATCAATCGATCCTGGAGAGAATCACTTGATAGCTTCCAGGGTGGTAAGCTCGACTGAATGTCAGTCATAAGCATTGTCTTTACCCTCAGTGGAGGGACGGTATGTTGGATGAGTTCCAAGCTAGATACCGTGACATACTAGACGATAAAGGCTGGATACATGGCTACCAAGGATGCTACCAAAGAGGCGGTCTAGATATATATTAGTTCATGAGATGAACTTCGTTCCAACCATTGTGTGACAATGGAGTTGTGGCTTTCGCCTAGGAACCCCCGTCCCATTAGTTATCCAGACATATTCTAAGGTAGTATCGCCTGATCATGGAGATGGATGATCTACAGGGAGATCAAGATTTGGAGAGTAGACTACAGAGGACAACACGGCGGATCCACTCACGAAGGCCTATTCCCAGAAGAGACTTTTATGGGAAGGTTGAGTATGAAATTCTTCAACCACTGTTGATTTTTAGGTATGAGATACTACAACAGATGGCCCTAGTGCAAGTGGGAGATTTTTAGTTATCTGTATGCCCTAGAGGCCATTACTGTACATACGATGTATATTGTTGTGGATGCTTGGACATATATATGGAGGACTTTCTTGCTTGACATGATACTAAGCTATCTGGTTGCTCTTTATCTTACATGTACTCTGATTGTCTCTATGTTACATGTTGATAAAGCCCTTAGGATGAGTACTTGACTACCATGATTATGATGCATATCATACTAGTGGGGACGGTTTAGTCAATAAGTACATCCTTCAAATGTTCCTGGTCGTGGGTGTATCGAGACAGGGCATCGATATACCAGAGTAGACTAGCGTATAGTTTCTTGACCCATGTAGATGGGCGATGAATGATCCCATATCCGTTGGTGTTTGACATCAGAGATAGTATACGGGTGCTCAATGGAGACTGGGTACACAGAACGGACTCGCCGAGAACTCTCAGATGGTATTATGCCTAACGTCAGATGGCAGTTTTCTGGTGACACTGGTACAGGTTAGTCTGTAGACCCAAGATCGTCATAGAGTCTTGTGTGATTCCCACTGTGCTTTGATTTCCACCTTACCACGTTCAATAGAGCGTGCAAAACGGTGGCTTTTGGGTACAGTCCCGAATCATATGGAGGCAATAAGCGATAGGAGTGGATTCGTCTCTCCCGGTATTGGGAGTTGATGTTGTGATGTGCTCGATTGGCTATAACAGGAAGTCCTTGGCCAAGGCTGGTTCAGAGATATACTGGTAAGTGTTATCAGTAGTTTCTTGACCCGTTATGAGCCTCATATAGACACGACTTATCGAGTTACTGAGGTCTGACGTTTACCACCCCTATACGAGATATGCGACATATCAGACGAAGAGACCGGAGTGTACAGTAGTGTTACTGATTAGATTCGCAGGAGTACGAGCAAGCTTGCTTGTTGATCTTCAGATCGCTCAATACCCGGGTGGCCGTTACGTTTAGCAGACCGCTTGCCGCTTGTGGGTGTTTGATATGATCATCACCTGCTGCCGGCGTATTGATGAGTCTTTAGAGTCCTATACAGGGGTTTCCTGGCTTAAGCGAAATGGAGTAGGAGAACATATGTGATATGTACGGGACCGAGATTAATGCGATATGTGATGCCGCATTCTTTTCTCGCGATGTGTGACACGATTGGTTATATGTGATATAGCAGGGTTATCGGATAAGGTGTTGATTCGATAAAATGTTACATTTGATATTAGTCGGTTATATGTGATATGGCCAGATTATTAAAGCAAGTGTTGATTTAATAATTTAATGTATAATTATATATTTGATATATTACATTACATTAACTAGTATTAGCTGACTTATGATTTCTTTTCTCACATTTGATATACTTTACATATATGTGATATATTTATTGTTTTCTTTTTGGCACAAAATATATGTGTGATATATATAAGTGTATCATTCTAGATTACACTTGCAACATAGTTAGTATGAGACTCAAACCATGCTAGGTTAAGTTAGGGTTTTAATCTTTCTTAAGGTTTTTAAACATTTGGACAATGAGTAATGGTTCAAAACTTGTAGAAACTTGTAGGTTTCATTGACTAAGTCCACTTGTTTGTCAACCTTAAGATATTTGTTAACCCAACCCTTAACTCATAGCTATGGTTTATTCTCTACATGAGTTAGGCATGACACTAACTCACCATGGTTGCAATTCTAACCTCACACAATAATTCATTTGATGAGTTAATTCTTCTCCTTCTTCTTTTTCTCCTCAAAGCTTTCTAGCTTCAATGGAGATATGAGAAAAGTGTGAGAAAATCATTTCTAATGTGAGCAAACTTCCTACTTCATCATTCTCTACTACTTGCCATTTAGTATAGGGTGCTTGCTTCACTAATTCTATAGTTTGTGAAGAGATAGCTTGGGTTAGTGTCTCCTCGACGTAGATCATCTTCGGCCTCGAAGTCTTCGAAGTAAGCATGTTCGTTTCTTTGTGGGAGCCTCTCTAGAGTCCAGAGTTCACGATTGCAGCGAGGGGACTACTACACGGAGCTATTGAAGTAAAGGACCGGTCTACAAAGGTTGTAGTCCTTGCTCACTAGGCTTGCAAAGTGTTTGCATTTACTTTTCCGTCGATTTCTAGTTAACGATTCAAAGTTAAGGTTAGCTAGAATGACAAATTTTTGAATTTTGCATGGACGATACCTTCCGAAACCTTGATGCCGTGCTAGGTAACCCTTCAGTGATATCAGAACCATGCTAGAAATTTATACGGATTTTGTTAAGATTACGAAGCCGCAATACTCCGAAACTTGAAACTGAAAAATGAAGTTTCTCTTGAATTTAAAAGTTGTTCAAAACAAGTTTTAAACAAGTACAGAGTGATGTATGAGATATATCATGAACACAGTCAAAATTTCAGGGCATTCTAGAAAAATATGGCCGGCCACATATAACCCCATCTCGGCCAAAACCGAGCCCCTCCTCCTAAATTTTTTTTTGTGTTCCAGTGGCTTGGTTTTGATGTTTCAGGTGTTGTTTGTTTTTGCTAATTTTGCATGTGATGTAATCTTACACTATAAACAATTCGGAGTGTTTCGTATTCGTAGTTTTAACAAGGTTTGGGGTTTTTCGTAGTTTTAACATTTTTATCTGCGACCGTGAATGTCATTTGATCGGTACAACTTGTCTAATCGCTTTAGTTCTTTTAGACGGGTCTGCGAACGTGACATTCACATTGATGTTCTGTGTTGTGCTGTGATGTTGCGGATTTGTCATGGTGGATAGCTTGCGTGCAATGTTAGTACAATTTAATTTTATTTGTACATTGGATATTGCAGGGCGAGCGTCCGACATGTGGACTGCCGCCACTACTAGTTTGTATATTATTCATTTAGGGCACGACCGGGTTGAGATAGATGTCACCCTTGTATATTATTTTCTTTTCTGTATAAGGATTACCCCACGGTGGAGTGCACGAATAGCCGGGTTCTAGAGGGCAACGGGTCCGCATCTCATAGCGTTGAGACGGAGGGGACCATACTCTAGAATTGGCGGGCTATTCACCGCACTCGTAAAGGGTATAAGTTGACCCATGGAGGGGTGCCCAAGTTACCGGATTCCGTGAAATGCTGGGTGGTCCATTCACGTTGTTGAAAGGGGTTACCTCGCTTCTTGTTTTTATGGGTAACTTGCCGCACTTGTAGGGGTCTAGGTTTTCATTGCACAGGCTATCCACACGACAGGGAACGCCGGGTCTCATTTGTGGCTCAAGTGAAACCCGGGGCTCAAAGATTATCCACCATTCTTTGTTGCTTCTATGATGTTTCTGTGATGTTGCTTATATCATGCCTGAGACGAATGTTATATATATTTATATATACTAGTAGATGTTGTATATGTTTTGCACCCGCGCTAGTCCATTCCCTGCTATGTCGTTAGTTAAGTAACCTAACGGGTGATGACGGGACCCAGTGGCGAATGCGGATGGCATATACATAAATTTAATATTTCGTTCTTTTCTGGTGTGATATGTTGATTGATGGGACTGCGTTAATTTTTATCAATGCATGGAAAAAACAAACCTATATACGATGTTGTTGGAACCATGTTTTTTAAAACTGACATTACAGACGTTCTCTTTTGCTTTGCATAGTGGTATTCGGTTATGAATATCCAGCACCTCATTTGACGAGGCAAGGACCGAGATCCCTTCATCGGGAGTGACCCCTTGGGCATAAGTTTGTGTCAGCATAACAACTTCACTATAGTCGATTCTTTTGCTTTGCATCGTGGTATTCAGATTGGAATATCCTGCACCTCATCTACGAGGAAAGAGCCAAGATCCTTTCATCGGGAGTGACCTCTTTAGCAAAAGTTTTTGCCACTATATATTTGTAAAACCACTTCGGTTCCTTCAACGATATCAAGTTCATTACGTCAATGGTTTTTTGCGAAAAACCAACTGTAGCCTTCCGTCATTTCTTTCAGGTGGCACCTAGTATTTGAGCTGCGTTTGTTGGCCTTTGTCATGGCGTAGTGTGCGGTAGCTAGATATTGCTTGTCTGTTGCACTGAGTTGCGATTATCTAGGACAGCCGTATAACCTTGTTGGCCTTTGTCAAGGGTTTGTACGGGTAGGTCTAGAGTAATCCAGGATAATGACGGGTTGAACTTGACTTTTGGTTTATGATTTGTTGGCCTTTGTCAGGGTCATAAACCGCTTGGGGTAAAAATCATATCAGGAGTTTTAAACATACAGGAAACTTGCCAAGCATGCGCATACCTTATGAAGTGTGGTGACTTGAGTTGCTTCTATCAAGTTATCATGCGATGAGAGTTGGATCCCGATTCCCACTGATGAGTAGGTTTACTCCTCGGGTGATTTTAGATGATCCTGACTAATTCTACTTTTTGGTTTGGGGAAGAATTCGAGGAAACAGTGGGAGCCATCCTGATTAGATAAAGTGATTAACAATTCTGATCTTGGTTAGAGTGCACGCTGAGTGTTTCTTTTCTCTCTCTCTCTCTCTTTGGCAGCGACCATGGCCCGACCCTTGACTAAAACTCTTGAACCAAGTTAACCGAACCTTCATTAAAACACTTTGGCTTTTGGAGCGTCACGGTGTCGCATACATCATTGCCCCTTCTATATCACCTTTGCATTTCTCCAGAACACCCCGTATCACTACGAACATCCACTTCCATTGGATAAATTCATCGTATAGTTACATACGAACTCGAAGGAACTTGTTCCAGATTCGAGGATGGATTCTAGTTCTGGAGAGATTGAATAGGATTATTCGGTTGTCTTTTCCCTTTACCTTCTCTCAGGTTGTGAGGGTTCCTAAGATTAGGAGAGGGTACACCTATTAAGCTTATTGAATAGTCTTCTTACAAACCATAGGCAGGTACCGATACGTAGGGATGGAAGAAAACCAATTAAGCCTAAGTGTGGTGTACAGAAGGTAATAAGTAAAGACATATAAATGGGTTAGATTAAGAGCAAAGAAAATTGCAACCACTATCATTCACGACAAAACCGTGTATGCCCCTGCCACTCCCACATCCACTTTGGATTTCTCCAGAACACTCTGTATTACTACGGATATCCAATCCTATTGGATATGCCATTGTATAGTTACATACAAACTCGAAGGAATTCGTTCCAGATTTGAGGATGGTTTCGGGTTCAGGAGAAATAGAATAGGATTATTCAGATGTCTTTTCCCCATTACCTTCTCTCAGGTTGTGAGGGCTCCTAGCATAAGGAGAGTATACCTATTATGCTTATTCGATAGTCTTCTTCCAAATCTTAGGCTGGTGCCGAAGGGTAGGGAAGGAAGAAAACCAATTAGCCTTAAGAAGATGTACAGAAGGTAATAAGTAAAGACATAATAAAGGGATTGGAGTGAAGGCAGGTTTGTATATGGTTACTGTCATGAATCAGGATAGTGGAAGAGTCGTTACTAGGAATACCAGTTAAACCCATTTGAAACATTTCTGTACCGTTTTGAAAATCGTTTCGGTGAAATTTCGGAAAAATCGGTAAAATAAGAGGGTTTTCTGTAAAAAGTCAAAATACAAATATCTTTATTATAAAATTTAATATACATATTCTAGCTATATAATTGCCAATATTTGGTGTTTATTGAGCCACTGGTAAAATTTCTAATTTTCTGAAAATTTTCCCGAAAATAATTATTTTAAGCTGTCACTAATACATTTAATTGGGGAAAATTAAAAATTGAAATGAGTTGAAACAAATTTTGTGCATCATAAAATATTAAACAAAATTTTAACATATTGTTTTTGGAATGAAATTAAGCTGTTAAACGGTTTTGAAAATATAAAAGGAAAAGGCTTATTTGTGAAAATAAGTTAAATAGAATTGAGGTTTGGTATTTATCTTCTTATGTGTGCACCCACTCACTCACCTACACTCACACATACCACCAATTTCAGCTTGGCCAAGCCCATGGCTGCCATACACACACACCACACATTTAATGATAAAAAGAAAGGTAATTGGAAAAAAAGAAAAGAATGATCAAGAAACTATAATTAAAGAAGTATGGGTTTTGTTTGACTTTTGCCACAAACCCCATTCATACTCTCTCTCCTCACTCATTCCCTCCCCATCCTGGCCGAGAGCTCCCCATGAGCAGCCCCCCAAATTTTCCCACTTCATTTCCACACAAAATTCCTCACAAATTCAACAAAAATCAAAATAAAACCTCACAAATCCCAAATCCAACATTTACCCATTTTTCTTTAACCAATCTAGATTGTATCTTGGAGCATGGAAGCAAGTTTTGGAGGCTAAAATTTCAAGTTTGATCTTTTGATTTATGGAGGTAAATCCTAACCCTAGTGTTTAATTGTTAGTTAATTACTTTGAATCAACTTAAGTAGGTGTGTAATTATGGCTCTAATTTTAAATTTAATATTCAAGAGGAGGATTAAATTAAGGTTAGGGTTTTATCTCTTAATCATGTTTACAATGAGTAGTCTAACATCTTAAGATTTACAAAACCTAATCTAGTTGCTAATTTGTTAATTGTTAAAATTAAATTGTCCTAATAATGTTTGTTTTGCAAACTAGATTTTTGTAATTAATATAAAGTAGTGAGATTAAAATCTAGTTAATGCTTGTATGGCTTAGTTAATATATTTTAATGAGAATTCTGGCCACTAAAATTGTTAAAATATTTAAAGTTGATTAAAATACCAAGTTTTGAGCTAAAATGGAAAATTGTGCTAATTTTTTTAACTAGGTTTTGTAAATATATATATTTTGATGAGAATAAATTATTGGAATGGTTTATATGACTTGGTTATGATATTGAGTGGATATTGCAGCCGCTAGATTTGTTTAAACGTCGAGTTTTGTACTAAAACGGTTAATTTTGCTTGTTAGATTTTCGGAAAAATAGCTTTTAAAGTGAGTTTGAGGTTTTTGTGAATTTTAACCTATTTCATAATATAATTAGTATTTGTGAATGTGCGAATGAGTGTGTTTAGGTTTTTCTCGATGGTTTGACGTTTGTACATCGACATCGAGGGTTGGTTTAGCTATTTTTGCATGCGTAGACGATAGGTTTTGACCTATGCGTGATACGCGTGCCGAATTGGTTTTCGTATACCGTTTCGATTTCAGATTTGGTTTTTATCCGTTATGATACGTGGCGACATGTAGGTACTCGAGGTGGACCTCGAGACGACAAGCAAGCGCGTGACGACGTCGGCACCGGCGAGCTCAGATCAGGTGAGTAGATTTATATCTACGGGGATGTAGCGTTACTAGGCACACTAACAAGACTCTACAAGGCGTCGACCATGCCGGATTAAAATTTTAGCCGTGCCGAATAACTCTAAATAAGATCGTATACTAGAGAATTAGGGTTTCATATACAAGTTAAACTCTTCAACACTAAGTGAATATGAAATGCAACCTTTGTAGATCGGTCATTCACTTCTTAAGCTCCTTGTTGTAGTCCCTTCGCTGCGATCAACGAACTCCCGGACTCCCGGACGGCTCCATGAGAAAATTGCAACGGGGTCGCATGAAGTCTTCGAGGCCGAAGATGATCTACGTCGAGAGAATACGAACTCAAGCTTCTACTTCACTAACCAAAGAATTAGTGATGTAAACACCCTAAACTAAAGTGCTAGTCTAGTAGAGGATGGTGAGATAGGAAATGGGTACGTTTTAGAATTTCTTTTCTCACTTTGTATCTCTCTCTTTATCAAACCCTAGAAAAGAATTGAAGGAGAAAGAAGATGAGCTCAAAATGAATATGAAACTTAAACTAGAGAGAGAATGAGCTAACCATGGTGAGTGAGTATCATATACTAACTCTTGTAGAGACATTACTATGGCTAAGTGTTATGGTTAGGTTAACTAATAATCCATAGTTAAAACAAAGTTAGTGGAATTAGTCAATGCATCCAAAAGCTTCCACAAGCTTCTTGCATTTATCTAATCCTCCACTAATTTTGTAATTACTTTAGATATTAAAACCCACCATAATAAATAGCATGGTGTATGTCTTACACACCCAAGTATGATGTATCATCAACCATGATACAAATTTGTACACTTATAAATATATATCACATATATATTAACTTGTGCACAAGTGAGAAAAAACCCTAAGCGAACAAGTGTTAGTTAATGTAAATCAGCATATCTAATATACAATTATACACTAAATTATTAAATCAATACTTGACTTAATAATCCGGTCATATCACATATAACCGACTAACATCCAATCTATCGACTTATCGAATCAACCCTTGATTCGATAACTAGGTTATATCGCATACAACCGATTGATGCAAACAATGCGAGAATAGAATACGGTATCACATACACGCATTATTCTCGGTCCCGCACATATCACATATGCGCACCTATCTCGTTTTGCCTGAGCCAGTAACTCTATGTAGGACTCTAAAGACTCGTCAATACGCCGGCAGTAGGTGATGATCATATCAAGCACCCACAAGCCGTCAGCGGTACTAGCTGGACGTTACGGCTACCCGGGTATTGAGCGATCAGAAGATCAGCAAGCAAGCCCGCTCCAACTCCTGTAAAAAGCCTTACAGTAACACTACCGTACAGTCCGGTCTCCTCGTCAGATATGTCGCATATCAGTTCAAGGGGTGGTAAACGTCAGACCCCAATAACTGATAAGTCATACCGATATGAGGCTCAAAATGGGTCGAGAAACTACTGGTAACACGTACCAGTATATCTCTAAACCAGCCCTGGCCAGGGACTTCCCTGTTACGGCCAATCGAGCATAGCGCAACATCAACCCCCAATACCGGGAGAGACGAGACCCCTCCTATCACTCATTGCCTCCATGTGACTCGGGACTGTACCCAAAAACCAGCGTTTTGCATGCCCTCTTGGACGTGGTAAGGTGGAAATCAAAGCACGGCCGGAATCACACAAGACTCTATGACGATCTCGGGTCTACAGACTAACCTGTACCAGTGTCACAAGAGAACTGCCATCTGACGTAGGGTATAATACCATCTGGGAGTTCTAGGCGAGTCCGTCCAGTGTACCCAGTCTCCACTGAGCACCCGTATATGATATCTGATGTCAAACACCAATGGATATGGGATCATCCATCGCCCATCTGTATGGGTCGAGAAGGCATACACTAGTCTACTCTGGTATATCGATGCCCCATCTCGATACACCCACGACTAGGGACCTTGAAGGATGTACTTATGGACTACCTTGTCCCCACTAGTATGTCCGCATCATAGTCCAGGTAGTCAAGTACACATCCTAAGGGCTTTACTAACATGTAACAGAGAGACAGATCAGTATACACGTTAAGGTAAAGAGTAACCAGATAGCATACTATCATGTCAAGCAAGAAAGTCCTCCCTATATATGTCCAAGCATCCACTACAATATACATCTCATGTATAGTAATGGCCTCTAGGGCATACATATAACTAACAATCTCCCACTTGCACTAGGGCCATCTGATAACAGTGGTTGTAGTATCTCATACTCAACCATCCCATAATAGTCTCTCTCTGGGAAAAAGCCTTTGTGAGTAGATCTGCCGTGGTGTCCTCCAAGTCTACTCTCCTGACCTCGATCCCCTGGAGATCAACCATCTCCATGATCAGGTGACACTGCCTTAGAATATGTCTGGATCACTGATGGGACGGGCGTTCCTTGGCATAAGCTACAACTCCATTGTCATACAATGGTAGGAACGAAGTTCATTTCATGAACTAATATACACCCAGACTTCCTCTTTGGTAGCATCTTTGGTAGTGATGTATCAAGCCTTTATCGTCTAGTATGCCACGGTATCTAGCTTGGAACTCTTCCAACATACCGTCCCTTTACTGAGGGTAAAGACACTGCCTGCGACTGACATTCAGTCGTCCTTATCACCCTGGAACCCTTCCAGTGATTCTCCCCAGGATCGATTGATACCATCTCACTATAACTAGTGAGAATCCTAACATCCAATAAGATCTATCTCATAGATCCAAAACTGAGGATTTAGGAGGTATCACTTTGATCCTTTATGGAGAATCATTGTGATAAGCGGAGATTGACCGAGCGTAGCATAGGAAACTCCTTCCCTATCAAGAGTATGTCATCTACGTACTCTACGAGGATCGTCACCATACTCCCTACTACCTTTTTGTATATACAAGGTTCATCTACCATTTTGATGAAGTCAATCTTTTTGACTACCACATCCAAACAGACGTTCAAACTCCGCGATGCCTGCTTTATCACATAAAACATCTTGCTCACGTTTCCGCTGCTCCCACTGTCTACGAGGCCCTATGACTGTGTACTCATAGATTCTCTCTTCTAAAACATCATTTAGAAAAGTAGTCATGACACCCAACCGCCAGATATTGTAGTCATGGTATGTAGCCGTGGCAAGTAGGATCTGGATGGACTTAAGCATAGCTATTTAGAAAAGGTTTCATTATTAGCCACAACTGGTCTATGATGCAAACCATTAACAATTCTAGCTTTGAAAGTCTCAACTTTTCCATGTACACCAAATAATCTTCTCAAGATATACTTGCTCTTGATGGGGATTTAACCCTTCAGATAAAGCAACTGTTGGAGATAGTGCCCTCAGAGTCAATTATTGGATCACAGGCACGTGATTGTAATGATTGAGGGAGGACCTGTCCCAGAAGGTCAGTCTTACTCAAGATGATAATATGCTATCTGGTTTATCTTTATCATCGTGTACTGCTTTAGGTGACCTTACAGGTCACTATTGCATGTTGATAGAGCCCCTAGGATTCTTGCTTGACTACCAGCAGTATGAGGGCGATCATATACGTGGGAGTTGGTGGTCTATAAGCATATCCTTAAAAGGACCCTAGTCGTGGAAGTTTCGAGACAGGGCATCGATACTCCAGAGTAGACTAGTGTATACAGTCGAGACCCCGACGAGGGGCGGTGGCCGATCTCACAAGCCACTGGTATCAGTTGGTTCACCTAAGATGTATACAGGTGCTCATTAGGTTATGAGTACACCGGACTGGACTCGCCGGGAACCTGCTAGTTGGGATTATACCAGACGTCAGATAGCAGTTCCCTGATGACATGTGTACAGGTTAGTTCATCCACCTGAGATCGTCATTTGTCTCGTGTGAGTTCCCACTGTGCTTTGATTACTATCCTACCACGCTCAAAGGAGACGTGCAAACAGATTTTAGTTGGGTACAGTCCCGAGCCACATGGAGGCAGTGAGCGGATCTGCAGGGGTTCGTCTCTCCCGGTATTAGGGGTGAGGTCGCGCTGTGTCTAGGAGAGCCATTACACAAAGCCCTAGGCCGAGGCAGGAGATTTACTGGTAGGTATTCCAGTAGTATCTCAGGGTGTTCTGGGCTACACTCCGACACGACTTGTACCGCTTTTGGGGGTCTGACTTTTACCAACCCCCTAGGCCCGCCATGCGATACTCATAGACGAACGGACCGGACTGTACGGATATTGTCACTGACAGGCTCAGTAGGGTGTCAGGATGAGTTCGCTCATCGACGTCCCTTTTGGTCAATACCTGGAAGCCTATCACGTATTGGCTAATATCTCTGATGTGCTAGTGGTTAAATCCACAGCCAAAGTATTGACGAGTCTTCAGAGTCCCCCACAGACCGTTTTCTCAAGTTTCGGGCGAAAAGCTATAGAGGACGTATGGAGATATGGCAGGGTTCGATCAAATACGTGCGGTATTGCACGGATCGTGATAGGACGGATTTTACTAGCGGGCTTTGGTTTAAGCCGGATCCTAGTATTAGACAGTGCAGATTTTGTCTCTTTGCATTTGTATTCAGTGGGAATACAAATGCGGGTATGTATATATAGTCATGGGGTTTTCCTGTAATTTATTACGGGATCAGTTTTCTGTAGTTGCCAGTTTGCATTCCGTTCCGTCTAGCTTTCCTTTGTTCCTTCCCGGCCGGACTTTTCCGATGGAGGGGCTAATTTGCAATTGTGCAAATTAGTATTTGTGGAGGGGGTCCTTTGTAAATGTGTGGCTTCATGATGGTTCTACCATCATGAGATTCTCTTTGCATCTTTTCTCTTGCATTTATTATGATGGATTGAGATAGGATTGATTGGAAAATGGTGTGACTTTTTTCCTTCTCATTTTATCATACATATTCCTTCTTGCATTATTGCATTTTTATCCCCACCATTTTTAGAGAGGGGCCGGCCACTTGTAGGAGGAGAGAGGGAGGTTAATTTTGTGGTGGTGGGAAAAACATACATCTCATTCTTTGCTTGCCAAAAAATTCAAAACCTCTCTCCATTGTTCATTCTCTACTCCACATCCTAAAGGCAACTTCGTAACCCCAAAGAGACAAGTTCGTACACTAGACTACAGCTTTTCTTGGGCACGTCGGCTCGCCAACTTCATGCCCGAGTTGCCTCGGTCCAGAGGTGGGAGCCCGTAAAAGAACCCGGCGATGTGGTGCCCGTTTCGACGAGGAGGTGACGACCGGAGATTCCGTGAGGAGATCGGAGTGGAGACGAAGACCGAAGGACAGGGATCACTTGGTATATCTCTCTACCCATCTTTTATTTTGCTAGTAGCTAGGTTAATGGCCCGATCCGGATTTTTAGTGCGCGGTGATGCCGGTTTGCAAGTTTCGCAAAGTTTTTCGTTTCCGCGTTTCCGGCATCGGATCGACGGCCGGGGCATCGCTGTGCACTTACATTGGTATCAGAGCCTCGCCATTAACCTAGTCTAGCTTGCTCTAGTAAGTTTAGAACTCGATCGAACAAAAATCCCAAAAACCGTATTTTCAGTGCATCAGGTTTCTGTCGAAATTTTTTTAGCTCCAAAATTTTTTCAGTACATTACAGAAACATGTGCAGGGAATTACAAGTATTCTGTGAAAATTTGGTCGAGTGACGTCAGCATTCCACCTCGGAACCGCGGCCAAACCCACGCATTGGCCGCCGTTCCGCCGCGACTTTGACTGTTCAGTTGACCAAATTTTTACAGTTGGCTTTTGACTATGTAATTGGGGTTTTGGGATATTCTTTTTTGGCCCAGATTTTCTGTGAGTGCTACAGTAGTGCTTGGGGGCCCACTTGGGTAAATTTTGATCGATCGAAAATTTTAAACATGTTAATTCACAGTATTTACATTATATCTGCGACCGTGAATGTCATTTGATCGGTAAATCCTGTCTAACTGCTATAGCTCTTTTAGACGGATTTGCGAACATGACATTCACGTTGATGTTCTGTATTGTGCTGTGATATTGCGGATTGGTCGTGGGGGATAGCCTGGATGCAATGTTAGTACAGTTTTGTTTTATATGTACATTTGATATTGCGGGGCGAGCGTCCGACATGTGGACTGCCGTCACTTCCTGTTTGTATTATTCTTTTGGGGCACGACCGGGTCGAGGTCGATGTACCTGTTGTATGTATATTTTACTTTCTGTACTAGGATTACCCCGCGGAGGGGTGCACGGATAGCCGGGTTCTAGAGGGCAACGGGCCCTCATCTTATGGCATTGAGACGGAGGGGGCTTCACTCTAGAATTGGCGGGCTATTCGCCACATTCGTAGGGGTACAGGTTGACTTAGGAGGGGTGCCCAAGTTACCGGATTCCGTGAAGTGCTGGGTGGTCCATTCACGTTGCTGAAGGGGGCTGCCTCGCTTCAGGTTTTGGCAGGTAACTTGCCGCGCCCGTAGGGGTCTAGGATTTTATTGCACAGGCTATCCACATGACCAGAGGAACGTCGGGTTTCAGTAGCGGCTCTGTGAAACCCGGGGATCCCAGATATCTGCAATGTTCTGTGATGCTTATTACATTTCTATGATGTTGTATTTTATCACGCCTTGAGCGAATATTATATATTGATATATATACTAGTAGATGTTGTATATGTTTTGCATCTGCGCTAGTCCAGTCCCCGCTCCGTCGTTAGTTAAGTAACCTAACGGGTGATGACGGGACCTTGTGGCGAATGCGGATGGCATATACGTACATCATTATTTTCATTCTTTGTGGTGTGATCAATTGATGGGACTGCGTTGATTCGGATCAATGCAAGATAAACAAACCTATTATGATGTTGTTGGAACATTTTTCAAAAAGCTGTTATTGCAAGGGCGTTCTCTTTTGTTTTGCACAGTGGTATTCGGTTATGAATATCCAGCACCTCAGTCAACGAGGCAAGGGCCGAGATCCCTTCACCGGGAGTGATCCCTTGGACAAAAGTTTGCGTCAGGGCAACAACTTCACTATAGCCGATTACTTTTGCTTTGCATCGTGGTATTCAGTTGGAATATCCTGCACCTCATTCCACGGGGAAAGAGCCGAGATCCCTTCACAGGGAGTGACCTCTTTAGCAAAAGTTTTCGTTACTATATTTTTATAAGAGCTATCCGTTCCTTCAACGATATCAAGTTCATTACGTTAAAGGTTTTTCGCCAGAAACCATTCGTAGCCTTCCATCATTTCAGGAAGGTAGCACTTAGTATTCATGCTATGTATGTTTGCCTTCGTCAAGGCATAGTGTATGGTAGCTATTTGTTACTTTTCTGCAACATAGATAGATGCGTTGGTTTGGGACAGTCGTACTACTATTTTGGCCTTCGTCAAGGGTATGTACGGGTGGGTTCAAATTAACCTGGACAATGACGGGTAGAACTTGACATGTGACTTATGATATGTTGGCCTTCGTCAAGGTCATAAGAGCATGGGGCAAAAATCACATCGGGAGTTTCTAAAGAAACTGAAACTTGCCAGATATGCGCATACCTTCTGGAGTGTGATAACGTGAGCGGATTCTGTCACATTATCATGCGATGATAGTTGGATCCCGATTCCCACTGATGAGTTGGTTTACTCCTCGGGTGATCCCGGCAAATTCTTCTTTCAGGTTTGGAGAAGAATTTGACGTTACAGTGGGAGGTTTCCTGATTAGATAAAGTGATAACCATTCTGATCTAGGTTAGAGTGCACGCTGAGTGTTTCTTTTCTCTCTCTCTTTGGCAGCGACCATTGACCCGACCCTAGACTATGACTCAGTGACCAAGTTAACCGAACCTTCTTAAACACTGGCTTTTGGATTGTCAGAGTTGCAAACCTCATTGCCACTCCTACTTTTACCCTTTTCTCCAGGACACCCCGTGTTACTACGAACGTCCACTTCCATTGGACAAAACCATCGTATGGTTATATACGAACTCGAAGGAATTTATTCGAGGATGGTTTCCGGTTCTGGAGAAAACGAATAGGACTATTCAGTTGTCTTTTCCTTTTACCTTTTCTCGGATTGCGAGTGCTCCTTGGATTAGGACAATACACCTATTACGCAAATTGGATAGTCTTCTTCCAAACTATAGGCAGGTGCCGACCGGTAAGGAATGAAGAAAACCAATTAGCCTAAACGGTGTACAGAAGATATTAAGTTAAGACAAAGAAAGGGATTAGAAGGAGGGCAAAGTAAATTGCGACTGATATTCACGACCAAACCAAGTATTTCATGTAGGGTTCCTAGGCACACGAGTGAGGTCTCACAAGGCATCAACCATGCCCATTTCAAAAATTGGGGGTGCCGAGAAACCCTAATACGGATCGTTAACTAGATATATAGGCGAAACAATGACTAGTTAACAACTTAACTAAATGGTAAACGGAAATACAACCTTTGTAGATCCGGTTCTCCACCTCTATGGCTCCGCGATGATGTCTCCTCGCTGTACAAATCGGATCTTGGGCTCTAGCGTCGGCTTCATCGGAGAAAAAGCGGGCTAGGTCATCGACGACGATGCCGAAGATGATCTACGTCGAGGCATCGCTAGATCAAGCTCCAACTTCACCAAGTCATGAAACTTGTGAAGAAAACACACTCTACTACTTGGCAAGAGGTAGAGGATGAAGAAATAGGAAGTGGGTTCACTTTAGAATTGGATTTCTCACTCTTTTTCATCAATCACCATTGATGAAGTGAAGCTTTCTTTATTGAAGAAGATGAAGAAGAAGAAGAAAGAATAATATGATAAGTTATTTTCTAAAAATAAAATAATAAGAATACTTATCATGTCTCAACCATGGTCAAGTGTAGAGAATAAATCATGGTTAGTGGGAATGGTTAGGGTTAAGCATGAGACAAAATGATGACTTAGTCAAAGCTTCATGAAGCTTCAATATGCTTCCAAAGAAAGCCACCATTTTTCTTTATGCTTAATATTTTTCCAAAAAGAATAAATAGATAAATAAATGAATAAGAAAACAAAAGGAAAACCCTAACCATTCCACAACCATGGTTTCATCTTTACACAAACCCTAGTGAGCATGTATCATCAAACATGATACAAACTTGTGTACAAAAGTATATCACATATACAATGTGCACAATCCAAGTGAGAAAATCCATTTAAAGTGAACCAATACTAGTTAATGCAAAGTAATATATCAAATATATAATTATGCATTAAATCATTAAATCAACACTTGATTTAACGATCCGGTCATATCGCATATAACCGACTAATATCCAATGTATCGATTTATCGAATCAATCCTTGATTCGATAACTAGGTTAAATCGCATACAACCATTCGACACATTCATCGCAAGAATAGAATACGGTATCACATACACGTATTATTCTCGGTCCCGCACATATCTCATATGCGCTCCTATTTCGTTTCGCTTGAGCCAGGAAACCTCTGTGTCGGACTCTAAAGATTCGTCAATACGCCGGCAGCAGATGATGATCATATCAAACACCCACAAGCCGCAAGCGGTCTGCTAAACGTAACGGCCACCCGGGTATTGAGCGATCAGAAGATCGACGAGCAAGCCCGCTCACACTCCTGTGAATCCAACCAGTAACACTTACCGTACAGTCCGGTCTGATCGTCTGATATGTCGCATATCTCGCCTAGGGGTGGTAAACGTCAGACCCCAATAGCTTGATAAGTCGTGTCGATATGAGGTTTATAACAATTCGAGAAACTACTGGTAACACTTACCAGTAAATCTCAGCAACCCTGGCTAGGGATTTCCGGTTATAGCCAATCGAACACAGCGCAACATCAACTCCCTATACCGGGAGAGACGAATCCCCTCCTATCGCTCATTGCCTCCATGTGACTCGGGACTGTACCCAAAAACCACCGTTTTGCACGCCCTCTTGGACGTGGTAAGATGGAAATCAAAGCACAGTGGGAACCACACAAGACACTATGATGATCTCGGGTCAACAGACTACTCTGTACCAGTATCACCAGAGAACTGCCATCTGACGTAAGGTATAATACCATCTGGGAGTTCTCGGCGAGTCCGTCCAGTGTACCCACTCTCCACTGAGCACCCGTATATCATCTCCGATGTCAAACACCAATGGATATGGGATCATCCATCGCCCATCTGTATGGGTCGAGAAGGTATACGCTAGTCTACTCTGGTATATCGATGCCCCGTCTCGATATACCCACGACTAGGGACTTTGAAGGATGTACTTATGGACTACCATGTCCCCACTAGTATGATCCGCATCATAGTCCAGGTAGTCAAGTACACATCCTAAGGGTTTTACCAACATGTAACAGAGAGACAATCAGTGTACACGTTATGGTAAAGATCAACCAGATAGCATACTATCATGTCGAGCAAGAAAGTCCTCCCTATATATGTCCCAGCATCCACTACAATATACATCCTATGTACAGTAATGGCCACTAGGGCATACATATAACTAACAATCTCCCACTTGCACTAGGGCCATCTGTAGCAGTGGTTGTAGTATCTCATACTAAACCATCCCATAAAAGTCTCTCTATGGGAAAAGGCCTTCGTGAGTGGATCCGCCGTGTTGTCCTCTGAGTCTACTCTCCTAACCTCGATCACCCTGGAGATCAACCATCTCCATGATCAGGTGATACTGCCTTAGAATATGTCTGGATCACTGATGGGACCTACGTTCCTTGGCATAAGCCACAACTCCATTGTCACACAATGGGAGGAACATAGTTCATCTCATGAACCAATATACACCCAAACAGCCTCTTTGGTAGCATCTTAAGTAGCGATGTATCCAGCCTTTATCGTCTAGTATGCCACGGTATCTAGCTTGGAACTCTTCCAACATACCGTCCCTTTACTGAGGGTAAAGACAATGCCTGTGACTGACATTCAGTCGTCTTTATCACCCTGGAACACTTCCAGTGATTCTCCCCAGGATCAATTGATACCATCTCACTACAACTAGTGAGAATCCTAACATCTAATTAGATCTATCTCATAGATCCAAAACCCAGGATTTAGGAGGTATCACTTTCATCCTATCTGGAGAATGATTGTGATAAGCGAAGATTGACCGAGCGTAGCATAGGAAACTACTTCCCTATCAAGAGTATGTCATCCACGCACTCTACGAGGATCGTCACTATACTCCCTACTACCTTTTTGTTTATACAAGGTTCATCTACCATTTTGATGATGTCAACTTCTTTGACTAACACATCAAAATAGACGTTCCAACTCCGTGATGCCTGCTTTATCCTATATAGCATCTTGCACACGTTTTCGCTGCTCCCACTGTCTACGAAGCCCTCTGGCTGTGTACTTATAGACGTTCTCTTCTAAAACATCATTTAGAAAAGCAGTCATGACACCCAACCACCAGATATCGTAGTCATGGTATGTAGCCGTGGTAAGTAGGATCTGGATGGACTTAAGCATAGCTCTTTAGAAAAAGGTTTCCTTATGATCCACACCTGGTCAATGATGCAAACCTTTAACAAGTCTAGCTTTGAAAGTCTCAACTTTTCCATCTACACCTAGTAATCTTCTCAAGATATACTTGCTCCTGATGGGGATTTAACCCTTCAGATATAGCAACCAAAGTCCATACTTTGTTGGTGTATAAGGATTCCATCTCAGATCGATAAACATCCAGCCATTCTTACAGTGTCTTACTCTCGATGGCCAGCTCGAAACTAGTAGGGTCATCATCTCATGATGCAATCCTCGCTCCCACTGTCATAGAGAAACCGAAATATCTCTCAGGTGGGTGAGGAACCCTACTAGATCGGCGGAGAGGCTGAGGTTCGTTGGTAACTATTGAATCCTTTGGTTTTATCAAATCATCTGCTGTAGTTTGTATAGCTGGAACCTTTCCAGTTCTACATAACTGACCTTGCCTCGAATTTGTCCGGATTTTGCTTTTAGACATAGGCCGGACAACCCCAAATCTTAACTAGCTTAAGACATGGGATCTTCCCTTTCCATATCACATATGAAGTGGTAGGTAACTGATTTGATTCGAACCCTATTCAATAGGTATGCAACTTCTCAAGTGCATAACTCCCAAAAGGAAATAGGAAACTCAGTAGTACTCAGCATAGAGCACACCATATCACATAGGGTGCTATTGCTCCGCCCCGATATACCATCGTGCTATGGTGTATACGGAGGAGTAATTCTGAGAGAGAATCTCATTCTCCTTTGGAATAATCCAGGATTTCCGTGCTCAAGTATTCTCCTCCTTGATCTCATCAAAGGACATAATACTTATACCCGTATTGGTTCTCTACTTCTAACTTATATTCTGTGAATATCTCAAAAGGTTCAGACTTGTGTTTCAACAGGAACATAGGTCTGAATCTCGAAAGATCATCAGAGAATGTAATGAAGTATAAAGAACCATTCCTGGCATATGTAGACAGGAGACCTTACATACATCAACATGTATCATCCTAAGAGTTTACTAACTCTTTCTCTGTTTCCAATAAACAGAGCTGAGGTCATTTTATCTTTGTGACATGACTCGCAAGTTTCATAAGATGTAAATTCAAACTAATTTAAATATGCATCTAAATGTAACTTCAGCCAGTCGGGTCGCATTGATATGACCTAGTCTACAATGCCTCAAGAAGGATTCGTTCATTTCTGAACTCTTCCTCTTGTGTGTGTTCCGTATACTAAGAACTGTAGTTTGATTTAAAACATCAATGATTTTAGATAACGTGCCTGATCCGATCAACTTTTGATATAGGAAATGTTCAAAACATAATCCAACAATACAAAATTTTATCATTTTTTTACTAATAAAGAAACTGATATGATTTTGTATATCAGGTTCGGTATCTAATAACATTCGTTCAGAATCAATGTATTTGTAATACAGGGTGACAGTGACCAACAGACTTGGCTGCAACACTTTCCCCGGTCTCTGCCTCATGAAACTTATCACCCGTTCTCAGTTCTCTGCCTTTCTGTAGCCCTATGTAACAGATTACATATCTGGGATCCTGATCTGGTATCACATACCCAGGACGTAGAGGATACAGAGAAACAGTTCTTTGTAACGAACACACCCGAAGGAGATGCATCATATGCACTTTCTTCGTTTGGGCGGCACGGGAAATCTGGTATTCCCCAATTTCCTGCTCTGTCTTATAACAATTATAAGTTGGAGCGGGACCAACGTTCCCCAGCTCAGTTTAACAAGCGGGTTCGGTCAATATTCTGTATTATTATCTTGATTAAGGCGTGATATGGTCGCTACCAGGAGAGAGAGAGAAGAAAACACTCAGCGTATGCTCTTGCAAGAATAGATTGGTGATTATTTTATCTAATCAGGATGGCTCCCACTTCTTTTTATCAAATCTTCCTTCAAACCCTAAAAGGAAAGACTAGCCGTGATTAATTACACACTACAAGTTCGCCAATCTTTCAGCCAGGCCAGTGTCGGTACTTTGAGGGAGGTCCCCCGTGCTTTCACACGAACCTAATTAATGTAAACCTCGTTTTCCCAGAGGCATAACCTCGTTGACACCTTTCTAGACACCTACTTGATCGGCTAATTGTAATGTGTAAAACTCTCCCAGGAGTAACTCTTACTCGCAGCGGGTATCGGGATCCAACTATCTCATAGACGGTATGCAATCTCATTGCAAATTTCAACACTTGAAATTCCCGATAATATTTTGCCCCGAACGATCTATGACCTTGACAAGGTCAACAAACCATAGACCGCAAGTCAAGTTCAACCCGTCATTTCTTGATTGAATCAAACCCACCCGCACGACCCTTGACAAGGTCAACAAGGCCGCACGACTACCTTAACCTAATTTGCATCATATGCATAAGCAGATAAATACTGGTTAGCTACCGCACACTGCGCCTTGACAAGGTCAACAAACGCTGCACGAATACTAAACAGGATTTATCTGAAATGACGGAGGGCTACGACAGGTTTTTCTGAAAACCTATTGCGTAATGAACTTGATATCGTTGCAGAATCAAATGATTTTAAAATGGAGTGCTTTTGAGGCTTTTCTAGTTTTGCTAAAGGAGTCACTCCCGGTGAAGGGATCGTCGGACCTTTCCTCGTCGAATGAGGTGCGGGATATATCATATATATCACTGTGCAAAGCAGAACTCTTAAAAGCAATCAAAAGAAAAACCGAGTATTGTAACATCTGCCAGTTATTGCTAAAGGAGTCAGTCCCGGTGAAGGGATCTCGGTCCTTTCCTCATTGAATAAGGTGCAGGGTATATCATATATACCGCTATGCAAAGCAAGAACTGTAGCTACCTGTTTTATTTTGAAATTCGATTCTACAACATCTTAGGTTTCTTTTCTTTCATTAATCACATTAATGAAGTCCCATCATTTAAGTACCTAAACATCACAGATAAATACGACGTACACTTATGCCATCCGCATTCACCTCGATGTCCCCTCGTGCACCGTTAGGTTAGGTAACTAACGGCAGAGCGGGGCAGGGCTAGCGCGGGTGTAAAACATAAGTAACGTCTATATAATATATCATATATACTATATAAAGTATCTATCACAGAACATCACATGATCACATCACAGATATCGCAGCAGAAGAATCATATGAAATATTGGATATACTAGGACGTCCGTGTTTTCAATACGAGCCAGTATAAAACACGGATTCCACGGTCGCAATGAATAGCCAAACCCACACCCCTAGACCCCTACGAGAGCGTCAAGCAACCCTACCAATTCTAGAGTTAGGAGACCCGGACTCGACTGCTCGAGTTGGTCTCCCACTGGACTCCAGAACCCGGTTACTTGTGCTCCCCTCCTTGGGTCTATCCTAGTGCGGAAAAGTAAATAATATACAAACGGTGACATCTTCCGTAACCTGGAAGTGCCCCAATAAAAGAATATTACATACAAGTTTTTACATGAATGAAAATGAAAAACACTCATCTCACATAAAAACCCCCGGCTATTCAAACACGACGATCCAATATAACATATCCAGCAACACATAACATCACATGTCATCAACGTAAGTAAATATGCGCATCCCAATTGTCGTTGACATATAGCAACGAAACCGGCGATATCACATATTACACTTACGGTCACAGAAAAGAAAATGTAAAACTACAACAGTTGGAATCCGCAATCTGCACAGACATCGCATGCCTAATCAAATGAATACCTTAGACATCGCATGCCTAACTATTATAAACCCCGCATTTTAGTCTCAAAATCGAAAACACTTTTCAATATCAAGTCGGGCAATTCAACAAGATTCCCGACATCCTGATCGAATGCTCGTCGCAAACTTTAGTAGACGGCCGCACCCCCAATACCGTCGACAAAGTGCACCAAGGAGGAACACCGCTGCCGCGAGCACCCGAACGGACACTTTCGGCGACGGTGTTCTCCTACAGTCACTTGGTCGGGGCTATGGAGTGAGGCTGTCTATTAAGTTTACCCGGCGAGTATCCGCGTACGCTACGTGATTGCGACGGACTTTTGATCACATCAAAATTCCATGGCAACCGATCAAGTGAGACTAAACCGCTAGATTTATAACATTCATTCAGTTATCTCATAACTAATTGTGAATTCCAATTATTGTATCCCATTCCAGATAAATAGAAAATGTTAAACTTTCCGATCGAACAATCGAATACCCAAGTTTTCTCGATACAGATCAACACATGAAATAAGTTCAAAAACATTCACTTCGTGCCTCAGTACCAACGGTCCAGCCGTAGAAGGGTCAAGCCAACGCCTCACATGTGGCACGCCGTACTTCTCCAAACCCGAAGGTTCAAAGGGCGGTTCAAGACGGTCACATAATCGAGTTAAGGTTTGTTGTCTTCTAGAGGGACCATCGCGTTACTTGCACTACTTAGAACGTCTTTAAACCTCGGAAAAATCCAACACTTGGAAATTTTCCGACAGGGAAAAATTGGGTATTTTTATCCGGTCGAACTTTTTAAACATATTCTAAAATTATCCGGAAAAACACATAGACAAAATTTGACAATCCGATCGAATGTACGAACTCCCAATACAACCCAAAATACTCAACTCTTGATTTCAGATTAAAAATTCCCAGGAAAACCAAAACTGCCAAATAGGAATTACTGTGCAAAATTTAATGGGAGAAGAGACAAAAGGGCCGCGGAACCGCCGCATTAGCGTGCTAATGCCGCGGTTCCGCCGCACTTTTATGGAGTTAGGTCATCGAACTTCACAGTAATTCTTATAAATTCCTGCTGGTTTTTCTGCATATTTTTAATTCTGGAAAAACCCCGATTTTCAAAAATATCCAGAGAGCAAATTCCAATTAGGGTTTCGGGTCGATCGGGTTTCAAACTTCGTCTACGCATCGCCTAAGGATCTAGCTAGGCTCTGATACCACTGTAGGGTTCCTAGGCACACGAGTGAGGTCTCACAAGGCATCAACCATGCCAATTTCAAAAATTGGGGGTGCCGAGAAACCCTAATACGGATCGTTAACTAGATATATAGGCGAAACAATGACTAGTTAACAACTTAACTAAATGGTAAACGGAAATACAACCTTTGTAGATCCGGTTCTCCACCTCCATGGCTCCGCGATGATGTCTCCTCACTGTACAAATCGGATCTTGGGCTCTAGCGTCGGCTTCATCGGAGAAAAAGCGGGCTAGGTCATCGACGACGATGCCGAAGATGATCTATGCCGAGGCATCGCTAGATCAAGCTCCAACTTTACCAAGTCATGAAACTTGTGAAGAAAACACACTCTACTACTTGGCAAGAGGTAGAGGATGAAGAAATAGGAAGTGGGTTCACTTTAGAATTGGATTTCTCACTCTTTTTCATCAATCACCATTGATGAAGTGAAGCTTTCTTCATTGAAGAAGATGAAGAAGAAGAAGAAAGAATAATATGATAAGTTATTTTCTAAAAAGAAAATAATAAGAATACTTATCATGTCTCAACCATGGTCAAGTGTAGAGAATAAATCATGGTTAGTGGGAATGGTTAGGGTTAAGCATGAGACAAAATGGTGACTTAGTCAAAGCTTCATGAAGCTTCAATATGCTTCCAAAGAAAGCCACCATTTTTCTTTATGCTTAATATTTTTCCAAAAAGAATAAATAGATAAATAAATGAATAAGAAAACAAAAGGAAAACCCTAACCATTCCACAACCATGGTTTAATCTTTACACAAACCCTAGTGAGCATGTATCATCAAACATGATACAAACTTGTGTACAAAAGTATATCACATATACAATGTGCACAATCCAAGTGAGAAAATCCATTTAAAGTGAACCAATACTAGTTAATGCAAAGTAATATATCAAATATATAATTATGCATTAAATCATTAAATCAACACTTGATTTAACGATCCGGTCATATCGCATATAACCGACTAATATCCAATGTATCGATTTATCGAATCAATCCTTGATTCGATAACTAGGTTATATCGCATACAACCATTCGACACATTCATCGCGAGAATAGAATACGGTATCACATACACGTATTATTCTCGGTCCCGCACATATCTCATATGCGCTCCTATTTCGTTTCGCTTGAGCCAGGAAACCTCTATGTAGGACTCTAAAGACTCGTCAATACGCCGGCAGCAGATGATGATCATATCAAACACCCACAAGCCGTAAGCGGTCTGCTAAACGTAACGGCCACCCGGGTATTGAGCGATCAGAAGATCGACGAGCAAGCCCGCTCACACTCCTGTGAATCCAACCAGTAACACTTACCGTACTGTCCGGTCTGATCGTCTGATATGTCGCATATCTCGCCTAGGGGTGGTAAACGTCAGACCCCAATAGCTTGATAAGTCGTGTCGATATGAGGTCTATAACAATTCGAGAAACTACTGGTAACACTTACCAGTAAATCTCAGCAACCCTGGCCAGGGATTTCCGGTTATAGCCAATCGAACACAGCGCAACATCAACTCCCTATACCGAGAGAGACGAATCCCCTCCTATCGCTCATTGCCTCCATGTGACTTGAGACTGTACCCAAAAACCACCGTTTTGCACGCCTTCTTGGACGTGGTAAGATGGAAATCAAAGCACAGTGGGAACCACACAAGACACTATGACGATCTCGGGTCAACAGACTACTCTGTACCAGTGTCACCAGAGAACTGCCATCTGACGTAAGGTATAATACCATCTGGGAGTTCTCGGCGAGTCCGTCCAGTGTACCCAGTCTCCACTGAGCACCCGTATATCATCTCCGATGTCAAACACCAATGGATATGGGATCATCCATCGCCCATCTGTATGGGTCGAGAAGGTATACGCTAGTCTACTCTGGTATATCGATGCCCCGTCTCGATATACCCACGACTAGGGACTTTGAAGGATGTACTTATGGACTACCATGTCCCCACTAGTATGATCCGCATCATAGTCCAGGTAGTCAAGTACACATCCTAAGGGCTTTACCAACATATAACAGAGAGACAATCAGTGTACACGTTAAGGTAAAGATCAACCAGATAGCATACTATCATTTCGAGCAAGAAAGTCCTCCCTATATATGTCCCAGCATCCACTACAATATACATCTTATGTACAGTAATGGCCTCTAGGGCATACATATAACTAACATTTCATTACCACTCCCACTTCACCTTTGTATTTCTACAGAACACTCCGTATCACTACGAAGATCCACAGTTTATTATATACTACATCGTATGGTTATATACGAACTCGAAAGGCACTTGTTCCAGTTCGGGGATGGATTCTGGTTCAGGAGAAATAGGAATAAGGTTTATTCGGTTGTCTTTTATCTTCACCTTCTCTCGCATTGCGAGTGCTCCTAGGATTAGGACAGTACACCCATTATGCTTATTGGATAGTCTTCTTCCAAACCATAGGCTGGTACGGAACGGTAGGGAAGGAAGAAAACCATTTGGGCTAATGGGGTGTACAGAAGGTTATGACTAAAGACAAATAAAGGGATTTGGAGAGATGGCAAAGATTTATACGGTTACAGTTGTGAATCTGGATAATGGAAGTGGCATTACCAGGAATACCGAGATCCCCAATCGAAACATTTCAATGTTTCAGTTTCACTGTGTACTGTTAAAAGAAAACTGATTTCCTAATTAGGCACTTGCTTCAGGGTATGTATTTACCAGGTATGATTCTCACATCTGTATCGTTTTACAGATGATGAGTGGGAGTAAATTATTGGGAATTAGGTGATTATCCTCACTATATCGAAATTCGTTGTAATTGGTGATATTTGAGGAAATCACCTGGGTTGTTTGCCGGACGGCAAATATTTGGTTTTGAATATCAGTTGTTATGCACCAATTTCAAATTGATATGTCTGTACGTCTATTTTCATAGAGTGAGATATAACTTTTTTAAATTATGTCTATGACATTTACCTATATAAGTGGATGGTTAGGTAAGGAGCATTGAACAGCGGTGTAATTCTTCTTAACCATAAGTACAGTTTTCAACTTACAACACACAGGGAATGAGTTATTAGACTCAGGGGACTTATACAGAGTATTGTATGTTGTCCAGTGTCCATTAGGACATAGGGGTTGGTCCTCGTACTATATTCGGTTTACTTATGACTTCTCTAGTTCTTAGACAGGTGTTTCGTAGAAACACAGGGTCCGAGAATTGAGAAGTTATAGGTATATGAATAAATTAGAGAACCAGGTGCTGCAAGTATCGGGATTCTTCAAGGTGATCGAAGACGTAGATACTTGTATAGGGTATTCAGTTGATAGTAATGATTAAGAGAACTTGCTTCTCTTTCAGGTTACTCATAATTGGAAGCATTTCTAAGTTGAGTAACGCTGATCAGCCTCTCTCCATTTTGTTGACATGCACTGGAGACAGCTGCATGATTTGAATCTGGTTCAATTAAATCAGTGCCTCTGTTTCTATTTTGGATATAGAACAGTTCATATCTTAACGACGTTAAAGTACGGGGAGTTGTCCAGCTTATGCTTAAAACCAGACTCTGGATAACTCAAGGCACGTTTCTGTAATGGCTGTTTGTGGGTTGACCCAGGCTATGACGAGGGTTGACTTTCTACCATCTGGATGATCAATAGTGATATTGTTGTTGACTCGCCACATTTTTAATAAAAATTGATTTTTTCAGAAAATTGTAATGGGAGTATGGTAGAACTGGAAGTGATTCCAGAACCGCTAACGATTACTGAAAATTTGATAGGAATCTAAAGATTCAATCTGGTTTGACATTCCGTTAGCCACTATGCAGATATGGTGTGTGACCTCAGGCACCCGAGAGGTACTCTGGTAGCCTCAAGGACGGTGACAGGGAGGTTCTTGTTTACCCAGACTTGCCATTGGTGTTGTTCCAGACTGTGAGACCCGACAGGAGGATGAGTATAGCGTCGTTCTAAACTAGCTTTAGAAGTGTACATCTATATGACTCTGCCAGAGGGTTGTCATGGTCAGTGGGAGCAGTGGAAGCATTGGTGGACAGGTGGCTTATGTCTATTTATAGACTAAAGCAGATATAGCGGAGATAGATTATTTATTTCTGATGTGGCAGACATAGGTTTGACTTCATCAGAACAGGGGATGGATCTGTTAAGAAGGTAGTAGGGTGTGTTGTCCTGGTATTTGGATGACATACACAGAGTAGAAAGTGAAATTCCTATACTACGATCGGTTATACTTTGGTTGTCACACAGTGGTTTCTCCACATGGGACTTGGATATAATATCAAGACATTCTGGTTACTAGATCTATACATCTAGATTTGGGTGGTTTCCCAATTAGGGTACTTAGACAGCATTCTAAGAGTTTTTAGAATGGACGACTCCTGGCACAGTAGTGTACCTGCAGGTGATGGAGTCACCCTCTCTAAAGGTGTCTTATAGACTTAAGTAGAGAGGGATGTGCGTGATTGGCAGATCACTTGCTTAGGCAAATGAGTCAATCATGAGATGTCAAGTACCACACCAGATATTGTTCTTGCAGTAGATGCAATAAGTTGATATTGATCCAATCCTGGAGAAACATTCGGAAGCAGTTTTAGAACATAGGTGAATGTTCTAGGGATATGATAACGGCAGCCTCTTTTGGGAGACGGTTGTCATTCCAGGCTTCCATGGTGACATGGATGGCAGAGTGATTGTCAGAGTTATAGTTTTCCCTCTGACGAGGGGCAGTATTTTGGACAAGTGGTCCAGATGGATACTGAGGGAAGGATGGCGCAGGATACTGATTAAGTTCAGTTGATGATACAGTCTAAGAAGTTTGGATTTGGAGTTCACTTGTGAACTAGGTCCCATCAGACATCCAGACATATTCTAAGACAGGTATTACTCATTTCGGGAGATGGCTTTCTCCGCGAACTTGAGATAAAGAGAGACATAGAAAGAGACATTACAGCGGATCCACTCACTGAGGCTATTCCTCGAATGCAATAGTCTCGCAAACGAGCTTTGTGAGACTGACTAGTAGAGGAGTTGGGTGTTCGGTATCATACGGGCTGTGAGTATACGACATCGCAATAATTAGCCTTGAGTGAAAGTTGGAGATTGTTGGAAATAGTGCCCTCAGAGTCAATTATTGGATCACAGGCACATGATAGCAATGATTGAAGGAGGACCTGTCCCAGTAGGACAGTCTTACTCAAGATGATAGTATGCTATCTGGTTTTTCTTTATCATCGTGTACTGCTTTAGGTGAACTTACAGGTCACTATTGCACGTTGATAGAGCCCGTAGGATTCTTGCTTGACTACCAGCAGTATGAGGGCGATCATATACGTGGGAGCTGGTGGTCTATAAGCATATCCTTAAAAGGTCTCTAGTCGTGGGAGTTTCGAGACAGGGCATCGATAATCCAGAGTAGACTAGTGTATACAGTCGAGACCCCGATGAGGGGCGGTGGCCGGTCTCACAAGCCACTGGTGTCGGTTGGTTCACCTAAGATGTATATAGGTGCTCATTGGGTTATGAGTACACCGGACAGGACTCGCCGGGAACCTGCTAGTTGGGATTATACCAGACGTCAGATAGCAGTTCCCTGGTGACATGTGTACAGGTTAGTTCATCGACCTGAGATCGTCATTTGTCTCGTGTGAGTTCCCACTGTGCTTTGATTACTACCCTACCACGCTCAAAGGAGACATGCAAACAGGTTTTAGTTGGGTACAGTCCCGAGCCACATGGAGGCAGTGAGCGGATCTGCAGGGGTTCGTCTCTCCCGGTATTGGGGGTGAGGTCGCGCTGTGTCTAGGAGAGCCATTACACATAGCCCTCGGCCGAGGCAGGAGATTTACTGGTAGGTATTCCAGTAGTATCTCACGGTGTTCTGGGCTACACTCTGACATGACTTGTACCGCTTTTGGGGGTCTGACTTTTACCAACCCCTTAGGCCCGCCATGCGATACTTATAGACGAACGGACCGGACTGTACGGAGATTGTCACTGACAGGCTCAGTATGGTGTCAGGATGAGTTCGCTCATCGACGTCCCTTTTAGTCAATACCTGGAAGCCCGTCACGTATTGGCTAATACCTCTGACGTGCTAGTAGTTAAATCCATAGCCAAAATATTGACGAGTCTTTAGAGTCCCCCACCGACCGTTTTCTCAAGTTTCGGGCGAAACGCTGTAGAGGCCGTATGGAGATATGGAAGGGTTCGATCAAATACGTCCGGTATTGCACGGATCGTGATCGGAAGGATTTTACTAGCGGGCTTTGGTTTAAGCCGGATCCTAGTATTAGACAGTGCAGATTTTGTCTCTTTGCATTTGTATTCAGTGGGAATACAAGTGCGGGTATGTATATACAGTCGCGGGGTTTCCTGTAATTTATTACGGGATCAGTTTTCTGAAGTTGCCAGTTTGCATTCCGTTCCGGCCAGTTTTCCTTTGTTCCTTCTCGGCCGGACTTTTCCGATGGAGGGGCTAATTTGCAATTATACAAATTAGTATTTGTGGAGGGGGTCCTTTGTAAATGTGTGGCTTCATGATGGTTCTACCATCATGAGATTCTCTTTGCATCTTTTCAATTGCATTTTTTTTGATGGATTGAGATAGGATTGATTGGAAAATGGTGTGACTTTTTTCCTTCTCATTTTATCATACATATTCCTTCTTGCATTATTGCATTTTTATCCCCACCATTTTTAAAGAGGGGCCGGCCACTTGTAGGAGGAGAGAGGGAGATTAATTTCGTGGTGGTGGGAAAAACATACATCTCATTCTTTGCTTGCCAAAAAATTCAAAAGCTCTCTCCATTGTTCATTCTCTACTCCACATCCTAAAGGCAACTTCATAACCCCAAAGAGACAAGTTCGTACACTAGCCTACAGCTTTTCTTGGGCACGTCGGCTCGCCAACTTCGTGCCCGAGTTGCCTCGGTTCAGAGGTGGGAGCCCGTAAAAGAACCCGGCGATGTGGTGCCCGTATCGACGAGGAGTTGACGACCGGAGATTCCGCGAGGAGATCGGAGTGGAGACGAAGACCGTAGGACACGGATCGCTTGGTATATCTCTCTACCCATGTTTTAGTTTGCTACTAGCTAGGTTAATGGCCCGATCCGGGTTTTTAGTGCGCGGTGGTGCCGGTTTGCAAGTTTCGAAAAGTTTTTCGTTTCCGCGTTTCCGGCGTCGGATCGACGGCCGGGGCGCCGCCGTGCACTTACAGCAACCAAAGTCCATACTTTGTTGGTGTATAAGGATTCCATCTTAGATCACTAAGCATCCAGCCATTCTTACCGAGTCCCACTCCTGATAGCCATCTCGAATCTAGTTGGGTCATCATCTCATGATGTAATCCTCGCTCCCACTGTCATAGAGAAACCGAAGTATCTCTCCGGTGGGTGAGGAACACTACTAGATCGGCGGAGAGGCTGAGGTTCGTTGGTTACTATTGAATCCTTTGGTTCTACCAAATCATCTGCTGCAGTTTGTATAGCTGGAACCTTTTCAGTTCTACATAACAGACCTTGCCTCGAGCTTGTCCAGATTTTGCCTTAAGACATAGGCCGAACAACCCTAAATCTTAACAAACTTAAGAAATGGGCTTTTCCCTCCATATCACATATGAAGTGGTAGGAAACTGATTTGATTTGAACCGTATTCAATAGGTATGCAGCTTCACAAGTGCATAACTCCCAAAAGGAAATAGGAAACTCAGTAGTACTCATCATAGAGCACACCTTATCATATAGGGTGTGATTGTTCCACCCCGATACACCGACGTGCTGTGGTGTATACGAAGGAGTAGTGCTGAGAGAGAATCTCATTCTCCTTTAGAATAGTCCAGGAATTCCGTGCTCAAGTATTCTCCTCCTTGATCACATCAAAGGACATAATACTTATACTCGTTTTGGTTCTCTACTTCTAACTTATATTCTGTGAATATCTCAAAAGGTTCGGACTTGTGTTTCAGCAGGAACATATGTCTGAATCTTGAGAGATCATCAGAGAATGTAATAAAGCACAAAGAACCGGTCTTGGCATGTATAGACAGGGGACCTACATACATCAACATGTATCATCCCAAGAGTTCACTAACTCTTTCTCTATTTCTAATAAACAAAGCTATGGTCATCTTATCTCTGTGACATGACCGGCAAGTTTCACAAGATGTATATTCAAACTAATTTAAATATGCATCTATATGTAACTTCAGCTAGTCGGGTCGCATTGATATGACCTAGTCTACAATACCTCAAGAAGGATTCGTTAATTTCTGAACTCTTCCTCTTGTGTGTGTTATGTATACTAAGAACTGTAGTTTAATTTAGAACATCGATGCTTTTAGATCACGTGCCTGAACCGATAAACTCTTGATATAGGAATTGTTCAAAACATTATCCAACAATACAAAATTATATCCTTCTTTACTAATAAAGAGATTGATATGATGTTGTATATCAGGTCCGGTATCTAATAACATTCGTTCAGAATCAATGTATTCTGGTAATACAGGATGACAGTGACCAACAGACTGGGCTGCAACACTTGCACCGTTTTCTGTCTCATGAAACTTTTCACCCGTTCTCAGTTCTCTACCTGTCTGTAGCCCATGTAATAGATTACATATGCGGGATCCTGATCCGGTATCTCATACCCAGGACGTAAAGGATACTGAGAAATAGTTCTCTGTAATGAACACACCTGAAGAAGATGCATCAGCATTCACTTTCTTCGTTTGGGCGGCACGGGAATTTTGGTAATCCCCAATTTCCTGCTCTGTCTTATAATAATTATAAATTGGAGCGGGACCAATGTTTCCAAGCTCAGTATAACAAGCGGGTTCGGTCAATACATCTGTATTATTATCTTGATTAAGGCGTGATATGGTCGCTACCTTGAGAGAGAGAGAAGAAAACACTCTGCGTGCGCTCTTGCAAGATCAGATTGGTTATTATTTTATCTAATCAGGATGGCTCCCACAGTTTTTATCAAATCTTCTTTCAGACCCTAAAATGAAAGATTAGCCGGGATTAATTACACCCTACAACTTCGCCAATCTTTCAGCCAGGCCAGTGTCGGTACTTTGAAGGAGGTTCCCCGTGCTTTCGCACGGACCTGATTAAAATAAACTTCGTTTTCCCAGAGGCGTAACCCCGTTAACACCTTTCTAGACACCTACTTGATCGGATAATTGTAATGTGTAAAACTCTCCCGAGAGTAACAATTACTCGCAGTGGGTATCGGGATCGAACTATCTCATAGAAGGTATGCAATCTCATTGCAAATTTCAACACTTGAAATTCCCGATAATATTTTGCCCCTAACCTCCTATGACCTTGACAAAGGCCAATAAACCATAGGATGCTAGTCAAGTTCAACCCGTCATTTCTTGATTGAATTAAACCCACCCGCACGACCCTTGACAAAGGCCAACAAGGTCGTACGACTACCCTAACCCAATCTGCATCATATGCATAAGCAGATAAGCACTAGTCAGCTACCGCACACTACGCCTTGACAAAGGCCAACAAACACAGCACGAATACTAACTACTACTTATCTGAAATGACGGAGGGCTACGACAGGTTTTTTCTGAAAACCTTTTGCGTAATGAACTTGATATCGTTGTAGAATCAAATGATTTTAAAATGGAGTGTTTTTTGAGGCTTTTACTAGTTTCGCTAAAGAGGTCACTTCCGGTGAAGGGATCTCGGCTTTTTCCTCGTCGAATGAGGTGCAGGATATATCATATATATTTCTGTGCAAAGCAAAATCTCCAAAAGCAATCAAAAGACAAACCGAGTGTTGTAGCATCTTCAAGTTATTGCTAAAGGGGTCACTCCCGGTGAAGGGATCTCGGCCCATTCCTTATCGAATAAGGTGCAGGATGTTCTACAAGGAACACCGCGATGCAAAGCAAGAACTGTAGCTACCTGTTTTTGAAAATTCGATTCCACAACATCTTTTAGGTTTATTTTCTTTCATTAATCATATTAATGAAGTCCCATCATTTAAATCACCTAAACATCACAGATAAATACGACGTACACTTATGCCATCTGCATTCGCCTCGATGTCCCCTCGTGCACCGTTAGGTTAGGTAACTAACGGCAGAACGGGGCAGGGCTAGCGCGGGTGTAAAACATAAGTAATGTCTATACAATATATCATATATACTATATACTGTATCCATCACATCATATCAAATGATCACATCACAGATATCGCAGCAGAAGAAACATATGAAATATTGGATATACTAGGACGTCCGTGTTTTATTTTGAGCCTCTATAATACACGGATTCCACGGTCGTGATGAATAGCCAAACCCACACACCTTGACCCCTACGAGAGAGGTAAGCAACCCTACCAATTCTAGAGTTAGGAGACCCGGACTCGACTCCTCGAGTTGGTCTCCCACTGGACTCCAGAACCCGGTTACTTGTGCTCTCCTCCTTGGGTCTACCTAGTGCGGAAAAGTAAATAATATACAAATGGTGACATCAACCTCAACCCGTAAGTGCCCCAATAAAAGAATATTACATACATTTAAATATACATGAATGAAAATAAAAACTCTCATCTCACATAAAAAAAACCCGGCTATTCGTAACGCGACGATCCAATATAACATATCCAGCAACACATAACATCACATGTCATCAACGTAAGTAAATGTGCGCATCCCAATTGTCGTTGACATATAGCAACGAAACCGGTGATAACATATATTACACTTACGGTCGCAGAAAAGAAAGTGTAAAACTACAACAGTTGGAATCCGCAACCGTCTTAGACATCACATGCCTAACAATTATAAACCCCGCATTTTAGTCTCTATATCGAAAACACTTTTCAATAACTAGTCGGGCAATTCAACAAGATTCCCGATATGTGATCGAATGCTCGTCGCAAACTTTAGTAAACGGCCGCACCCCCGGATGCCGTCGACGAAGTGCACTAAGGCGGAACACCGCTGACGTGAGCATCCGAACGGATGCTTTTGGCGACGGGGTTCTCCTACAGTCACTTGGTCGGGGCTATGGGGCATGGCTGTCTATTAAATTTACCCGGCGAGTATCCGCGTACGCTACGTGATTGCGACGGACTTTTGATCGCATCAAAATTCCGTGGCAACCGATCATTTGAGACTAGACTGCTATGTTTATAACATCCAAATTAGTTATCTCATAACTACTTGTGGATCCCAAATATTGTATCACATTCCAGATAAATAGACAGTGTTAAACTTTCCGATCGAATAATCAAAACACCCAAGTTTTCCCAATTGATTCTCAACACTTGAGGGGAGTTTAAAAACATCCATCACATGCTACAGTACCAACGGTCCAGCCGTAGAAGGGTCAAGCCAACGCCTCACATATGGCACGCTGTACTGCCCCAAACCCTAAGGTTCAAAAGGTAGTTCAAGACGGTCACATAATCGAGTTAAGGTTTGTTGTCTTCTAGAGGGTCCATTGCGTAACTTGCACGATTTAGACGTTCTTAAACAACGGAAAAAATCCAACACTTGGAAATTTTCCGGGTCGGGAAAAAGTGAGTTATTGATATCCGTTCGAACTTTTTAATACTTTCTAAATATCCGGAAAACAAAACGAAATTAAATATTCCGATCGAATCTATGATTACAAAATAAACCCCAGAATACTCAATACTTGAGTCAGATATAAAATACCCAGAAAATAGCAATTTTAGATACGGGTGTTACAGTAGCAAAATGAGTCAATAGGTCATCCGTACGGCCGTGGTTCCGCGGCAGAAGCATGTCATTACCGTGGTTCCGCGGCCATGTGGAGGACTTAGGGGCTCGTTTTCCACAGTAATTCTCAGAAAACCCTGCTGAATTTTTTAGGTATTTTTAATTCAGAAAATTCCCAGTTTTGAGAAAATTTCCAGAGAGGGGGTTAACTTTGACATATCGGGTTCGATCGGGGTTTTAACTTCGTTAACACGTCGCCTAATGTTCTAGCTAGGCTCTGATACCACTGTAGGGTTACTAGGCATACTAACAAAGCTCTACAAGGCATCAACTATGCCAGATTAAAATTTTAGCCGTGCCGAATAACTCTAAACAAGATCGTATACTAGAGAATTAGGGTTTCATATGCAAGTTAAACTCTTTAACACTAAGTGAATACGAAATACAACCTTTGTAGATCGGTCCTTCACTTCTTAAGCTCCTTGTTGTAGTCCCTTCGCTGCGATCAACGAACTCCCAGTCTCTCGGACGGCTCCATGAGAAAATTGCAACGGGATCACTTGAAGTCTTCGAGGCCGATGATGATCTACGTCGAGAGAATACGAACTCAAGCTTCTACTTCACTAACCAAAGAATTAGTGAAGAAAACACCCTAAACTAAAGTGCTAGTCTAGTAGAGGATGGTGAAATATGAAATGGTACACTTTAGAATTTCTTTTCTCACTTTGTATCTCTCTCTTTATCAAACCCTAGAAAAGAAATGAAGGAGGAAGAAGATGAGCTCAAAATCAATATGAAACTTAATCTAGAGAGAGAATGAGCTAACCATGGTGAGTGAGTATCATATACTAACTCTTGTAAAGACATTACCATGGCTAAGTGTTATGGTTAGGTTAACTAATAATCCATAGTAAAAACAAAGCTAGTGGAATTAGTCAATGCATCCAAAAGCTTCCACAAGCTTCTTGCATTTATCTAATCCTCCACTAATTTTGTAATTACTTTAGATATTAAAACCCACCATAATAAAAAGCATGGTGTATGTCTTACACACCCAAGTATGATGTATCATCAACCACGATAAAAATTTGTACACTTATAAATATATATCACATATATATTAACTTGTGCACAAGTGAGAAAAAACCCAAAGTGAACAAGTGTTAGTTAATGTAAATTAGCATATCTAATATACAATTATACACTAAATTATTAAATCAATACTTGACTTAATAATCCGGTCATATCACATATAACCGACTAACATCCAATCTATTGACTTATCGAATCAACCCTTGATTCGATAACTAGGTTATATCGCATACAACCGATCGATGCAAACAATGCGAGAATAGAATACGGTATCACATACACGCATTATTCTCGGTCCCGCACATATCACATATGGGCATCTATCTCGTTTTTCCTGAGCCAGTAACTCTATGTAGGACTCTAAAGACTCGTCAATACGCCGGCAGTGGGTGATGATCATATCAAACACCCACAAGCCGTCAGCGGTACTAGCTGGACGTTACGGCTAGCCGGGTATTGAGCGATCAGAAGATCAGCAAGCAAGCCCGCTCCAACTCCTGTAAAAAGCCTGACAGTGACACTACCGTACAGTCCGGTCTCCTCGTCAGATATGTCGCATATCAGTTCTAAGGGTGGTAAACGTCAGACCCCAATAACCGATAAGTCATGCCGATATGAGGCTCATAACGGGTCGAGAAACTACTGGTAACACGTACCAGTATATCTCTAAACCATCCCTGGCCAGGGACTTCCCTGTTACGGCCAATCGAGCATAGCGCAACATCAACCCCCAATACCGGGAGAGACGAGACCCCTCCTATCGCTCATTGCCTCCATGTGACTCGGGAATGTACCCAAAAACTACCGTTTTGCATGCCCTCTTGGACATGGTAAGGTGGAAATCAAAGCACAGTGTGAATCACACAAGACTCTATGACGATCTCGGGTCTACAGACTAACCTGTACCAGTGTCTGTTAGTTATATGTATGCCCTAGAGGCCATTACTGTACATAGGATGTATATTGTAGTGGATGCTGGGACATATATAGGGAGGACTTTCTTGCTCGACATGATAGTATGCTATCTGGTTGATCTTTACCTTAACGTGTATACTGATTGTCTCTCTGTTACATGTTGGTAAAGCCCTTAGGATGTGTGCTTGACTACCTGGACTATGATGCAGATCATACGAGTGGGGACATGGTAGTCCATAAGTACGTCCTTCAAAGTCCCTAGTCGAGGGTGTATCGAGACGGGGCATCGATATACCAGAGTAGACTAGCGTATACCTTCTCGACCCATATAGATGGGCGATGGATGATCCCATATCCATCGGTGTTTGACATCAGAGATGATATACGGGTGCTCAGTAGAGACTGGGTACACTACAGAGTAGTCTGTTGACCCGAGATCGTCATAGAGTCTTGTGTGGTTCCCACTGTGCTTTGATTTCCATCTTACCACGTCCAAGAGGGCGTGCAAAACGGTGGTTTTTGGGTACAGTCCCGAGTCACATGGAGGCAATGAGCGATAGGAGGGGATTCGTCTCTCCCGGTATAGGGGGTTGATGTTGCGCTGTGTTCGATTGGCTATAACAGGAAATCCTTGGCCAGGGTTGCTGAGATTTACTGGTAAGTGTTACCAGTAGTTTCTCGAACAGTTATAGACCTCATATCGACACGACTTATCGAGCTATTGGTGTCTGACGTTTACCACCCCTAGGCGAGATATGCGACAGATCAGACGATCAGACCGGACTGTACGGTAGTGTTACTGGTCGGATTCACTGGAGTGTGAGCGGGCTTGCTCGTCGATCTTCAGATCGCTCAATACCCGGGTGGCCGTTACGTTTAGCAGACCGCTTGCGGCTTGTGGGTGTTTGATATGATCATCATCTGCTGCCGGCGTATTGACGAGTCTTTAGAGTCCTACACAGAGGTTTCCTGGCTCAAGCGAAACGAAATAGGAGCGCATATGAGATATGTGCGGGACCGAGAATAATACGTGTATGTGATACCGTATTCCATTCTCGCGATGAATGTGTCGAATGGTTGTATGCGATATAACCTAGTTATCGAATCGAAGATTGATTCGATAAGCCGATACATAGGATACTAGCCGGTTATATGCGATATGACCGGATCGTTAAATCAAGTGTTGATTTAATGATTTAATGTATAATTATATATTTGATATATTACTTTGCATTAACTAGTATCGGTTCACTTTAAATGGATTTTCTCACTCGGGTGTGCGCATTGCATATGCGATATGATTTTGTGCACATGATTGTATCTTGTTTGATGATACATGCTTTTTGGTTAAGTGTAAAGTATTAAACTATGGTTAAGTGGATGATTAGGGTTTTTACTTATTCATTTATTTGTTCATTTATTCTTTTTGGAAAAATGAATTGCATAAAGGAAAATGGTGGCTTGTTTTGGATTCTAGTTGAAGCTTCATGAAGCTTTGACCTAAGTAACCATTTTGTCTCATGCTTAACCCTAACCACTCCATTAACCCTAGTTTAATCTCTACACTTGACTATGGTTCATGTTATGATAAGTATTGATTTTCTTTTTCAATAATTTATTAATCTTATCATATCATTTTTCTTCTTCTTCTTCCTTGAACTCAAGAAGAAAAGCTTAGGTCATCAATGGTGATTGATGATAAAGAGTGAGAAATCCAATTCAAAATTGAACCCACTTCCTACTTCTTCATCCTCTACCTCTTGCCAAGTAGTAGAGTGTGTTTTCTTCACAAGTTTCTTGACTTGGTGAAGTCGGAGCTTGATTTAGCGATGCCTCGACGTAGATCATCTTCGGCATGGACATCGACGACCTAGCTCGCTTATTCTTCGACGAAGCCGACGCTGGAGTCCGGATTTGATTTGGACAGCGGAAAGGACTTCGTTGCGGAGCTATGGAGGTGGAGCACCGGATCTACAAAGGTTGTATTTCCGTATTCCCTTAGTTAAGTTGTTAACTAGTTTCTTTTCGCCTAGTTTTCTAGCAAACGATCCGTAGTCGGGTTTCTCGGCACCTAGATTTTTTGAAATTGGCATGGTTGATGCCTTGTGAGACCTCATTAGGATGCCTAGGAACCATACAGTGTCACAAAAGAACTGCCATCTGACGTAGGGTATAATACCATCTGGGAGTTCTCGACGAGTCCGTCCAGTGTACCCAGTCTCCACTGAGCACCCGTATATGATCTCTGATGTCAAACACCAATGGATATGGGATCATCGCCCATCTGTATGGGTTGAGAAGGCATACGCTAGTCTACTCTGGTATATCGATGCCCCGTCTCTATACACCCACGACTAGGGACCTTGATGGATGTACTTATGGACTACCATGTCCCCACTAGTATGATCCGCATCATAGTCCAGGTAGTCAAGTACACATCCTAAGGGCTTTACCAATATATAACAGAGAGACAGATCAGTATACACGTTAAGGTAAAGAGTAACCAGATAGCATACTATCATGTCGAGCAAGAAAGTCCTCCCTATATATGTCCAAGCATCCACTACAATATACATCTCATGTATAGTAATGGCCTCTAGGGCATACATATAACTAACAGGGGAGAAGTCGGGTGGATGGCGTATAGAACCCCCGCAATTCGTGGTGATGTATATGAATACGTATACACACATATATTTAGTATATGCTGAATTGAGATTATTGATGATAAAGATGGACTTTTGGTGTTCTGTGATTGGTTTAGTGTAGTTGCGAAACCCTAGAGTAGGGGCTGCACCTATACACACACACGCACATACTTGCATACATCCTTTCTTTTACATGTGCGTATATGGGATTATATATTTATGTGTTCACATGGGTATGGGACTATGTGTTCATATACTGGATTTGAGGATAGTACTTGGGATTTGAGATGAGTCGATGAGATTTGATTTGAGGCCGTGAGATCGGTAATTTAGCAGGGTTCGTATTTGAGATACGACATGACGTTGTAGCGGGTCCTTTGACGTAGTGTTCCACACGCGCGTATGCATACGTAGGTGGTATCCGTATTATACTAGAAAAAGATCAGTACCCGGATTATGATCTTTGATAAAAGGGATACTGGATGAATAGTGTGATGAATGTGATATTGACCCGTACCCAGATTTGGGATGCCGTACGACGGATTTACGTACGAGCTATATATTGATGACAGATCCGCACTCCTGACTTGGGAATGTCTGATTATAGATATGGTATCGGATGTGATATTATTGAGGCGAGATCACCGACTAATATATATATATATATGTGTGTGTGTGTGTGTGTGTATCGACTCAGATGCTAGGCGGTTTCCTTACCTTCAGTTAGCTTGTTAGTTCAGCCGTATAGTTTAGTATAGTTGTTAGACTAGGTTAGATTCCTATCTATTTCAAAACTAACGGATCGTGGGTATTTTAATAGACAGGTCAAGGGATTCTACGGATATTTCAAAAGACGTATCTTTTCTTAAAAACACCGTAGCCTTTATTTTCAAAACTCCACGATTCGTGTTATTTCAATGGCACCACTGTGGAACTCATATTTTATTAAATGCATATTAGTATCATAGCGTTTAGTATTCAGCTCTCGCACATTATTGTTGTTCGCTCCGCATCGCATACTTATTTTGTAATTCATATACCGTTATTGATATCATGCTGCTAGGACACCGGCACCATTACCGATGATGCGTATGTACCACGTACACTTACTTGCCGGCTCACACACATCTTCATCGGTAATTGCCATGTCACGAACACTGTAGAAAATACTATTTCATTGACATATCTTGTTAGCTAATAGTTTTGACATGATATTAGTGTACTTGCCTTATATGCTAGTTTAGACATGATGTTAGTGTATTTGTCTTATATGCTAGTTTAGACATGATAGTTATTACTTGCTACTTCATGCATGTTATTATTCACTGTTATGCCGCATTCATGGATTTTCATGCCTATATTCACTGTTTACATTCTATTGAGGATTTGGATTCAGATTTTCATGAGATTTCCTGGATTTAGGTGAAAACCGCAAGAACATTTATAAACTTCTTTTCTTTCTCTTTTTAAATGAAAAGAGCGGTTTTCCCATGATGTATGAGTCGTCCACCATGAGTTTGCTGATGGATTTCGAGACCCGATTCGAGGAGACGGATGAACCGTTTCGGGTACATGGTGGACCCGGTAAGGTACCCCGGGGTAAGAAGCTCGTGGTGATGACGATGAGCCTAGCAGGGGAAGACTACCGACCGGTGATTTTACCCGACGCGTCGGATATCCGGAGGATACCGTCGTGGTCTTGAGATTGATGGTAGGGGCCGGTCTGGACTGACGGCGTCCTAGATTGTGAGATTGAGACATTGAGATTTTGAGATATTGAGGTACAGAGATAGCGACACAAGGATATCGAGATATTTGGATACTTGTTTTGTGTCGATGCTTGGCACTATTTATGCTGATTTCATTTATGATACCTCGTTTTTGAAAAGATACATAAATCTCACTAATTTATGAAAGCAGTTTTCTTCAGTACATGCATTCTGTTTTATGCATTCATACATCATCCATATGATATATTGCTACCTGAGGCACTGATACGGGCACATGGGTTTCCACTTGGGTTAGATATTACCCAAGCCATTATTATAGGCTGTTGGTTATATATTTGAGGATATATATATTATGATCGTATGACACGGGTGTTAGTGTATATGCCCTAGGGGCCATTATTATATCATACTAGATTGTATATTACTTAATGGAAGCTTGGGATATTCACAGTTATATATACAGTCTTGCTAAAAATGGTAGTATGCTACTTGGTTTGTGTCTACTTTAATATGTGCATATGTTTCTTGTATCGTATCACTTATACATATTAGTAGAGCCCATAGGTTCGTTGCTTGATTACCAGCATTGTGATGGCAGTCACACTAGTGGGGGCTGGGTAGTCTATAAGCAACATCCTATATAGGTCCCTAGTCGCAGGATTATCGAGACTAGGCATCGATACTCCAGAGTAGACTAGTGTGTATGCTTCTCATCCTAGTTGGGGAGATGGTCTATCCCATATCCATCAGTACGTAGTACTGGAGATAGTATACAGGTGCTCGTTAGGTTACGGGTACACCGGACAGGACTCGGAGGGGAACTGTTGGTTGGTATTATACCCGTCGTCAGTTAACAGTTCCCAGATGACATGATTACAGCATAGTCCACAGACTTGACACTGCTACTTCGTCTCGAGTGTGTCCCACTATTCTTAGATTGCTACCCTACCATGGCTGAAAGGAGTCGTGCAAACAGGTAGCGGTTGGGTGCAGTCCCGAGCACTTGGAGGCAGTAGTGGTTAGATAGGATTCGTCTCTTCCGGTATTGGGAGATGATATCGCATTGTGTCAGAGAGCCATTACGCAAAGTCCCTGGCCAGGGCAAGCGAGATATACTGGTAGGTTCCAGTAGCTTCTTAGGGTGTAATAGGCTTCGCTCCAACATGACTTATACAGCTATTAGGGGACTGACGCTTGCCGCCCCCTAGGCTTGATATGCGATAGTCTTAGACGAACAGACCGGACTGCACGGAGATTGTCACATTAGGCTCAGTGGGAGTTCGGATGAGTTTCCTCTTCGGCCTTCTTATCGACAACTATCTGGGGACCGTTACGTACAGCTAGTGCCGCTTGCGGTCTGTGGTTAAACCCACTGCCAGCGTAGTGTCGAGTCTTTAGAGTCCCATACAGAGAGTTTCCCTGCTCCAGGCGAAACGATATAGAGGTCGTATGGTTTTACGACAAGGGTTTGGACGCGTACGTGTGTTTACGTACGTACGACTTTTCGGACAGTTTTTACTAGCCGGCTTTGGTATAAGCCAGATTCTAGTATCGGGTTATTGGATTTATACAGTCTAAAGTTTTTCCGTGTTTTCACGGATTGGAGGGGCGTTCTCGTAATTTGTCGGGAAGCTTCTAGAAGAATGGTGACTTGGGGGGTAAGGTGGCATTGCATTAAATGAGATTAGTGACTCATTTTTGTGATTCATCCATGTCATTAATGCATCATAAATGCTTAATGACTCATGGAGATGAATCACTCATAGATATTTATGAAGCATGGTTGTTAATTCTTTTATTTCAGGTTTGGATAAATAAATAATGCTTCATATATATTATGATAGATCATTATCTCATTTCATTATCATCTTCACCTTCTCTCTCCTAAAGCTCACTCTCTCTTCAAACCCTAACCCAAGCCTCTCATGTGTTGAGATCAAGGGTTAGCTAGACTAATACATCCATAACCTCACTCTATATCCCCTAGGTAGCTTAGATTAGCACTTTAAGCAACCTAGTTTCTCAAGTTTGAGATTAAGCTTGGCGTAGGAGCTTTCGGGTGGATCGTCTTTGACTCGAGGAGGCCGTAAAGGTGCCGATGTTCCAAGGAGCCTACGAGGAGTGGAAGACAGCGATGAAGACCCGAAGGACTTGTAACGTGAGGTATAACTTCGAATCCGAGTAGTTAAACCTCTAGCATATAGTTAGCAATGGTTTAGATAACGATTCATGCGCCCAAGTCCGTATTACGAAGCTTTGATAATTGTTTTTCATATATTCCGCCCGTAAGTTCGTGGGGTGCATGACATGGACTTACAGTGGTATCAGAGCCAACTAAACCATTACTAGCTTGTTAGCAACTGATTAGAAGTTCGATCGACAGAAAAATACAAAAACAAGAATACGAAACCCTAAGTTTCTGTTAATTTTAAAAGTGTCTTAAAAAATATTTGACATACCTTAAAATTCACATCAGGGAATTTAATGAATTCTGGGAAAATACGAGGGCTCAACTCGACTTGACAACCGCGGAACCGCGGGCAAATGGTGCTTTTGGCCGTGGATTCACGGCCAAGTCAACTCCGAGTTGACTCGGATTTGCTCTGTAATTCATTATTTTTGGTGTTCTGTTTTCTTGTATGTTCTGTTTCTGCCCAGGTTACTTCAGTGCAGGTTTGCTTTTGGGGTAGACACGGAATATGGTAATCGATCGATATTCTAAGATATTTGCTAATTGGGTTTTTATCTGTAATGTTTAATGTGTTCGTAAACCTCCCCGAACTGCTATTATGTCGGTTGGCAAGGGGTTGCACATTTCTGTAATGTTTACTATTTGTGTATATGAATTGTGTTGGACTGTTGTGATGATTAGCCGGGGTTTGAGATGTATTTAATATTCATTCATTCAATGTAAATGTAATTTGATGTAATATTCTTTTGCGGGGCACATCCAGGTTGCGGTTGTAGCCACCGTTGTATTATTTCTTTTTACTGTTTTTGCTCCTAAGATAGACCCAAGGTGGGGTACACAAACTACCTGGTACGTCAAACTGTTTAGTGGCCTACTCACGTTGTTGAGGGAGACCGCTTCACTTCGGGTACTTGGCGGGTAGTTTGCCGTACCCGTAGGGGTCTAGGGTGGGGTAGTGGCTATTCATCACAACTGTGTAATCCGTCTTTTATTGCAGGCTCAAAGCAAATACGGATTGCTAGTAAATCTAATAAAGTTCATCTGTGATCTGGAATGCTTATTATTGCGTCTGACGAATGTACAATATCTATATATGGAAGCTATTAGACGTCACTTATGTTTTACACCCGCGCTAGCCCAGCCCCCGCTCTGTCGTTAGTTAAGTAACCTAACGGGTGATGACGGGACCCAGTGGCGAATGCGGATGGCATAAGAGGACGTGGTATTTTCGTTGTTTTCTGCAATGATAAGATTAATGATAGGACGCATTATAATAATGCAAAGAAAATAAACCAATGTTAAATCGTTGGAACAAATTTAAAAGAAACCACTCGGTTATTTTAAAAGAGCAGAATTTTTTAATTGTAGTAGCTTTAACCACTCATTTTAAAAAGCTATCAGGTTCCTTCGATTATATCAAGTTCACTACGTTCACGGTTTTGCCAAAACCATTCGTAGCCCTCCGTCATTTCATTTGGGTATTCAGTAGTATTCAAGCTATGAATTTGACCAACGCCAGGGCATAGTGTTTGGTAGCTGCTAGGTATTTCATTTGTTGCATAGATAGATGTGTTAGTTTGGGACAGTCGTATTATCATTAGGCCAACGTCAGGGATATGTACGGATGGGTTCAAATTAACAAGGACAATGATGGGTAGAACTTGACATATGACTTATGACATTTTGACCAACGCCAAGGTCATAAGAGCATGGGGCAAAAATCAATATCGGGAATTTCTAAAGAAACTGAAATTTGCAGAGAGATGCATACCATTTTGGAGTTTGATGAATGTTTGTAGGATTCCTTCAACATTATCATACGATGATATTTTGGATCCCGATCCTACTGTGAGTACAAGCTACTTATCAGGAGATTTGTCACTTAACGATCAATGCTATAAAACAAGTAGGTGTCAGCGGGGCTATGCCCCCAGAGAAAAGAGGTTATTTAATTAAAGAACTTCACAAAAGCGTTGGAAAAACTCCCTCGAAGTATCGACACTGGCCTGGCTGAACGGTTAAGCAAGTATTGTACGGTGAGAATTGTCCTGGCTAATTCTTCTTTTATGGTTTAAGGAAGGATTCGAGAAACAGTGGGAGCCATCCTGTTTAGATAAACTTAAAACCAATCTAAACTTGCAACAGCATCATGCTAAAATATTTTCTTCTCTCTCTCTTAATTGTAGCGACCTTGTGACCACACATAGGTTAAATTTAGATAACAAATTGACTGAATCTGACTTATTAGACTGGCAAAGGTCTGTCCAGATGTCCATTGCCTATAACAAGCCGGACCACCCTATTACTACTCAAGATCCCGCCGTCCCCGGTCCAGTTTCCACCATCGCGGATATGGATATCCGTCAGACAAGGGAAAAGAATAAAGCGAAAGCCAAGTGCCTCGTGTTAGCTTCAGTTAATGGTGTATACCAGAAGCAGCACGAGAAGATGGACTCATTTTCCATCTTTCTCCATAACAAAGATTTGTATGGAGAGCAATCTCATATCGCAAGATATGATACCTCGAATGAATTAATTCAAGCGAGGTTGACTTTCGGGTCATTTGTAAGGGACAACATCCTTATAATGACTAGCTATATTGATGAGCTCCTGAACCTGAAGACCACGTTGGGAAACAGGTCAGATACTGACTTGATTCTACAGTCTCTACCTTATACCCTGAAGGAAACCAGGGAAGTAAAAGGAAAGAGAAGGGCAAAAGTTTCGAAACTTAATGCAGTAAAAGTGGGTAGTTCCTATTATTATGGGATTGGGCATAGGCAGAATGATTGCAGGGCTTTGGAAGCCAGTAGCCAAGATACAAAGCATGTTGTGGCTTCAGCCTCAAGTGTGTTTGTTATTGAGAACTGTTTGTCAATTAACTCTACTTCCTGGGTACTAGATACCGGAGCAGGATCTCATATCTGTAATTCAATACATCCTTTGAGAAACCGTAGAGTTATAAAGGTAGGTGATTGGTCTCTCAGAGTTGCAAACGGAATGAGCGTAGACGCTGAATCCGTGGGAGAATATCGCCTAGGTTGACAAGTGGGCATATATTGATTGTACGTAACTGTTTGTATGTACCTAGTATGATTTGTAATATCATATCAGTGTCCTCACTTTCAAGAGAGGGATATGATTTTACATTCGTAAGCGATGTAGTTAACATCCACCTAAATCAAGTTCTGATTGGGTCCGGTGCATTAGATAACGGTATATACGTATTAAGTCAAGCTCAGGTTTTCAATGTCCAGAACACACTTAAAAGAAAGTCTCCAGAAATAAATCAGGCTTTCTTATGGCATTGTAGACTAGGTCACATCAATGAGAGAAGATTGACTAAGTTACATAGAGAAGGATATTTGAATCCGTTCGAATATCAATTTTATGCTACTTGTGAATCTTGTCTCAATGGAAAGATGACAAAGACTCCGTTCACTGGACATGTAATAAGAGCAAGCGAGCTCTTAGGACTCATACACAGTGATGTGTGCGGTCCAATGTCTACACATGCACGAGGTGGTTATTCCTACTTCATTACTTTTACGGATGATTTCTCTAGGTATGGATATGTCTTCTTAATGAAGAATAAATCCGAAACCTTTGAGAAATTCCAAGAATACAAGAATGAAGTGGAAAAACAAACAGGAAAGAGTATAAAGACACTGAGATCTGATCGAGATGGTGAATACTTAAGTGCCGAGTTCCTGGGTTACTTAAAAGGGAATGGAATTCTCTCTCAGCTTACTCCTCCATACACGCCACAACATAACGGTGTATCAGAAAGGAGGAATCGAACCCTATTGGATATGGTTCGTTCCATGATGAGTAACGCTGAGTTACCGCGATCATTCTGGGGATATGCGCTAGAATCAGCGGCATATCTTCTGAACAGGGTTCCTACCAAAACAGTGCCTACCACCCCATATAAGATGTAGAGTGGGAAGAAACCCTATCTTCAGTATCTGAAAATTTAGGGATGTCCGGTTTTTGTTAAAAAGCATCATGCGGACAAGCTCGAGGCACGATCAGTACAGTGTAAGTTTGTGGGATATCCAAAGAACTGCAAGGGGTATCTGTTCTATTACGCAGAGGAACAAAAGGTTTTTGTTTCTCGTGATGCCCATTTTTTAGAACAGCAAGTTTTAGAAAAGGATACAAGTTGGAGCGAAATAGAACTGGAAGAAATTGCAGAACCACAAACTACAACTGAAAATCTGGTAGAACCAGTAGTTTAAGAAGAACAGGACATTCCCGAACCACTCCGCAGGAGTAGTAGGCAATCTCATCCGCCCGAGAGATACTACGGTTTTCTTATAGACGGGGATAGAGAGGATTGCACTATTGACTATGATGAGCCTACTAGCTTCCAGCAAGCCATTCAGAGCGGTGACTCGGTAAAATGGCTGGATGCAATGCGGACCGAAATGGAGTCCATGTACACTAACAAAGTATGTACTTTGGACTTTGCTCCAGATGGGGTAAAACCTATAGGATGCAAATGGATCTTCAGAAAGAAGATTGGTGTAGATGGACAGGTTGAAACCTATAAAGCTAGACTTTTTGCAAAAGGTTTCCGTCAAAGACCTGGTTTGGACTATGACGAAACCTTTTCTCCAGTAGCTATGCTGAAATCCATTCGGGTCCTTCTTGCTATTGCTGCCTTCCATGATTATGAGATCTGGCAGATGGACGTAAAGACGGCCTTTCTAAATGGAAATTTGGAAGAAAGTGTCTATATGGATCAACCAGAAGGATTCATTCAGAGTGGGAGCAGCGGTAAAGTATGCAAGTTGCTTAAGTCCATTTATGGACTAAAGCAGGCATCGCGGAGTTGGAACATCTGTTTTGATGATACTGTCAAGAAATTTAACTTTATCAAAAATCCAGATGAACCATGCATATACAGTAAGATTGTAGGGAGAGCTGTAGTATTCCTCGTCTTATACGTGGATGACATTCTCCTAATAGGAAATGATATTCCTATGTTACAGTCAGTCAAAAGATTCTTGTCACATAAATTCTCCATGAAAAACCTAGGTGATGCCACCTACATTCTAAGGATCCAGATCTATCGTGATAGATCAAAAAGGATGTTTGGACTTTCGCAGTCCAGGTACATAGACACCATATTTAAAAGATTCAGTATGGAAGATTCTAAGTGCGGTAGCCTACCGGCTTGTCATGGAATCACCCTTTCCAAAGATATGTCTCCCAAGACTGATTTGGAAAGGGATCGCATGTCAATTATACCCTACGCTTCAGCGGTAGACTCTATAATGTATGCGATGTTATGTACCAGACCAGATGTAGCATACGCATTGAGCGTAGTAAGCCGGTATCAAGCAAACCCAGGGGAGAATCACTGGATAGCAGTAAAGAACATTCTCAAGTACCTGAGGAGGACTAAGGAGATGTTCTTGGTGTATGGCGGAAAAGACCTCCAGATGGAGGCCTTTGCCGACTCCGGCTTCCAGAGTGACAAAGATGACTCCAAGTCCATGTCGGGTTATGTCTTTACCCTTAATGGAGGGGCGGTCTGTTGGAAGAGTTCCAAGCAGGAAACCGTTGCTTACTCAACAATGGAAGCGGAGTACATAACTGCTTGCGATGCCGCAAAAGAAGCTGTCTGGATGAAGAAGTTCCTCACATAACTTCAGGTGGTTCCTTCCAGTGTTGGTCCAATACCTTTGTATTGTGATAACAACGGCGCTATAGCTTTAGCAAAGGAACCCAGGTCCCATCAGAAGTCCAGACACATCTTAAGGCGGTATCACCTGATCAGGGAGATCGTAGATCGCCGGGAGATCGTAGATCGCCGGGAGATCGAGATTAAAAGAGTAGAGACGGAAAATAACATTGCTGATCCATTCACAAAGGCCATTCTTCAGACGCAGTTCGAGAGGCTATTCGAGATGATAGGTCTACGATATGCCAGCTCATGGCCCTAGTGCAAGTGGGAGATTGTTAGTGTATATGCCCTAGGGGCCATTATTGTATCATACTAGATTGTATATTACTTAATGGAAGCTTGGGATATTCACAGTTATATATACAGTCTTGCTAAAAATGGTAGTATGCTACTTGGTTTGGGTCTACTTTAATATGTGCATATGTTTCTTGTATCGTATCACTTATACATATTAGTAGAGCCCATAGGTTCTTTGCTTGATTACCAGTGTTGTGATGGCAGTCACACTAGTGGGGGCTGGGTAGTCTATAAGCAACTTCCTATACAGGTCCCAAGTCGCAGGATTATCGAGACTGGGTATCGATACTCTAGAGTAGACTAGTGTGTACGCTTCTTATCCCAGTTGGGGAGATGGTCTGTCCCATAGCCATCAGTACGTAGTACTGGAGATAGTATACAGGTGCTCGTTGGGTTACGGGTACACTGGACAGGACTCGCATGGGAACTGTTGGTTGGTATTATACCCGTCGTCACTTAACAGTTCCCAGATGACATGAGTACAGCATAGTCCGCAGACTTGACACTACTACTTCGCCTCGAGTGTGTCCCACTGTTCTTAGATTGCTACCCTACCACGGCTCAAAGGAGTCGTGCAAACAGGTAGCAGTTGGGTGCAGTCCCAAGCACTTGGAGGCAGTTGTGGTTAGATAGGATTCGTCTCTCCCGGTATTGGGAGATGATATCGCGCTGTGTCAGAGAGCCATTACGCAAAGTCCCTGTCCTGGGCAAGCGAGATATACTGGTAGGTTCCAGTAGCTTCTCAGGGTGTAATGGGCTTCGCTCCGACACGACTTATATAGCTATTAGGGGACTGACGCTACTGCCCCCTAGGCTTGATATGCGATAGTCTTAGACGAACTGACCGGACTGCACGGAGATTGTCACATCAGTCTCAGTGGGAGTTCGGATGAGTTTCCTCATCGGCCTTCTTATCGACAATTACCAGGGGACTGTTACGTACAGCTAGTGCCGCTTGCGGTCTGTGGTTAAACCCACTGCCAGCGTAGTGTCGAGTCTTTAGAGTCCCACACAGAGAGTTTCCCTACTCCAGGCAAAACGATATAGAGGTCGTATGGTTTTACGACAAGGGTTTGGACGCGTACGTGTGTTTACGCACGTACGACTTTTCGGACAGTTTTTTCTAGTCGGTTTTGGTTTAAGCCAGATTCTAGTATCGGGTTATTGGATTTATGCAGTCTAAAGTTTTTCCGTGTTTTCACGGATTGGAGGGGCGTTCTCATAATTTGTCGGGAAGCTTCTAGAAGAGTGGTGACTTGGGGGGTAAGGTGGCATTGCATTAAATGAGATTAGTGACTCATTTGTGTGATTCATCCATGTCATTAATGCATCATAAATGCTTAATGACTCATGGAGATGAATCACTCATAGATATTTATGAAGCATGGTTGTTAATTCTTTTATTTCATTTTTGGATAAATAAATAATGCTTCATATATATTATGATAGATCATTATCTCATTTCATCATCATCATCACCTTCTCTCTCCTCTAGCTCACTCTCTCTTCAAACCCTAACCCTAGCCTCACATGTGTTGAGATCAAGGGTTAGCAAGACTAATACATCCATAACCTCACTCTATATCCCCTAGGTAGCTTAGATTAGCACATTAAGCAACCTTGTTATCTCATGTTTGAGATTAAGCTTGGCGTAAGAGCTTTCGGGTGGATCGTCTTTGACTCGAGGAGGCCGTAGAGGTGCCGATGTTCCAAGGAGCCTACGAGGAGTGGAGGACAGCGATGAAGACCCGAAGGACTTGTAACGTGAGGTATAACTTCGAATCCGAGTAGTTAAACATCTAGCATATAGTTAGCAATGGTTTAGATAATGATTCATGCGCTCAAGTCCGTGTTACGAACCTTTGATAATCGTTTTTCATATATTCCGCCTCCCCGCAAGTTCGTGGGGTGCGTGACATGGACTTACACCAGGATTACGTTATTCATGCGATTTCTGTTCGTAGATGTTTTTCTACTCACGAGTTGGCAATTCACCCCCGTTATGCCCCAGTTTCTTACAGGTTTTGCCGTACAAGTTTCCTTACGGCTTTGCTGGCACTGCTTCTTTTTGGATGACTTGCTATTAGGTGGGTTTATTTGTATCGTACCCATCATTATACCTTGTATATTATTATTCTGTTGTATCTAGAAGTTCCATCAACCAAACATGTATTTATTTCAGATAGAGACCAGTGTTGTTTATTCTTTCGACCTTAGAGTCGCGCGTTACATTTCTATGGTTTCTTGCTGTTTTGAGTTTCCTTTTCTATTGTTATCCTCGCCTTTTGGCGTTCTATATTATATTGCTTGCATTGTTGTGACCGTCGATTGACGAAGAGCTAGCTCCCGCTTGGGGATGCATTTTTTCATTATATATATATATGCTTTATCAGGTTTTGTACCCTTTCGGGGTCTGTTTTTACAAAGAAAACTCTGCCGAAATTTTTAGAAAAGACTTATGATTTTAAAATGCATATTTCGGCGTATGTTGCAAACTATCTGATTTAAAATGATTTTTCCTTCACTCCACTACTTTTCATAGTTTAGATTTCTGGGTTTTCGTCTTACTTAGATTACGTACGCCTCGAGACGTTTCGTAGTTTAAGTGCCGGTCATATTCCGTACTTTCGGGACGTGACAAATGTTAGGTTTACCTAGCACCCTATATAGAGTTTGGAAGCATCACATGTCACAAAGATCAAATTTTTATGGTGCTAAGTAAGCATACAAAAGATCTATCCGAGAAAATTAGGGTTTCTAAACATTAAAGGCAACAAAGACTAGGGTTTCGAGAGTACAACCTTTGTAGCTCCCTTCGCTAGACTCTTTAGCCTCTTGAGTGTTGGAGGAAGGTTCTCTTGAAGTCTTCTAGTGTCCACGACGATCCACCCGAAGCTCCTAGTCCAAGCTTGCAACTTCACTTTTCAAGAGAAGAAATGAAGATAACACTCTAAACAAGTGGGCTAAACTTGTGTAGAATAATGTTGTGGTGGCTTTTCTCACTTCAAAAACCTAACTTGATAAGTATATTGCTCACTACAAAAGTCTAGAGAGCAAATGGTGAAGGAGGAAGAAGATGATGGCTTTCTTTTAACAAGTGTAAAAAGATAACTCATGAAAAGAAAAATGAAAATATATGTATATATATTTATTCCTTCTCATCTCAAACCATGGTTAAATGTTTAAGATATTATTTAATTTGAGTTAAATCACAAAGAGAAGGTTAACCCATGGTTAGAAGTAGGTGAGCATGGTTAGGTTAAGAAAGAGTGTAGAAACTAGCCATGAATTATCCTTTTTCTCCTTTTCTTTTGTTTTAACAAAAATTAAATAATAATCCATATATTTAATCCATGGTGTGAGTCTTATGTTGCCACCATTTTCAATGTGTAATCAACCATGAATGATGATGTATGTATGTATGTATGTGTGTATGTATGCACATCCATATGTGCATGAAACTAAAAGAAAGAAAGCATACATGCATGCATACATCCATCATATACAAGAAAATATTTCAAGTGAGAAAACTAATGGTTAAATGATAAATCAACACTTGATTTATCAATCCGGCCATATCACATACGAGCCCACCAAAAGCAAGAAGCCCGATCAATATATGGTATCCTATACGCGCATTTTAACCGGGTCCATGCGCATATCGCATACGCGCACCACAACGTTTCGCCTGGACTAGGTAACTCGTTTGTGGGACTCTAAGACTCGTCAATACGCCGGCAGTGGGTGATGATCATATCAAGCACCCCCAAGCGGCAAGCGGCCAGCTAAACGTAACGGCCACCCAGGTATTGAGCGATCAGAAGAAAACAAGCGAACCTGCTACAACTCCCGTCGAGCCAACCGGCAACACTACCGTACAGTCCGGTCTCTTCGTCAGATATGCTGCATATCGAGCCTAGGGATGGTCACGTCGACCCTAATAACTCAATAAGTCGTACCGGTGAATGGTTTATAACAGATCGAGAAACTACTGATAACACTTATCAGCAAATCTCAGCAGCCCTGGCCAGGGACTTACTGATATAACCAGTCGGGCACAGCACAACATCATCTCCCAATACCGGGAGAGACGAAACCCCTCCTATCGCTCATTGCCTTCATGTGTCTCGGGACTGTACCCAACGGCCACCTGTTTGCACGACTCAGTAGAGCCGTGGTTGGGTGGCAATCAAAGTACAGTGGGAGAACACACAAGACTCTATGACGATCTGGGGTCTACAGACTAACCTGTACCAGTATCACCTGAGAACTGCTATCCGAAGATAGATATAATTCCATATATGAGTTCTCGGTGAGTCCGTCCAGTGTACCCAGTCACCACTGAGCACCCGTATATGATCTCGATGTCAAAAATCGATGAATGTGGGAACAATCATCGCCCATCGTATGGGTCTAGTATCATATACGCTAGTCTACTCTGGTATATCAATGTCCCGTCTCGATATACCTACGACAAGGGACTTTCCAGGATATGCTTATAGACTACAGATGTCCCACTAGTATGATCTCCATCATAATCACAGTACTCAAGCCGATATTCTCAGGGCTTTATCAGCATGTATGAATGAATAAAAGCATGATCAAATCAACATGTCAGATAAAGAAGAACCAGATAGCATACTATCATGTCGAGCAAGAATGTATACTGAATATATATACATGTACAAATACATCCACTAACATATAATGGCCTCTAGGGCATACATATATCCAACAACAAATTCAATGTTTCAGTTTCACTGTACGATGTTAGTTGAAAACTATTTTCCCAATTGGAATCTAACTCCAGGGTATGTGTTTACCAGATCAGTTTCTCACATCTGTATGTTATTACGGATGGTGGGTAGGAGTAAGATATTGGGAATTGGGTGATTAGATCCTCATTATATCGGAATTCGTTGTAATTGGTGATATTTGAGGAAATCATCTGGATTTTGCTAGAAGGCAAATATTTGGTTTTGAATATCAGTTGTTATGTACCAATTTCAAACTGATATATCTGTACGTTTATGTTTTAAAGTGAGATATAACTTTTTGAAATTATGTCTATGACATTTACCTATATCAGTTGATGATTAGGTAAGGTGCATTCAACAGCGGTGTAATTCTTCGTAACCATAGTACAGTTTTTCAACCTACGACGCACAAGATTTGAGTTATTAAACTCAGTGGACTTATACAAAATATTGTATGTTGTCCGGTGTCCATTAGGACAATGGGGTTGGTACTCGTACTATATTCTGTTTACTCATGACTTCTCTAATTTTAGACAGGTATTTCGTTGAAATGCAAGGTCCAGATATTTAGAAGTTATAGGTATAAGAATGAAGTAGAGAACCATTTTTTGGAAGTATCAGGATTCTTTGAAGTAGTCGAAGATGTAAATACTTGTGCTAAGTATTCCGTTGATAGTAATGGTTTTGAGAACTTGCTTCTCTTTTGGGTTAATCACATATGGATGCACTCCTAGTTGAGTAATGCTGAATGACCTCTTTCCATTTGGTTGATATGCACTGTAGACAACTGCTTGATTTTGAATCTGGTTCCAATTAAATTAGTGCTTTTGTTTCTATATTGTATATATGTAGAATCAATTTATATCTTAACGATGTTAAGGTATAGGCAGTTGTCCGGCTGATACTTAAAACCAGAATCCGGATAAACTCGAGGCACGTTTCAGTAATGGCTGTTTGTGGGTTATCCCGGGCTTTGACGAGGGTTAACTTTCTACCATCAGGAAGATCAATAATTGTATTATTCTTGACTCGCCATAGCTTTAGTAAAATGGATCTTTTTCAGAACAACAGAAGTGGAAGTATGGTAGAACTGGAAGTGATTCTAGAACCACAAACGATCACTGAAGATTTAATAGAACCTAAGGATTCAATTAGTTTCGACATTCCATTAGACACTCCGCAGATTTGGTGGGTAACCTCAGGCACCCAAGAGGTACTTCGGTCTTCTCAGAGATGGTGACAGGGAGGTTCTTGTTTACCCAGACTTGCCATTGCTGCAGTTCTAGACTATAAGACCTGGCAAGAGAATGAGTATAGCGTCGTTCTAAACTAGCTTTAGAAGTGCACGTGTATATGACTCTGCTAGATGGTTGTTGTAGTCAGTGGGAGCAACGGAAGCATAGTGGGCAAGTAGCTTATGTCTATTTATAGACTAAAGCAGATATAGCGGACATAGATCATCTATTTTTAATGTGACAGTCATAGGCCTTGACCTCATCAGAATAGGAGATGGATCTGGTAAGAAAGTAGTAGAGAGTGATGTCCTGGTATTGGAATGACATGCACTTGATAGGAAGAGATATTCCTATACTACGATCGATTATACTGTGGTTGTCACAAGATGGTTTCTCCACATAGGATTTGAATATAATATCAGGTTTCTGGTAACTAGATCTATGGTTTTAGATCTAGATTTGGGAAGTGTCCCGATTTAGGGTACATGACAATATTCTAAAGGTATTTTAGAATGGTCGACTCTTGGCATGGTGGTGTACCTGCAGGTGATGGAGTCACCCACTCTAAAGGTGTCTTACAGACTAAAGGAGAGAAGGATCTGCATGATTAGCATATCACTTGCTTAGGCAATTGAGTTAATCATGAAATGTCAAGTACCGCACCAGATTGGTAGAAGATATTCCCTTGCTAATGCTTGGGATATCCAACAAACTTCCACAGACCTGTCATTGCCTCGAGCTTGTCCGGATTTTGCTTTTGACATAGGCCGGACAACCCTAAATCTTAACTTCCTTAAGAGATGGGCTCTTCCCATACCATATCACATATAGAGTGGTAGGCATTTGATTTGGTTGGAACCCTATTCAATAGGTATGCAACTTCTCAAGTGCATAACCTCCAAAGAAAATAGGCAACTCAGTAGTACTCATCATAGAGCACACCATATCACATAGGGTGTAATTGCTCCGCCCCGATACACCAACATGCTGTGGTGTATACGGAGGAGTAATGCTGAGAGAGAATCTCATTCTCCTTTAGAATAGTCCAGGAATTCCGTGCTCAAGTATTCTCCTCCTTGATCACATCAAAGGACATAATACTTATACCCGTTTTTGGTTCTTTACTTCCACTTATATTCTGTGATTATCTCAAAAGTTTCGGACTTGTGTTTCAACAGGAACATATGTCCGAATCTTGAGAGATCATCAATGAATGTAATGATGTACAAAAAACCGGTCCTGGCATGTGTAGACAAGGGACTTTCATACATCAGCATGTATGAATCCCAAGAGTTCAGTAACTTTTTCCCTGTTTCCAATAAACGGAGCTGTGGTCATCTTCTCTTTGTGACATGACTGGCAAGTTTTACAAGATGTAAATCCAAACTAATTTAAATATGCATCTTTATGTTACTTTAGCTAGTCGGGTCACATTGATATGACCTTGTCTATAATGCTTCAAGAAAGATTCGTTCATTTCTGAACTCTTTCTCTTGTATGTGTTCTGTACGTTAAGAACTGTTGTTTGACTTAGAATGTCTATGCTTCTAGATAACGTGCCCGAACCGATCAACTCATGATATAGGAAATGTTCAAAACATTATCCAACAATACAAAATTATATCCTTCTTTACTAATAAAGTGACTTATATGATGTTGTATATCCGGTTCGGTATCTAATAACATTCATTCAGAATCAATGTATTCTGGTAATACAGGGTGATAACTGCCAACAGACTTGGCTTGCAACAATTGCACCGTTTCCAACTCTTAAAACTTATCACCCGTTCTCAGTTCTGTACCTATTGTAAGTCCACGTTGCCCACCCCGGTGCTTGCGGGGAGGCGGAAAACGGAATAAAAAACGAATTTTTATGAACTTAGGCAACATGGACTAGACTATGAAGGATCTTTGCTAAACAAAAACAAGCTAAAGCTAACTAGAAACTAGCTAAGTGTTAGAATGGTTATACCTAGGGCTTTATGTCCTTCTCTCCTTGCTCCTTGGAGCAGTAGAAAGAGGTCACCTTTGTCGTCTTCTCACGTCAAAGAAAGATCCACCCGAAAGCCTCAACCTTTGGCTTCAACTCCAAGCTAGAAGTAACTAGGGTGCTAGAAGTGCTAATCCTAGAACCCTAGATGAGAATAAAGATCATCAAGAAGAGGTTTCTCTCAAGCTCAAGTGTTTCTCAATACATGAGAGGGGAGAGCTTGAGGGAGAGGAAGAACAAGAGAGAGAAAGTGAATGATAGAATGAGAATAAAATAAACCATTCTCACATATATGTGTGTATTATTTTAATTAGATAATTAGTAAGATAATTGTCATGGCTTAATCAAGACATGACCATTATCATTTCATTTTAAATGCAAATTGCAAGGATCAAAGAGCATCTTCCAAATGAAATGATGATGGTCAAAGTGTCAACCAAGGTCAACAAGTCAAGGAGGTCAAATGGTCAACAACCATAACCATGCACAATTATTTAAACTAATATCAATTAACCATAATACACACATAAGCATTAGGGTTAATAAAATGACAATAGTCATTAACCCTAATCAAAGTCCTCTCCCTCTGTCTCAAGCAACTGTGCATACGCACCCGTATTCGTGATCCGAGGAACATGAATACAATGAGATAAAACCAATCCCAAATCTATACAAGGATTTGGCTTAAACCAAAGCCCGCTAGTATAAGCTGTCCGGACAGCAAACGTACACAAGTGCGCGGATGTGAACGAACCCTGTCGCAAAACCATGCGACCTCTCCTCATTTTGCCTAAAGGCGAATAGCTCTCTGTGTGGGACTCTAAAGACTCGACACTACGCTGGCAGTAGGTTTAACCATAGACCACAAGCGGCACTAGCTGTACGTAACGTTCCCCAGGTAGATGTCGATAAGAAGACTGACGAGGTGAACCCCATCTGAACTCCTACTGAGCCTGTATGTGACAGTCTCCGTACAGTCCGGTCTGTTCGTCTGATACATCGCATGGCGGGCCTAGGGGGCGGTAAATGTCAGTCCCCTAATAGCGGTACAAGTCGTGTCGGAGTGTAGCCCAGAACACCCTGAGATAATACTGGAAACCTACCAGTATATCCCGCTTGCCCTGGCCAGGGACTACTCGTGTAATGGCTCTCCTAGACACAACGCGATGTCAACCCCCAATACCGGGAGAGACGAATCCTGTCTAACCGTCACTGCCTCCAAGTGCTTCGGGACTGCACCCAAAAATTGCCTGTTTGCACGACTCCTTGGAGCCGTGGTAGGGTAGTAATCAAAGTGGAGTGGGAACACACTCGAGGCGAAGTGACAGTGTCAAGTCAGCGGACTAAGCTGTACTCATGTCACCTGGGAACTGATAACTGACGATAGGTATAATACCAACCAACAGTCCCCGACGAGTCCTGTCCAGTGTACTCGTAACCTAACGAGCACCCGCATACTATCTCAAGTACGACGTACTGACGGCTGTGGGACAGACCGTCTCCCACGCTGGGATGAGAAGCGCATACGCTAGTCTACTCCGGAGTATCGATGCCCTGTCTCGATAGTCCAACGACTAGGGACCTGTATAAGGATGTGCTTATAGATCACCCAGCTCCCACGAGTGTGAGCGCCATCACCACGCTGATAATCAAGCAAAAATCCTAAGGGCTCTACTAATATGTATATCAGCGATATGCTAAAAGAAACACATGCACATATTAAAGCAGAGACAAACCAAGTAGCATACTACCATTTTGAGCAAGATTGTATATACAACTGTGAATATCCCAAGCTTCCATCAAGTAATATACAAACTAGTATGATACAGTAATGGCCTCTAGGGCATATACACTAACACCTATCTGTAGCCCATGTAACAAATTAGATTTGCGGGATCCTGATCCGGTATCTCATACCCAGGACGTAAAGGATACTGAGAAATAGTTCTCGGTAATGAACATACCTGAAAAAGATACATCAACATGTACTTTCTTCGTTTGGGCGGCACGGGAATTCTGCTAATCCCCTATTTCCTGCTCTGTCTTATAACAATTATAAGTTGGAGCAGGACCAACGTTCCCCAGCGCAGTATAACAAGCGGGTTCGGTCAATACATCCGTATTATTATCTTGATTAAGGCGTGACATGGTCGCTACCTGGAGAGAGAGAGAGAGAAGAAAACACTCAGCATTGTTAGTTATATGTATGGCTTAGAGGCCATTACTGTACATACGATGTATATTGTAGTGGATGCTTGGACATATATAGGGAGGACTTTCTTGCTCGACCTGATAGTACGCTATCTGGTTGCTCGTAATCTTGACATATACTATGATAGTCTCTATGTTACATGTTGATAAAGCCCTTAGGATATGTACTCGACTACTGGGACTATGATGAGATCATACTAGTGGGGCCACGGTAGTCGACGAGTACATCCTATAACTGTTCCTAGTCGAGGGTATATCGAGACAGGGCATCGATATACCAAAGTAGACTAGCGTATGCGCTTCTTGACCCATACGATGGGCGATGGATGATCCAATATCCATTGGTGTTTGACATCAGAGAAGGTATACGGGTGCTCAGTGGAGACTGGGTACACCGGACGTACTCGCCGAGAACTCCCAGATGGTATTATACACTACGTCAGATGGTAATTCTCTGGTGACACTGGTACAGGTTAGTCTGTAGACCCGAGATCGTCATAGAGTCTTGTGTGATTCCCACTGTGCTTTGATTTCCATCATACCACGTCCAAGAGGGTGTCCAAAAAGGTGGCTTTTGGGTACAGTCCCGAATCACATGGAGGCAATGAGCGATAGGAGGCGTTTCGTCTCTCCCAGTATAGGGAGTTGATGTTGCGCTGTGTTCGATTGGCTATAACTGGAAATCCCAGGCCAGCGTTGTTGAGATTTACTGGTAAGTGTTATCAGTAGTTTCTCGAACTGTTATAGACCTCATATCGACACGACTTATCAAGCTACTGGGGTTTTACGTTTACCATCCCTAGGCGAGATATGCGACATATCAGACGAAGAGACCGGACTGTACGGGAGTGTTACTGATTGGTTTCACGGGAGAAAGTACAGGCTTGCTTGTTGATCTTTTGATCGCTCAATACCGGGGTGGCTGTTACATTTAGCTGACCGCTTGCAGCTTATGGGTGTTTGATATGATCATCACCTACTGCCGGCGTATTGACGATTCATCAGAGTCCTACACAGAGGTTTCTTGGCTCAGGCAAAACGGAGTAGGAGCACATATATGATATGTGCGGGACTGAGAACAATACGTGTATGTGATACCGTATTAGATTCTCACGATATGAGATATCGGTCGGGTATATGTGATATAGCCGGGTCATCGGATCAAGTATTGATTCGATGAACTCATACAGATTATATTAGTCGGTTATTTGTAAAATAGCCGGATTATCGGATCAAGTGTTTATTCGATAATTTAATGTATAATTATATATTTGATATATTAAATTACATTAACTGATATATGCTCACTAATAGATTCTTTTTCTCACTCGTGTAATACATTGATATATATGCGATATATGTTAATTGTATTATTTTATTTTGTTAAAATAAATATTGTATATGTGATATATAATATTGTAATATGATATGATTACTAATGCAACATGTTTATTGGAGATTAAACAAGGTTAGGGTTTGATTTGGGTTAGTTCTTTCTTGATGTTTCTAGAAGGTTTTGCTTTGTTTCTAGCAAAGATATTATGTTTGATATTTTTGCTACATATTTCTAACCCAACCCAAACTCTTCACCCTAGGTTAAGTCTCTACAATGGTTAGCCTCTTCATATTCAACCATGGTTGCATTATTAATCATTATGATAGTTTTCATTATTCATCACAAAAGCGTTACTATTCTTCTTCTTCCTTGCAAAGCTTTCTAGCTTTGATTTTAGTGATGAAAATGAGTGAGATTAAGAAAACAAATGAGAGCTAAAATCCTACTTCATCATCCTAATCTATCCTAGCCATTTAGATTAGGGTGTTCACTTCATTGTTAAAGAAACTTCAAGGTAGATCATCTTTGTTATCGAAGATCGAAAGCTAGCTTGCATCTTTCTCTTCGTGGTGCCTCTCTAGAGTCCGGGTACTCGATGATCGCAGCGAAGGGACCTCAACACGGAGATTTAGAAGTGAAGGACCGGACTACAAAGGTTGTAATCCCAAACTCTTAGATGTTAAAGTGTTTAACATGCTTTGTTTCGCCTAATCTCTAGTTTAAAGATCATAGTTTGGGTTGTTCGGCATGTCTAAATTTTAAATCGGGCATGGTTGATGCCTTATAGACCTTTGTGAGAGTGCCTAGTAACCCTACAGTGGTATCAGAGCCAAGCTAGAGCTTTAGGCGAAGTCTAGGTGAAGTTTAAAGTCCGATCGAACCCCGAACCCCCGACATGAACCCCTTCTCTGGAAATTTTTAAAAAAGTTGATTTTTTCATATTATAAATACTCAAAAAAATCATCAGGGAAATACAAGAATTACTGTGAAACATGTGCCACCAATACCATTAAAGCGCCGCAGAACCGCGGCCGTACCATGGCTTGAGCGGCGGTTCCGAGGCCAAACAGTAGAATCATGGCCTGCGTTTTGCACAGTAATGTCCGTATGTAATTCCTGATTCATCTGGGAAATTTTTAATTTACTCAAGTGTTGAGTTTTCTGGGTTGTATTGGGAGCTCGTTGATTCGATCGGAAAGTTTAACTTCGTTTAATTTTTTCCGGGTAATTTTAGAACGTGTTAAAAAGTTCGAACGGATATCAATAACTTACTTTTTCCCCTGTCGGAAAATTTTTTAAAAGTTGGATTTTTTCTCGAATTTTAAACTTCCGGAAAATCATGCAAGTAACGCGGTGGACCCTGTACAAGAACACAAACCTTAACTCGATTATGTGACCGTCTGAACCGCCTCTGAACCTTAGGGTTTGGGGCAGTACGGCGTTGCCACATGTGAGGCGCTGGCTTGACCCTTCTACGGCTGGACCATTGGTTCTGTGGCATGTGATTGATACTTTTTGAACTCCGCTCAAGTGTTGAGCTATTTGGGAAATCTTGGGTGTTTGTTTATTCGATCGGAATGTTTAACACTGTCTATTTATCTGGAATGTGATACAATATTTGGAATCCACAAGCAGTTATGAGATAACTAATTTGAATGTTTTAAATCTAGCAGTTTAGTCTCATTTGATCGGTTACTACGGGATTTTGATGTGATCAAAAGTCCGTCGCAATCACGTAGCGTACGCAGATACTCGCCGGGTAAACTTAATAGATAGCCACTCCCTATAGCCTCGACCAAGTGACTGTAGGAGAACCCCATCGCCAAAAGCATTCGTTCGGGTGTTCGCGGCAGCGGTGTTCCGCCTTAGTGCATTCGTCGACGGCATCCGGGGGTGCGGCCGTCTACTAAAGTTTGCGACGAGCATTCAATCAGGATGTCGTGAATCTTGTTGAATTGCTCGACTTGATATTGAAAAGATTTTTCGATATTGAGACTAAAATGCGGGGTTTATAATTGTTAGGCATGCGATGTCTAAGGAATTCATTTGGTTAGGCATGCGATGTCTAAGGAGGTTGCGGATTCCAACTGTTGTAGTTTTACACTTTCTTTTCAGTGACCGTAAGCGTAGTATGTGGTGTATCGCCGGCTTTGTTCATATACATCAACGATAATCGGGATACCCATACTTGCTTACGTTGATGATATGAGATATTATGTGTTGTTGTGATATGTTATATTGGATCGTCGCGTTTTGAGTAGCCGGGGGTTTTATGTGAGATAAGGTTTTTTATTTTCATTCATGTAAAATTTATTTGTATGTTATATTCTTTAATTGGGGCACTTCCGGGCTGAGGATGATGCCGTCATTGTATATTATTTACTTTTCCGCATTAGGTAGACCCAAGGCGGGGAGCACAAGTAACCGAGTTCTAGGGTCCAGTGGGAGACCATCTCGAGGAGTCGACACTGGTTCTCCTAACCTTAGAATTGGCAGTGTTACTTGCCGCACTCGTAGAGGTCTAGGGATATAGGTTTGGCTATTCATCGCGACCATGGAATCCGTATTTTATACAGGCTCGTATTAAAAACACGGACCTCCTAGTATATCCAATATTTCATATATGTTCTTCTGCTGCAATGTTCTGTGATGAGATCATATTACTGCCAGAGACGAATGTTTATATTATATATATGAGATATATGTTATATTGTAGATTTCGTTTCAAAAGTGATGCTTGTGAAGCATAATAAAATGGGACTTCATTAATAAGATTAATGAAAATAAAAGAAATCTAAAGATATTGTAGAAACTTGTTTAAAAACTGATAGCTCTAGTTCTTGCTTTGCATAGCGGTGTTCCTTGTAGAACATCCAGCACCTTATTCGAGAAGGAAATGTAGGGTTCGTAGGCACCCCAAGGAGGTCTCACAAGGCATCAACCATGCCAATTTCAAAAATTACGGTGCCGAGAAACCCTAGTGTACGGATCGTTGGCTAGAATTCTAGGCGAAAAAGAAACTAGTTAACAATTAACTATAAGAATACGGAAATACAACCTTTGTAGATCCGGTGCTCCACCTCCACGGCTCCGCAATGAAGTCATCTCCGCTGTCCAAATCAAAATCCAGGCTCTAGCGTTGGCTTCATCGGAGAAAGAGCGGGCTAGGTCAACGACGACGTGCCGAAGATGATCTACGTCGAGGCATCGCTAGATCAAGCTCCAACTTCACCAAGTCTAGAAAACTTGTGAAGGAAACACACTCTACTACTTGGCAAGAGGTAGAGGATGAAGAAATAGGAAGTGGGTAGACTTTAGAATTGGATTTCTCACTTTTTTTCATCTATCACCATTGATGAAGTAAGCTTCTTCATGGAAGAAGAAGATGAAGAAGAAGAAGAATATTATGATAAGTTAATTATAAAATGAATAATCAAATCATCCTTATCATAATATTAACCATGGTAATGTGTAGAGAGTTAATCATGGTTGAATGGAATGGTTAGGGTTAAGCATGAGACAAAATGGTCACTTGGTCAAAGTCTTCATGAAGCTTCAACAAGCTTCCAAAGAAAGCCACCATTTTGCATTATGCTTATCATTTTCCAAAATGAATAAACAAATAAATAAATAGATATGAAAATGAAAACCCTAACCATTACATAACCATGGTTTAAACTTTACACAAAACGCAAGTTAGCATGCATCATCAAACATGATACATACAAGTGCACAAAAATATATCACATATACAATGTGCACAAACCAAGTGAGAAAATCCATTTAAAGTGAACCAATACTAGTTAATGCAAAGTAATATATCAAATATATAATTATGCATTAAATCATCAAATCAACACTTGATTCAATGATCCGGTCATGTTGCACACAACCGACTAGTATTCAATGTATCGGCTTATCGAATCAATACTTGATTCGATAACTAGGTTATATCGCATACAACCATTCGATACATTCATCGCGAGAATAGAATACGGTATCACATACACGCATTATTCTCGGTCCCGTACATATCTCATATGCGCTCCTATTTCGTTTCGCTTGAGCCAGGAAACCTCTGTGTAGGACTCTAAAGACTCGGCAATACGCCGACAGCAGGTGATGATCATATCAAACACCCACAAGCCGCAAGCGGTCTGCTAAACGTAACGGCCACCCGGGTATTGAGCGATCTGAAGATCGACGAGCAAGCCCGCTCACACTCCAGTGAATCCAACCAGTAACACTACCGTACAGTCCGGTCTGATCGTCTGATATGTCGCATATCTCGTCTAGGGGTGGTAAACGTCAGACCCCAATAGCTCGATAAGTCGTGTCGATATGAGGTCTATAACAACTCGAGAAACTACTGGTAACACTTACCAGTAAATCTCAGCAACCCTGGCCAGGGACTTCCTGTTATAGCCAATCGAATACAGCGCAACATCAACCCCCTATACCGGGAGAGACGAATCCCCTCCTATCGCTCATTGCTTCCGTGTGACTCGGGACTGTACCCAAAAACCACCGTTTTGCACGCCCTCTTTGACGTGGTAAGATGGAAATCAAAGCACAGTGGGAACCACACAAGACTCTATGACGATCTCGGGTCAACAGACTACTCTGTACCAGTGTCACCAGAGAACTGCCATCTGACGTAAGGTATAATACCATCTGGGAGTTCTCGGCGAGTCCGTCCAGTGTACCCAGTCTTTACTGAGCACCCGTACATCATCTCTGATGTCAAACACCAATGGATATGGGATCATCCATCGCCCATCTGTATGGGTCGAGAAGGTATACGGTAGTCTACTCTGGTATATCGATGCCCCGTCTCGATACACCCATGACTAGGGACTTTGAAGGATGTACTTACGGACTACCATGTCCCCACTAGTATGATCCGCATCATAGTCCAGGTAGTAAGTACAGATCCTAAGGGCTTTACCAACATGTAACAGGGAGACAATCAGTGTACACGTTAAGGTAAAGATCAACCAGATAGCATACTATCATGTCGAGCAAGAAAGTCCTCCCTATATATGTCCCAGCATCCACTACAATATACATCCAATGTACAGTAATGGCCTCTAGGGCATACGTATAACTAACAATCTCCTACTTGCACTAGGGCCATCTGTAGCAGTGGTTGTAGTATCTCATACTCAACCATCCCATAAAAGTCTCTCTCTTGGAACAGGCCTTTGTGAGTGGATCCGCTGTGTTGTCCTCTGAGTCTACTCTCCAAACCTCGATCACCCTGGAGATCATCCATCTCCATGATCAGGTGACACTGCCTTAGAATATGTCTGGATCACTGATGGGACCTGCGTTCCTTGGCATAAGCCACAACTCCATTGTCTCATAATGGTAGGAACATAGTTCATCTCATGAACCATTATACATCCAAACAGCCTCTTTGGTAGCATCTTTAGTAGCGATGTATCCTGCCTTTATCGTCTAGTATGCCATGGTATCTAGCTTGGAACTCTTCCAACATACCGTCCCTTTACTGTGGGTAAAGACAATGCCTGCGACTGACATTCAGTCGTCATTATCACCCTGGAACCCTTCCAGTGATTCTCCCCAGGATCGATTGATACCATCTCACTACAACTAGTGAGAATCCTAACATCCATTTAGATCTATCTCATAGATCCAAAAACCCAGGATTTAGGAGGTATCACTTTGATCCTATGTGGAGAATCATTGTGATAAGCGGAGATTGATCGAGCGTAGCATAGGAAACTCCTTCCCTATCAAGAGTATGTCATCCACGTACTCTACGAGGATCACCACCATACTCCCTACTACCTTTTTGTTTATACAAGGTTCATCTACAATTTTGATGATGTCAAACTCTTTGACTTATCCATCAAAATAGATGTTCCAACTCCGCGATGCCTGCTTTATCCTATAAAGCATCTTGCACACGTTTCCGCTGCTCTCACTGTCTACGAAGCCCTCTGGCTGTGTACTTATAGACGCTCTCTTCTAAAACATCATTTAGAAAAGCTGTCATGACACCCAACCACCAGATATCGTAGTCATGGTATGTAGCCGTGGCAAGTAGGATCTGGATGGACTTAAGCAAAGATCCTTAGAAAAAGTTTCATCATGATCCACACCTGGTCAATGATGCAAACCTTTAACAAGTCTAGCTTTGAAAGTCTCAACTTTTCCATGCACACCAAGTAATCTTCTCAAGATATACTTGCTCCTGATGGGGATTTAACCCTTCAGATATAGCAACCAAAGTCCATACTTTGTTGGTGTATAAGGATTCCATCTCAGATCACTAAGCATCCAGCCATTCTTATAGAGTCCCACTCCTGATGGCCAGGTCGAAACTAGTTGGGTCACCATCTCATGATGCAATCCTCGCTCCCACTGTCATAGAGTAACCGAAGTATCTCTCAGGTAGGTGAGGAACCCTACTAGATCGGCGGAGAGGCTGAGGTTCGTTGGAATCTACTGAATCCTTTGGTTCTATCAAATCATCTGCTGTAGTTCGTATAGCTGGAACATTTCCAGTTCTACATAACAGACCTTGCCTTGAGCTTGTCCGGATTTTTCTTTTAGACAAAGGCTGGACAACCCCAAATCTTAACTAACTTAAGACATGGGCTCTTCCCATTCCATATCACATATGAAGCGGTAGGCAACTGATTTGATTGGAACCCTATTCAATAGGTATGCATCTTCTCAAGCACATAACTCCCAAAAGGAAACAGGTAACTCAGTATTACTCATCATAGAGCACACCTTATCATATAGGGTGTGATTGCTCCGCCCCGATATACCATCGTGCAATGGTGTATATGGAGGAGTAATGCTGAGAGAGAATCTCATTCTCCTTTAGAAAAGTCAAAGAATTCCGTGCTCAAGTATTCTCCTCCTTGATCTCATCAAAGGACATAATACTTTTACCCGTATTTTGGTTCTCTACTTCTAGCTTATATTCTGTGAATATCTCAAAAGGTTCGGACTTGTGTTTCAACAGGAACATATGTCTGAATCTTGAGAGATTATCAGAGAACGTAATGAAGTATAAAGAACCAATCCTGGCATGTGTAGACAGGAGACCTTACATACATCATCATGTATCAGTCCCAAGAGTTCGCTAACTCTTTCTCTGTTTCCAGTAAACGGAGCTATGGTCATCTTATCTTTGTGACATGACTGGCAAGTTTCACAAGATGTAAATTCAAACTGATTTAAATATGCATCTATATATAACTTCAGCTAGTCGGGTCGCATTGATATGACCTAGTCTACAATGCCTCAAAAAGGATTCGTTCATTTCTGAACTCTTCCTCTTGTGTGTGTTCCATATACTAAGAACTGTAGTTTGATTTAGAACATCAATGCTTTTAGATAACGTGCCTGAACCAATCAACTTTTGATATAGGAAATGTTCAAAACATTATCCAACAATACAAAATTATATCCTTTCTTTACTAAATAAAGAGATTGATATGATTTTGTATATCAGGTTCGGTATCTAACAACATTCGTTCAGAATCAATGTATTGGTAACACAGGGTGACAGTGACCGACAGACTTGGCTGCAACACTTGCCCCGTTTTCTGCCTCATGAAACATATCACCCGTTCTCAGTTCTCTACCTTTCTGTAGCCCTATGTAACAGATTACATATCTGGGATCCTGATCTGGTATCACATACCCAGGACGTAAAGGACACTGAGAAACAGTTCTATATAATGAACACACCCGAAGATGATGCATCAGCATGCACTCTCTTCGTTTGGGCGGCATGGGAATTTTGGTAATCCCCAATTTCCTGCTCTGTCTTATAACATTTATAAGTTGGAGCGGGACCAACGTTCCCCAGCTCAGTATAACAAGCGGGTTCGGTCAATATTCCATATTATTATCTTGATTAAGGCGTGATATGGTCGCTACCAGGAGAGAGAGAGAAGAAAACACTCAGCGTGCGCTCTTACAAGAATAGATTGGTTATTATTTTATCTAATCAGGATGGCTCCCACTGCTTTTTATCAAATCTTCCTTCAAACCCTAAAAGGAAAGACTAGCCGGGATTAATTACACACTACAAGTTCGCCAATCTTTCAGCCAGGCCAGTGTCGGTACTTTGAGGGAGGTCCCCCGTGCTTTCGCACGAACCTAATTAATGTAAACCTCATTTTCCCAGAGGCGTAACCTCGTTGACACCTTTCTAGACACCTACTTGATCAGCTAGTTGTAATGTATAAAACTCACCCAGGAGCAACTCTTACTCGCAGCGGGTATCGGGATCCAACTATCTCATAGAAGGTATGCAATCTCATTGCAAATTTCAACACTTGAAATTCCCGATAATTTTGCCCCTAGCGTCCTATGACCTTGACGCAGGCCAACAAACCATAGTCCGCTAGTCAAGTTCAACCCGTCATTTCCTGATTGAAATAAACCCACCCGCACGGCCCTTGACAAAGGCCAACAAGGTCGCACGACTACCCTAATCCAATCTGCATCATATGCATAAGCAGATAAGCACCAGTTAGCTACCGCACAATGCGCCTTGACAAAGGCCAACAAACGCAGCACGAATACTAACTACTACTTATCTGAAATGACGGAGGGCTTGTTAGTTATATGTATGCCCTAGAGGCCATTACTGTACATTGGATGTATATTGTAGTGGATGCTGGGACATATATAGGGAGGACTTTCTTGCTCGACATGATAGTATGCTATCTGGTTACTCTTTACCTTAACGTGTACACTGATAGTCTCTCTGTTACATGTTGGTAAAGCCCTTAGGATGTGTACTTGACTACCTGGACTATGATGCGGATCATACTAGTGGGGACATGGTAGTCCATAAGTACATCCTTCAAAGTCCCTAGTCATGGGTATATCGAGACGGGGCATCGATATACCAGAGTAGACTAGCGTATACCTTCTCGACCCATACAGATGGGCGATGGATGATCCCATATCCATTGGTGTTTGACATCAGAGATGATATACGGGTGCTCAGTAGAGACTGGGTACACTGGACGGACTCACCGAGAACTCCCAGATGGTATTATACCTTACGTCAGATGGCAGTTCTCAGGTGACACTGGTACAGAGTAGTCTGTTGATCCGAGATCGTCATAGAGTCTTGTGTGGTTCCCACTGTGCTTTGATTTCCATCTTACCACGTCCAAGAGGGCATGCAAAACGGTGGTTTTTGGGTACAGTCCCGAGTCGCATGGAGGCAATGAGCGATAGGAGGGGATTCGTCTCTCCCGGTATAGGGGGTTAATGTTGCGCTGTGTTCGGTTGGCTATAACAGGAAATCCCTGGCCAGGGTTGCTGAGATTTACTGGTAAGTGTTACCAGTAGTTTCTCGAATTGTTATAGACCTCATATCGACACGACTTATCGAGCTATTGGGGTCTGACGTTTACCACCCCTAGGCGAGATATGCGACATATCAGACGATCAGACCGGACTGTACGGTAGTGTTACTGGTTGGATTCACTGGAGTGTGAGCGGGCTTGCTCGTCGATCTTCAGATCGCTCAATACCCGGGTGGCCGTTACGTTTAGCAGACCGCTTGCGGCTTGTGGGTGTTTGATATGATCATCACCTGCTGCCGGTGTATTGACGAGTCTTTAGAGTCCTACACAGAGGTTTCCTGGCTCAAGCAAAACGAAATAGGAGCGCATATGAGATATGTGCGGGACCGAGAATGATACCAGTATGTGATACTGTATTCGATTCTCGTGATATGTAGCATTGATCGGTTATATGCGATATAGCCGGGTTATCGGATCAAGTGTTGATTCGATAAGTTGTTACTGTAGATACTAGTCGGTTACATGCGATATGACCGGATCGTTAAATCAAGTGTTGATTTACTGATTTAATGTATAATTATATATTTGATATATTGCTTTGCATTAACTAGTATTGGTTCACTTTAAATGGATTTTCTCACTTGGATGTACAAGTTGTATATGTGATATACTTTTTGTGCAAATGTTTGTATCATGTTTGATGATACATGATTGCTTGGTTAAGTGTAAAGAATTAAACCATGGTTAAACTTATGATTGGGGTTTTGTTTTCTTTTTCTTTTATTTCTCTATTTATTCTTTTTGGAAAAATAATAAGCATAAAGGAAAATGGTGGCTTAATTTGTTTTCTAGTTAAAGTTTCATGAAGCTTTGACCAAGTGACCATTTTTGTCTCCATGCTTAACCCTAACCATTCCCACTAACCATGATTTATTCTCTACACTTGACCATGGTTGAGAGATGATAAGTATTCTTATTATTTTCATTTTACAAAATACTTATTATAATATCATCTCCTTCTTCTTCATCTTCTTCAATGAAGAAAACCTTTCTTCATCAATGGTGATTGATGAAATTGAGTGAGAAATCCAATTCTAAAGTCTACCCATTTCCTATTTCTTCATCCTCTACCTCTTGCCAAGTAGTAGAGTGTGTTTCCTTCACATGTTTTCTTGACTTGGTGAAGTTGGAGCTTGATCTAGCGATGCCTCGACGTAGATCATCTTCGGCATCGTCGTCGATGACCTAGCCCGCTTCTTCTCCGATGAAGCCGACGCTAGAGCCCGGGATTTGATTTTGACAGCGAAGAGGACTTCATCACGGAGCCGTGGAGGTGGAGGACCGGACCTACAAAGGTTGTATTTCCGTACTCTTAGTTAAGATGTTAACTAGCTCGTTTTGTCGCCTAAAAATCTAGCCAACGATCCGTATCTAGGGTTTCTCGGCACCGTAAATTTTGAAATTGGCATGGTTGATGCCTTGTGAGACCTCATTAGAGTGCCTAGGAACCCTACAGTGGTATCAGAGCCTAGCTAGAGACTTAGGCGAAGCGTAGACGTAATTTGAAGTCCGATCGAACCAAAATCCGAACTCGAAACATGCTCTCTGGACTTTTTTCAAAAACAGGGATTTTTGTGAATTAAAAATTGCCAAAAAATTCAGCAGGGAATCCTATGAGTTACTGTGAAGCACGTGACCCTAAATCGACCAAAGAGCCGCGGAACCGCGGCCCCACCCTGGGTTTAGCGGCGGTTCCGCGACCATCTTGGTGATTTAGACCACGTGTCTTGCACAGTAATTCTTGTGTCAAAGTGCTGAGTCTTCTGGAAATTTTTATATTTTATTCAAGAGTTGAATTTTCTGGGGTTGTTTTGGGGATTCGGTGATTCGATCGGAGTATCAGATTTTGTTTATGTCGCTTTCCGGATAAATTTTAGAATATGTTAAAAAGTTCGACCGGATATAAATACCCAATTTTTCCCCTGTCGGGAAATTTCCAAGTGTTGGATTTTTCCGTGGTTTAAAGACGTTCTAAGTAGTGCAAGTAACTCGATGGACCCTCTAGAAGACAACAAACCTTAACTCGATTATGTGACCGTCTTGAACTGCACTTTGAACCTTCGGGTTTGGGGCAGTACGGCGTGCCACATGTGAGGCGTTGGCTTGACCCTTCTACGGGTGGACCGTTGGTACTGAGGCACGAACTGAATGTTTTTAGACTTGTTTCATGTGTTGATCTGTTTCGGGAAAACTTGGGTATTCGATTGCTCGATCGGAAAGTTTAACATTTTCTATTTATCTGGATTGTGATACAATATTTGGAATTCACAAGTAGTTATGAGATAATTGAATGAATGTTGTAAATCTAGCAGTTTAGTCTCACTTGATCGGTTGCCACGGAATTTTGATGTGATCAAAAGTCCGTCGCAATCACGTAGCGTACGCGGATACTCTCCGGGTAAACTTAATAGACAGCCTCACTCCATAGCCCCGACCAAGTGACTTTAGGAGAACCCCGTTGCCGAAAGCATCCGTTCGGGTGATCGCGGCAGCGGTGTTCCGCCTTGGTGCACTTCGTCGACGGTATCGGGGGTGCAGCCGTCTACTGAAGTTTGCGACGAGCATTCGATCAGGATGTCGGGAATCCAGTTGAATTGCCCGACTTGATATTGAAAAGTGTTTTCGATTTTGAGACTAAAATGCGGGGTTTATAATTGTTAGGCATGCGATGTCTAAAGAATTCATTTGGTCAGGCATGCGATGTCTGAGCAGGTTGCGGATTCCAACTGTTGTAGTTTTACACTTTCTTTTCTGTGACCGTAAGTGTAATATGTGATATCGCCGGTTTCGTTGCTATATGTCAACGACAATTGGGATGCGCATATTTACTTACGTTGATGACATGTGATGTTATGTGTTGCTGGATATGTTATATTGGATCGTCGTGTTTGAATATCCGGGGGTTTTTATGTGAGATGAGTGTTTTTCATTTTCATTCATGTAAAAACTTGTATGTAATATTTTTTTATTTGGGGCACTTCCAGGTTGCGGAAGATGTCACCCTTTGTATATTATTTACTTTTCCGCACTAGGATAGACCTAAGGAGGGGAGCACAAGTAACCGGGTTCTGGAGTCCAGTGGGAGACCAACTCGAGGAGTCGAGTCCGGGTCTCCTAACTCTAGAATTGGTAGGGTTGCTTTCCGCTCTCGTAGGGGTCTAGGGGTGTGGGTTTGGCTATTCATCACGACCGTGGAATCCGTGTTTTATACTGGCTCGTATTGAAAACACGGACGTCCTAGTATATCCAATATTTCATATGATTCTTCTGCTGCGATATCTGTGATGTGATCATGTGATGTTCTGTGATAGATACAGTATATAGTATATATGATATATTATATAGACGTTACTTATGTTTTACACCCGCGCTAGCCCTGCCCCGCTCTGCCGTTAGTTACATAACCTAACAGTGCACGAGGGGACATCGAGGCGAATGCGGATGGCATAAGTGTACGTCGTATTTATCTGTGATGTTTAGGTGTTTAAATGATGGGACTTCATTAATGTGATTAATGAAATAAAAGAAACCTAAGATGTTGTAGAATCGAATTTCAAAATTAAAACAGGTAGCTACAGTTCTTGCTTTGCACAGCGGTGTATATGATATATCCTGCACCTTATTCGATAAGGAAAGGACCGAGATCCCTTCACCGGGAGTGACTCCTTTAGCAATAACTGGTAGATGCTACACACTCGGTTTGTCTTTTGATTGCTTTTAAGAGTTTTTGCTTTGCACAGTGATATATATGATATATCCCGCACCTCATTCGACGAGGAAAGGACCGACGATCCCATCACCGGGAGTGACTCCTTTAGCAAAACTAGAAAAGCCTCAAAAACACTCCATTATAAAATCATTTGATTCCACAACGATATCAAGTTCATTACGCAATAGGTTTTCAGAAAAACCTGTCGTAGCCCTCTGTCATTTCAGATAAGTGGTTGTTAGTATTCGTGCTACGTTTGTTGGCCTGCGTCAAGGCGTAGTGTGCGGTAGCTAACTAGTATTTATCTGCTTATGCATATGATGCAGATTGGATTAGGGTAGTCGTGCGACTTTGTTGGCCTGCGTCAAGGGTCGTGCGGTTGGGTTTAATTCAATCAGGAAATGACGGGTTGAACTTGACTAGCGCACTATGGTTTGTTGGCCTGCGTTAAGGTCATAGCATGCTAGGGGTAAAATATTATCGGGAATTTCAAGTGTTGAAATTTGCAATGAGATTGCATACCTTCTATGAGATAGTTGGATCCCGATACCCACTGCGAGTAAGAGTTACTCCTGGGAGAGTTTTACACATTATAATTAGCCGATCAAGTAGGTGTCTAGAAAGGTGTTAACGAGGTTATGCCTCTGGGAAAACGAGGTCTACATTAATTAGGTTCGTGCGAAAGCACGGGGGACCTTCCTCAAAGTACCGACACTGGCCTGGCTGAAAGATTGGCGAACTTGTAGTGTGTAATTAATCCCTGCTAGTCATTCCTTTTAGGGTTTGAAGGAAGATTTGATAAAAAGAAGTGGGAGCCATCCTGATTAGATAAAATAATAACCAATCTATTCTTGCAAGAGCGCACGCTGAGTGTTTTCTTCTCTCTCTCTCCAGGTAGCGACCATATCACTCCCTAATCAAGAAAATAATACGGATATTTGACCGAACCCGCTTGTTATACTGAGCTGGGGAACGTTGGTCCCGCTCCAACTTATAATTGTTATAAGACAAAGCAGGAAATAAGGGGAATACCAGATTTCCCGTGCCGCCCAAACGAAGAGAGTGCATGCTGATGCATCATCTTCGGGTGTGTTCATTATGCAGAACTGTTTCTCAGTATCCTCCGCATCCTGGGTATATGATACCGGATCAGGATCCCAAGATATGTAATCTGTTACATAGGGCTACAAAAGGGTAGAAAAACTGAGAACGGGTGATAAGTTTCATGAGACAGAAAACGGGGCAAGAGTTGCAGCCAAGTCTGTTGGTCACTGTCACCCTGTATTACCAATACATTGATTCTGAACGAATGTTATTAGATACCGAACCTGATATACAAAATCATATCAGTCTCTTTATTAGTAAAGAAATGATAAAATTTTGTATTGTTGGATAATGTTTTGAACATTTCCTATATCAAAAGTTGATCGGTTCAGGAACGTTATCTAAAAGCATTAATGTTCTAAATCAAACTACAGTTCTTAGTATACGGAACCCACACAAGAGGATGAGTTCAGAAATGAACGAATCCTTCTTGAGGCATTGTAGACTAGGTCATATCAATGCGATCCGACTGGCTGAAGTTACATTTTAGATGCATATTTAAATCAGTTTGAATTTACATCTTGTGAAACTTGCCAGTCATGTCACAGAGATAAGATGATCATAGCTCCGTTTACTGGAAACAGAGAAAGAGTTAGTGAACTTTTGGGACTGATACATGATGATGTATGTAAGGTCTCCTGTCTACACATGCCAGGACTGATTCTTTATACTTCATTATATTCTCTGACAATCTCTCAAGATTCAATCATATGTTCCTGTTGAAACATGAGTCCGAAACTTTTGAGATATTCACAGAATATAAGCGAGAAGTAGAGAACCAAAATACGGGTATAAGTATTATGTCCTATGATGAGATCAAAGAGGAGAATACTTGTGCACGGAAATCCTGGACTATTCTAAAGGAGAATGAGATTCTCTCTCAGAAATACTCCCCCGTATACACCATAGCACGATGGTATATCGGAGCGGAGCAATCACACCCTATATGATAAGGTGTGCTCTATGATGAGTACTACTGAGTTATCTATTTCCTTTTAGGAGTTATGCGCTTGAGAAGTTGCATACCTATTGAATCGGGTTCGAATCAAATCAGTGCCTACCACTTCATATGTGATATGGAAAGGGAAGAGCCCATTTCTTAAGTTAGTTAAGATTTGGGGTTGTCCGGCCTATGTCTAAAAGCAAAATCTGGACAAGCTCGAGGCAAAGTCTGTAATGTACAACTGGAAAGGTTCCAGCTATACAAACTACAGCAGATGATTTGGTGAACCAAAGGATTCAGTAGATTCCAATGAACCTCAGCCTCTCCGCCGATCTAGTAGGGTTCCTCACCCACCTGAGAGATACTTCTGTTTCTCTATGACAGTGGGAGCGAGGATTGCGTCATGAGATGATGACCCAACTAGCTTCGAGCTGGCCATCGAGAGTAAGACTCTGTGAGAATGGCTGGATGCTTAGCGATCTGAGATGGAATCCATGTACACCAGCAAAGTATGGACTTTGGCTGCTATATCTAAAGGGTTAAATCCCCATCAGGAGCAAGTATATCTTGAGAAGATTACTTGGTGTAGATGGAAAGGTTGAGACTTTCAAAGCTAGACTTGTTAAAGCTTTTCGTCATCGACCAGGCGTGGATAATGATGAAACCTTTTCAAGTGGCTATGCTTAAGTCCATCCAGATCCTACTTGCAACATACCATGACTACGATATCTGGCGGTTGGGTGCCATGACTGCTTTTCTAAAATGATGTTTTAGAAGAGAACGTCTATAAGTACACAGCCAGAGGGCTTTGTAGACAGTGGGAGCAGCGGAAACGTGTACAAGATGCTTTATAAGATAAAGCAGGCATCGCGGAGTTGGAACATCTGTTTTGATGAAGTAGTCAAACAGTTTGACATCATCAAAATGATAGATGAACCTTGTATAAACAAATGGTAGTAGGGAGTATGGTAGTTATTCTCGTAGAGTACGTGGATGACATACTCTTGATAGGGAAAAAGTTTCCTATGCTACGCTCGATCAATCTCCGCTTATCACACTGATTCTCCATATAGGATCAAAGTGATACCTCCTAAATCCTGGGCTTTGGATCTATGAGATAGATCTAAATGGATGTTAGGATTCTCACTAGTTGTAGTGAGACGGTATCAATCGACCCTGGGGAGAATCACTGGAATGGTTCCAGAGTGATAAAGATGACTGAAAGTCAGTCACAGGCATTTTATTTACCCTCGGTAAAGGGACGGTATGTTGGAAGAGTTTCAAGCTAGATACCGTGACATACTAGACGATAAAGGCAGGATACATCGCTACTTAAGATGCTACCAAAGAGGCTGTTAGGGTGTATATTGGTTCATGAGATGAACTATGTTCCTCCCATTGTCTGACAATGGAGTTGTGGCTTATGCCAAGGAACGCAGGTCCCATCAGTGATCCAGACATATTCTAAGGCAGTATCACCTGATCATGGAGATGGTTGATCTCTAAGGGATCGAGGTCAGGAGAGTAGACTCAGAGGACAACACGGCGGATCCACTCGCGAAGGCCTATTCCCAGAGAGAGATTTTTATGGGATGGTTGAGTATGAGATACTGCAACCACTGCTACAGATGGCCCTAGTGCAAGTGGGAGATTGTTAGTTATATGTATGCCCTAGAGGCCATTACTGTACATTGGATGTATATTGTAGTGGATGCTGGGACATATATAGGGAGGACTTTCTTGCTCGACATGATAGTATGCTATCTGGTTACTCTTTACCTTAACGTGTACACTGATAGTCTCTCTGTTACATGTTGGTAAAGCCCTTAGGATGTGTACTTGACTACCTGGACTATGATGCGGATCATACTAGTGGGGACATGGTAGTCCATAAGTACATCCTTCAAAGTCCCTAGTCGTGGGTATATCGAGACGGGGCATCGATATACCAGAGTAGAATAGCGTATACCTTCTCGACCCATACAGATAGGCGATGGATGATCCCATATCCATTGGTGTTTGACATCAGAGATGATATACGGGTGCTCAGTAGAGACTGGGTACACTGGACGGACTCGCCGAGAACTCCCAGATGGTATTATACCTTACGTCAGATGGCAGTTCTCTGGTGACACTGGTACAGAGTAGTCTGTTGACCCGAGATCGTCATAGAGTCTTATGTGGTTCCCACTGTGCTTTGATTTCCATCTTACCATGTCCAAGAGGGCGTGCAAAACGGTGGTTTTTGGGTACAGTCCCGAGTCGCATGGAGGCAATGAGCGATAGGAGGGGATTCGTCTCTCCCGGTATAGGGGGTTGATGTTGCGCTGTGTTCGATTGGCTATAACAGGAAATCCCTGGCCAGGGTTGCTGAGATTTACTGGTAAGTGTTACCAGTAGTTTCTCGAATTGTTATAGACCTCATATCGACACGACTTATCGAGCTATTGGGGTCTGATGTTTACCACCCCTAGGCGAGATATGCGACATATCAGACGATCAGACCGGACTGTACGGTAGTGTTACTGGTTGGATTCACTGGAGTGTGAGCGGGCTTGCTCGTCGATCTTCAGATCACTCAATACCCGGGTGGTCATTACGTTTAGCAGACCGCTTGCGGCTTGTGGGTGTTTGATATGATCATCACCTGCTACCGGCGTATTGACGAGTCTTTAGAGTCCTACACAGAGGTTTCCTGGCTCAAGCGAAACGAAATAGGAGCGCATATGAGATATGTGCGGGACCGAGAATGATACCAGTATGTGATACTGTATTCGATTCTCGTGATATGTAGCATTGATCGGTTATATGCGATATAGCCGGGTTATCGGATCAAGTGTTGATTCGATAAGTTGTTACTGTAGATACTAGTCGGTTACATGCGATATGACCGGATCGTTAAATCAAGTGTTGATTTACTGATTTAATGTATAATTATATATTTGATATATTGCTTTGCATTAACTAGTATTGGTTCACTTTAAATGGATTTTCTCACTTGGATGTACAAGTTGTATATGTGATATACTTTTTGTGCAAATGTTTGTATCATGTTTGATGATACATGATTGCTTGGTTAAGTGTAAAGAATTAAACCATGGTTAAACTTATGATTGGGGTTTTGTTTTCTTTTTCTTTTATTTCTCTATTTATTCTTTTTGGAAAAATAATAAGCATAAAGGAAAATAGTGGCTTAATTTGTTTTCTAGTCAAACTTCATGAAGCTTTGACCAAGTGACCATTTTTGTCTCCATGCTTAACCCTAACCATTCCCACTAACCATGATTTATTCTCTACACTTGACCATGGTTGAGAGATGATAAGTATTCTTATTATTTTCATTTTACAAATTACTTATTATAATATCATCTCCTTCTTCTTCATCTTCTTCAATGAAGAAAACCTTTCTTCATCAATGGTGATTGATGAAATTGAGTGAGAAATCCAATTCTGAAGTCTACCCATTTCCTATTTCTTCATCCTCTACCTCTTGCCAAGTAGTAGAGTGTGTTTCCTTCACATGTTTTCTTGACTTGGTGAAGTTGGAGCTTGATCTAGCGATGCCTCGACGTAGATCATCTTCGGCATCGTCGTCGATGACCTAGCCCGCTTCTTCTCCGATGAAGCCGACGCTAGAGCCCGGGATTTGATTTTGACAGCGGAGAGGACTTCATCACGGAGCCGTGGAGGTGGAGGACCGGACCTACAAAGGTTGCATTTCCGTACTCTTAGTTAAGATGTTAACTAGCTCGTTTTGTCGCCTAAAAATCTAGCCAACGATCCGTATCTAGGGTTTCTCGGCACCGTAAATTTTGAAATTGGCATGGTTGATGCCTTGTGAGACCTCATTAGAGTGCCTAGGAACCCTACAGGGCTACGACAGGTTTTTCTGAAAACCTATTGCGTAATGAACTTGATATCGTTGTAGAATCAAATGATTTTAAAATGGAGTGTTTTTGAGGCTTTTCTAGTTTTACTAAAGGAGTCACTCCCGGTGAAGGGATCGTCGGTCCTTTCCTCGTCGAATGAGGTGCGGGATATATCACATATATCACTGTGCAAAGCAAAAACTTTTAAAAGCAATCAAAAGACAAACCGAGTATGTAGCATCTGCCAGTTATTGCTAAAGGAGTCACTCCCGGTGAAGGGATCTCGGTCCTTTCCTTATCGAATAAGGTGCAGGATATATCATATACACCGCTGTGCAAAGCAAGAACTGTAGCTACCTGTTTTATTTTGAAATTCGATTCTACAACATCTTAGGTTTCTTTTATTTCATTAATCACATTAATGAAGTCCCATCATTTAAGTACCTAAACCTCACAAATAAATACGACGTACACTTATGCCATCCGCATTCGCCTCGATGTCCCCTCATGCACCGTTAGGTTAGGTAACTAACGGCAGAGCGGGGCAGGGCTAGCGCGGGTGTAAAACATAATTAACATCTATATAATATATCATATATACTATATACAGTATCCATCATATAACATATCACATGATCACATCACAGTTATCGCAGCAGAAGAATCATATGAAATATTGGATATACTAGGACGTCCGTGTTTTCAATACGAGCCAGTATAAAACACGGATTTCACGGTCGCGATGAATAGCCAAACCCACACCTCTAGACCCCTACGAGAGCGGCAAGCAACCCTACCAATTCTAGAGTTAGGAGACCCGGACTCGACTCCTCGAGTTGGTCTCCCACTGGACTCCAGAACCCGGTTACTTGTGCTCTTCTCCTTGGGTCTATCCTAGTGCGGAAAAGTAAATAATATACAAAAGGTGACAACTTCCGCAACCTAGAAGTGCCCCAATAAAAGAATATTACATACAAGTTTTTACATGAATGAAAATGAAAAACACTTATCTCACATAAAAACCCCCGGCTATTCAAACACGACGATCCAATATAACATATCCAGCAACACATAACATCACATGTCATCAATGTAAGTAAATATGCGCATCCCAATTGTCGTTGACATATAGCAACGAAACCGGCGATATCACATATTACACTTACGGTCACAGAAAAGAAAGTGTAAAACTACAACAGTTGGAATCCGCAATCTCTTTAGACATCACATGCCTAATCAAATGAATTCCTTAGACATCGCATGCCTAACAATCATAAACCCCGCATTTTAGTCTCAAAATCGAAAACACTTTTCAATATCAAGTCGGGCAATTCAACAAGATTCCCGACATCCTGATCGAATGCTCGTCGCAAACTTTAGTAGGCGGCCGCACCACCTGACGCCGTCGACGAAGTGCACCAAGGCGGAACACCGCTGCCGCGAGCACCCGAACGGATGCTTTCGGCGACGGGGTTCTCCTACAGTCACTTGGTCGGGGCTATGGAGCGAGGCTGTCTATTAAGTTTACCCGGCGAGTATCCGCGTACGCTACGTGATTACGACGGACTTTTGATCATATCAAAATTCCGTGGCAACCGATCAAGGGAGACTAAACTGCTATGTTTATAACATTCATTCAGTTGTCTCATAACTTATTGTGAATTCCAATTATTGTATCACATTCCAGATAATTAGAAAACGTTAAACTTTCCGATCGAACATTCAAACACCCAAGTTTTCCCGATACAGATCAACACATGAAACAAGTCTAAAAACATTCAGTTCGTGCCTCAGTACCAACGGTCCAGCCGTAGAAGGGTCAAGCCAACGCCTCACATGTGGCACGTCGTACTGCCCCAAACCCTAAGGTTCAAAGGGCAGTTCAAGACGGTCACATAATCGAGTTAAGGTTTGTTGTCTTCTAGAGGGACCATCGCGTTACTTGCACTACTTAGAACGTCATTAAACTACGGAAAGATCCAACACTTGGAAATTTCCCGACAGGGGAAAAGTTGGGTATTTATATCCGGTCGAACTTTTTAACATATTCTAAAATATCCGGAAAGCCACATAGACAAAATTAGACAATCCGATCGAAACACCGAGTCCCCAATACAACCCAGAAAACTCAACCCTTGAGTTCAGAAAAAAAAATATCCCAGGAAAACCAGCACTGCAAAATAGGAATTACTGTGCAAAATTCAATGGGAGAAGAGACAAAATGGCCGCGGAAGCGCCGCATTAGCACGCTAATGCCGCGGTTCCGCCGCACTTTAGACAGATCATTAGGTAATTTTTGCACCGTAATTCTTAGAATTTCCTGCTGAATTTTCTACATATTTTTAATCTGGAAAAAACCCAATTTTTGGAAAAAGTCCAGAGAGCAAATTTGTGTTTGGGTTTCGGTTTAATCGGACTTCTAATTCCGTCTACGCATCGCCTAAGGCTCTAGCTAGGCTCTGATACCACTGTAGGGTTCGTAGGCACCCCAAGGAGGTCTCACAAGGTATCAACCATGCCAATTTCAAAAATTACGGTGCCGAGAAACCCTAGTGTACGGATCGTTGGCTAGAATTCTAGGCGAAAAAGAAACTAGTTAACAATTAACTATAAAAATACGGAAATACAACCTTTGTAGATCCGGTGCTCCACCTCCACGGCTCCGCAATGAAGTCATCTCCGCTGTCCAAATCAAAATCCAGGCTCTAGCGTTGGCTTCATCGGAGAAAGAGCAGGCTAGGTCATCGACGACGTGCCGAAGATGATCTACGTCGAGGCATCGCTACATCAAGCTCCAACTTCACTAAGTCTAGAAAACTTGTGAAAGAAACACACTCTACTACTTGGCAAGAGGTAGAGGATGAAGAAATAGGAAGTGGGTAGACTTTAGAATTGGATTTCTCACTTGTTTTCATCAATCACCATTGATGAAGTAAGCTTCTTCATGGAAGAAGAAGATGAAGAAGAAGAAGAATATTATGATAAGTTAATTATAAAATGAATAATCAAATCATCCTTATCATAATATTAACCATGGTAATGTGTAGAGAGTTACTCATGGTTGAATGGAATGGTTAGGGTTAAGCATGAGACAAAATGGTCACTTGGTCAAAGTCTTCATGAAGCTTCAACAAGCTTCCAAAGAAAGCCACCATTTTGCATTATGCTTATCATTTTCCAAAATGAATAAACAAATAAATAAATAGATATGAAAATGAAAACCCTAACCATTACATAACCATGGTTTAAACTTTACACAAAACACAAGTTAGCATGCATCATCAAACATGATACATACAAGTGCACAAAAATATATCACATATACAATGTGCACAAAAATATATCACATATACCAAGTGAGAAAATCCATTTAAAGTGAACCAATACTAGTTAATGCAAAGTAATATATCAAATATATAATTATGCATTAAATCATTAAATCAACACTTGATTCAATGATCCGGTCATGTTGCACACAACCGACTAGTATTCAATGTATCGGCTTATCGAATCAATACTTGATTCGATAACTAGGTTATATCGCATACAACCATTCGATACATTCATCGCGAGAATAGAATACGGTATCACATACACGCATTATTCTTGGTCCCGTACATATCTCATATGCGCTCCTATTTCGTTTCGCTTGAGCCATGAAACCTCTGTGTAGGATTCTAAAGACTCGTCAATACGCCGGCAGCAGGTGATGATCATATCAAACACCCACAAGCCGCAAGCGGTCTGCTAAACGTAACGGCCACCCGGGTATTGAGCGATCTGAAGATCGACGAGCAAGCCCGCTCACACTCCAGTGAATCCAACCAGTAACACTACCGTACAGTCCGGTCTGATCGTCTGATATGTCGCATATCTCGCCAAGGGGTGGTAAACGTCAGACCCCAATAGCTCGATAAGTCGTGTCGATATGAGGTCTATAACAACTCGAGAAACTACTGGTAACACTTACCAGTAAATCTCAGCAACCCTGGCCAGGGATTTCCTGTTATAGCCAATCGAACACAGCGCAACATCAACCCCCTATACCGGGAGAGACGAATCCCCTCCTATCGCTCATTGCCTCCATGTGACTCGGGACTGTACCCAAAAACCACCGTTTTGCACGCCCTCTTGGACGTGGTAAGATAGAAATCAAAGCACAGTGGGAACCACACAAGACTCTATGACGATCTCGGGTCAACAGACTACTCTGTACCAGTGTCACCAGAGAACTGCCATCTGACGTAAGGTATAATACCATCTGGGAGTTCTCGGCGAGTCCGTCCAGTGTACCCAGTCTCTACTGAGCACCCGTACATCATCTCTGATGTCAAACACCAATGGATATGGGATCATCCATCGCCCATCTGTATGGGTCGAGAAGGTATACGCTAGTCTACTCTGGTATATCGATGCCCCGTCTCGATACACCCACGACTAGGGACTTTGAAGGATGTACTTACGGACTACCATGTCCCCACTAGTATGATCCGCATCATAGTCCAGGTAGTCTAGTACAGATCCTAAGGGCTTTACCAACATGTAACAGGGAGACAATCAGTGTACACGTTAAGGTAAAGATCAACCAGACAGCATACTATCATGTCGAGCAAGAAAGTCCTCCCTATATATGTCCCAGCATCCACTACAATATACATCCAATGTACAGTAATGGCCTCTAGGGCATACATATAACTAACAGGAAAGAGACGAGATCCCTTCACCGGGAGTGACCTCTTTAGCGAAACTAGCAGATACTACAAACTCGGTTTGTCTTTTGATTGTTTCTATAGTTTTTGCTTTGCACAGCGGTATTTGTGAAATATCCCGCACCTTATTCGATAAGGAAAGAGCCGACGATCCTTTCACCTGGAGTGACCTCTTTGGCAAAACTAGAAAAGCCTAAAAAACACTCCATTTTAAATCATTCGATTCTACAACGTATCAAGTTCATTACGCAAAAGGGTTTTCTTAAAAACCTGTCGTAACCCTCCTTCATTTCAGATAAGTACTACTTAGCATTCGTGCTGCGTTTGTTGACCTTAGCCAAGGCGTAGTATGCGGTAGCTAATTAGTGCTTATCTGTATAAGCATATGATGCGATTGAGTTAAGGGAGTCGTGCGACTTTGTTGACCTTAGTCAAGGGTCGTGCGGGTGAGTTTAATTCAATCGGGAAATGACGGGTTGAACTTGGCTAGCACTTATGATTTGTTGACCTTAGCCAAGGTCATAAGTTGCTAGGGGCAAAATATTATTGGGAATTTCAAGTGTTGAAATTTGCAATGAGATTGCATACCTTCTATGAGATAGTTGGATCCCGGTACCCGCTGCGAGTAAAAGTTACTCTTGGGAGAGTTTTACACATTACAATTAGCCGATCAAGTAGGTGTCTAGAAAAGTGTCAGCGGGGTTACGCCCCTGGGAAAACGAGGTTTACTTTAATTTGGTCCGTGCGAAAGCACGGGAAACCTCCCTCAAAGTACCGACACTGGCCTGGCTGAAAGATTGGCGAACTTGTAGCGTGTAATTAATCCCGGCTAGTCTTTCCTTTTAGGGTTTGAAGGAAGATTTGACTAAAACAGTGGGAGACATCCTGATTAGATAAATTGATAACCAATCTAATATTGTAAAAGCGCACGCTGAGTGTTTTCTTCTCTCTCTCTCCTGGTTACGACTATGTCACGCCTTAATCAAGATAATAATACGGTTGTATTGACCAAACCCGCTTGTTATACTGCGCTAAGGAACGTTGGTCCCGCTCCAACTTATAATTGTTATAAGACAGAGCAGAAAATATGGGATTACCAGAATTCCGGTGCCGCCCAAACGAAGAAAGTGCATGTTGATGCATCTTCTTCGGGTGTGTTCATTACAGATAACTGTTTCTCAATATCCTTTACGTACTGGGTATTTGATACCGGATCAGGATCTCACATATGTAATTTGTTACATGGGCTACAGATAGGTAGAGAACTGAGAACGGATGATAAATTTAATGAGATAGAAACGGTGCAAGTGTTGTAGCCAAGTCTGTTGGTAGTTATCAACCTGTATTACCAGAATACATTGATTCTGAACGAATGTTATTAGATACCAAACCTGATATACAACATCATATCGGTCTCTTTATTAGTAAAGAAGGATATAATTTTGTATTGATAGATAATATTTTGAACATTTCCTATATCAAGAGTTGATCGGATCAGGCACGTTATCTAAAAGCATAGACGTTCTAAATCGAACCATAGTTCTTAACGTACAAAACACACACAAGAGGAAGAGTTCAGAAATGAACGAATCCTTCTTGAAGCATTGTAGACTAGGTCATATCAATGCGACCCAACTAGCTGAAGTTACATATAGATGCATATTTAAATTAGTTTGAATTTACATCTTATGAAACTTGCTGGCCATGTCACAGAGATAAGATGACCACAGCTCCACTTATTAGAAACAGAGAAAAAGTTAGTGAACTCTTGGGATTGATATATGCTGATGTATGAAGGTCCCATGTCAACACATGCCAAGACCGGTTCTTTGTACTTCATTACATTCACTCACAAAGGCCTAATTCCCAGAAGAGACTTTTATGGGATGGTTGAATATGAGATACTTCAACCACAGCTGATTGTTGGGTATGCGATACCACAACAGATGGCCCTAGTGCAATTGGGAGATTGTTAGTTATATGTATGCCCTGGAGGCCATTACTGTACATACGATGTATATTGTAGTGGATGCTTGGACATATATAGGGAGGACTTTCTTGCTCGACATGATAGTACGCTATCTGGTTGCTCTTTATCTTAACATATACTATGATAGTCTCTATGTTACATGCTGATAAAGCCCTTAGGATATGTACTCGACTACTGGGACTATGATGAGATCATACTAGTGGGGCCACGGTAGTCGACGAGTACATCCTATAACTGTTCCTAGTCGAGAGTGTATTGAGACAGGGCATCGATACGCCAGAGTAGACTAGCGTATACGCATCTTTACCCATATGATGGGCGATGGATGATCCCATATCCATTGGTGTTTGACATCAGAGAAGGTATACGGGTGCTCAGTGGAGACTGGGTACACTGGACGGACTCGCCGAGAACTCCCAGATGGTATTATAGACCACGTCAGATGGCAGTTCTCTGGTGACACTGGTACAGGTTAGTCTGTAGACCCGAGATCGTCATAGAGTCTTGTGTGATTCCCACTGTGCTTTGATTTCCATCATACCACGTTCAAAAGGGCATGCAAAAAGGTGGCTTTTGGGTATAGTCCCGAATCACATAGAGGCAATGAGCGATAAGATGGGTTTCGTCTCTCCCGATATAGGGAGTTGATGTTGCACTGTATTCGATTGGCTATAACTAGAAATCCTTGACCAGGGTTGCTGAGATTTACTGGTAAGTGTTATCAGTAGTTTCTCGAACTGTTATAGACCTCATATCGACACGACTTATCAAGCTACTGGGGTCTGACGTTTACCATCCCTAGGTGAGATATGCGACATATCAGACGAAGAGACCGGACTGTACGGGAGTGTTACTGATTGGATTCATGAGAGAAAGTAAAGGCTTTCTTGTTGATCATCTGATCGCTCAATCCCTGGGTGGCTGTTACGTTTAGCTGACCGCTTGCGACTTGTGGGTGTTTGATATAATCATCACCTACTGCCGGCGTATTGACGATTCTTTAGAGTCCTACACAGAGCTTTCTTGGCTGAGGCGAAACGGAGTAGGAGCACATATATGATATGTGCGGGACCAAGAACAATACGTGTATGTGATACCGTATTAGATTCTCATGATATGAGATATCGGCCGGGTATATATGATATAGCCGGGTCATCGGATCAAGTGTTGATTCGATGAACTGATACAGATTATATTAGTCGGTTATTTGTGAAATAGCCGGATTATCGGATCAAGTGTTGATTCGATAATTTAATGTATAATTATATATTTGATATATTAAATTTCATTAACTGATATAAGCTCACTAATAGATTCTTTTTCTCACTCGGGTAACACATTGATATATATGCGATATATGTTAATTGTATTACTTTATTTTGTTACAATAAATATTGTATATGTGATATATAATATTGTAACATGATATGATTACTAATGCAACATGTTTAGTGGAGATTAAACAAGGTTAGGGTTTGATTTGGGTTAGTTCTTTCTTGATACTTCTAGAAGGTTTTACTTTGTTTCTGGCAAAGATATTATGTTTGATATTTTTGCTAGATATTTCTAACCCAACCCAAACCCTTCACCCTAGGTTAAATCTCTACAATGGTTAGTCTCTTCATATTCAACCATGGTTGCATTATTAATCATTATGATAGTTTTCATTATTCATCACAAAAGCATTACTATTATTCTTCTTCCTTGCAAAGCTTTCTAGCTTTGATTTTAGTGATGAAAATGAGTGAGATTAAGAAAACAAATGAGAGCTAAAATCCCACTTCATCATCCTAATCTATCCTAGCCATTTAGATTAGGGTGTTCACTTCAATAGTGAGTGAGATCTTGTGTTAAAGAAACTTCAAGATAGATCATCTTTGTTATCGAAGCTCGGAACAAGGTTGCATCTTTCTCTTCGTGGGGCATCTCTAGAGTCCGGGTAGTCGATGATCGCAGCGGAGGGACCTCAACACGGAGCTTTAGAAGTGAAGGACCGGACTACAAAGGTTGTAATCCCAAACTCTTAGATGGTAAAGTCTTTAACATACTTTGTTTCGCCTAATCTCTAGTTTAAAGATCTTGGTTAGGGTTGTTTGGCACGTCTAAATTTTAAATCGGGCATGGTTGATGCCTTATAGACCGTTGTGAGAGTGCCTAGTAACCCTACAAGCGTATGCTCTTGTAAGATTAGATTAGTTATTAATATATCTAATCAGGATGTCTCCTACTGTTTTAGTCAAATCTTCCTTCAACCCCTAAAAGGTAAGACTAACCGGGATTAATTACACTCTACAAGTTCGCCAATCTTTCAGCCAGGCCAGTGTCGGTACTTTGAGGGAGGTTCCCCGTGCTTTCGCACGGACCTAATTAAAATAAACCTCGCTTTCCCAGAGGCCTAACCCCGTTGACACCTTTCTAGACACCTACTTGATCGGCTAATTCTAATGTGTAAAACTCTTCCAGGAGTAACTCTTACTCGCAGCGGGTATCGGGTTCCAACTATCTCATAGGAGGTATGCAATCTCATTGCAAATTTCAACACTTGAAATTCCCGATAATGCTTCTGCCCCGAACGTGCTTTGACCTTGACGAATGCCAAACAACCTATAGTCCGCTAGTCAAGTTCAACCCGTACATTTCTTGATTGAATTAAACCCACCCGCACGACCCTTGACAAATGCCAAACAACGCCGTACGAATACTCTAATCCAATCGCATCTCATGCTACAGATAAGTAGTAAATAGCTACCGTACACTACGCCTTGACGAATGCCAAACTACCGTAGCACGAATACTAAGTAGTACTTATCTAAAATGACGGAGGGCTATGCAGGTTTTTATGAAAACCATGAGCGTAATGAACTTGATATCATTGTAGAATCAAATGATTTAAATGGAGTATTTTTGAGGCCTTTGCTAGTTTTGCTAAAGAGGTCACTCCCGGTGAAGGGATCTCGGCTCTTTCCTTATCGAATAAGGTGCAGGATATTTCACAAATACCACTATGCAAAGCAAAAACTAGAAAAAGAAATCAAAAGACAAAACAAAGGCTTGTAGCATCTGCCAGTTATTGCTAAAGAGGTCACTCCCGGTGAAGGGATCTCAGCTCTTTCCTTATCGAATAAGGTGCTGGATGTTCTACAAGGAACACCGCTATGCAAAGCAAGAACTAGAGCTACCTGTTTTTGAAAATTCGATTCGACAACATCTTTATATTTCTTTTATTTCATTAATCTCATTAATGAAGTCCCATTTTTATTATGCTTCACAAGCATCACATTTGAAACGAAATCAACAATATATAATATATATCTCATATATATAATATAAACATTCGTATCAGGCAATAATATGATCTCATCACAGAGCATTGGAGCAGAAGAACATATATGAAATATTAGATATATTAGGAGGTCCGTATTTTAATACGAGCCTGTATAAAACACGGATTCCACGGTCGCGATGAATAGCCAAACCCACATCCCTAGACCTCTACGAGAGCGGCAAGTAACACTACCAATTCTAGGGTTAAGAGACCCGGTCTCGACTCCTCGAGATGGCCTCCCACTGGACCCTAGAACCCGGTTACTTATGCTCCCCGCCTTGGCTCTATCCTAATGCGGAAAAATAAATAATATACAATGGTGACATCATCCTCAACCCGGAAGTGCCCCAATAAAAGAATATTACATACAATGAATTTTACATGAATGAAAATGAAAACTCTCATCTCACATAAAACCCCGGCTATTCAAAACACGACGATCCAATATAATATATCACAGCAACACATAACATCACATGTCATCAATGTAAGTAAATATGCGTATCCCAATTGTCGTTGATGTATAGCAATGAAACCGGCGATACACCACATATTACACTTACGGTCGCAGAAATGAAAGTGTAAAACTACAACAGTTGGAATCCGCAATATCTTTAGACATCACATGCCTAACCAAATGAATTCCTTAGACATCGCATGCCTAACAATTATAAACCCCGTATTTTAGTCACGATCTCGAAAACACTTTTCAATATCTAGTCGGGCAACTCAACAAGATTCCTGACTTCCTGATCGAATGCTCATTGTAAACTTTAGTAGACGGCCGCACCCCCGATGCCGTCGACGAAGTGCACTAAGGCGCTGCGAGCACCCGAATGGATGATTTTGGCGACGGGGTTCTCCTACAGTCACTTGGTTGGGGCTATGGGGCATGGCTATCTATTAAGTTTACTCAATGAGTATCCGCGTATGCTACGTGATTGCGACGGACTTTTGATCACATCAAAATCCCGTGGCAACCGATCAAATGAGACTAAAAACCGCTAGATTTATAACATTCAAATTAGTTATCTCATAACTACTTGTGGATTCCAAATATTGTATCACATTCCACATAAATACATAATGTTAAACTTTCCGATTGAATAATCAAATACCCAAGATTTCCGAAATAGCTCAACACTTGAGCGGAGTTCAAAATGTCCCAGAACATGTCACAGCCGCTATGAACAAGCCGTAGAAGGGTCAAACCGACGCCTCACATGTGGCAACGCTAAACTACCACAAACCATATGGTTCTGTGGCGGTTTTGACAATCACATAATCGAGTTAAGGTTACGTTCTTATAGAGGGTCCACAGATGCGCTTACAAGATTTTCTGAAATTTTTAAACTCAGGAAAAATCCAACACTTGAATGTTTTCCGACCGGGGAAAATGTGAGTTATTGATATCCATTTGAACCTTTTAACACGTTCTTAATTACCCGGAAAAACTTAAACGAAGTTAAACTTTCCGATCGAATCAACGAATTCCCAATATATCCCAGAAAGCTCAACACTTGAGTAGAATAAAAAAAAATTCCCAGAAGCATGAAAAAGTACCCGGGAATGAACCCCTGAAGTATTAGCTCCCAACTCCCAAATATGGCAGCGGAACCGCCGCCAAACGCACGGTTTGGCCGCGGTTCCGCGGTGATTTAATAGAGTTATGGCTTCATACTTTACAGTAATCCTTAGAATTCCCTGCATGATTTTCTGAGTATTTTTAATATGAAAAATTTCAACTTTTGAAATTTTTTCCAGAAACTAGGATTTATCGGGGTTTCGGAGTTCGATTGGACTTCAAACTTTGTCTAGACAACGCCTAATACTCTAGCTTGGCTCTGATACCACTGTAGGGTTAGCTTAGCACCTTAGCAAGGTTTTGGCAAGCATCAATCATGCTACTTTAAAATTTTTGTGGTGCTAAACAAATCCTAACCAATATCTTAACTAGAGACATAGGGTAAAAAAACATGTAAACAACTTTACATCTAAGAGTTAGGGATTACAACCTTTGTAGTCTGCTCCTTCACTTCATAAGCTCCGTATTGAGGTCCCTTCGCTGCGATCATCAAGTACCCGGACTCTAGAGAGGCTCTAAGAAGAGAAAGATGCAAGCTTGCTTCCAATCTCCAACAACTAAGATGGTCTACCTTAAAGAAACTCAAACCCAAGTTCTTGCTTCACTAATCAAGTATTAGCGAAGCAAACACCCTAATCTAAGTAGCTAGTATAGATGAGGATGATGAAGTAGGAATTTAGCTCTCTTTTGTTTTCTTTATCTCACTTAAAATCATCACAAACCCAAAAGCAAGAAAGCTTTTCAAGAGGAAGAAGAAGAAGAAATCTCTTTGTGATGAATAATGAATTAATTGTTATTGTTACAAATCAACCATGGGTCAATCATGAAAGCATAACCCTTGTAGAGAGTAAACTAGGGTAAAGGGTTTGGGTTGGGTTAATAAATATCAATACAAAATATCAATGGTCAAAGTCAAAGCTTCATGAAGCTTCATGAAAGCTTCATCCAAGCTTAACCCTAATCCAAACCACTACCATGTTTAAACTCTACAAAACATGTTGCATTTGTAACCCTAACTTGTTACAATATTATATATCACATATATAATATATTTTGTAACAAAATAAAATAATACAATTAACATATATCACATATATATCAATGTATTATCTAAGTTTGAAAAAGAATCTTTAAGTGAGCATATATTAGTTAATGTAATATAATATATCAAATATATAATTATACATTAAATTATCGAATCAACACTTGATCCGATAATTCGGCTATTTCATAAATAACCGACTAATATAATCTGAATCAGTTCATCGAATCAACACTTGATCCGATGACCCGGCTATATCACATATACCCGGCCGATATCACATATCGCGAGAATCTAATACGGTATCACATACTCGTATTATTCTCGGTCCCGTACATATCACATATGTGCTCCTACTCCGTTTTGCCTGAGCCAGGAAACCTCTGTGTAGGACTCTAAAGAATCGTCAATACGCTGGCAGTAGGTGATGATCATATCAAACACCGACAAGCTGCAAGCGGTCAGCTAAACGTAACAGCCACCCAGGTATTGAGCAATCAGAAGATCAACAATCAAGCCTACAAATTCTCCTGTTAATCCAACCAGTAACACTCCCGTACAGTCCGGTCTCTTCCTCTGATATGTCGCATATCTCGCCAAGGGGTGGTAAACGTCAAACCCTAGTAACTTGATAAGTCGTGTCGATATGAGGTCCAAAACAGTTCGAGAAACTACTGATAACACTTACCAGTAAATCTCAGCAACCTTGGCCAGGGATTTCTAGTTATAGCCAATCGAACACAGCGCAACATCAACTCCCTATACCGGGAGAGACGAAACCCCTCCTATCGCTCATTGCCTCCATGTGATTCGGGGCTATACCCAAAAGCCACCGTTTTGCGCGCCCTCTTGGACGTGGTATGATGGAAATCAAAGCACAGTGGGAATCACACAAGACTCTATGACGATCTCGGGTCTACAGACTAACCTGTTCCAGTGTCACCAGAGAACTGCCATCTGACGTGAGGTATAATACCATCTGAGAATTCTCGGCGAGTCCGTCCAATGTAACCAGTCTCCACTGAGCACCCGTATACCTTCTCTGATGTCAAACACCAATGGATATGGGATCATCCATCGCCCATCATATGGGTCAAGAAGCGCATACGCTAGTATACTCTGGAGTATCGATGCCCTGTCTCGGTACTCCCACGACTAGGAACATTTGAAGGATGAACTTAGCGACTACACTGTCCCCACTAGTATGCTCTGCATCATAGTCCTGGTAGTCAAGTACTCATCCTAAAGGCTTTATCAACATGTAACATAGAGACTATCATAGTACATGTTAAGATAAAGAGTAACCAGATAGCATACTATCATGTCGAGCAAGAAAGTCCTCCCTATATATGTCCAAGCATCCAATACAATATACATCTATATGTACAGTAATGGCCTCTAGGGCATACATATCACTAACAACCTGCAGGTGATGGAGTCACCCTCTCTAAAGGTGTCTTACAGAATAAAAGGGAGAAGGATCTGCATGATTAGCATATCATTTGCGTAGGCAATTGAGTTAATCATGAAATGTCAAGTACCACACCAGATGTTGTTTTTGCACTAGCTGCAATAAACATATATTAATCCAATAATGGAGAAACATTGGGAAGCAGTTATGAACATAAGTGAATGTTCTTAGGATATGGTAACGGCAGCCTCCTTCTGGAGGCAGATATCATTTCAGGCTTCCAAGGTGACCTGGATGACAGAGTGACTGTCAGAGTTATAATTTTTCCCTCTTCTAAGGGGCAGTATGTTGGACAAGAGGTCCAAGAAGATACCGTGGAAGGCATGGCACAGGATACTGATTAAATTCAGTGGACGATACTGTCTAAGAAGTTTGCTGGATTTGGAGTTCATTTGTGAACTGGGTCTCATCAAATATCCAGAAAAATTCTAAGATAGGTATTGCTCATTTCGGGAGATAGTTTTCTCCGTGAAGTTAAGATATAGAGAGATACAGAAAGAAACATTGGAGCGGATCCACTCACTGAGGCTATTTCTCGAACGCAATAGTTTCGTAAACGAGCTTTTCAAAACTGATTAGTAGAGAAGTTGGGTGTTCGGTATCACACGGGCTGTGAGTATGTAACATCGCAATAATTGGCCTTAAGTGCAAGTGGGAGATTGTTGGCTATAGTGCCCTCAAGTCAATTATCGTAATCGCGGGTAGGTGATTATGATTATTGAGGGAGGACCTATACCGCTAGAACAGTTTTACTCGAGATGATAGTATATTATCTGGTTTGTCTTTATCATCATGTACATGTTGATAGAGCCCATAGGATTCTTGCCCGACTACCGCCATTATGATGGAGATCATATATGTGGGAGCTGGGGGTCTATAGACACATCCTTAAATGTCCCTAGTCATGGGAGTATCGAGACTGGGCATCGATACTCCGGTGTAGACTAGTGTATACTGATCGAGACCCCGACGAGGGGCGGTGGCCAGGTCTCACAATCTATTGGTGTTAGTTTGTTCACCTAAGATAGTATACAGGTGCTCATTGGGTTATGAGTACACTGGAAGGACTCGCCGGGGACCTGCTAGTTGGTATTATACCTATTGTCAGATAGCAGTTCCCAGGTGACATGTGTACAGGTTAGTCTGACGACCTGAGATCGTCATTTGACTTGTGTGAGTTCCTACTGTGCTTTGATTACTACCCTATCCGGCTCAAAAGAGTCGTTCAAACAGGTTTTAGTTGGGTAAAGTCCTGAGCCACATGGAGGCTGTGATCGGATCGTCGGGGATTCGTCTCTCCCGGTATTGGGGATTGATGTCGCGTTGTGCACGGGTGGCCATCACCACAAATCCATGTCCATGGTGGACGAGAATTACCGATCCAGGATCGATAGTTTCTCAGGAGGTGATGGGTTTCATGCCGACACTAAATGTTGCGTTGTTAGGGGTCTGACTTTATCTACCCCCTAAACTCGATATGCGATACTCTTAGACGAGCAGACCTGACTGTACGGATATTGTCATTGTGAGGCTCAGTAGGGGTTCAGGAAGAATTTACTCATCGGCCTCCCTTTCGCTCAATACCTGGGTAGCCGTTACGTACTGCTAGTGCCTGTTGGGGTAAAAATTTACACCCCGGTTGACCAAGTCAAAATCAAAGTCAACCCCAAGCCAAGTGGGCCCGAGCCCAGATCCAGTGGGCCCATGCCCGGGTCGAGCCCGAACATGAAGCGGCCGGCCTTCCCCCATGCCAAGATAAAAATTTTGTAATAAATAATTTTGTTGTATTTCTTTTATTTTATTTTATGGATAAATGTAAGAAAAATAGGCATAAAGCCAAATTTTTGTAAAGCCCATGGCTTATGTGCAAAAAGAAATGGCACATGAGCCATGGGATAGGCAAAATGCCATTTTGTGAAGCCCAAGGGGCTATGTGTAAAGTGTGTAGCCTATAAAGGCAAGGATAATGAAATATCCCAACAACTTTTTCTCTCTCCAAAAAAGTTTCAGATCTGAGATCTTTCTTCCTTCTTCAAGGTTCCAAAACCTTCTTCTTTCTTTTGAATTAAATCAAGAGTTCTACTCTCTTTTTTATAAAATAAATTAGTTTTTCACCACAAAACCCATCAAGGGGAACTCAGATCTTCCATTAGATCTCAAAAAGGAGTGATTTTTAAAATTCCATATCTCTTGATCTTCAAGATCCAGCCAACAGAGGAGGAAGAAGAAGAACCCATTTCCCCAACCAAAACATTTTTTTCTTTTTTTTCAGGAGTCCAACTCCTCTCTGATTTCTCTTTTGAGAAATCTTTTTTTTTTGAGGCTAAAAGCATCTTATCCTCGCCGGCGCGCAGCGCTCATGCGCAAAGCGCCCACGTGCCGACACGTGGCGCGCGCGCTTGCGCTCCAGCGCGCAGCGCAAGTGCGCAAAGCGTCCGCGTGCCGACACGTGGCAGCGCGCGCTTGCGCACCTGCGCAAAGCGCCCGCGTGCCGACACGTGGCGCGCGCGCGCGCTCGCGCACCTGCGCGCAGCGCTCTTGCGCAAAGCGCCCACGTGCCGACACGTGGCGCGCGCATGCGCTTGCGCACCTGCGCGCAGCGCTCTTGCGCAAAGCGCCCACGTGCCGACACGTGGCGCGCTTGCGCCTGAGCGCACGGCACCTAAGCGCACAGCGCTCAAGGCGCTGGCCCCACGCATCCCTTGGATGCCTTTTCCCCCTCCTTTTATGTACATACATATACATATACATATACATATGTATACAAATTCACACATATACATACTCCGCAACATTCTCCCCCTCCAAAAAAATTTCGGGCCGGGGCGCTGCCCCGAACCCCGCAAGGGGGCTGCTAGCCCCCTTGACCCCCAGCCCGCTATCCGGGTAGCGGGACCCCCGTAAAAACTCTGCGTGGCTCCCGATATATCCAAAACCCCCCCCTTCAGAACAGAACACGCGTACACTGCACATTGAGTTCGCATGACCAGTTTAACCCGTTAATCGGAGGTTCCCTCGCCCCAAAGGCGAGGGGTAATTAACGGCAGCTTAGTCCGCGGCTGACGGAGATTCGGATCCCCACAATCATTAAACCCCAGCCTACCCTAGGCAGGAGGAATCTGTAGTACGCCTGAGACGTGTGCACGTATTCCCATCTCAATGGGGTGACAAAAAAAAACACCCTACAGATTCTGGCACGCCCGGTGGGACCAATCTCTCCTCCCATATTTTGGGTTAAACGTTCATGCGAACTCAATAAATATACATATCTGTATTTATACTAAAAATAATGCTTTTTCATGCAGATTTTCAAGCAATCAACCTTCGACGACAATGTCTCCCCAGACGAATTCAGCTTCCAACGTGACCCCGATTCCGTACGTGGTCAAGATCAACGCTCGTGTGGTTCTCCCCGCAAGCCTCAGTCGACAGTGGGAGGAACCGCCCCGCCAGTTCGGCTCCGTCATCATCTACCCTGCCGGAAGCGCTCATCTGGCGGAGATCCCGGTGGAACAGGTGGCCAAGCCGGTCTCAAGGGGTAGGCCGAATGTCGTGATCGCTAAGGCACCACAACCGAAACTTAAGATGGTGTCTGAACGACTCCCTGGCGCTCTAGCTGGGGGCAAGACTTCCGGTACGAAGGGCAACATCAAATGTCGCGGACGAGCTCAGGCGATGACTCCAACAAATGCACAATCGAGCGTATCTCCAAGGCGCTCCATCGACTGGTCTGCGGCGTCTTCCCAAAGAGCCGAAGTCTACCAGGTGCTTAGAACGGAAAAGTTAAGGCAGAGAAGCGGCTCAGGTATCGAGCCAACAAAAGGGCCAAGGCTTCGGCCAAATGGAATCGTATGAAGTTCCAAGCACAGGGTTGCCCCGCGACGACGGCTGAGTCGTACGTAAGAATCAGCAATTCCTTCGAGCCTCTAAAGTGGGTTCAGAAAAATTCCATGACCGCCAGAATCAAGAAAACAGCGGTCCGAACAGTGCCACAAAAAGAGGTGTCCCAGCCCCAACATAAAAAGTATGACACTGTCTCTTCAAGAGTCTATCAAGCACTCTGTGCCGCACGAAAGCAGCGGGGCAAACCCAGAAAAGAAGCTCCATCACCATTCAAGAAACTGGTTAGGCCAGCCGCCTTCAATCGACTGCCAGCAACCGAAACAAGGGGGTCAAGACATCAATCCGTGAAATCAGCTGCCAATGATAGAAAGACGGCTGGATATATCATCCATATGGTCTATATGGCGGGCGGGCGCCCCAGCGACAACCTTCGCAGCAAAAGCAAGGACGGGGCCACCACATCCCAAGCCCAATCTAGCCTGAATAGTGGTTGCCGCTGCCCAAGAACAGCTGCCCCCGCTGGATGAAGAAAACCCTCTCGATGAGGATGATAGGCAGAAAGACCCCTCGGTCCATGCAGAGTCAAGCTCGGACAGCGAGGAAGAGCCGACATTCCGCCCCAGGACTGCGGAGCAGGAGCTGCTTCAAGAGCTTCGAAAACAGCTCAGGAGCAAAGATAAAGAGATGGCCAAGCTCTATTCAAAGATTGACGACTTAACAAACGTGGTGATGCAGCTTACGGCTCAAATGGCTCGAGCGCCTCCTAATCAAGCACAAGCCGCTGGTAATCAGCCGGGTGATGACAATCCGAGGCAGCCAATGCTTGTTCCTTCGGGTCCAAGACTGGTCGAGCCACATGAAAGCCGGCCACACTCCGCTTCTGGGGACGCCTTGGCCCCAGATAGCACCATCCCGCTAACACAGGATCGGATAATGGATTTGGTCACCAGCAAGGTTAAAACATTGGTGGCCGAAGCTGAAGCTCAGAAAGAAATCGGTAGTAGTGGGCGGCCATATCCCGCGCAATACGACCTGATTGAGTTCCCAAGCGGCTACGTCATTCCTAAGTTCGGAAGATTTGATGGAACGGGGAATGCAAATCAGCACGTCGCCCACTTCAAAGCATCGAGCGGAAATACAGGGGGTAATGACGCGCTCCTTCTTCGTCAATTTGTCAACAGCCTGACCGGTATCGCTTTCGATTGGTACGCGAGTATACCGGACGGGTCTGTCATTACCTTTGCCCAAATGGAGTCTCTGTTCCGGCAAAGATTCATGAGCGTCAGTGATAAAATCTCCATTGCCGACCTTGTGAGGACCAAGCCGGGGAAGAATGAAAGCAACACTGACTTTATCGCCCGATGGCGTAATCTCACGGTCAAGTGCGAACCGCCGCTGGAGCAGGACCAGTCCGTCAGCCTTCTTATTGGGAACCTCAGCAATTGGATGGTCCCATTCTTGTGCACAGCGGGCCTCAAGACATTTCAGGAGCTAACCAAGAAAGTCCAGATGCTGGAACGCTCGAAGCAAGAATCCCCGCCGGACTCTCAGAGAGACAAGACCTGGAAAAGCAAGCGGGACGACAACCGTAGAAGTGGGAGTTCCAGCAGTACCAATGTCTTCAATGCGTCCGAAAATGAAGAAAAGCGAAGGGCGGGCGAATCCAAAACCAACCGGTCTCGAAAGCCATTGCTGGGAGGAGATGGGCCTTCCCTAGAGGAGAAGAAGAACAAGGTCTACTCTTTCAGAAGGGACAAGGTCCGTAAGATATTTAAAGATGCCTTGAACAACGGCCTACAATTGCCGGAGTCGAAAAGACCCCAAGAAGCTAAAATGACCGACAATCCTCTGTATTGCCCGTACCACCGAGTAGTGAGCCATGCGATCGAGGATTGCTATATCTTCAAAGACTGGGTCGAGAAGCAGTACAAGGCTGGAGAGATCGAGCTGTCCAAAAGTGTGTTGGTGAACAATCAAGTTGCAACCACCAACTTTATACAGACAGAAACTGAAGCCTTCTGGGAGCTGACAGCTGAACCCGCTGCCCCGACAAACGAAACTGACTCATCGCAGCCTCCGTGGAGTACGCACATATCTAATAAGACGAAGAAGATGCTAAAGCTGCTTCAGAAAGAGCCCAGGATGGAATGGGAAGGACAGAAGAAGCCTACCAGCCCAGCTGCCAATGCGGCTCCTTCAGGCTCAAAAGCCAAGAAGCTCAAGAAGAAGAAAAGTGCAGCTCGGAGCAAAAAGGAGTCTGCAGGGAGATCGACCATTCAAAAATATATCGATTCCCTCGAAGAATATGAACAAAAGGAAAGAACATTGATTCAATTGAAGGAGTTCTTCCCTATACAAGCGGCTGAAATTCCGGAGGAGTTAGAAGAAGACTCCAATGAAGAGATCCCAGTAGTGACCTGCTACGCCATCCATCTTGGCAGCGACTCCGAGGATGAGCTCTATTTTCCCGAAGAGGACGATGAGCTCACCACAAAGGCCAATCAAATCCAGCTCAGAAGCGGCAGGGCACTACCGCCAAATCAGGGCAACGCCCCAAAAGGGAAGGAAAAGCAAGTCGCTAATGAAGAAGATGGCAGAGAACCGGCAGATGAAAACATAAGTCCTTCCTCAGTGGACTATAATGTCTTGGCACATCTTCGAAAGCTTCCGTCTCTCCTGAGCATCTACGACGCCTTGGTCCTATCTAAGGAGCTTAGAGATGTTCTCATCCACGCTCTACAAAACCCCGAGCGGTATCAGGCCCACTTTGCGGAAATTAATATGAAAGAAGCCCAGCACGCTTTGCATGCCGCCGCAGTCACATTTAAGGATGAAGACTTGCTACTGGGAACGGCTGAGCATAATCGGCCGCTTTACGTGACCGGGTACAGCGACGGAGATCGAATTAATCGCATATTGATTGATCCGGGGTCCTCAGTGAACATCATGAACTTGCGAACTCTGAAGAGTTTTTCAATGGACGTCCGACACCTGTCAAGGGAAAGGATTGTCATTCAAGGCTTCAACCAAAATTGCCAGCAAGTTCTGGGGTCTATAGCTTTGCCAATCAAATTTGGGGATCTGCAAACTGAAGCTAAGATATACATGATCGACGCCGACACATCTTATAAGATTCTCTTGGGGCGGCCATGGCTCCATGATTACGGCATCATTCCGTCAACTCTCCATCAATGCATGAAGTATACTAAAAATGGCGAAGAAAGACGCAATGACGGAGACATCCAGCCGTTCGGTGTGCATGAAATCCGATATGAAGATTCTCGGTACTTTACGAACCACCAAAATGCTAAGCCACAACAGACTGAGGATAGAACGGCCCCAAGACTCAAAAGCAAATCTGCGCCGGCTATCACTTTCAAAAGCAAAAATACCCAAGTGCGCCTGCATTTCGTCAGTGACACTGATGAGTCCGATGCTGGAAGCCCGTCCTTCCGCCAAACTCGCCCTCATTTCGGCAGCGATACGGACGAATCTGTTACTGAAGGTCCATCTAGCAGCAAAGTCCGCCCTCATCTTGGCAGTGACACTGAAGAGTCAGAAGAAGAGGACCTGCCGTGCAACAGCTGTGCAGATCGGCCCCCCATGCAGCAAGCGAAACTACGAGAGACCTTCGAAGTCGCTGAAGGGTCCCTGGCCATCACAAGGGTGCCGGAACGGATATGCAAAGAGCTCGACGCATTGTCAGTCTCTACCGTGGACCAGCTGAAAACTTTCTACGTGCCCGGGAGGAAAAATGGACAGAAGGGCATCCTGTTTTACAGGTCCAACCCCGTTGTGCACCCGGACGATCTTTCTGTCGCGTGCCTTCCCTATAAGAGAGGCATAAGAGCCGTCCTCAATCCCAGATACTATGCACCTGAGATGCGGGAATACTTTAAGAAGTGCGGATGCCGGTTATATCAAACGGAGTCCGAAGCAAAGTTTTACGAAGGGCTATGGTATCCGCCCCAGGTCCGAGCACTCATCGATGGACGAATTCCAGATAGACGGGGCATAGGCTACATTCAACCTGATTCCAAAGCGTGCTACATGATCGATGTTGGTGAGGCCAGCGAAAGATCAAATGACGACGACGAGATAGCCGAGCCGGAAGAAGCTCCTCAAGAGCTCGAAGATGGCGGACAAGCAACCTTTGACGAGCTAACCGAGATTGACTTAGGAACGCCCGATAATCCAAGGCCGACCTATATCAGCTCACTCTTGTCGGAGGAAATGAAAGAGCAGATAATTGCCCTGCTGCATGAGTTCGTCGACTGTTTCGCGTGGACGTACAAAGAAATGCCTGGCCTTTCCCCTGAAGTGGCCGTACAGAAGTTGGCTATATCTCCTGATGCTAAGCCAGTCAAACAAGCTCCTCGAAGAATGAGAAGGGAACTAGAAGAAAAGGTCATCGAGGAAACTAAGAAGCTCATCGATGCCGACTTCATCAGGGAAGAGAAACATGCAGACTGGATCGCATGCATAGTCCCAGTGGAGAAGAAAAATGGGCAGATCCGAGTTTGCGTCGACTTCAGGGACTTCAACAAGGCATGTCCTAAAGACGACTTCCCGCTACCGGTCATGGAAATGATGGTCGATGACACCTCAAATTACGAGTTGTTCACCTTCATGGATGGCTCGTCTGGATACAATCAGATCAAGATGTCGCCTGAGGATGAGAAGCACACAGCATTTCGAACCCCGATCGGAATATATTGCTACAAGGTGATGCCGTTCGGATTGAAGAACGCAGGTGCTACATATCAAAGGGCAATGACTAATATCTTTGATGACCTAATCCATAAAGTCGTTGAATGCTATGTTGATGATCTGGTCGTCAAAACTAAAGCCAAGGCGGACCACATCCAAGATCTTAGGACCGTTCTCACCAGACTGAGGCAATACGATCTGAAGATGAATCCTCTGAAATGTGCTTTGGGAGTGTCATCGGGAAAATTCCTGGGTTTTATAGTCCGGCATCGAGGGATCGAAGTTGACCCATCAAAGATAAAGGCCATCAAGGAGATGCCCCCTCCGAAGAGTCTGACGCAGCTAAGATCTTTTCAAGGCAAGCTTGCTTATATACGGAGGTTTATCTCAAATTTATCGGGGAGATGTAGGCCCTTCTCAAAGCTCATGAAGAAAGGAGCTCCTTTTATCTGGGATGCCGAATGTCAAGCAGCGTTCGAAAGCATCAAACAGTACTTGTTGCACCCTCCAGTGCTGGCCGCTCCCATTCCAAATAAACCGCTGATTCTCTACACTGCCGCGCTGGACGAGTCACTTGGTACGCTCCTTGCCCAGAATAACGAGGAGGGAAAAGAAAATGCCCTCTACTACCTCAGTCGAACTCTAGTCGGGGCGGAACACAACTATTCCCCAATCGAAAAGCAATGCCTGGCTCTGATATTTGCTGTGAAGAAGCTGAGGCACTATTTGCTCGCTCATCGGGTTATGCTGATCTCCTAGGTCGACCCGCTCAAACACTTGATGACCAAAGCAAGCCTAGCCGGCAGAATGGCAAGATGGGCTGTCATGCTACTTGAGTTTGACATAGTTTATACCCCTCAGAAAGCAGTAAAAGGGCAAGCTCTTGCAGACTTTCTCGCTGCTCATCCCATACCAGAAGGGTCGCCGCTAAATTGTGAGTTACCCGATGAACAAGTGCTGCACCTCGAGGAAGATGAGCCATGTTGGGAGCTCTACTTCAATGGAGCCTCGTCAATAAGGACCTCCAGTAAATCAAGCGTCCCGGAGATAAAAGCAGGGATAGGATTGGTGTTCATCACACCATCAATGGGAACCCTACGGCGTTCTTTTGCTCTCACCGAGCCTCGGACAAACAATGAAGCTGAGTATGAAGCTCGGATAGCTGGTTTGGAGCTCGCCATAGAAATGGAAATCCTTCGGCTACGGGTTTACGGTGACTCCTAGCTTGTCGTCAACCAAGTTAGCGGCGACTATAAGATATACAAACACGAGTTAGCTCGGTACAGAGGTCGGGTGGTGGAACTCATGAAACGGTTTAGTCATATTGAACTAATGAGAGTCCCTAGAGCGTTGAACGGAAAAGCCGACATACTCGCTCGCCTAGCCAAGGAGCTGGCTGATCCTGACATGGACGAAATTCTGATCACAGTCAGGAGCCGACAAATTCTACCCCCAGTCTCTCTACGAGAAGAGGAAAGCGCGGAACAGAAGAGCAGTCCTGCCGAAGAAGCTTCGATCATCCAAAACGAGCCTGATTGGAGAGAACCCTTCATAGAGTACCTCTGATACGACAAGCTTCCCGAAGAAAAATCTGCGAGGATTCAGCTGAAGAAAAGAGCTCTCCGATACGTGTTTGCAAATGATACGCTATACCGCAGGTCATATGACCAACTATGGCTTAGGTGTCTGTCATTGGCCGAAGCCCAAAAAGTCATGAAAGAAGTTCACTCAGGCGTTTGCGGTGCTCACCAATCTGGCCCCAAGATGCGACTGCAAATTAAACGGCTTGGGTATTACTGGCCCACCATGATACGGGATTGCGGAGAGCATGCAAAGAAATGTTATATCTGCCAAATTCACGGTGATTTTATTCCTAAGCATCCCAATCCATTGCATCCTACAGTGGCGTCGTGGCCCTTCGAAGTCTGGGGCACCGACATTGTTGGTCCAATTGATCCTCCGTCATCCAAAGGCCACCGGTTCATACTGGCCGCGACAGACTACTTCTCCAGATGGGCTGAAGCTGTCCCGCTAAAAGAAGTCAAGACAAAAGATATTCTGACATTCTTCCAGCATAATATTCTATACCGCTTCGGTACACCAAGAAGAATCATTTCTGACAACGGGCCTTCTTTCAAGAGCTTCAATGTCTCAAGGTTCGCTACTCAGCACAAGATAGACTGGAGATATTCCTCCATCTATAATCCAAGAGCCAACGGGCTAGCCGAAGCCTTCAATAAGACTCTATGCAAGCTCCTGAGGAAAAATGCTTCAGCCAACAAGAGAGACTGGAATCTCAAACTTCACGAGGCGTTGTGGGCATATCGTACCACACACCGTACTCCAACTCAGTCCACTCCATACTCATTGCTCTTCGGAGTGGAGGCGGTCCTCCCCCTCGAAGTTGAAGTTCCAAGCTTAAGAATGGCCGTCCAACATGAGTTGACGGAGGAAGAAAACGTGCTCCTTCGACTTGAAGAACTCGATGCCCTCGAAGAAAAAAGGCTCGCGGTGCAGCAAAATCTAGAGCTATACCGAGCCCAAATGTCACGGGCCTATGACAAGATAACCCGTCTCCGCGCTTTCAAGAAAGGTGAATTGGTGTTGGTCCTCAAAAGACCGATCATCCCCAATCGACATGCCAAGGGAAAATTCGAGCCGAACGGGGAAGGACCATACGTCATCGAGAAAGTGTTCGACGGAGGATCCTACCAACTAATAAGTGCCGAGGGAGAAAGGCCCATGCCACCCATCAATGACCGATATCTCAAGAAATACTACACATGAATGCTCCAAGTCGCAGGCGAATTGAGCACATCAGCCCTACGGTCTGGATCAGACATCCTGCAAAACCGTATACAATCCACGGGCGTAAATAACCCCTATTTCTCCCAAATCCTGTCGGTGAGACTACTTTTAAAGTCCCACCAGCGGCAAAAAAAAAAAATAAAGAAAAAAAAGGTAGAAGAAATAAACGGTATGTCCACAAGCAAAACGGGCACGGATGAAAATCCGAAAGGGCTCCGTGAGTAAAAACAGCAGGACTACCGGCGAGTCTGTGAAAACCCGAAAGGGCGCAAACTCGTGAAAAGAGATGAAATACACTCGCAAAGTCCTCTCGACCTTGTGAGGAGAAAATCCCTGCGTGAGATCCTTACGACTCACAATGGAGCAACACACTTAGGAATCCTCACGATTCCTAAGGAGAAAATACACCTGCGGGATCCTTACGACTCGTAGGGAGAAAATGCTTTATGGGACCCTCACGGCTCATAAAATTGAAAAGCCTTAGGTGATAGGGACCCAAACCTATCTCCTAAGCCATCATTCCCCAACGAGCAACGGCAAATGATGAGTCGCTCCTGGCATTTCGGTTCAGTGTTAGCGGTGCTGATGCCGACCAAAAACCCAAATCCCAAGTCCTTCCAAGGCAAATGATGAGTTGCTCTTGGCATTATTCCAGTGCAGCAATGCTGATGCCAAACAAGATCCAAATTCCAAGTCCCCAACCCCAAAGTGGCGAATGATGAGTCGCTCCTGGCATTATTCCAGTGTAGCGATGCAGACGCCAGCCAAATTCCAAATCCTATACCCCAACGGCGAATGATGAGTCGCTCCTGGTACCACATTCCAGTCCAGCGATGCAGACGCCAACAAAGCCCTGAAATTTTTCCGGCCCTACGGTCTGGATCATACATCCTGCAAAACCGTATACAATCCACGGGCGTAAAACAATCCCAACCTCTCCCAAGTCCTACCGATGAGACCACATTCAAAGTCCCAAAAAAAATTCCCAAATCCTCTCGGGGCAAATGATGAGTTGCTCCTGGCATTATTCCAGTGCAGCAATGCAGATGCCAAACAAAAACCAGAATCCTAAAATCCTCTCCATGACAGATGATGATTCGCTCCTGGTACCATATTCCAGTATAGCGATGCTGATGTCAACCCAAATCAAAATCAACAATTCAACTTCCACTCCGACACCGCAAGAAGCGGAACAAGTCAAGTCTACCCCTGACACTGCAAGAAGCAGAGCAAGTCAAATCAAGCATCGACCGTCCAAGTCGCAAAAAGGGCAGCACCGACCGTCCACGTCGCTAAAAGGGCAGAACCGACTGTCCAAGTCGCAAAAAGGGCAGCATCGACCATCCACGTCGCAAAAAGGGCAGAACCGACCGTCCAAGTCGCTAAAAGGGCAGCATCGACCGTCCAAGTCGCAAAAAGGGCAGCATCGACCGTCCACGTCGCAAAAAGGGCAGAACCGACCGTCTAAGTCGCTAAAAGGGCAGCATCGATCGTCCACGTCGGAAAAAGGGCAGAATCGACCGTCCACGTCGCAAAAAGGGCAGCATCGACCGTCTACGTCGCAAAAAGGGCAGAACCGACCGTCCAAGTCGCTAAAAGGGCAGCATCGACCGTCCAAGTTACAAAAAGGGCAGCATCGACCGTCCAAGTCACAAAAAGGGCCGCATCGACCGTCCATGTCGTAAAAAGGGCAGTGCCAGTTTCCCGAAAGGTGGGAACCGAATCAAGTCGCCTCCACATGAAAGAAGATCCATCAATTTCATGCACACGACCCACATATGTGGTGTGCATTTATTGATGGGGGGCAATTTGTTGGGGTAAAAATTTACACCCGGGTTGACCAAGTCAAAATCAAAGTCAACCCCAAGCCAAGTGGGCCCGAGCCCAGATCCAGTGGGCCCATGCCCGGGTCGAGCCCGAACATGAAGCGGCCGGCCTTCCCCCATGCCAAGATAAAAATTTTGTAATAAATAATTTTGTTGTATTTCTTTTATTTTATTTTATGGATAAATGTAAGAAAAATAGGCATAAAGCCAAATTTTTGTAAAGCCCATGGCTTATGTGCAAAAAGAAATGGCACATGAGCCATGGGATAGGCAAAATGCCATTTTGTGAAGCCCAAGGGGCTATGTGTAAAGTGTGTAGCCTATAAAGGCAAGGATAATGAAATATCCCAACAACTTTTTCTCTCTCCAAAAAAGTTTCAGATCTGAGATCTTTCTTCCTTCTTCAAGGTTCCAAAACCTTCTTCTTTCTTTTGAATTAAATCAAGAGTTCTACTCTCTTTTTTATAAAATAAATTAGTTTTTCACCACAAAACCCATCAAGGGGAACTCAGATCTTCCATTAGATCTCAAAAAGGAGTGATTTTTAAAATTCCATATCTCTTGATCTTCAAGATCCAGCCAACAGAGGAGGAAGAAGAAGAACCCATTTCCCCAACCAAAACATTTTTTTCTTTTTTTTCAGGAGTCCAACTCCTCTCTGATTTCTCTTTTGAGAAATCTTTTTTTTTTTAGGCTAAAAGCCTCTTATCCTCGCCGGCGCGCAGCGCTCATGCGCAAAGCGCCCACGTGCCGACACGTGGCGCGCGCGCTTGCGCTCCAGCGCGCAGCGCAAGTGCGCAAAGCGCCCGCGTGCCGACACGTGGCGCGCGCGCTTGCGCAAGTGTGCAAAGCGCCCGCGTGCCGACACGTGGCGCACGCGCGCTTGCGCACCTGCGCGCAGCGCTCTTGCGCAAAGCGCCCGCGTGCCGACACGTGGCGCGCGCGCGCTCGCGCTTGCGCCTGAGCGCACGGCACCTAAGCGCACAGCACTCAAGGCGCTGGCCCCACGCATCCCTTGGATGTCTTTTCGGGCCGGGGCGCTGCCCCGAACCCCGCAAGGGGGCTGCTAGCCCCCTTGACCCCCAGCCCGCTATCCGGATAGCGGGACCCCCGTAAAAACTCTGCGTGGCTCCCGATATATCCAAAAAAACCCCTTCAGAACAGAACACGCGTACACTGCACATTGAGTTCGCATGACCAGGTTAACCCGTTAATCGGAGGTTCCCTCGCCCCAAAGGCGAGGGGTAATTAACGGCAGCTTAGTCCGCGGCTGCCGGAGATTCGGATCCCCACAATCATTAAACCCCAGCCTACCCTAGGCAGGAGGAATCTGTAGTACGCCTGAGATGCGTGCGCGTATTCCCATCTCAATGGGGTGACAAAAAAAACACCCTACAGTGCCGCTGACGTACTTATGGTTAAACCCACTGCCAGCGTATTGACGAGTCTTTAGAGTCCCACATAGAGGGTTTTCACGGTTCAGGCGATATAATGTAGATGACGCATGTTGGTACATACATGTGTTCGATAAAATAGCTGCACAGACTTTAATCAGACAGTTGATAATACTAGCGGCTTTGGATTAAGTCGGATTATTAAATTAGGTTTTGATTTAAAAATTTATATATGTATTTATATTCTAGTATTATTGTTCACTATTTATTCTCTCTTGGCTATTCTTATTTTTGTACGAATACGCGCATATACATTTCGATATGTGTACCAGAAAGTATTCCGTATTTATATGGAATAGCTTCTAGAAGTTGACACCTCATTTGTATAATTTTCCATTTATGGAAATTCATTTGTTTCACAAATGAGGTGGAGGAGTGAGGTGGCATGAGCATGGGTCTTAGACAAGTAGAGTGGCATAGGTCTTGTTTGTTTATTGCAAAAAAAGAAAAAGAGATATTTTTTTGAGTGTGTCCATGAGAGAGAGAGGGCAGCCACAAGTTGTGGTGTAGGTTATGCTCATTTCTTTAGTTGCTTCTTCACTTGCTACACTCTTATTCTCAGTTCATCACTTAGCTATTTTCTGGAGTTGCTCATGCCATGGTTTCCTCACCTCCTCTTTATCTTCTTGAGTTGCTCATTGAGCATATGAGATGAGAGAAAAATATAGTGACACATTCCTACACATCCACTCTCCGTTGCTAGCAACCTTGGAGCGTCGGTTGCCTCGTTTGTCGAGGCTAAGCTTGTGTTGTTTCCCTCAGGTGGATTATCGGAGAAGGAGGAAGACCGGCAACCAAATTCGATCAAGGAACCACTAGGATCTTGGGGATGATGGTTGAAGACCGAAGGACACGGATCAACTCGGTATAACCATCTAACTTCTTATATACAGCATGCTAGTTTAGGGTTTAAGGTAGATCTGAGCATCGGGTAATGGTAGCGCTAGTTTAGTAAATTTTTGTTCCGCATTTGGCCACGGTTTGATGGCCGGGGCGCTGCCGTAACCCAACAGGGTAATTCAACAAGATTCCCGATTCTATCGAGGCCAAAATATTAGATTTACACGCAACTAATTACTTTTCACAAAAACTGATTAGTGTAGATTCAAATTATTGTATCACATTGACAAATATCTAGATGATGTTTAAACGTTTCGATCGAATCAACAAATACCCACAAATTACCCCGAGAGCTCAACACTTGAGCAAAGCTAAAATACCCAAAACATGCCACAGTGCCTATGGACCAACTGTAGAAGGGTCAACCCTTGCCTCACCTATGGCACCACGGGACTACGGGAAACCCTAAGGTTTGGCCGCGGTTCCATGGTCATAGAATCGAGTTAGGGTTACGTTCCTCTAGAGGATCCATAGGGTTACTTGCATGAACTTTCAAATAACTTTAACTTGGAAAATTCCAACACTTGGAAAATTTCAAGCGAGAGCAATGAGGGGGTGATTGATGTTTGCTCGAACTGTTAAACGTCGTCCAAGTTACCAAAAACAATGTTAAAATTACGACTATGAAATACTCTGAAATAGCCCCTAAACAAAATTAACATCACATGAAATTTTGGGCTAAACAAACAATATCTGAAACCTTAAAATCTACAGACCAGAGCACTAGAAGAAAATGAGGCAACATTGAGTTAAAATGGCCGGCCAAGCCGGAAATTTTGGGTAAGTGGTCGGTTCAAAACCGGTGGATGGGCCCCGTTTTTCTCCAGTGTTCTCGGTACATCATATGCAAACTTCTGCAATTGCTAAAAAAAAATTCGAGCTCATTTTAAAATCTACAGAGAGCACATTCTAGGGTTTCAGAATATCGTGATTTCGGTGTTGTTTCGGTTTTGTAATTTATCTAACATCGTCTAAATTTCTAGCTTGGCTCTGATACCACTGTAGGGATTCTCTAGCACCATCCCATGGTTTGGGTTGCATCACACATGCTATAATAAAATTTTAGGGGGTGCTAAACAATACCAACCATGAATCGAACTAGAAAATTAGGGTAACAACATCAAGTATCACATACTAATAAGTGTCTAACACTAAGAGGTAAGTAATACAACCTTTGTAGACCTCCTACTGTGACTCCTTGGATCAACTATGGTTTGAACCGGTTCGCTTGAATCCTTCTAAGTCTACGATGATCCACTACGAAGTCCCTTTGCTCAAGCTCCTAGCTTCACTTGATCTTTGAAGAAGTGGAGCAAACAACCTACAATAGTGGGATAGACTAATATAGATTGGTGATGTGGGTTTGGATCTCACTCAAAAACCTTTTCTTTTTATGTTCTTCACTCATTTTTGAAACCCTAGAGAGCTTGAAAGAGGAAGAACAAGGAGAGAGGCTTAACTTGACTCAAGTGAGAATAATATGAACATAATCTAAAGAGAGTGAGAAATTATGTCATCCTTAACTATGTTTATAAAATATCTAGATATTTTGAGACTTGAGTTTAAGCAAAACCATAGGCTACAAACCATGTGCAATGAAACCATGGTATTGACTTTGGTCAACCCAAGAAAAGAGAGTTGAATAGTCAACCATGATTTTATTCCCATTTTGCTTTCCTCAAATAATCAAAATATATAAATATGTTACCATGTGAGTCTTGCATTGCCACCACCAACGTATCATCAACCATGACACATGTATGCTTGCATGTGTGCATCCATATCAACATATCCATACACCCATGCATGCATCATAAAGAAATAGGTTTTAATAAATGAGCAAATGGACTTAATATTAAATCAGCACTTGATTTAATAACCCGGTCATATCACATACGACCCGTCTAATAGTAAACTCCCGATTAAAATACGGTATCAAATACACGCATTTAATCGAGCTCCCGCGCATATCCCATATGCACCTCAGATCTTTTTGCCTGAGCTAGGAGACCCCTTGGTGGGACTCTAAGACTTGTCAATACGCTAGCAGTAGGCAGGGATCATATCACAAACACACAAACCGTAAGTGGCACAAGCTGTACATAACGGCTCCCAGGTATTGAGCGATCAGAAGAAACAAAAGCGAACCTGTCAAAACTCCCGTCGAGCCAACTGGCAACACTTACCGTATAGTCCGGTCTCTCCGTCAGATGTGCTGCATATAGAGTGTAGGGATGGCATCGTCGACCCCAATAACTCAATAAGTCATGCTGGTATATGGCTCATAACAGATCGAAAAACTACTGATAACACTTATCAGTAAATCTCATCAGCCCTGGCCAGGGACTTCCTATTATAGCCAATCGTGCATAGCGCAACATCAACCCCCAATACCGGGAGAGACGAAACCCCTCCTATCGGTCATTTCCTCCATGTGCCTCGGGGCTGTACCCAAAATCCACTTGTTTGCATGACTCAGTAGAGCCGTGGTAGGGTGGAGATCAAAGTACAGTGGGAGGACACACAATACTCTATGACGATCTCGAGTCTAAAGACTAACCTATACCAATGTCTCCTGAGAACTTCTATCCGACGATACATATAATACCACATAGGAGTTCTCAGCGAGTCCGTTCTGTGTACCCATTCTCACCGAGCACCCGTATACACTCTTTAGTGTCACCACACCAATGGATATGGGATCATCCATCGCCCATCATATGGGTCAAGTAACGTATACGCTAGTCTACTCTGGAATATCGATGCCCCGTCTCGATACACCTACGACTAGGTACATTTTAAGGTTATGCTTATAAACTACACATGTCCCACTAGTATGATCCGCACCATAATCTCAGTAGTCAAGAAAATATCCTAAGGGCTTTATCAACATGTTCTAAATGAGTAAGATGCATGATCAAATGAACATGTCAAGATAAAGTACAACAAGATAGCATACTATCATGTCGAGCAAGAATGTCCTCTGAATACACACACACACACACACACACACACACACATACCGGTACATACACTATCATATAATGGCCTCTAGGCCATACATATATCCAACATTTTGTTTCTCAGCATGCCAACCTTTTAGAAAAGCAATTTCTTCTAAAGAAATTTATGGACATGAGGTAGAACTGGAAGGAGTTCCAGCCAGACAAACTAACAGCTGATGATTTGGTGAAACCTAAGGATTCAATAGTCTCCAACGAACCTCATCCTCTCCCCGAATCTGGTAGGGTTCTTCATCCACCTGAGAGATACTATGGTTTCCTCGGTGATGGTGGGAGCGAGGATTGCATCATGATAGATGATGACCCAACTTGGTTCAGGCAGGCCATCACGAGTGAGGACTCTGTGAAATGGCTGGATGCTATGCGATCAAAGATGGAATCTATGTACATCAAGAATATATGACTTTGATTGTTGCACCTGAAGGGGTAAAACCCATCAGGTGCAAATGGATCTTGAGAAGATTCTTGGTGTAAATGGAAAAGTTAAGACTTTCAAAGCTATGCTTAAGTCCATTAGGATTAAAGCACACATCGCAGAGTTGGAACATCTGTTTTGATGTGGCAGTCAAAGAGTTTGACTTCATCAAAAGTTAGATGAACCTTGTATATACAAGAAGGTTGTAGAGAGTAAGGTTGTCTTACACGTATTGTACATAGATGACATACTCTTGATAGGGAATGGTTTCCTATGCTACACCCGGTCAAGCTTATCTTATCACGAAGATTCTCCATGGAAGATCTGGATGATACCTACTACATCTTATGGATTATGATCTATGGTGATAGATCTAAGTGGATGTTGGGAGTGTCCTAAATCCAGGTACAATAACACCGTACTAAAGGGGTTTAGTATGGAAGATTCTAAACGTGGTGGTTCGCCCACTTACTCAGGAATCACTCTCTCCAAAAAGATGTGTTCCAAGACTGATTTGGAGAGAGCTCGTGTGCAAGGGATAATGTATGCTTTGGCAGTAGGCTCTTTCATGTATGCGATGTTGTGTACCAGAATAGATGTAGCTGACTCACTAGGAGTAGTGATCAGGAATCAATCAGATCTTGGGAGAATCACTAGACAGCAATGAAGGACATTCTTAAGTACTTGAGAAGCACTGAAGAAATGTTCTTGAGGTTTTGGTAACGGTGAACTCCAGTGGGAGTCCTTTACCAATTTGAGCTTCCAGAGTGATAAGGTCGAATAAAAGTCAGTAACGGGCTTTTTCTTTACTCTCAGTGGAGGGACGGTATATTAGAAGAGTTCCAAGCTAGATACCGTGACAAACTAGACGATAAAGGCTGAATACATTAATACCAACGATGCTACCAAAGTGGATGTTTGGACATTTTTTGTTCATAAAATGAATCTGGTTCCTACCATTGAGTGTCCAATAACTGTTATTGTGACAACAATGGAGTTGTGGCTTTAGCCTGGAAATGCCTGTCCCATCAGCAATCCAGACATATTCTGAGGACATTATCACCTGATCAGGGAGATGGTTGATCTCCAAGGGATTGAGGTAAGGAGAGTAAACGCGATGGATAACACGGCGGGTCCACTCACAGAGGCCTTTGCCTAGAGAGACTCTTATGGGGCGTTGAGTATGAGTTACTACAACAAATGACCTTAGTGCAAGTGGGAGATTGTTATATGTATGTCCTAAAGCCATTATTATACATGTGATGTATATTATAGTAGATGCTTGGAAATATATAGGGATGACTTTCTTGCTCGACATGATAGTATGCTATCTGCTTGCTCTTTATCTTAACATGTACACTGACAGTCTCTTTATTACATGTTGATAAAGCCCTTAGGATGAGTACTTGACTACCAGGATTATGATGCAGATCATACTAGTGGGGCAGAGGTAGTGGGTAAGTACATCCTTCAATTGTTCCTAGTCATGGGAGTATCGAGACAGGGCATCGATACTCCAGAGTAGACTACCGTATGCGCTTCTTGACCCATATGATGGGCGATGGATGATCCCACATCCATTGGTGTTTGACATCAGAGAAGGTATACATGTGCTCAGTGGAGATTGGGTACACTGAACGGACTTGCCGAGAACTCCTAGATGGTATTATACCTATCGTCAGATAGTAGTTCTCTGGTGACACTGGTACCGGTTAGTCTATCAACCCAAGATCGTCATAGAGTCTTGTGTGATTCCTACTTTGCTTTGATTTCCATCTTACCATGTTCAAGAGATCGTACAAAATGGTGGTTTTTAGGTACAGTTCCGAGTCAGATGGAGGCAATGAGCGATAGGAGGGGATTCGTCTCTCCCGGTATTGGGGGTTGATGTTGCCCTATGCTCGATTGGCCATAACAGGAAAATTCTGGCCACGGTTGTTGAGATTTACTGGTAAGTATTAACAGTAGTTTCTAGCACCATTATGGACCTTGCATCGGCATGACTTATCAGGCTATTGGGGTCTGGCGTTATACCGCCCCCATGCTGTGATATGCGACATATCAGATGAAGAGACCGGACTTTACGGTAGTGTTACTGATTGGATTCGCAGGAGTATGAGCAGGCTTGCTTGTTGATCTTCTGATCGCTCAATACCCGGGTGGCCGTTACGTTTAGCAGCCCGCTTGCGGCGACAGGGTTATGTAGCGCGGCAGCAAGGTTTCGGGAGGCATCGTCCATGCCGTTTCCAATTTTTTGCCGTTCTAAAGAATCCTAAACCCTAGAATCTTAACTAGATAATTAAACAATACATCATACAAACAACTTTGCATACAAAGTGAATGAGGAATACAACCTTTGTAGACCGGTCCTTCACTTCAAATGCTCCATGTAGAAGTCCCTTCGCTACGAGTAATGATCTCCCGAACTCTTTAGTGGCTCCACAAGGTGAAAGATGCAAACTTGCTCGAAGTCTTTAAGGCCGAAAATGATCTACGTCGAGGAGACTCAAGCTCATGCTACCTCTTCAATAATATGTGAATTAGTGAAGTAAACATCCTAAACTAAATGGCTAATAGTAGAGGATGATGAAGTAGGAATTGCGCTCTCTTTAGATTTCTTTTTCTCACAATATTTCATCACTTAGAAAAAAGCTAGCAAGCTTTTTCTCATGAGGAAGAAGATGAAGTGATCAAGAGAGAATGAACTCATGAGATAAGAATAGCAACCATGGGTGTGTTAGTGTCATACACTAACTCATGTAGAGAATAAACCATGGCTAATCAATAATGGTTAGGTTAATAAATATCTACAAGTAAAACAAAATTAGTAGACTTGGTCAATGGTTCCACAAGCTTCTACAAGCTTCAACCATGTGACTAATTTCCATCTAATTTCGTTTATTTTAAATAAATAAAAACCTTACATTATATTAAGCATGGTGTGAGTCTTATACACCCATGTTGCATGTGGCATCAAGCATGACACAATAAAATGTACACTAATATATATCACATATATACTATATGCACACACAAGTGAGAAAAAGAAATGTTTAGTGAGCAAATATTAGTTAATGTAAGTTAATATATCAAATATATAATTAAACATTAAATTATCAAATCACCACTTGATTTAATAATCCGGCTATATCACATACAACCGACTAATATATAATATAACAATCTATCGAATCAACACTTGATCCGATAACCCGGGTATATCACATATAACCGATCGATATCATATATCGCGAGAATAGAATGCGGTATCACATACACACATTAATCTCGGTCCCACACATATCACATATATGCTCCTACCTCGTTTCGCATGAGCCAGGAAATCTGTGTGTTGGACTCTAAAGACTCGTCAATACGCCGGCAGTAGGTGATGATCATATCAAACACCCACAAGCCGCAAGCGTCTGCCAAACGTAACGGCCACCCGGGTATTGAGCGATCAGAAGATCAACAAGCAAGCCTGCTCATACTCCTGCGAATCCAATCAGTAACACTACCGTACAGTCCGGTCTCTTCGTCAGATATGTCGCATATCACAGCCTGGGTGGTATAACGTCAGACCCCAATAGCCTGATAAGTCATGCCGATGCAAGGTCCATAACGGTTCGAGAAACTACTGATAACACTTACCAGTAGATCTCAGCAACCGTGGCCAGGGATTTCATGTTATGGCCAATCGAGCATAGCGCAACATCGACTCCCAATACCGGGAGAGACGAATCCCCTCCTATCGCTCATTGCCTCCATGTGACTCGGGACTGTACCCAAAAACCACCTTTTTGCACGATCTCATGATCGTGGTATGGTAGAAATCAAAGCACAGTGGGAATCACACAAGACTCTACGACGATCTCGAGTCGACAGACTAACCTGTACCAGTGTCACCAGAGAACTGCTATCTGACGATAGGTATAATACAATCTATGAGTTCTCGGCGAGTCCGTTCAGTGTACCCAGTCTCTACTGAGCACCCATGTAACTTCTTTGATGTCAAACACCAATAGATATCGGATCATCCATTGCCCATCATATGGGTCGAGAAGCACATACGCCAGTCTACTATGGAGTATCGATGCCCTGCCTCGATATACCCACGACTAGGATGTACTTGCCGACTACCTCTGCCCCACTAGTATGATCCGCATCATAATCCTGGTAGTCAAGTACTCATCCTAAGGGATATATCAACATGTAATAGAGAGACTGTCAGTGTACATGTTAAGATAAAGAGCAAACAGATAGCAAATTATCATGTCGAGCAAGAAAGTCTTCCCCATATATGTCCAAGCATCCACTACAATATACATCGCATGTACAGTAATGGCCTCTAGGGCATACATATAACTAACAATCTCCCACTTGCACTAAGGCCATTTGTTGTAGTATCTCATACTCAACATCCTATAGAAGTCTCTCTAGGGAAGGCCTTTGTGAGTGGATACGCTATGTTATCCTTCGCGTCTGCTCTCCTCGCTTCGATCCCTTGGAGATCAACCATCTCACTGATCAAGTGATGCTTGCCTCAGAATATGTCTGGAACGCTGATGGGACCTGCATTCCTAGGCCAAAACCACAATTCCATTGTTGTCACAATAACAGTTATTGGACGCTCAATGGTAGGAACCTTGTTCATCTCATGAACAAGAAATGCCCAGATATCCACTTTGGCAGCATCGTTGGTAGCAATGTATTCAGCTTTTATCATCTAGTATGTCACGGTATCTAGCTTGGAACTCTTCCAACATACAGTCCCTGCACTAAGGGTAAAGACAATGACTGTGACTTACTTTCAGTCGACCTTATCACTCTTGAAGCTTGAACCAAGAATATCCTTTTAGTGCTTCTTAAGTACTTAAGAATGTCCTCCACAGATGTCCAGTGATTTTCCCAAGATCCGATTGATTCCTGATCACTACACCTAGTCAGTTAGCTACATCTGGTCTAGTACATAACATCGCATACATGATAGAGCCTATTGCCGAAGCATATGGTATCCCTTGCACGCGAGCTCTCTCCAAATCATTCTTAGAAGATATCTTTTTGGAGAGAGTGATTCCGCGAAAAGTGGGCAAACCACCACACTTAGAATCGTCCATACTAAACCTCTTTAGTATGGTGTTAATATACCTGGATTTGGGACACTCCCAACATCCACTTAGATCTATCACCATAGATCATAAACAATAAGATGTAGTAGGTATCATCCAGAACTTCTATGGAGAATCTCTGTGATAAGAGTAGCTTGACCAAGCGTAGTATAGGAAACCATTCCTTATCAAGATTATGTTATCTACGTACAATACATGGAAGAAAACCTTACTCTCTACAACCTTCTTGTATAAACAAGGTTCATCTACCTATTGGATGAAGTCAAACTCTTTGACTGCCACATCAAAACAGATGTTCCTACTCCGCGATACGCGCATCCTGATGGACTTAAGCATAGCTTTGAAAGTCTCAACTTTTCCATTTACACCAAGAATCTTCTCAAGATCCATTTGCTCCCAATGGGTTTCACCCCTTCAGGTGCAACATTCAAAGTCATACTTTGTTGGTGTACATGGATTCCATCTCTGATTGCATAGCATCCAGCCATTTCACAGAGTCCCTACTCATGATGGCCTGTATGAACCTAGTTGGGCCATCATCTATCATGATGCAATCCTCGCTCCCACTGTCACCGAGAATACCATAGTATCTCTCAAGTGGATGAGGAACCTTACCAGATTCGTGGAGAGGTTGAGGTTCGTTGGAGACTATTGAATCATTTCGTTTTACCAAACCATCAGCTGTTAGTTTGTCTAGCTAGAACTCTTCCAGTTCCACCTCATGACCACTAATTTCTTCACAAGAAATTCTTTTTCTAAAAATGTGGCATGCTGAGAAACAAAACACCTTTTTCTCCTCAGTTAGGTAGAAGATATACCCTCGCAAATGTTTGGGATATCCTAACAAACTTACAGAACTGACCTTGCCTCGAGCTTGTCCAGATTCTGCCTTTCAATATAGGCCGAACAACCCCATATCTTAACTCGTTTAGGACATGGTATCTTCCCATTCCATATCTCATATGCTGTGGTAGACCCTGATTTGGATGGAACCCTATTCAATAGGTATGCAGCTTCTCAAGTGCATAATACCCAAAAGAAAACAGTTAACTCATCAGTACTCTTCATAGAGCGCGCCATATCTCATATGGTGCAATACCTCGGCCCCGATACACCGTTGTGCTTTGGTGTATACGAAGGAGTAAGCTGAGAGAGAATCCCATTCTCCTTTTAGAAACTCCAGGAACTCCATGCATAAGTATTCCCTTCTCCGATCACATCGAAGGACTTAATACTTCTACCCGTCTGGTTCTTAACTTCAAGCTTATATTCCTTGAATTTCTCAAAAGTTTCAGACTTGTGTTTCAATAGGAACATATGTCCTAATCCTGAGAGAAGATCAGTGAATATAATGAAGTACAAAGAACCAGCCATAGCATTTATAGACATTGGACCGTATACATCATCATGTATCCGTCCCAAGAGTTCAGTAACTCTTTCACTGTTTTGAATAAACGGAGTATTGGTCATTTTATCTTTGAGACAAGACTGGCAAGTAGCATAAGATGAAAATTTGAACAGATTCTCATATTCATCCTTATGTAACTTAGCTGGTCATGTCGCATTGATATGACCTAGTCTACAATGCCTCAAGAAGGATTCGTTCATTTCTGAACTACTCATTTTGTGTGTATTCTATATACTTAGAACTGTAGTTTGATTTAGAACGTATATGCTATTATATAACGTGTCTGATCCAATCAACTCTTGATTCAGGAAAATGTTCACAACATTATCCTCCGGTATAGAATTATATCCTTCTTTAACTCAATAATGAATTTGATGTAATGTTGTATATCTGGTTTGGTATGTAATAACATTTGTTCAGAATCAATGTATTTACTATTTGGGAATACAAGGTGATATCTGCCAACTGACTTGGCTGCAACAATTTCACCCTTCTATAACATTTAGTGACATATCACCCATTCTCAGTTCTCTACCTATCTGTAGCCCATGTAACAGATTACATATATGGGATCTTGATCTGGTATCTCATACCTAGGATGCAGAGGATACCGAGAAACAGTTCTTGGTAACGAACACACCCGAAGAAGATGCATCAACAGGCACGTTCTTCGATTGGATGGCATGGGAATCCGGATATTCCGCTATTTCCTTCACGGACTTATAACAGTTATAAGATAGAGCGGAACCAACGTTCCCTAGCACAGTATAATAAGCAGGTTCGGTCAATGCATCCATATTATTATCCTGATTAAGGCATGGCTTGGTCGCTACCAGGAGAAAGAGAGAAGAAAACACTCTACTTACGCTATTGCAAGATTAGATTGGTTATTATTTTATCTAATCAGGATGACTCCTACTGTTTTTATCAAATCTTCCTTCAAACCCTAAAAGGTAAGACTAGCCGGGATTAATTACACTTTACAAGTTCGCTAATCTTTTGGACAGGCCAGTGTCGGTATTTTGAGGGAGGTTCCCCGTACTTTCGCACGGACCTAATTAAAATAAACCTCATTTTCGCAGGGGCGTAACCCCGTTAACACCTTTCTAAACACCTACTTGATCGGCTAATTGTAATGTGTAAAACTGTAATATTCTAAAAATTCAGAAATAAGTAAAATTAATTAATTAAATAATAAAATGTTAAATTAAAAAGTTATTAAAACCAAATAAGACAAATTCATATGATGTATGTAAAACAAATTAAATTAAAATTTTAGTACGCAACATAAATAAATTATAAGGGTTTTAATGTAAAATTTAGCTTCATTTTAAAGTAAAATAGTGTTATATAATAAAATAGTGAGTGAAGGGTCTTTGTGTAAAAAGTTAGGAAAGTTGTGCAAACAGAAATGTAGGGGTTGTAAGTGAAAAAGGTTAGATAATATTTTAGTTCAGATTTATCACAAAAATAAAACATATTGGTGTGATATTGTGTTGACACCACCTCCTTTCATGCACAACAACCACACCACACCTCCTCCTTGCATGAAACCCCCACATCTTGCTTGGTGACACCTCCTCCTTCACCTTATCCTTCCTTTTTGCCACATATAACTCATGTTCAGATCATTTAGCTAGTTTAAAACTTCTGAAAATTCAAAAGATGGAAAAGAAAAAAAGAACAAACAAAGAAGAGAAAGAGAAAGAAGAAGAGGAGCTAAATCTAGGATTTCCTTACCATCAAGTTAGGACAAGGAGCTTGTGCATCTTGGAGGGTGTTCTTCCAGCAAGTTAATTGTTGGTAAATTCTTAATCATAGTAGAAATTTAATTCTATTAGTAGTTTTACATTGAAATCAAAATTTGTCTCAAATATCATATTTTAGTCAAAACAGGCTCTGTTTGAATCTGCTTTAGTATAGAGAAAAATTAACTTAACTAAACAGGACCTAAGTGTTGTATGATGAACCTAGAGAAAACCATAGGAGCATGAACCAGAGGGATCGGATTTTGGCCGGCGACCAATAAGGAAATTCCGGCATCGCCGGATTTGTAGGAAGCTAGGGTGTTTTGTCTTGTTGGGTAGGTCTCTTTGTAGGTGTTTGGTTATTTTAGTATTATTTAAGTAAGTTAGTTTAACTATATATAAAATCTGGCAGTAAATATCGGTTATGGAATCAAAAATCTGAAATACGACACGGTTAAAACGTAACTTGTTCTATTTTCAGTCGCAATGCAGCGCTGGTTTAAATTTCAGAGGGGTTGAGTGTTGGATTGTTGGCAATAGTCGTACATAGTGTAGTTAGCACGTACAACTTTTATTTTTCTTGATTTATGCCGTATCGGAATATAGCCATTTTTTTTATACAAGTTAATTTAATATTAGATTTGAGTTCGGGAGTTTCGGAGGCCGCAAAGAAAGGAAAAGGATTAGCGATTCCTGAGTAGATACGACGCATTCCGGTGAGTAGACTAAACATCTACCGGGGGATTTTGCATGAATGGCGTGATACGCCCGTAGTTAAGTTTAAATAAAAATTAGGCTTTTTTATGTTAAATTGATCATATGCATTCATATATATATACATATATATATATATCGCCCTGTTAATAATTGTTAGAACGTTGCACAGTAATCGACGAGTTATGCCGCACCTGCACATATCTACATGTTACACTACACCTCGTTGATATTAACATGTCACATATACACTTAATACTTATTAAACTAAATATGATTCCCTTCATACCTTAAACATCTTGAATGGTAGTTATTTTTCATAAACGTTATCAAGTTATATCTCCAAGTATTTGTAGTTCTGATATAAGATGCATTGGATTACTACGGATTTATGGTTTTGAGTTTTTATACACTATCGAAAGGATTCAATCATTTTCATGATTAATGTGACATGTCCACCATGAAATGTCGGTTTTTTATTTGGTTTTGTTCTGAACCGGGTGGGGGTAGCTATACGGTTGCGGAATTTCCTAGTATATCCAGGTTGGGTGGGGGTCGCTATACAGCCAGATTCATGGTGGACCCGGTCAGGGCGAGGGGAAGGAGCCGCACTTTAGGCGGGGAGTCTAACGAGGATACTCGATACCGGAGTCAGTGGTAAACACGGCGGATATCTGGGTGATACCGACCGGTATTATTTGATTGACAGGATCGTTCGGGGAACGATGCCTGATGAAACACCGAAAATTTGTGTTGATGTTGGACACGGGAAGAAAATGAAGCTTATTTGGAAAATAATTGATGAGATTTCAGTTTTGATTTATATATTGAGTTGTACAAATTCATGCTTCCACCTGTTAGTATGCATCATATTCATCATTGTTGATATTAGTTCTAGATCGGCATACTTACATTATCAGCCGATATATGTTACTTTTATTCACTGAGTTAGCAACTCACCCTTATTGTGCCACAGTTCCTTGCAAGGGTAGAGTGGACGGTTAGCAGCAGTGCAGATCCATTTTTTCCGCTTTTATCACATCTTTTGATAGGTGGATTATATGTGTAGTAACCTTCTCTTTTGGTATTGAATTTTGTTTCTAGAAAATCTCCATCAGACCTTATACTATGAGTTAGAACGAAAGATGATTATATGTATATTATTTGACAGGTGAGATCGTTGTTATGTAGTGGATATTTCTTTTATTCTTGTCTGTGATTCTATTGGTCTTAGATAAGTTGTTAATTTTTATTTCGCTGTTGTTATTGTTGATCCCAACTAGGGATGCAACCAAACTTATCATCTTACACTTGTTTCATATTGTAATTACACAAAAACTGTGATTTTTACTTAAAACTGTGATTTTATAAAAATTCCGCAAAAAGGATTTTGATCTCGGTTTTTCGGCTTACTCGAATTGTGTAAATATCTTTAGATATTGTACAATCTAAGTGCCGGTCACATCCAAAATTTGGGTCAGGTGGTTTTGGCTGCACCTGTCTTATCTTTACCTTTCGGGTCAGGTGGTTTTGTTGTGTATTATGATGCATCTCGAGTGGGTTTAGGCTGTATATTGATGCAGCACGGCAGGGTTGTAGCTTATGCTTCTCGACAGTTGAAAAGGCACGAGCAGAACTACCCCACTCATGATTTGGATATGGCTGCTGTAGTATTCGCACTGAAGATTTGGAGGCATTACTTGTACGGAGAGTCGTGCCAAATCTTCACAGATCATAAAAGCTTGAAGTATATTTTTCAGCAAAGGGATCTGAATCTAAGGCAGCGTCGATGGATGGAACTCGTGAAAGATTACGATTATGAGAACTTGTATCATCCAGGCAAAGCAAATGTTGTAGCAGATGTTTTGAGTCGGAGACCAGCTTATCTCATTTGCGCACCTTGCAGAGATAGTCTTCTACAGACTGGCAGATTTTATGTGATAGCCGTACACAGTTTGAGTTCACATCGGCAGGAGGACAGTTAGCACATGTTCGCACCCGACCTCAGTTATTGGATCGTATTCGAGAGGTACAGCCCGCAGATACTCATATGACAGAGATAATGGATCAGGTTAGGCAGGGCAGAGAGTCAGAGTTCGTGATTGATGACCGTGGAGTATTACGTTTTGGGACTCATCTTTGTGTACCAGATTCGGATGGACTGAGACGAGAGATCTAATAGGAGGCCCATAGATCAGCATACAGTATTCATCCTGGTTCCACCAAGATGTATCATGACTTAAAGTATGTTTATTGGTGGGAAGGAATGAAGAGGGATGTTGTGGAGTTTGTTTCGAGATGCTTGACTTGTCAGCAAGTCAAAGCCGAACACCAGAGGCCGGCAGGAGAGTTGCAGCCCTTGCCCATTCTGGAGTGAAAATGGGAACAGATTTTCATGGATTTTGTGGTGGGTCTACCCAGGACTAGCAGAGGGAATGATTCCATTTGGGTGATTGTAGATAGATTAACAAAGGCAGCTCATTTTCTTCCAGTAAAGACGACATATGGATTTGCACAGTATGCTCAGATTTATATTGATAAGATTGTATGTTTACATGGAGTTCCCACATACATAGTATTAGATCGGGGTACCCAGTTGTCACGACCCGAAAGTACGGAACGTGACCGGCACTTAAATTACGAAGCGTCTGGAGGTGCAACGTAATGTAAGTAAGCCGAAGCCCAGAAATCTAAACCATATAAAAGAAAAGGTAAAGGAAAACATGTAGAAAAACAAGTTTAAAAGCAACATCCAATTTTCTCAAAAATTTCGGTAGAGTCTCCTTTGTAAAAACTGACCCCAAACGGGTACAAGCAAGAATAATATATATACAAACAATAAAAAGACATCCCCAAGCAGGAGCTAGCTCTACACCCACTGGCGGAAACAACCACACCATGCACAGTAATATACAACGCCAAAGGGCGAGGCTCAAAACTCAAAGAAAACAAATCCACAAGATACTATAATAATACAAGCGCGACTCTAAGGTCGAAATAAATAACCGGTCCTTTAAACTTATCAAGTAATACAAGTTTGGTTGATGGAGCTTACTAGATACCAATGAAATAATAAAAGTATAACGGCGGTCCTGATACAAGTGAACCAACCTACCGTGCAAATCACCCTGAATGAAATGATGTGCCAGCAAGCAGCCAAGGAAATATGTACATCGAACCTGTAAAAAATTTTGGCACAATGCGGGTGAGTTGCTAACTCGTGAGTAGAAGACATCTGCGAAAAGAAATCGAATGCACGACGCCGTCCTAGGTCGTAATAATATACTAATATATTACTAGTCATCTAGTAATGGTAGGGTAATAATCTACGTGTAAGTGCAAATTCTCCGTGCTCGTGTCAGTGCCTCAAATAGTAATATGTCCTGTGAATGAGTATGTATGCACTATGAATGTAAAACAATCAATCCTGAATTCTGGATATATCTGTCTAAGAAATCTTTAACTTTTATCCTGGTAAAATTTGTACAGAAATCTGAAATATCATCGATGAAATCCATGGAAATCCGTGTCAAGCATCGACACAAAACATGTAAATCTCAGATTTCAATACCTCATAGTCTCAATATCTCATAGTCTCAATATCTCGTTCTCCGTCAGTCCGGATCGGCCCATATCATCAAATCTCACGACAGCGGTCGGTATCCTCCGGATATCCGCCGCGCCAGACTTCACCGGTATGTAGTCTTCCCCTGCCAGGCTCATCGTCTACAACTCGATTTTCATGCCCCGGGGTACCATACCGGGCCCACCATGTACCCGAGACGGTTCATCCACTCCTCGAATCAGGTCTCGAAATCCAACAGAAAACATGAAATCTCATGGTGGATGACACATACATCACGAAAAAACCACAACTTACATTTTAAAAATGATATACTAAGCTTTTATTAAATTCTTACGGTTTCCCCCCAAAATCCAGAAATCTCATAGAAATCCAAAATCCCAAAATCATGAGTAAATAAAAAGTGTGTAACGGCATAAGCCCCACAATACTGCATGATAATATGAATATGTGAATGCACGAAGTGTCTATGTAAGAGATGCAATATCTAACTAGCACATGAGAGCAAGCATGCTAAAATATATTTAACTACTAATTGCAGCTATAGGACATGAATTAGCTTTTCTAAAGTGTGCGTGACTGTCACGACCCGAAAGTATGGAACATGACCGGCACTTAGACTACGAACGTCTCGAGGCGTACGTATTCTAAGTAAGCCGAACCCAAAAATCCAAACCAAGAAAAGTAGTAGAGAGTAGGAAAAACCATAACAAATCAACCTGTATGCAACATAATATACAACGCCTAGAGGCGAGGATCACAACAGAAAAGGAAACCCAACCAGCCTGAAACCCATAGAAATATAATGCGCGACTCTAAGGTCGAAGAATAAACATCAATGGTCTCTATCTCAAATAAATACATGTTTAGTTGATGGAAATTCTAGATACAACTGAAATATGATATACAATCTATAATGATGGGTACGATACAATAAACCCACCTACTAGCATGTCACCCGAAGGAACAGTGCCCGCAAAGCCGTAATGAAATCTGTACGGCAACACCTGCAAGAAACTGGGGCACAACGGGGGTGAGTTGCCAATTCGTGAGTAGAAAAAGATCTACGAACAGAAAATCGCATGTATGACGCAATCCTAGGTCATACGATCATAATATATAATCTTCAAATATATAACCAGCAATCTCTAACCATGGCTAGTATAAATATCTAACCCAAGTGTAAACCCATGTGTCTGTGCCAGTGCGTCAGGTGGCAATATATATCATATGAATGATGTATGAATGCATGAAACAGAATGCATGTACTGAAGAAAACTGCTTTTGTAACTTCGTGAGATTTCTGTATTTTTAAAATGAGGTATCATAATGAAATCAGCATAAAACAGTGCCTAGCATCGGCACAAAACATAAATCTCAATATCTCGATATCTCTGTATCACAATCTCTGTACCTCAATATCTCAAATCTCAATGTCTCAATCATAATATCCAGGGCGCCGTCAGTCCAGATCGGCCCCTACCATCCATCTCATGACTGCGACGGTATCTTCCGGATATCCGACGTGTCGGGTAATATCACCGGTCGGTCGTGCTCCCCTGCCAGGCTCAACGCCATCTCCTGCGATCTTCTTGCCCCGGGGTACCGCATCGGGCCCACCATGTACCCGAAACGGTTCGTCCGCCTCCTCGAATCGGGTCTCGAAATCTATCAACAAAACTCATGGTGGACGACTCATACATCATGGAAAAACCGTATTTATTTAAAAAGAGAGAAAGCAGTTTATATATGTTTTGCGGTTTTCCTCCAAATCCAGAAAACCTCATGGAAACCCGAATCCAATCATCAATAGCATGAAAAAAATCATGAATATATGCATGAGAATCCATGAATGCTGCGTATAATGAATAACAGTATGCTTGAAGTGACAAGTAATAACTACAGTGTCAAGCTGGTATATATGGAAAGTACACTAATATCATGTCACTGCTAGCTATCAAGCTAAATCAAGCAATAATATTCTCTAAGTGTGCGTGACATGGCAATTACCGATGAAGATGTGTGTGCGCCGGCAAATAAGTGTACGTGGTACATACGCATCATCGGTAATGGTGCTGGTGTCGTAACAGCAGGATATCAATAATAGAATATGAATCACAACAGTATATGATGCAGAGCAACAATAATAATATGCGGGAGCTGAAATACAGAAACCATGATCACTAAACTGCATCTAATGTCATAAAAGTCATATAGCTACACCACTACAAGGCTAAGCTAAAGCTAACAGTAGGTAAGGGAAACCGCCTAACCTCTGAGTCGATACATATATATACATATATAGTCGGTGATCCCGCCTCGATAATATTACTTCCGATAACATATCTCTATAATCGGTTATTCCCAAGTCAAGTGGGCGGATCAAACATCAAAATATAACTCGTACGTGAATCAGTCGTACGGCATCCCCAAATCTGGGTACGGGTCAATATCACATCTGTCATATCATTCATCCAGTATTCTCTTTATCAAATATCATTATCTGGGTACTGACCTATGTCTAGTACAAGGCTAATATCATTACTATAATAAAGTTCTGACTACTGATCGACAGTCTAGTATAAATCAATATTATCATCATATATCATTACAAAGAGTATACATTGCCCAAGGCGGCCTATCACAAATATCATGTCATATCACATTATATCATATCCCATAACCTAATCACATGTCGATCACTTAATATATGTGTCACCATTCTTATGGCATCAACATCCCCAAAGTCCTCTAAAGCATCAAGATATATCTCAATTTTGAATTTTATCATATCACCGACATCATAATCTCATAACAAACCCATCGACTCACATCAATCGCAAGTATCATCCTCAAATCCGCAATGAACACATAATCCCAAACCCATGTGACCACATATCTATATAGAATCCCATAATCTCATATGAAATAAGAATGTATGCAAGTATGAATATGTGTGTATGTATGTGTAGTGCACCCACTACCTAGGGTTTCGTAACCTAAATCATCCAAGTCTACCAATTATCTATCCTAAACATAAATAATTTCCCGAACAACATATAATATTTGTAGGTGTGTATACGCATCCGTATACATCACCTCGGACTGCGGGGGTGCTATACGCCATCCACCCGACTTCTCCCCATAGATATAAATATACTCACCTTTCTTTAAGCGTGTCGTCGCCGATGTCTTCATTTGCATCTCCCACGCTCCGACGCCACGTGGGGTACCTACAAGGATATCACACGCTAAAACTCATAAAAACCATGTCGGAAACCAAAATGTTGCACACTACGCCCATAGGTAAAGACCTGTGACCTTGTGTGCAAACACAGCCAATCACCACTGTCGTTGATGTCCAAACGCCACCCGACAGAACGAATCATCGAATACCAAAAATCCATACGGAAAATAGGTCGTAAATCATACGCCAACTCATGAAAAACAACCCATATTTTACCCTAACTGGAAACAGTCAAAACTAGACATACAGGGGGTCAAGTTTACAGGAAATAGGGCTGTGCACGCAAAACGAGGCAGTTTTACCTTGCTCTGGCCGCAAATTGCGGCCAGGGGGACTAAAACTATGGCCGGGGATTTGAGATGGTGGCTAGGGCTTTGGGTAGTGGTTCCAGGGTGCCTGCACAGCCTACTGCCAAGTCAATTTTACTCTAGGAGGTCCCGGGTGAAAGCAGGTCTCAGAAAGGTCAATAAGTCGACAAAATCGCTAAGTTACGCCAAGTATAACAAATCTGGTATTTTGGTGGAATCTGGAACAAATCTTGGTTAAACTGGTCTTAACAACAACTAGTAAGGCTATATTAACAATCAAAACCAACTCTTGGTCAAGTCTCACTCAAATTTGCCTAAACTAGCACTAATCTCACTATAAACACTAAATTTCTGTTAGAAACCATGATAAAGGAGTCGGGTTGCAAGATTATACCTCAAGAGACTTTAGATGAAGGAGAAGGGAAGAAGAAGGAGGAGGAAGGGCTGCAGAAGTTCTCTGTAGCAGCCTCAAGTTGCTGTTCTGGGCTGAAACTGCACAACTGCTGCTGCAGGAATGTTGTTTTGGTTGCTGTTGCCTTGGCTACTGCTGCTGCTTGGAATTGTTTGTGGCTTGAAGTTGCAGCAGCAGGAGTTTTGTGGCTATGGGAGGGTATGGTGTTGTGTGGGGTGGAGTATGAAGGGGTGTGGTGTGGTCTTGAATGGATTTGTTGCTGATGTGGCTGTTCGTAGCAGCAGAGGTGAAGAAATTGGGCTGAAGCTGATTTTAACAGCAGTTTGTTGCTGTAGTTGGGGATATTGGTGTTCTTTTGAATGAAGTTACTGCTGTTGCTGCAGATGCTGATGCAAAGGGGGCTGAAATGTTGATAGGGGTGCATAAGTATGGGGCTATGGTGCTAGGGTGGTGGCTGCAGCTGATGGATTGGGGGGGCTGATGTGGTGTTTGGGTGGCTGATGTGTGTGTATCAGTTGATGTGGGGGTGTAGATATTGGGCTAAGGTGTTAGGAGGGGTTTAGGCTGCTGAAGGTACCTGATGTAGCAGCTGATGTAGGGGGCTGAAGCAGTGTTTCAGCAGCTGCTGCTGCTGGTTATGATGTTGGGGTGTTGATGTTCAGGATGGGGTTGGGCTGCTGATGTAGTTTGGGCTAAAATATGCTGATTGTGGCTGATGTGTTGGTGTGGGTGTTTGAGTGAGAGGGAGAGATGTAATAGGTATGTAAAAGTTGTGAAGAGAAATGGAGTGTGACACTTCCTAGCCACCACTCCCTCTCTCATGAATGTTGCATGACAACCATCCAATCCCCTCTCTCTCTCCTACCAAATGTCAACCTACCCTAATCACCCTTAATCAACACCAAAACCTTAATTAACCCAATTAACCTAATCAAAAGGTTTAAGCCACCATGGTCACCTAAGCATGGTCCAACCCTAGGCCACCATTGTAAGGTTAGTATAGCACCCTATGAAGAGTTTTGAAGCATCACATGACCCAAAGTTTTAATTTTTAAGGTGCTAAACTAACATGCAAGTGGATCGATCCTAGAAATTAGGGTTATCAAACTATAAGTAAGTAAAGATTAGGGTTTGAAGGCTACAACCTTTGTAGCTCCCGTTTTTGCGTCACTCCTTAGGCTCTTTGGGTGTTGGATGAAGGTCCGCTTGTACTCCTCCCACGTCCACGACGATCCACCCGGAGTTTTCCCGTCCAAGCTTGCAACTTTGAAAAACAAAGAGAACACTCTAATCAAGTTGGCTAAACTTGATTAGAATGATGTTGTGGCTATGGATCTCACTTCAAAATCCTATTTTTATGAGTATTTTACTCTCTTATAAGAACTAGAGAGCAAAGCATGGAGGTTGATGAAGATGGTGGAAGAAGAGAATGAATTATCTTATGAAAGAGAAAAGAAAAATAGCTATATATATTTTCCTCTCTCTTAACCAACCATGGTTAGATATATAGATATCATTTTATTTTAAATTAAAAGCATGAAAAGAAAATAAACTATGGGTTAAATGTTAGGTGAGCATGGTTGAGTTAGAAGAGTGTAGAAACTCTTAAGTGATTTAACCCATTTTTCATTTTCTTTTGCTTTAATTTAAATCCAACAATTATCCAAATATAACCATGGTGTAATTCTTATACATCCACCATTCTCATTGTATAAACAACCATGATAAAAATTGATGTATGTATGCATGTGTGCTTGCACATCAATATGTGCATGAACAAGAATGAATGCATACATCCAAAATAAGCAACATAGGATTTGTAGTGAGAAACTAATAATGAATCAACACTTGATTCACCAATCCGGTCATATCACATATGACCCGACCATTAGCAAGCCGCCCAATTAATATACGGTATCCCATACACGCATTTTAATCGGGTCCAAGTGCATATCGCATATGCGCACCACAACTTTTCGCCTGGACTAGGTAACTCCTATGTGGGACTCTAAGACTCGTCAATACGCCGGCAGTGGGTGATGATCATATCAAGCACCCCCAAGCCGCAAGCGGTCAGCTAAACGTAACGGCCACCCGGGTATTGAGCGATTAGAAGAAAACAAGCGAACCTGTTACAACTCCCGTCGAGCCATCCGGCAACACTACCGTACAGTCCGGTCTCTTCGTCAGATATGCTGCATATCGAGCCTAGGGATGGTCACGTCGACCCCAATAACTCAATAAGTCGTGTCGGTGAATGGTCTATAACAGATCGAGAAACTACTGATAACACTTACCAGCAAATCTCAGCAGCCCTGGCCAGGGACTTGCTGTTATAACCAGTCGAGCACAGCACAGCATCAACTCCCAATACCGGGAGAGACGAAACCCCTCCTATCGCTCATCGCCTTCGTGTGTCTCGGGACTGTACCCAACGGCCACCTGTTTGCACGACTCAGTAGAGCCGTGGTAGGGTGGTAATCAAAGTACAGTGGGAGAACACACAAGGCTCTATGACGATCTCGGGTCTACAGACTAACCTGTACCAGTGTCACCTGAGAACTGCTATCCGACGATAGATATAATTCCATATAGGAGTTCTCGGCGAGTCCGTCCAGTGTACCCAGTCACCACTGAGCACCCGTATATGATCTTGATGTCAAACATCGATGAATGTGGGAACATCCATCGCCCATCACATGGGTCTAGTATCATATACGCTAGTCTACTCCAGTATATCGATGCCCCGTCTCGATACACCTCCGACTAGGGACATTTCAGGATATGCTTATAGACTACAGATGTCCCACTAGTATGATCTCCATCATAATCAGAGTAGTCAAGCCGATATCCTTAGGGCTTTATCAGCATGTATGAATGAATAAAAGCATGATCAAACCAACATGTCAGATAAAGAAGAACCAGATAGCATACTATCATGTCGAGCAAGAATGCAAACCGAATATATATATATATACATGTATAGATACATCCACTATCACATAATGGCCTCTAGGGCATACATATATCCAACAATCTCCCACTTGCACTAAGGCCAGTTATTGGCGTATCTCATACCCAACATCTCAAAAAGTCGCTCATGCTGCGGCTGAGGGAGGGCCTTGGTGAATGGATCCGCGGCGTTGTTCTTTGTGTCAACTCACTTAATCTCGATCTCGCGGCGATCTACAATCTCCCGGATCAAATGAAAGTGCCTCAGGATGTGTCTGGACCGCTGATGGGATCTGGGCTCCTTGGCTAACGCCATCGCCCCATTATTGTCACAATACAAAGGTATTGGATCAATAATGGTTGGAACTACTCCTAGCTCCGAGATGAATTTCTTCATCCAGATGGCTTCCTTGGCGGCATCATTTGCAGCAATGTACTCAGCCTCCATCGTAGAGTCTGCAACGGTATCCTGTTTGGAACTCTTCCAACTTACCGCCCCTCCATTGAGGGTAAATACAAACCCTGAGATAGATTTGCTGTCATCCTTATCGCTCTGGAAGCTCGAATTGGTAAAGGCCTCCATTTGGAGATCTGTATTACCATACACCAAGAACAATTCTTTAGTCCTTCGTAAGTACTTAAGAATGTTCTTCACAGCTGTCCAGTGGTTCTCCCCTGGGTTGGATTGATACCTGCTTACAACACTAAGTGCATAAGCTACATCTGGGCGTGTACATAACATCGCATACATTATAGATCCTACTGCCGAAGCATAAGGTATAATGCTCATGCGAGCTCTCTCTTCATCGGTCTTTGGACAAGAATCCTTGGAGAGAGTGACTCCATGGCAAGCGGGTAAGGCACCCCGCTTGGAGTCTTCCATACTAAACCTTTTTAGGATGGTGTTGATGTACCTGGTTTGGGACAATCCCAATAACTTTTTGGATCTATCCCTATAGATCCTTATGCCCAGGATGTATGTGGCATCACCCAGGTCCTTCATGGAGAACCTTAGTGATAAGAATGATTTGACCGACTATAGCATAGGAATATCATTTCCTATCAGAAGAATATCATCCACGTACAATACGAGGAATGTGACAGCTCTTCCTACAGCCTTCTTATAAACACAAGGTTCATCTGGATTTTTGATGAAATCAAACTCTTTGATAACATCATCGAAACAGATGTTCCAACTCCGAGATGCCTGCTTTAACCCATATATGGATTTAAGCAATCTACATGCTTTCTCGCTGCTCCCACTATCAATGAAGCCCTCTGGCTGATCCATATAAACGCATTCTTCTAAATCTCCATTTAGAAATGCTGTTTTAACGTCCATCTGCCAGATTTCATAGTCGTAGTGAGAAGCAATAGCAAGTAGGATCCGAATGGATTTAAGCATGGCTACGGGCGAAAAAGTTTCGTCATAGTCCAAACCTGGTCTTTGACGAAAACCTTTCGCCACAAGTCTTGCCTTATAGGTCTCTACCTGCCCATCCACACCAATCTTTCTTTTAAAGATCCATTTGCACCCCACAGGTTTTACCCCAGGGGGTACAACGTCTAAAGTCCATACTTTGTTGGTGTACATAGACTCCATTTCGGATCTTATGGCATCCAGCCAGTTCACAGAGTCACCACTCGTGATAGCTTGCTGAAAACTGGTAGGATCATCATCATCCATGATGCAATCTTCTCTGTCACCATCAATGAGGAAACCGTAGTACCTCTCCGGTAGGCGAGAAGTCCTACCAGACCTACGGAGTGGCCGAGGTTCTTCAGTTTCTGTTGCAACAGCCGGTTCAACCAAATCGTCATTTGTAGTTTGTGTCTCCAGAACCTCTTCTAGATCTACTACCTTGCCATCATCTTTATCCGTGAAAAACTCTTTTTCCAGGAATGTGGCATAGTGAGAAACAAACACCTTTTGTTCCTCTTTGTGGTAGAACAGATATCCATAAGAATTCTTTGGATATCCCACAAAGTTACACATGACTGACCGTGTCTCGAGTTTGTCCGGATTCTGCTTTTTAACATAGGCCGGGCAACCCCAAATCTTAATTCTCTTAAGAGATGGTCTCTTCCCATTCCATATCTCATATGGCGTGGTAGACACGGCTTTGGTTGGAACCCTGTTTAGCAGAAACGCTGCAGTCTCCAATGCATGTCCCCAAAATGAGACTGGTAACTCAGCGTCACTCATCATAGACCGGACCATATCCAATAGGGTCCTGTTCCGTCGTTCTGACACACCGTTGTGCTGTGGTGTGTAAGGGGGAGTGAGCTGAGAGAGAATCCCATTCTCTTTTAGAAAGTTTGCAAATTCTGTACTGAGATACTCTCCACCTCGATCTGATCGAAGCATCTTAATACTCAAGCCGGTTTGTTTTTCTACTTCTTGTTTATATTCAATGAATTTCTCGAAAGCGTCGGACTTGTGCTTTAATAAAAATACATGACCGAATCTTGAGAAATCGTCGGTGAATGTAATGAAGTATGAAAAACCGCCTCTAGCCTGTGTAGACATAGGCCCACATACATCACTATGTATGAGGCCTAGGAGCTGAGTAACTCTTTCTTCGTGTCCGGTAAACGGAGTTTTGGTCATTTTACCCTTGATACAAGACTGGCAAGTCGCATAAGATTTATATTCAAAAGAATTTAAATATCCATCTTTGTGTAACTTGTTTAGTCTTGTTTCGTTAATATGACCAAGTCTACAGTGCCAAAGAAAAGCTTCATTTAATTCTGAAAGTTTTATTTTATTAGTGTGTTGTATACTGAAAACTGTGTGTTGATTTAGGACATATATTCCGTTATTAAGTGTACCATACCCAACCAACATTTGATTTAGGTGAATGTTCATAACATTGTTCTGCAACACAAAATTATACCCTTCATTGTCCAACAAAGAAACGGATATTATATTACATAGCATAGTTGGTACAAAATAACATGGATTCAAAATCAAAATACATCCAGATGGCAACCCCAAGTGATACTCTCCCACTGCGACTGTATGTACATTGGAACCATTTCCAACGCGGAGAGTATGGTCACCTGTCCTCAAAACCTTGCTATTTCTCAGCCCCTGCATAGAATTGCAAATGTGAGAACATGAACCGGTATCCAATACCCAGGAAGCAGAGTTTATAGAAAAACAGTTTTCAGTCATAAACGCACCTGACGAAGAAGCATCACCATGCTTCTTCTTGAGACTTAAGTACTCTGTGCAATTGCGCTTCCAATGTCCTGTCTTGTGGCAATGAAAACACTCGCCTTTCCCCGGGTCTCCAGCCGTGGACTTTCCCTTTCCCTTCACCTTTTTGACTCCGCCCTTAGGATTAGTGGGTTTCTTCTTTTTCTTTCCCTTGGCCTTAGCTTTTGGGCGAGAAGAAGAAGACTGTCCAATGGTCATAACGGGAGTCTTTGCTGACTTCATAGTGCTCTCTGCACTCCTTAACATATTAAGGAGTTCAGGGAGGTCCTTCTCCATGCCATGCATGTTGAAGTTCACTATGAACTGAGCAAAAGTGGAGGGGAGGGACTGCAGAATAATATCTATATATTGTTCATTGTCCATTGTCCATCCAAGGTCCTCAAGCTCTTCTATAAGAGCTATCATCTTCAACACATGGTCTCCTACTGGTGTGCCAGGGGCCATTCGCATCTGAAACCGTTTCTTTGATGCTTCGTATCGTAATACGCGGGATTGCTCCCCATACAACTCCTTTGTATGGAGCAATATACCGTGAATGTCCATGTCCTCGTGCTGCTTTTGATGTGTGTTATCCATCGATGCAAGCGCGAGGCATGTGGCTGTGGCACAGTCAGCGTCCCATGTCTTGCGGACTTCAATGTCCGCAACTGAGGATTTTGGGCCTGGGACGGGCGGGGCTGAAGCCGTGAGGACATATGATACTTTATCATAAGTCAAGGCGATCTTCAGATTCCTTAGCCAGTCTTTATAGTTGGTCCCATTCAGTTTGTTTTTATCTAGTAGAAGCTTAAGTCCAGTCATTGGTATCTGCCATTAAGAGAGAGAAAAGAATACACTCAGCGAAAGATCTTGCATAGATTAGATTGGTTTATTATCTTGTCTAATCGATATTTCCCACTGCTTTTTATCAAGTTTTTCTTTCAAACCTTAAAAAGAAAAACTAGCCAGGATTAATTACAGTCTACAACTTCGCTAACCGTTCAGCCAGGCCAGTGTCGGTACTTTGAGGGAGGTTCCCCGTGCTTTCGCACGGACCTAATTAGAGTAAACCTCGTTTTCCCAGAGGCGGAGCCCCATTAACACCTTTCTAGACACCTAATGAGTTAGCTAATTGTAAACTGTAAAACTCTCCTAGGAGCAACTATTGCCTACAGTGGGATCGGGATCCAACCATCACATGGAAGGTATGCAATCTCATTGCAAATTTCAACACTTGAAATTCCCGATGTAATTTTTACCCCTAGTACTTATGACCTTAACTATGGTCAACAAATCATAAGTACCAGTCAAGTTCTACCCGTCATTTCTTGATCAATTAGACCCACCCATATGACCCTTAACTATGGTCAACAAAGTCGCATGAATGTCCTAATTAATCTGCATCATATGCAGTGTAGGAAGACATTGCTTAACTACCGTACACTACGCCTTAACTAAAGTCAACAAACGTAGCACGAATACTAAGTACTCTACTTCCTAAAATGACGGAGGGTTGCGAATGATTTTTAAGAAAATCTTTAACGCTTTGAACTTGATATCGTTGTAGAATCAAACAGTTTTTCAAAAGGAGTGGCTTAAGCTCCGCAGTTTTGAAATGTAGCTTTTTCATAAATAGCCGAGTAGTTTTTAAATCCGATTCTACAACATCTTTTTAGGTTTATTTTCTTTACATTAATCACATTAATGTAATCCCATCATTTAAGTCCTAAAGCCAATCACAGAAAAGAAACGAAAATAACACGTACGCTTATGCCATCCGCATTCGCCGCAATGTTCCGTTATGCACCGTTAGGTTACTTAACTAATGGCATACCGGGACGGGACTAGCGCGGGTGTAAAACATAAGCAACGTCTACTATATATCATATATATAATATGTCATTCGTCTCAGATATCACAGAACACAGGCAGCAGAAACATAGATATAATGTGGGATATCCTAGGACGTCCGTATTTAGTACTTAGCCAGAATAGAAAATACGGATTCCACAGTCGCGATGAATAGCCAAGCCCACACCCTGGACCCCTACGAGAGCGGCAAGTGACCCTACCAATTCTGGAGTTTAGGAGACCCGGTCTCGACTCCTCGAGATGGCCTCCCACTGAACCCCAAAACCCGGTCACCTGTGCTCCCCTCCTTGGGTCCATCCTAATGCGGAAAAGTAAATAATATACAACACTGGTGACACAACCGCAACCTGGAAGTGCCCCAAATAAAAGAATATTACATTATATTTGAATTTACATGAATGAAAATATAAAACTCTCATCTCACAAAAACCCCCCCGGCTATTCGATCGCGACAATCATGCACATCATATCTCAGCAACACATAATATCACATATCATCAACGTAAGTAAGTATGCGTACCCCGATTGTCGTTGATGTATAGCAACGAAACCGGCGATATCGTACATACTACACTTACGGTCACAGAAAAGAAAGTGTAAAACTACAATATTTGGAATCCAGATTCTCTTTAGACATCATAAATGCGAAATATCACATATTTCGTATTTCATGCCTTAACTATATGAATTCCACATATTGTATCACATTCCAGACAAACAGACAGTATTAAAGTTTTCGAACGAACATTCAAGCACCCAAGATTCACTAAAGCTCAACACTTGGGCAGGGTTCAAAAGATCCGGAGTGTGGCACAGTAGCGGCGGTCCAGCCGTAGAAGGGTCAAGCCAACGCCTCATATGTGGCACGCCGTACTGCCCCAAACCCTAGGGTTCAAAGGGCAGTTCGAGACGGTCACATAATCGAGTTAAGGTTTGTTGTCTTCTAGACGGACCACCGCAAAAAGACTTGCACGCATCTCCAAACTATTTAAACCCCGTGAATAGTGAGTAAATGATATTCGTTCAAACACTTCAATACTTTCTAGTTTACCCGGAAAAGAAAACGAAATGAAAATTCCGATCGAAACCACGAGTCCAAAAAAATCTCCAGAATTTTTCAACAGCAGATTCAGAATAAACATACTCAAAATACACTATAGCAGGTAAGGAAAAATACTGTGCAAAATGGAGTAAACGACCCCCTCTTATGGCCGCGGAACCGCGGCCTAAGCCTGCTTAGGCCGCGTTTCCGCGGTCGAAAGTACTGTTCATGGCCACCAATTTTCCAGATTGTCTAATATTTACCTGCGCTATTTTTTGAGAATTTTTAATTCTGAAAAAAGTCAGTTTTTAAAAAATTTCCAGAGAGCACCTTTAAAAGTCGTATTTTGTTTCGATCAGACTTTTTACTTCGCAAAAAGGTCGCCTAATGTTCTAGGTCGGCTCTGATACCAATGTAAGGTTAGTATAGCACCCTATGAAGAGTTTTGAAGCATCACATGACCCAAAGTTTTAATTTTTAAGGTGCTAAACTAACATGCAAGTGGATCGATCCTAGAAATTAGGGTTATCAAACTATAAGTAAGTAAAGATTAGGGTTTGAAGGCTACAACCTTTGTAGCTCCCGTTTTTGCTTCACTCCTTAGGCTCTTTGGGTGTTGGATGAAGGTCCGCTTGTACTCCTCCCACGTCCACGACGATCCACCCGGAGTTTTCCCTTCCAAGCTTGCAACTTTGAAAAACAAAGAGAACACTCTAATCAAGTTGGCTAAACTTGATTAGAATGATGTTGTGGCTATGGATCTCACTTCAAAATCCTATTTTTATGACTATTTTACTCTCTTATAAGAACTAGAGAGCAAAGCATGGAGGTTGATGAAGATGGTGGAAGAAGAGAATGAATTATCTTATGAAAGAGAAAAGAAAAATAGCTATATATATTTTCCTCTCTCTTAACCAACCATGGTTAGATATATAGATATCATTTTATTTTAAATTAAAAGCATGATAAGAAAATAAACTATGGGTTAAATGTTAGGTGAGCATGGTTGAGTTAGAAGAGTGTAGAAACTCTTAAGTGATTTAACCCATTTTTCATTTTCTTTTGCTTTAATTTAAATCCAACAATTATCCAAATATAACCATGGTGTAATTCTTATACATCCACCATTCTCATTGTATAAACAACCATGATAAAAATTGATGTATGTATGCATGTGTGCTTGCACATCAATATGTGCATGAACAAGAATGAATGCATACATCCAAAATAAGCAACATAGGATTTGTAGTGAGAAACTAATAATGAATCAACACTTGATTCACCAATCCGGTCATATCACATATGACCCGACCATTAGCAAGCCGCCCAATTAATATACGGTATCCCATACACGCATTTTAATCGGGTCCAAGCGCATATCGCATATGCGCAGCACAACTTTTCGCCTGGACTAGGTAACTCCTATGTGGGACTCTAAGACTCGTCAATACGCCGGCAGTGGGTGATGATCATATCAAGCACCCCCAAGCCGCAAGCGGTCAGCTAAACGTAACGGCCACCCGGGTATTGAGCGATTAGAAGAAAACAAGCGAACCTATTACAACTCCCGTCGAGCCATCCGGCAACACTACCGTACAGTCCGGTCTCTTCGTCAGATATGCTGCATATCGAGCCTAGGGATGGTCACGTTGACCCCAATAACTCAATAAGTCGTGTCGGTGAATGGTCTATAACAGATCGAGAAACTACTGATAACACTTACCAGCAAATCTCAGCAGCCCTGGCCAAGGACTTGCTGTTATAACCAGTCGAGCACAGCACAGCATCAACTCCCAATACCGGGAGAGACGAAACCCCTCCTATCGCTCATATCCTTCGTGTGTCTCGGGACTGTATCCAACGGCCACCTGTTTGCACGACTCAGTAGAGCCGTGGTAGGGTGGTAATGAAAGTACAGTGGGAGAACACACAAGGCTCTATGACGATCTCGGGTCTACAGACTAACCTGTACCAGTGTCACCTGAGAACTGCTATCCGACGATAGATATAATTCCATATAGGAGTTCTCGGCGAGTCCGTCCAGTGTACCCAGTCACCACTGAGCACCCGTATATGATCTTGATGTCAAACATCGATGAATGTGGGAACATCCATCGCCCATCACATGGGTCTAGTATCATATTCGCTAGTCTACTCTGGTATATCGATGCCCCGTCTCGATACACCTCCGACTAGGGACATTTCAGGATATGCTTATAGACTACAGATGTCCCACTAGTATGATCTCCATCATAATCAGAGTAGTCAAGCCGATATCCTTAGGGCTTTATCAGCATGTATGAATGAATAAAAGCATGATCAAACCAACATGTCAGATAAAGAAGAACCAGATAGCATACTATCATGTCGAGCAAGAATGCAAACCGAATATATATATATATATATACATGTATAGATACATCCACTATCACATAATGGCCTCTAGGGCATACATATATCCAACAACCATGAGTCCAAAACATGAAACAAGTGTGGAAAATGTTATGTGCACATTTTGCGCAAAAAGCCAAAAAATCCAATTAGCGATTTTTAATCGCGATTAACACCAACATAGCATATAATCCATCATAAAAACTGTAAAATTTCCAAAAAATGCCCAAATTTAGAATTTCCATAATTTTCTCCGGAATTTTCACCATTTATCGGTATTTAGTTACACCGACTATTAAAATATTAATTAAAAATAAATATTAAATTCGGAAAATTCCCAAAAATAATATTTTATTTTTTTGAAATTTTACAGTCTTTCCCCCTTAAAGGAATTCGGTCCCCGAATTTAAATTTAAACCCCCAAATTGTAAAACATTTCAATAAAATGTCCAAAACAACGGGGCTCCGAAATCGCTAATCCATAGAACGCATCATAGCGCAATACATGCGCATTTGTAACGAGCAGATAATTCGAAAACAAAACGCCGTCAAATGTCTCGCAATCATCGGAGTCAAGGTGAAAACACGAATGCCAAATCCAAGGCAAAAACCGATATGCTAGAAATCGGAACTATGCATATAAATATATGAAGGAAATGCATGCCCAAATTCATTAAATCAAGGTGCAATGCGCATAACATTGCACAGTGGCGGACGTCTCTATAAGAAAAATAGCCATTTATGTATATATCTTTTGTTTAATATGCACGTCCCGCCGTTTTGAAAATAATTTAGAAGGGTTTCCTCGTTTTAAACGTTTTGTGTCGTATAGGACACGCATGTAAATAATGAGACTATAGCTCGCTTTTGGAAATCCCTTTGAAATCTACCAATGCATGCAAAATATACCCAGGCATTGTCCCCTGACTAGTCCTGCTCAGTACGATAACACATAGCAAATATCATCAAAATGTACTGCTCCAAAAGAATCAATCCCAAAGAGTGCATAGGAAAGCCCTGTGCGTCCGGTGTGCACGGAAATCAAAATCCATACCTGTGCAAAGCAGGGGCACAAAACAACATCAAGGTGCAATAGTTGTGCACACAACATCGGTCATAGGCAACGTGCGTGCCTGACCGCAAAATCAGGTGCATCTGACATGCACGAAAAATCTCGAATTAGTGCATCTGGTGTGCACCAAATTGCATCTCATAACAGGCGCCCAACATACGCTAAAAATCCAAATCCGGTGCATCCATCATGCATGAAATCATGAAATCCAATATCAAGCGCCGAACACGCGCAAAATCCAATCAGGTGCATAAAATGCACAAAACAAATATCGAGCATCACCCTCGAAATCGATGTCCAGTGCATCCAAGTGCACAAAATACATGTTACTGCACTGCAACCATATGTGAACTATACCGAGTGCAAAAACCAAATCGTGTGCGTGCATACGCACAAAATCAACTCAACTGTATGAAACCCCATAAAATCACAACATGTGAAACCAAGGCACGAAAACGATACCAAGTGCAACAACTGTGCAAAAATCGTAAATCCTGAATCATCAAAATCAACTCATGCGAATAAATCGCCCAAATGCCGAAATCAAGTATGGCGGACTAGTTCCGCTCAAGCACGTCCTCTAAGAATCTCGGGCCAATTGTCGCGGTCACTAGTGGGACGTCTCGTCGATGATCATGAACTCTGGCCTGCTGGTGTGCGTAACAATGACCACTCCTAGGTCCAAGTCTTCTTTGTGAATTATCAATCTCTCGGCCCATTGGCTCATCGGCCCTGTCAGATGTGCTAACGGGGACGATTCCGTTCTGGCACTTCTCTGGTCACCTCTCGGTCAATCATCGTGACCACTCGTAGAGCAGCCTGTCACTGGCGTCGGCCTCTGGCTCTCTTAACGCACGTGGCACATCTGATCCAGGATGCAAGTATCATTGCAGCAGTGTCCTAGGAGGAATCCTGCTCAAGGTCTCTTCCAAGTCTCATCCTTGCCAACAGTCCGGAAGTCATCGTCCTTTACCATATCTTCTTCTTGCTTCGAAACAGCTGCATACTCAGCGCAACTCCTTCTAGAAGGTATATCCAGTACAATGCCTCGGCATACGCATAGCATCTCTGATGTTGGCGGAGTGGAACGTCCTCTTGTCCAGATCTTGCACGAACCTCTTACTCCACTTTCCTCTAATGTCGACTGCTTCGGACTCGTCTCGTCATGGCTGAATGGACTGAGCTCCAATGGCTATCCTTATATCTGGAGTCTCCCAAGAAGTGCATCTCACCACCTAGCATCCGAATTAAGTCGAGCCATCCGATCGAGTCATCAAAACCTCATAATCCCCCAAGAGCTCAACATCTTGGGTACAGTATAAGAGTATCGAGTACATACCACAGCATCGGTGGTCCAGCCGTAGAAGGGCAAACCCAAGCCTCACTAATGACACCGCAGAACTGCCGCAAACCCTAAGGTTCAAAGGCTTTCATACGGTCATTAAGTCGAGTTAGGGTTTCATTCTTCTAGAGGGACCATAGAATTGCCTGCATGTCTTTCCGAATACTTTAAACTTGGAATAATAGGTTTCTGACATTCGATCGTCTCTGTCGACTCTCAACGTCTCCACGTGAAACCGTCTCATCTGGAATCAAACTATCTGATGACCTCGCATCGGGGTAGTGAACAATCCATATGTCCTAGTCATTTATCTTCGGTGACTAGCGACCTTCTAATCTCTTAGTACAATCTCGTACTGCAATAGCTCTAACATCTGGGGCGATAGCTCGTCGTTCGCAACAACAATTGGCTCACTCGTCTGCACTCTGAACCGTGCCTCAATCATCAGAAGTAAGCAATACACCAACGGTCATCAAAATCTGGCCGGCCTCTATCAGTGGCTCAATTCTCTGGTGCTAATCTGCACGTCCGAGTAATCTCATACAGCGATTCGTCCAGCGCTCGTGGTGCGAGAACACAATCAAAAGACACATCCCTGCGATCGTGTGTCGCCTGAATCACGCCCCGGTCAGTCCTCGTTCGTAACGAGCTCATGCTGACCGCAACTCTAGCCGTAGCTCTCCCTGCCCGTAATCGTGGCAGCAAAACCATAACTGGTACCGATGAAGCTAGATCAGGAAGGAATATGATACTGAACAAGGAAATGTACATTCTAAGGCTCCTTAAGTGGAGTGGCGTGTCGTAAATATGCCGCGGAACATACCAACGGTACGTCACTCTACATTAGTCACCTATTCCATCAACCAAGGGTCATCCTACGCTCTGAAGGTAAAAACTTAACGCTTTGATACCAACTTTGTCACGACCCGAAAGTACGGAACATGACCGGCACTTAGACTACGAACGTCTCGAGGCGTACGTATTCTAAGTAAGCCGAACCCAGAAATCCAAACCAAGAAAAGTAGTAGAGAGTAGGAAAAACCATAACAAATCAACCTGTATGAAACATAATATACAACGCCTAAAGGCGAGGATCACAACAGAAAAGGAAACTCAACCAGCCTGAAACCCATAGAAATATAATGCGCGACTCTAAGGTCGAAGAATAAACATCAACGGTCTCTATCTCAAATAAATACATGTTTGGTTGATGGAAATTCTAGATACAACTGAAATATGATATACAATGTATAATGATGGGTACGATACAATAAACCCACCTACTAGCATGTCACCCGAAGGAACAGTGCGCGCAAAGCCGTAATGAAATCTGTAGGCAACACCTGCAAGAAACTGGGGCACAACGGGGGTGAGTTGCCAACTCGTGAGTAGAAAAAGATCTACGAACAGAAAATCGCATGTATGACGCAATCCTAGGTCATACGATCATAATATACAATCTTCAAATATATAACCAGCAATCTCTAACCATGGCTAGTATAAATATCTAACCCAAGTGTAAACCCATGTGTCTGTGCCAGTGCGTCAGGTGGCAATATATATCATATGAATGATGTATGAATGCATGAAACAGAATGCATGTACTGAAGAAAACTGCTTTTGTAACTTCGTGAGATTTCTGTATTTTTAAAATGAGGTATCATAATGAAATCAGCATAAAACAGTGCCTAGCATCGGCACAAAACATAAATCTCAATATCTCGATATCTCTGTATCACAATCTCTGTACCTCAATATCTCAATTCTCAATGTCTCAATCATAATATCCAGGGCGCCGTCAGTCCAGATCGGCCCCTACCATCCATTTCATGACTGCGACGGTATCCTCCGAATATCCGACTTGTCGGGTAATATCACCGGTCGGTCGTGCTCCCCTGCCAGGCTCAACGCCATCTCCTGCGATCTTCTTGCCCCGGGGTACCGCACCGGGCCCACCATGTACCCGAAACGGTTCGTCCGCCTCCTCGAATCGGGTCTCGAGATCCATCAACAAAACTCATGGTGGACGATTCATACATCATGGAAAAACCGCATTTATTTAAAAAGAGAGAAAGCAGTTTATATATGTTTTGCGGTTTTCCTCCAAATCCAGAAAACTTCTTGGAAACCCGAATCCAATCATCAATAGCATGAAAAAAATCATGAATATATGCATGAGAATCCATGAATGCAGCATATAATGAATAACAGTATGCTTGAAGTGACAAGTAATAACTACAGTGTCAAGCTGGTATATATGGCAAGTACACTAATATCTTGTCACTGCTAGCTATCAAGCTAAATCAAGCAATAATATTCTCTAAGTGTGCGTGACATGGCAATTACCGATGAAGATGTGTGTGCGCCGGCAAATAAGTGTACGTGGTACATACGCATCATCGGTAATGGTGCTGGTGTCCTAACAGCAGGATATCAATAATAGAATATGAATCACAACAGTATGCGATGCAGAGCAACAATAATAATATGCGGGAGCTGAAATACTGAACACCATGATCACTAAACTGCATCTAATGTCATAAAAGTCATATAGCTACACCACTACAAGGCTGAGCTAAAGCAAACAGCAGGTAAGGGAAACCGCCTAACCTCTGAGTCGATGCATATATATACATATATAATCGGTGATCCCGCCTCGATAATATTACATCCGATAACATATCTCTATAATCGGTTATTCCCAAGTCAAGTGGGCGGATCAAATATCAAAATATAGATCGTACGTGAATCCGTCGTACGGCATCCCCAAATCTGGGTACGGGTCAATATCACATCCGTCATATCATTCATCCAGTATTCTCTTTATCAAATATCATTATCTGGGTACTGACCTATGTCTAGTACAAGGCTAATATCATTACTATAATAAAGTTCTGACTACTGATCGACAGTCTGGTATAAATCAATATTATCATCATATATCATCACAAAGAGTATACATCGCCCAAGGCGATCTATCACAAATATCCTGTCATATCACATTATATCATATCTCATAACCTAATCACATGTCGATCACTTAATATATGTGTCACCATTCCTATGGCATCAACATCCCCAAAGTACGCTAAAGCATCAAGATGTATCTCAATTATGAATTTTATCATATCACCGACATCATAATCTCATAACAAACCCATCGACTCACATCAATCCCAAGTATCATCCTCAAATCCGCAATGAACACATAATCCCAAACCCATGTGACCACATATCTATATAGAATCCCATAATCTCATATGAAATAAGAATGTATGCAAGTATGAATATGTGTGTATGTATGTGTAGTGCACCCACTACCTAGGGTTTCGTAACCTAAATCATCCAAGTCCACCAATTATCCATCCTGAACATAAATAATTTCCCGAACAACATATAATATTTGTAGGTGTGTATACGCGTCCGTATACATCACCTCGGACTGCGGGGGTGCTATACGCCATCCACTCGACTTCTCCCCGTAGATATAAATCTACTCACCTTTCTTTAAGCGTGCCGTCGCCGATGTTCCCATTTGCATCTCCCATGCTTCGACGCCACGTGGGGTACCTACAAGGATATCACACGCTAAAACTCATAAAAACCAAGTCGGAAACCAAAACGGTGCACACTGCGCCCATAAGTAAAAACCTGTGACCTTGTGTGCAAACACATCCAATCACCACTATCGTTGACATCCAAACGCCACCCGACAGAACGAATCATCGAATACCAAAAATCCATACGGAAAACAGGTCGTAAATCATACGCCAACTCATGAAAAACAACCCAGATTTTACCCTAATTGGAAACAGTCAAAACTAGACATACAGGGGGTCAAGTTTACATGAAATAGGGCTGTGCACGCAAAACGAGGCAGTTTTACCCTGCTCTGGCAGCAAATTGCGGCCAGGGGGATTAAAACTACGGCCGGGGATTTGATATGGTGGCTAGGGCTTTGGGTAGTGGTTCCAGGGTGCCTGCACAGCCTACTGCCAAGTCAATTTTACTCTAGGAGGTATCGGGTGAAAGCAGGTCTCAGAAAGGTCAGTAAGTCGACAAAATCGCTAAGTTACGCCAAGTATAACAAATCTGGTATTTTGGTGGAATTTGGAACAAATCTTGGTTAAACTGGTCTTAACAACACCTAGTAAGGCTATATTAACAATCAAAACCAACTCTTGGTCAAGTCTCACTCAAATTTGCCTAAACTAGCACTAATCTCACTATAAACACTAAATTTCAGTTAGAAACCATGATAAAGGAGTAGGGTTGCAAGATTATACCTCAAGAGACTTTAGATGAAGGAGAAGGGAAGAAGGAGGAGGAAGGGCTGCTGAAGTGCTCTGTAGCAGCTTCAAGTTACTGTTCTGGGCTGAAACTGCATAACTGCTGCTGCAGGAATGTTGTTTTGGTTGCTGTTGCCTTAGCTGCTGCTGCTGCTTGGAATTGTTTGTGGCTTGAAGTTGCAGCAGCAGGAGTTTTGTGGCTATGGGAGGGTATGGTGCTGTGTGGGGTGGAGTATGAAGGGGTGTGGTGTGGTCTTGAATGGATTTGTTGCTGCTGTGGCTGTTGGTAGCAGCAGAGGTGAAGAAATTGGGCTGAAGCTGATTTTAACAGCAGTTTGTTGCTGTAGTTGGGGATATTGGTGTTCTTTTGAATGAAGTTACTGCTGTTGCTGCAGATGCTGATGCAAAGGGGGCTGAAATGTTGATAGGGGTGCATAGGTATGGGGCTATGGTGCTAGGGTGGTGACTGCAGCTGATGGATTGGGGGGCTGATGTGTGTGTATCAGTTGATGTGAGGGTGTAGATATTGGGCTAAGGTATTAGGTGGGGTTTAGGCTGCTGAAGGTACTTGATGTAGCAGCTGATGTAGGGGGCTGAAGCAGTGTTTCAGCAGCTGCTGCTGCTGGTTATGATGTTGGGGTGTTGATGTTCAGGATGGGGTTGGGCTGCTGATGTAGTTTGGGCTGAAATATGCTGATTGTGGCTGATGTGTTGGTGTGGGTGTTTGAGTGAGAGGGAGAGATGTAATAGGTATGTAAAAGTTGTGAAGAGAAATGGAGTGTGACACTTCCTAGCCACCACTCCCTCTCTCATGAATGTTGCATGACAACCATCCAATCCCCCCTCTCTCTCCTACCAAATGTCTTCCTACACTAATCACCCTTAATCAACACCAAAACCCTAATTAACCCAATTAACCTAATCAAAAGGTTTAAGCCACCATGGTCACCTAAGCATGGTCCAACCCTAGGCCACCATTAGTCCAAAACATGAAACAAGTGTGGAAAATGTTATGTGCACATTTTGCGCAAAAAGCCAAAAAATCCAATTAGCGATTTTTAATCGCAATTAAAACCAACATTGCATATAATCCATCATAAAAACTGTAAAATTTCCACAAAATGCCCAAATTTAGAATTTCCATAATTTTCTCCGGAATTTTCACCATTTATCGGTATTTAGTTATACCGACTATTAAAATATTAATTAAAAATAAATATTAAATTCTAAAAATTTCCAAAAATAATATTTTATTTTTTTGAAATGTTACAGTGACATGGAAATTACCGATGATGATGTGTGTGAGCCGGCAAATAAGTGTACGTGGGATATACGCATCATCAGTAATGGTGCTGGTGTCCTAACATGCAGGGTTCATAATCACTAAAGTAACACCAGTATAAACATGCAATGCGATGAGAACAGCATGAACACAATGGTGAATGTGTAGTAAATGCACATTTAGAATATATATACTAATTACGATTCATACAGTTTATTGTTTGAAATATCACGAATCGGGGTTTTTAGAATAGGTATGACTCGAACCTAATCTAGCATCTACCTAAACACTGAGAGGCTAACTAAGAACTGGTCGGAAGGACAAGAAAATCTTACCATGTAAACCGAGTCGATATACCTAGTAGTCGATGATCCAGCCCCATACCGTCACGTACCGTGTAATATATAGTACGGTATCCTCAAGTCCAGAGTGCGGATCAATCATCAGATATAAACCTCGTACGGTGAAATCCAGTGTACGGCATCCCCAAAATCGAGGGTACGGGTCAACTATCATGAATTCATCATTATTCTTATGGTATCATCACCGAACAATATCATAATCAGGGTATTGTTTTAAAATCTAATACATTCCACTATCATCAAACATATATCATCGTACGAATGAGTACACATCGCCCCGAGATACATTATAATATCCCATCATATATAATATCATACCTCAATCGCATATCAAAGCTCACGGCATCATGCCCGATCATATCGGCTCATCTCCAAGTTTCATACACCATCCTCGTCTCACGGGTATGTGTGTGTGTTGATATATATGTGTATGTATGTATACCTACACTCATACACACACACACATATATACCCATATACACAAGAAATAAAGTGTGCGTGTGTGCGTGTGGGTATGACCATATGTATTCTGTTACTCGCCTCCAAGATACATTATCCTCCGGGTAGTTTTCCTAGATCAATCTAATCTAACCTAAGATCTGCTAAAATACTATACTTGCTAAGTATCCAATAACACCTCCAAGATCATAATTAACATGGTAAGAACACTATTCTATACTTTCGGGGGGTGCTATACGCCATCCACCCGATTTCCCCCGTAGATATACATCTACTCACCTTGATCTTTGCTTGACGAAGTCGATGCCACCATGCTCTTCCCTTGTCGTATCAAGTCCACGCGGATACCTGATGAGTCCAAACAGCCTCGACTAAGTGTGTGTCGTAGTCTTCAAGCATTTCATATAACAAGAATAAAGCCTTCCATCTTCTTGATTATTGAAATAACCATGACCAAGATGGCAAACTGCTCCGACGCCTAAAGACTTTGCTTCTTTTTTTTAGCCCATTTACTCTTCTCTGTGATATTAGAATGTGACGAGTTCCCATTGCATGAAATATACTCATCTGAAGAATCTATGACAAATTTTGTGTTGTTGGAGATATGATCATTGTTTTTAACATGAGCAAAATATCCGTTCAAAGAAATTTGAAGAATAAGTAGTACCTGCTTCCTCAAGAATGCAACCTTGTCAACCAAACCTCTTGTATTTCCTCCCAGAACTTTTTTTCGGATCTTAAATCGACTTCTTTATAAATATCACCGCTCGCTAAATCATCGCTCAATTGGATGCAGTAGAAAGATGAGAAATACAAAAAGAGCACACTGTATGCATATAGTCACTGTAAACAAGCTCATTCCCTTTTTTCCAAATTTCTAGTTTTACCCTAGAATTGGCGGTGTTGTAAGTAGCAACATTTCTCTGCGGCATTCGATCAAACACGTAGAGTGCGGCTTTTGGGATGTTGGATTCGAAGTACATGTTGATGAGGGTGTTGTATTGGAACATGCCAAGGTTCATACAATGGTGAATCGAGAGGCCATGGAATGTTTTCACAAAAATCAAACAAACCTACAACAACCACCACTAAGTATAGATATGGGTTTATCATGAACTGAGATTTGGTTTGCTTCAAGAATCTGAAAATACCTGAAGCGCGGGCAGCAGCTGAGACGCCAGCCCCGCGCCATTCGACTCGATCACCTCGTTCCCGACGGCGACGACCGAGTTCTTCGACGCGGGGACGAAGGGGATCTTGACGGCGCGAGATCAAGATTGCTTGGAGATCTCGATATAGTTGTCGAGTTGGCTGCGACATCGAGGTCAGTGAAGCAGCGGAGCTTGCGCTGGCGGCTGAGGCGGGGTGGCCGAGATCGCCGCCGCCGCCGCCCTTGCGGCTGAAGAACGAGGAGAAATCCTTGCACGGCTTGTTGCGAGAAGAGGTGGTGGGGGATGAGGACAACGACGATGGCGAATTGCTGCTGCTGCTGCCATGCTCGATCCCTCAAGCTCCGCGCCGATCGATGCATCCGCTCGCCTCCGCCTCCGCCGCTGCCATTCTGTACCGATCAAAGCTTGGGTCGTGATCGAAGCGCCAGCGGTGAGGCGGCCTTGACGAGTTGCGATCGTCCTCGATCGATCGGTCTAGAATCTGCGATGGTGACGATCCGATCTCTCTTTGCTGCTGTCGGCGTCTTCATCGTAGGATATCGGCCGCTTCGTCGGGAAACCATCCAAATTGAAGAAGATGGGTTTTTTTTTTGAGGAATGAAGTCGCCACAAAACATAGGAGAAATCACCAACCCATAAACTTAATTAGAGGGTGAGGGTTATTATTAGTGAGCCTCCACAGCCACACCACCCCAGTCACCTAAAATATCCTTCCATTTCATTTTCTTTTTTTAAATGAAGAAACCCCACTTAAATGCAAATGAAGCACTGTTAAATATAAGTGTAGCAAGTGCATGCAACAAGTTTGTATATAATAAACTTTATAATGAAGCACTGTTAAATATAAGTGTAGCAAGCACATGCAACAAGTTTGTATATAATAAACTTTATAATGAAGCACTGTTAAATATAAGTGTAGCAAGTGCATGCAACAAGTTTGTATATAATAAACTTTATAATGATTATAACATGTCTAAATCACATAAACCCTTTCAAAAATCAATATTTGATATAAATTTTCCAAATATTTTTCATACCATCGGTATATTATTATACCCTTTCATTTACAACCAATCTCTATACTTAAAATTATTTGTAATATTTATTATTTTAGTTATTTAAATTCACAAAAAAAAAATTTATTTTTCTAAAATTTTACAATCCTCCCCCTTAAATAAATTCGGTCCCCGAATTTAAATTTAAACCTCTTAAATACTAAAACATTTCAGTAAAATGAATCAAGCCATCGGGGCTCCGATATCATAAATACAATAAACATATCTTAGCACAATGCATGCCCATGAAAAATGAGTATGTAACTCAAAAATCAAAACTCCGTCAAGTCTCAAGCAATCATCGGAGTTATGGTGGAAATACAATATCAAAATCCAATACGAAAAACCAATATGATATACTCAAAATTATAACTTGTGTATAGTAAACACCATTGTAAAACCGTCCAAACATCCGAAAAGAAATACATGCAAAACCTTTTTCAAATCGTCGTGCGATGCGCGTATCACGGCACAAGTAGCGGACGCTCTTTTAAGGAAAAATAGCTATACATATATATATTTTTATTTAACATACACGTCCCGCCATTTTTGTAAATAATTTTGCAGGGTTTCCTTTGTAAAATGTTTCGTGTCATCTCAGCCACATACGAAAATATCGAGTCTATAGCTCATTTTGGAAATCCCTTCGGTAACTATCAATGCATGCAAAAATATATTCAGGTATTGTCCTCCAAACAGTCCTGCTCGGTTACTACACCCTATAGTATATATCATAAAAATGTGACGCTCAGAATGAAATCAATCTCAAATACAGCATACAAAATACTACGTGCATCTGGTGCGCACGGAAATCGAAACCAAATACGGATGCCACGAACATGCACAGAAACAAAACTGAGTGCAACGGGTGTGCACCAAAAACATATGTCAAGTGCAGCGGGCGCGCACGACAACAATATCAGGTGCATCTAATCTGCACAAATCTCGATTTAGTGCATCTGGTGTGCACAAAATCGCATCAAGTGCGCCAAGTGCGTGCAAGAATCTAAATCAAGTGCACATGGTGCACGAAAACATATACCGAATATCAAAATCGAAATCACAGTACGAAAAGTGCATGAAAACTATGCCGAAGCATACGTCAAAATCATGTGCAACCGATATGCACGAAATCAAATCAACATCTTAAAATGTATAAAACCAAATCGAGTGCACTGGGTATGCACAAAACAACATCAGTACAACTGACATATAGAACACGAATAGAGGGTAATGAATGTATACATAGGAAATACCAATCATAAAATGAAATCATCAAAATACCAGAATCCAAACAACGGAAATGTGATATTCAAATCACCACTCGTAAATCGTAACACTGACGTTGATGTGGTCCTCTTTCTTCTGGTGTCGACTGATTCGAACCCGTCTCTTCGTAGCTGTATGAACTGTGCAAAAAATGGATATACTCATATCTAGAGTCTACCAAATAATGTATCCCATCACATGATATCCGGACTACGTTAAACTTTTCGATCGATTCATCAAAGTCCCAAAATTCCCGAGAGCTCAACACTCAAGTACAGTTTAAAAATATCCAGTACATGCCCCAGTATCTGCGGACAAGCCGTAGAAGGGCAAACCTAAACCTCACTAATAGCACCGCGGAACTGCCGCAAACCCTAAGGTTCAAAGGCGTTCTCGTGGTCATTATGTCGAGTTAGGGTTTCATTCTTCTAGAGGGTCCATAGAAATACCTTCATATTCTTCCAAATACCTTAAACTTGGGAAAATGGGTTTCTGACAATCGTTCGACCATTTTTAACTTCGTCTGGACGGCATGTGAACATCCTTCGTCCGCACGCTAAACAATGCATCAATCCTCAAGAATAAACGATACCCTAAAGGTTATCGCATTCGAGCCGCAGCTCCCTCTGCTCGTGTGACCGTGGTAACAGAAACCACAATCCGATATCGACGAAGATAGATCAAAGGAACGAATAGAATACAGTGCAAGGAAATGTACATCCTAAGGCTTCTTAAGCAGAGTAGCGTATCGTAAGTATGCCGTGGATCATACCCACGGTACGTCACTCTACCTAAGTCACCTACTCCATCAACCAAAGGTCACCCTAGACTTATACAAAGGTTAAACCTAGCGTTCTGATACCAACTTTGTCACGACCCGAAAGTACGGAACGTGACCGGCACTTAAATTACGAAGCGTCTAGAGGTGAAACGTAATCTAAGTAAGCCGAAGCCCAGAAATCTAAACCATAGAAAAGAAGAAGTAAAGGAAAACATGTAGAAAAACAAGTTTAAAAGCAACATCCAATTTTCTCAAAAATTTCGGTAGAGTCTCCTTTATAAAAACTGGCTCCAAACGGGTACAAGCAAGAATAATATATATACAAACAATAAAAAGGCATCCTCAAGCAGGAGCTAGCTTTACGCCAACAGGCGAAAACAACCACACCATGCACAGTAATATACAACGCCAAAGGGCGAGGCTCAAAACTCAAAGAAAACAAATCCACCAGATATTATAATAATACAAGTGCGACTCTAAGGTCGAAATAAATAACCGGTCCTTTAAACTTATCAAGTAATACAAGTTTGGTTGATGGAGCTTACTAGATACCAATGAAATAATAAAAGTATAACGGCGGTCCTGATACAAGTGAACCAACCAACCGTGCAAATCACCCTGAATGAAATGATGTGCCAGCAAGCTGCCAAGGAAATCTGTACATCGAACCTGTAAAAAAAATTGGCACAACGGGGGTGAGTTGCCAACTCGTGAGTAGAAAACATCTACGAAAAGAAATCGAATGCACGACGCTGTACTAAGTCATAATAATATACTAATATATTACTAGTCATCTAGTAATGGCAGGGTAATAATCTACGTGTAAGTGCAAATGATCCGTGCTCGTGTCAGTGCCTCAAATAGTAATATGTCCTGTGAATGAGTATATATGCACCATGAATGTAAAACAATCAATCCTGAATTCTGGATATATCTGTATAAGAAATCTTTAACTTTTATCCTGGTAAAATTTGTACAGAAATCTGAAATATCATCGATGAAATCCATGGAAATCCGTGTCAAGCATCGACACAAAACATGTAAATCTCAAATCTCAATATCTCATAGTCTCAATATCTCGGTCTCCGTCAGTCCGGATCGGCCCATATCATCAAATCTCATGACAACGGTCGGTATCCTCCGGATATCCGCCGCGCCAGACATCACCGGTATGTAGTCTTCTCCTGCCAGGCTCATCGTCTACAACTCGATCTTCTTGCCTTGGGGTACCATACCGGGCTCACCATGTACCCGAGACGGTTCATCCACTCCTTGAATCAGGTCTCAAAATCCAACAGAAAACATGAAATCTCATGGTGGACGACACATACATCACGAGAAAACCACAACTTACATTTTAAAAATGATATACTAAGCTTTTATTAAATTCTTGCGGTTTTCCCCCAAAATCCAGAAATCTCATAGAAATCCAAAATCCCAAAATCATGAGTAAATAAATAGTGGGTAACGGCATAAGCCCCACAATACTTCATGATAATATGAATATGTGAATGTACGAAGTATCTATGTAAGAGATGCGATATCTAACTAGCACATGAGAGCAAGCATGCTAAAATATATTTAACTACTAATTGCAGCTATACGACATGAATTAGCTTTTCTAAAGTGTGCGTGACATGGAAATTACCGATGATGATGTGTGTGAGCCAGCAAATAAGTGTACGTGGGATATGCAAATCATCGGTAATGATGCTGGTGTCCTAACAGGCAGGGTTCATAATCAAAAAAGTAACACCAGTATAAACATGCAATGCGATGAGAACAGCATGAACACAACGGTGAATGTGTAGTAAATGCACATTTAGAATATATATACTAATTACGAGTCATACAGTTTATTGTTTGAAATAGCACGAATCGGGGTTTTAGAATAGGTATGACTCGAACCTAATCTAGCATCTACCTAAACACTGAGAGGCTAACTAAGAACTGGTCGGAAGGACAAGAAAATCTAATCATGTAAACCGAGTCGATATACCTAGTAGTCGACGATCCAGCCCCATAGCGTCACGTACCGTGTAATATATAGTACGGTATCCTTAAGTCCAGAGTGCGGATCAATCATTAGATATAAACCTCGTACGGTGAAATCCAGCGTACGGCATCCCTAAAATTGAGGTTACGGGTCAACTATCATGAATGCATCATTATTCTTATGGTATCATCACCGAACAATATCATAATCAGGTTATTGTTCTAAAATCTAATACATTCCACTATCATCAAACATATATCATCGTATGAATGAGTACACATTGCCCCGAGATACATTATAATATCCCATGATATATAATATCATGCCTCAATCGCATATCAAAGCTCACGGCATCATGCCCGATCATATCGGCTCATCTCCAAGTTTCATACACCATCCTCGTCTCACGGGTATGTGTGTGTGTTTATATATATGTGTATGTATGTATACTTACACTCATCCACACACATACATATATATACCCATATACACAAGAAATAAAGTGTGCGTGTGTGCGTGTGGGTGTGACCATACGTATTATGTTACTCGCCTCCAAGATACATCATCCTCCGGGTATTTTTCCTAGATCAGTCTAATCTAGCCTAAGATCTGCTAAAATACTATATTCGCTAAGTATCCAATAACACCTCCAAGGTCATAATTAACATGGTAAGAACGCTATTTTATACTTTCGGGGGTGCTATACGCCATCCACCCGATTTCCCCCGTATATATACATCTACTCACCTTGATCTTTTCTTGACGAAGTCGATGCCACCATGCTCTTCCCTTGTCGTATCAAGTCCACGCGGATACCTGATGAGTCCAAGCAGCCTCGACTAAGTGTGTGTCGTAGTCTTCAAGCATTTCATATAACAAGAATAAAGCCTTCCATCTTCTTGACTATTGAAATAACCATGACCAAGATGGCAAACTGCTCCGACGCCTAAGGACTTGGCTTCTTTTTTTTAGCCCATTTACTCTTCTTTGTGATATTAGAATGTGACGAGGTCCCATTGCATGAAATATACTCATCTGAAGAATCTGTGACAAATTTTGTGTTGTTGGAGATATGATCATTGTTTTTAACATGAGCAAAATATCCGTTCAAAGAAATTTGAAGAATAAGTAGTACCTGCTTCCTCAAGAATGCAACCTTGTCAACCAATCCTCTTGTATTTCCTCCCAGAACATCATCTTTTTTTTTCGGATCTTAAATCGACTTCTTTATAAATATCACCGCTCGCTAAATCATCGCTCAATTGGATGCAGTAGAAAGATGAGAAATACAAAAAGAGCACACTGTATGCATATAGTCACTGTAAACAAGCTCATTCCCTTTTTTCCAAATTTCCAGTTTTACCCTAGAATTGGCGGTGTTGTAAGTAGCAACATTTCTCTGCGGCATTCGATCAAATACGTAGAATGCGGCTTTTGGGTTGTTGGATTCGAAGTACATGTTGTTGAGGGTGTAGTACTGGAACATGCCAAGGTTCATACAATGGTGAATCGAGAGGCCATGGAATGTTTTCACAAAAATCAAACAAACCTACAACAACCACCACTAAGTATAGATATGGGTTTATCATGAACTGAGATTTTGTTTGCTTCAAGAATCTGAGAAAACCTGAAGAGCAAGCAGCAGCTGAGACGCCAGCCCCGCGCTATTAGACTCGATCACCCCAGTTCTTCGACGCGGGGACGAAGGGGATCTTGACGGCGCGAGATCAAGATTGCTTGGAGATCTTGATATAGGTGTCGAGGTGGCTGTGACATCGAGGTCAGTGAGGTGGCAGAGCTTGCGCTGGTGGCTGAGGCGGGGTGGCCGAGATCGCCGCCGCCGCCCTTGCGGCTGAAGAACGAGGAGAAATCCTTGCACGGCTTGTTGCGAGAAGAGGTGGTGGAGGATGAGGACAACGACGATGGAGAATTACTGCTGCTGCTTCCATGCTCGATCCCTCACGCTCCGTGTCGATCGATGCATTCGCTCGCCTCCGCCTCCGCCGCTGCCATTCTGTACCGATCGAAGCTTGGGTCGTGATCGAAGCGCCAGCGGTGAGGCGGCCTCGACGAGTTGCGATCGTCCTCGATCGATCAGTCTAGAATCTGCGATGGTGACGATCCGATCTCTTTTTACTACTCTCGGCGTCTTCATCGTAGGATATCGGCCGCTTCGTCGGGAAACCATCCAAATTGAAGGTGATGGGGTTTTTTTTTTCGAGGAATGAAGTCGCCACAAAACATAGGAGAAATCACCAACCCATAAACTTAATTAGAGGGTGAGGGTTATTATTAATGAGCCTCCACAGCCACAGCACCCCCAGTCACATAAAATATCCTTCCCTTTCTTTTTCTTTTTTTAAATGAAGAAACCCCACTTAAATGCAAATGAAGCACTGTTAAATATAGGTGTAGCAAGTGCATGCAACAAGTTTGTATATAATAAACTTTATAATGAAGCACTATTAAATATAAGTGTAGCAAGTGCATGCAACAAGTTTGTATATAATAAACTTTATAATGATTATAACATGTCTAAATCACATAAACCCTTTCAAAAATCAATATTTGATATAAATTTTCCAAATATTTTTCATACTATCGGTATATGATTATACCCTTTCATTTACAACCAATCTCTATACTTAAAATTATTTGTAATATTTATTATTTTAGTTATTTAAATTCAGAAAATAAAATTTTATTTTTCTAAAATGTTACACCTGTTTACTAGCAGGCTATGGCAGAAATTTCAAGAAGCTCTCGGTACACGATTGAGTTTTAGTACATTTTTCCACCCACAGACAGATGGTCTGTCAGAGCGGACCATTCAGACTTTAGAAGATATGCTTCGAGCTTGCAGCATTGATTTTGGTGGTAGTTGGGATCGTCACCTTCATTTGATAGAATTTTCTTACAACAACAGTTTTCAGGAGACGATCCAGATGGTACCCTTTGAAGCTTTATATGGGTGGAAATGTCGATCACACGTTTGATGGACGGAACTGAGCGAGAGTAGCATTTTGGGACCGTAGATAGTACAAGAGACTACGGAAAAGATTCGGCTGATATGAGACAGAATGAAAGCGGCCCAGTGCAGACAAAAATGATATGCAGATCGACGACGACGTAGCCTCGAGTTTGATGTGGGAGATCATGTGTTTCTTTGTGTATCCCCGATTAAAGGTGTGATGCGTTTCGGGAAAAAGGGGAAACTTAGCCCCAGATATGTTGGACCTTACGAGATTCTGGAAAGAGTGGGTGCTGTAGCTTATCGTTTAGCACTTCCACCGAGTTTTCCCGATGTGCATCCGGTGTTTCACGTTTCGATGCTTCGCAAATATCTTCACGATCCTTCTCACGCGATCCAACATTAGACCTTACAACTTGAGCTGGGTCTATCCTACACAGTGCAGCCAGTCGCCATTCTAGACAGGCAGGCAAAAAAACTAAGATCGAGGGTACTTCCATCTGTAAAGGTTCTTTGGCAAGGAAAGAATCGCGAGGAGATTACTTGGGAGACCGAGAATGCGATGCGATAGAAATTTCCATATATTTTTGAAGGTACGTTTAGTTATGTTTTAAATTCGGGGACCGAATTTTCTTAAGGGGGGAATATTGTAATATTATGAAAATTCAGAAATAAGTAAAATTAATTAATTAATTAATAAAATGTTAAATTAAAAAGTTATTAAAACCAAATAAGACAAATTCATAAGATGTATGTAAAACAAATTAAATTAAAATTTTAGTATGCAACATACATAAATTATAAGTGTTTTAATGTAAAACTTAGCTTCATTTTAAAGTAAAATAGTGTTATATAATAACATAGTGAGTGAAGGGTCTTTGTGTAAAAAGTTAGGAAAGTTGGGCAAACTAAGAAATGTGGGGGTTGCAAGTGAAAAAGGGGAGATAATGTTTTAGTTCAGATTTATCACAAAAATAAAACATATTGGTGTGATATTGTGTTGACACCAGCTCCTTTCATCCACAACAACCACACCACACCTCCTCCTTGCATGAAACCCCCACATCTTGCTTGGTGACACCTCCTCCTTCACCTTATCCTTCCTTTTTGTCACATATAACTCATGTTCAGATCATTTAGCTAGTTTAAAACTTCTGAAAATTCAAAAGAAGGAAAAGAAAACTAGAACAAACTAAGAAGAGAAAGAGAAAGGAGAAGAGAAGAGCTAAATCTAGGATTTCCTCACCATCAAGCTAGGACAAGGAGGTTATGCATCTTGGAGGGTGTTCTTCCAGCAAGTTAATTGTAGGTAAATTCTTAATCATAGTAGGAATTTATTTCTATTAGTAGTTTAACTTCGAAATCAAAATTTCTCTCAAATATCGTATTTTAGTCAAAATTATGCTCTGTTTAAATCTGCTTTAGTATAGAGAAAAATTAACTTAACTAAACAGGACCTAAGTGTTGTATGATGAACCTAGAGAAAACCATAGGAGCATGAACCAGTGGTATTGGATTTTGGCCGGCGACCAATAAGGAAATTCCGGTGTCGCCAGATTTGTAGGGAGCTAGGGTGTTTTGACTTGTTGGGTAGGTCTCTGTGTAGGTGTTTGGTTATTTTGGTATTGTTTAAGTAAGTTAGTTTAACTATATATAAAATCTGGGAGCAAATATCTGTTATAGAATCAAAAATCTAAAATACGACACGGTTAAAACGTAACTTGTTCTGTTTTCAGTCGCGATGCAGCGCTGGTTTAAATTTCAGAAAGGTTGAGTGTTGGATTGTTGGCAATAGTTGTATATAGTGTAGTTAGTGTTAGTGTATATGCCCTAGAGGCCATTACTGTATCATACTAGTTTGTATATTACTTAATGGAAGCTTGGGATATTCACCTTGTATATACAATCTTGCTCAAAATAGTAGTATGCTACTTGGTTTGTTTCTACTTCAATGTGTACATGTGTTTATTTTATTATATCACTTATACGCATTAGTGGAGCCCTTAGGATTTTTGCTTGATTACCTGCGTTGTGATGGCAGTCACACTAGTGGGGGCTGGGTAATCTATAAGCACATCCTTATGCAGGTCCCTAGTCGCAGGACTATCGAGACAGGGCATCGATACTCCGGAGTAGACTAGCGTATGCGCTTCTCATCCCAGCAGGGGAGACGGTCTGTCCCACAGCCGTCAGTACGTCGTACTTGAGATAGTATGCGGGTGCTCGTTGGGTTACGAGTACACTGGATAGGACTCGTCGGGAACTGATTGGTTGGTATTATACCTACCGTCAGTTATCAGTTCCCAGGTGACATGAGTACAGCATAGTCCGCTGACTTGACACTGTCATTTCGCCTCGAGTGTGTTCCCACTGTACTTTGATTACTACCCTACCACGGCTCAAAGGAGTCGTGCAAACAGGTAGTAGTTGGGTGCAGTCCCGAAGCACTTGGAGGCAGTGACGGTTAGACAGGATTCGTCTCTCCCGGTATTGGGGGTTGACATCGCGCTGTGTCTAGGAGAGCCATTACACGAGTAGTCCCTGGCCAGGGCAAGCGAGATATACTGGTAGGCTTCCAGTGTTATCTCAGGGTGTTTTGGGCTTCACTTCGACACGACCTGTACCGCTATTAGGGGACTGACGTTTACCGCCCCCTAGGCCCGCCATGCGATGTATCAGACGAACAGACCGGACTGTACGGAGACTGTCACAGTCAGACTCAGTAGGAGTTCAGATGGGTTTCACCTCGTCAGTCTTCTTGTCGGCATCTACCTGGGGACCGTTATGCACAGCTAGTGCCGCTTGCGGTCTGTGGTTAAACCCACTGCCAGCGTAGTATCGAGTATTTAGAGTCCCTCACAGAAAGCTATTCGCCTTTAGGCAAAAGAGTATAGGTCGCATGGTTTTGCGACAGGGTTCGGTCACATCCGTGCACTTATGCACGTACAGTGTCCGGACAGTTAACACGAGCGGGCTTTGGTTTAAGCCAGATCCTAGTGTACATTTTGGGATTGGTTTTATCTCATTTGTATTCGTGTTCCTCGGAACGCGGATGCGGGTGTGTATGCACAGTTGACAGAGAGACAAAGGCAGAGTATTCTCATTGGGGTTGTTGACTGTTGACTGTTGACAGTGAACTGTTGACCATTGACTTTTGCTTAACCCTAATGAGAATAAGATATATGATTAACATTAATATTAATTAAGTATTATAGCGACATGGTTGTTGAGGGGTTGACTTTGTTGACCTGTTGACTTTGTTGACCGGTTGACTAGGTTGGACTAGTTGACCATCATCATGACAATGGCTATCATTCCATGGCAAAGTCTTTTGCTTGCTTGTTTATTTATGCAAAATGAGTGCATGAAATGATATAGCCATTTTGACTTAAACCATTTACACAATACTTGATTACTATTTTTGTTATGATGGCTTTTGGATTATGAGAGGTGAGAATGAGAAGAGTATGGTTCATTCTATCATTTGCTTTCTTTCTCTTGAGCTCTCTCATTCTCAAGCTCTCCCTCTTCCTCTTACTCTCTCTATCTCAAGGAAAACCATTCTCATGTGTTGAGACTCATTGTCTTAGAGATAAAAAGACACTAAAACATTTCTCTATTCATTCTAGTTCACAAGGCCTAGCAAGCCAAGTGATCTAGTTTCTTCAAAGTTCGAAGAAGAAGCCAAAGGTAGAAGCTTTCGGGTGGATCCATCTTCGGCGCAAGGAGACGACGAGGTGAGGCCGATCCGTACACCGGGAGGAGTCGAAGACGAAGGAGTTCAAGAAAGGTATTGCCCCCTAACCGAGTAAGTAAACTCTTGTTAGGTTGTTAGTTAGTAGTTTAACAAAGATCCGTATTGGTAGTCCATGTTACTACCCTCTTGAAAATCGTTTTTCACCAATTCTGCTAATCGCTATATGTCGATTAGTGGGGGTTATACAAATCTATGATCTGTAATGTTGTTGAAATGTGTATATGAATTCATTGGATTCTCGCGGGTGAATAGCCGGGGGTTGTGAGACGAGAGTTTTCTTTTCTTTCAATTCATGTAAATTTGTAAATTGATGTAATAATTATTTATATGGCCGCACAACCGGGTCGGGGTTGTAGCCGTAATTGTATAATTTCGTTTTACTGTTTTTGCTCCTAGGATAGACCCATGGAGGGGGTGCACAAACTACCGGGTATCCCGAAGTGCCGAGTGGCCTACTCACGGAGTTGAGGGTGGTTGCTTCGCTTCGGGTACTTGGCGGGTAGTTTGCCGCACCCGTAGGGGTCTTGGGTGGGGTATTGGCTATTCACCGCGACCGTGTAATCAGCTTTTCGTTACAGGCTCGTACGAATTGCGGATTCCTAGTATATCCAATGTATTCATCTGTGATCTGAAATGGCTATCATTGCAATATATCTATATATGATATTATTTAGGTGTTGCTTTTGTTTTACAGCCGCGCTAGCCCAGCCCCCGCTCTGTCGTTAGTTAAGTAACCTAACGGGTAATGACAGGGCCCCGTGGCGAATGCGAATGGCATAAGCGTGCGTCATATTTTGGTTGTTTTCTGCAATGCTAGGATTAAATGATGGGACGCATTAAAAGAACTAATGCAAGAAAAATATGCATTAAAAGAACTAATGCAAGAAAATAAACCAAGTAAAAGCCGTTGGAACACTTTCGAAAACCCACTCGGTTCTTTTCAAAACCAACTTTTAAATGCGGAGCTTGAGCCACTCCTTTTAAAAGCTATCTCGTTCCATCGATTATATCAAGTTCACTACGTTCACGGTTTCGTCAAAACCATCTGTAGCCCTCCATCATTTCAGTTAAATATTCGGTAGTATTCAAGCTATGTATTTTGACCTCACGCCAAGGCATAGTGATTGGTAGCTGCAGGATATTTATCTATTGCATAGATAGAATGCGTTGGTTTGAGACAGTCATACTGCCATTTTGGCCTACGTCAAGGGTAGGTACGGGTGGGTTCAAATTAACCTGGATAATGATGGGAAGAACTTGACATGTGACTTATGACATTTTGACCTCACGCCAAGGTCATAAGAGTATAGGGCAAAAATCCACATCGGGAGTTTCATAAGTACCGAAACTTGCTAGCACTGCATACCCTTTGGAGTGTGATGATTCAGGTAGGATTCCTTCAGTTTTGTCACGCGATGATATTTGGGTCCCGATCCTACTGTGAGTATATGCTACTCCTCGGGAAATTTCTCACTTAACGATCAATGCTATAAACCAAGTAGGTGTCTAGAAAGGTGTTAGCGGGGCTACGCCCACAGGGAAAAGAGGTTATTTAATTAAGGAACTTCGCGAAAGCGTTGGAAAACCTCCCTCGAAGTACCGACACCAGCCTGGCCGAACGGTTAAGCAAGAATTTTACGGTGAGATTGATCCTGACTAATTCTTCCTTTTTGGTTTGAGGAGGGATTCGAGAGACAGTGGGAGCCATCCTGTTTAGATAAACTTAAAACCATTCTAAACTTGCAAGTGCATCATGCTGAGTGTTTCTTCTCTCTCTCCTAATTGCAGCGACCAATCGACATGACTGGACTTAAGTTACTTCTAGATAAAAACATACTGACAGGGCCAAACTACAAAGATTGGCTCAGGAATGTCAAGATGGCAATCACTTACGACAAGCTGGGGTATCTTCTTACCACCAAAGCTCCCCCTGTCCCAGGTCCCAAAACCAGCGTCGCGGATAAGGAAATCCGTAAGACCTGGGAACTAGACTGCACGAAGGCCAAGTGCCTCGTGCTTGCCTCTATGGACAACGAACATCAGAGGAGGCACGAGAATATGGACCTCGAATCCATATTTCTCCATACAAAAGAACTGTATGGAGAGCAATCTCGTATCGCAAGATACGAACTGTCGAAGAAGTTATTTTCGGCAAGATTGGCCGTCGGATCATCGGTAGCGGAACACGTGCTTAGGATGATTGGCTATATTGAGGAGCTCGCGGACCTTGGGACCACGTTGGAGAATGAGCTCTATACGGACTTGATTCTCCTGTCCCTTCCATCCACTTACGCCCAGTTTATACTGAACTTCAACTTACAAGAAAAGGAAGTTGAACTTTCAGAACTCCTCAACATGCTGAGGAGCGCAGAGGGCACCCTACAGAAAGGTAGGGAAACATCCACTTTTTTTGTAGGAGGATCTTCTTCTTCTAGGTCCAAGGCGAAAGCCAAGGGAAAGAAGAAGAAAGCCACCGCCAAACCAAGGGGCGGTGTTAGTAAAGTGGATACGAAGGGAAAGGCAAAAGCAACTAAGAAAGTGGGGAAGCTTGTGGATAAAGAAGAATGCTTCTATTGTCATAAGAGTGGACACTGGAAGAAAGATTGCAGGGCTTGGAAGGCCAGAACACAGGAACTGAAGCAGGTTGCGGCTTCAGCTTCAGGTGTGTATGTTATTGAAAACCGTCTTTCAATAAACTCTACTTCCTGGGTATATGATACCGGATCAGGATCTCATATCTGTAATACTTTGCAGGCGTTGAGAAACCGTAGGGTTTTGAAGGCAGGTGACATGACCCTCAAAGTTGCAAACGGAGCTAGCATGGATGCTAAGGCCGTGGGGGACTATCACCTGGGGTTGTCAGATGGACACGTTTTGGTTTTGCGTAATTGCTATTTTGTACCCAACGCAACTTGTAATATCATTTCTGTATCTCTGACATCTAAAGAAGGTTATGAATTTGCGTTTGTAAGTAATGTTGTAAACATTCACCTTAATCAAGTTCTGATTGGGTCAGGTACATTAAGCAATGGTATATACGTATTAAACCAACCACAGATTTTCAATGTCCAGAATACACACAAAAGAAAGTCTCCGGAAATAAATCAGACTTTCTTATGGCATTGTAGACTGGGTCACATCAATGAGAGAAGGTTGACGAAGTTACATACAGAAGGATATTTGAATTCGTTCGAATATCAATCATATGCCACTTGTCAATCCTGTCTCAAAGGAAAGATGACAAAGACTCCGTTCACTGGACACAGAGTAAGAGCGAGCGAGCTCTTGGGACTCGTACAAAGCGACGTGTGCGGTCCAATGTCTACACATGCGCGAAGCGGTTTTTCTTACTTCATTACTTTTACGGATGATTTTTCAAGGTTCGAACATGTCTTCTTAATGAAACATAAATCCGAAGCCTTTGGAAAGTTCCAGGAATATAAGAATGAAGTAGAAAAACAAACCGGCAAAAGTATTAAGATTCTAAGATCAGATCGAGGTGGTGAATACTTGAGTGCCGAGTTCCTGGACTATTTAAAAGAGAACGGAATTCTCTCTCAGCTTACTCCTCTATACACTCCGCAACATAACGGTGTATCGGAGAGACGGAACCGAACCCTATTGGATATGGTACGGTCCATGATGAGTAACGCTGAGTTACCGCGATCATTCTGGGGATATGCGCTAGAATCAGCCGCATACCTTTTGAACAGAGTTCCTACTAAGACTGTGCCTACCACACCATATGAGTTATAGAGTGGGAAGAAACCCTATCTTCAATATCTGAAGATCTGGGGATGTCCAGCTTTTGTCAAAAAGCATCATGCGGACAAACTCGAGACACGCTCAGTACTGTGCAAGTTTGGAGGATACCCAAAAAACACCAGGGGGTATCTTTTCTACCACGCAGAGGAACAAAAAGTCCTTCTTTCTCGTAATGCCCACTTTCTAGAACACCAGTTCTTGGAAAAGGAAATTAGTGGGAGCGCAGTAGAACTGGAAGAAATTCCAGGACCACAGACTATTACTGAAAGCTTAGTAAAACCAGAGGGTTCAAAAGAACAGGACATTTCTACGCCGCTCCGCAGGAGTAGTAGGCAGTCTCATCCGCCCGAGAGATACTACGGTTTTCTCATAGACGGGGATAGAGAGGATTGCATCATAGATTATGATGAGCCTACTAGCTTCCAGCAGGCCGTTGAGAGCATTGACTCGGTAAAATGGTTGGATGCAATGCGGACCGAAATGGAGTCCATGTACACCAACAAAGTATGGACGTTGGACATTGCTCCAGACGGGGTAAAACCCGTAGGATGCAAGTGGATCTTCAAAAGGAAGATTGGTGTAGATGGACAGGTTGAGACCTATAAAGCTAGACTTGTTGCAAAGGGTTTTTGTCAAAGACCTGGTTTAGACTATGACGAAACCTTTTCTCCAGTGGCTATGTTGAAATCCATTCGGATCCTTCTTGCCATTGCTGCATTCCACGATTATGAGATTTGGAAGATGGACGTAAATACCGCTTTTCTAAATGGAAATTTAGAGGAGTATGTCTATATGGACCAGCCAGAGGGTTTCATTCAGAGTGGGAGCAGCGGAAAGGTGTGCAAGTTGCTTAAGTCCATCTATGGACTAAAGCAGGCATCGCGGAGTTAGAACATCTGCTTTGATGAGACGGTCAAAGAATTTGGCTTTATCAAAAATCCAGATGAACCATGCATCTGTAGTAGATTTGTAGCGAGAACTGTAGTATTCCTCGTTTTATACGTGGATGACATTCTCTTAATAGGAAATGACATTCCTATGCTACAATCTGTCAAGGGGTTCTTATCACACAGGTTCTCCATGAAAGACCTGGGTGATGCCTCATACATCCTGGGGATCCGGATCCATCGTGATAGATCCAAGAGGATATTAGGACTTTCACAGTCCAGGTACATCGACACCATACTGAAAAGATTCAGTATGGAAGATTCCAAGCGCGGTAATCTACCGGCTTGTCACGGGATCACCCTTTCCAAAGAGATGTCTCCCAAGAATAATTTGGAGAGGGATCGCATGTCTATTATACCATACGCTTCTGCGGTAGGCTCTATAATGTATGCGATGTTGTGTACCAGACCGGATGTAGCTTATGCACTTAGTGTAGTAAGCCGGTATCAGTCAAACCCTGGAAAGAAACATTGGATAGCGGTAAAGAACATTCTCAAGTACCTGAGAAGGACTAAGGAGATGTTCTTGGTGTATGGCGGAAAAGACCTCCAGATCGAAGCCTTTGCTGACTCCAGCTTCCAGAGTGACAAGGATGATTCCAAGTCCATGTCGGGTTTTGTATTTACCCTCAATGGAGGGGCGGTGTGTTGGAAGAGTTCCAAACAGGAAACCATTGCAGACTCGACGATGGAAGCGGAATACAACGCTGCATCTGATGCCGCAAAAGAAGCCGTCTGGATGAGGAAGTTCTTGAAAGAACTTCAGGTGGTTCCGTCCATTGTTGATCCAATACCTCTGTATTGCGACAACAACGGGGCTATAGCTTTAGCGAAGGAACCCAGGTCCCATCAGAAATCCAGACACATCTTGAGGCGGTATCACCTGATCAGGGAGAATGTGGATCGCCAGGAGATCGAGGTTCGGAGGGTTGCTTCAGAAGATAACACTGCAGATCCATTCACTAAGGCCTTGCCCCAGACTCAGTTCGAGCGGCTGATCGAGATGATAGGTCTTCGATACGCCGGTACATGGCCTTAGTGCAAGTGGGAGATTGTTAGTGTATATGCCTTAGAGGCCATTACTGTATCATACTAGTTTGTATATTACTTAATGGAAGCTTGGGATATTCACCTTTTATATACAATCTTGCTCAAAATAGTAGTATGCTACTTAGTTTGTTTCTACTTCATTGTGTATATGTGTTTATTTTATTATATCACCTATACGCATTAGTGGAGCCCTTAGGATTTTTGCTTGATTACCAGCGTTGTGATGGCAGTCACACTAGTGGGGGCTGGGTAATCTATAAGCACATCCTTTTGCAGGTCCCTAGTCGCAGGACTATCGAGACAGGGCATCGATACCCCGGAGTAGACTAGCGTATGCGCTTCTCATCCCAGAAGGGGAGACGGTCTGTCCCACAGCCGTCAGTACGTCGTACTTGAGATAGTATGCGGGTGCTCGTTGGGTTACGAGTACACTGGACAGGACTCGTCGGGAACTGATTGGTTGGTATTATACCTATCGTCAGTTATCAGTTCCCAGGTGACATGAGTACAGCTTAGTCCGCTGACTTGACACTGTCACTTCGCCTCGAGTGTGTTCCCACTGTACTTTGGTTACTACCCTACCACGGCTCAAAGGAGTCGTGCAAACAGGTAGTTGTTGGGTGCAGTCCCGAAGCACTTGGAGGCAGTGACGGTTAGACAGGATTCGTCTCTCCCGGTATTGGGGGTTGACATCGCGCTGTGTCCAGGAGAGCCATTACACGAGTAGTCCCTGGCCAGGGCAAGCGAGATATACTGGTAGGCTTCCAGTGTTATCTCAGGGTGTTTTGGGCTTCACTTCGACACGACTTGTACCGCTATTAGGGCACCGACGTTTACCGCCCCCTTGGCCCGCCATGCGATGTATCAGACGAACAGACCGGACTGTACGGAGACTGTCACAGTCAGACTCAGTAGGAGTTCAGATGGGTTTCACCTCGTCAGTCTTCTTGTCGGCATCTACCTGGGGACCGTTACGCACAGCTAGTGCCGCTTGCGGTCTGTGGTTAAACCCACTGCCAGCGTAGTGTCGAGTCTTTAGAGTCCCACACAGAAAGCTATTCGCTTTTAGGCAAAAGATTAGAGGTCGCATGGTTTTGCGACAAGGTTCGGTCACATCCGTGCACTTGTGCACGTACAGTGTCCGGACAGTTAACAGTAGCGGGCTTTGGTTTAAGCCAGATCTTAGTGTACGTTTTGGGATTGGTTTTATCTCGTTTGTATTCGTGTTCCTCGAAACACGGATGCGGGTGTGTATGCACAGTTGACAGAAAGACAGAGGCAGAGTATTCTCATTGGGGTTGTTGACTGTTGACTGTTGATAGTGGACTGTTGACCATTGCTTAACCCTAATGAGAATAAGATATATGATTAACATTAATATTAATTAAGTATTATAGTGACATGGTTGTTGAGGGGTTGACTTTGTTGACTTGTTGACTTTGTTGACTGGTTGACTAGGTTGGACTAGTGGACCATCATCATGACAATGGCTATCATTCCATGGCAAAGACTTTTGCTTGCTTGTTTATTTATGCAAAATGAGTGCATGAAATGATATAGCCATTTTGACTTAAACCATTTACACAATACTTGATTACTATTTTTGTTATGATGGCTTTTGGATTATGAGAGGTGAGAATGAGAAGAGTATGGTTCATTCTATCATTTGCTTTCTCTCTCTTAAGCTTTCTCATTCTCAAGCTCTCCCTCTTCCTCTTGCTCTCTCTACCTCAGGGCAAACCATTCTCATATGTTGAGACTCATTGCCTTAGAGATAAAAAAGACACCAAAACATTCCTCTACTCATTCTAGTTCACAAGGCCTAGCAAGCCAAGTGATCTAGTTTCTTCAAAGTTCGAAGAAGAAGCCAAAGGTAGAAGCTTTCGGGTGGATCCATCTTCAGCGCAAGGAGACGACGAGGTGAGCCCGATCCGTACACCGGGAGGAGTCGAAGACGAAGGAGTTCAAGAAAGGTATAGCCCCCTAACCGAGTAGGTAAACTCTTGTTAGGTTGTTAGTTAGTAGTTTAACAAAGATCCGTATTGGAAGTCCATGTTACCACCCTCTTGAAAATCGTTTTTCTCCAATTCCGCAACCCCGTAAGTACCGGGGAAGGGTAGCATGGACTTACAGTTAGCATGTACAACTTGTGTTTTTCTTGATTTATGCCGTATCGGAATATAACCATTTTCTTATACAAGTTAATTTAGTATTAGATTTGAGTTCGGGAGTTTCGGAGGCCGCAAGGAAAGGAAATGGATTGGCGATTCCTTAGTAGATACGACACATTCCGGTGAGTAGACTAAACATCTACCAGGGGATTTTGTATGAATGGCGTGATACGCCCGTAGTTAAGTTTAAATAAAAATAAGGCTTTTGTATGTTAAATTGATCATATGCATTCATATAGACACATATATATATATATATATCGCCATGTTAATAATTGTTAGAACACTGCACAGTTATCGACGAGTTATGCCGCACCTGCACATATCTACACGTTACACTACATCTCGTCAGTATTAACATATCACATATACACTTAGTACTTATTATACTAAATATGATTCCCTTCATACCTTAAACATCTTGAATGGTAGTTATTTTTCATAAACGTTATCATGTTTTATCTCCAAGTATTTGTAGTTCTGATATAAGATGCATTGGATTACTACAGATTTATGCTTTTGAGTTTTTATACACTATCGAAAGGATTCAATGATTTTCATGATTGATGTGACATGTCCACCATGAAATGTCAATTTTTTTATTTGGTTTTGTTACGAACCGGGTGGGGTAGCTATACGGTAGAGGAATTTCTTACGTATATCCAGGCTGGGTGGGGTAGCTATACAGCCGGATTCATGGTGGACCCGTTCAGGGCCGAGGGGCAGGAGCCGCGCTTTCGGCGGGGAGCCTAACGAGGATACTCGATACCGGAGTCAGTGGTAAACACGGCGGATATCTGGGTGATACCGACCGGTGTTATTTGATTGACAGGATCGTTTGGGGAACGATACCTGATGAAACACCGAAGATTTGTGTCGATGTTGGACACGGGAAGAAAATGAACCTTATTTGGAAAATAATTGATGAGATTTCAGTTTTGATTTATATATTGAGTAGTAAAAATTCATGCTTCAACCTGTTAGTATGCATCATATTCATCATTGTTGATATTAGTTCTAGATCGGCATACTTACATTATCAGCCGATATATGTTAGTTTTATTCACTGAGTTGGCAACTCACCCCCGTTATGCCACAGTTCCATGCAGGGGTAGAGTGGACGGTTACCAGCAGTGCAGATCTATTTTTCCCGCTTTTATCACATGTTTTGATAGGTGGGTTACATGTGTAGTAACCTTCTCTTTTGATATTGTATTTTGTACATAGAAAATCTCCATCAGACCACGTACTATGAGTTAGAACGAAAGATGATTATATGTATATTATTTGACAGGTGAGATCGTTGTTATGTAGTGGATATTTCTTTTATTCATGTCTGTGATTCTATTAGTGTCAGATAAGTTGTTAATTTTTATTTCGCTGTTGTTATTCTTGATCCCAACTAGGGATGCAACCAAACTTAACATCTTATACTTGTTTTATGTTGTAATTGCACAAAAACTGTGATTTTTACTTAAAAACTAAAATTTTATAAAAATTCTCGAAAAAGGATTTTGATCTTGGTTTTTCGGCTTACTCGGATTGTATAAATATCTTTAGATATTATACAATCTAAGTGCCGGTCACATCCAAACTTTGGGTCGTGACAAAAACTCTTCCAGGAGTAACTCTTAATCGCAGTGGGTATCGGGATCCAACTATCTCATAGAAAGTATGCAATCTTATTGCAAATTTCAACACTTGAAATTCCCGATAATATTCTGCCCCTAACCACCTATGACCTTGACAAAGGCCAACAAACCATAGGATGCTAGTTAAGTTCAACCCATCATTTCCTAATTGAATTAAACCCACCCGCACGACCCTTGACAAAGGCCAACTGTTGGGGTAAAAATTTGCACCCAAGTTGACCGGGTCAAAGTCGAGGTCAACCCCAAGTAAGCGGGCCTAAGCCCAAGCAAGTGAGCCCATGCCCATGTCGAGCCCCGCTGCCGGACTCCCCCATGACAAAATAAAAAATCATATAATAAATAATTTTGATGTAATTTTTTATTCATGAATGTAAGAAAATGGGCATAAAGCCAAAGTTCTGTAACGCCCATGGCTCATGTGCAAAAGAAATGAGCACATGAGGCATGGGATGGGCAAAATGCCATTTCGTAAAGCCCAAGGGGCCATATGTAAATTTGTAAGCCTATATAAGGAAACATGATGATGAATAAAAAAAGACTTTTTCATTCTCTAAAACTCTAGGGATTTTTGTGCCTCCTTCTCCTTTCTTAAGGTTCTAAACCTTCTCCTTTTTTTGAATTAAATCAAGAGTTTAACTCTTCCTCTTCTAAAAATAAATAGTTTTTCACCACAAAACCCACAAAAGGGAAGCCGGATCTCCATCAGATGTCAAAAAGGGGAGATTTTTAAACCTCATCCCCCTTTTATCCAAGATCCGGCCAATAGAGAGGAGGAAGAAGGAGACCCATCTCCAAAGACCCCATTTTGGGAAAGATCCAAGGCTCAGGGGAGAAGAAAGGGGTCCCCTTTTGAGCATTTACAAGGATTTCTTCGAGTTTAATTCCACAAATAAAAGCTTCTAGGAGTTTAACTCAATATAAAAAAAGAGTCTTTCTTTCTAGGAGTTCAACTCCAGAAGTCAATCTGGAGTATGACTCCCTGTGGAGGGGCTAAGCCCCATTCCCAGCGCCCGTATGCCACGCACGTGTGGCGCCGGCGCCCGACGTCCGTGTGCCACGCACGTAAGGCGCCGGTGCCCGCGTGCCACGCCCTTGAGGCGCCGGCGCCCAGAGCCCGCGTTCCACGCATGTGAGGCGCCCAGCGCCCGCGTGCCACGCACGTGAAGCACCAGCCCCAGCGCCCACATGCCATGCACGTGAGGTGCCGGCGCCCAGCGTCGGCGCCTGCGTGCTGCGCATGTAGGGCGCTGGCCCCCCAAGCGTCCTTTGGACCCTTTTTCCTATATGTATATATATGTGTGTGTATATATATATAGATAGATACAGACACACTCCACACTAAATATACTTCCCCAATAAAAAACTCTGTGGGGCCCTCGATATATCCAAAACCCCTTCAAAACACAACACTACACATTGAGTTCGCATGACCTGTTTGACCCGTCAATCGGAGGTTCCCTCGCTCCAAAGACGAGGGGTAATTAACGGCAGCTTAGTCCGCGGCTGCCGGAGATTCAGATCTCCACAATCAATAAACCCCCACCTACCTTAGGCAGGGGGAATCTGTAGTACGCCTGACAAGAGCGCGCGTATTCCCATCTTAATGGGGTGACGAAAAACACCCTACTGATTCTGGCACACTCGGTAGGATTCTTCTCTCCTCCTATATCCCGGGTCAAGTGTTCATGCAAACTCATTTAACATATATGCCGATGTTTGTACTGAAATAATGTTTTTTCCGGGCAGCAATCAACTTTCAACGACAATGTCTCCTATGATGGATCCAGCTTCTGATGCGACCCCAATTCCGTACGTGGTCAAGATCGATGCCCGTGTGGTTCTCCCGGCAAGTCTTAGTCGACAGTGGGAGGAACTGCTCCGCCAATTTGGTTCCATCAACATCTATCCTGCCGGAAGCGCTCATCTGGCGGAAATCCTGGCAAAACAGGTGGCCAAGCCGGTATTAAGGGGCAAGAGGCTGAATATTGTGATTGCTAAGGCACCACGAACGAAACTTAAGACATTGTCTGAACGACTCTCTTGTGCTCCAGCTGGGGGGAAGACTTCCGGTACAATGGGCAACATCAATTGCTGCGGACGAGCTCAGGCAATGACTCCTACAAATGCACAATCAGGCGTAACTCATAATCCCTCTATCGCCCGGTCTACGGCGGCTTCCTAAAGAGCCATAACCAGCCAAGTGCTCAAAACAGAAAGGTTGAGACAGAAGCGGTATCGAGCCAACAAGAGGGCCAGGACTCCGGCCAAGTGGAATCTTGTGAGATTCCAAGAACAGAGTCATCCTGCGACGATAGCTGAGTCGGCCGTAAAAATCTGCAATTCCTTCGAACCTCTGAAGTGGGTTCAAAAAAATGCAATGACCGCCAGAATCAAGAAGACAGCGGTCCGAACGTTGCTACAAAGAGACGTGTCTCGGCCCTAATAGAAAAAGTATGACACTGTCTCTTCAAGAGTGTACCAGGCACTCTGTGCCGCGTGAAAACAGCGGGGAAAAACCAAAAAGGAAGCATCAGCACCATTCAAGAGTCCGGCCAGGCCAGCCCCCTTCAGTCGATTGCCCATTACCGAAACAGGAGTGTCAAGACAGCGATCCGTGAAATTAGCCGCCGATAATAAAAAGACGGCTGGATATGTTATCTATATGGTCTATATGGCGGGTCGGCACCCCAGCGACAACCTTCGCAGCAAAAGCAAGGATGGGGCCACCACATTCCAAGCGCAATATGGCTTGAATGCAGTTGCCGCTTCCTAAGAACAGCCGCCTCCGCTGGATGATAAAAACCCTCTCGATGAGGATGATAGGCAGAAAGACCACTCAGTCCATGTAGAGTCAAGCTTGGACAGCGAGGAAGAGACAACTTTCCGCCCCAGGACCGCAGCCAAGAGCTGCTTCAAGAGCTTCAAAAACAGCTCAGGAGCAAGGATAAAGAGATGGCCAAGCTCTATTCGAAAATTAATGACCTAACGAACGTTGTGATGCAGCATACGGCTCAAATTGCTCAAGCGCCTCCCAATCATGCAAAAGTCGCTACTCATGAGCCGGATGATGACAATCCGAAGCAGCCGATGCCTGTCCCTTTAGGTCAAAGATTGGTCAAGCCGCACGAAAGTCGGCCACATTCCGCTTCTGGGGACGCCTTGGCCCCAGATAGAACTATCCCACTAACACAAGATCGGATAATGGATTTGGCACCAACAAGGTTAAAACATTGGTAGACGAAGCTGAAGCTCAGAAAGAAATTGGAAGTAGTGGGCAGCCATATCCCGCACAGTACGATCAGATCAAGTTCCCGAGCGGCTATGTCATTCCCAAGTTCTAAAGGTTTGACGGGACGAGAAATGCAAATCAGCACATCGCCCACTTTAAAGCATCGTGCGGAAATACAGGGGGTGATGATGCGCTCCTTCTTCGTCAGTTTATCAATAGCCTGACCGGTGTTGCTTTTGACTGGTACACGAATATACCAGACGGGTCCGTCATTACCTTTGCCTAAATGGAGTCTCTGTTTCGGCAAAGGTTCATGAGTGTCAGTGATAAAATCTCCATTGCTGACCTTGTGAGAACCAAGCCGGGGAAGAATGAAAGAAACACAGGCTTTATCGCCCGATGGCGTAATCTCACAGTCAAGTGCGAACTGCCGCTAGAGCAGGACCAGTCCGTCATCCTTCTCATTGGGAATCTCAGCAATTGGATGGTCCCATTCTTGTGTACAGCAGGCCTCAAGATGTTTCAAGAGCTAACTAAGAAAGTACAAATGCTGGAACGCTCGAAGCAAGAGTCTACCCCGGACTCTCAGAGAGACAAGACTTGGAAAAGCAAGCGGGACGACAACCTTAGAAGCAGGAATTCCAGCAGTACCAATGTCTTCAATGCGTCCGACAATGAAGAAAAGCGAAGGGCAGACAATTCCAAAACCAACCGGTCTCGAAAGCCATTACTGGGAGGAGAAGGGCCTTCCCTAGAGGAGAAAAAGAACAAGGTTTACTCTTTCAGAAGGGACAAGGTCCGCAAGATTTTTAAAGATTCCTTGAACAACGGTATACAACTGCCGGAGTCGAAAAGACCTCAAGAAGAAAAAATGGCCGACAATCCACTGTGTTGCCCGTACCACCGAGTAGTGAACCATGCGATCAAGGATTGTTATATCTTCAAAGATTGAGTCGAGAAGCAGTACAAGGCTGGAAAGATCGAGCTGTCCAAAAGTGTGTTGGTGAACAATCAAGTTGCAACCACTAAATTTATACAGACAGAAGATGAAGCCATATGAGAGCAGACGGCCGAACCCGCTGCCCTGAGAAATGAAACCGACTCACCGCAGCCTTCTTGGAGTAAGAACACATCTAATAAGATGAAGAAGATGCTAAAGCTACTTCAGAAAGAGCCCAGGACGGAATGGGAAGGGCAGAAGAAGCCTACCATTCCAGCTGCCAATGCTCCATCAGTCTCAAAATTCAAAAAGCTCAAGAAGAAGAAAAGTGCAGCTCAGCACGAAAAAGAGTCTGCAGGGATATCGTCCATTCAAAAATATATCGATTCCCTCGAGGACTATGAACAAAAGGAAAGAACTCTAATTCAATTGAAAGATTTCTTCTCTGTAGAAGCGGCTGAAATTCTGGAGGAGTTAGAAGAAGACTCTAATGAGGGGATCCCTATAGTGACCTGCTACGCCATCCATCTGGGCAGCGACTCTGAGGAGGAGCTATGTTTTCCCGAAGAGGACGAGGAGCTCGCCACAAAGGCCAACCAAATCTAGCTCAGAAGAGGAAGGGCTCTATCGCCAAATCAGGGCAATGCCCAAAGAGGGAAGGAAAAACAAGTTGCTAATGAAGAAGATGGCAGAGAACTTGCTAATGAAGATTCGAGTCCTTCCCCAGTGGACTACAATGTCTTGGCTCATCTCCGGAAGCTTTCGTCTCTCCTGAGCATTTACGATGCCTTGGTCCTATCTAAAGAGCTTAGGGATGTTCTCATTCACTCTCTATAAAACCCTGAGCGGTATTAGGCTCGCTTTGCGGAAATTAATATGAAAGAAGCCCAGTACACTCTGCATGTCACCGCAGTCACGTTTAAGGATGAAGACCTGCTACTTAGAATGGCTGAGCATAACCAGCCACTTTACGTGACCGGGTACAGTGATGGAGATCGGATTAATTGCATATTAATTGATCCGGGATCCTCAGTGAACATCATGAACTTGCGGGCTCTGAAGAGTTTGTCAATGGACATCCGACACCTGTCAAGGGAAAGGATTGTCATTCAAGGCTTCAATCAAAACTTCCAGCATGTTCTGGGGTCTATAGCTTTGCCAATCAAATTTGGGGATCTGCAAATTGAAGCTAAGATATACGTGATCGACGCTGACACGTCTTATAAAATTCTGTTGTGGCGGCCGTGGCTCCACGATTACGGCATCGTTCCGTCAGCTCTCCATCAATGCATTAAGTATACTAAAAATGGCGAGGAAAGACGCATTGACATAGACATTCAGCCGTTCGGTGTGCATGAAGTCCGATATGAAGATTCTCGGTACTTTGCGAACCTCCAAGGTGCTGAGCCACAGCTGACCAAAGACAGAACAGCCCCGAAACTCAAAAGCAAGTCTGAGCCGGCTGTCACTTTCAAAAGCAGAAACCCCTATGTGCGTCCACGTTTCGGCAGTGACACTGATGAGTCCGGTGCTGGAAGTCAGTCCTTCCATAAAACTCACCATCATTTCGGTAGCGATTCGGATGAATCTGATACTAAAGGCCCATCCGACAGCAAAATTCGCCCTCGTTTAGGCAGTGACACTGAAGAATCAGAAGAAGAGGATCCGTCTTGCAAAAGCTGTGCAAATTGGGCTATCGTGGGAACAGTGAAGATACGAGAGACCTTCGAAGTTACAGAAGGGTCCCTAGCCGTTACAAGGGTGCCGAAGTAGATGAGCAAAGAGCTCGATGGACTGTCAGTCTCCACCGTGGACCAGCCGGAAAGTTTCTACGTTCCCGAAAGGAAAAGTGGACAAAAGGGCATCCTGTTTTATCGGTCAAATCCTGTTGTACACCCGGACGATCTGTCTGTCGCGTGCCTTCCATATGAGAGAGGCATAAGAGCCGTCCTCAATCCCAAATACTATGCCCCCGAGATGTAGGAATACTTTAAAAAGTGTGGGTGTTGGCTATATCAAACGAACTCTGAAGCGATGTTTTACGAAGAGCTATGGCATCCGCCTCGGGTCCGAGAACTCGTCGATGGACGAATTCGAGATAGAAAGGGCATAGGTTTCATTCAACCTTATTCCAAGGCATGTTATATGATCCTTGTTGGGGAAGCCAGCGAATGATCATATGATGATGACGAGATAAACGAGACAGAAGAAGCTCCTCAAGAGCTCGAAGATGGCGGACAAGCAACCTTCGATGAGCTAACCGAGCTTGATTTGGGAACGCCCGATAATCCAAGGCCGACCTATATCAGCTCACTCTTGTCAGAGGAAATGAAAGAGCAGATAGTAGCCCTGCTGCATGAATTCACTGACTGCTTCGCATGGACGAACAAAGAGATGCCTGGCCTCTCCCTTGAGGTAGCCGTGCATAAGCTGGCTATTTCTCCAGATGTCAAACAAGTCAAACAAGCTCCCCGAAGAATAAGAAGGGAGCTAGAAGAAAAGGTCATCGAGGAAACTTAGAAACTTATCGATGCTGGCTTCATCAAAGAAGAAAAATATGCGGACTGGATCACATGCATAGTTCCAGTGAAGAAGAAAAATGGGCAGATCCGAGTTTGTGTCGATTTCTGGGACCTTAACAAGGCATGCCCTAAAGACGACTTCTCGCTACCGGTCACGGAAATGATGGTCGATGACAACTCAAATTACGAGCTGTTCGCCTTCACAGATGGCTCGTCTTGATATAATCAGATCAAGATGTCACCTGAGGATGAGAAACACACAGCATTTCGAACCCCGATCGGAATATACTGCTATAAGGTGATGCCGTTCGGACTGAAGAATGCAGGTGCTACATACTAAAGGGCAACGACCAATAACTTTGATGACCTAATCCATAAAGTCGTCAAATGTTAAGTTGATGATTTGGTCGTCAAGACAAAAACCAAGGCCGATCACATCCAAGATCTCAGGACCGTTTTCACTAGACTGGGGGAATACGATCTGAAGATGAATCCTCTAAAGTGCGCTTTTGGCGTGTCATCGGGAAAATTCCTGGGCTTTATAGTCCGATATCAGGGGATCGAAGTTGACCCATCCAAGATAAAGGCCATCAAGGAGATGCCCCCAACAAAGAGTCTGACGCAGCTACGATCTTTTCAAGGCAAGCTTGCTTATATACGAAGGTTTATCTCAAATTTATCGGGGAGATATTGGCCTATCTCAAAGCTCATGAAGAATGGAGCTCCATTTCTCTGGGATGCCGAATGTCAAGGAGCGTCCAAAAGCATCAAACAGTATCTGTTGCACCCTCCAGTGCTTGCTGCTCCTATTTCAAATAAACCGTTGATTCTCTATACTTCCGCACTAGATGAATCACTCGGTGCACTTCTTGCCCAGAACAACGAGGAGGGAAAAGAAATGCCTTCTACTACCTCAGTCGAACTTTAGTTGGGGCAGAACACAACTATTCCCCGATCGAAAAGCAATGCATGGCCCTGATATTCGCTGTGAAGAAGCTGAGGCACTATCTGCTTGCTCATCGGCTTATGCTGATCTCCAAGATCGGCCCGCTCAAACAATTAATGACCAAAGAAAGCCTAGACAGTAGAATGGCGAGATGGGCTATAATGCTGCTTGAATTTGACATAATTTATATGTCTCAGAAAGCAGTAAAAGGGCAAGCCCTCGCCGATTTCCTCGCTGCTCATCCTATACCAGAAGGGTCGCCACTAAATTGTGAATTACCCGATGAACAAGTGCTGCACCTCGAGGCTAGGGATCCATGTTGGGAGCTCTACTTCAATGGAGGCTCATTGATTGGTAGAGTTTTTGCGTGTTCAAGTTTATTACCGCAATCAAGACGGTTTCTCTTGTAGCTAGCCGGTTGAGTACGGGTCGTCCGTAGGGAGATGGGAATCTTTTTCTATGTGCTTTCACGAGTTAAGTCCAAATGTCCAGGTTTGTTTTTGTTAGTGTATATGCCCTAGAGGCCATTACTGTATCATACTAGTTTGTATATTACTTGATGGAAGCTTGGGATATTTACAGTTGTATACACAATCTTGCTCGAAATGGTAGTATGCTACTTGGTTTGTCTCTGCTTTAATATGTGCATGTGTTTCTTTTAGCATATCGCTGATATACATATTAGTAGAGCCCTTAGGATCTTTGCTTGATTACCAGCGTTGTGATGGCGCTCACACTCGTGGGAGCTGGGTAATCCATAAGCACATCCTTATACAGGTCCCTGGTCGTTGGACTATCGAGACAGGGCATCGATACTCCAGGGTAGACTAGCGTATGCGCATCTCATCCCAACGTGGGAGACGGTCTGTCCCACAGCCGTCAGTACGTCATACTTGAGATAGTATGCGGGTGCTCGTTAGGTTACGAGTACACTGGACAGGACTCGTCGGGGACTGTTGGTTGGTATTATACCTATCGTCAGTTATCAATTCCCAGGTGACATGAGTACAGCTTAGTCCGCTGACTTGACACTGTCACTTCGCCTCGAGTGTGTTCCCACTGCACTTTGATTACTACCCTACCACGGCTCAAAGGAGTCGTGCAAACAGGTAGTTTTTGGGTGCAGTCCCGAAGCACTTGGAGGCAGTAACGGTTAGACAGGATTCGTCTCTCCTGGTATTGGGGGTTGACATCGCGCTGTGTTCAGGAGAGCCATTGATTAGTCGAAAATATTGCATATTTCAGCCGGCAATTTCCTAATCATTTGCATTCATTTAGAAGTGTACGGTATTCATATTTCACATATTAGCAAATCTGTCGCAAAATATCATATTGCATGTATAAGACTATAATTGACCGCATTTCATGGCATCACATCATTTCTAAATTGCGCAACACTTGTTTTGAGATCTGTGTAGAAAAATCCAGAAGAAAGGCCACAATTTATACGGTACTGATCAAGTATTCCGCCAACTCAATGATTTCAATTCTGGTATCAATCCAAAGGGACAAATACAAATCAACATATCAGATAAAGGCCCAAGTATCAACCCAAGACTACACCAGGAGAACCAAGCCCCAAGGAGCCTACTTGGCCGCGGAACCGCGGCCTAAGCCGCCTTGTGCCGCGGTTCCGCGGCGGATCTGCCACGTCAGCACCAAAACTTTGCACCAAAATTCTTCATTCAGGGCCCACATTCAGCTCATGTACTTCAAGTTCCAGAAGACTCCAGAGGCCTCTGCCAGATCAGCAAAACCCTTGTTCCTACACTAAACTAAGCCTTGTATTCTAGAAACTTCTCCCTAAACCGTAGCTTAAACCCTAAGCTAAGCCTAACAAACTCCTTCTAGAAGCCTCAACAAACTTTTGGAGGGAACTTCTATTTCAAACTCAAGGCTTAGGGTTTGGGAAATCTATAAATAGGACCCTAGGCTCACTTGTAAAGGGGGCATTGAGTATTCATTCATTGAAATTGATTGATCCATTCACTCTCTTTCTTCTTCCACAAGTCTAGTGAGAGGACTTGTGTGAAACCCTAACCCTAATTCCAATCAAAAGCCAAGATCCCGAGTACCCATCAAGAAAGAAGCCTTGCAACCTTTTATGAGCCGAGCCGATCTTCAACAGAGCAAGTGGTCCAAGCCGATCCGCGACTCACGGAGCCGAGCGACGCCAATTCAACAATTTAGTTCTTCCTCTTGTAGTTCTTGAGCGACTGTAATCAAATTGTTGATATAAATAAAAGGTGATATTCTTTTATCTTGTTTTCTTTAAATTCTTCCATCATAATATCTTTTCAATTCTTGAATGTTTTCTGTGTGATGATGTTTGAGTAATACTCCGCTCGTCAAGGAGTCGAGACCATCAATAGAATGATGATGTAGTATATCTTAAATCAATTCTTGAATCCTACGAGTTTTGTAAACCCTAGCAAGTTCAAGAATCGACGACCCAATTTGTTGCGATGCTTTCTTGATTGATATCGCTCGAGATTGGGGAGTTACGATCGTTTCTTGAAATTGCTAGAGGCTAGAATGTGAATGATATCTACGAAAGAACAAGGGTTAAACGATGAAACCCTAGTTTCATCAAGAAAGCCCTAACTCTCGTCGATCATCATCTATCTAGTATCAATCCTTCGAAGGACAAGAACACGAAATCTTGAGATTACATCACGTCTATAGATCCGATCGATTCCTACGAGTCACATTTAGATTCTTGACATTTTTGGTTGGAAATATCATCAAAACACCGATTCTTGATTTGTTTATCAGTTTCTTGATTCTTGATTAAACATCGTGACACCTGAATCAATCGATAAATTCTTGAATCATGTTTTCTTTTCCTTTCGATTAACTTTTCAATTCAAACAAATTAAATACAGAAACGAATCGCACAATCCCTGTGGACGATCCGCACTCGCTTACGATCTACAATCGACACCGTAATTGATTACGGTCAAATATAATTCTTTGATTGTGAACTTTATTCAATATTACCGATGTAAGTGCACGGCGGCGCCCCGGCCGTCAATCCGACGGCCAAATGCGGAAGCGGTGATAAACTTAAATTTTTCTTGAACTGGCAAACCGCCGCGCACTAATACCCGGATCGAACCATTAATTAGTCCTAGCGAACTACAAGAAAGGGAATAGAGATATACCGACGATCCAAGTCCTCCGGTCTTCTCGTCATCGTCCCGATCTCCTGCGGAATGTCCCGTCTCCTCCTCGTCGCCGGAAGTGCAACACATCGCCTACTTCTTTTACGGGCTCCCACCTCAATGCCGAGGCAACTCGGGCACGAAGCCGGCTACTCGACATGCCCAAGATTCGCTGTAGAATGTGTGTAGAACCATGTCTCACTTTGGGGTAGTGGAATTGCCATTGGTGGAGGGATTGAACTTGGAGCTTTTTGGAATGATCTTGTGGGATTTTTGCAACCTCAAATGAACCAAAATCCCACACACAAAATGTTGGACAGCCCACCCATGAGAGTGGCCGGCCATCCTCATTAAGGTGGTGAGAAGAGAATGAGAGTGAGGGAGTGATATGATAAAAACAAAAGATCAAACCACAACCATAATCAAAGGAGAGAGAGAAAGGAATGGTTATGATGTCAAGTAAAGATCACAAGCAAAACCAACACTCATCCAACCATCATCACCAACCTCATCATCAACAACCATGATGATTTACAAAGTCAAGCCATGATGGAAAAGAAAGAGTCAAAGGATGGGCTCCATCATGAAACCATCATGATACAAATATAAGCAAAGAACCCCCTTCCAAAAACTTATTTGCAACAATGCAAATAACCCCTCCTCCACCAATGCCTATTTGCAACAATGCAAATAAACCCTCCTCCACCAATCTTCGGCCAATGAACGATACAAAGGAGATTGGCCGAAACGGAAAGCAAACTGGCAACTCCAGAAAACTTGTCCCGTAATAAATTACAGGAAAACCCCGATACTGTGCATACACACCCGCATTTGTATTCCGACCGAAATACAAATGCAATGAGACAAAGTCTACACTGTACTATACTAGGATCCGGCTTAAACCAAAGCCGGCCAGTAATATCCGTTCGATCTTGATCCGTGCAATACCGCACGTATCTGATCGAACCCTGCCATATAACCATACGGCCTGTAGTACAAACTGTCCGATCCTGATCCGTGCAATACCGCACGTATTTGATCGGACCTTGCCATATCTCCATACGGCCTCTACAACCTTTCGCCCGAAAGCTGAGTAACACAATGTGGGGGACTCTAAAGACTCGTCAACACCTTGGTTGTGGATTTAACCACTAGCACGTTAGAGGTATAAGCCAATACATAACGGGCTACCAGGTATTGACCAAAAGGGACGTCTGTGAGCGAACTCAGCCTGACTCCCTACTGAGCCTGTCAGTGACAATATCCGTACAGTCCGGTCCGTTCGTCTATGAGCATCGCATGGCGGGCCTAGGGGGTTGGTAAAAGTCAGACCCCCAAAAGCGGTACAAGTCGTGTCGGAGTGTAGCCCAGAACACCCTGAGATACTACTGGAATACCTACCAGTAAATCTCCTTGCCTCGGCCGAGGGCTTCGTGTAATGGCTCTCCTAGACACAGCACGACCTCACCCCCAATACCGGGAGAGACGAACCCATGAAGATACGCTCACTGCCTCCATGTGGCTCGGGACTGTACCCAACTAAAACCTGTTTGCACGACTCCTTTGAGCCATGGTAGGGTAGTAATCAAAGTACAGTGGGAACTCACACGAGACAAATGACGATCCCCAGGTCGATGAACTAACCTGCACACATGTCACCAGGGAACTGCCATCTGACGTCTGGTATATGACCAACTAGCATGTTCCCGGCGAGTCCTGTCCGGTGTACTCATAACCCAATGAGCACCTGTATACATCTTAGGTGATCCAACTGACACCAGTGGCTTGTGAGACCGGCCACCGCCCCTCGTCGAGGTCTCGACTGTATACACTAGTCTACTCTGGAGTATCGATGCCCTGTCTCGAAACTCACACGACTAGGGACCATTTAAGGATATGCTTATAGACCCCAGCTCCCACTTATATGATCGCCCTCATACTGCTGGTGGTCAAGCAAGAATCCTAGGGGCTCTACCAACGTGTAATAGCGACTTGTCAGGTCACCTAAAGCAGTACACGATGATAAAGGTAAACCAGATAGCATACTATCATCTCGAGTAAGACTGTCCTACCGGGATAGGTCCTCCATCAATCATTGCAATCACGTACCTGTGACCTAATAATTGACTCTGAGGGCACTATCTCCAACAATCTCCCACTTGCACTCAAGGCTAATTATTGCGATGTCGCATACTCACAGCCCGTGTGATACCGAACACCCAACTCCTCTACTAGTCAGTCTCACAAAGCTCGTTTGCGAAACTATTGCGTTCGAGGAATAGCCTTAGTGAGTGGATCCGCTTTGATGTTTCTCTCTATGTCTCTCTATATCTCAAGTTCGCGGAGAAACCCATCTCCCGAAATGAGCAATACTTGTCTTAGAATGTGTCTGGATGTCTGATGGGACCTAGCTCATAAATGAACTCCAAATCCAAACTTCTTAGACTGTATCGTCAACTGAACTTAATCAGTATCCTGCGCCATGCCTCCCTCAGTATTGCCTTGGACCACCTGTCCAAAATACTGCCCCTCGTCAGAAGGAAAAACTATAACTCTGACAACCTCCTTGTCGTCCATGTCACCTTGGAAGCCTGGAACGATAACTGTCTCCTGCATGAGGCTGTCGTTATCATATCCCTAGAACATCCACTTATGTTCTAAAACTGCTTCCGACTGTTTCTCCAGGATTGGATCAATGTCAACTTATTGCATCTAGTGCAAGAACAATATCTGGTGTGGTACTTGACATCTCATGATTGACTCAATTGCCTGAGCAAGTGATCTGCCAATCATGCACATCCCTCTCCCCTTTAGTCTGTAAGACACCTTTAGAGAGGGTGACTCCATCACCTGCAGGTATACTACCGTGCCAGGAGTCGTCCATTCTAAAATACCCTTAGAATGCTGTCCAAGTACCCAGATTGGGAAACTACCCAAATCTAGATCTAAAACCATAGATCTAGTAGCCAGTATGTCTGATATAAAATCCATTTCCTTTGTGGAGAAACCACTGTATGACGACCAAAGTATAACCGATTGTAGTTTAGGAGTTTCTTTTCCTACCCTGTGTATGTCATCCAAATACCAGGATATTACACCCTACTACCTTCTCAACAGATCCATCCCCTATTCTGATGAAGTCAAACCTATGACTGTCACGTCAGAAATAGATGATCTATCTCCGCTACATCTGGTTTAGTCTATAAATAGACATAAGCTACCTGTCCACCAATGCTTCCGCTGCTCCCACTGACTACGACAACCCTCTGGCAGAGTCATATAGACGTACACTTCTAAAACTAGTTTAGAACGACGCTATACTCATCCTCCCGCCGGGTCTCGCAGCCTGGAACAACAGCAATGGTAATATTGGGTAAACAAGAACTTCCCTGTCACCGTCCTTGAGGCTACCGTAGTACCTCTCGGGTGCCTGAAGTTACCCACCTTATCTGCGGAGTAGCCAATGGAATGTCAAACCAGATTGAATCTTTAGGTTCCTTATCAAATCGTTTGTGGTTCTGGAATCACTTCCAGTTCTACCATACTCCCACTACTGTTTACTGAAAAAATCCATTTTTAATAAAACTGTGGCGAGTCTAGAACAATATATCTATTGTTCATCCAGATGGTAGAAAGTCAACCCACAAACAGCCATTACAGAAACGTGCCTTGAGTTGTCCAGTGTCTGGTTTTAATCATAAACCGGACAACTCCCCGTACCTTAACAACGTTAAGATATGAACTGTTCTATATCCAATAGAGAAACAGAGGCACAGATTTAATTGAACCAGATTCAAATCATGCAGCAGTCTCCAGTGCATGTCAACTTAATGGAAGGAGGCCGATCAGCGTTACTCAACTTAGGAATGCTTCCAATTATGAGTAACCTGAAAGAGAAGCAATTTCTCTTTATCATTACTATCAACTGAATACCATACACAAGTATCTACATCTTCGATCACTTTGAAGAATCCCGATACTTGCTATACCTGGTTCTCTACTCTATTCAAATACCTATAACTTCTCAAAATTCGGACCCTGTGTTTCCACGAAACACCTGTCTAAAAACTAGAGAAGTCATAAGTAAACCGAATATAGTACGACGACTAACCCCTCTGTCCTGATGGACCCTGGACATCATACAATACTCTGTACAAGTCCCTTGAGTCTGTTAACTCATTCATTGTGTGTCGTAGGTTGAAAACTGTACTTATGGTCAAGAAGAATTACACCGCTGCTTAATGCTCCTTACCTAACCATCCACTGATATAGGTAAATGTCGTAGACATAATTTCAGAAAGGTATATCTCACTCTATGAAAATAGACGTACAGATATATCAATTTGAAATTGGTGCATAACTGCGGATATTCAAAACCAAATATTTGCCAACCGGCAAACAGCCCAGGTGATTTCCTCAAATATCACCGATTGTAACGAATCCCGATATAATGAGGATGATCACCCAATTCCCAATAACCTACTCCCACTCATCATCTGTAAAACCATACAGATGTGAGAATCATACCTGGTAAATACATACCCTGGAGCAAGTGTCTAATCGGGAAATCAGTTTTCCTTTAACAGTACACAGTGAGACTGAAACATCGAAATGTTTCGATGGGGTATCCTGGTATTCCTAGTAATGCCTCTACCATTATCCAGATTCACAACTGTAACCGTATATCTCTTTGCCACCTCTCCAAATCCCTTCTTATGTCTTTAGTCTTTACCTTCTGCACACCCCTTTAGGCCAAATGGTTTTCTTCCTTCCCTACCGTTCGGCACCAGCCTATGGTTTGGAAGAAAATTATCCAATAAGCATAATGGGTGTACTGTCCCAATCCTAGGAACACTCGCAATGAGAGATGGTGAAGATAAAAGACAACCAAATAAACCTTATTCCTATTTCTCCTGGACCAGAATCCATCCCCGAACTGGAACAAGTTCCTTTCGAGTTCGTATATAACCATACGATGGAGTATCCAATAAACTGTGGATCTTCGTAGTGATACGGAGTGTCCTGGAGAAATACAAAGGTGATGTGGGAGTGGTAACGAAATATTTGGTTTGGTCGTGAATATCTGTTGCAATTTACTTTGCCCTCTTACTAATCCCTTGCTTTGTCTGAACTTAATACCTTCTGTACACCATCGTTAGGCTAATTGGTTTTCTTCATTCCCTACCGGTCGGCGCCAGCCTAAGGTTTGGAAGAAGACTATCCAATTTGCGTAATAGGTGTACTGTCTCGTAAACCAAGGAGTACTCGCAACCTGAGAGAAGGTAAAAGGAAAAGACAACTGAATAATCCTATCCGTTTTCTCCAGAACCGGAAACCATCCTCGAATAAATTCTTTCGAGTTCGTATCTAACCATACGATGGTTTTGTCCAATGGAAGTGGACGTTCGTAGTAAAACGGGGTGTCCTGGAGAAAAGGGTAAAAGTAGGAGTGGCAATGAGGTTTGCAACTGTGACAATCCAAAAGCCAGTGTTTAAGAAGGTTCGGTTAATTTGGTCACTGAGTCATAGTCTTAGGGTCGGGTCAATGGTCGCTGCCAAAGAGAGAGAGAAAAGAAACACTCAGCGTGCACTCTAACCTAGATCAGAATGGTTACCAATTTATCTAATCAGGAAACCTCCCACTGTACCTCAAATTCTCCTCCAAACCTGAAAGAAGAATTAGTCGGGATCAGCCGAGGAGTATACCAACTCATCAGTGGGAATCGGGATCCAACTATCATCGCATGATAACGTGACGGAATCCGTTCACATCATCATACTCCAGATGGTATGCGCATATCTGACAAGTTTCAGTTCTTTTGAAACTCCCGATGTGATTTCTGCCCCATGCTCTTATGACCTTGGCGAAGGTCAACAAATCATAAGTCACATGTCAAGTTCTACCCGTCATTATCCAGGTTAATTTGAATCCACCCGTACAAGCCCTTGACGAAGGTCAACAAGGCTATACGACTGTCCCAAACCAACGCATCTATCTATGCAGCAGAAAGGTAACAAGCAGCTACCATACACTATACCTTGACGAAGGTCAACAAACATAGCATGAATACTACGTGCTACCCGTCTGAAACGACGGAGGGCTACGAATGGTTTCTGGCGAAAACCTTTAACGTAATGAACTTGATATCGTTGAAGAAACGGATAGCTTTTTGAAAAATATAGTGACGAAAACCGTTGCTAAAGAGGTCACTCCCGGTGAAGGGATCTCGGCTCTTTCCCCGTAGAATGGGGTGCAGGATATTCCAACTGAATACCACGGTGCAGAGCAAAAGTAATCGGCTATAGTGAAGTTAATGCCCTGACGCAAACTTTTGTCCAAGGGGTCACTCCCGGTGAAGGGATCTCGGCCCTTGCCTCGTCGACTGAGGAGCAGGATATTCCAACTGAATACCACGATGCAAAACAAAAGTGAACGTCCTTGCAATAACAGCTTTTTGAAAAGTGTTCCAACAACATCAGATTAGGTTTGTTTTTAACTTGCATTGATCCGAATCAATGCAGTCCCATCAATTGATCACACCAAAAAGAACGAAAATATACTGATGTACGTATATGCCATCCGCATTCGCCACTGGGTCCCGTCATTACCCGTTAGGTTAGCTAACTAACGACAGAGCGGGGACTGGACTAGCGCGTATGTAAAACATATACAACATCTACTAATATATATACCAATATATTATATTCGCTCAAGGCGTGAATAAAATGCAACATCACAGAAATGTACAGCATCACAGAAACAATACAGATATCTGGGATCCCCGGGTTTCACAGAGCCGCTGAAACCCGACGTTCCCCTGGTCGTGTGGATAGCCTGTGCAATGAAATCCTAGACCCCTACGGGCGCGGCAAGTCACCCGCCAAAACCTGAAGCGAGGCAGCCCCCTTCAGCGCCGTGAATGGACCACCCAGCACTTCACGGAATCCGGTAACTTGGGCACCCCTCCTGGGTTAACCTGTACCCCCTACGAGTGCGGCGAATAGCCCGCCAATTCTAGAGTGAAGCCCTTTCCGTCTCAATGCCGTGAGATGCGGGCTTGTTGCCCTCCAGAACCCGGCTATCCGTACACCCCTCCGCGGGGTAATCCTAGTACAGAAAGTAAAATATACATACAACGGGTACATCGACCGCAACCAGGTCGTGCCCCAAAATAATAATACAAACAGGGAGTGACGGCAGTCCACATGTCGGACGCTCGCCCCGCAATATCAAATGTACATAATATAACAAAAACTGTACTAGCATTGCATCCAGGCTATCCCCACGACCGATCCGCAACATCACAGCAAAAACAGAACATCAACGTGAAAGTCACGTTCGCAAATCCGTCTAACCGGGCTATAGAAGTTAGACCGGATTTACCGATCGAGTGACATTCACGGTCGCAAATATAATGTAAATACTGTGAAATAATGTGTTTAAAATATATCCGATCGATCAAATTATAACAAGTGGGCCCCCAAGCAATACTGTAGCAGGTCAAGAAATTCTGGGCCCAATGTCATTATTCCAAAACCCCAATTTTAACCCCAGAAGCCCACTGTAAAAACCCGACCCACTGAATCCTTCATACTGCGGCGGAACCGCGGCAACAAGTAGGGTATTGCCGCGGTTCCGCGCTCCCCTGAAGAGATTAGTGTCTCGAATTTTTCCAGCACTCTTATATCCTCCAGTACACTAGTTTTATGCAACCTGAAAAATTTTTCGACACCAAAAATTTTCAACAGAAAACTGATGCGGGCAAAAATGCGGTTTTTGGAATTTTGATCGATCGAAAATGCAAACACATTAAACCAAGCTAGACTAAGTTAATGGCGAGGCTCTGATACCACTGTAAGTGCACGGCGGCGCCCCGGCCGTCAATCCGACGGCCAAATGCGGAAGCGGTGATAAACTTAAATTTTTCTTGAACTGGCAAACCGCCGCGCACTAATACCCGGATCGAACCATTAATTAGTCCTAGCGAACTACAAGAAAGGGAATAGAGATATACCGACGATCCAAGTCCTCCGGTCTTCTCGTCATCGTCCCGATCTCTTGCGGAATGTCCCGTCTCCTCCTCGTCGCCGGAAGTGCACCACATCGCCTACTTCTTTTACGGGCTCCCACCTCAATGCCGAGGCAACTCGGGCACGAAGCCGGCTACTCGACATGCCCAAGATTCGCTGTAGAATGTGTGTAGAACCATGTCTCACTTTGGGGTAGTGGAATTGCCATTGGTGGAGGGATTGAACTTGGAGCTTTTTGGAATGATCTTGTGGGATTTTTGCAACCTCAAATGAACCAAAATCCCACACACAAAATGTTGGACAGCCTACCCATGAGAGTGGCCGGCCATCCTCATTTAGGTGGTGAGAAGAGAATGAGAGTGAGGGAGTGATATGATAAAAACAAAAGATCAAACCACAACCATAATCAAAGGAGAGAGAGAAAGGAATGGTTATGATATCAAGTAAAGATCACAAGCAAAACCAACACTCATCAAACCATCATCACCAACCTCATCATCAACAACCATGATGATTTACAAAGTCAAGCCATGATGGAAAAGTAAGAGTCAAAGGATGGGCTCCATCATGAAACCATCATGATACAAATATAAGCAAAGAACCCCCTTCCAAAAACTTATTTGCAACAATGCAAATAACCCCTCCTCCACCAATGCCTATTTGCAACAATGCAAATAAACCCTCCTCCACCAATCTTCGGCCAATGAACGATACAAAGGAGATTGGCCGAAACGGAAAGCAAACTGGCAACTCCAGAAAACTGGTCCCGTAATAAATTACAGGAAAACCCCGATACTGTGCATACACACCCGCATTTGTATTCCGACCGAAATACAAATGCAATGAGACAAAGTCTACACTGTACTATACTAGGATCCGGCTTAAACCAAAGCCGGCCAGTAATATCCGTTCGATCTTGATCCGTGCAATACCGCACGTATCTGATCGAACCCTGCCATATAACCATACGGCCTGTAGTACAAACTGTCCGATCCTGATCCGTGCAATACCGCACGTATCTGATCGGACCTTGCCATATCTCCATACGGCCTCTACAACCTTTCGCCCGAAAGCTGAGTAACACAATGTGGGGGACTCTAAAGACTCGTCAACACCTTGGTTGTGGATTTAACCACTAGCACGTTAGAGGTATAAGCCAATACATAACGGGCTACAAGGTATTGACCAAAAGGGACGTCTGTGAGCGAACTCAGCCTGACTCCCTACTGAGCCTGTCAGTGACAATATCCGTACAGTCCGGTCCGTTCGTCTATGAGCATCGCATGGCGGGCCTAGGGGGTTGGTAAAAGTCAGACCCCCAAAAGCGGTACAAGTCGTGTCGGAGTGTAGCCCAGAACACCCTGAGATACTACTGGAATACCTACCAGTGAATCTCCTTGCCTCGGCCGAGGGCTTCGTGTAATGGCTCTCCTAGACACAGCACGACCTCACCCCCAATACCGGGAGAGACGAACCCCTGAAGATACGCTCACTGCCTCCATGTGGCTCGGGACTGTACCCAACTAAAACCTGTTTGCACGACTCCTTTGAGCCGTGGTAGGGTAGTAATCAAAGTACAGTGGGAACTCACACGAGACAAATGACGATCCCCAGGTCGATGAACTAACCTGCACACATGTCACCAGGGAACTGCCATCTGACGTCTGGTATATGACCAACTAGCATGTTCCCGGCGAGTCCTGTCCGGTGTACTCATAACCCAATGAGCACCTGTATACATCTTAGGTGATCCAACTGACACGAGTGGCTTGTGAGACCGGCCACCGCCCCTCGTCGGGGTCTCGACTGTATACACTAGTCTACTCTGGAGTATCGATGCCCTGTCTCGAAACTCACACGACTAGGGACCATTTAAGGATATGCTTATAGACCCCAGCTCCCACTTATATGATCGCCCTCATACTGCTGGTGGTCAAGCAAGAATCCTAGGGGCTCTACCAACGTGTAATAGCGACTTGTCAGTTCACCTAAAGCAGTACACGATGATAAAGGTAAACCAGATAGCATACTATCATCTCGAGTAAGACTGTCCTACCGGGATAGGTCCTCCATCAATCATTGCAATCACGTACCTGTGACCTAATAATTGACTCTGAGGGCACTATCTCCAACAACCGACACATAGAAACATATTCGCTTATTTCAATTTACACAAACAAGAAATCATTACAATCAAATGGCGCCGTTGCCGGGGACTATTTGATTTGATACACAATCGGAGAATTTATTACGATCAAAATGGCGCCGTTGCCAGGGATCGCGCGCTAATTCGTTTCATATTATAGTTTGAATTGAAAGATTTATTCCATTGTGATTTTTGAGATCAAAATTCGTGCAAACCGTAAACGATTTGTTGTGGTTCATTGCAAGGAAATCTGGAGCTGTTTGGCAATTGAAGAAAATTTTTGGGATATACCAGAGAGCATAGGGAGTCTACAGAAGCTCCCTGGTGAAGTTTTGTGCAGTGATCCCATCATTCAACCGCGGAAGCGCGGCATAAGGAGGGATTCGCGGCGGAACCAGGGCATCTTGGGGGGATCTCTGCAAAATTTTTGTCTCAGGTATTTTCTTACCTTCTCCTCTCTCCTCTTTTAGCTCCAACTAACAATTTTCTGCAGGTTTCTTTGCAAATAATCGCAGCGCCGCAAAAGCAAAATTAAATTTGTACGTGATTTTGATTTCTTGGTTGTTTGCATTCTAAATACGGAAATTAAGGGGCACGGCCAAATCCAAATTAGGTGGGGATTTCATTACCCTTCCTAGGCCCCGAAAACCACAAAACTTGCATCCGCATTGACCCACATTAACTAAAAGAAATCTAGAGAAGACTCTAAGGACTGTCGCGCTCAATTAGGACAAGAGAAGGCCGTGGGTAATTCATTGCTTATCCGAGTTTTCTTGTGGTGCCTAAGGCGAGTGTGTCTAAGGCTAGTGGTTTTTAATTAGGCCCACTACTTACGTAGTGGAGTACCTTCCCACTTACCTGGCACTTATCCGGCCACAGGGGGACAAAGAGGCAGTGGAGGATTCTGTCCTGCGACTTGTCTTTTGGCAGTTAGGAGCGGTCTAGAGCCGGACCTAGGTGACCACTAGATTCTAGGGTTTGTGTGCTGCATTTGTTTTGTCGCATCATTTTTTCAAAAATCCGTCCCTTTTTCAAAGCAAACACCGCATTCATTCATTACCCCTAATTATAAGTCAACGCTGCCACTTGTACTAACCCTTTTTAGTGCAAGATAGGCTGGACACGGGATTCTAGTGCCCGTTTAGTCCGCGTGCCCTTTATCGACTCCGAAGTCGATATTTCTCCATTTACCTTTTCTTTACCCACTACCACACCCACACCGATGGATCCGAATCCATCAAACTTCTTTAACCCTAATCTGCCGCCGTCCGTTGGTGCGCAGAATCCACCCCGCATCTCTCTCCAGGAGAGGTGCTACCCTATTCGAGGTCCTCTTTCGACCTGCTTATCCACACCACCAGCCAACGGGGATAACTTTGAGATTAAGCCCCAGTATATCAATCTTTTACCCAAATTTCACGGACTCGAGACTGAGGACGCTTACGTTTTCATTACCAAATTTGAAAACGTATGCGCAATGATGGGTACGTCACAACTTTCAGTGGATGCTATGCGTCTACGACTTCTTCCATTTACATTGTGCGATATAGCCGAGAAGTGGCTATATAACACTACCGCACACTCTATTACGAATTGGGAAGAATTCGTCGCTGCATTCCTTAAGAAATTTTACCCAATACAAAAGACAGCTCGAATCCGTAGCGAACTGAATCAATTTGCCCAGCTCCCTGCTGAACCATTCTCAAAATGCTTTGAACGTTTCAAGGATCTATTGGTTCAGTGTCCTCATCACGGCATCCCAAGATGGGAATTGTGTCGAATCATTTATGAGGGCATTAACCCAAACACTAAACAGAGCCTTGAAAACATGTGTCAAGGTACTTTTATGACCAAAGATGATGGGGAAGCTTGGAAGTATTTAGAAGAGTTCGCTGAAAAATCACTACAGTGGGAGAGTGTAACCCAACCATTGAATAGGAGTGGCGTACACCAAATAGATGTGTCCATAGGTGTTCGAGCTGAAATGGCAGCAAAGCAAAAGAAGCTCGACGCTATGGAACACAAATTTGCAGCAGCCTCCCTAAATCCAGTGTCGCTCCCCAAAACTGTTTGTGGGTGCTGTTCTGATCCGTTTCATTTAACGGAAGAATGTCCATTAAACTCTGCGTTTCAAGGTCACGAGCATTCTAATGCCGCATTTCAAAGACCTAGAAACGATCCATATTCTTCCACGTACAATCAGGGGTGGAGGAATCACCCGAATTTCGCTTGGAACCAAAACCAATCTCAAAACACGGTTCCAAACATGAATAATTTTCAAAGGGCTCTTCCTCCACCACAACAGCAACCCCTTCAACTCACTCAGCACCCCTATCAGTCACAAAATTTCAAAAATCAGGTCAACACTCCTGCACAGTCTAATCTTATGACCTGTTCTGACGAGTTCTCCCAATTCACTCAAACCATGAAATCACTTTTGTCAAATTTCATAGAGGTTTCGGCTGAGGTTAGATCTTCCTTCGGTGAGATAAAGAAAAACTCAGCGTCCCAAGCTGAGGGTATCAGAACGATGGAAGCTGATATCGTACGACTTAAAGCCGAAATGTGTGCGAGAGAAAAAAGGGAAACTTCCCTCTCAACCCCTACAGAATCCTGGGCATTACAATGTAAATGCCATCACAACGTTGAGATCGGGAAAAGTGTTGAATAATCATGTCGGGGAAGGTATTGATGATATTGAAAATCATATCAACACCCCGGCTGAGACCTTTCCACACACACACACTTCTCCTTCTGATCCTTCTTCTTCTACCACACCACTTTCTCGCGAGCCTATTCTCCATTTCCCACTAGGCTCGACACCTCAGTATAGCCCTTCTAGTTCTCCACAGACGGTCCCCACACCTTTTTTGGGATCTCGTCTACCCCCTCTTTCTTCTCCTATGATGGACCCAACGCTTATTGCGAAAGCTCCTTATCCGAACTGGTTAAGGGGTAATAGAACGAGTCCTCATATGGAGAAAATTATGGAAATGTTCAAACAGGTTAACATCAATATCCCTCTCCTAGATGCAATTCATCAAGTCCCCGCATATGCAAAAATTCTTAAGGGCTTGTGCACTAGGGAGAGGAAGACTCAAGTGCCGAAGAAAGTCTTTTTGGCTAATAATATTAGCACTGCTTTTATACCCCAGCTACCAAAGAAACGTAAAGACCCAGGATGTCCTACAATATCGATTTCTATTGGGGGTAAAAACATAAATCGTGCTCTTTTAGACCTTGGCGCAAGTGTTAACCTCCTTCCATATTCTGTCTATGAGCAATTAGGGATTGGAGAGTTGAAACCTGCTCACTGCACTCTCCAAATGGCAGACCGTTCAATCACCAAACCACGGGGTGAATTAGAGGATGTGTTGATAAAGGTCGGGGAATTTGTTTTCCCTGTAGACTTCATTGTACTCGACACACAGCCTGTAGCAAACCCCCGGAGCCAAATTCCGGTGATTCTGGGTCGTTCTTTCCTTGCCACTTCCAACGCTGTTATAAACTGTAGAAATGGTTCAATGAACTTATCATTTGTAAATATGACTATTGAACTAAATATCTACAAAGTTGGAAGTCAGCCATCAGAACCCTCTGCTCATATTTTAGATGTGTGCTCTGTCCATGAGATCGCTCCCGATAGTTGTGGAGCTGAGAATCTTTGCTTTCTAGATCTCGACGACATTAACACATCTCTGCTTGATCTTATTGAGGACACTTTACCTACACTTGAGTCCTGCACTCCTGACTTTTCTCCACCCGAGTCTGTATCTTTCACAGGCTCTGAGCTTCTTTGTAAATCCAAAAATCACTCAATGATCCAACCTTCTATTATTTCTCAGCCTGAATTAGATCTCAAAATTTTACCTTCTCATCTTAAATATGCATATTTAGGTGAGAATGAGTCTTTACCGGTTATCATTTCCGCATCTCTTGCATCAGAGCAAGAAAATGCACTTTTATCGGTATTGAGATCTAACAAAGAGGCGTTCGGTTGGACCATGGCGGACATCAAAGGGATTAGTCCCTTGATAGTTGAACATCATATACATGTGATGGATGATGCCAGACCAACCCGACAACCACAGAGACGGTTGAATCCTGTCATGAAGGAAGCGGTCATGAAAGAGATCGTCAAATGCTTAGATAATGGTATTATATACCCCATCTCCGATAGCCAGTGGGTGAGTCCTATACATGTCGTTCCTAAGAAATCCGGCATCACTGTAATTACCAATGAGGCAAATGAGTTGATTCAGACACGCGCCCAAACTGGGTGGCGTGTATGTATTGATTATAGAAAACTCAATGCTGCCACGAGGAAAGACCACTTTCCTCTACCATTCATTGATCAAATGCTGGAACGCTTAGCGGGACGAGAGTATTATTTTTTTATGGACGGATACTCAGGCTATAATCAGGTCCCCATCGCCAAAAAGGATCAAGATAAAACCACTTTTACTTGTCCTTTTGGTACCTTTGCTTACAGTCGCATGCCCTTTGGGTTATGCAATGCACCCGCTACCTTTCAGCGGTGTATGATGGGGATATTCTCTGATATGGTGGAGAATTTTCTGGAGATCTTTATGGACGATTTCTCGATTTTTGGAGACTCTTTTTCTGATTGCCTAGCGAATCTTGACGCTGTTCTTACTCGTTGCAAAGAGAAGAACTTGACTTTGAACTGGGAAAAATGCCATTTTATGGTCCAAGAAGGAATAGTACTTGGACATGTCATTTCACAGAAAGGCATTGAGGTTGACAGAGCTAAAATAGATGTCATTCAAAACATCCCTCATCCCAAAAGCGTCAAAGATATTCGATCCTTCCTTGGCCACGCAGGATTTTATAGGAGATTCATTAAGAATTTTAGCAAAATTGCTAGACCTTTAACTCTTCTCCTGGCCAAGGATACGACCTTCCATTTTGACTCGGACTGCGAGACAGCTTTCGACTCACTTAAACACTCACTCAGTTCAGCCCCCGTGTTATCATAACTAAACTGGGACTACCCCTTTGAGATGATGTGTGACGCATCTGATTTTGCAGTAGGTGCAGTCTTAGGACAGCACATCGAAAAGATGCCACACGTGATATACTATGCAAGTAAGACCCTGAATGATGCGCAAATCAATTATACAACCACCGAAAAGGAACTTTTAGCGGTTGTATTTGCATTAGAAAAATTCAGGCCTTACTTAATTGGCTCACCTATATTTGCGTATACTGACCATTCCGCTTTAAAACATCTTCTGGCGAAGAAAGATGCAAAAGGTCGACTAATACGTTGGATCCTTCTGTTACAAGAATTCGATCTTTTTATCAATGATAAGAAAGGATGTGAAAACGTAGTAGCTGACCATCTTTCACGCATCTCTTCTTCCCCTGTGACCCTGCCGATCAATGATTCGTTCCCTGACAAACAACTCTTGAGCATATCCGCTGAACCATGGTTCAGGGATATTGTGAACTATCATGCCACGGGACTAATACCGAGCGATTGGTTAAAACAGGACAAATACCGTTTTCTTTCCCAAGTAAAACACTTTTACTGGGATGAGCCCTATTTGTTTAAATATTGTCCTGATCAGATCATTCGTCGGTGTGTCCCGAATGAAGAGTTCAAGCGTGTTCTTTCATTTTGTCATGATCAGGCCTGTGGGGGTCACTTTGGTCCAAGAAAGACAGCGGAAAAGGTTTTGTAATGTGGATTTTATTGGCCGACCTTATTCAAGGACGCATTTGACTATTGCAAAACCTGTACACAATGTCAGTATACGGGTAGAATATCCCAGAGGAATGAAATGCCTCAGCAACCCATTCTGGTTGTTGAAATATTTGATGTTTGGGGCATTGATTTTATGGGTCCTTTTCCCAACTCCTTTGGGAATTTGTACATATTGCTGGCGGTTGATTATGTCTCAAAGTGGGTAGAAACCATTCCATGTCGCACTAATGACAAGAAAGTTGTCATTAAGTTTTTGAAAGAGAATATCTTTTCGCGATTCGGACACCCACGCGCCATTATTAGCGATAATGGGACACATTTCTGCAACAGATCTTTCGAGACTCTGATGCGAAAATACTCAATCAACCACCGACTTTCTACACCCTATCATCCCCAAACGAGCAGGCAGGCTGAAATTTCAAACAGACAAATCAAACTTATCCTGGAGAAAACTGTTGCTAAAAATAGAAAAGACTGGTCGACCAAACTGACGGATGCTCTTTGGGCATTCAGAACTGCATTTAAAACCGACCTAGGAATGTCTCCATATAGGATAGTGTTTGGAAAAGCATGTCATTTACCCGTCGAGATAGAGCATAAAGTATTGTGCTATAAAGGAAATAAATTTTGATCTAAACCTTGCTTGCATCTTTCGGAAGCTGCAACTTAATGAGCTAAGCGAACTCCGCGATGAAGCTTATGATAACGCAGTAATCACAAAGAATAGGACTAAGGTTTTTCACGATAAAAACATTTTGAGGAAAACATTTTCACCTGGTCAACAAGTCCTTCTTTATGATTCACGATTACACCTTCACGCGGGTAAGCTCCGATCTCGATGGAAGGGACCTTTTGTTGTGCGGTCTGTATACCCGCACGGGGCAGTAGAAGTAGAAAATGTTAAAAACGACACCTTTTTCAAAGTGAATGGATATAGACTTAAGCCGTATTTTTCCACTGACCCCACGGAGGAGCTCTTGTTCTTACAAGAGCCAGTTTATTTGGATTAAAATTCCTCCGTCTCACCTTCATGTCCAGTATATCACTGCATCATCTTTTGAATGAAGGTGAGTGAAAAGAATAAGTTTGGGGGAAGTTCTTCACTTATATGTTTTGCCCCCACTAATAATTCCTCCCAGACTTACAGTTTTTGTAGGTATAGCGATTGGCAACAGTGAGGACACTGTTGAAAACAAGTTTGGGTGAGCTTTGTGCTTATTTTTGCATCATTTACATATCATCTGCATAAGCACAAAACATTTCTTTAAAAATCTATAAAAATTTAAAAATTTTCAAAAACAAACAAATATTTAAAAATTTTCAAGTATAAAAATAATTTTAATATTTACACTTTTTTGTACATAAATAAGATAATGAAAGTTTAGATAGTGAAAAATTACATCCATGAGATTAGAAAAATTTAAGAAAACTAAGAAAATTAGAAGTTTTCTTATACGAACTAGTAATAAGTAGTTATGAGCCGTTGTCCCAAGGGTTAGTAAGATGAAGGACGTCACTAATCTGAGGATAAAACTAAGTCTGAAAAATAGTTTCTATTCTGGAAGCCAAACATTTTGATCGTTGCTACCCTGCTATTCGCACTTACACACATCTTAAAGCCTGGGATAGTAGAAGATTCCTTGAAATGCTCTTGTCTTAAAGCCGATGTATGAAGGAAATAAAAAGAAAAAAAAATAAAGAAAATATAAAATGGTGAGAAAAATGGACACTGGTTTTGTTATCACCAAGGGCAATAAAAAAATATATAGCAAGGGTGCTTCTTCACCCATTGCCCTAAGGCCAACTGGTCTGGGAGTCACTGCTATGCCTGAGGTGGTGCAAGACGAGGAAAATACACCAAGTAAGCAAGCACAGGAGTAATCGGTCGGTTAGTACCTCAAGAAGTATTAACGGTCGCATGAAAGTGTGTGAGCAATCTCATCTAAATATTCATTAATTAAAAAGTACTGAGGCTGATGGGCAAGAGTATGATAGCTTGAATTGAATTCTCCGGGTGTAGGGATGTCCTTACACACACGCAGGGTGATATGATCGATGTTTGGAAGAAAGATAGGAATGAAGAATAAGATGATGTTTTATTGAGGGAGGACGTAATTTCTAACATCTTTTCATGACCATTAAGATAGGGCTCATGACAACCGAAAAGCTAGCTTAGTTGGAAACCCTAATTTTCAAGGGTTTTCTTTTACAATTCTTGTCTTTAAATGTAATATTCATGATCTTCCTTTTATTATAGGATTTTATGGGTGCAATCCGCTGAAAACCCTCAGGAGACAACACTCCTCCTACTAGGGACACCTAGAGGTTTAAAGGCTTATTGCACGTGCTTAGTGCAATCGTGTTTCCTACGAAAGTGTGCTAGTTAGTTTTTCTCTTTCTTTATTTTCTCCTTCTCTTTTTAATAAAAACAGTTCGCTCGAGACGATCGAAATTAAGTTTGGGGGAATTTGATTAGTCGAAAATATTGCATATTTCAGCCGGCAATTTCCTCATCATTTGCATTCATTTAGAAGTGTACGGTATTTATATTTCACATATTAGCAAATCTGTCGCAAAATATCAGATTGCATGTATAAGACTATAAAACCAACACTATAAAGGAAATTGACCGCATTTCATGGCATCGCATCATTTCTATATTGCGCAACACTTGTTTTGAGATCTGTGCAGAAAAATCCAGAAGAAAGGCCACAATTTATACGGTACTGATCAAGTATTACGCCAACTCAATGATTTCAATTCTAGTATCAATCCAAAGGGACAAATACAAATCAACATATCAGATAAAGGCCCAAGTATCAACCCAAGACTACACCAGGAGAACCAAGCCCCAAGGAGCCTACTTGGCCGCGGAACCGCGGCCTAAACCGCCTTGTGCCGCGGTTCCGCGGCGGATCTGCCACGTCAGCACCAAAACTTTGCACCAAAATTCTTCATTCAGGGCCCACATTCAGCTCATGTACTTCAAGTTCCAGAAGACTCCAGAGGCCTCTGCCAGATCAGTAAAACCCTTGTTCCTACACTAAACTATGCCTTTTATTCTAGAAACTTCTCCCTAAACCCTAGCTTAAACCCTAAGCTAAGCCTAACAAACTCCTTCTAGAAGCCTCAACAAACTTTTGGAGGGAACTTCTATTTCAAACTCCAGGCTTAGGGTTTGGGAAATCTATAAATAGGACCCTAGGCTCCCTTGTAAAGGGGGCATTGAGTATTCATTCATTGAAATTGATTGATCCATTCACTCTCTTTCTTCTTCCACAAGTCTAGTGAGAGGACTTGTGTGAAACCCTAACCCTAATTCCAATCAAAAGCCAAGATCCCGAGTACCCATCAAGCAAGAAGCCTTGCAACCTTTTATGAGCCGAGCCGATTTTCAACAGAGCAAGTGGTCCAAGCCGATCCGCGACTCACGGAGCCGAGCGACGCCAATTCAACAATTTAGTTCTTCCTCTTGTAGTTCTTGAGCGACTGTAATCAAATTGTTGATATAAATAAAAGGTGATATTCTTTTACCTTGTTTTCCTTAAATTCTTGCATCATGATATCTTTTCAATTGTTGAATGTTTTCTGTGTGATGATGTTTGAGTAATACTCCGCTCGTCAAGGAGTCGAGACGATCAATAGAATTATGATGTAGTATATCTTAAATCGATTTTTGAATCCTACGAGTTTTGTAAACCCTAGCAAGTTCAAGAATCGACGACCCAATTCGTTGCGATGCTTTCTTGATTGATATCGCTCGAGATTGGGGAGTAACGATCGTTTCTTGAAATTGCTAGAGGCTAGAATGTGAATGATATCTACGAAAGAACAAGGGTTAAACGATGAAACCCTAGTTTCATCAAGAAAGCCCTAACTCTCGTCGATCATCATCTATCTAGTATCAATCCTTCGAAGGACAAGAACACGAAATCTTGAGATTACATCACGTCTATAGATCCGATCGATTCCTACGAGCCTCATTTAGATTCTTGACATTTTTGGTTGGAAATATCATCAAAACACCGATTCTTGATTTGTTTATCAGTTTCTTGATTCTTGATTAAACATCGTGACACCTGAATCAATCGATAAATTGTTGAATCATGTTTTCTTTTCCTTTCGATTAACTTTTCAATTCAAACAAATTAAATACAGAAACGAATCGCACAATCCCTGTGGACGATCCGCACTCGCTTACGATCTAAAATCGACACCGTAATTGATTGCGGTCAAATATAATTCTTTGATTGTGAACTTTATTCAATATTACCGACACATAGAAACTTATTCGCTTATTTCAATTTACACAAACAAGAAATCATTACAATCAAATGGCGCCGTTGCTGGGGACTATTTGATTTGATACACAATCGGAGAATTTATAACGATCAGCCATTACACGAGTAGTCCCTGGCCAGGGCAAGTGAGATATACTGGTAGGTTTCTAGTGTTATCTCCGGGTGTTCTGGGCTACACTCCGACACGACTTGTACCGCTATTAGGGGACTGACGTTCACCGCCCCCCTAGGCCCGCCATGCGATGTATCAGACGAACAGACCGGACTGTACGGAGACTGTCACATACAGGCTCAGTAGGAGTTCAGATGGGGTTACCTCGTCAGTCTTCTTATCGACATCTACCTGGGGACCGTTACGTACAGCTAGTGCCGCTTGCGGTCTGTGGTTAAACCCACTGCCAGCGTAGTGTCCAGTCTTTAGAGTCCCACACAGAGAGCTATTCGCCTTTAGGCAAAATGAGTAGAGGTCGCATGGTTTTGCGACAGGGTTCATTCTCATCCGCGCACTCGTGCACGTTTGTTGTCCGGACAGTTTATACTAGTGGGCTTTGGTTTAAGTCGGATCCTAGTATATGATTTGGGATTGGTTTATTTTTCTCATTGTATTCGTGTTCCTCGGATCACGAATACGGGTGCGTATGCACAGTTGCTTGAGATAGAGGGAGAGGACTTTGATTAGGGTTAATGACCATTGTCATTTTATTAACCCTAATGCTTATGTGTGTATTATGGTTAATTGATATTAGTTTAATATAATTGTGCATGGTTATGGTTGTTGACCATTTGACTATCTTGACTTGTTGACCTAGGTTGACACTTTGACCATCATCATTTCATTTGGAAGATGCTCTTTGATCCTTGCAATTTGCATTAAAAATGAAATGATAATGGTCATGTCTTGATTAACCATGACAATTATCTAGCTAATTATCAATTTATAATAATTCACACATATATGTGAGAATGGTTGTTTATTCTCCCATTCTATCATTTACTTTCTCTCTCTTGTTCTTCCTCTCCCTCAAGCTCTCCCCTCTCATGTGTTGAGAAACACTTGAGCTTGAGAAAAACCTCTTCTTGATAATCTCTACTCACATCTAGGGTTCTAGGATTAGCACTTCTAGCACCCTAGTGTCACGACCCGCAGGGTACGGACGTGACTGGAACTTAAGTTTACGAAGCGTCTCAAGGCGTCCGTAAAATAAGTAAGCCAAGGCCCAGAACCAAAACCAAATAAGCAGAAGAGTGAAGAAAACCCAATCAATTGAAAGCGAGTTTATCAAATAAGCCATATAAAACCCTTTTTAAAATCAATACCAATTTTTCCGAAAATTTCGGCAGAGTCTCCTTTGTAAATACTGGCCCCCAAAATGGGTACAACAAGAATATATATGAATCCAACAAATAAGGCATCTCCAAGCGGGAGCTAGCTCTTCGCCACAAGGCGGTCACAAATCCCACGCAATATAAAGCAACAACATGCGAAATAATCATAATGAAGCATAAGAAAAACATCATGTCGGCTCAAGTGAGCTCGACCCCAAAATACAGCATAAAAGTCCACAAACCTCACAGTCTCATCTCTAGGTCAATATACAATAATACTGGTAGATACAGTAGATGGAGTGCACTAGATACAAAGAATATACAAGGTGGTACAAAATAATGATATAACCCACCTAAGAGCAAAACCTCGAGTCCAGGCAAAAGAAAAAAGAGCGCCCGCCGCTACTGCACTGACGGAGCGAACCTGCAAAAGGCTATGGCACAACGGGGGTGAGTTGCCAACTCGTGAGTAATAAATAACATCTACACAGGCTATCGAATGCATGCACACAAGCATCCTAGCATCTCAAATACAGGTAAGGCAGGACATAATAGCAGGTATGTATGCAATATGAATATACTAGCATGTATGAATGCAATGCGAATCAACTCATGATCTGAATGTGTAATTATAAGAATCATGTTTTTCCTTTAGGAATCCCTTTTAAAATACCAGCACAATACCAATAGAATCAACAAGAACCTGTGTCTAGCAACGACACCTCAAAACTATCACAAATCTCATATATCCATGTCATAGTATCTCTGGCCTCAGCCATCCGGCTGACCCAGCTCAATATCAAAATCTCATCATCTCGCGGCCACGGTCGGTATCCTCTGGATATCCGCCATGCCAAACAGTCACCGGTAGGTAATCCGTCCCCTGTCAGGCTCAACGTCAACACCACATTCATCTTGCCCCGGGGTACCATACCGGGCCCACCATGTACCCGTGACGGTTCCTCCACTCCTCGACACGGATCTCGAAAACCACATCAAACTCATGGTGGACGACACTTACATCACTAGAAAACCGTAATTTACATATTTTAAAAATATAATAAGTTTAGAAATTTTGCGGCTTTCCCCCAAAATCCAGAAATATCATAAAATCTCAAGAAATCCTCATAAGTGCATATGTCAATGATAATGAATGCATATGGTATCAATAATCAAGTTGCGATGTGTGATTAATAGATTAGGCATGAACAAATAATATGATGAAGCACATGCACATGAATAGCAATCCTACGATTTCATTTTAAGGAATTAAAGCAATAGCGTGAGTTTAAGTATCAATTATAGTAAAAGGTTTCAATTTAAAGGTTATCTAGTGTGGTGGCATGGCAATTACCAGGGTGTGTGTGTAAGCATGAATAGTGCTCGTGCTGCATATAAAAACCCTGGCAATGGTGCAGGTGTCCTATAAAATGGGTTCGCATATGTATGTCAATATAAGGCATGGATGCAGCAAATAATCATATAAGTATTACACCCCTAATTACCAACATCACTAAGAATCTTTTAAGTTACTAAAACTATCGGGCGACTTGCGCCATCCAACGATAGTCCCCCGTAGATGTTACATCTACTCACCGGAATCCCTAGCTAGCTGTGTCCAATCACCGCTTTCCCCTTTCGAGCCGCGTCTGACGTCTCTGCGACCGAACCTGGAATTTACATCAATACCAAACATAAGGTACATATCAAGAATGACGCATACCCCAAACGAAAATACCATAGTTCACAAGCTAGGTACAACGTGCACAAAGTGCGCGGAACACACGCGAAAATCGCAAAACTAACTAAAAATCGTCGATTTGGTCGCCCGGCAAAACTAAAACCCGACTACTCAAAAATCCGCACTCACACATCCTAAAAGTCATAGGATATGCCAACAATATAATCTAGGTATCGCAATTAATTCTTCACAATAATATAATAAAAACCTAGTAAGCTAGAAGTTTGCAAATTTGGTGCAAACATCGACAATTAGTGACAAAATTAACACAATCCAACACAACAATCCAAACTAACCCACTAGCTAGCCATTACACTAATTTTAAATCATTAACTAAGCTTAAAAACATAATTTCCATAAACAAAACCTTTCTTGATTTTCATAATTAGCAAACTTAAACCAAACTATACATGAAAAACCTTAATTTAACCCTAGATTTTAGCCTAATAAGCAAGTTAACCACTTAGATTAAGGTTAGCAAAATACTAGATAGCAACATAAATTTAATTAACTAAATAATGGTTTCAAGAAACCCTAATTTAATTTTCAACCATTAACTAAAAAAAAACTAGATTAGGATTAACACTAAAATTAACACTAAACAACTAGATTAAAGAATTCTAACCATATCAACTTAAAAGAGTAGAAATTATACCTCAAATTTTATAGATCTAGCAAGAAGAATTTGCCTCAATGATGGCCTCATAGCACCATGATTCCAAGCAAGAGAGGCCAAAGAGAAAGGGGATGAAGAATGGGGTTATTTTGTGAGGTTTAAATTTGGAAATTTGGAGCAACTTGATGAATTTTTGAACAAGATGAAAAGAAAAATGATGAAGAGGGGAGGGGCTGCAGATTTCGACCAGAGAAGGGAGAGGGGAGGGTGTGGGGTGTGTGGGAAAGTCTTGGTCAACTCCTACCAACCCACCAAAAGACCATACCTAATAAAAAAATCCAAAATCCTTAAAAAAAACACCTCTTTTCTACACAAAAATGAAGTCAAAGAGGCAACCATTTTTTTTTTCTTGGGTTGCTGGAAATGGGCCGGCCTAGGGCTGAGGGAAGAGAGGGAGGGGTTTTACAAAAGAAATTTTATGCAAAAAGACCCCCTACAAGTCAAAAATTGCAAGTTTAAGTTTAAATTCAATAAATTTCGTTTTCCATAATAAAAATTAGTTAAAAATCAAAATAAAATACTAAAAATTTATGTTACAACTAGATTTTAATTAACATTAATTTATAGCCTAAATTTAGCCCAATTAAATTTGTATTTATCACTAATTTAATGTATTTTCATACCGGCATAAAATAATATTAAAAAGTTGAAAAATAGGGAAAAAATTTTAAATGACCAAAAATTAATAAGTAACTCATTAGCTACTAAAAACAAGCAATTACTTATCCATTTTAGGTATAATTAGTCCTAAACTGCAAAATAACGAGAAAGACGGTTTTCGGAAAAATACCGAATTTTCACCGATTTTCAGGAAAACACCAAAACGACTTTTCAAGGCGCTACAATCTTCCCCCCTTAAAGAAATTCGGTCCCCGGATTTAAAAAAAAACTACGCGTACCTTCAAAGAGATGGGGATATTTCTTCCTCATCTCGCCCTCGGTCTCTCAGGTAACCTCCTCGCTGCTCGGACTACGCCAAAGGACCTTGACGGTCGGTATAACTTTCGATCTCAAGTTCTTCACCTGCCGATCCAGGATGGCCACCGGATGCTCTGCAAAAGAAAGGTCGCGCTCTAGATGGACTGTCGGGTGCTGAATCGTATGCGAAGGGTCGTGAAGGTACTTGCGGAGCATCGAAACATGGAAGACGGGGTGAACATCGGGAAAGCTGGGTGGAAGAGCCAAACGATATGCAACAGCGCCGACACGCTCGAGGATCTCGAAGGGACCTACGAATCTAGGGCTAAGCTTCCCCTTTCGCCCAAAACGCATCACGCCCTTCATCGGAGAGACCCTCAGAAAAACATGATCGCCAACTGCGAACTCTAACCTGCGACGGCGCCTGTCTGCATACGATTTCTGTCTGCTCCGAGCTGCCCTCATCCGGTCTCGGATTAACTGTATCTTCGCTGTCGTCTCCTCAACAAGCTGCGGCCCCAAAATACTGCTCTCGCTGAGCTCTGTCCAACAGACGGGCGATCTGCATCTCCTCCCATACAATGCCTCGAAAGGTGCCATCTGAATAGTATCCTGGAAGCTGTTGTTGTAGGAGAACTCCACTAACGGTAAATGATGATCCCAGCTACCGCCGAAGTCTCAAACGCACGCTCTGAGCATGTCCTCGAGAGTCTGAATAGTCCGCTCTGACTGTCCGTCGGTCTGCGGATGAAACGCTGTGCTGAAGCTCAAACGAGTGCCCAAAGCCTCCTGAAGTCTCTGCCAAAGTCGGCTGGTGAACTGGGTGCCTCGATCTGACACGATACAAGTCGGTACGCCATGCAACCGCACGATCTCGTCGATGTAGAGCTGAGCATACCGAGCGAAGCAGAAAGTCGTCTTCACTGGCAGGAAGTGAGCCGCTTTCGTCAATCGATCTACGATCACCCAGATGGAGTCATACCCTCGACTGGTCCTGGGTAGACCCACAACGAAATCCATCGAAATCTGCTCCCATTTCTACTCCGGAATGGGTAACGGCTGTAGCTCTCCTGCGGGCCTCTGGTGCTCGGCCTTGACTTGCTGACAAGTCAGGCGTCTCGATACAAACTCCGCAATGTCCCTCTTCATCCCGTCCCACCAGTAGGTCTCTCTCATATCATGGTATATCTTAGTGGAACCGGGGTGGACACTATACACTGATCGGTGTGCCTCCTCAAGAATGTCGCGCCGTAATCCATCAGCATCTGGTACGCACAGTCTAGATCCATAGCGTAAAATCCCCTGATCGTCAATCACGAACTCGGAAAATCTTCCCTATCCCATCTGTGCCATGATCTCTGAGCAACGGTCGTCACTGCGCTGTGCCTCATATATACGGTCAAGCAATTGTGGGCGTGCACGAACATGCGCGAGCTGTCCCCCTGTCTGAGTGAACTCGAACTCAACTCGGCTGTCGCATAACATCTGCCAATCTGCTGACGACTGCCTCTGCACTGCGCGCAAAAAGGATAGACTACCCCCGGGCCTCCTGCTCAAAGCATCTGCCACCACATTCGCCTTGCCTGGGTGATAAAGGATCTCGCAGTCGTAGTCTTTCACCAACTCCATCCAACGACGCTGTCTGAGGTTCAGGTCTCGCTGCTGAAATATGTACATTAAGCTCTTGTGATCGGTGAATATCTGACACGACTCGCCGTATAGGTAATGTCGCCAAATCTTCAGTGCAAAGACCACTGCAGCCATCTCCAAATCGTGAGTGGGGTAGTTCTGTTCATGCTTCTTCAATTGCCGAGAAGCATAAGAGATCACACGGCCATGCTGCATCAATACGCATCCTAACCCCACTCGCGAAGCATCACAGTAGACCACAAATCCGCCTGATCCCGAAGGCAAAGATAATACCGGCGCCGTAGTCAAATAAGTCCGTAACTGCTGAAAACTGCGCTCGCACTCCTCTGTCCAAACGAAAGGAACTCCCTTCCGGGTCAAACCGGTCAAAGGTGCAGCTATACGGGTGAAGTCCTGAACAAAACGCCTGTAGTAGCCCGCCAGGCCTAGAAAACTACGGATCTCAGTAACCGATGTAGGTCGGGGCCACTGCTGAACAGCCTCAATCTTCTTCGGGTCCACACATATGTCGTTTTTCGTAACCACGTGACCCATGAATCCGACGCTGTCCAGCCAGAAAGCACACTTAGAGAACTTTGCAAATAGCTGGTGCTCCCTCAGAGTCTGTAACGTAATCCGCAAGTGCTGCTCGTGTTCCTCTCTGCTCCGGGAGTACACCAAGATATCGTCGATAAACACGATGATAAACAAGTCAAGATACGGCCTGAATGTACGGTTCATCAAATCCATGAATGCTGCTGGGGCGTTGGTGAGTCCGAACGACATCACCAAAAACTCGTAGTGGCCGTAGCGCGTGCGGAAAGCTGTCCTCGGTATATCCTCCTGTCGAACTCGCGGCTGGTGGTATCCTGATCGCAAGTCGATCCTCGAAAAATAACCCGCGCCCCGGAGCTGGTCGAACAAATCATCAATGCGTGGCAACGGATATCTGTTCCGAACGGTAACTTTGTTCAGCTGGCGGTAGTCGATACATAAGCGCAAACTTCCATCCTTCTTCTTGACAAACAGGACCGGAGCACCCCACGGAGAAACACTCGGTCGAATAAGCCCCTTCTCTAACAAATCCTGCAACTGATCCTTCAGCTCTCGAAGCTCAGCCGGGGCAATCTGATAAGGCGGTATAGAAATAGGCCCCGAGCCGGGAATCAAATCAATGCAGAACTCAACATCGCGCTCAGGTGGTAGCCCAGGTAGCACATCAGGGAAAACATCAGGGAACTCACAAACAACCGGGACCCGGTCCAACGGAACTTCTGTAGCTCGAGTATCACAAATATACGCTAAGAATCCCTGACATCCCTTCCGCAAGAGCTGACTAGCGCGAAGAGACGAAATCAAGCTGGGAAGGGTGACGCTGCGGTCTCCCTGAATAACAACGACTGGCTCTCCCGGAAAGCTAAATATGACTGCCTTCTCACGGCAGTCCACCGAAGCATAACAAGTGGCTAGCCAATCCATGCCCAGATGCACATCAAAGTCCAACATATCGAGGAGAATCAAATCAACCAATGACTCCCTCTCCCCGATACGAACGGAACACAAACGAAATACAAAACGAGCGACAAACGACTCGCCTACCGGAGTAACAACAACAAGCGGAAGATCTAACGACGACGACTCACGGCCCAACATCGGTGCAAAGTGTGTAGAGACATACGAATGTGTGGAACCTGGGTCAAATAATACCCGTGCGTCGAAAGAGCAAACTGGCAAGGTACCTGTCACAACGGCATTGGATGCCTGCGCATCCTGCGGTGTCAAAGCAAATACTCGGGCCTGTCCTCCACCGGTAGCGGGCTGACCTCGACCTCGGCCTCTGCCTCCTCGTCCTTTCTGAACAGGACCGCCGCGTCCACGGCCTCTGGGTGCACCTAACTGGCGTGAAGCATCGCCAGTGATAGGAAGTAGGGCTCTCTGAGGAGGGGGTGGTGATGGTGGTAGGGTCACATGCGGAACTGTCGCTGCTCCCTGTCGTCTCGTCGGACAGTCTCTGACAAGATGGTGCGGACTCCAGCACCCAAAACACCCTGGCGACGGCTGCTGTCCCTGGGGATAAGAACCATATAACTGTCCCCGTCCAAATCCTCTGCCAGGCCTATCTCTCGGAAAGAATCTGGCGTGCTGCCTCTGAGACGGTACATCGGTGCGAATCCTCTTCGGCCCAGAAACGGCCGAAGTCTGTGATATGCGTGCCTCCATCCGTAATGCCGTATCCATAGCAGCTGAATAAGTGTCGTAGTGCTGGGCGCCAATGGCAAGATATAGCTGGGCATCTAGTCCCTGTACGAACCTCTTCACCATCTTCTCTTCGGTATCCACCAAATACGGAGCATATCGGGATAACTGTGTAAACTGGATGTCATACTCGGACACCGTCATCCCAGGTGTCTTGACTAAGGCCTCGAAGCTACGAGCTCTGGCGTCACGAACGCTCTCTGGGAGGAAACGAGCTAGAAAGACCGCTGTAAACTCGGCCCAAGTCATAGGCGGTAGACCTGCAGCTCGACCTCTCAAGACTGACTCCCACCATGTCTGCGCGAGACCCTCTAGTCGGAAACTCGCAAGCTCTACCCATCGATCATCCGAACATCTCAGCGAACGGCAGATCCTGGCTAAACTGTCAAGGAACGTCTGTGGGTCCCCCGCTGCCTCGGTGCCGGTGAATACTGGAGGTCTCAGCCTCATGAAATCCTGTAGGGAAACCGGAATGGCCATGGTGGTAGTAGTAGGAGCAGGTATCATGGTCGTCTGTGATGTAGTAGGTACGTCATCCGGCCTCGGTATACGACTGGCTGCAACTAGGGATCCTACCATCTGACGTAGCTCCTGCATACTCCCCATCATCTGTCGCAACTCCTCCATACCAGACTCAAGCCTATCCATACGGCCTGGGGAAAGTGGATCGGTCTGTCCCTGCGGCGTAGGCATACCACCCTGCTCAGTCCTAGTCTCGGACGAGCCAGCTCGAATCTCGTCTCGGGCGGCAGCCCTCTGTGCTCTGGTAGCCTTCGGCGGCATAGTGGCTGTTACAGGAAAACGGATAGTAAGAACAGTGCAAGGATCATAGGATACACGGAATTGAAGAAGGAATTTTCAAGCAAGTATATCCTAAATTCACTTAGGCGGAGTACCGTATCGCAAGTATGCCGCGGACATACGCACGCTACGTTACCCTGCTTAAGTCACTTACTCCATCTACCAAGGGTCATCCTACACTCAAAAAGGTAAAATCTATCGCTCTGATACCAACTTTGTCACGACCCGCAGGGTACGGACGCGACTGGCACTTAAGTTTACGAAGCGTCTCAAGGCGTCCGTAAAATAAGTAAGCCAAGGCCCAGAACCAAAACCAAATAAGCAGAAGAGTGAAGAAAACCCAATCAATTGAAAGCGAGTTTATCAAATAAGTCATATAAAACCCTTTTTAAAAACAATACCAATTTTTCCGAAAATTTCGGCAGAGTCTCCTTTGTAAATACTGGCCCCCAAAATGGGTACAACAAGAATATATATGAATCCAACAAATAAGGCATCCCCAAGCGGGAGCTAGCTCTTCGCCACAAGGCGGTCACAAATCCCACGCAATATAAAGCAACAACATGCGAAATAATCATAATGAAGCATAAGAAAAACATCATGTCGGCTCAAGTGAGCTCGACCCCAAAATACAGCATAAAAGTCCACAAACCTCACAGTCTCATCTCTAGGTCAATATACAATAATACTGGTAGATACAGTAGATGGAGTGCACTAGATACAAAGAATATACAAGGTGGTACAAAATAATGATATAACCCACCTAAGAGCAAAACCTCGAGTCCAGGCAAAAGAAACAAGAGCATCCGCCGCTACTGCACTGACGGAGCGAACCTGCAAAAGGCTATGGCACAACGGGGGTGAGTTGCTAACTCGTGAGTAATGAATAACATCTACACAGGCTATCGAATGCATGCACACAAGCATCCTAGCATCTCAAATACAGATAAGGCAGGACATAATAGCAGGTATGTATGCAATATGAATATACTAGCAGGTATGAATGCAATGCGAATCAACTCATGATCTGAATGTGTAATTATAAGAATCATGTTTTTCCTTTAGGAATCCCTTTTGAAATACCAGCACAATACCAATAGAATCAACAAGAACCTGTGTCTAGCAACGACACCTCAAAACTATCACAAATCTCATATATCCATGTCATAGCATCTCTGGCCTCAGCCATCCGGCTGACCCAGCTCAATATCAAAATCTCATCATCTCGCGGCCACGGTCGGTATCCTCTGGATATCCGCCGTGCCAAACAGTCACCGGTAGGTAATCCGTCCCCTGTCAGGCCCAACGTCAACACCACATTCATCTTGCCCCGGGGTACCATACCGGGCCCACCTTGTACCCGTGACGGTTCCTCCACTCCTCGACACGGATCTCGAAAACCACAGCAAACTCATGGTGGACGACACTTACATCACTAGAAAACCGCAATTTACATATTTTAAAAATATAATAAGTTTAGAAATTTTGCGGCTTTCCCCCGAAATCCAGAAATATCATAAAATCTCAAGAAATCCTCATAAGTGCATATGTCAATGATAATGAATGCATATGGTATCAATAATCAAGTTGCGATGTGTGATTAATAGATTAGGCATGAACAAATAATATGATGAAGCACATGCACATGAATAGCAATCCTACGATTTCATTTTAAGGAATTAAAGCAATAGCGCGAGTTTAAGTATCAATTATAGTAAAAGGTTTCAATTTAAAGGTTATCTAGTGTGGTGGCATGGCAATTACCAGGGTGTGTGTGTAAGCATGAATAGTGCTCGTGCTGCATATAAAAACCCTGGCAATGGTGCAGGTGTCCTATAAAATAGGTTCGCATATGTATGTCATTATAAGGCATGTATGCAGCAAATAATCATATAAGTATTACACCCCTAATTACTAACATCACTAAGAATCTTTTAAGTTACTAAAACTATCGGGCGACTTGCGCCATCCAACGATAGTCCCCCGTAGATGTTACATCTACTCACCGGAATCCCTAGCTAGCTGTGTCCAATCACCGCATTCCCCTTTCGAGCCGCGTCTGACGTCTCCGCGACCGAACCTGGAATTTACATCAATACCAAACATAAGGTTACATATCAAGAATAACGCATACCCCAAACGAAAATACCATAGTTCACAAGCTAGGTACAACGTGCACAATGTGCGCGGAACACACGCAAAAATCGCAAAACTAACTAAAAATCGTCGATTTGGTCGCCCGGCAAAACTAAAACCCGACTACTCAAAAATCCGCACTCACACATCCTAAAAGTCATAGGATATGCCAACAATATAATCTAGGTATCGCAATTAATTCACCACAATAATATAATAAAAACCTAGTAAGCTAGAAGTTTGCAAATTTGGTGCAAACATCGACAATTAGTGACAAAATTAACACAATCCAACAAAACAATCCAAACTAACCCACTAGCTAGCCATTACACTAATTTTAAATCATTAACTAAGCTTAAAAACCTAATTTCCATAAACAAAACCTTTCTTGATTTTCATAATTAGCAAACTTAAACCAAACTATAAATGAAAAACCTTAATTTAACCCTAGATTTTAGCCTAATAAGCAAGTTAACCACTTAGATTAAGGTTAGCAAAACACTAGATAGCAACATAAATTTAATTAACTAAATAATGGTTTCAAGAAACCCTAATTTAATTTTCAACCATTAACTAAAAAAAAACTAGATTAGGATTAACACTAAAATTAACACTAAACAACTAGATTAAAGAATTCTAACCATATCAACTTAAAAGAGTAGAAATTATACCTCAAATTTTATAGATTTAGCAAGAAGAATTTGCCTCAATGATGGCCTCATAGCACCATGATTCCAAGCAAGAGAGGCTAAAGAGAAAGGGGATGAAGAATGGGGTTATTTTGTGAGGTTTAAATTTGGAAATTTGGAGCAACTTGATGAATTTTTGAACAAGATGAAAAGAAAAATGATGAAGAGGGGATGGGCTGCAGATTTCGACCAGATGAGGGAGAGGGGAGGGTGTGGGGTGTGTGGGAAAGTCTTGGTCAACTCCTACCAACCCACCAAAAGACCATACCTAATAAAAAAATCCAAAATCCTTAAAAAAACACCTCTTTTCTACACAAAAATGAAGTCAAAGAGGCAACCATTTTTTTTTTCTTGGGTTGCTTGAAATGGGCCGGCCTAGGGCTGAGGGAAGAGAGGGAGGGGTTTTACAAAAGAAATTTTATGCAAAAAGACCCCCTACAAGTCAAAAATTGCAAGTTTAAGCTTAAATTCAATAAATTTCGTTTTCCATAAGAAAAATTAGTTAAAAATCAAAATAAAATACTAAAAATTTATGTTACAACTAGATTTTAATTAACATTAATTTAGAGCCTAAATTTAGCCCAATTAAATTTGTATTTATCGCTAATTTAATGTATTTTCTTACCGGCTTAAAATAATATTAAAAAATTGAAAAATAGGGAAAAAATTTTAAATGACCAAAAATTAATAAGTAACTCATTAGCTACTAAAAACAAGCAATTACTTATCCATTTTAGGTATAATTAGTCCTAAACTGCAAAATAACGAGAAAGACGGTTTTCGGAAAAATACCGAATTTTCACCGATTTTCAGGAAAACACCAAAACGACTTTTCAAGGCGCTACAATCTTCCCCCCTTTAAGAAATTCGGTCCCCGAATTTAAAAAAAAACTATGCGTACCTTCAAAGAGATGGGGTTATTTCTTCCTCATCTCGCCCTCGGTCTCTCAGGTAACCTCCTCGCTGCTCGGACTACGCCAAAGGACCTTGACGGTCGGTATAACTTTCGATCTCAAGTTCTTCACCTGCCGATCCAGGATGGCCACCGGATGCTCTGCAAAAGAAAGGTCGCGCTCTAGCTGGACTGTCGGGTGTTGAATCGTATGCGAAGGGTCGTGAAGGTACTTGCGGAGCATCGAAACATGGAAGACGGGGTGAACATCGGGAAAGCTGGGTGGAAGAGCCAAACGATATGCAACAGCGCCGACACGCTCGAGGATCTCGAAGGGACCTACGAATCTAGGGCTAAGCTTCCCCTTTCGCCCAAAACGCATCACGCCCTTCATCGGAGAGACCCTCAGAAAAACATGATCGCCAACTGCGAACTCTAACCTGCGACGGCGCCTGTCTGCATACGATTTCTGTCTGCTCTGAGCTGCCCTCATCCGGTCTCGGATTAACTGTATCTTCGCTGTCGTCTCCTCAACAAGCTGCGGCCCCAAAATACAGCTCTCGCTGAGCTCTGTCCAACAGACGGGCGATCTGCATCTCCTCCCATACAATGCCTCGAAAGGTGCCATCTGAATAGTATCCTGGAAGCAGTTGTTGTAGGAGAACTCCACTAACGGTAAATGACGATCCCAGCTACCGCCGAAGTCTAAAACGCACGCTCTGAGCTTGTCCTCGAGAGTCTGAATAGTCCGCTCTGACTGTCCGTCGGTCTGCGGATGAAACGCTGTGCTGAAGCTCAAACGAGTGCCCAAAGCCTCCTGAAGTCTCTGCCAAAGTCGGCTGGTGAACTGGGTGCCTCGATCTGACACGATACAAGTCGGTACGCCATGCAACCGCACGATCTCATCGATGTAGAGCTGAGCATACCGAGCGAAGCTGAAAGTCGTCTTCACTGGCAGGAAGTGAGCCGCTTTCGTCAATCGATCTACGATCACCCAGATGGAGTCATACCCTCGACTGGTCCTGGGTAGACCCAGAACGAAATCCATCGAAATCTGCTCCCATTTCCACTCCGGAATGGGTAACGGCTGTAGCTCTCCTGCGGGCCTCTGGTGCTCGGCCTTGACTTGCTGACAAGTCAGGCATCTCGATACAAACTCCGCAATGTCCCTCTTCATCCCGTCCCATCAGTAGGTCTCTCTCATATCATGGTATATCTTAGTGGAACCGGGATGGACACTATACACTGATCGGTGTGCCTCCTCAAGAATGTCGCGCCGTAATCCATCAGCATCTGGTACGCACAGTCTAGATCCATAGCGTAAAATCCCCTGATCGTCAATCACGAACTCGGAAAATCTGCCCTGTCCCATCTGTGCCATGATCTCTGAGCAACGGTCATCACTGCGCTGTGCCTTATATATACGGTCAAGCAACTGTGGGCGTGCACGAACATACGCGAGCTGTCCCCCTGTCTGAGTGAACTCGAACTCAACTCGGCTGTCGCATAACATCTGCCAATCTGCTGACGACTGCCTCTGCACTGCGCGCAAAAAGGATAGACTACCCCCGGGCCTCCTGCTCAAAGCATCTGCCACCACATTCGCCTTGCCTGGGTGATAAAGGATCTCGCAGTCGTAGTCTTTCACCAACTCCATCCAACGACGCTGTCTGAGGTTCAGGTCTCGCTGCTGAAATATGTACATTAAGCTCTTGTGATCGGTGAATATCTGACACGACTCGCCGTATAGGTAATGTCGCCAAATCTTCAGTGCAAAGACCACTGCAGCCATCTCCAAATCGTGAGTGGGGTAGTTCTGTTCATGCTTCTTCAATTGCCGAGAAGCATAAGCGATCACCCGGCCATGCTGCATCAATACGCATCCTAATCCCACTCGCGAAGCATCACAGTAGACCACAAATCCGCCTGATCCCGAAGGCAAAGATAATACCGGCGCCGTAGTCAAATAAGTCCGTAACTGCTGAAAACTGCGCTCGCACTCCTCTGTCCAAACGAAAGGAACTCCCTTCCGGGTCAAACCGGTCAAAGGTGCAGCTATACGGGAGAAGTCCTGAACAGAACGCCTGTAGTAGCCCGCCAGGCCTAGAAAACTACGGATCTCAGTAACCGATGTAGGTCGGGGCCACTGCTGAACAGCCTCAATCTTCTTCGGGTCCACACATATGTCGTCTTTCGTAACCACGTGACCCAAGAATCCGACGCTGTCCAGCCAGAAAGCACACTTAGAGAACTTTGCAAATAGCTGGTCCTCCCTCAGAGTCTGTAACGTAATCCGCAAGTGCTGCTCGTGCTCCTCTCTGCTCCGGGAGTACACGAAGATATCGTCGATAAACACGATGATAAACAAGTCAAGATACGGCCTGAATGTACGGTTCATCAAATCCATGAATGCTGCTGGGGCGTTGGTGAGTCCGAACGACATCACCAAAAACTCGTAGTGGCCGTAGCGCGTGCGGAAAGCTGTCCTCGGTATATCCTCCTGTCGAACTCGCGGCTGATGGTATCCTGATCGCAAGTCGATCCTCGAAAAATAACCCGCGCCCCGGAGCTGGTCGAACAAATCATCAATGCGTGGCAACGGATATCTGTTCCGAACGGTAACTTTGTTCAGCTGGCGGTAGTCGATACATAAGCGCAAACTTCCATCCTTCTTCTTGACAAACAGTACCGGAGCACCCCACGGAGAAACACTCGGTCGAATAAGCCCCTTCTCTAACAAATCCTGCAACTGATCCTTCAGCTCTCGAAGCTCAGCCGGGGCCATCCGATAAGGCGGTATAGAAATAGGCCGCGAGCCAGGAATCAAATCAATGCAGAACTCAAGTGAGAGAGATTTCGTCTCTCAAACTTTCCTTATCCTACCTTAACAAGTAAGAAAACTACTCACCCATTATAAGAAAAAGAAAATACAATAAAAGGAGGTAGATAGAAAGAAGGAGAAGGGTCCTACGATTTATCGAAAAATCTTTATTTTCATTTTTTATTTAGAAGATTACAACTAGCTATTTGAGACCTCACCGGCAACGGCGCCATTTGATTGGTAGAGTTTTTGCGTGTTCAAGTTTATTACCGCAATCAAGACGGTTTCGCTTTTAGCTAGCCGGTTGAGTGCGGGTCGTCCGCAAGGAGATGGGAATCTTTTTCTATATGCTTTCACGAGATAAGTCCAAATGTCCAGGTTTGTTTTGAGATTAACTATATGCTAAAATGATATATAAAGAGAGCTTGTTAGGGTTAGGATTAGGTTAGTTTGAGTTAGGAGTCGCTCACTTCTTTCGTTCCCACTCTTAATATCTGTGTTACGGTAATCGACAACAACGGAGATTAGCACGACTAGAAAGGAACTTGCGAGTATAAGCTAGGCTTTCCAACGCTTAAGTTCTTCCTTTTGGTGCTTGTCCGTCCGTTCTTGGCTCTTAGCCTTAACATCCGGTTAATTCAACCACAACCGGTCTCACTAAGGAATCACCGCTATCATGTAGGATAGGGTGCCGTAGGGAGCGGATTGTAGTTCAATTAACGGGAGTCCGAATTATGATGTTGGGAAAGGAAAGAGTGAGAGAGATTTCCTTCTCTCAAACTTTCCTTATCCTACCCTAACAAGTAAGAAAACTACTCACCCATTATAAGAAAAAGAAAATACAATAAAAGGAGGTAGATAGAAAGAAGGAGAAGGGTCCTATGATTTATCGAAAAATCATTATTTTCATTTTTTATTTAGAAGATTACAACTAGCTATTTGAGACCTCACCGGCAACGGCGTCATTTGATTGGTAGAGTTTTTGCGTGTTCAAGTTTATTACCGCAATCAAGACGGTTTCGCTTTTAGCTAGCCGGTTGAGCACGGGTCGTCCGCAAGGAGATGAGAATCTTTTTCTATATGCTTTCACGAGTTAAGTCCAAATGTCCAGGTTTGTTTTGAGATTAACAATGTGCTAAAATGATATATAAAGAGAGCTTGTTAGGGTTAGGATTAGGTTAGTTTGAGTTAGAAGTCGCTCACTTCTTTCGTTGCCACTCTTAATATCGGTGTTACGGTAATCGGCAACAACGGGGATTAGCACGACTAGAAAGGAACTTGCGAGTATAAGCTAGGCTTTCCAACGCTTAAGTTCTTTCTTTTGGTGCTTGTCCCTCCGTTCTTAGCTCTTAGCCTTAACCTCCGGTTAATTCAAGCACAACCGGTCTCACTAAGGAATCACCGCTATCATGTAGGATAGGGTGTCGTAGGGAGCGGATTGTGGTTCAATTAACGGGAGTCCGAATTAAGATGTTGGGCAAGGAAAGTGTGAGAGAGATTTCCTTCTCTCAAACTTTCCTTATCCTACCCTAACAAGTAAGAAAACTACTCACCCATTATAAGAAAAAGAAAATACAATAAAAGGAGGTAGATAGAAAGAAGGAGAAGGGTCCTACGATTTATCGAAAAAACTTTATTTTCATTTTTTATTTAGAAGATTACAACTAGCTATTTGAGACCTCACCGGCAACGGCGCCATTTGATTGGTAGAGTTTTTACGTGTTCAAGTTTATTACCGCAATCAAGACGGTTTCGCTTTTAGCTAGCCGGTTGAGTACGGGTCGTCCGCAAGGAGATGGGAATCTTTTTCTATATGTTTTCACGAGTTAAGTCCAAATGTCCAGGTTTGTTTTTAGATTAAGTATGTGTTAAAATGATATATAAAGAGAGCTTGTTACGGTTAGGATTATGTTAGTTTGAGTTAGGAGTCGCTCACTTCTTTCGTTGCCACTCTTAATATCGGTGTTACGGTAGTCGGCAACATCGGGGATTAACATGACTAGAAAGGAACTTGCGAGTATAAGCTAGGCTTTCCAACGCTTAAGTTCTTCCTTTTGGTGCTTGTCCGTCCGTTCTTGGCTCTTAGCCTTAACCTCCGGTTAATTCAACCACAACTGGTCTCACTAAGGAATCACCTCTATCATGTAGGATAGGGTGCCGTAGGGAGAGGATTGTGGTTCAATTAACGGGAGTCCGAATTAAGATATTGGGCAAGGAAAGAGTGAGAGAGATTTCCTTCTCTCAAACTTTCCTTATCCTACCTTAACAAGTAAGAAAACTACTCACTCATTATAAGAAAAAGAATATACAATAAAAGGAGGTAGATAGAAAGAAGGAGAAGGGTCCAACGATTTATCGAAAAATCTTTATTTTCATTTTTTATTTAGAAGATTAGAACTAGCTATTTGAGACCTCACCTTGGCAAGGATAAGGCTTAAGCATCATTGTTGTTAAGGATAAAGAAAAAGGGAACAAGAAAGAAACAAACAACAAATAACAACAACTAAATTAGCAATTGAAGATTACAAGCAATTATAATTAACAACATAACAAGATAAGAATGATAACAAAAAGAACTCTTTTATTCATCACTTCACTAATGAAACCTCACCACAAGATTTTAATGGAGAAAAGATGAAAAAAGAGGAAGAAGAAGAACAAAGTATATGTAAATCCTAATACAAGAATAAGCACCCTTGGCTTGGCAATATTCTGGGCTATTTATTGGCAGGAAACAGAAATTCTAGGGCAACATTCTGGATCATCATGAAAAGACCAAACAGCCCCTGAAAAGTCTTCAGCAGAAGATCCCATACGGCCGCGGATCCGCGGCCTAAGCGTGCTTATGCCGCGGTTCCGCAGCCCTTATGGGGATTTAGGCCTTCAATTTTTGTCGGTTTTCCTGGTTTTCTGTACTCTTCAGTGTGGTATATGTTGTTTCTCAGAATCTCTTCACATTTTTTCCAGAATTTTAGCAGATCAAAAGGTGATGTGATGTGGTTCTTTTGTCATGATTTTTCTTGAGCTCCGCGTAGATATGTTGGATCTTGTGTTGACAATGAGCTTTGTGCATGAAAATGACATTGATTTGCCATTTTGTCCCTTAAACTGGTGTGCGGCATTATACGGATAGAGTGCGGAGACCCGTGTTTTATCTGTGGTTGGCAATAATCCGGATTTTGTCGTGCTTTTCCATGAATTTCACTGTTTAGAGCTGAGAACCTGTATCCTGCAATTAACTAGCAAACACGGCTCAAGAGTACCTACCGATAAACAATGTGATAAAAATTGGGCGGTATAAGAATGCAAAAATCTGAAATGAACAAATACCCCCAAACTTATCATTTGATCGTCCCGAGCAAAGCCAATTTATTCACAAAAATTCCTAACTTCACTTTCGCAGGGAACGCGATTGCACTGAGCATGTGCAACAAGCCGTTAATTCTCTAGGTGTCCCTAGTAGGAGGAGTGTTGTCTCCTGAGGGTTTTTAGCGGATACTACTCACAAAATCCGGTCAAGCTAGTTTTGCAAAATAACTATGATTCAAACCCTAAAGTTTTGTTTCAGAAAATAACAATTCTATGATCCCAAGTCTAGACTATCGAACCATTATTTTTCACACCTCGCTTCTTATTTAACTTAAGATTTTATATGTCTTTACGTGCAGTGCAAATAGTGTCGTTAAGTTCCAGAAGGATCGATTAAAGTCATCATGTCATACAATAAAGCCTAGATAAAAATTTTTAAATGGATCACATAAGTTTTATAAAGAGTTAAACATTTTTCAAGTTTCGTTTTCCAGTAAGGTTTCAGTTTCAGAATTTCTATCTTCCTTAACATGAAACTAGGTCTTATTTTTCACTCCACCTTTTTCTTGTTTTCATTTCATACACACCTCTTTGAACGTGCAATAGTCTTTATCATAGAATAAAACTTTCATATCTCCGCTAGAAATATATTTTTTTATAAAAACCTGTCTTTTGTCAAGATTATTCTCACACAAAGAACCGTTAGGAATTTTAACTTGGAGAGAACACTTGCTTGACTTTGTTTTAATCTGGTCTTTCTAGGCTTCTTAACGAGCTTTGGGCCAATGCACCCAATCCAGTTGGCTTTAGGGCATTAGGTGTAGAGACACCCCAGCGGACTTAATTACTCAAGTTACCTAGGTCCAAAAACAAAAGACAATTTAGCGTGAAAATCATGATGATTCAATACGAACGGAGATATAACCGGCAGTTCAATTTTAATTTTTTTTGGATAAAAGACGTGTTTTAGTGGGTTCGGTGTGTAATCATTCCAATCAAATTCCAAATGGGTTATTTTTCAGAATTAGTTCCAATTAAGGCATCAATAACATTCCTTCATATTCTCTTCACTTCATAAACTATTCTTGATATTACTTATTTCAGAACAAACGTATTTGATCCTCAGAAAATCATTTATCCATTTAAAAGTTTTTAGACATAATAGACTTGTCATCTAATTTTCAAAACTCACGACACGTGTAGTGTGATGTAAAGACGTATATCAGCTATAGTTAACTTCAAAGGAGAGTTATCTTTCAGGTTTTCAAAATCTAAAAATAAGATTTAGTTATTCTTATCTTATCAAATAAAACCGTCGAAATGTTGAATCTGAGTTCTCCCACTAGCTAACTTGACAAAAAAGTTTTTATGGTTTTAGAAAATTCTCTGATTTTTATGGATTTTATGGATTTTAGTATGCAGATGCAAAATATACATATGAATGCGAAGGTTAGAAATGCGTACCGAGCGTACCAGCAAACTTAAACTGGACAGTGTCCTCACTGTCATTGCATGAAGAGATCATTGAAGGGTCAAAATTGTCGGTTACATATACACAATTTTTTTTTTGTTTTTGTTTTAAAAGAAAAGAAAAATAGTAAAAATGGAAAAGAATATCCACAAATATATACAAAATGGTCTATACATACCCCCAAACTTATTTGAAACAGTGTCCACTGTTTTGGCTGGATAACCGAAGTTTGGTTGTAGCAAAGGAAGATTATGCAGGGTAAACCGGCTCCTGTAAGACCAAGAGCTCCTCTGTTGGTTCGGCACTAAGGTACGGTTTTAGTCTGTGTCCGTTTACTTTGAAAAATGAACCATCCTTTGGATTCTCCAAATCCACAGCGCCATGCGGATACACATTCCGCACGAAGTATGGCCCTTTCCAGCGAGATCTGAGCTTACCTGGATGGAAATGTAGCAGGGTGTCGTAAAGCAGTACCTGTTGACCAGGTATGAATGTTTTGCGCAAAAGGTGTTTATCGTGAAACACCTTCGTTCGGTTCTTAACGAAAACCGCGTTTTCGTAAGCCTCATCCCTAAGCTCGCTCAATTCGTTCAACTGCAGCTTCCGATGGCTGCCCGCATCTTCGAGAGACAGATTCAGCTCTTTTATCGCCCAAAATGCCCGATGCTCTATTTCCACAGGGATGTGGCAGGACTTTCCGTACACAAGCCGATAAGGAGACATGCCAAGATCGGTCTTATAAGCTGTTCGAAATGCCCAAAGGGCATCAGTGAGTTTCAACGACTAATCCTTACGGTTATTGGAAACCGTCTTCTCCAGTATCTGCTTGATTTGCCGATTTGAAACTTTGGCTTGCCTACAAGTTTGGGGGTGGTAGGGCATAGATAGCTTATGATTAATGGAATATTTCCGCATCAAGGCCTCGAAAGTCTTATTGCAGAAATGAGTTCCATAGTCGCTAATGATTGCTCGGGGGTGCCCAAACCGGGAGAAAATATTTTCTTTAAGAAACCTAACGACAACCTTATTGTCGTTAGTCCGGCTGGGCACAGCCTCGACCCACTTAGAGACGTAATCAACAGCAAGAAGGATGTACAAGTTCCCAAAAGAGCTGGGAAACGGCCCCATGAAATCTATCCCCCAAACGTCGAAAATCTCCACAACCAAGATAGGTTGGAGCGGCATCTCGTTCCTCCTGGATATCTGGCCCAAGTGTTGGCACCGGGAGCAAGTCTTGCAGTAGTCATGAGCGTCTTTGAAGAGTTGTGGCCAGTAGAAACCACACTGCAAGATCTTCTCAACTGTCTTTCTGGGGCCAAAATGCCCGCCACATGCTTGATCGTGGCAAAATGACAGCACACTCTTGAATTCATCGTCAGGGACACACCGACAAATAATCTGGTCGGCACAGTACATGAACAGATAGGGTTTGTCCCAGTAAAAGTGTTTTACTTGGGATAAGAATCGAAGTCTGTCCTGACTTGACCATTCAGTCGGTAGTAATCCTGTGGCCAAGTAGTTCACAATATCTGCGAACCAGGGTTCGCGAGATACTGTCAAGAGCTGTTCATCCGGAAAAACGTCGTTGATCGGAATTTGAAGCGACCACGAAGAAGGAAGTCGTGAGAGATGGTAGGCAACTACGTTTTCACATCCCCTTTGTCCTTGATGAAAAGGTCAAACTCTTGAAGCAAGAGGATCCAACGTATCAGCCGAGATTTTGCATCTTTCTTCGCAAAAAGATGGCGCAGAGCAGAATGGTCTGTGTAGACAATGACTGGAGAGCCGATGAGGTAGGGCCTGAACTTTTCAAAAGCAAATACAACAGCCAAGAATTCCTTCTCAGTTGTTGTATAATTCAGTTGGGCGTCGTTCAGGGTTCGGCTAGCATAATAGATTACATGCGGAATCTTGTTGATGTGTTGTCCAAGGACAACACCAATGGCAAAGTCGGATGCATCGCACATAATCTCAAATGGGAGCGTCCAGTTAGGAGAAGAAAGAACGGGAGCAGAAGTGAGTGAGCTTTTTAATGACTCGAACACAGTCACACAGCTCGAGTTGAAGTCGAATGGCGTGTCCTTGGCCAGCAAAAGAGTCAAGGGCCTAGCAATCTTGCTAAAGTCCTTGATGAACCGTCTATAGAAACCGGCATGGCCAAGGAAGCCTCGGATGTCTCTGACGCATCTGGGAGGAGGGAGATTGGAAATGACCTCAATCTTAGCATTGTCAACTTCTATGCCATTTTGCGAAATGATATGTCCTGAGACAATACCTTCGCGCACCATGAAGTGGCACTTCTCCCAATTCAAAGTGAGGTTCTTGTCCTTACATCGGGTAAGGACAGCGTCGAGATGCAGCAAACACTCATTAAAGGAATCGCCGAAGATGGAGAAATCTTCCATGAAGATCTCCAAGAATTTTTCCACCATGTCTGAGAAGATTCCCATCATACCCCGCAGGAAAGTAGCGGGCGCATTGCATAACCTAAAGGGCATGCGCGATATGCAAACGTGCCGAAAGGACAAGTGAATGTAGTCTTGTCCTGGTCTTTTTCGGTGATGGGAATCTGATTATAGCCGGAGTAGCCATCAAGAAAGCAATAGTACTCGTGTCCGGCCAATCGTTCAAGCGTCTGGTCAATGAAAGGTAGCGGAAAGTGGTCCTTCCGCGTTGCGGCGTTGAGTTTTCTGTAATCGATGCATACTCGCCACCCAGTCTGGGTGCGAGTAGGGATTAACTCGTTCGCCTCGTTGGTTATGACCGTTATGCCTGACTTCTTGGGGACAACATGAATGGGGCTAACCCACTGGCTATCAGAGATAGGGTAAATGATACCACTATCCAGACACCTTACGATCACCTTTTTTACAGCCTCCTTCATGACTAGGTTGAGTCGCCTTTGTGGATCCCTGGCTGGTTTGGCATCATCCATCAGATGAATATGATGTTCAACGATCAGGGGACTAATCCTTTTGATGTCCGCCATTGACCAACCAAAAGCTTGCCTATTGCTGTGCAAGACCGCAAGAAGGGTTTTCTCTTGCGCTGGAGCTAGAGAAGCCGAGATGATAACATGGAGGGTCTCGTTCTCACCCAAGTAAGCGTACTTAAGGTGAGACGGCAACGGATTGAGTTCGAGCGTTGGAGGTGAAACGATTGAAGGCAAGATTGGTGAAAAGGTCTCGAACTCAAAGGATTCCAGCAAAGGTTCAAAATGAGTGTAAGCGACCGAGTTGGATGGTTCAGGTAACTCATCCGGAAATTCGAAGGATTCAAACTCGGGTGATGAGTGGCTAAGATCGTTCGAGAATGTGAAACACTCGTAGTCATTGTCGGGCGCAGAAACAGCAGCAGGTTCGAAGAGGAACGCACTAGTGGCGTTAAGGTTGTCGTGATCGAACAAAATCTCCTCGAATTCACACTCTTCCGGGGAGATCTCCTGGATTGAGCAAACGTCTAGTATATGAGCATTAAGTTCGAAAGGCTGATTCCCCAACCTAAAAATGTTGAGTTCAATTGTCATGTTTCCAAAAGATAGGTTCATCGAACCATTTCGACAATTGATCACAGCATTTGAGGTTGCAAGGAATGGGCGACCGAGTATCACCGGAATTTGATTCCGAGGGTTAGCTACAGGCTGTGTGTCTAAAACAATGAAGTCAACGGAGAATATGAAGTCCCCAATCTTGATTAACACATCCTCTAGCTCACCCCTAGGATTGGTGATTGATCGGTCGACCATTTGGAGAGTGCAGTGTGTGGGTTTCAGCTCTCCTACACCTAGTTTCTCATATACTGAGTACGGAAGCAGGTTAACACTGGCACCAAGATCTAATAGTGCGCGGTTGATGTTCTAATCCCCAATGGTAATAGAAATCGTAGGACAGCCAGGGTCCTTCCGTTTTTGAGGTAAAGATTGGGTAAGAGCATCACTCACAGCACTAGCCAAGAAAACATTCTTGGGTACCTGAGATTTCCTCTTTTTCGTACACAAGTCCTTTAAGATTTTCGCGTAGGAAGGGACTTGTTGACAGCATCTAAAAGGGGAATGTTGATGTTAACTTGCTTAAACAACTCCAGAATCTTCTCTATTTGTGGATTTTGTTTATTGGACTTCAACCGGTTTGGAAATGGAACGTTTTTAAAATTGGTTGAATCCAATGCTTGTGGAGGAGATTGTAGAGTTGGAACGGATCCCAGAGCTGGTGTTTTCATGGAGTAAGAAATGGGTCCGTTTAGAGCAGAAGAAGAGCCTTTTGAAGAATGGAGATTAGGCTCAGAAGACGAAGGAGAAGAAGAAGAAGAAGAAGTAGCGGCCGGGGTGTCATCGTCGATCCGTGTGCCAATATTGTTTGGCAGCATCCTTCCCGATCTCAATGTAGTTACGGCACTCACATTATGGTTCGGTTGTTCAAGAGCAACATGTACATTATGTGGGTGACCGGGATTTGGGAGTGGTTGAGATGGAAGCATCCCCTTCTCTCGCTCGCTTAACACCGCATTCAGCTGTGCAATCTGGGCTTCGATGGTCTTGATGCTCTGCCCGTGTGCTGTGTGTTGCACCAAAGACTAAATAGACGACTGGATGTTTGCGGTGGATTGTGTCGATTGTTTAACGAACGCCTCCAGACATCGTTCTAGTGAGGAAACCTTATCGTTGTTATATGGAACAAAGTTGTTTTGCGGAAAAGAATTGTTGGGTGCAAAGTTGTTCGTCTGATTTTGAAAAGGTTGGGGTTGGAAGGGCTGCTGAAATTGATGTTGAGTTTGTTGTTGAGCTTGTTGTTGCGGCGGAGGGGGCCTCTGGAAATTGTTGCCTTGGAATTGATGCTGGTTCTGATTCCTGGCGAAGTTGGGGTGGTTCCTCCAACCGGGGTTGTAGGTGGAAGAGTATGGATCGTTTCTTGGTCTTTGCTGAAATGCAGCATTAACCTGATCTTGTCCTTGAGATGGTGGATTGTAAGGACACTCTTCGGTTAAGTGAGAAGGATCGGAACAACAAGCACAAATGGTATGAAGGGGAAGAACAGGGGCAGGAGCAGGAGATGAAAATTTGCTCTCTATCGCTTCAAGTTTCCTCGTTATTGCAGCCATTTCAGCTTTCATCGCAATAGAGACATCGAGTTGGTGAATTCCTACCCTAGACTGACCAGTAGAAGTGGAGGAAGAAGAAGAAGAAGTTGGTCTGGTGCTCTCCCATTGAAGCGTTTATTCCGCAAGGTCGTCGAAGAATTGCCACGCTTCCTCGTCAGATTTCGATAGGAAGTGGCCCTGACAAATGGTTTCCAACAACTGCTTGGTTGTTAGGTTCAGGCCCTCGTATAAGGTTTGGCAAAGTTGCCATTACTCAATACCATGGCGAGGGCACTGAACAAGAAGGTCTTTATACCGGTCAAAACACTTCCAGAAGGGTTCAGTAGGAAGCTGGGAGAATTGGTTGATTTCGTTACGGATCCTCGCGATTTTATGATTCAGATAGAATTTCTTGAGAAACGCTTTCACAAACTCGTCCCAACTGGTTATGGAGTTAGAAGCAGTGCTATATAGCCACTTTTCAGCAAGATCGCACAAAGTGAACGGAATGACCTATAGCCGTATAGCATCGTCCGACAGTTGGGTCGTTTTCATCATGGCACAAACATTTTAAAACTTGTTGATGAAGATATAGGCATCTTCATATTCAAGCCCATGAAATTTCGGAAGCATGTTAATGAAGTGGGGCTTAATTTCAAAATTATCCCCATTGGCCCGTGGAAGGGAAAGACAGGTGGGAAGTGCAGAACGGGTGGGATAGAAACGATCCTGGAGCGCGATTCACTGTGGCGCTACGACAGGCGGTGGTGGTGGGTTATTCACATCCATAGGAGGTGGAATCAATCCCGGGGGAGTCAAAGGGATGTTTGGATTAAATCCTGACATCGCAGAAGAAGAGGTTGGTGATGGTGAAGGTGAAGATGTCTGAACGGAATTCAGGTCAACGTCGGAGTTGGCCGGCAAAGGTAGGGGTGAAAGAGGCGTGGAAGGAGTTTCGACGTCTGAGTCGATCGCGTAGTCGGTAGTGACTAACGTAACGCGGACTAGGCGGGCGCTAGTGTCCCGAGTCCAAGCGGACATAAACTAAACTAGTTTAGTGTAGTCAAAGCGGAGAGGGTGAGGGTAAGAAAACGTCAATAGAGAAATACGATGGGTGATGGGTGAAAAAATGGATTCTGGCGACAAAGGGCAAGTTTTTATAAAAGTTTTTGGTTTTTGTGTTTTTTCTTAGAAAGAGCTTTACGGAAATATGTACGGACTCACGGCTTCAAACAATCACAGACAAAATATGCGCAATCACACCTAGATCTAGGGTCACCTAGGTCAGCTAGACAGCTCCTAACTGTTCCAAAGGGCTATAAATTGAACCTCAAATCGCCTCTTCTCCGCCAATTGCGGCCAGGCAAGTGCCAGGTAAGTGGGAGGCTCCCTACTACGTAAGTAGTGGTCTTAATTAAGTAACCACTTGCCTTCGACACACTTGCCTAGACACCGCAAAGTCGGGATAGGATAAACGGCCGATTCCTGTAACTAGTCCTCTGTCCTATTGAGCGCGAAGTCCTTAGGGCATAGTCTTGTATTTTTTTAATTAAACAATGGTCAATGCATATGCTTTTTGTGATTTCTAGGGTCCTGGGAAGGGTGATGAAATCCCCACCCAATCTGGATTGGTTTCAAGCCCCTTAAAGTCCGTATTAATATATGCAAAGCAGTAACAATCAACTGCAATCAATTTTTTTATTTTTTAGCGCGGCGCAAAGAATCCTGCTCAAAAACAATTTATTGGAAGGGGAAGAGAGTTTGCGTAAAGAATGCTGCAGAAAACACAGTTCAGTGGAGTTCAGAGGAGTGGGGAAGAAAGCAGAATGACTCACAGTGAATTTTGGGATTTGATGGCACCAAATGGCCGCGGTTCCTCGGCCTAAGCCTGCTTATGCCGCGGTTCTGCGGCAATAAAGTGGAATTGGGCCTCTGGATTTCTTGTGTGTGCTGCCTTGGCTGTCCTAATCTTTTCTGGAACTCCTGAATCTTGCTTTGCTCACTAGATATGCTCCAGAATTTTACAGTAGACCGTTGGCCTCGTCTTGATCCGTCGCGGTGTAGCCGCGAGATATGGGTCTAACTTCCCACGTCTTCGGCACTGAACTCGAACTTCGTTTTATCCTGCATACTTGCACAAAAACAAATAAAAAACAACAAGATGATTTTTACAATGTATATTTTTTTGTTTTTCGGTTATATTCACAAATTAACCCGAAATTACACAAAGAAATAAACTACCGTCTCCTCGGCAACGGCGCCATTTGATTGGTAGAGTTTTTGCGTGTTCAAGTTTATTACCGCAATCAAGACGGTTTAGCTTTTAGCTAGCCGGTTGAGTACGGGTCGTCCGCAAGGAGATGGGAATCTTCTTCTATATGCTTTCATGAGTTAAGTCCAAATGTCCAGGTTTGTTTTGAGATTAACTATGTGCTAAAATGATATATAAAGAGAGCTTGTTAGGGTTAGGATTATGTTAGTTTGAGTTAGGAGTCGCTCACTTCTTTCGTTGCCACTCTTAATATCGGTGTTACGGTAATCGGCAACAACGGGGATTAGCACGACTAGAAAGGAACTTGCGAGTATAAGCTAGGCTTTCCAACGCTTAAGTTCTTCCTTTTGGTGCTTGTCCGTCCGTTATTGGCTCTTAGCCTTAACCTCCGGTTAATTCAACCACAACCGGTCTCACTAAGGAATCACCGCTATCATGTAGGATAGGGTGCCGTAGGGAGCGGATTGTGGTTCAATTAACGGGAGTCCGAATTAAGATGTTGGGCAAAGAAAGAGTGAAAGAGATTTCCTTCTCTCAAACTTTCCTTATCCTACCCTAACAAGTAAGAAAACTACTCACCCATTATAAGAAAAAGAAAATACAATAAAAGGAGGTAGATAGAAAGAAGGAGAAGGGTCCTACGATTTATCGAAAAATCTTTATTTTCATTTTTTATTTAGAAGATTGCAACTAGCTATTTGAGACCTCACCTTGGCAAGGATAAGGCTTAAGCATCATTGTTGTTAAGGATAAAGAAAAAGGGAACAAGAAAGAAACAAACAACAAATAACAACAACTAAATTAGTAATTGAAGATTACAAGCAATTATAATTAACAGCATAACAAGACAAGCATGATAACAAAAAGAACTCTTTTATTCATCACTTCACTCATGAAACCTCAATACAAGATTTTAATGGAGAAAAGATGAAAAAAGAGGAAGAAGAAGAACAAAGTATATGTAAATCCTAATACAAGAATAAGCACCCTTGGCTTGGCAATATTCTAGGCTACTTATCGGCAGGAAACAGAAATTCTAGGGCAACATTTTGGATCATCAAGAAAAGACCAAACAGCCCCTGAAAAGTCTTCAGCTGAAGATCCCATACGGCCGCAGATCCGCGGCCTATGCGTGCTTATGCCGCGGTTCCACGGTCCTTATGGGGATTTAGGCCTTCAATTTTTGTCGGTTTCCCTGGTTTTCTGTACTCTTCAGTGTGGTATATGTTGTTTCTCAGAATCTCTTCACAATTTTTCCAGAATTTTAGCAGATCAAAAGGTGATGTGATGTGGATCTTTTGTGATGATTTTTCTTGAGCTCCGCGTAGATATGTTGGATCTTGTGTTGATAATGAGCTTTGTGTATGAAAATGACATTGATTTGCCATTTTGTCCCTTAAACTGGTGTGCGACAACATACGGATAGAGGGCGGAGACCCGTGTTTTGTCTGTGGTTGGCAGTAATCCGGATTTTGTCGTGCTTTTCCATGAATTTCACTGTTTAGAGCTGAGAACCTGTATCCTGCAATTAACTAGCAAACACGGCTCAAGAGTACCTACCGATAAGCAATGTGATAAAAATTGGGCGGTATAAGAATGCAAAAATCTGATATGAACACTCATCAATAAGGACCTCCAGTAAATCAAGCATCCCGGAGATAAAGGCAGGTTTAGGATTGGTGTTCATCATGCCATCGATGGGAACCCTACGACATTCTTTTGCTCTCTCTGAGCCTCGCACAAAAAACGAGGCTGCGTATGAAGCTCTGATAGCTGGTCTGGAGCTCGCTATAGAAATGGAAATACTTTGGATACGGGTTTATGGTGACTCCCAGCTTGTCGTCAACCAAGTAAGTGACGACTATAAGATATACAAACCCTAGTTAGCTCAGTACAGAAGCCGGATGGTGGAGCTTATGAAATAGTTCACCCATATTGAGCTGATGAGAGTTCCTAAGGCGTTGAATGGAAAGGCTGACGTACTCGCTCGCTTAGCCAAGGAGCTGGCTGATCCTGACATGGACGAAATTCTGGTCACAGTTAAGAGCCGACAAATTCTACCTCTAGTCTCTCTACGAGAAGAGGAAAGCGTAGAACAGAAGAGCAGTCCTGCCGAAGAAGCTTCGATCGTTCAAAATGAGCCCGATTGGAGAGAACCCTTTATCGAGTACCTCCGATACGACATGCTTCCTGAAGGAAAATCTGCGAGGATTCAGCTGAAGAAGAGAGCTCTCCGATACGTGTTTGTAAATGACACATTATACCGCAGGTCATATGACCAACTATGGCTCAGGTGTCTGTCATTGGCCGAAGCCCAAAAGGTCATGAAAGATGTTCACTCGGGTGTTTGCGGTGCACACCAATCTGGCCCTAAGATGCGACTTCAAATTAAATGGCTTGGGTATTACTGGCCCACCTTGGTATGGGATTGCGGAGAGCATGCAAAGAAATGTCATATCTGCCAAATTCACGGTGATTTCATTCACAAGCATCCTAATCCATTGCATCCTACTGTGGCGTCGTAGCCCTTCGATTTCTGGGGAACCGACATAGTTGGCCCAATTGATCCTCCGTCATCCAGAGGCCACCGGTTCATATTGGCTGCAATGACTATTTCTCTAGATGGGCTAAAGCTATCCTACTAAAAGAAGTCAAGATAGAAAATATTCTGACGTTCTTCCAGCATAATATTCTATACCGTTTCGGTACACCAAGAAGAATCATTTCTGATAATGGGCCTTCTTTCAAGAGCTTCAAAGTCTCAAGGTTCGCTACTCAGCACAAGATAGACTGGAGATATTCCTCCATCTATAATCCAAGAGCTAATGGGCTAGCCGAAAGCTTCAATAAGACTCTATGCAAGCTCCTGAGGAAAAATACTTCAGCCAATAAGAGAGACTGGAATCTCAAACTTCACGAGGCGTTGTGTGCATATCGTACCACACACCGTACTCCAACTCAGTCCACTCCATACTCATTGCTCTTCGGAGTGGAGGCAGTCCTCCCCCTCGAAGTCGAAGTTCCAAGCTTAAGAATAGCCGTTCAGCACGAGTTGACGGAGGAGGAAAACGTGCTTCTTCGTTTAGAAGAATATGACGCCCTCGAAGAAAGGAGGCTCGCGGTACAGCAAAATCAGGAGCTATATCGAGCCCAAATGTCACGGGCCTATGACAAGATGACCCGTCTCCACGCTTTCAAGAAAGGCAAATTGGTGTTGGTCCTCAAAAGGCCGATCATCCCCAACCGACATGAAAAAGGAAAATTCGAGCCAAACTGGGAAGGACCATACGTCATTGAGAAAGTATTTGATAGAGGATCCTACCTGCTGATAAATACCAAGAGAGAAAAGCCCATGCCACCTATCAATGGCCAATATCTCAAGAAATATTACGCTTGAATGCTCCAAGTCGCAGGCGAATTGTGCACACCGGCCCTACGGTCTGGATCATACATCCTCCAAAACCGTATACAATCCACCGGCGTAAACAACCCCTATCTTTCCCAATGTCCTACCGGCGAGACTACATTTAAAGTCCCACCGGCCTTAAAAAAATAAAAATAAAATAAAAAAACGGTATGTCCACAAGCAAAACAGCACGGATGAAAACCCGAAAGGGCTCCGGGAATAAAAACAGCAGGACTGCCGGCGAGTTTGTGAAAACCCGAAATCGCGCAAACTCGTGAAAAGAGATAAAATACACTCGCAAAGTTCTCTCGACCTTGTGAGTAGAAAATCCCTGCGTGAGATCCTTACGACTCACAAAGGAGCGACACACTTAGGAATCCTCACGATTCCTAAAGAGAACAAACACCTACGAGATCCCCTCGACTCGTAGAGACAAAATGCTTTTATGAGACCCTTACGGCTCATAAAATTGAAAAGCCTTAGGTGATAGGGATCTAAACCTGTGTCTTGAGCCATTGCTCCCTAACGGGCAACGGTAAATGATGAGTCGCACCCGGCATTTCGCTTCTGTGTTAGCGGTGCTGATGCCGACCAAAAATCCAAATCCAAGGTCCTCCAGGGGCAAATGATGAATTGTTCCTGGCATTATTCCAGTGCAGCAATGCTGATGCCAAACAAGATCCAAATTCCAAGTCCCCAAACGGCGAATGATGAGTCGCTCCTGATATCACATTCCGGTGCAGCGATGCAGACGCCAACGAAAATCCAATCTCCCAAAATTCTTCCAGCCCTACGGTTGGTCCCCATGTTAACTACCGTATACAATCCATGGGCTTTAATAATTCTCATCAAACCCATGCCCCACCGCAATCACCAGTTACGCGGCCGGTCTCCGCCCTTGGAATTATGCTCCATTTGGGAAGACCCACTCATGTGTCCTCATGATACAAGAGTAGAACAAACTTACGAGATCCTCTCGACTCGTAAGAAAACACCTTCGTGGGATCCTTACGACTCACAAAGGAAAAACACACTTGGAAGTCCCTACAATTCCTATGGAGAAAGCACACCTACGAGACCCTTTCGGCTCGTAGGGAGAATACTTTTATGGGACCCTTACGGCCCATAAAACTGAAAAGCCTTAGGTGATAGGGATCTAAACCTGTCTCCTAAGCCATCGCTCCCTAAAAGGCAAAGGCAAATGATGAATTTCTCCTGGCACCTGTGTTTCAGTGTTAGCAACGCTGATGCCGACCCCTACCCCAAAATTCAATACATCCGATCCAATAGACCCCCTAAGTCTTTAAACTGGGAACAAATGACCTCTAAGTCGTTAAACTGGTAACAGATGACCTCTAAGTCGTTAAACTGGAAACAGTTGACCTCTAAGTCGTTAAACTGGGCACAATAGAACCCTAAGTCTTTAAACTGGGAAAAGATGACCTCTAAGTCGTTAAATTGGAAACAGATGAGCCCTAAGTCATTAAACTGGGAATAAGGGAAATCCACTCGGGTGTCCTCACGATGCATGAGGAGAACAAAACTTGCGAGATCCATACGACTCGTAAGAAAACGCCTTCATGGGATCCTTATGACTCACAAAGGAAAAACACACTTGGGGGTCCTCACGACTCCTAAGGAGAAAATGCACCTACAGGATCCTTACGACTCGTAGGGAGAAAATCCTTTTATGGGACCCTTACGACCCATAAAATTGAAAAGCCTTAGGTGATAGGGATCTAAACCTGTCCCCTAAGCTATCTCTCCCCAACAGGAAAAGGCAAATGATGATTCGCTCCTCGTACCACATTTCAGTGTAGCGATGCTGATACCAAACCGAAACCAAAATCCCCAAATCATCTCATGGAAGATAATGATTCGCTCCTGATACCATATTCCAGTGTAGCGGTGATGATGTCAACCTAAATTATATCAAATCAGCAAAACAACCAATGACCTACCTTGCAGAATCAAGCTCCACCTCAGAAACAAGTCAACTTCATCCCTGACACCGCAAGAAGCGGAGCAAGTCAAATCAAGCACCGACCGTCCAAGTTGCAAAAAGGGTAGCACCGACCGTCCAAGTCGCAAAAAGGGCAGCACCGACCGTCCACGTGGGAAAAAGGGCAGCACCGACCGTCCAAGTCGCAAAAAGGGTAGAACCAACCGTCCATTATGCAAAAAGGGCAGCACCAACCTTCCACTTCGCTAAAAGGGCAGCACCGACCGTCCACGTCGCAAAAAGGGCAGAACCGACCGTCAATGTCGCTCAAAGGGCCGCACCGACCGTCCACGTCGCTAAAAGGGCAGCATCGACCGTCCAAGTCTCAAAAAGGACAGAACCGACCGTCCACGTCGCTAAAAGGGCAGCATCGACCGTCCAAGTCGCAAAAAGGGCAGAACCGACCGACTTTCAATGCAAAACCAGCTTCTCATGATAGGTGCTTGCTTCAGAGAGACGTCGTCAGCGATTGAATTGCGTATAGAAAGAAAAGAGAATGAAATCGTCTCTCGTTCAACTAATATTCCATTCTTTGTATTAAATGAATTAGAGGAACTTCATTAGGCAAAAAGTGAATAGAGTAAGGCTAACTCAACCGCGACACCTTCTTTGGGGATGGATCACAAGACACCTCAAAGATTTTCTCAAAATCAGGGAGTTTCAAAACTGGAGCTTGGGTCATCTTAAGACAAATCTTTCTTGTACTCCATGCCTTGTATTACTGAAAATTTTGGTCATCCAATGTTCTCAGGACAGGTTGAATCTCGGAAGTAGGGCAGTGAGAAGTGACTGAACACCTGAGGCCGTGGATAGTGAAGTTTGTCTCAAATCCATGAGTTGGAGTTGGAAGCAAAGGGCAACACCGACCTTCTACATCGCTAAAAGGACAGCACCGACCGTCCAAGTCGCTAAAAGGGCAGCATCGACCGTCCACGTCGCTAAAAGGGCAGCAACGGCCTCCTCGTCGAAATTATGCTCCGCCTTGGAATAAAGTCAACCAGACACTCCTCTTTGGGGACACGTCAGCCACCGACACTCCATCTCGGAGACACATCAAGTATTGACTGTCCATGTCGTAAAAAGAGCAGTTCCAGCTTCCCAAAAAGCGGGAACCTAATCAAAGCGCCTCCGTGTGAAATAAGGTCCATCAATTTCAAGAACACAACCCACATATGTGGTGTGTATTCATTGATGGGGGCATTTTGTTGGGGTCAAAATTTATACCCAGTTGACCGGGTCAAAGTCGAGGTCAACCCCAGGTAAGCAGGCCTATGCCCAAGTCGAGCCCCGCGGCCGGCCTACCCTATGCCGAAATAAAAAATCATATAATAAATAATTTTGATATAATTTTTTTTGCATGAATTTAAGAAAATGGGCATAATGCCAAATTTCTGCAAAGCCCATAGCTCATGTGCAAAAGAAATGAGCACATGAGGCATGGGATGGGCAAAACGCCATTTTGTAAAGCCAAAGGGGCCATATGTAAATATGTAAGCCTATATAAGGCAACATGATGATGAATAAAAAAAGACTTTTTCATACTCTAAAACTCTAAGGTTTTTTGTGCCTCCTTCTCCTTCTTCAAGGTTCTAAACCTTCTTCTTTTTTTTCGAATTAAATCAAGAGTTTAACTCTTCCTCTTCCAAAAATAAATAGTTTTTCACCACAAAACCCACAAAAGGGAACTCGAATCTTCTACCAGATATCAAAACGGGGAGATTTTTAAATCTCATCCCCTTTTCTCCAAGATCCGGCCAACAGAGAGGAGGAAGAAGGAGGCCCATCTCTAAAGACCCCATTTTGGAAAAGATCCAAGCCTCAAGGGAGGAGAAAGGGGTCCCCTTTTGAGCATTTACAAGGATTTCTTGGAGTTTAACTCCACAAATCAAAGCTTCTACGAGTTTAACTCCATATAAAAAAAGAGTCTTTCTTTCTAGGAGTTCAACCCAAAAAGTCAATCGGGAGTACGACTCCCTGTGCAGGGGCTAAGCCCTATTCTCCTGCTGGCGCCCAGCGCCCGCGTGACACGCACGTGAGGCGCTGGCGCCCAGCGCCCGCGTGCCACGCACGTGAGGCGCTGGCGTCCAGCGCCCGCGTGCCACGCACGTGAGATGCTGGCGCCTGGAGCCCAGCGCCCGCGTGCCATGCACATGAGACGCTGGCGCCTGAAGCCCAACCCCCGCATGCCTGGCACGTAAGGCGCCGGCGCCGGGCGCCCGCGTGCCACGCACGTGAAGCGTTGGCGCCCGGCGCCCGCGTGCCACGCACGTGACGCGCTGGCTCCCGGCGCCCGCGTACCAAGCATGTGAGTCCCAACGCCCAGCGCCCGCGTGCCACGCCGTGAGGCGCTGGCGCCCAGTGTCCAGTGCCTACATGCTGCGCATGTACGACGCTGGCCCCCCACGCGTCATTTCGACACTTTTTCCCCTTTTTGCCTATATGTATATATGTGTGAGTATACACACACACACACACACTCTAGACTAAGTATACGACCCCTGTAAAAAACTCTGCGAGGCCCCCGATATATCCAAAACCCCTACAAAACACAACACTGCATATTGAGATCGCATGACCTGTTTGACCCGTCAATCGGAGGTTCTCTCGCACCAAAGACGAGGGGTAATTAACGGCAGCTTAGTCCGCTGCTGCCGGATATTCGGATCCCAACAATCAATAAACCCCCGCCTACCCTAGCCAGGGGAAATCTGTAGTACGCCTGACAAGCGCGCGCGTATTCCCATCTCAATGGGGTGACGAGAGACACGCTACACCAATAAGGTCGTACGACTACCCTAATCCAATCGCATCATATGCTCAAACAAATAAGCACTAATCAGCTACAGCACACTACGCCTTGAGAAAGGCCAACAAACGCAGCACGAATACTAAATACTACTTATCTGAAATGACAGAGGGCTACGACAGGATTTTAAGAAAACCCTTTGCGTAATGAACTTGATATCGTTGTAGAATCGAGTGATTTTGAAAAAGGAGTGTTTTTGAGGCTTTTACAAGTTTTGCTAAAGAGGTCACTCCCGGTGAAGGGATCTCGGCTCTTTCCTTATCGAATAAGGAGTAGGATATTTCACAAATACCACTATGCATAGCAAAAATTATAGAAGCAATCAAAAGACAAACCGAATAGGTTGTAGTATCTGCCAGTTTCTCTAAAGAAGTTGCTCCCGGTGAAGGGATCTCGGCTCTTTCCTTATCGAATGAGGTGCTGGATATTCTACAAGGAATACCGCTATGCAAAGCAAGAACTAGAGCTACCAGTTTTAAAATAAGTTTATACAACATTTTTAGGTTTCTTTTAGTTTCATTAATCTCATTAATGAAGTCCTATCAAATTATGCTTCCTAAGCATCACAGAAGAAATGAAAGCAGAAATAGTTATTATATATCATATATATAATACAGGCATTCGTCTCAGAATATCAAGTGATCACATCACAGAATATCAGCAGAAGAAGAATCACATATGAAATATTGGATATACTAGGAATTCAGTGTTTTAGATTAAGCAAGTATAAAACACGGATTCCACGGTCGTGATGAATAGCCAAAACCACATCCCTAGACCCCTACAAGAGTGGCAAGCAGCCCTACCAATTCTAGAGTTAGGAGACCCGATCTGGACTCCGCGAGATGGTCTCCCACTGGACTCTAGTACCCGGTTACTTATGCATTCCTCCTTGGTTCTATCCTATTGTGGAAAAGTAAATAATATACATCAATGGTGACATCATCCACAACCTGGAAGTGCCCCAATAAAAGAATATTACATACAAGCTTTTACATGAATGAAAATGAAAAACTCTCATCTCACAAATAAAAACCCGGCTATTCAAAACACGACGATCCAATATAACATATCACAGCAAGACATAAAATCACATGTCATCAACTTAAGTAAATATGCGTATCCCAATTATCATTGACATGTAGAAACGAAACCGGCGATACATCATATATTACACTTACGGTCGCAGAAAAGAAAGTGAAAAACTACAACAATTGGAATCCGCAAACACCTTAGACATCGCAAACCCAATGTATCACATATTTTGGATTTCATGCCTAACTAAATTAATACCTTAGACATCACAACAACAACTGAGCCTTTTATCCCAAGCATATAGGGTAGGCTACATGAACCAACATGAGAATCACGCCGGGTCCAGCACATGAATCCTCCACCTCCACTCACTCCTATTGAACAATATACTTTCATCGAGTCCTTTGGCAACCATATCGTTTCGTATCACCTCCATCCATGTTTTCTTCGGTCTCCCTTTTGCCTTTTTGCCATTGCCCATATCGAGAGTATCTATTCGTCGAACCGATGCTTCCATAAGTCTGCGTTGCACATGACCAAACCATCTTAGCCGGTTTTCCCGCATCTTCTCCTCCACAGGTGCTACACCAACTTTTGCACGAATATCTTTATTTCGCACCTTATCTTTTCTAGTGTTATCGCACATCCAACGAAGCATGCGCATCTCCGCTACGTGCATCTTCTATGTATGATGCTTCTTAGGAGCCCAGCATTCTGTACCATATAATAAGGCAGGCCGAATAGCGCTACGATAAAACTTTCTTTTCAATTTTAACGGAAAGTAACGATCACACAAAATCCCTGTTGCACTCCTCCATTTCAACCAACCAGCTTGGATCCTTTGATTAACATCACTATCGATCTCCCCATTCTTTTAGATGATGGAACCTAGATATCTAAACTGGTCGCTCGGTGATATCTCTTGCCCTTCCAATGTTATACCGATATGGTTTTGACTTCTCTGGTTACTAAATTTGCAATGCATATATGCTGTCTTGGACCTGCTCAATCTGAATCCCCGAGATTCCAATGTTTGCCTCCATAATTCCAATTTGGCATTAACCCCTGCTTTCGTCACATTTACTAGAACAATATCATCAGCGAATAGCATACAACAGGGTACCTCATCTTGGATAGTTCTAGTAAGTTCATCCATCACAATGGTAAACAGGAATGGACTTAATGCAGATACTTGATGTAAACCAATTGTAATCGGAATTCCTTAGACATCACATGCCTAATAATTATAAACCCCGCATTTTAGTCTCGATATTGAAAACACTTTTAAATAACCAGTCGGGTAATTCAACAATATTCCCGACAACTAGATCGAATGCTCATCGGAAACTTTAGTAGACGGCCGCACACCCGATGCCGTCGACGAAGTGCACTTAAGGAGGAACACCGCGGCCGCGAGCACCCGAATGGATGCTTTTGGCGACGGGGTTCTCCTATAGTCACTTGGTCAGGATATGGGGCGTGACTATCTAGTAAGGTTACCCGGCTAGTATCCGCGTACACTACGTAACTGCAATGGACTTTTGATCCACATCAAAATCCCATGGCAACCGATCAAATGAGACTAACTTGGTAGATTTATAAAATTCAAACTAGTTATCACATAACTAATTATTGTGGATTCCAAATATTGTATCACAATCACAGATAGCTAGACGATGTTAAACTTTTCGATCGAATAAACAAACACCCAAACTTTCCCAAAGAGCTCAACACTTGAGCGGAGTTCAAAAACTATCCACAACATGCCACAGCTCCGTAGAAGGGCCAACCCATGCCTCACTCATGTCGCCACGGGACTGCCGCAAACCCTAGGGTATGACCGCGGTTCTGCGATCCAAAAAGTTGACTTTGGGTATCGTTCTTCTAGAGGGTCCACAGAATCGCTTGCATGATTTTCTGAAGATTTTAAACTTGAAAAAAATCCTACTCTTGGAAAATTTCCAGGAGGGAAAATATGAGTTATTGATATCCGTTCGAACTTTTTAACGTTGTCTAAATAACCTGAATAGATGTTAGAATTACGATTACGAAGCATTCCGAATTGCCTTTGCAGAAAGTTAACATCACATGCAAATTTAGCAAAAACTTGCAACACCTGAAACACCAAAACCCAAAGACTAGAACACCATGAAAATTTGAAGCACAAAATCCATAAATGACCTGGTGAGCTCAATTTTAAGGGTGTTGTGGCCGGCCAAAAACTTTTGGAAATGCTTCAAATTTGTATGGTGTTCATGTTATATCACATACAACATTCTGCAATTGCTAAAAAAAAATTTCACCTTCAAAAATTCGACAGAACCTTGATTTCAATGTTTCAAGTTACGGAGTAGTTTTGGTTTCGTAATCTAACAAACATCGTTTAAATCTCTAGCATGACTTTGATACCACTGCATGGTTATGTAGCACGACAGTAAGGTTTCGGGAGGCATTGTCCATGCCGTTTTCAAATTTTTGCCATTCTAAAAAACCCTAACCCTAGAATCTTAAATAGATAATTAAACAATACATCATGCAAACAACTTTGCATACAAAGTGAATGAGGAATACAACTTTTGTACACCGGTCCTTCACTTCAAATGCTCCGTGTAGAAGTCCCTTCGCTGCGAGTAATGATCTCCCGAACTCTTGAGTGGCTCCACAAGGTGAAAGATGCAAACTAGCTCGAAGTCTTCGAGGCCGAAGATGATCTACGTCGAGGAGACTCAAGCTCATGCTACCTCTTCACTAATATGTGAATTCGTGAAGCAAACATCCTAAACTAAATAGCTAACAGTAGAGGATGATGAAGTAGAAATTGGGCTCTCTTTAGATTTCTTTTTCTCACAATATTTCATCACTTAGAAAAAAGCTAGCAAGCTTTTTCTCATGAGGAAGAAGATGAAGTGATTAAGAGAGAATGAAGTCATGAGATGTGAACAGCAACCATGGGCGAGTTAGTGTCATACACTAACTCATGTAGAGAATAAACCATGGCTAATCAATAATGGTTAGGTTAATAAATATCTACAAGTAAAATAAAATTAGTGGACTTGGTCAATGGTTCCACAAGTTTGTACAAGCTTCAACCATGTGACTAATTTCCATCTAATTTGGTTTACTTTAAATAAATAAAAACCTTACATTATATTAAGCATGGTGTGAGTCTCATACACCCATGTTGCATTTGGCATGAAGCATGACACAATAAAATGTACATTAATATATATCACATATATACTATATGCACAAACAAGTGAAAAAAGAAATGCTTAGTGAGCAAATATTAGTTAATGTAAGTTAATATATCAAATATATAATTAGACATTAAATTACCAAATCAACACTTGATTTAATAATCCGGCTATATCATATACAACCGACTAATATATAATGTAACAATCTATCGAATCAATACTTGATCCGATAACCCGGGTATATCACATATAACCGACCGATATCACATATTGCGATAATAGAATGCGGTATCACATACGCGCATTAATCTCGGTCCCTCACATATCACATATGGACGCCTACTTCGTTTCGCATGAACCAGGAAACCTCTGTGTAGGACTCTAAATACTCGTCAATACGCCGGCAGTAGGTGATGATCGTATCAAACACCCACAAGCCTCAAGCGGTCTACCAATCGTAACGGCCACCCGGGTATTGAGCAATCCGAAGATCAAAAAGCAAGCCTGCTTGATGAGGCTCGATATCGTGACTCATCAGATGCTGACATGTCACAAATGATGTGTCCCAAAACCTACAAGACAAGACTATGAACTTCGGTTGGGATCATACCTAGGGCATATGACCCGAGGATTCTCCGGACCTTCGGTGGCCTTCCAGACCACCCAGCTTGCACCCGAGCTATCGCAGAACTAAGATACCTCGGTCTCCCGCTCGTTCCCGAGCCTCCCGCCGAGCTCATGTTCCTCGATCTCGCTAACACTGACCACAGGCGCCTCCGCCACGGTTCCGCGAATCTCGCCAGTCAGGAGATACCTATGGCCCACGACCCCACGTTCCACGCCATCACAATCCCCTATTAATGGGCCTGTCTCGTCATTAATACCGGACCCCGTCTATGACGCGGGAGTGACGTTAGGGGCGTAACGGCCGGCGAGATTCTCGCGCCCGCCAGCCCATTGCTGCCGCTATATAAACCCCTCTCTCAGACGGTCAAGGTAAGAAATTTTTACTCCACTAGGCCGTTACTCTACTAAAATATCCGGTGTAACTTGATCGACGGAGGGTCCTCGGTTGCACAACCACCCCGGGACTTCTTTGCAGGTAGTTCGGCCATAACAACTCAAAACTCATTGAGATCCACACGCTTTAGGAGTCAACTCTCCAACTCAATCTCTGCCATCCATCAGCACTCGCAGTAGATCAACGGAAGATAACATCTGAAGGAGATTTAGACCTCCATCAGTTGGCGCCGTCTGTAGGAAATTAGTTCTACTCAACCAAAGTTCATCTTCCAATTTCAACATCATAGCGAGCGATCACCGTGACAATCCAAGTGCTAGCCGCCGTCTCCCCCACAACGGAGGCGCGTACGAATCTTCTCCCCCGAACGCCATTAACGCCCTAGCCGCTCAGATAGATCGCCTCGCGTCCATCGTGGATGCCATCGTCCGTGTCCAAACGGCCGGACAAGCTTCCTAGGTCACCGTTTCCCCATCTCAGGAACGAGACCCCTACAGAGGGAGGGAAGACTCTTCCCATGTTGGCATGACCAATCACGGCCTTGTTTCTCGAATAGCCGCAGGTCCCCCGGGGCGACGTACTAAATTACTCGGTGGGCACCGCATAGCTTAACCCCGAGGTCTTACGACAGAGCGCCTCGCACCGAGCCCCGTTACGCCCATGTCCCTCCCAAGGAGGTGTCTGTCAGCTCGCCTACACCCAGGCATGACCGGCATCCCCTCCCTCGACAGGGTCGCGCACACGGGACTCGCCACGGCAGCTCAGAAACAACCTCACCGGGAGCCCTGAGGAATGTCATCCAGCGAAATCGGGGCCGTGGCAGTGCAGAGGCGTCCAGCGGCAGGGGCCAAAGATCGGAGTATGTCGACTCATTTGGGTACCACGGCCGACTCGACGCTTTCGAAAAGAAGATCGAGAGCATGCGCCGGGAAAGTCATCATTCGAGCGATGGGGCTAAGTATACCGCTGACTCGCTCACGAAGCCCTTCACAGAGGAGCTCTTCGCCGTCCATGTCTCCTCCCAGAACAATCCCCCAAAGGTCTCACTCTTAGAAGGGAAGTCCGACCCGAAGGACCATTTAGACGCTTTCACGGCCGGGATGAGTTTCCAGGATTGTTCCGACGCCGCCCAATACCGTGCTTTCCTGACCACTCTCATCCACTCCGGACGAGATTAGTTCCAAGGACTTTCGCCATGATCGATCTCAACCTTCGACGAGCTGTCCACCTAATTCCTCGGGCACTTCGTTGGGAACAGACATCAGAAGCGGACCGTCGACCATCTCTTCACAATAAAGAGCGGGGACAAAGAAAGTTTCAAAGGGTACGTAACCTGCTTCTACAACGCCCTCCTCAAAGTCCCGGAACACAAGGACGAGATGGTCATCATGTCACTAAGGTCGGGTTGTAGGCATAAGGAGTGGTTACACTCCTTTGCTTTAGCGCAACCTAAGACCATTGCCGAAGTGAAGGCCTGGACCGAACGAGAAATATAGCTTGAATCCGAGGTGAATTCCAACCTTCTCCGGACAGAACAAGTTGATCAGAAGAAATGGGGCCACAAAGAGAAAAGGAAGCTTGAACGGCCGAAGCCCTATTCCCCGAAGTTTCAGGATTACACCCCGCTCAACGTCTCCAAGACGGTACAGCTCGAGGTGGCAAAGTGCGAGAGGTTCTTTAAGCTCCCACCAGTCTCGCGCATGGCGGAAAAGTGCACCCAGGGCCCCTACTGCAGCTTCCACCGGTCACAAGGCCACTCCACGGAGAACTGCAAGAAGCTCCGAGACTGCATCGAGGAGCTAATCCGCTCGGGGCACCTGGCAGCGTACTTACGGGATAAGCGTCAAGCTAACCATGAACAAGAGCAACGTCCTCCTCCCGGTGAATTAACAATCGGCCAAATCATGGTCATGTTAGCCGGGGGTACGACGAGTACCTACGAAGCTCAGCGACCCATACCAATCGACGTGACTGACGACCATCTGTGGAAGAAGGCTGGGGCAGCCGAGCCGATCGTTTTTAACGACGAGGACCTTCACGGTATATCCCTGCCCCACAACGACACGCTAGTGATCACAGCTCGAGTCCACCGCTATGAGGTGCAGAGGATAGTGGTGGACTCTGGAAGCTAGGCGGACATCCTATTTTACGAATGCTTCCTGCAAATGGGACTCGCCCCGTCGGACCTAAGGCCGACCACCCACGTCCTTTCAGGGTTCACCAACTACACCATCCCGACGGAAGAGGTAATTACTCTCCAGTTCAACATCAATGAGGCCGGCCGTACCGCACCATGCTTTTGGAGTTCATCATAGCGAAAATCCCGTCGGCCTACAACATCCTCCTCGGCCGCCCAATGCTGATGTCACGACCCGAAATGGCACGTGACTGGCCCTTGAATCATATGAAGTCTATAGGACCCCATCTAATTCAAGTAAGCCAAAATCCCAGAAATCTAAACCATTTTAAAAGGAAGTGTTTTGTTAAAATAAGCCGAAGTAGGCATTTTTAAAATCCCAAGTCCTTTCAGAAAATTTCGGCAGAGTTTCCTTTGTAAATACTGGCCCCAAACGGGGTACAACATGAATAATATATACATCAATGATAAAAGCCATCCCCAAGCGGGATCTTGCTCTTCGTCAATCGACGGTCACAACCACGCAAGCAATATAATATACAACGCCGAAGGGCGAGGATCAAAACTGAAAGGAAACTCAAAACAACAAGAAAACCATAATAATACAACACGCGACTTTAAGGTCGAAAAAATATACAATCTGGGCTCTAAGTCTGAAAAAATACATGTATGGTTGATAGAGTTATTAGATACAAATGAAAATAAATAAAAGGTACAATGGTGGTCACGATGCAGGTGAACCCACCTACCAAAGCAAATCACCCGCAATGAAAGCAGTGTGCTAGCAAAGTCACACAAAACCTGTACGGCAAAACCTGCAAGAAACTGTGGCACAACGGGGGTGAGTTGCCAACTCGTGAGTAGAAAACATCACCGAGCAGAAATCACATGTATGACTCAATCCTAGGTCAATACGATAAAAAAATAAATATCCTCAATATGATAAGGTCTGAAGCATGAAAATGTGGCAAAGGTAAACATCTATACATAAGTGTAATCCCATGTGCTCGTGTCAGTGCCTTAGGTAGCAATATATCACATGTATGAGGTATGAAGGTCATAATATGAAAACAGAAGGCATATAAATGATAAAACCGTTTTCTTGTTTTAGTGAGTTATCTGTATATAAATCGAAATGTCATCAATGAAATCATCATAAATCAGTGTCTAGCATCGACATAAATATAACCCAATATCTCAATATCTCAGGCTCCGGCTATCCGGACTGGCCTGTATCATCAAATCTCAAATACCTCAAGTATCAATATCTGGGGCTCAGGCTATCCGGACTGACCCCTGGGCTCCAGCTATCCAGACTGGCCCGACTCCGATCGGTATCCTCCGGATATCCGTCGAGTCACAAAACAATCATCGGTCAGCAATGCTCCCTTGTCACAGGCTCAACGCCGATAAACTGCAATCTTCTTGCCCCGGGTACCGCACCGGGTCCACCATGCACTCACAGACAGTTCTTACTCCTCCTCGAATTCAGTATATGATATCGCTCAAGAGCCGAGAAAACTCATGGTGGACAATCTCAAATCATATCATGAGAAAACCGCAACTTTCATTTTAAAATGATAATCAGTTTTATAAAATATTGCGGTTCCTCCAAATCCATAAATCTCATGGAAAACCCAAATCTCAAGAATAAATAAGAATGAATTTAAAAGCATTGGGCTCCGGCAATCCGGACTGTCCCTAAATAAAAATGCATGACAGTGAATAATAATATGCATAAAATAGCAAGTAATAAATGCAATGTCTAAACTAGCATATAAAAACGCGTACGCTAATACCAAGTCGAAACTATCAGCTAACATGCTATGTCAAAGAAATAATATTCTCTAAAGTGTATGTGACATGGCAATTACCGATGATGATGTGTGTGAGCCAACAAGTAAGTGTATGTGGAACATACGCATCATCGTTAATGGTGTTGGTGACCTGACAGCATGATTTCGATACTAACATATGACAACAAAATATAAGCATGCGATGCGATGCGAACAACAATAATATGCGGGAGCTGAATAATAAACACAACAATAATGAATATGCAATAAATAATATGAGTCATACAGTAAACTACAGGTCTAAACTAACAGTCTAACCAAAAGGCAAGGAAACCACCTAAATCTGAGTCGAAACATAAATACGTACATATATATTATGTAATAGTCGGTGATCCTGACTCAATAGTATCCCATACGATACCATATATAATATGACATACTCGAGTCAAGAGTGCGGATCTATCATCAATATAGCTCGTGTGGTAAATCCATCGTACGGCATCCCAAATCTGGGTACGGGTCAATATCACATTATCTCGTTATTCGTTTGGTATCCTTTTCATCATATAACATGATCTGGGAGTACTGATCTACGTATAGTACAATATTGATACCATCTACCATATATGTATGCGTGTGTATGAAAACACCGCGCTTAAGGACCCACTATAAATATCATGTCGTATCTCAAATACGAACCATGTCACATCACCGATCTTATGGCCTCAAGCCGAATCTCATCGACTCATCTCCAATCCCAAGTACTATCCTCATAATCCATGTATATATATATATATATAGTCCCATACCCATGTGTCTATATATATACATATCCACATATACGCAGAGGTAAATAAATGTATGCATGTGTATGTGTGCGTGTAGGTGTAACAACTATTCTAGGGTTTCGCGATTTACACTAAACTAACCCATGATCATCTATGACCCTACTTGCTAAACTATCCAAGTTTTATATAACACATAACATATATATACATATATATATAAAATAGTTTATACTACGAACTGCGGGGGTGCTATACGCCATCCACCCGACTTCCTCCGTAGATATATATCTACTCACTTTGACCTTCGCTTGCCAATGTCGACGTCGCCATGCGCTTTCTTGTCATCTCGAAGTCCATATGGGGTACCTACATGTCACAATGTATCGTATCGCACTAAAACCCAAATCAATGCCAAAATGACACGCTGAACTCACATAGGTCAAAACCTATGGTTTGCTCTCGCAAAACAACTAAATAACACTCGATTTCGACGTACAACGTCCAGTGATCGATGCAAAACACAATTATCAAAACTTAAATCCATAAACATCGCAAAACACAAAGCAGAAACTATGAAAACTTGCTCCAGATTTTGTCTCAGGTGAAAACAAGGTAAGCAAACAACACTGGGGTGCTATATAGGGTGTATATGATCTACTGAAGCAACCCTGACCCCTAACTCCACCAAGTGGCCGACCCCTATAGCCTAAAATCCGAGCTCACCGGCCTGGGTATCTTTGAACGGGTCGTATTTGTTGGGTGGCCTCCTAGTAGTCCATCTAGGATTGTGGTATTGTTTGCCTTCTTTGTATTGGCCTCGGTTCACTCCAGATTTCCCTGCACACACCAAATTTTCACAAACCGACACAATTTAAATTCTAACTTTGTATTTGGTTCCAGGTTTCAGGTTTGGGTCTGAATTCTAGCACTAGGGGAGTTGTGTGGCTTCTACCAAGCTCAATTACACATCATAACTCAAGAATTCCTCAAAACCCCAACTTGGAAATTTCAATGTTCACTAAACCGATATAAAACACTTTTAAACTTGTATGGTTGCAAAGGTAATCGAAATACAATACTAAGGGTGCAGAAATTACCTCATTTGGCAACTCAAAAATTTTCTTGAGTTGCCCCAAGTCTTCAAAATTTGATTTTTCTTTTTCCAAAGTGATTGAAAAGGTCTTGTGCATGTTTTTTGTGAAGTGGGGATGGACTTTTTATGAAGATTTGAGGGTTTTTGTGGGGGTTGTAGAGGAGAGGGAAGGAGGTGCTGCCATGAGAGGGGAGGAGACAATGATGATGAAGGAAATGAGAAGAGAAAGGAATGGCCAAGATCTAGGTTTGACCCCTCACCCCCCCTCTCTCTCTATCTTGCCCATACCCATTTGTATCTTCATTTTCCTTTCTCTTTTGTTTTGTTTTGTTTTCTCTTTTAAAAACAACAACCATGCATGATAAAATGAAGAAAAGATCATGATAAAAATGTAACAAGTGTTAAAATGACTTAGTGCATGTCATGTGCACAAAACTGGATTAATGCGCGATTAGTGATAATTAATCGCGATTAGCACTAAATAGTGTATAATAAATCGTAAAATTTCATAATTTGCATAAATCACATAAAGAACCTTCTTTTTAGTAATTTCTATAATTTTCCAAATTTTTTCCCAATTTATCGGTATTTAATTATACCGCCTTATTAAAATATTCAATATTTAATTATTTAATTATCAAAATTTCCAAAAATAATATTTTATTTTTCTGAAATGTTACAATCTTCCCTCCTTAAAGAAATTCGGTCCCCGAATTTAAATTTAAACACCTCAAATATTAAAACATTTCAGTAAAAGACTAAGTCGTCGGGGTCCCGAGATCATAAATACATAAAGCACATAGTGGCGCAATGCATGCGCATGAAAAAAAAGTATATAATCCAAAATCAAAACTCCGTCAAGGATCCCGCAATCATCGGAGTTATGGTGAAGACACCAATGTCTAAATCCAATACGAAAACCAACAAGATATACTCGAAACTCTACATGTAAATATCATTAAAACATCTGAAGAAGATGCATGCCAAAACCTTTTTAAGTTGTTGTGCGATACACGTAACACGGCATGGTGGCGGATGTTTATTGTAAGAAAATGCTATATCTATATATATCCTTTGTTTAATATGCACGTCTCGCAGTTTTGAAAATAATTTAGAAGGGTTTCCTTGTTTTTAAACGTTTCGTGTCATCTCAGACATGTTGGTAAATACTGAGACTGTAGCTCCCTTTTTTGGAAATCCCTTCGATAACTATCAATGCATGCAAAATATATCCATGTACTGTCCTCTGACTAGTCCTACTTAGTACGAAAACAAATATTAAATATCATAAAAACGTACTGCTCCAAAAATCAATCCCAAAATGTGCATAAGAATGCCGCGTGCGTCTGGTGCGCACGGGAATCAAAATCCATGAATGTGCCATACATGTGCACAGAAACAACGTCTAAGTGCAACGGGTGTGCACAAAATACCTAAAAGAGGCAACGGTATGCCTGACAGCAATATCAGGTGCATCTGATATGCAGAAAGAATCCCGATTTAGTGCATCTGGTATGCACAAAAATCGCATCTCATATCATGCGCCCAACATGCGCAAAAATCCAAATCAGGTGCATCCATCAAGCACGAAAAAAATCTAAATCATGTGCATCCAATATGCACGAAATCACGAAATCCAATATCAAGCATTGAACATGTGCAAATTCGAATCCAAGCGCGTCAAATATGCGCAAGAATCCAATCAGGTGCACAAGGTGCACAAAACAAATATCGAGTATCGCAATCGAAATCGACGGTATACGACACATTTCAATCCAAATCCAAATCAGGCATATTGTGGTATATAATCTCACAACTATGTGCAACCGCGTGCACAAAATACATATCAAATGATAAAAGTGTATGAAAACTATGCCGAAAGCATAAGTCGAATCACAGGCATGAAATCAAAATCAACATATCAAATGACATCAAACCGAAGTCTAGTGCAACTGTGGTGCACAAAATATGTATCAATGCACTGCAAGCATATGTGAACTATACCGAGTGCAAAAACCAAATCTTGTGCGTACCATATGCACAAAATCAACCCAACTGTATGAAATCCATGAAATCATAAACATGTGCAGCCAAGGCACAAAAATGATATTAAGTGCAATAACTGTGCACAAATCATAAATACCCAGTAGGTGCAACCATGGTGCACAAAAATAAATATCATGAAACTCAGTCATCAAGACTAAATCATGTGAATAGATCGCCCAAAATACCGAAATCAAGTATGGCGGAAACAGTCCCACTCAAGCACATCCTCTAAAGATCTCTGGCCAACTGTCGTGGTCACTCATAACATATTTCGTCGATGATGCCGAACTCTGGCCTTCTAGGTGTGCGTAATATGACCGATCCTGGGTCCAAGTCTTCTCGTATAGTATTCCAGAAAGATCTTGTCGGGTCTCTCCCGAATCACATTTCTGCCGAACTGCCCGGAAGTTATCACCCTTTACTATATCTGTTTCTTGTTCCGGAATGGCTACATACTCATTGCGCTCCTTCTGGAAGATATATCCATATATAACGCCTCTATATGCGTATCGCATCTCTGATGTCAGCGGAGTGGAACATCATCTCATCAAGATCTCATACGAACCTCTTACTCCACTTTTCTCTAATGTCGACTGATTCGGACTGGTCTCTTCGTGGCTGCATGGACTGCGCTCCAACGGCTATACTCGTATTTGGAGTCTCCCAAGCAATACATCCCATCACGTGATATCCGAACGAAGTCGAACCATTCGATCGATTCGTCAAAACCTCTTAATCCCCTAAGAGCTCAACATCTTGGGTACAGTTTAATAACATTGAGTATATGCCACAGCACCTACGGACCAACCGTAGAAGGGCAAACCCAAGCCTCATTAATGGCATCGCTGAACTGCCGCAAACCCTAAGGTTTAAAGGCGTTCTCATGGTCATTATATCGAGTTAGGGTTTCATTCTTCTAGAGGGTCCGTAGAATTTCTTGCATGTTTTCTCCAAATACTTTAAACATGGAAAATGGTTTTCTGACATTCGACCGTCTCTATCGACTCCCAACGTATCTGTGTGAAGTCTTCTCAAGCTGGAATCAATCAATCTGATGACCTCGCATCGGGGTAAACAACAAATCACATGTCCTAGTCATTCCTCCTTGGGTGACTAACGATCTTCTATCATATCTCTAAGTACAACTCGTGCGGTAATATCTCCAACATCTAGGATGATATCTCGTCATTCGCAGCAATAACTGGCTCATTTGTCTGCATGCTGAACAGTGCCTCAATCATCAAGAACAATCTGTGCATTGACGGTCATCACATTCTGGCTGGCCTCTATCAGTGGTTCAATCCTCTGGTGCTGATCTGCACGTCTAAGTAATCTCATAAAAGTGATCCATCAAACTCTCCTGGCGTGAAAACACAATAAAACGACGCCTCTACGCAAATCGTATGTCCCTGGAATCACGCCCTGGTCAGTCCTCGTCCGTGACGAGCTCGTGCTGACCGCAACTCTAGCCGTAGCTCTCTTTACCCGTGTAATCGTGGCAGAAAAACCATAAATTGATATCGATGAGGATAGATCATGAATGAATATAATGCTGTACAAGAAAATTGTCACGCCCCGAAAGTACGGAACATGACCGGCACTTAGACTACGAACGTCTCGAGGCGTACGTACCCTAAGTAAGCCGAACCCAGAAATCCAAACCAAGAGAAGTAGTAGAGTGTAGGAAAACCATTTTAAATCAACCAGTTTGCAACATATTATACAACGCCTAAAGGCGAGGATCACAGCAGAGAAGGAAACTTGAACAACATGAAATCCATAGAAATATAACGCGCGACTCTAAGGTCGAAAGAATAAACATCACTGGTCTCTATCTCAAATAAATACATGTTTGGTTGATGGAACTTCTAGATACAACTGAAATATAATATAAAATGTATAATGATGGGTACGATACAAATAAACCCACCTACTATCAAGTCACCCGAAAGAAGCAGTGCCCGCAAAGCCGCCAAGAGACCTGTATGGCAAACCTGCAAGAAACTGGGGCACAACGGGGGTGAGTTGCGAACTCGTGAGTAGAAAAAGATCTACGAACAGAAAATCGCATGAATGACGCAATCCTAGGTCATACGATCATAATATATAATTCTCAAATATATAACCTGCAATCTATAACCATGGCTAGGATAAATATCTAACCCAAGTGTAATCCCATGTGCCCGTGTCAGTGCCTCAGGTAGCAATGTATCATATGGAGGATGTATGAATGCATGAAACAGAATGCATATACTGAAGAAAACTGCTTTCATAAATTAGTGAGATTTCTGTATCTTTTTAAAATGAGGTATCATAATAAAATCAGCATAAACAGTGCCTAGCATCGACACAAAACAAATATCCAAATATCTCGATATCTCTGTGTCGCAATCTCTGTACCTCAATATCTCAAAATCTCAATGTCTCAATCACAATATCTAGGGCGCCGTCAGTCTAGACCGGCCCCTACAATCCATCTCAAGACCACGACGGTATCCTCCGGATATCCGACGAGTCAGGTAAATCACCGGTCGGTAGTGCTCCCCTGCCAGGCTCAACGCCATCATCTGCGATCCTCTTGCCTTGGGGTACTGCACCGGGCCCACCATGTACCTTAAACGGTTCATCCGCCTCCTCGAATCGGGTCTCGAAATTCGTCATCAAAACTCATGGTGGACGACTCATACATCATGCGAAAACCGCACTTTTTATTTAAAAAGAGAGAAAAGCAGTTTATATAAGTTTTGCGGTTTTCCCCCCCAAATCCAGAAAATCTCATGGAAATCCGAATCCAAATCATCAATAGCATGTAAAACAAAGAATATAGGCACGAGAATCTATGAATGCAGCATAACAATGAATAACAGTATGCATGAAGTAACAAGTAATAACTACAATATCTAAGCTGGCATATAAGACAAGTACACTAATATCATGTCAAACTATAAGCTAACAAGCTAAATCAAGCAGTAATATTCTCTAAGTGTACGTGACATGGAAATTACCGATGAAGATGTGTGTGAGCCGGCAAGTAAGTGTACGTGGTACATACGCATCATCGGTAATGGTGCTGGTGTCCTAACAGCATGATATCAACAATAGAATATGAATACAATAAGTATGCGATGTGGAGCAACAACAATAATGTGCGGGAGCTGAATACTAAACACAATGATATCTAAACTGCATTTAATGTCATAAGAGTCATACAGCTACACCTGTAGGGTTCTTAGGCACACCCATGAGGTTCTACAACAGATCAAACATGTCCAATTCAAAAAAATTCTATGTGCCAAGTAACCCTAAGCAAGATCGTAACTAGAGGTATAGGCGAAACAATAAAAGTTAACAACTTAACTAAGAGTGAACGGAAAATACAACCTTTGTAGATCCGGTCCTCCACCTCCATAGCTCCGTGTTGACGTCCCTCCGCTGCGATCATCGGATCCCGGACTCTGGCGATGGTTTCGTCGGAGAAATGATCGGGCTAGGTCGTCGACTTCGATGCCGAAGATGATCTACGTCGAGGCAACTCAAGATCAAGCTCCAACTTCACCAAGTCATGAAACTTATGAAGAAAACACCCAATACTACATGGCAGGTGGTAGAGGATGAAGAAATAGGAAGTGGGTTCACTTTAGAATTGGATTTCTCACTCTTTTTCTCATGGCACCATTAAAGCTAGCAAGCTTTCATGAAGCTTGATGAAGATGAAGATGAAGAAAGAATAAAAAGGATTATCTTTAAAAAGAAAATCCAAGTCATTCTTATCATAATGCAACCTTGGGTTAGTTTAACAAGTGTAGAGAATAAACTAGGGTTAGGTGAATGGTTAGGTTTAGGAAAGAAACAAGAATGGTCAAAGCTTCTTGAAGCTTCAAGGAAACAACAAAAGAATCAACCATTTCTTTTCTTGCCCTAAAATAAATAAATAAAATAAATAGTTAAGAAAAGATAACAAAACCCTAACCATTCACTTAAACATGGTTTAAAGTAAACATACACCCAAGCTTGCATGTATCAAGAAACGTGATACAATCAAGTGCACAAAAATATATCACATATACAATGTGCACATCAAGTGAGAAAATCCATTTTAAATGAACCAATACTAGTTAATGCAAAGTAATATATCAAATATATAATTATACATTAAATCATTAAATCAACATTTGATTTAACGATCCGGTCATATCGCATATGACCGACTAATATCCAATGTATCGACTTATCGAATCAATCATCGATTTGATAACTAGGTTATATTGCATACAACCAATCGATACATTCATCGCGAGAATAGAATACGGTATCACATACATGCATTATTCTCGGTCCCACACATATCTCATATGCGCTCCTATTTCGTTTTGCTTGAGCCAGGAAACCTCTGTGTAGGACTCTAAAGACTCGTCAATACGCCGGCAGCAGGTGATGATCATATCAAACACCCACAAGCCGCAAGCTGTTTGCTAAACGTAACGGCCACTCGGGTATTGAGCGATCAGAAGATCAACGAGCAAGCCCGCTCACACTCCTGTGAATCCAACGAGTAACACTTACCGTACAGTCCGGTCTGTTCGTCTGATATGTCGCATATCTCGCCTAAGGGTGGTAAACGTCAGACCCCAGTAGCTTGATAAGTCATGCCGACGTAAGGTCCAAAACATTCATGAAACTACTGATAACTCTTACGAGTATATCACTGCAAACCTGGCCAGGGATTTCCAGTTATGGCCATTCGAGCATAGCGCAACATCAACCACCAATACCGGGAGAGACGAATCCCCTCCTATCGCTCATTGCCTCCATATGAATCGGGACTGTACCCAAAAACCACCTGTTTACATGACTCAGTAGAGCCGTGGTAGGGTGGAAATCAAAGCACAGTGGGAGACACACAAGACTCTATGACGATCTCGGGTCAACAGACTAAGCTGTACCAGTGTCACCAGAGAACTGCCATCTGACGTGAAGTATAATACCATCTGGGAGTTCTCGGCGAGTCCGTTCAGTGTACCCAGTCACCATTGAGCACCCGCATACTATCTCTGATGTCAAACACCAATGGATATGGGATCATCCATCGCCCATCACATGGGTCGAGAAGATATACGCTAGTCTACTCTGGAATATCGATGCCCCGTCTCGATATTCCCATGACTAGGAACATTGAAGGACGTACTCATGGACTACCCAGGCCCCACTAGTATGATCTACATCACAGTCCTGGAAGTCGAGTACACATCCTAAGGGCTTTATCAACATGTAACAGAGAGACAGAAAGTATACATGTTAAGATAAAGAGCAACCAGATAGCGTACTATCATGTCGAGCACGAAAGTCCTACCTATATATGTCCCAGCATCCACTACAATATACATCCAATGTACAGTAATGGCCTCTAGGGCATACATATAACTAACAATATCCCACTTGCACTAGGGCCATCTGTAGCAGTGGTTGCAGTATCTAATACTCAACCAACCCATATAAGTCTCTCTCTGGGAAAAAGCATTTGTGAGTGGATCCGCCGTGTTGTCCTCTGAGTCTACTCTCCTAACCTCGATCACCCTGGAGATCAACTATCTCCATGATCAGGTGATGCTGCCTCAGAATATGTCTGGGTCACTGATGGGATTGGGGTTCCTGGGCCAAAGCCACACTTCCATTGTCACACAATGGTTGGAACCTAGTTCATCTCATGAACCACTATACACCTAAACTGCCTCTTTGGTAGTATCTTTAATAGCGATGTTACCAGCCTTTATCGTCTAGTTTGCCATGGTATCTAGCTTGGAACTCTTCCAACATACCGTCCCTTTACTGAGGGTAAAGACAATTCCTACGACTGACATTCAGTCGTCCTTATCACCCTGGAACCTTTCCAGTGATTCTCCCCAGGATCGATTGATACCATCTCACTACAGCTAGTGAGAATCCTAATATCCATTTAGATCTATCTCATAGACCTAAATCCCAGGATTTAGGATGTATCATCTTGATCCTATTGGAGAATCCTTGTGATAAGCGGAGATTGACCGAGCGTAGTGTAGGAAACTCTTTCCCTATCAAGAGTATGTCATCCACGTACTCTACGAGAATTGCCACCACACTCTCTACCACCTTCTTGTATATACAAGGTTCATCTACCATTTTGATGAAGTCAAACTCTTTGACTATCGCATCAAAACAGACGTTCCAACTCCGCGATGCCTGCTTTATTCTGTAAAGCAACTTGCACACGTTTCCGCTGCTCCCACTGTTTACGAAGCCCTCTGGCTGTGTTCTTATAGACGTTCTCTTCTAAATCAGTATTTATAAAAGCAGTCATGACACCTAACCACCGGATATCGTAGTTATGGTATGTAGCCGTGGCAAGTAGGATCCGGATGGACTTAAGCATAGCCACTGGAAAAGGTTTCATCATTATCCACGCCTGGTCGATGACGAAAACCTTTAACAAGTGTAGTTTTGAAAGTCTCAACTTTTCCATCTACACCAAGTAATCTTCTCAAGATATACTTGCTCCTGATGGGGATTTAACCCTTCAGATATAGCAACCAAAGTCCATACTTTGTTGGTGTATAAGGATTCCATCTCAGATCACTAAGCATCCAGCCATTCTTACAGAGTCCCTACTCTCGATGGCCTGCTCGAAACTAGTTGGGTCATCATGTCATGAGGCATTCCTCTCTCCCACTGTCATCGAGAAACCGAAGTATCTCTCAGGCGGATGAGGAACCCTACTAGTTCGGCGGAGAGGCTGAGGTTCGTCGGGGACTATTGAATCCTTTGGTTCTGTCAAATCATCAGCCGTAGTTTGTATACCTGGAACCTTTCCAGTTCTACTTAACGGACCTTGCCTCGAGCTTGTCCGGATTTTGCTTTTAGACGTAGTCATGACAATCCCAAATCTTAACCAACTTAAGATATGGGCTATTCCCTTTCCATATCACATATGAAGTGGTAGGCAACTGATTTGATTTGAATCCAATTCAACAGGTATGCAACTTCTCAAGTGCACAACCCCAAAAGGAAATAGGCAACTCAGTAGTACTCATCATAGAGCACACCATATCTAATATGGTGCGATTGCTCCGCCCTGATACACCGTTGTGCTGTTGTGTATTCAGAGGAGTAACACCGAGAGAGAATCTCATTCCCCTTTAGAATAGTCCAAGAATTCCATGCACAAGTATTCTCCTCCCTGATCTTATCATAGGACATAATACTTATACCCGGTTTTAGGTTCTCTATTTCTAACTTATATTCTGTGAATATCTCAAAAGGTTCGGACTTGTGTTTCAACAGGAACATATGTCTGAATCTTGAGAGATTATCAGAGAATGTAATAAAATACAAAGACCGGTCTTGGCATGTGTAGACAGGGGATCTACATACATCTACATGTATCATCCCAAGAGTTCACTAACTCTTTCTCTGTTTCTAGTAAATAGAGCTAAGGTCATCTTATCTCTGTGACATGACTGGCAAGTTTCACAAGATGTAAATTCAAACTGATTTAAATATGCATCTTAAATGTAACTTAAGCTAGTCGGGTCGCATTGATATGACCTAGTCTACAATGCCTCAAGAAGGATTCGTTCATTTCTGAACTCTTCCTCTTGTGTGTGTTCTGTATACTAGGAACTGTAGTTTGATTTAGAACGTCAATGCTTTTAGATAACGTACCTGAACCGATCAACTTTTGAAATGTTCTAAACAATATTCAACAATACAAAATTATATCCTTCTTTAATAAATAAAGAGATTGATATGATTTTGTATATCAGGTTCGGTATCTAATAGCATTTGTTCAGAATCAATGTATTGGTAATACAGGGTGACAGTGACCAACGGACTTGGCTTCAACACTTGCCCCATTTTCTCTCTCATGAAACTTATCACCCGTTCTCAGTTCTCTGCCTTTCTGTAGCCCTATGTAACAGATTACATATCTGGGATCCTGCTCCGATATCAGATACTCAGGACGCAGAGGATACTGAGAAACAGTTCTGTGTAACGAACACACCCGAAGGAGATACATCATATGCACTTTCTTCGTTTGGGCGGCATAGGAATCTTGGTATTCCTCTATTTCCTGCTCTGTCTTATAACAATTATAAGTTGGAGCGGGACCAACGTTCCCCAGCTCAGTATAATAAGCGGGTTCGGTCAATACATCCATATTATTATCTTGATTAAGGCGTGATATGGTCGCTACCTGGAGAGAGAGAGAAGAAAACACTCTGCGTGCGCTCTTGCAAGATTAGATTGGTTATTTATTTTATCTAATCAGGATGGCTCCCACTGTTTTTATCAAATCTTCCTTCAAACCTTAAAAGGAAAGACTAGCCGGGATTAATTACACTCTACAAGTTCGCCATTCTTTCAGCCAGGCCAGTGTCGGTACTTTGAGGGAGGTTCCCCGTGCTTTCGCACGGACCTAATTACAATAAACCTCGTTTTCCCAGAGGCGTAACCCCGTTGACACCTTTCTAGACACCTACTTGATCGGCTAATTGCAAAGTGCAAAACTCTCCTAGGAGTAACAATTACTCGCAGTGGGTATCGGGATCCAACTATCATATAGAAGGTATGCAATCTCATTGCAAATTTGAACACTTGAAATTCTCGATAAAGGTTTTTACCCCTAGCACCTATGACCTTGGCTAAGGTCAACAAATCAAAAGCACTAGTCAAGTTCTACCCGTCATTTCGTGATTAGTTAGACCCACCCACATGACCCTTGGCTAAGGTCAACAAAGCCACATGACTGTCCTAACTAATCGCATCATATGCGGTGTAGGAAGACCTCACTTAGCTACCGTACACTACGCCTCGGCTATGGTCGACAAACGTAGCACGAATACTAAGTACTCTACTTCCTAAAATGACGGAGGGTTGCGGATGGTTTTTAAGAAAACCTTTAACGCTTTGAACTTGATCTTGTTGCGGAATCAAATGGTTTTTAAATGGAGTATTTTTTAGGCTTTTTCTAGTTTTGCTAAAGGGGTCACTCTCGGTGAAGGGATCGTCGGCCCTTTCCTCGTCGAATGAGGTGCGGGATATATCATATATATCATTGTGCAAAGCAGAAACTATAGAAGCTATCAAAAGACAAACCGAGTGTGTAGCATCTGCCAGTTATTGCTAAAGGAGTCACTCCCGGTGAAGGGATCTCGGTCCTTTCCTCATCGAATAAGGTGCAGGATGTTTTACAAGGAACACCATGATGCAAAGCAAGAACTGCAGCTACCTGTTTTATTTTTGAAATTCGATTCCAAAACATCTTATAGGTTTATTTTCTTTCATTAATCATATTAATGAAGTCCCATCATTTAAGTTACTAAACATCACAGATAAATACGACGTACACTTATGCCATCCGCATTCGCCTCGATGTCCCCTCGTGCACCGTTAGGTTAGGTGACTAACGGCAGAGCGGGGCAGGGCTAGCGCGGGTGTAAAACATAAGTAACGTCTATATAATATATCATATATACTATATACAGTATCCATCAAAGCATATCAAATGATCACATCACAGATATCGCAGCAGAAGAAACATATGAAACATTGGATATACTAGGACGTCCGTGTTTTCAATACGAGCCAGTATAAAACACGGAATCCACGGTCGCGATGAATAGCCAAACCCACACCCCTAGACCCCTACGAGAGCGGTAAGCAACCCTACCAATTCTAGGGTTAGGAGACCCGGACTCGACTCCTCGAGATGGTCTCCCACTGGACCCTAGAACCCGGTTACTTGTGCTCCCCTCCTTGGGTCTATCCTAGTGCGGAAAAGTAAATAATATACAAAAGGTGACATCTTCCGCAACCTGGAAGTGCCCCAATAAAAGAATATTACATACAAGTTTGTACATGAATGAAAATGAAAAACACTCATCTCACATAAAAACCCCCGGCTATTCAAACACGACGATCCAATATAACATATCCAGCAACATATAACATCACATGTCATTAACGTAAGTAAATATGCGCATCCCAATTGTCGTTGACATATAGCAACGAAACCGGCGATATCACATATTACTGTTACGGTCACAGAAAAGAAAGTGTAAAACTACAACAGTTGGAATCCGCAACCTCTTTAGACATCGCATGCCTAATCAAATGAATTCCTTAGACATCGCATGCCTAACAATTATAAACCCCGCATTTTAGTCTCATTATCGAAAACACTTCTCAATATCAAGTCGGGCAATTAAACAGGATTCCCGACATCCTGATCGAATGCTCGTCGCAAACTTTAGTGGACGGCCGCACCCCCGATACCGTCGACGAAGTGCACTAAGGCGGGACACCGCTGCTGCGAGCACCCGAACGGATGCTTTCGGCGACGGAGTTCTCCTACAGTCACTTGGTCGGGGCTATGGGGCGTAGCTGTCTATTAAGTTTATCCGGCGAGTATCCGCGTACGCTACGTGATTGCGACGGACTTTTGATCGCATCAAAATTCAGTGGCAACCGATCATTTGAGACTAAAGTGCTAAGTTTATAACATTCATATCAGTTATCTCATAACTACTTGTGAATTCCAAATATTGTATCACATTCCAGATAAATAGAAAATGTTAAACTTTTCGATCGAACAATCGAACACCCAAGTTTTCCCGAAACAGCTCAACACATGAAATATGTTTAAAAACATTCACTTCATGCCTCAGTACCAACAGTCCAGCCGTAGAAGGGTCAAGCCAACGCCTCACATGTAGCACGCTGTACTGCCCCAAACCCTAAGGTTCAAAGGGCAGTTCAAGACGGTCACATAATCGAGTTAAGGTTTGTTGTCTTCTAGAGGGACCGTCGCGTTACTTGCACTACTTAGAACGTCATTAAACTACAGAAAAAATCCAACAATTGGAAATTTCCCGGCAGGGGAAAAAGTGGGTATTTATATCCGGTCGAACTTTATAACATATTCAAAATTACCCGGAAAAACACATAGACAATGTTTGACAGTCCGATTGAATCTACGAACTCCCAATAGAACCCAGAATACCCAACTCTTGAGTGCACAATTTAAAAATTCCCAGAAAACTCAGCACTAAGAGATAGGAATTATTGTGCAATTTTCACAAAAGAATGTGACTTAATGGCCGCGGAACCGCCGCACGAGCCATGCTTGTGCCGCGGTTCTGCAGCGCTTTAGTCGACTCAGGCGCACGTGCTGCACAGTAATCCCTAAAAACCCTGCTGATTTTTCTGCATATTTTTAATTCACAAAATTCACAGTTTTGGAAAAATGTACAGAGAAGGGTCTCGGATTAGGGTTTCGGGTTCGATCGGACTTCTAACATCGTCTACACATCGCCTAAGGCTCTAGCTAGGCTCTGATACCACTGTAGGGTTCCTACGCACACCCATGAGGTTCTACAATAGATCAAACATAGACAATTCAAAAAATTTCTATGTGCCAAGTAACCCTAAGCAAGATCGTAACTAGAGGTATAGGCGAAACAATAAAAGTTAACAACTTAACTAAGAGTGAACGGAAAATACAACCTTTGTAGATCCGGTCATCCACCTCCATTGCTCCGTGTTGACGTCCCTCCGCTGCGATCATCGGATCCTGGACTCTGGCGATGGTTTCTTCGGAGAAATGATCGGGCTAGGTCGTCGACTTCGATGCCGAAGATGATCTACGTCGAGGCAACTCAAGATCAAGCTCCAACTTCACCAAGTCATGAAACTTGTGAAGAAAACATCCTATACTACATGATAAGTGGTAGAGGATGAAGAAATAGGAAGTGGGTTCACTTTAGAATTGGATTTCTCACTATTTTTCTCATGGCACCATTAAAGCTTGCAAGCTTTCAAGAAGCTTGATGAAGAAGAAGATGAAGAAAGAATAAAAAGGATTATCTTAAAAAAGAAAATCCAAGTCATTCTTATCATAATGCAACCTTGGGTTAGTTTAACAAGTGTAGAGAATAAACTAGGGTTAGGTGAATGGTTAGGTTTAGGAAAGAAACAAGAATGGTCAAAGCTTCTTGAAGCTTCAAGGAAACAACAAAAAAATCAACCATTTCTTTTCTTGCCCTAAAATAAATAAATAAAATAAATAGTTAAGAAAAGATAACAAAACCCTAACCATTTACTTAAACATGGTTTAAAGTAAACATACACCCAAGCTTGCATGTATCATCAAACATGATACAATCAAGTGCACAAAAATATATCACATATACAATGTGCACATCAAGTGAGAAAATCCATTTTAAATGAACCAATACTAGTTAATGCAAAGTAATATATCAAATATATAATTATACATTAAATCGTTAAATCAACATTTGATTTAACGATCCGGTCATATCGCATATGACCGACTAATATCCAATGTATCGACTTATCGAATCAATCCTCGATTTGATAACTAGGTTATATCGCATACAACCAATCGATACATTCATCGCGAGAACAGAATACGTTATCACATACATGCATTATTCTCGGTCCCGCACATATCTCATATGCGCTCTTATTTCGTTTTGCTTGAGCCAGGAAACCTCTGTGTAGGACTCTAAAGACTCGTCAATACGCCGGCAGCAGGTGATGATCATATCAAACACCCACAAGCCGCAAGCTGTTTGCTAAACGTAACGGCCACTCGGGTATTGAGCGATCAGAAGATCAACGAGCAAGCCCGCTCACACTCCTGTGAATCCAACTAGTAACACTTACCGTACAGTCCGGTCTGTTCGTCTGATATGTCGCATATCTCGCCTAAGGGTGGTAAACGTCAGACCCCAGTAGCTTGATAAGTCATGCCGACGTAAGGTCCAAAACATTCATGAAACTACTGATAACTCTTACGAGTATATCACTGCAAACCTGGCCAGGGATTTCCAGTTATGGCCATTCGAGCATAGCGCAACATCAACCACCAATACCGGGAGAGACGAATCCCCTCCTATCGCTCATTGCCTCCATATGAATCGGGACTGTACCCAAAAACCACCTGTTTGCACGACTCAGTAGAGCCGTGGTAGGGTGGAAATCAAAGCACAGTGGGAGACACACAAGACTCTATGACGATCTCAGGTCAACAGACTAAGCTGTACCAGTGTCACCAGAGAACTGCCATCTGACGTGAGGTATAATACCATCTTGGAGTTCTCGGCGAGTCCGTTCAGTGTACCCAGTCACCACTGAGCACCCGCATACCATCTCTGATGTCAAACACCAATGGATATGGGATCATCCATCGCCCATCACATGGGTCGAGAAGATATACGCTAGTCTACTCTGGAATATCGATGCCCCGTCTCGATATTCCCACGACTAGGAACATTGAAGGACGTACTCATGGACTACCCAGGCCCCACTAGTATGATCTACATCACAGTCCTGGAAGTCGAGTACACATCCTAAAGGATTTATCAACATGTAACAGAGAGACAGAAAGTATACATGTTAAGATAAAGAGCAACCAGATAGCGTACTATCATGTCGAGCAAGAAAGTCCTACCTATATATGTCCCAGCATCCACTACAATATACATCCAATGTACAGTAATGGCCTCTAGGGCATACATATAACTAACAACACCAACTATAGGGCTGAACCAATAGGCTAACTGAAGGTAAGGGAAACCGCCTAACCTCTGAGTCGATATATATATATATATATATATATATATATATATATATATTTTAGTCGGTGATCCCGCCTCGATAATATCACATCCGATACCATATCTCTATAATTAGTTATTCCCATAGCTCGTACGTAAATCCGTTGTACGGCATCCCAAATCCGGGTACGGGTCGATATCGCATTCATCATATCATTCAGCTAGTATCCTCTTTATCAAAGATCACAATTCGGGTACTGACCTACGTCTAGTACAATACTAATATCATCAATCTAATCATGACCTAACTGCTGATCTACAGCCTCCTACAAACCGATATCATCATCATATATCGTCATAAAGAGGTATACATCGCCTAATGCGACCTATTATAACATCTTATCATATCATATCATATCTCATATCGCGATCACATATCAACCGTTTTATACGTATATCACTATTCACATGGCATCGTCATCCAAAAATCCTCTAAAACATCAAGACGTATCTCAAATACGAATTCTACCATATCACCAATATCATAATCTCGGATCAAATATCATCGACTCATCTCAATCCCAAGTAACATCCTCATGTCCGTATGTGAACACATAGTCCCATACCCATGTGAACACATAACTATATAGAATCCCATAAGCACATATGAATAAGAATGTATGCAAGTATGTATGTGTGTGTGTGTATGTGTAGTGCAACCACTAATCTAGGGTTTCGCGACACTAAATCATCCAAGCACACCCAAATATCCATCCTAAACATCATCATTAATCCCAAACAACATATAAAAATTGTAGGTGTGTATACGTATTCGTATACATCACCACGAACTGCGGAGGTGCTATACGCCATCCACTCGACTTCTTCCCGTAGATATAAATCTACTCACCTTGCTTTAGGCGTGCCGATGCCAACGTCGCCATTTGCATCTCCAACTCCTCGACGTCACGTAGGGTACCTACAAGGATATCACAAACGCTAAAACACAAGAAATCACATCGGAAACCAAAACGGCACACGCTACGCTTACAGGTAAAAACCTATAGCCCCGCGTGCAAACACGACTAATACACACTTGTCGTTGACGTTCCAACGCCACCCGACAGAAACGAATCACCAAATACCAAAATCCATGCTAAAACAAGTCATAAATCATGCGCCAACTCAAGAAAATCAACCCAGATTATACCTTGATTGGAATCAGACAAAACTGCACGTACCCAGGGTCAAGTTTACTGGAAATAGGGCTACCGAACCAAAACGAGCACTAGAACCCCTGCTCTGGCCGCAAATTGCGGCCAGGGGGATTAAAACTGCGGCCTGGGGAATGAGGTGGGGGCCAGGGTTTTGGGTATTGGTTTCTATATACCTGCATATCTCACCGCCAAGTCAAAATTATTTTAGGGTATCTCAGGTTGTAGCAGATTCCAGAAAGGCTACAAAGTCGACAAAATCGCTAAATTACGCCAAGTCGAACAAATCTGATATTTTAGTGAAATATGGAACAATCTTGGGTTAAGTAGTCTCAAACACACCGAATAAGGTTACACCAGCCATCAAAACCATCACTTGGCCAAATCTCACTTAAATTTTCCTAAAACTAGCACTAATCTAGATAATATACTAAATTTCAGCTAAATAACCAGAACTTGGCAAGGTAGGAGTTAGGTTGCTGAATTATACCTCAAGGAGTCCTAGGGTGAAGGAGAAGGGAAGAAAGAGGAAGGAGGAAGGGCTGTTGCTGCTGCTGGACTGATTCTACAGCTGCTGGTATTGCTGTTGCAGCTGATGCTGATGCTGTTTTGTAGCAATTGCTGTTGCTTTTGGCTGATGCTGCTGCTTGCAAAGTGGTTTCTTGTTGCTGTTGCAGCAGCAACTGCTGTTGTTTTTGTTGTGTTGAGGGCTAATGTTGTTGTGTTTGATGAAGTTGAAGTATTTGATGGTGTTGAGGCTGTTCTTGCTGCTGTTGCAGCTTCAGATGGGGCTGTTTCTATTGTTTTGAATGAGGTTGCTGCTGATGATGTTCTCTTTTTGTGTGTGTGTGGTTGTAGCTGCTACTGCTGAGCTGAGGTGTTGGGCTGTGGTGTTGGGGCTGAAGTTGTGGTATATGATGGTGTGGTGTGAGTTGTAGGATCGATGATGGGGTATGTATGTGAGTGAGAGGGAGAGATGTGAGAGGCAAAAAGTTTTGAAGTGAAATGGGGTGAAAAGTTTTGAAATGAGATGAGTTAACCCCTATCGTCCTCTCTCTCATTAAATGCTTTTCATGGCACATCCATCATGCCCCCTTCTCTCTCTCTCTCCTACACAAGTCAAGCCTAACCCTAATCACCCTTAAACAAGGCCAAAACCCTCAGTTAAAACTATTTAACCTAACCAAATGGTTTGGACCACCATGGTCATCTAAGCATGGTTCAACCGTAGGCTACCATGAATCCAAAACATGAAACAAGTGTGACAAGGGTGGAAAATGTTATGTGCAATCGCCATTAAAAATCGCTAATTGGATTTTTGCACAAAAATCCAATTAGCGATTTTTAATGGCGATTAACACTAAAATAGCATATACTTAACCACAAAAACTTAAAAATGGCATATTTCAATAAAACACCCTATTTTAGAATTTCCATAAATTTTTCCCAGGATTTTCCCCATTTATCGGTATTTAATTATACCGAAATATTAAAATATTCATTAAAAATTAATATTAAATTAAATAAATTCCCAAAAATAATATTTAATTTTTTTGAAATGTTACAATCTTCCCCCCTTAAAGAAATTCGGTCCCAGAATTTAAATTTAAACCCCCAAATTCTAAAACATTTCAATAAAATGTCCACGTCAATGGGGCTCCGAAATCATCAATACATAAAACACATCGTAGCGCAATACATGCGTGTGAGTAATGAGAAGATAACTCGAAATCAAAACTCCGTCAAGCATCCCGGAATCTTCGGAGTCAAGGTGAAAACACGAATGCCAAATCCAAAGCAAAACCGATATGCTATAAATCGGAACTATACATGTAAATATCTGAAGGAAATGCATGCCAAATTCTTTAAAGTCGATGTGCAATGCGCATAACACTGCACAGTGGCGGATGTCTCTATAAGGAAATAGCCATATACGTATATATCTTTTATTTAATGTGAACGTTCCGCCGTTTCGAAAACTGTTTAGAAGGGTTCCTAGTTTTAAATGTTTCGTGTCATATCGGACACGTATGTAAATAATGAGACTATAGCTCGCTTTTGGAAATCCTTTTGAAATCTATCAATGCATGCGAAACACACTCAGGTACTGTCAACTGACTAGTCCTGCTCAGTACGAAAACAAATCGCAATATCATAAAAATGTACTGCTCCATAAGAACCAATCCCAAAAAGTGCATATGGAATCCCTGTGCGTCCGGTGCGCACGGAAATCAAAATCCATACATGTGCCAAGCAGGTGCACAACAATGATATCAAGGTGCAACGGGTGTGCACACAACATCAGTCATAGGCAACGTGTGTGCCTGACAGCAAAATCAGGTGCATCTGACATGCACGAAAAAAATCTCGATTTAGTGCATCTGGTGTGCACCAAATCGCATCTCATACCATACGCCCAACATGCGCTAGAAATCCAAATCCGGTGCATAAGGTGCATAAAACAATATCGAACATCGCCATCGAAATCGAAGTCCAGTGCAACTAAGTGCACAAAATGTGAATCGCTGCACTGCAAGCATATGTTAACTATACCGAGTGCAAAAACCAAATCGTGTGCGTACATATGCACAAAATCAACTCACTGTATGAAACCTATAAAATCATAAACATGTGAAACCAAGGCACGAAAACAATATCAAGTGCAACAACTGTGCAAAAATCGTAAATACTCAGTAGATGCAACCATGGTGCGTGAAAACAAATATCATGAAACCCAATCATCAAAATCAGTCATGCGAATAGATCGCCCAAAACATCGAAATCAAGTATGGCGGAATAGTTCCGCTCAAGCACATCCTCCAAGAATCTCTGGCCAACTGTCGTGGTCACTCATAACATGTCTCGTCGACAATCCTGAACTCTAGCCTGCTGGTGTACGTAACATGACCACTCCTGGGTCCAAGTCTTCTCTGTGGATTACCAATCTCACAATCCATCGGCTCATCGGCCCTGTCAGACATGCTAACGGGGACGATTCCGTTTGGCACTTCTCTGGTCATCTCTCGGTCAATCATCGCGACCATTCGCAAAGCAGCATGTCACTGGCGTCGGCCACTGACTTTCTGAATGCACGTAACACATCTGATCTTGGGTGCAAATATCATTGCAGCAGTGTCCTGGAAGGAATCCTGTTCACGGTCTCTTCCAAGTCTCATCTCTGCCAACTGTCCGGAAGTCATTGTCCTTTGCTATCTCTGTTTTTTGTTCCGAAGCGGCAGCATACTCATTGCGACTCCTTCTGGAAGGTATATCTAAGTATAATGCCTCGGCATGCGCATCGCATCTCTGACATCGGCAGAGTGGAACTTCATCTTATCCAGATCTTGTACGAACCCCTTACTCCACTTTTTTTTCTAAGGTCGATTGCTTCAGACTCGTCTCGTTGTGGCTGCATGGACTGAGCTCCAATGGCTATCTTCGTATCTGGATTCTTCCAAGAAGTGCATCTCACCACCTAGCATCCGAATGAAGTCGAGCCATCCGATTGATTTATCAAAACCTCATAATCCCCCAAGAGCTCAACATCTTGGGTACAGCATAATAGTATCGAGTACAGACCACAGCAACGGTGGTCCAGCCGTAGAAGGGCAAACCCAAGCTTCACCAATGGCGCCGCAGAACTGCCGCAAACCCGAAGGTTCAAAGGCTTTCACACGGTCATTAAGTCGAGTTAGGGTTTCATTCTTCTAGAGGGACCATAGAATTGCCTGCATGTCCTTCCGAATACTTTAAACTTGGAATAGTAGGTTTCTGACATTCGATCGTCTCTGTCGACTCTCAACATCTCCGCGTGAAGTCGTCTCTAGCTGGAATCAATCTATCTGATGACCTTGCATCGGGGTAGCGAACGATCCACATGTCCTAGTCATTCATCCTTAGTGACTAGCGACCTTCTATCATCTCTTAGTACCACTCGTACCGCAATAGCCCTAACATCTGGGGCGATATCTCATCGTTCACAGCAACAACCGGCTCACTCGTCCGCACGCTGAACCGTGTCTCAATCCTCATGAATAAGCCATACCTCAACGGTCATCAAAATCTGGCTGGCCTCTGTCAGTGGCTCAATCCTCTGGTGCTAATATGCACGTCCGAGTAATCTCATACAGCGATCCATCCAACGCTCATGGCGCGAAAACACAATAAAAAGACACATCCCCACAATCGTGTGTCGTCGGAATTTCGCCCTGGTCAGTCCTCGTTCGTGACGAGCTCGTGCTGACCGCAATTCTAGCCGTAGCGCTCCCTGCCCGTAATCGTGGCAGCAAAACTATAACTGGTACTGATGAGGCTAGATCGGGAATGAATATAACGCTGAAGAAAGAAATGTACATCCTAAGGCTTCTTAAGTGGAGTGGCGTATCATAAATATGCCTGGAAAATACCCACGGTACGTCACTCTACTTTAGTCACCTATTCCATCAACCAAGGTGTAGGGTTACTAGGCACACTAACAAGGCTCTACAAGGCATCGACCATGCCAAAATTAAAATTTTATATGCCGAATAACCCTAAGCAAGATCATATACTAGAGTTTAGGCGAATCATATAGCAAGTAAACAACTTTACTCTAAAGGGAATACGAAATACAACCTTTGTAGATCCGTCCTTCACATCATTTTCTCCTTGATGAAGTCCCTTCGCTGCGATCAAGGTTCTCCCGGGCTCTTGCATGGCTTCACGATGTGAAGGATGCGACCTTGCTTGAAGTCTCCGAGGCCGAAGATGATCTACGTCGAAGGAATTCCGACTCAAGCTCCTACTTCACTAACTAGAGAATTAGTGAAGTAAACACCCTAAACTAAAGTTCTAGTCAAGTAGAGGATGGAGAAATAGGAAGTGGGTTCTCGTTAGAATTTTGTTTCTCACAATCTTTCTCACTATTGATCAAACCCTAGTTTTCTTTTTCTTTTTAGCAATGAAGAAGAAGAAGAAATAAAAGAGATGAGGATAATGATCAAGTGAGAAGTTTAACCATGGTGAGTGAGTATCATATACTAACTCTTGTAGAGACTTAACCCTAGGCAAAAGTTTATGGTTGGGTTAAGAAATATCCATAGTTAAACAAATTTAGTGGATTTAGTCAAATGCTTCCATAAGCTTCCACAAGTTTCAAGCATTTAGCTAATCCTCCACTAATTTTGTAATTACTTTGAATATTAAAATCCAACATAAAAGATAGCATGGTGTAAGTCTCATACACCCAAGTCTAGTGTATCATCAACCATGATACAAAAGAAAACACTTTTAATATATATATCATATATATATATATATACATCCAAGTGTTCACATGTGAGAAAAACCCTAAAGTGAACAAGTGTTAGTTAATGCAAACTAGTATATCAAATATACAATTGTGCAATAAATTATTAAATCAACATTTGACTTAATAATCCGGTCATATCTCATATAACCGACTAACATCCAATGCATCGACTTATCGAATAAACACTTGATTCGATAACCCGGCTATATTATATATAACCGACCGATACAATAAGTCGCGAGAATAGAATACGGTATCACATACACGCATCATTCTCGGTCCGGCACATATCACATACGTGCTCCTATTTCGTTTTGCATGAGCCAGTAAAACCTCTGTGTAGGACTCTAAAGACTCGTCAATACGCCAGCAGTAGGTGATGATCACATCAAGCACCCACAAGCCGTCAGCGGTACTAGCTGGACGTAACGACTACCCGGGTATTGAGCGATCAGAGGATCAGCAAGCAAGCCCGCTCCAACTCCGGTAAAAGCCTGCCGGTAACACTGTTGGAGATAGTGCCCTCAGAGTCAATTATTGGATCACAGGCACGTGATTGCAATGATTGAGAGGAGGACCTGTCCCAGTAGGACAGTCTTACTCAAGATGATAGTATGCTATCTGGTTTATCTTTATCATCGTGTACTGTTTTAGGTGACCTTACGAGTCGCTATTACACGTTGATAGAGCCCCTAGGATTCTTGCTTGACTGCCAGCAGTATGAGGGCGATCATATAAGCGAGAGCTGGAGTCTATAAGCACACCCTTAAAAGGTCCCTAGTCGTGGGAGTTTCGAGATAGGGCATCGATTCTCCAGAGTAGACTAGTGTATACAGTCGAGACCCCGACGAGGGGCGGTGGCCGGTCTCACAAGCCACTGGTGTCAGTTGGTTCACCTAAGATGTATACAGGTGCTCATTGGGTTGTGAGTACACCGGACAGGACTCGCCGGGAACCTGCTAGTTGGGATTATACCAGACGTCAGATAGCAGTTCCCTGGTGACATGTGTACAGGTTAGTTCATCGACCTGAGATCGTCATTTGTCTCGTGTGAGTTCCCACTGTGCTTTGATTACTACCCTACCACGGCTCAAAGGAGTCGTGCAAACAGGTTTTAGTTGGGTACAGTCCCGAGCCACATGGAGGCAGTGAGCGGATCTGTAGAGGTTCGTCTCTCCCGGTATTGGGGGTGAGGTCGCGCTGTGTCTAGGAGAGCCAGAACATGGAAAGACCTTGGCCAAGGCAGGAGATTTGCTGGTAGGTATTCCAGTAGTATCTCAGGGTGTTCTGGGCTACACTCCGACACGACTTGTACCGCTATTGGGGGTCTGACTTTTACCAACCCCCTAGGCCCGCCATGCGATGCTCATAGACGAACGGACCGGACTGTACGGATATTGTCACTGACAGGCTCAGTAGGGTGTCAGGATGAGTTCGCTCATCGACGTCCCTTTTGGTCAATACCTGGTAGCCCGTTACGTATTGGCTTATACCTCTGACTTGCTAGTGGTTAAATCCACAACCATGGTATTGACGAGTCTTTAGAGTCCACCACACTCAGTTACTTAGGTTTCGGGCGAAACGCTGTAGAGGCCGTATGGAGATATGGCAGGGTTCGATCAGATACGTGCGGTATTGCACGGATTGTGATCGGACAGATTTTACTAGCCGGCTTTGGCTTAAGCCGGATTCTAGTATTAGATAGTGTAGTTTTGTCTCTTTGCATTTGTGTTCAGTGGGAATACAAATGCGGGCATGTATTTGCAGTAGCGGGGTTTTCCTGTAATTTATTACGGGATCGGTTTTCTAGGGTTGCCAGTTTGCATTCCGTTCCGGCCGGTTTTCTTTTAATTCCTTCACGGCCGGACTATCCGTTGGAGGGTGTTATTTGCACATTTGCAAATAACATTTAGTGGAGGGGTTTCTTGCATAATTGTAGCCTCTTCATCATGATATTCTTTTATGGTCATTCCATTGCCATTATAAGATTAGAAATGGATTGGAAATTGATTTGATGAATTTCTTTTGTTTATCATTTCCTTTTTCTCCTCTTGCTTGAAAAAGAATTCTTTTTTTTTTCCACTTGGAAATTGTGGCCGGCCCACTTGATTTGTGAGAGTGGGAAAATGTTTTCTTCATGCAATTTGGTGGCCCCCCTTGTGAGTGTGCTGTGAGGTGGGATTTTCTTTTTGGCATGGTTTTAATTTATGCACTTAACCCACAAATTTCCAGAGAGCACAAAATGGTTTTAGCCGAGCTCATTTTCATTGGATGCTCCATTTTTCCATCAAGCATCCATGAAAATTCTTGTGCACAAATTCCTCCATAAATGGCAACCTCATAAACCCCAAAGAGACATGGCTACTACACTATTCTACAGCATCCCTTAGACGTGTCGGCTAGCCAACTTCGCGCCCGAGTTGCCTCGGTCAAGAGGCGGGAGCCCGTAAAAGACTTTGGCGATGTGGTGCCCCTTCTGACGAGGAGGAGATGGACGGAGTTTCCGCAGGAGATCGGAGTGGAGACGAACACCGAAGGACACGGATCGCTTGGTATACTTCTCTACCCGTATTTTACTTTGCTAGTTGCTAGGTTAATGGCCCGATCCGGGTGAAAAGTGCGCGGTGGTGCCGGTTTGCTAGTTTACAAAATTTTCGTTTCCGCATTTCCGGCGTCGGATCGACGGCCGGGGCGCCCCCGCGGGCTTACATTGGTATCAGAGCCAGGACATTAACCATGCCTAGCTTGCTCTAGTATGTTTAGAACTCGATCGAACAAAAATCCCCAAAAACCGTATTTTCAATGCATTGTGTTTTCTGTCGAAATTTTTTCTGCTCCAAAAATTTTTCAGGTCATTGCAGAAACACAAGCAGGAAATTCTAAGAGTTCTGGTAAAATTTGATACAGTGATCGCTTAGTACGGCCGTGGAAACGCGGCCAAACCCCTGGTTTGGCCACGGTTCCGCGGCGGTAAGGTGTGCTCATTGCACCAAAATTTCCCAGTAGGCTTTGCACTTAGAAATAAGGGTTTTGGGATATTTTTTTTTGGGCCCAGATTTTCTGTAAGTGCTACAGTACTGCTTGGGGCCCACTTTGATAAATTTGTTCGATCGGATATTTTAAACATGCTAGCTCACAGTATTTACATTATATCTGCGACCGTGAATGTCACTTAATCGGTAAATCCAGTCTATCTGCTATAGCCCTTTTAGACGGATTTGCGAACGTGACATTCACGTTGATGTTCTGTGATTGTGATGTGTTGTTGCGGATCGGTCGTGGGGATAGCCTGGATGCAATGTTAGTACAGTTCTGTTTTATATGTACATTTGATATTGCGGGGCGAGCATCCGACATGTGGACTGCCGTCACTGCCTGTTTGTATTATTATTTTGGGGCACGACCAGGTTGCGGTCAGTGTACCCGTTGTATGTATATTTTACTTTCTGTACTAGGATTACCCCGCGGAGGGGTGCACGGATAGCCGGGTTCTAGAGGGTAACAAGCCCGCATCTCATGGAATTGAGACGGAGGGAGCTTTACTCTAGAATTGGCGGGCTATTCGCCGCACTCGTAGGGGGTATAGGATTGACCCAGGAGGGGTGCCCAAGTTACCGGATTCCGTGAAGTGCTGGGTGGTCCATTCACGTTGCTGAAGGGGGCTGCCTCGCTTCAGGTTTTGGCGGGTGAATTGCCGCGCCCGTAGGGGGCTAGGATTTTCATTGCACAGGCTATCCATACGACCAGGGGAACGTCGGGTTTCAGCGGCTCTGTGAAACCCGGGGATCCCAAATATCTGTATTGATCTGTGTTGCTATACATTTCTGTGTTGTTGCATTTTATCACGCTTTGAGCGAAAATTATATATTATATATATATTAGTAGATGTTGTATATGTTTTGCATCCGCGCTAGTCCAGTCCCCGCTCTGTCGTTAGTTAGCTAACCTAACGGGTGATGACGGGACCCAGTGGCGAATGCGGGTGGCATATACGTACGTCAGTATATTTTCGTTCTTTGTGGTGTGATCAATTGATGGGACTGCGTTGATTCGGATCAATGCAAGCTAAACAAACCTATTCTGATGTTGTTGGAACCTTTTTCAAAAAGCTGTTATTGCAAGGGCGTTCTCTTTTGTTTTGCATCGTGGTATTCAGTTGGAATATCCTGCTCCTCAGTCGACGAGGCAAGGGCTGATATCCCTTCACCGGGAGTGACCCCTTGGACAGAAGTTTGCGTCAAGGCAATAACTTCACTATAGCCGATTACTTTTGCTTTGCATCGTGGTATTCAGTTGGAATATCCTGCAACTCATTCTACGGGGAAAGAGCCGAGATCCCTTCACCGGGAGTGACCTCTTTAGCGAAGGTTTCCGTAACTATATTTTGCTAAAAAGCTATCAGTTCCTTCAACGATATCAAGTTCATTACGTTAAAGGTTTTCGCCAGAAACCATTCGTAGCCCTCCATCATTTCAGTTAAATATTCGGTAGTATTCAAGCTATGTATTTTGACCTCACGCCAAGGCATAGTGTTTGGTAGCTGCCGGGTATTTATCTGTTGCATAGATAGATGCGTTGGTTTGGGACAGTCGTACTACTATTTTGGCCTACGTCAAGGGTATGTACGGGTGGGTTCAAATTAACCTGGATAATGATGGGTAGAACTTGACATGTGACTTATGATATTTTGACCTCACGCCAAGGTCATAATAGCATGGGGCAGAAATCCACATCGGGAGTTTCAAAAGAACTGAAACTTGCCAGATATGCGCATACCTTCTGGAGTGTGATAGCGTGAGCGGATTCCGTCACATTATCATGCGATGATAGTTGGATCCCGATTCCCACTGATGAGTTGGTTTACTCCTCGGGTGATCCCGGCTAATTCTTCTTTCAGGTTTGGGGAAGAATTTGACGTTACAGTGTGAGGTTTCCAGATTAGATAAAGTGATAACCATTCTGATCTAGGTTAGAGTGCACGCTGAGTGTTTCTTTTCTCTCTTTCTTTGGCAGGGACCAGTGACCCGACCCTAGACTATGACTTAGTGACCAAGTTGACCGAACCTTCTTAACACTGGCTTTTGGATTGTCAGAGTTGCAGACCTCATTGCCACTCCTACTTTTACCCTTTTCTCCAGGACACCCCGTATTACTACGAACGTCCACTTCCATTGGACAAAACCATCGTATGGTTATATACGAACTCGAAGGAATTTATTCGAGGATGGTTTCTGGTTCTAGAGAAAACGAATAGGACTATTCAGTTGTCTTTTCCTTTTACCTCCTCTCAGGTTGCGAGTACTCCTTGGTTTAGGAGATAGTACACCTATTATGCAAATTGGATAGTCTTCTTCCAAACCCTAGGCAGGTGCCGACCGGCAGGGAATGAAGAAAATCAGTTAGCCTAAACGGTGTACAGAAGGTATTAGGTTAAGACAAATAAAGGGATTAGTAAGAGGGCAAAGTAAATTGCGAGTGCTATTCACGACCAAACCAAGTATTTCTTCGCCAATCCTAAATCACCTTTGTATTTCTCCAGCACACTCCGTATCACTACGAAGATCCCAAGTTTATTGGATAATCCATCGTATGGTTATATACGAACTCGAAAGGAACTTGTTCCAGTTCGGGGATGGATCCTGGTTCAGGAGAAATAGGAATAAGGTTCATTCGGTTGTCTTTTATCCTCACCTTCTCTCGCATTGCGAGTGCTCCTAGGATTAGGACAGTACACCCATTATGCTTATTGGATAGTCTTCTTCCAAACCATAGGCTGGTGTCGAACGGTAGGAAAGGAAGAAAAACCATTTGGCCTAAAGGGGTGTGCAGAAGGTAATGACTAAAGACATATAAAGGGATTTAGAGAGGTGGCAAAGAATTATACGGTTACAGTTGTGAATATGGATAATGGAAGAGGCATTACTAGGAATACCGGGATACCCCATCGAAACATTTCAATGTTTCAGTTTCACTGTGTACTGTTAAAAGAAAACTGATTTCCCAATTAGACACTTGCTCCAGGGTATGTAATTACCATGTATGATTCTCACATCTTTATGGTTTTACAGATGATGAGTGGGAGTAAGTTATTGGGAATTAGGTGATCATCCTCATTATATCGGGATTCGTTGTAATTGGTGATATTTGAGGAAGTCACCTGGGTTGTTTGCCGGTCGGCAAATATATGGTTTTGAATATACGTTGTTATGCACCAATTTCAAATTGATATATCTGTACGTCTATTTTTATAGAGTGGGATATACCTTTTTGAAATTATGTCTATGACATTTACCTATACCAGTGGATGGTTAGGTAAGGGGCATTGAACAACGGTGTAATTCTTCATAACCATAAGTACAGTTTTCAACCTACGACACACAGTGAATGAGTCATTTGACTCAAGGGACTTATACAGAGTATTGTATGTTGTCCAGTGTCCATTTGGACAGAAGGGTAGGTCCTTGTACTATATTCGGTTTACTTATGACTTCTCTGGTTCTTAGACAAGTGTTTCGTAGAAACACAAGGTCCAAGTTTTGAGAAGTTATGGGTATATGAATAAAGTAGAGAACCAGGTATTGCAAGTATCAGTGTTCTTCAAGGTGATCGAAGATGTAGATAATTGTGAATGGTATTCAGTTGATAGTAATGATTAAGAGAACTAGCTTCTCTTTCAGGTTACTCATAATTGGAAGCACTCCTAAGTTGAGTAACGCTGATCGGCCTCTCCATTTACTTGACATGCACTGGAGACAGCTGCATGATTTGAATCTGGTTCAATTAAATCAGTGCCTCTATTTCTGTATTGGATATAGAACAGTTCATATCTTGACATTGTTAAGATACAGGGAGTTGTCCGGCTTATGCTTAAAACCAGACACTGGACGACTCAAGGCACGTTTCTGTAATGGCTGTTTGTGGGTTGACCCGGGCTATGACGAGGGTTGATATTCTACCATCTGGAAGATCAATAGTGATATTGTTCTAGACTCGCCACAGTTTTATTAAAAATGGATTTTTTCAGAAAACAGTAGTGGGAGTATGGTAGAACTGGAAGTGATTCCAGAACCGCAAACGATTACTGAAGATTTGATAAGAACCTAAAGATTCAATCTGGTTTGACATTCCATTGGCCACTCCGCAGATATGATGGGTAACCTCAGACACCCGAGAGGTACTTCGGTATGCTCAAGGACGGTGGCAGGGAGGTTCTTGTTTACCCAGACTTGCCATTGCTGTTGTTCCAGACGGTGAGACCCGGCAGGAGGATGAGTATAGCGTCATTCTAAACTAGCTTTAGAAGTGTACGCCTATATGACTCTGCCAGAGGGTTGTCGTAGTCAGTGGGAGCAGCGGAAGCATTGGTGGACATCAGGCTTATGTCTATTTATAGACTAGAGTAGATATAGTGGAGATAGATCATCTATTTCTGATGTGACAGTCATAGGTATGACTTCATCAGAATAGGGGATGGATCTGTTAAGAAGGTAGCCGGGTGTGATGTCCTGGTATTTGATGACATACACAGAGTAGAAAGTAATATTCCTATACTACGATCGGTTATACTTTGGTCATCACAATCGGAAGCAGTTTTAGAACATAAGTTGATGTTCTAGGGAATTGATAACGGCAGCCTCCTTTAGGAGACGGTTATCATTCCAGGCTTCCAAGGTGGCCTTGATGGCAGAGTGGCTGTCAGAGTTATAGTTTTCCCTCTGACGAGGGGCAGTATTTTGGACAGGTGGTCCAGGTGGATACTGAGGGAAGGCATGGCGCAGGATACTGATTAAGTTCAGTTGACGATACAGTCTAAGAATTTTGGATTTGGAGTTCATTTCTGAACTAGGTCCCGTCAGACATCCAGACACATTCTAAGACAGGTATTGCTCATTTCAGGAGATGGCTTTCTCCGCGAACTTGAGATATAGAGAGACACAGAAAGAAACACCATAGCGGATCCACTCACTGAGGCTATTCCTCGAACTCAATAGTTTCACACACGAGCTTTGTGAGACTGCCTAGTAGAGGAGTTGGGTGTTTGGTATCACACGGGCTGTGAGTATGCGACATCGCAATAATTAGCCTTGAGTGCAAGTGGGAGATTGTTGGAGATAGTGCCCTCAGAGTCAATTATTGGATCACAGGCACGTGATTGCAATGATTGAGGGGAGGACCTGTCCCAGTAGGACAGTCTTACTCAAGATGATAGAATGCTATCTGGTTTATCTTTATCATCGTGTACTGCTTTAGGTGACCTTACGAGTCGCTATTACACGTTGATAGAGCCCCTAGGATTCTTGCTTGACTGCCAGCAGTATGAGGGCGATCATATAAGTGAGAGCTGGAGTCTATAAGCACATCCTTAAAAGGTCCCTAGTCATGGGAGTTTCGAGATAGGGCATCGATTCTCCAGAGTAGACTAGTGTATACAGTCGAGACCCCGACGAAGGGCGGTGGCCGGTCTCACAAGCCACTGGTGTCAGTTGGTTCACCTAAGATGTATACAGGTGCTCATTGGGTTATGAGTACACCGGACAGGACTCGTCGGGAACCTGCTGGTTGGGTTTATACCAGACGTCAGATAGCAGTTCCCTGGTGACATGTGTACAGGTTAGTTCATCGACCTGAGATTGTTATTTGTCCCGTGTGAGTTCCCACTGTGCTTTGATTACTACCCTACCACGGCTCAAAGGAGTCGTGCAAACAGGTTTTAGTTAGGTACAGTCCCGAGCCACATGGAGGCAGTGAGCGGATCTGCAGGGGTTCGTCTCTCCCGGTATTGGGGGTGAGGTCGCGCTGTGTCTAGGAGAGCCAGAACATGGAAAGACCTTGGCCAAGGCAGGAGATTTGCTGGTAGGTATTCCAGTAGTATCTCAGGGTGTTCTGGGCTACACTCCCACACGACTTGTACCGCTATTGGGGGTCTGACTTTTACCAACCCCCTAGGCCCGCCATGCGATGCTCATAGACGAACGGACCGGACTGTACGGATATTGTCACTGACAGGCTCAGTAGGGTGTCAGGATGAGTTCGCTCATCGACATCCCTTTTGGTCAATACGTGGTAGCCCGTTACGTATTGGCTTATACCTCTGACTTGCTAGTGGTTAAATCCACAACCATGGTATTGACGAGTCTTTAGAGTCCACCACATCAGTTACTTAGGTTTCGGGCGAAACGCTGTAGAGGCCGTATGGAGATATGGCAGGGTTCGATCAGATACGTGCGGTATTGCACGGATTGTGATCGGACGGATTTTACTAGCCGGCTTTGGCTTAAGCCGGATTCTAGTATTAGATAGTGTAGTTTTGTCTCTTTTCATTTGTGTTCAGTGGGAATATAAATGCGGGCATGTATTTGCAGTAGCGGGGTTTTCCTGTAATTTATTAGGGGATCGGTTTTCTGGGATTGCCAGTTTGCATTCCGTTCCGGCCGGTTTTCTTTTAATTCCTTCACGGCCAGACTATCCGTTGGAGGGTGTTATTTGCACATTTGCAAATAACATTTAGTGGAGGGGTTTCTTGCATAATTGTAGTCTCTTCATCATGAGATTCTTTTATGGTCATTCCATTGCCATTATAAGATTAGAAATGGATTGGAAATTGATTTGATGAATTTCTTTTGTTTATCATTTCCTTTTTCTCCTCTTGCTTGAAAAAGAATTCTTCTTTTTTTCCCACTTGGAAATTGTGGCCGGCGCACTTGATTTGTGAGAGTGGGAAAATGTTTTCTTCATGAAATTTGGTGGCCCCCCTTGTGAGTGTGCTGTGAGGTGGGATTTTCTTTTTGGCATGGTTTTAATTTATGCACTTAACCTACAAATTTCCAGAGAGCACAAAATGGTTTTGGCCGAACTCATTTTCATTGGATGCTCCATTTTTCCATCAAGCATCCATGAAAATTCTTGTGCACAAATTCCTCCATAAATGGCAACCTCATAAACCCCAAAGAGACATGGCTACTACACTATTCTACAGCATCCCTTGGACGTGTCGGCTAGCCAACTTCGCGCCCGAGTTGCCTCGGTCAAGAGACGGGAGCCCGTAAAAGACTTTAGCGATGTGGTGCCCCTTCTGACGAGGAGGAGATGGACGGAGTTTCCGCAGGAGATCGGAGTGGAGACGTAGACCGAAGGACACGGATCGCTTGGTATACTTCTCTACCCGTATTTTACTTTGCTAGTTGCCTGGTTAATGGCCCGATCCGGGTGAAAAGTACGCGGTGGTGCCGGTTTGCTAGTTTGCAAAATTTTTGTTTCCGCATTTCCGGCGTCGGATCGACGACCGGGGCGCCCCCGCGGGCTTACAAACACTTCTCGTAGAGTCCAGTCTCCTCGTCTGATATGTCGCATATCAAGTCTAGGGGTGGTAAACGTCAGACCCCAATAACCGATAAGTCGTGCTGATGTGAGGCTCATAACGGGTCGAGAAACTACTGGTAACACTCACCAGTAAATCTCTAAATCAGCCCTGGCCAGGGACTTCCCTGTTACGGCCAATCGAGCACAGCGCAACATCAACCCCCAATACCGGGAGAGACGAAACCCCTCCTATCGCTCATTGCCTCCATGTGACTCGGGACTGTACCCAAAAACCACCGTTTTGCATGTTGGAGATAGTGCCCTCAGAGTCAATTATTGGATCACAGGCACGTGATTGCAATGATTGAGGGAGGGCCTGTCCCAGTAGAACAGTCTTACTCGAGATGATAGTATGCTATCTGGTTTATCTTTATCATAGTGTACTGCTTTAGGTGACCTGACAGGTCGCTATTACACGTTGATAGAGCCCTTAGGATTTTTGCTTGACTGCCAGCAGTATGAGGGAGATAGTATAAGTGAGAGCTGGTGGTCTATAAGCACGTCCTTAAAAGGTCCCTAGTCATGGGAGTTTCAAGACAGGGCATCGATACTCCAGAGTAGACTAGTGTATATAGTCGAGACCTCGACGAGGGGCGGTGGCCGGTCTCACAAGCCACTGGTGTCAGTTGGTTCACCTAAGATGTATACAGGTGCCCATTGGGTTATGAGTACACCGGACAGGACTCGCCGGGAACATGCTAGTTGGTCTTATACCTGACGTCAGATAGCAGTTCCCTGGTGACATGTGTACAGGTTAGTTCATCGACCTGGGGATCATCATTTGTCTCGTGTGAGTTCCCACTGTACTTTGATTACTACCCTACCACGCTCAAAGGAGACGTGCAAACAGGTTTTAGTTGGGTACAGTCCCGAGCCACATGGAGGCAGTGAGCGGATCTTCAGGGGTTCGTCTCACCCGGTATTGGGGGTGAGGTCGCGCTGTGTCTAGGAGAGCCATTACACAAAGCCCTCGGCCGAGGCAGGAGATTTACTGGTAGGCATTCCAGTAGTAGCTCAGGTTGTTCTGGGCTACACTCCGACATGACTTGTACCGCTTTTGGGGGTCTGACTTTCACCAACTCCCTAGGCCCGCCATGCGATGCTCATAGATGAACGGACCGGACTATATGGATATTGTCACAGACAGGCTCAGTAGGGTGTCAGGCTGAGTTCACTCACAGACGTCCCTTTTGGTCAATACCTGGTAGCCCGTTACGTATTGGCTTATACCTCTGACGTGCTAGTGGTTAAATCCACAACCAAGGTGTTGACGAGTCTTTAGAGTCCCCCACATTCAGTTACTCAAGCTTTCGGGCGAAATGCTGTAGAGGCCGTATGGAGATATGGCAGGGTTCGATCAGATAAGTGCGGTATTGCACGGATCAGGATCGGACGAATAATACTAGCCGGCTTTGGTTTAAGCCGGATCCTAGTATAGTACAGTGTAGAGTTTGTCTCATTGCATTTGTATTCGTTTGAAATACAAATGCGGGTGTGTATGCAAAGTATCGGGGTTTTCCTGTAATTTATTACGGGACCTGTTTTCTGGAGTTGCCAGTTTGCTTTCCGTTTCGGCCATATTTCTTCGTATCTTTCATTGGCCGAAGATTGGTGGAGGAGGGCCTATTTGCAAGTATGCAAATTTGGTTAGTGGAGGGTGTTATTTGCATATTCTTGTATCATGATAATTCCTCCACCATTTGACTTCTTCTTCTTCTCATCATGGCTTGACTTTTGAGTCATCATGGTTGTTGATGATTAGCTTGTTGGAGTGTTGGTTTTGGTGCAATCATGGTTATTGATGATGAAGTGTGATGATTGTTGTTTGAGTGTTGGACTTTCCTAGTTATCATTTCTTTGCATGATTACCTTTGCTCTCTCTCCCTTGGATGATTGGGTGGCCTCTCTCATACACACTCCATTCTCTCCTCTCCCACCATGCCATGGCCGGCCAAGAAAGGCTAGGGGCTATCCATTTTTATTGGTGTGGGGTTTTTGTTCATTTGATGCTCCAAAAATCCCCAAGTTCCTCTACATAGTTCATGTATCATCCCTCCACCAAAATGGCACCTCCATGAACCCCAAAATGAGACACAAGTTCTACACCACATTCTACAGCAAACCTTGGGCACGTCGACTAGACAGCTTCGTGTCCGAGTTGCCTCGGCATAGAGGTGGGAGCCCGTAAAAGATGTAGGCGATGTGGTGCACTTCCGGCGACGAGGTGGAGACAGGACATTCCGAGGGAGATCAGGACGAAGTCGAGAAGACCGGAGGACTTGGATCAGTCGGTATATCTCCATTCCCCATCTTGCAGTTAGCTAGGACTAGTTAATGGTTCGATCGGGGTGTTTAGTGCGCGGTGGTGCCGGTTTGCTAGTTTGCAAAATTAAAGTTTTTCGCTTCCGCATTTTGGCGTCGGATTGACAACCGGGGCGCCGCCGTGTACTTACAGTGGTGTCAGAGCCTCGCCATTAACATAGTCTAGCTTTGTTTAATGTGTTTACATTTCCGATCGACAAAAATTCCAAAATCCGCATTTTTCCCAAGCATCAGTTTCTGTCGAAATTTTTTTGAGTCCAAAAATTTTTCATGTTGTTGAATAGTGATGTACTGGAAATCCTAAGCATACTGTAGAAATTCGATATAGTGACTCGACAACAGAAGCGTGGAACCGCGGCCAAAACCCCCATTAGGCCGCGGTTCCGCCGCACTATGTTGTGATTGCTGCATCAAATTTCTGCAGTAGCTTTCTGGGTTGATTGTAGGGTTTTTGGAATATTAATTTTGGGCCAAGAATTTCTTGATGTGCTACAGTAGTACTTGGGGCCCACTTGTTAAAATTTGATCGATTGGATATTTAAAACACATTATTTCACAGTATTTACATTATATCTGCGACCGTGAATGTCACTTGATCGGTAAATCCTGTCTAACTGCTATAGCCCGGTTAGACGGATTTGCGAACGTGACATTCACGTTGATGTTCTGTGATTTTGCTGTGATGTTGCGGATCGGTCGTGGGGGATAGCCTGGATGCAATGCTAGTACAGTTTTGTTGTATTATGTACATTTGATATTGCGGGGCGAGCGTCCGACATGTGGACTGCCGTCACTGCCTGTTTGTATTATTATTTTGGGGAACGACCAGGTTGCGGTCGATGTACCCGTTGTATGTATATTTTACTTTCTGCACTAGGATTGCCCCGCGGAGGGGTGCACGGATAGCCGGGTTCTAGAGGGCAACGGGCCCGCATCTCATGGCTTTGAGACGGAGGAGGCTTCACTCTAGAATTGGCGGGCCATTCGCCGCACTCGTAGGGGGTACAGGTTGAACCAGGAGGGGTGCCCAAGTTACCGAATTCCGTGAAGTGCTGGGTGGTCCATTCACATTGCTGAAGGGGGCTGCCTCGCTTCAGGTTTTGGCGGGTAACTTGCAGCGCCCGTAGGGGTCTAGGATTTCATTGCACAGGCTATCCACACGACCAGGGGAACGTCGGGTTTCAGCGGCTCTGTGAAACCCGGGGATCCCAGATATCTGTATTGTTTCTGTGATGCTGTACATTTCTGTGATGTTGCATTTTATCACGCCTTGAGCGAAATATAATATATTGGTATATATATTAATAGATGTTGTATATGTTTTGTATCCGCGCTAGTCCAGTCTGTCGTTAGTTAGCTAACCTAACGGGTAATGACGGGACCCAGTGGCGAATGCGGATGGCATATACGTACATCAGTATATTTTCGTTCTTTGTGGTGTGATCAATTGGTGGGACTGCATTGATTCGGATCAATGCAAGTTAAAAACAAACCTAATCTGATGTTGTTGGAACACTTTTCAAAAGGCTGTTATTGCAAGGACGTTCACTTTTGTTTTGCATCGTGGTATTCAGTTGGAATATCCTGCTCTTCAGTCGACGAGGCAAGGGCCGAGATCCCTTCACCGGGAGTGACCCCTAGGAAAAAAAGTTTGCGTCGGGGCAATGACTTCACTCTAGACGATTACTTTTGCTTTGCACCGTGGTATTCAGTTGGAATATCCCGCACCTCATTCTACGGGGAAAGAGCCGAGATCCCTTCACCGGGAGTGACCTCTTTAGCAAAGGTTTTCGTCACTATATTTTTAAAAGCTATCCGTTCCTTCAACGATATCAAGTTCATTACGTTAAAGGTTTTCGCCAGAAACCATTCGTAGCCCTCCGTCGTTTCATATGGATGGTTAATAGTATTCAAGCTGTGTATGTTGGCCAAATTCAAGGCACAGTGATTGGTAGCTATTGGGGTATTCATATGCAGCATAGATAGATGCGTTGGTTTGGGACAGTCGTACTGCCATTTTGGACAAAGTCAAGGGAAGGTACGGGTGGGTTCAAATTAACCTGGAGAATGACGGGTAGAACTTGACATGTGACTTATGATATGTTGGCCAAAGTCAAGGTCATAAGAGCATGGGGTAAAAATCACATCGGGAGTTTCAAAAGAACTGAAACTTGCCAGATATGCGCATATCTTCTGGAGTGTGATGACGTGAGCGGATTCCGTCACGTTATCATGCGATGATAGTTGGATCCCGATTCCCACTGATGAGTTGGTTTACTCCTCGGGTGATCCCGACTAATTCTTCTTTCAGGTTTGGAGGAGAATTTGAGGTAACGGTGGGAGGTTTCCAGATTAGATAAATTGGTAACCATTCTGATCTAGGTTAGAGTGCACGCTGAGTGTTTCTTTTCTCTCTCTCTTCGGCAGCGACCATTGACCCGACCCTAAGACTATGACTCAGTGACCAAGTTGACCGAACCTTCTTAAACACTGGCTTTTGGATTGTCAGAGTTGCAAACCTCATTGCCACTCCTACTTTTACCCTTTTCTCCAGGACACCCCGTACTACTACGAACGTCCACTTCCATTGGACAAAACCATCGTATGGTTATATACGAACTCGAAGGAATTTATTCGAGGATGGTTTCCGGTTCTGGAGAAAACGGATAGGACTATTCGGTTGTCTTTTCCTTTTACCTTCTCTCAGGTTGCGAGTACTCCTTGGTTTAGGAGATAGTACACCTATTACGCAAATTGGATAGTCTTCTTCCAAACCTTAGGCTAGTGCCGACCGGTGGGGAATGAAGAAAACCAATTAGCATAACGATGGTGTACAGAAGGTATTAAGTTAAGACAAAGAAAGGGATTAGGGCAAAGTAAACTTCGACTGATATTCACGACAAAACCAGGTATTTCATGTGGGGTTCCTAGGCACTCTCAAAAGGTCTCACAAGGCATCAACCATGGCAATTTCAAATTTTACGGGTGCCGAGAAACCCTAATACGGATCGTTGACTAGAAGTTTAGGCGAAATACGAATCTAGTTAACAACTTAACTAAAGATAAGAAGCTACAACCTTTGTAGATCCGGATATCCACTTCCTTGGGTCCACGTAGGTGTCCTCTCGCTGTCCATCTCGAATCCCGGACTCAATCGTCGGCTTGATCGGAGAAATGGGCGGACTAGGTCGTCGGCTTCGTGCCGAAGATGATCTACGTCGAGGCATCACAAGTTCAAGCTCCGACTTCACAAATTTGTGAAACTTGTGAAGAAAACACCCAAAACAACTTGGCAAGAGGTAGAGGGTGATGAAATAGGAAGTGGGTTCACTTTAGAATTGGATTTCTCACTTTAGAACTCAAGTTTCCATTGATGGCATCAAGCTTTCTTTCTTGAAGAAGAAGATCAAGAAGAAGGAAAATATTATGATCAGTTAATCAAAAGAGAAAAAGAAATGAATACTTATCATAATATGAACCATGGTTAGGTGTAGAGAATTGACCAAGGTTAGAAGAGTGGTTAGGGTTAAGCATGAAGACAAATTGGTCACTTTGGTCAAAGCTTCATGAAGCTTCACAAAGGTTCAAGAATGAAAGCAACCATTTTGTATTCTTATCCCATTCTTTTTCCCAAATAAATAAATAAAAGAAGGGATAATTAAAATCCTAATCACTTTCTTAACCTAGGTTTAATTCTTTACACTTAACCAAATGAGCAAGCATCATCAAACATGATACAAAGATGTGCACAAAAGTATATCACATATACAACTTGCACATCAAGTGAGAAAATCCATTTAAAGTGAACCAATACTAGTTAATGCAAAATAATATATCAAATATATAATTATACATTAAATCATTAATCAACACTTGATTCAATGATCCGGTCATGTCGCACATAACCGACTAGTATACAATGTATCGATTTATCGAATCAATGATTCGATAACTAGGTTATATCGAATATAACCAATCGATATATTCATCGCGAGAATGGAATACGGTATCACATACACGCATTATTCTCGGTCCTGCACATATCTCATATGCGCTCCTATTTCGTTTCGCTTGAGCCTGGAAATCTCTGTGTAGAACTCTAAAGACTCGTCAATAAGCCAGTAGCAGATGATCATATCAAGCACCCACAAGCCGCAAGCGGTCTGCTAAACGTAACGGCCATCCGGGTATTGAGCGATCAGAAGATCGACGAGCTAGCCCGCTCACACTCCTGTGAATCCAACCAGTAACACTTACCGTACAGTCCGGTCTGTTCGTCTGATATGTCTCATATCAAGTCTAGGGGTGGTAAACGTCAGACCCCAATAACCGATAAGTCGTGCCGATATGAGGCTCATAACGGGTCGAGAAACTACTGGTAACACTTACCAGCAAATCTCTGATCAGCCCTGGCCAGGGACTTCCCTGTTACGACCAATCGAGCACAGCGCAACATCAACCCCCAATACCGGGAGAGACGAAACCCCTCCTATCGCTCATTGCCTCCATGTGACTCGGGACTGTACCCAAAGACCACCGTTTTGCATGCCCTCATGGATGTGGTAAGGTGGAGATCAAAGCACAGTGGGAATCACACAAGACTCTATGACGATCTCGGGTCTACAGACTAACCTGTACAAGTGTCACCTGAGAACTGCCATCTGACGTGAGGTATAATACCATCTGGGAGTTCTCGGCGAGTCCGTCCAGTGTACCCAGTCTCCACTGAGCACCCGTACACCATCTCTGATGTCAAACACCAATGGATATGGGATCATCCATCGCCCATCTCATGGGTCGAGAAGCGTATACGCTAGTCTACACTGGTATATCGATGCCCCGTCTCGATACACCCACGACTAGGGACCTTGAAGGATGTACTTATGGACTACCATGTCCCCACTAGTATGATCTGCATCATAGTCCAGGTAGTCAAGTATACATCCTAAGGGCTTTATCAACATGTAACTATAAGACAGTTTAAAGAGACAAGTGTACATGTTAAGATAAAGTGTAAACAGATAGCATACTATCATATCGAGCAAGAAAGTCATCTTTATATATGTCCAAGCATCCAATATAATATACATCATCTGTACAATACTGGCCTCTAGGGCATATATGCAACTAACAATCTCCCACTTGCACTAGGGCCAGCTGCTGTAGTATTGCATACCGAGCATCCCGAAGAGTCTCTCAAACTGTATCTGGGGAATGGCCTTCGTGAGTGGATCCGCCGTATTGTTCTTCGTGTCAACTCTCCTTACCTCGATCTCCCGGCGATCAACTATCTCCCGGATCAGGTGATACCGCCTCAGAATATGCCTGGATCGCTGATGGGACCAGGGTTCCTTGGCCAAAGCCACCGCTCCATTGTTATCGCAATACAAAGGTATTGGATTCTCAATGGATGGAACCACTCCAAGTTCAGTAATGAACTTCTTGATCCAGACAGCCTCTTTGGCAGCATCGTTGGCAGCGATGTATTCAGCCTCCATCGTTGAGTCTGCCACGGTTTCTTGCTTGGAACTCTTCCAGCTAACCGCCCCTCCGTAAAGGGTAAAGACAAATCCCGACTGTGACTTAGAGTCGTCCTTATCACTCTGGATGCTCGAATTGTTAAAGGACTCCACTTGGAGTTCTCCGTTACCATACACCAAGAGCATCTCTTTAGTCCTTCGTAAGTACTTGAGAATGCTCTTCACAGCTGTCCAGTGATTCTCTCCAGGATCAGCTTGATACCTGCTCACTACACTTAGTGAGTATGCTACATCGGGTCTGGTACATAGCATCACATACATGATAGAGCCTACAGCCGAAGCATAGGGTGTCCCTTGCATGCGAGCTCTCTCCAAATCAGTCTTGGGAGACATCTCTTTGGAGAGAGTGACTCCAGAGATCGTGGGCAAGTTCCCACGCTTGGATTCTTCCATACTAAACCTCTTTAGTATGGTGTCAATGTACCTGGATTGGGACAATCCCAATATCCGTTTGGATCTATCTCTATAGATCCTGATTCCCAATATGCAGGAGGCATCACCAAGATCTTTCGTTGAGATTCTTTGTGATAAGAAGAGCTTAACCGATTGCAGCATAGGAATATCATTTCCTATCAAGAGTATGTCGTCCACGTACAATACGAGGAAGACAACCTTACTCCCTGCCACCTTCTTGTAAATACAAGGTTCATCAGGGTTTTTGACCAAATCAAACTCTTTGATAACGACATCAAAGCAGATGTTCCAACTCCGCGATGCTTGCTTTAATCCATAAATGGATTTAAGCAGCTTGCACACCTTGCCGCTGCTCTCACTGTCTACGAAGCCCTTTGGCTGAGTCATGTACACGCACTCTTCTAAATCACCATTTAGAAAGGCGGTCTTAACATCCATTTGCCAGATTTCGTAATCATGGTATGCAGCGATGGCAAGCATGATCCGGATGGATTTAAGCATAGCCAGTGGAGAAAAAGTTTCGTCATAGTCCACACCTGGTCTTTGACGAAAACCCTTTGCTACAAGTCTAGCTTTGAAAGTCTCCACTTTCCCATCTACACCAAGTTTCTTCTTGAAGATCCACTTGCTCCCGATGGGTTTTACCCCTTCAGGAGCAACTTCCAAAGTCCATACTTTGTTGGTGTACATGGATTCCATCTCGGACCGCATAGCATCCAGCCATTTCACTGAGTCCCCACTCGTGATGGACTGCTCGAAGCTAGTTGGGTCATCATCCTCCATGATGCAATCCTCGCTCCCACCATCCATGAGAAAACCGTAGTATCTCTCAGGTTGGCGAGGAACCCTAATAGATCGGCGGAGAGGCTGAGGTTCATCAGGAACTACTGAATCCTCTTGTTCAACCAAGTCTTCTGTCGTAGTCTGTATTGCTGGAACCTCTTCCAGTTCTACATCCTTGCCACTAATCTCTTTTTCAAGAAATTCCTTTTCTAAAAAGGTGGCATGTCGAGAAACAAACACCTTTTGTTCCTCGGTGTGGTAGAAGATATACCCGCGCGAATGTTTGGGATATCCAATAAACTTACACAGAATGGACCTTGCCGCGAGTTTGTCCGGATTTTGCGTTTTTACATATGCCGGACAACCCCATATCTTAACATAATTAAGACATGGTCTCTTTCCTTTCCATATCTCATATGGAGTGGTTGGCACGGTTTTGGTGGGAACCATATTCAATAGATCTGCAGCTGTTTCCAGTGCATATCCCCAGAAGGAAATAGGTAACTCAGTTGTGCTCATCATAGAGCGCACCATATCCAATAGGGTGCGGTTCCTCCGTTCTGATACACCGTTGTGCTGTGGTGTATATGGAGGAGTCAGCTGAGAGAGAATCCCATTCTCTTTTAGGAAGTCCAGGAATTCATTGCTTAAGTATTCTCCTCCTCGATCAGATCGAAGGATTTTAATACTTTTTCCGGTTTGGTTCTCGACTTCTTGTTTATATTCTCTAAATTTCTCAAAAGCTTCTGATTTGTGTTTCATCAGGAACACATATCCGAATCTAGAGAGATCGTCAGTGAATGTAATGAAGTATGAAGAACCATCCCTGGCATGTGTAGACATGGGACCGCATACATCACTATGTATCATTCCCAAGAGTTCGGTAACTCTTTCTCCGTGTCCCGTAAACGGAGCTTTGGTCATCTTGCCTTTGAGACATGACTGGCAAGTGTCATAAGATGAAAATTCAAACGGATTCAAATATCCATCTTTATGCAACTTAGCCAGTCGTGTCGCATTGATGTGACCCAGTCTACAATGCAACAAGAAGGATTCGTTCAGTTCAGAACTCTTCCTCTTGTGTGTGTTAGTTATGCTCAGAACTGTTGATTGATTTAGAACATAAATGCCATTGCACAACGTGCCTGATCCAACCAACTTTTGGTTACGGAAAATGTTCATAACATTATCCTGTAATACAAAATTATATCCCTCTTTACTCAATAAAGAAACCGATATAATGTTGCATATCAGGTTCGGCATGTAATAGCATTCGTTCAGAACCAATGTATTACCAGTTGGTAATGCAAGGTGATGTTCCCCGACAGTCTTAGCTGCAACAATTGCACCATTTCCAACTCTAATGTCTTTATCACCTTCTCCAAGTTCTCTACCTTTTCTAAGCCCATGTAACTGATTACATATATGGGATCCTGACCCGGTATCTAATACCCAGGACGTAGGGCAAATGGAGAAACAGTTCTCTGTAACGAACACACCTGAAGAAAATGCATCATCATGTACTTTCTTCAATCGGGTGGCATGGGAATCCTGGTATTCCCCTATATCCTGTTCATTCCTACAACTCTTATAAGAAAGAACGGAACCAACGTTCCCCAGCACAGAATAACATGCGGGTTCGGTCAATACATCCATATTATTATCTTCATTAGGGCATGAAATGGTCGCTACCTGGAGAGAGAGAGAAGAAAACACTTTAGCTTTTGCTCTTGCAAGATCAGATTGGTTTTTATCTTATCTAATCAGGATGGCTCCCACTGTTTTTATCAAATCTTCCTTCAAACCCTAAAAGGAAAGATTAGCCGGGATTAATTACACACTACAAGTTCGCCAATCTTTCAGCCAGGCCAGTGTCGGTACTTTGAGGGAGGTCCCCCGTGCTTTCGCACGAACCTAATTAATGTAAACCTCGTTTTGCCAGAGGCGTAACCTCGTTAACACCTTTCTAGACACCTACTTGATCGGCTAATTGTAATGTGTAAAACTCTCCCAGAAGTAACTCTTACTCGCAGTGGGTATCGGGATCCAACTATCTCATAGAAGGTATGCAATCTCATTGCAAATTTCAACACTTGAAATTCCCGATAATATTTTACCCCTAGCGTCCTATGACCTTGACGCAGGCCAACAAACCATAGTGCGCTAGTCAAGTTCAACCCGTCATTTCCTGATTGAATTAAACCCACCCGTACGACCCTTGACGCAGGCCAACAAAGTCGCACGACTACCCTAATCCAATCTGCATCATATGCATAAGCAGATAAATACTAGTTAGCTACCGCACACTACGCCTTGACGCAGGCCAACAAACGCAGCACGAATACTAACTACTACTTATCTGAAATGACGGAGGGCTACGACAGGTTTTTCTGAAAACCTATTGCGTAATGAACTTGATATCGTTGTAGAATCAAATGAAGTTGTGAAATGGAGTGATTTTGAGGCTTTTCCAGTTTTGCTAAAGGGGTCACTCCCGGTGAAGGGATCGTCGGCCCTTTCCTCGTCGAATGAGGTGCGGGATATATCATATATACCACTGTGCAAAGCAGAAACTATAGAAGCAATCAAAAAAAAACCGAGTGTGTAGCATCTGCCAGTTATTGCTAAAGGAGTCACTCCCGGTGAAGGGATCTCGGTCCTTTCCTCATCGAATAAGGTGCAGGGTATATCATATATACCGCTATGCAAAGCAAGAACTGTAGCTACCTGTTTTGTTTAAAATTTGATTCTACAACATCTTAGGTTTCTTTTCTTTCATTAATCACATTAATGAAGTCCCATCATTTAAATACCTAAACATCACAGATAGATATGACGTACACTTATGCCATCCGCATTCGCCTCGATGTCCCCTCGTGCACCGTTAAGTTAGGTAACTAACGACAGAGCAGGGCAGGGCTAGTGCGGGTGTAAAACATAAGTAACGTCTATATAATATATCATATATACTATATATATTATCTATCACAGAACATTACAGATATCGCAGCAGAAGAAACATATGAAATATAGGATATACTAGGACGTCCGTGTTTTCAATACGAGCCAGTATAAAACACGGATTCCACGGTCGTGATGAATAGCCAATCCCACACCCCTAGACCCCTACGAGAGCGGAAAGCAACCCTACCAAGTCTAGGGTTAGGAGACCCGGACTCGACTCCTCGAGTTGGTCTCCCACTGGACCCCAGAACCCGGTTACTTGTGCTCCCCTCCTTGGGTCTATCCTAATGCGGAAAAGTAAATAATATACAGAAGGTGACGACTTCCACAACCTGGAAGTGCCCCAATAAAAGAATATTACATACAAGTTTTTACATGAATGAAAATGAAAAACACTCATCTCACATAAAAACCCCCGGCTATTCAAACATGACAATCCAATATAACATATCCAGCAACACATAACATCACATGTCATCAACGTAAGTAAATATACGCATCCCAATTATCGTTGACATATAGCAACGAAACCGGCGATATCACATATTACACTTACGGTCACAGAAAAGAAAGTGTAAAACTACAACAATTGGAATCCGCAACCTCTTTAGACATCGCAAGCCTAATCAAAATGAAATACTTAGACATCACATGCCTAACAGTTATAAACCCCGCATTTTAGTCTCATTATCGAAAAATCTTTTCAATATCAAATGAAACTAAACCGCTAGATTTATATCATTCATTCAGTTATCTCATAACTGTTTATGAATTCCAATTATTGTATCCCATTCCGGATAAATAGAAAATATTAAACTTTCCGATCGAACATTCGAACACCCAAGTTTTCCCGAAACCGTCCAACACATGAAATAGGTTCAAAGACATTCACTTCATGCCTCAGTACCAACGGTCCAGCCGTAGAAGGGTCAAGCCAACGCCTCACATGTGGCACGCCGTACTGCCCCAAACCCGAAGGATCAAAGGGCAGTTCAAGACGGTCACATAATCGAGTTAAGGTTTGTTGTCTTCTAGAGGGACCATCGCGTTACTTGCTCTACTCAGAACGTCCTTAAACCACACAAAAATCCAACACTTGGATATTTTCCGGCAGGGGAAAAGTTGGGTATTTATATCCGGTCGGACTTTTTAACATATTCAAAAAATTATCCGGAAAGCACTTAGACAAAGTTCGATAATCCGATCGAAATACCGAGTCCCCAATACAACCCAGAATACTCAACTCTTGAAAAAATTTTAAAAATTCCCAGAGAACTCAGCACTGAAAAAAAGAAGTTACTGTGCAAAATTGGGTGGGTGACGTCATCATAAGGCCGTGGAACCGCCGCAGAAGCCAGGCTTCTGCCGCGGTTCCGCCGCACTTTGGAGTAATTGGGTGATCGTGTTTCACAGTGATTATTAGAAAGTCCTGCTGAATTTTCTGCATATTTTTAATTTGGAAAAACCCAGTTTTTAAAAAATGTACAGAGAGCAACTTTGATAATAGGCTTTCGGTTCGATCGGACTTCAAACTCCGTCTGGACTTCGCCTAAGACTCTAGCTAGGCTCTGATACCACTGTGGGGTTCCTAGGCACTCTCAAGAGGTCTTACAAGGCATCAACCATGGCAATTTCAAATTTTACGGGTGCCGAGAAACCCTAATACGGATCGTTGACTAGAAGTTTAGGCGAAATACGAATCTAGTTAACAACTTAACTAAAGATAAGAAGCTACAACCTTTGTAGATCCGGATATCCACTTCCTTGGCTCCACGTAGGTGTCCTCTCGCTGTCCATCTCGAATCCCGGACTCAATCGTCGGCTTGATCGGAGAAATGGGCGGACTAGGTCGTCGGCTTCGTGCCGAAGATGATCTACGTCGAGGCATCACAAGTTCAAGCTCCGACTTCACAAATTTGTGAAACTTGTGAAGAAAACACCCAAAACAACTTGGCAAGAGGTAGAGGGTGAAGAAATAGGAGGTGGGTTCACTTTAGAATTGGATTTCTCACTTTAGAACTCAAGTTGCCATTGATGGCATCAAGCTTTCTTTCTTAAAGAAGAAGATCAAGAAGAAGGAAAATATTATGATAAGTTAATCAAAAGAGAAAAAGAAATGAATACTTATCATAATAGGAACCATGGTTAGGTGTAGAGAATTGACCAAGGTTAGAAGAGTGGTTAGGGTTAAGCATGAAGACAAATTGGTCACTTTGGTCAAAGCTTCATGAAGCTTCACAAAGGTTCAAGAATGAAAGCAACCATTTTGTATTCTTATCCCATTCTTTTTCCAAAATAAATAAATAAAAGAATGGATAATTAAAACCCTAATCACTTTCTTAACCTAGGTTTAATTCTTTACACTTAACCAAATGAGCAAGCATCATCAAACATGATACAAAGATGTGCACAAAAGTATATCACATATACAACTTGCACATCAAGTGAGAAAATCCATTTAAAGTGAACCAATACTAGTTAATGCAAAATAATATATCAAATATATAATTATACATTAAATCATTAAATCAACACTTGATTCAATGATCCGGTCATGTCGCACATAACCGACTAGTATACAATGTATCGATTTATCGAATCAATGATTCGATAATTAGGTTATATCGAATATAACCAATCGATATATTCATCGCGAGAATGGAATACGGTATCACATACACGCATTATTCTCGGTCCTGCACATATCTCATATGCGCTCCTATTTCGTTTCGCTTGAGCCAGGAAACCTGTGTGTAGGACTCTAAAGACTCGTCAATACGCCGGTAGCAGATGATGATCATATCAAGCACCCACAAGCCGCAAGCGGTCTGCTAAACGTAACGGCCATCCGGGTATTGAGCGATCAGAAGATCGACGAGCTAGCCCGCTCACACTCCTGTGAATCCAACCAGTAACACTTACCGTACAGTCCGGTCTGTTCGTCTGATATGTCGCATATCAAGTCTAGGGGTGGTAAACGTCAGACCCCAATAACCGATAAGTCGTGCCGATATGAGGCTCATAACGGTTCGAGAAACTACTGGTAACACTTACCAGCAAATCTCTGATCAGCCCTGGCCAGGGACTTCCTTGTTACGGCCAATCGAGCACAGCGCAACATCAACCCCTAATACCGGGAGAGACGAAACCCCTCCTATCGCTCATTGCCTCCATGTGACTCGGGACTGTACCCAAAGACCACCATTTTGCATGCCCTCATGGACGTGGTAAGGTGGAGATCAAAGCACAGTGGGAATCACACAAGACTCTATTACGATCTTGGGTCTACAGACTAACCTGTACAAGTTTCACCTGAGAACTGCCATCTGACGTGAGGTATAATACCATCTGGGAGTTCTCGGCGAGTCCGTCCAGTGTACCCAGTCTCCACTGAGCACCCGTACACCATCTCTGATGTCAAACACCAATGGATATGGGATCATCCATCGCCCATCTCATGGGTCGAGAAGCGTATACGCTAGTCTACACTGGTATATCGATGCCCCGTCTCGATACACCCACGACTAGGGACCTTGAAGGATGTACTTATTGACTACGATGTCCCCACTAGTATGATCTGCCTCATAGTCCAGGTAGTCAAGTACACATCCTAAGGGCTTTATCAACATGTAACTATAAGACAGTTTAAAGAGACAAGTGTACATGTTAAGATAAAGTGTAACAAGATAGCATACTATCATATCGAACAAGAAAGTCATCTCTATATATGTCCAAGCATCCAATATAATATACATCATCTGTATAATACTGGCCTCTAGGGCATACATACAACTAACAATTCATTACCACTCCCACTTCACCTTTGTATTTCTCCAGGACACTCCGTATCACTACGAAGATCCACAGTTTATTGGATACTCCATCGTATGGTTAAATACGGACTCGAAAGGAACTTGTTCCAGTTCGGGGATGGATTCTGGTTCAGGAGAAATAGGAATAAGGTTTATTCGGTTGTCTTTTATCTTCACCTTCTCTGGCATTGCGAGTGCTCCTAGGATTAGGACAGTACACCCATTATGCTTATTGGATAGTCTTCTTCCAAACCATAGGCTGGTGCCGATCGGTAGGGAAGGAAGAAAACCATTTGGCCTAAAGGGGTGTGCAGAAGGTAATGACTAAAGACATATGAAGGGATTTGGAGAGGTGGCAAAGAATTTTACGGTTACAGTCGTGAATCTGGAAGAGGCATTACTAGGAATACCGGGATACCCCATCGAAACATTTCAATGTTTCAGTTTCACTGTGTACTGTTAAATGAAAACTGATTTCCCAATTAGATACTTACTCCAGGGTATGTATTTACCAGATATGAGTCTCACATCTGTATGGTTTTACAGATGATGAGTGGGAGTAGGTTATTGGGAATTAGGTGATCATCCTCATTACATTGGGATTCGTTGTAATCGGTGATATTTGAGGACGTCACCTGGACCGTTTGCCGGTCGGCAAATATTTGGTTATGAATATCCGCTGTTTTGCACCAATTTCAAATTGATACATCTGTACGTCTATTTTCATAGAGTGAGATATGCCTTTTTGAAATTATGTCTACGACATTTACCTATATCAGTGGATGGTTAGGTAAGGAGCATTAAACAGCGGTGTAATTCTTCTTAACCATAAGTACAGTTTTCAACCTACGATACACAGTGAATGAGTTATCAGACTCAAGGGACTTATACAGAGTATTGTATGTTGTCCAGGGTCCATCAGGACAGAGGGGTTGGTCCTCGTACTATATTCGGTTTACTTATGACTTCTCTTGTTTTTAGACAGGTGTTTCGTGGAAACACAGGGTCCGAATTTTGAGAAGTTATAGGTATTTGAATAAAGTAGAGAACCAGGTATTGCATGTATCGGGATTCTTCAAAGTGATCGAGGATGTAGATACTTGTATATGATATTCAGTTGATAGTAATGATAAAGAGAACTTGCTTCTCTTTCAGGTTACTCATAATTGGAAGCATTCCTAAGTTGAGTAACGCTGATCGTCCTCCTTCCATTTAGTCAACATACACTGGAGATAGCTGCATGATTTGAATCTGGTTCATTTAAGATCAGTGCCTCTGGTTCTATATTGGATATAGAACAGTTCATATCTTAACGTTGTTAAGGTACGGGGAGTTGCCCGGCTTATGATTAAAACCAGACTCTGGATAACTCAAGGCACGTTTCTGTAATGGTTGTTTGTGGGTTGACCCAGGCTTTGACGAGGGTTGATTTTCTACCATCTGGAAGAACAATAGCGATATTGTTCTAAACTTGCCACAGTTTTAATAAAAATGGATTTTTTCAGAAAACAGTAGTGGGAGTATGGTAGAACTGGAAGTGATTCCAGAACCACAAACGATTACTGAAGATTTGATAGGAACCTAAAGATTCAATCTGGTTTGACATTCCATTGGCCACTCCGCAGATACGGTGGGTAACCTCAGGCACCCGAGAGGTACTTCGGTATGCTCAAGGACGGTGGCAGGGAGGTTCTTGTTTACCCAGACTTGCCATTGCTGTTGTTCCAGACTGTGAGACCCGGCGGGAGGATGAGTATAGCGTCGTTCTAAACTATCTTTAGAAGTGTACGTGTATATGACTCTGCCAGAGGGTTGTCGTAGTCAGTGGGAGCAGCGGAAGCATTGGTGGACAAGTGGCTTATGTCTATTTACAGACTGAAGCAGATATAGCGGAGATAGATCATCCATTTCTGATGTGACAATCATAGGTTTGACTTCATCAGAATAGGGGATGGATCTGTTAAGAAGGTAGTAGGGTGTGATGTCCTGGTATTTGGATGACATACACAGAGTAGGAAGTGATATTCCTATACTACGATCGGTTATACCTTGGTCGTCACACAGTGGTTTCTCCACATGGGACTTGGACATTATATCAGACATACTGGTTACTAGATCTATGGTTTTAGATCTAGATTTGGGTGGTTTCCCAATTAAGGGTACTTAGACAGCATTCTAAGAGTATTTAGAATGGACGACTCCTGGCACGGTAGTGTACCTGCAGGTGATGGAGTCACCTTCTGTAAAGGTGTCTTACAGACTAAAGGGGAGAGGGATGTGCATGATTGGCAGATCACTTGCTTAGGCAATTGAGTCAATCATGAGATGTCAAGTACCACACCAGATATTGCTCTTGCACTAGATGCAATAAGTTGACATTGATCCAATCCTGGAGAAACAGTCGGAAGCAGTTTTAGAACATAAGTGGATGTTCTAGAGATATGATAGCGACAGCCTCATTCAGGAGACAGTTATCATTCCAGGCTTCCAAGGTGACTTGGACGACAAGGAGATTGTCAGAGTTATAGTTTTTCCTTCTGATGAGGGGCAGTATTTTGGGCAGGTGATCCAAGGCAATACTGAGGGAGGCATGGCGCAGGATACTGATTAAGTTCAGTTGTGGATACAGTCTAAGAAGTTTGGATTTGGAGTTCATTTATGATCTAGGTCCCATCAGACATCCAGACACATTCTAAGACAGGTATTGCTCATTTCGGGAGATGGTTTTCTCCGCGAACTTGAGATATAGAGAGACATAGAAAGAAACATCAAGGCGGATCCACTCACTGAGGCTATTCCTCGAACGCAATAGTTTCGCAAACGAGCTTTGCAAGACTGACTAGTAGAGGAGTTGGGTGTTCGGTATCACACGGGCTGTGAGTATGCGACATCGCAATAATTAGCCTTGAGTGCAAGTGGGAGATTGTTGGAGATAGTGCCCTCAGAGTCAATTATTGGATCACAGGCACGTGATTGCAATGATTGAGGGAGGATCTGTCCTAGTAGAACAGTCTTACTCGAGATGATAGTATGCTATCTGATTTATCTTTATCATCGTGTACTGCTTTAGGTGACCTGACAGGTCGCTATTACACGTTGATAGAGCCCCTAGGATTCTTGCTTGACTGCCAGCAGTATGAGGGCGATCGTATAAGTGAGAGCTGGTGGTCTATAAGCACATCCTTAAAAGGTCCCTAGTCGTGGGAGTTTCGAGACAAGGCATCGATACTCCAGAGTAGACTAGTGTATACAGTCGAGACCCCGACGAAGGGCGGTGGCCGGTCTCACAAGCCACTGGTGTCGGTTGGTTCACCTAAGATGTATACAGGTGCTCATTGGGTTATGAGTACACCGGACAGGACTCGCCGGGAACATGCTAGTTGGTCTTATACCTGACGTCAGATAGCAGTTCCCTGGTGACATGTGTACAGGTTAGTTCATCGACCTGGGGATGGTCATTTGTCTCGTGTGAGTTCCCACTGTACTTTGATTACTACCCTACCACGCTCAAAGGAGACGTGCAAACAGGTTTTAGTTGGGTACAGTCCCGAGCCACATAGAGGCAGTGAGCGGATCTTCAGGGGTTCGTCTCTCCCGGTATTGGGGGTGAGGTCGCGTCTAGGAAAGCCATTACACAAAGCCCTCGGCCGAGGCAGGAGATTTAATGGTAGGCATTCCAGTTGTATCTCAGGGTGTTCTGGGCTACACTCCGATACGACTTGTACCGCTTTTGGGGGTCTGAATTTCACCAACCCTTTAGGCCCGCCATGCGATGCTCATAGACGAACAGACCGGACTGTACGGATATTGTCACTGACAGGCTCAGTAGGGTGTCAGGCTGAGTTCGCTCACAGACGTCCCTTTTGGTCAATACCTGGTAGCCCGTTACGTATTGGCTTATACCTCTGACGTGCTAGTGGTTAAATCCATAACCAAAGTGTTGACGAGTCTTTAGAGTCCCCCACATTCAGTTACTCAAGCTTTCGGGCGAAATACTGTAGAGGCCGTAAGGAGATATGGCAGGGTTCGATCAGATACGTTTGGTATTGCACGGATCAGGATCGGACGAATAATACTAGCCGGCTTTGGTTTAAGCCGGATCCTAGTGTAGTACAGTGTAGAGTTTGTCTCATTGCATTTGTATTCGGTTGAAATACAAATGCGGGTGTGTATGCACAGTATCGGGGTTTTCCTGTAATTTATTACGGGACCAGTTTTCTGGAGTTGCCAGTTTGCTTTCCGTTTCGGCCATATTTCTTTGCATCTTTCATTGGCCGAAGATTGGTGGAGGAGCGCCTATTTGCAAGTATGCAAATTTGGTTAGTGGAGGGTGTTATTTGCATATTCTTGTATCATGATAATTCCTCCACTATTTGACTTCTTCTTCTTCTCATCATGGCTTGACTTTTGAGTCATCATGGTTGTTGATGATTAGCTTGTTGGAGTGTTGGTTTTGGTGCAATCATGGTTGTTGATGATGAAGTGTGATGATTGTTGTTTGAGTGTTGGACTTTCCTAGTGATCATTTCTTTGCATGATTACCTTTTCTCTCTCTCCCTTGGATGATTGGGTGGCCTCTCTCATACACACTCCATTCTCTCCTCTCCCACCATGCCATGGCCGGCCAAGAAAGGCTAGGGGCTATCCATTTTTATTGGTGTGGGGTTTTTGTTCATTTGATGCTCCAAAAATCCCCAAGTTCCTCTACATAGTTCATGTATCATCCCTCCACCAAAATGGAACCTCCATGAACCCCAAAATGAGACACAAGTTCTACACCACATTCTACAGCAAAACTTGGGCACGTCGACTAGCCAGCTTCGTGTCCGAGTTGCCTCGGCATAGAGGTGGGAGCCCGTAAATGATGTAGGCGATGTGGTGCACTTCCGGTGACGAGGTGGAGACAGGACATTCCGCGGGCGATCGGGACGACGACGAGAAGACCGGAGGACTTGGATCAGTCGGTATATCTCTATTCCCTATCTTGTAGTTAGCTAGGACTAGTTAATGGTTCGATCCGGGTGTTTAGTGCGCGGTGGTGCCGGTTTGCTAGTTTGCAAAATTAAAGTTTTTCGCTTCCGCATTTTGGCGTCGGATTGACAGCCGGGGCGCCGCCGTGTACTTACATTGCATGCCCTCATGGACGTGGTAAGGTGGAAATCAAAGCACAGTGGGAATCACACAAGACTCTATGACGATCTGGGGTCTACAGACTAACCTGCACAAGTGTCACCAGAGAACTGCCATCTGACGTAAGGTATAATACCATCTGGGAGTTCTCGGCGAGTCCGTCCAGTGTACCCAGTCTCCACTGAGCACCCATATACCATCTCTGATGTCAAACACCAATGGATATGGGATCATCCATCGCCCTTCTCATGGGTCGAGAAGCCTATACGCTAGTCTACTCTGGTATATCGATGCCCCGTCTCGATACACCCACGACTAGGGACATTGAAGGATGTACTTATGGACTACCACGGCCCCACTGGTATGATCTGCATCATAGTCCAGTTAGTCAAGTACACATCCTAAAGGCTTTATCAACGTGTAGCTATAAGACAATATAAAGAGACAAGTATACATGTTAAGATAAAGAGCAACCAGATAGCATATTATCATATCGAGCAAGAAAGTCCTCTCTATATATGTCCAAGCATCCAATATAATATACATCATCTATACAATACTGGCCTCTAGGGCATACATACAACTAACAATCTCCCACTTGCACTAGGGCCAGCTGCTGTAGTATCGCATACCTAGCATCTCGAAGAGTCTCTCAGACTATATCTGGGGAATGGCCTTCGTGAGTGGATCCGCTGTGTTGTTCTTCGTGTCAACCATCCAGACCTCGATCTCCCGGCGATCAACTATCTCCCGGATCAGGTCATACCACCTCAGAATATGCCTGGATCGCTGATGGGACCTGGGTTCCTTGGCCAAAGCCACCGCTCCATTGTTATCGCAATACAAAGGTATTGGATGCTCAATGGATGGAACAACTCCAAGTTCAGTAATGAACTTTTTGATCCAGATAGCCTCTTTGGCAGCATCGTTGGCAGCGATGTATTCAGCCTCCATCGTCGAGTCTGCCACGGTTTCCTGCTTGGAACTCTTCCAGCTAACCGCCCCTCTGTAAAGGGTTAAGACAAATCCCGACTGCGACTTAGAGTCGTCCTTATCACTCTGGAAGCTCGAATCGGTAAAGGACTCCACTTGGAGTTCTCCGTTACCATACACCAAGAGCATCTCTTTAGTCCTTCGTAAGTACTTGAGAATGCTCTTCACAGCTGTCCAGTGACTCTCCAGGATCAGCTTGATACCTACTCACTACACTTAGTGAGTATGCTACATCGGGTCTGGTACATAGCATCGTGTACATGATAAAGCCTACAGCCGAAGCATAGGGTATCCCTTGCATGCGAGCTCTCTCCAAATCAGTCTTGGGAGACATCTCTTTGGAGAGAGTGAGCCCTGAGATCGTGGGTAAAAATCCACGTTTGGACTCTTCCATACTAAACCTCTTTAGTATGGTGTCAATGTACCTGGATTGGGAGAATCCCAATATCCGTTTAGATCTATCTCTATAGATCCTAATTCCCAATATGCAGGAGGCATCACCAAGATCTTTCATTGAGAATCTTTGTGATAAGAAGAGCTTGACCGATTGCAGCATAGGAATGTCATTTCCTATCAAGAGTATGTCGTCCACGTATAATACGAGGAAGACAACCATACTCTCTGCCACCTTCTTATAGATACACGGTTCATCTACGTTTTTTGACGAAATCAAACTCTTTGATAACGACGTCAAAGTAGATGTTCCAACTCCGCGATGGTTGCTTTAATCCATAAATGGATTTAAGCAGCTTGCACACCTTCCCGCTGCTCCCACTATCTACGAAGCCCTCTGGCTAAGTCATGTACACGCACTCTTCTAAATCACCGTTTAGAAAGGCGGTCTTAACATCCATTTGCCAGATTTCGTAGTCATGATATGCAGCGATGGCAAGCATGATCCGGATGGATTTAAGCATAGCCACTGGATAAAAGGTTTCGTCATAGTCCACACCTGGTCTTTGACGAAAAACCTTTGCAACAAGTCTAGCTTTGAAAGTCTCCACATTCCCATCTACACCAAGTTTTTTCTTGAAGATCCACTTGCTCCCAATGGGTTTTACCCTTTCGGGAGCATCTTCCAATGTCCATACTTTGTTGGTGTACATGGATTCCATCTCGGACCGCATTGCATCCAGCCATTTCACTGAGTCCCCACTCGTGATGGCCTGCTCGAAGCTAGTTGGGTCATCATCAACCATGATGCAATCCTCGCTCCCACCATCTACGAGAAAACCGTAGTATCTTTCAGGTGGGTGAGGAACCCTACTAGATCGGCGGAGAGGCTGAGGTTCATTAGGAACTACCGAATCCTCCGGTTCCACTAAATCTTCAGTTTGAGTTTGTGTATCTGGAACATCTTCCAGCTCTACCACTTTGCCACTAATTTCTATTACAAGAAATTCCTTTTCTAAAAAGGTGGCATGTTGAGCAACAAACACCTTTTGTTCCTCACCGTGGTAGAAAAAATACCCATATGAGTTCTTTGGATATCCCAAAAACTTACAAAGAACTGACCGTGCCTCGAGTTTGTCCGGATTTTGTCTTTTGACTTAGGCCGGATAACCCCATATCTTAACTCGTTTAAGATATGGTCTCTTCCCACTCCATATCTCATATGGTGTGGTAGGTATAGATTTAGATGAAACTTGATTCAATAGGTATGCTGCTGTTTCCAGTGCATACCCCCAGAAGGAAATAGGTAACTCAGCTGTGCTCATCGTAGAGCGCACCATATCTAATAGGGTGCGGTTCCTCCGTTCTGATACACCGTTTTGCTGTGGTGTATATGGAGGAGTCAGCTGAGAGAGAATCCCATTATCTTTTAGGAAGTCTAGGAATTCATTGCTCAAGTATTCACCTCGTCGATCAGATCGAAATATTTTAATACTTTTCCCGGTTTGGTTCTCGACTTCTTTTTTATATTCTCTAAATTTCTCAAAAGCTTCTGATTTGTGTTTCATCAGGAACACATATCCGAATCTAGAGAGATTGTCAGGGAATGTAATGAAGTATGCAGAACCATTCCTGGCATGTGTAGACATGGGGCCGCATACATTACTATGTACCGGGCCCAAGAGTTCTGTAACTCTCTCTCCGTGTCCCGTAAACGGAGTTTTGGTCATCTTGCCTTTGAGACATGACTGGCAAGTGTCATAAGTTGAAAATTCAAACGGATTTAAATATCCATCCTTATGCAATTTAGCTAGTCGTGTCACATTGATGTGACCCAGTCTACAATGCCACAAGAAGATTTCGTTCAGTTCTGAACTCTTCCTCTTGTGTGTGTTTGTTATGCTAAGAACTATTGATTGATTTAGACCATAAATGCCATTGCACTGTTAGGTTTACCTAGAACCCTATGAAAGGTTTGGAAGCATCACATGTCTCAAAGATTAAGTTTTTAGAGTGCTAAGTGAACACATAAAGAATCAATCCTAGAAAATTAGGGTTTCATAACTTTAATCAACATCACAAGCAACAAAGACTAGGGTTTTGAGAGTACAACCTTTGTAGCTCCCTACGCTAGACTCCTTGGCCACTTGAGGGTTGGAGAAGGGTTCGCTTGAGGTCTTCTAGTGTCCACGACGATCAACCCGAAGCTCCTTTGTCCAAGCTTGCAACATCACTTTATCAAGAGAAAGAAATGAAGCTAACACTCTAAACAAGTGGGCAAGACTTGTGTATAATGATGTTTTGATGGCTTTTCTCACTTCAAAATCCTAACTTGGAGAGTAATTTGCTCACTAGAGAAATCTAGAGAGCAAAAGAAGAAGGAGGAAGAAGATGATGGCCCTTTTTAGAACAAGAGAAAAGATAATCTCTTATGGAAAAATAGAAAATATATGTATATATATTTTCCACTTCTCATCTCAAACCATGGTTAAATGATAAAGATATTATTGTATTTGAGTTTAAAACACAAAAGAAAGATTAACCCATGGTTAATAAGTAGGTGAGCATGGTTAGTTGAAGAAGAGTGTATAAACCATGTATTAATCTTTATCTTTTCTTTTGTTTTTAAAACAAATACAAATGTAATAATAATCCATATATAAAACCATGGTGTGAGTCTTATATTTCCACCATTTTCTATGTATATACAACTATGAAGGATGATATATGTATGTATGTGTGCATGCACATCCAAATGTGCATGAACAAGAATGAATGCATATATGCATGCATACATCCAAAAAATAAAAGAAAGGATTTCTAGTGAGAAAATAATGGTTAATTGATAAATCAACACTTGATTTATCAATCCGGAAATATCACATACGACCCTACCAAAAGCAAGCCGCGCGATTAATATACGGTATCTTATACGCGCATTTTAACCGGGTCCATGCGCATATCGCATACGCGCACCACAACGTTTTGCTTGGACTAGGTAACTCCTTTGTGGGACTCTAAGACTCGTCAATACGCCGGCAGTGGGTGATGATCATATCAAGCACCCCCAAGCCGCAAGCGGTCAGCTAAACGTAACGGCCACCCGTGTATTGAGCGATCAGAAGAAAACAAGCGAACCTGCTACAACTCCCGTCGAGCCAACCGGCAACACTACCGTACAGTCCGGTCTCTTCATCAGATATGCTGCATATCGAGCCTAGGGATGGTCACGTCGACCCCAATAACTCAATAAGTCGTGCCGGTGAATGGTCTATAACAGATCGAGAAACTACAGATAACACTTATCAGTAAATCTCAGCAGCCCTGGCCAAAGACTTACTGATATAACCAGTCGAGCACAGCACAGCATCAACTCCCAATACCGGGAGAGACGAAACCCCTCCTATCGCTCATCGCCTTCGTGTGTCTCGGGAATGTACCCAACGGCCACCTGTTTGCACGACTCAGTAGAGCCGTGGTAAGGTGGTAATCAAAGTACAGTGGGAGAACACACAAGACTCTTTGACGATCTCGGTTATACAGACTAACCTGTACCAGTGTCACCTGAGAACTGCTATCCGACGATAGATATAATTCCATATAGGAGTTCTCGGTGAGTCCGTCCAGTGTACCAAGTCACCACTGAGCACCCGTATACGATCTCGATGTCAAACATCGATGAATGTGGGAACATTCATCGCCCATCATATGGGTCTAGTATCATATACGCTAGTCTACTCTGGTATATCAATGCCCCGTCTCGATATACCTACGACTAGGGACATTTCAGGATATGCTTATAAACTACAGATGTCCCACTAGTATGATCTCTATCATAATTACAGTAGTCAAGCCAATATCCTCAGGGCTTTATCAACATGTGTGAATGAATAAAAGCATGATCAAATCAATATGTCAGATAAAGAAGTACCAGATAGCATACTATCATGTCGAGCAAGAATGTACACTGAATATATATACATGTACAGATACATCCACTATCATATAATGGCCTCTAGGGCATACATATATCCAACAATCTCCCACTTGCACTAAGGCCAGTTATTGGCGTATCTCATACCCAACATCTCAAAAAGTCGCTCATGCTGCGGCTGAGGGAGGGCCTTGGTGAATGGATCTGCGGCGTTATTCTTTGTGTCTACTCTCCTAATCTCGATCTCGCGGCGATCTACAATCTTCCGGATCAAATGAAAGCGCCTCAGGATGTGTCTGGACCGCTGATGGGACCTGGGCTCCTTGGCTAATGCCATAGTCCCATTATTATCACAATACAATGGTATTGGATCAATAATGGTTGGAACTACTCCTAGCTCCGAGACAAACTTCTTCATCCAGACGGCTTCCTTGGCGGCATCATTTGCAGCAATGTACTCAGCCTCCATCGTAGAGTCTGCAACGGTATCCTGTTTGGAACTCTTCCAACTTACCGCACCTCCATTGAGGGTAAATACAAACCCAGAGATAGATTTGCTGTCGTCCTTATCGCTCTGGAAGCTCGAATCGGTAAAGGCCTGTAGGGTTCCTAGGCACACTAGTGAGGTCTCCCAAGCCATCAACCATGGCAATTTCAAAAATTATGGTGCCTACAAACCCTAAACTACGGATCGATAACTAGAAGTCTAGGCGAAAAAGAACTAGTTAACACTTAACTATTGGGAATACGGAAATACAACCTTTGTAGATCCGGTCCTCCACCTCCACGGCTCCGCAACGAGGTCATCTCCGCTGTCCAAATCAAATCCGGGCTCTAGAGTCGGCTTCGTCGGAGAATGGGCAAGCTAGGTCGTCGATGTCCATGCCGAAGATGATCTACGTCGAGGCATCGCTAGATCAAGCTCACAACTTCACCAAGTCATGAAACTTGTGAAGTAAACACACTCTACTACTTGGCAAGAGGTAGAGGATGAAGAAATAGGAGTTGGGTTAACTTTAGAATTGGATTTCTCACTTGTTTGCTCAATTCACCATTGATGGAGGTGAAGCTTTTCTTCTTGAAGTCAAAGAAGAAGAAGAAGAAGCTTATGATAAGTTAATTAGAAAAAGAAAAGAATAATCAAAACTTATCATAACTAAACCATGGTAAAGTGTAGAGATTGAACTAGGGTTAAAACAAATGGTTAGGTTAAGCATGAGATAAGAATGGTGGACAAAGTCAAAGGTTCATGAATCTTCAACTACAATCCAAAACAAGCCACCATTCTTCTCATTTCATTTTCCAAAAAGAAAATAAATAAATAAATAAATAGATAGATATGAAAAACAAAACCCTAACCATTTGAATAACTATGGTTTAATCTTTACATAAACTCAAGTTAGCATGCATCATCAAACATGATACATACAAGTGCACAAAAACATATCGCATATGCAATGCGCACGAACTAAGTGAGAAAATCCGTCTAAAGTGAACCGATACTAGTTAATGCAAAGTAATATATCAAATATATAATTATACATTAAATCATTAAATCAACACTTGATTCAATGATCCGGTCATGCGCACATAACCGACTGGTATCATTAGTAACATCTTATCGAATCAACGCTTGAATCGATAACTAGGTTATATCGCATACAACCATTCGATACATTTATCGCGAGAATAGAATACGGTATCACATACACGCATTATTCTCGGTCCCGCACATATCTCATATGCGCTCCTATTTCGTTTCGCTTGAGCCAGGAAACCTCTGTGTAGGACTCTAAAGACTCGTCAATACGCCGGCAGCAGGCGATGATCATATCAAACACCCACAAGCCGCAAGCGGTCTGCTAAACGTAACGGCCACCCGGGTATTGAGCGATCTGAAGATCGACGAGCAAGCCCGCTCACACTCCAGTGAATCCGACCAGTAACACTACCGTACAGTCCGGTCTGATCGTCTGATATGTCGCATATCTCGCCTAGGGGTGGTAGACGTCAGACCCCAATAGCTCAATAAGTCGTGTCGATATGAGGTCTATAACTGTTCGAGAAACTACTGGTAACACTTACCAGTAAATCTCAGCAACCCTGGCCAGGGATTTCCTGTTATAGCCAATCGAACACAGCGCAACATCAACCCCCTATACCGGGAGAGACGAATCCCCTCCTATCGCTCATTGCCTTCATGTGACTCGGGACTGTACCCAAAAACCACCGTTTTGCACGCCCTCTTGGACGTGGTAAGATGGAAATCAAAGCACAGTGGGAACCACACAAGACTCTATGACGATCTCGGGTCAACAGACTACTCTGTACCAGTGTCACCAGAGAACTGCCATCTGACGTGAGGTATAATACCATCTGGGAGTTCTCGGCGAGTCCGTCCAGTGTACCCAGTCTCTACTGAGCACCCGTATGTCATCTCTGATGTCAAACACCGATGGATATGGGATCATCCATCGCCCATCTGTATGGGTCGAGAAGGTATACGCTAGTCTACTCTGGTATATCGATGCCCCGTCTCGATACACCCTCGACTAGGGACTTTGAAGGATGTACTTATGGACTACCATATCCCCACTAGTATGATCCGCATCATAGTCCAGGTAGTCAAGTACAGATCCTAAGGGCTTTACCAACATGTAACAGAGAGACAATCAGCATACACGTTAAGGTAAAGGGTAACCAGATAGCATACTATCATGTCGAGCAAGAAAGTCCTCCCTATATATGTCCCAGCATCCACTACAATATACATCCTATGTACAGTAATGGCCTCTAGGGCATACATATAACTAACAATCTCCCACTTGCACTAGGGCCATCTGTAGCAGTGGTTGCAGTATCTCATACTCAACCATCCCATAAAAGTCTCTCTCTGGGAACAGGCCTTTGTGAGTGGATCCGCTGTGTTGTCCTCTGAGTCTACTCTCCTAACCTCGATCTCCCTGGAGATCAACCATCTCCATGATCAAGTGACACTGCCTTAGAATATGTTTGGATCACTGATGGGACCGGCGTTCCTTGGCATAAGCCACAACTCCATTGTCACACAATGGGAGGAACATAGTTCATCTCATGAACCAATATACACCCAGACAGCCTCTTTGGTAGCATCTTAAGTAGCGATGTATCCAGCCTTTATCGTCTAGTATGTCACGGTATCTAGCTTGGAACTCTTCCAACATACCGTCCCTTTACTGAGGGTAAAGACAATGCCTGTGACTGACACTCAGTCGTCTTTATCACCCTGGAACACTTCCAGTGATTTTCCTCAGGATCGATTGACACCATCTCACTACATCTAGTGAGTATCCTAACATCCATTTAGATCTATCTCATAGATCCAAAACCCAGGATTTAGTAGGTATCATTTTGATCCTATATGGAGAATCATAGTGATAAGCGGAGATTGATCGAGCGTAGCATAGGAAACTCCTTTCTTATCAAGAGTATGTCATCCACGTACTCTACGAGGATCGTCACCATACTCCCTACTACCTTTTTGTATATACAAGGTTCATCTACCATTTTGATGATGTCAAACTCTTTGACTGCTTCATCAAAACAGACGTTCCAACTCCGCGATGCCTGCTTTATCCTATAAAGCATCTTGCACACGTTTCCGCTGCTCCCACTGTCTACGAAGCCCTCTGGCTGTGTACTTACAGACGCACTCTTCTAAATCATCATTTAGAAAAGCAGTCAAGACACCCAACCGCCAGATATCGTAGTCATGGTATGAAGCCGTGGCAAGTAGGATCTGGATGGACTTAAGCTTAGATACTGAAAAAAGGTTTCATCATTATCCACGCCTGGTCAATGACGAAAACTTTAACAAGTCTAGCTTTGAAAGTCTCAACCTTTCCATGTACACCAAGTAATCTTCTCAAGATATACTTGCTCCTGATGGGGATTTAACCCTTCAGATATAGCAGCTAAAGTCCATACTTTGCTGGTGTATAAGGATTCCATCTCAGATCACTAAGCATCCAGCCATTCTTACAGAGTGTTACTCCTGATGGCCAGCTCGAAACTAGTTGGGTCATCATCTCATGATGCAATCCTCACTCCCACTGTCATAGAGAAACCGAAGTATCTCTCAGGTGGGTGAGGAACCCTACTAGATCGGCGGAGAGGCCGAGGTTCGTTGGAATCTACTGAATCCTTTGGTTCTCTCAAATCATCAGCTGCAGTTTGTATAGCTGGAACATTTCCAGTTTTACATAACAGATCTTGCCTCGAGCTTGTCCGGATTTTGCTTTTCAGACATAGGTTGGACAACCCCAAATTTCAACTAACTTGAGAGATGGGCTCTTCCCTCATCATATCAAATATGAAGTGGTAGGCAACTGATTTGATTCGAACCCTATTCAATAGGTATGCAGCTTCTTAAGCGCATAACTCCCAAAAGGAAATAGGTAACTCAGTAGTACTCATCATAGAGCACACCTTATCACATAGGGTGTAATTGCTCCACCCCGATATACCATCGTGCTATGGTGTATACGAAGGAGTAATGCTGAGAGAGAATCTCATTCCCCTTTAGAATGGTCCAGGAATTCCGTGCTCAAGTATTCTCCTCCTTGATCACATCAAAGGACATAATACTTATACCCTTATTGGTTCTCTACTTCTAACTTATATTCTGTGAATATCTCAAAAGGTTCGGACTTATGTTTCAACAGGAACATATGTCTGAATCTCGAGAGATTATCAGAGAATGTAATGAAGTACAAAGAACCTGTCTTGGCATGTGTAGACTGGGGACCTACATACATCAACATGTATCATCCCAAGAGTTCACTAACTCTTTCTCTGTTTCCAATAAACGGAGCGATGGTCATCTTATCTTTGTGACATGACTGGCGAGTTTCACAAGATGTAAATTCAAACTGATTTAAATATACATCTAAATGTAACTCTAGCTAGTCGGGTCACATTGATCTGACCTAGTCTACAATACCTCAAGAAGGAATCGTTCAGTTCTGAACTTTTCCTCTTGTGTGTGTTCAGTATACTAAGAACTGTAATTTGATTTAGAACATCAATGCTTTTAGATAACGTGCCTGAACTGATCAACTTTTGATATAGGAAATGTTCAAAACATTATCCAACTATACAAAATTTTATCATTTCTTTACTAATAAAGAGATAGATATGATTTTGTATATCAGGTTCGTTATCTAACAACATTCGTTCAGAATCAATGTATTGGTAATACAGGGTGACAGTGACCGACAGACTTGGATGCAACTCTTGCCCCATTTTCTGCCTCATGAAACTTATCTCCCGTTCTCAGTTTTCTACCTATCTGTAGCCCAATGTAACAGATTACATATATGGGATCCTGATCTGGTATCGCATACCCAGGACGTAGAGGATACAGAGAATCAGTTCTTTATAACGAACACACCCGAAGATGATGCATCAGCATGCACTCTCTTCGTTTGGGCGGTACGGGAATTCTGGTAATCCCCAATTTCCTGCTCTGTCTTATAACAATTATAAGTTGGAGCGGGACCAACGTTCCCCAGCTCAGTATAACAAGCGGGTTCGGTCAATAATCCGTATTATTATCTTGATTAAGGCGTGATATGGTCGCTACCTGGAGAGAGAGAGAAGAAAACACTCAGCGTGCGCTCTGTCAAGAATAGATTGGTTATTATATTATCTAATCAGGATGGCTCCCACTGCTTTTTATCAAATCTTCCTTCAAACCCTAAAAGGAAAGACTAGCCGGGATTAATTACACACTACAAGTTCGCCAATCTTTCAGCCAGGCCAGTGTCGGTACTTTGAGGGAGGTCCCCCGTGCTTTCGCACGAACCTAATTAATGTAAACCTCGTTTTCCCAAAGGCGTAACCCCGTTAACACCTTTCTAGACACCTACTTGATCGGCTAATTATAATGTATAAAACTCTCCCAGGAGTAACACTTACTCGCAGCGGGTATCGGGATCCAACTATCTCATAGAAGGTATGCAATCTCATTGCAAATTTCAACTCTTGAAATTCCCGATAATATTTTTGCCCATAGCGTCCTATGACCTTGACAGAGGTCAACAAACCATAGGCTGCTAGTCAAGTTCAACCCGTCATTTCCTGATTGAAGTAAACCCACCCGCACGACCCTTGACAGAGGTCAACAAGGTCGCACGACTACCCTAAATCAATCACATCATATGCTTATGCAGATAAGCACTAATCAGCTACCGCACACTACGCCTTGACAGAGGTCAACAAACGTAGCACGAATACTAACTAGGACTTATCTGAAATGACGGAGGGCTACGACAGGTTTTTCTGAAAACCTATTGCGTAATGAACTTGATATCGTTGTAGGATCGAATGAATTTTAAAATGGAGTGCTTTTGAGGCTTTTCTAGTTTTGCTAAAGGAGTCACTCCCGGTGAAGGGATCGTCGGTCCTTTCCTCGTCGAATGAGGTGCGGGATATATCATATATATCACTGTGCAAAGCAGAACTCTTAAAAGCAATCAAAAGACAAACCGAGTGTGTAGCATCTGCCAGTTATTGCTAAAGGAGTCACTCCCGGTGAAGGGATCTCGGTCCTTTCCTCATCGAATAAGGTGCATGATATATCACATATACCTCTGTGCAAAGCAGGAACTGTAGCTACCTGTTTTATTTTGAAATTCGATTCTACAACATCTTAGGTTTCTTTTAATTCATTAATCATATTAATGAAGTCCCATCATTTAAGTACCTAAACATCACAGATAAATACGACGTACACTTATGCCATCCGCATTCGCCTCGATGTCCCCTCGTGCACCGTTAGGTTAGGTAACTAACGACAGAGCGGGGCAGGGCTAGCGCGGGTGTAAAACATAAGTAACGTCTATATAATATATCATATATACTATATACTGTATCTATCAGAGAACATCACATGATCACATCACAGATATCGCAGCAGAAGAATCATATGAAATATTGGATATATTAGGACGTCCGTGTTTTCAATACGAGCCAGTATAAAACACGGATTCCACGGTCGCGATGAATAGCCAAACCCACACCCCTAGACCCCTACGAGAGCGGCAAGCAACCCTACCAATTCTAGAGTTAGGAGACCCGGACTCGACTCCTCGAGTTGGTCTCCCACTGGACTCCAGAACCCGATTACTTGTGCCCTCCTCCTTGGGTCTATCCTAGTGCGGAAAAGTAAATAATATACAAACGGTGACTACTTCCGCAACCTGGAAGCGCCCCAATAAAAGAATATTACATACAAGTTTTTACATGAATGAAAATGAAAAACACTCATCTCACATAAAAACCCCCGGCTATTCAAACACGACGATCCAATATAACATATCCAGCAACACATAACATCACATGTCATCAACGTAAGTAAATATGTCCATCCCAATTGTCGTTGACATATAGCAACGAAACCGGCGATATCACATATTACACTTACGGTCACAGAAAAGAAAGTGTAAAACTACAACAGTTGGAATCCGCAACCACCTCAGACATCGCATGCCTGACCAAATGAATTACTTAGACATCGCATGCCTAACAATTATAAACCCCGTATTTTAGTCTCAAAATCGAAAACACTTTTCAATATCAAGTCGGGCAATTCAACAGGATTCCCGACATCCTGATCGAATGCTCGTCGCAAACTTCTGTAGACGGCCGCACCCCCGATACCGTCGACGAAGTGCACCAAGGCGGAACACCGCTACCGCGAGCACCCGAACGGATGCTTTCGGCGACGGGGTTCTCCTACAGTCACTTGGTCGGGGCTATGGAGTGAGGCTGTCCATTAAGTTTACCCGGCGAGTATCCGCGTACGCTACGTGATTGCGACGGACTTTTGATCACATCAAAATTCCGTGGCAACCGATCAAGTGAGACTAAATTGCTACATTTATAACATTCATTTAGTTATCTCATAACTATTTGTGAATTCCAATTATTGTATCCCATTCCAGATAAATAGAAAATGTTAAACTTTCCGATCGAACATTCTAACACCCAAGTTTTCCCGATACAGATCAACACATGAAACTAGTCTAACAACAATCAGTTCGTACCTCAGTACCAACGGTCTAGCCGTAGAAGGGTCAAGCCAACGCCTCACATTTGGCACGCCGTACTGCCCCAAACCCGAAGGTTCAAAGGGCAGTTCAAGACGGTCACATAATCGAGTTAAGGTTTGTGTCTTCTAGAGGGACCATCGCGTTACTTGCACTACTTAGAACGTCGTCAAACTACGGAAAAATCCAACACTTGGAAATTTCCCGACAGGGGAAAAATTGGGTATTTATATCCGGTCGAACTTTTTAACATATTCTAAAATTTATCCGGAAAGCCACACAGACAAAATTTGATACTCCGATCGAAACACCGAATCCCCAAATTAATCCCAGAAAATTTAACTCTGAAAAATATATTAAAAATTCCCAGGAAAACCAGCAATAATATATAAGAATTACTGTGCAAAAAGTGATGCACAAAACTCCAAACAGGCCGCGGAACCTCCGCCTCATCCTACTGTGAGGCCGCGGATCCGCGCTAAGATCAAGGAATCAGTCGCCTGAATTTGTACAGTAATTCTTATAATTATTTATTGAATTTTTTAGGCATTTTTAATACACAAAAATCCAGAAATACAGAAAACGTCCAGAGAGCTAATTTTTGGGTCGAGTTTCGGTTCGATCGGACTTCAGATTCCGTCTGGACTTCGCCTAAGGCTCTAGCTAGTCTCTGATACCACTGTAGGGTTCCTAGGCACACTAGTGTGGTCTCCCAAGCCATCAACCATGGCAATTTCAAAAATTATGGTGCCTACAAACCCTAAACTACGGATCGATAACTAGAAGTCTAGGCGAAAAAGAACTAGTTAACACTTAACTATTGGGAATACGGAAATACAACCTTTGTAGATCCGGTCCTCTACCTCCACGGCTCCGCAACGAGGTCATCTCCGCTGTCCAAATCAAATCCGGGCTCTAGAGTCGGCTTCGTCGGATAATGGGCAAGCTAGGTCGTCGATGTCCATGCCGAAGATGATCTACGTCGAGGCATCGCTAGATCAAGCTCACAACTTCACCAAGTCATGAAACTTGTGAAGTAAACACACTCTACTACTTGGCAAGAGGTAGAGGATGAAGAAATAGGAGTTGGGTTAACTTTAGAATTGGATTTCTCACTTGTTTGCTCAATTCACCATTGATGGAGGTGAAGCTTTTCTTCTTGAAGTCAAGGAAGAAGAAGAAGAAGCTTATGATAAGTTAATTAGAAAAAGAAAAGAATAATCAAAACTTATCATAACTAAACCATGGTAAAGTGTAGAGATTGAACTAGGGTTAAAACAAATGGTTAGGTTAAGCATGAGATAAGAATGGTGGACAAAGTCAAAGGTTCATGAATCTTCAACTACAATCCAAAACAAGCCACCATTCTTCTCATTTCATTTTCCAAAAAGAAAATAAATAAATAAATAAATAGATAGATATGAAAAACAAAACCCTAACCATTTGAATAACCATGGTTTAATCTTTACACAAACTCAAGTTAGCATGCATCATCAAACATGTACATACAAGTGCACAAAAACATATCGCATATGCAATGCGCACGAACCAAGTGAGAAAATCCGTCTAAAGTGAACCGATACTAGTTAATGCAAAGTAATATATCAAATATATAATTATACATTAAATCATTAAATCAACACTTGATTCAATGATCCGGTCATGCGCACATAACCGACTGGTATCATTAGTAACATCTTATCGAATCAACGCTTGAATCGATAACTAGGTTATATCGCATACAACCATTCGATACATTTATCGCGAGAATAGAATACGGTATCACATACACGCATTATTCTCGGTCCCGCACATATCTCATATGCGCTCCTATTTCGTTTCGCTTGAGCCAGGAAACCTCTGTGTAGGACTCTAAAGACTCGTCAATACGCCGGCAGCAGGCGATGATCATATCAAACACCCACAAGCCGCAAGCGGTCTGCTAAACGTAACGGCCACCCGGGTATTAAGCGATCTGAAGATCCACGAGCAAGCCCGCTCACACTCCAGTGAATCCGACCAGTAACACTACCGTACAGTCCGGTCTGATCGTCTGATATGTCGCATATCTCGCCTAGGAGTGGTAGACGTCAGACCCCAATAGCTCAATAAGTCGTGTCGATATGAGGTCTATAACTGTTCGAGAAACTACTGGTAACACTTACCAGTAAATCTCAGCAACCCTGGCCAGGGATTTCCTGTTATAGCCAATCGAACACAGCGCAACATCAACCCCCTATACCGGGAGAGACGAATCCCCTCCTATCGCTCATTGCCTTCATGTGACTCGGGACTGTACCCAAAAACCACCGTTTTGCACGCCCTCTTGGATGTGGTAAGATGGAAATCAAAGCACAGTGGGAACCACACAAGACTCTATGACGATCTCGGGTCAACAGACTACTCTGTACCAGTGTCACCAGAGAACTGCCATCTGACGTGAGGTATAATACCATCTGGGTGTTCTCGGCGAGTCCGTCCAGTGTACCCAGTCTCTACTGAGCACCCGTATGTCATCTCTGATGTCAAACACCGATGGATATGGGATCATCCATCGCCCATCTGTATGGGTCGAGAAGGTATACGCTAGTCTACTCTGGTATATCGATGCCCCGTCTCGATACACCCTCGACTAGGGACTTTGAAGGATGTACTTATGGACTACCATATCCCCACTAGTATGATCCGCATCATAGTCCAGGTAGTCAAGTACAGAACCTAAGGGCTTTACCAACATGTAACAGAGAGACAATCAGCATACACGTTAAGGTAAAGGGTAACCAGATAGCATACTATCATGTCGAGCAAGAAAGTCCTCCCTATATATGTCCCAGCATCCACTACAATATACATCCTATGTACAGTAATGGCCTCTAGGGCATACATATAACTAACAAGGCCTCCATTTGGAGATCTCCATTACCATACACCAAGAACAATTCTTTATTCCTTCGTAAGTACTTAAGAATGTTCTTCACAGCTGTCCAGTGATTCTCCCTTTGGTTGGATTGATACCTGCTTACAACACTAAGTGCATAAGCTATATCTGGGCATGTACATAACATCGCATACATTATAGATCCTACTGCCGAAGCATAGGGTATAACGCTCATGCGAGCTCTCTCTTCATCGGTCTTTGGGCAAGATTCTTTGGAGAGAGTGACCCCATGGCAAGCGGGTAAGGCACCCCGCTTGGACTCTTCCATACTAAACCTTTTTAGGATGGTGTTGATGTACCTGGTTTGGGACAATCCCAATAACCTTTTGGATCTATCCCTATAGATCCTTATGCCCAGAATGTATGTGGCATCACCCAGGTCCTTCATGGAGAACCTTAGTGATAAGAAAGATTTGACCGATTGTAGCATAGGAATATCATTTCCTATCAGAAGAATGCCGTCCACGTACAATACGAGGAATGTAACAGCTCTCCCTACAGCCTTCTTATAAACACAAGGTTCATCTGGATTTTTGATGAAATCAAACTCTTTGATGACATCATCGAAACAGATGTTCCAACTCTGTGATGCCTGCTTTAACCCATATATGGATTTAAGCAATTTACATGCTTTCCCGCTGCTCCCACTGTCAATGAAGCCCTCTGGCTGATCCATATAAACGCATTCTTCTAAATTTCCATTTAGAAATGATGTTTTAACGTCCATCTGCCAGATTTCATAGTCGTAGTGAGCAGCAATAGCAAGTAGGATCCGAATGGATTTAAGCATGGCTACGGGAGAAAAAGTCTCGTCATAGTCCAAACCTGGTCTTTGACGAAAACCATTCGCCACAAGTCTTGCCTTATAGGTCTCCATCTGCCCATCTACACCAATCTTTCTTTTAAAGATCCATTTGTACCCCACAGGTTTTACCCCAGGGGGTACAACGTCCAAAGTCCATACTTTGTTGGTGTACATAGACTCCATTTCGGATCTCATGGCATCCAGCCACTTCACAGAGCCTCCACTCATGATAGCTTGCTGAAAACTGGTAGGATCATCATCATCCATGATGCAGTCTTTTCCGTCACCATCAATGAGGAAACTGTAGTACCTCTCCGGTGGGCGAGAAGTCCTACCAGACCTACGGAGTGGCCGAGGTACCTCAGTTTCTATTGCAACAGCCGGTTCAACCAAATCGTCATTTGTAGTTTGTGTCTCTAGAACCTCTTCTAGATCTATCACTTTGCCATCATCTTTATCTATGAAAAACTCTTTTTCTAAGAATGTGGCATACTGAGAAACAAACACCTTTTGTTCCTCCTTGTGGTAGAATAGATATCCATAAGAGTTTCTTGGATATCCCACAAAATTACACATGACTGACCGTGTCTCAAGTTTGTCCAGATATTGCTTTTTAACATAGGCCGGGAAACCCCAAATCTTAATTCTCTTAAGAGATGGTCTCTTCCCATGCCATATCTCATATGCTGTGGTAGATACGGTTTTGGTTGGAACCCTGTTCAGTAGAAACGCTGCAGTCTCCAATGCATGCCCCCCAAATGAGACGGGTAACTCAGCAACACTCATCATGGAACGGACCATATCTAATAGGGTCCGATTCCGTCATTCTGACACACCGTTGTGCTGTGGTGTGTAAGGAGGAGTGAGCTGAGAGAGAATCCCATTCTCTTTTAGGAAGTTTGCGAATTCTGTACTGAGATACTCTCCACCTCGATCTGATCGAAGCAACTTGATACTCTAGCCGGTTTGTTTTTCTACTTCTTGTTTATATTCAATGAATTTCTCGAAAGCTTCGAACTTGTGCTTTAATAAAAATACATGACCGAATCTTGAGAAATCGTCAGTGAACGTAATGAAGTATGAAAAACCGCCTCTAGCTTGTGTAGACATTGGCCCGCATACATCACTATGTATGAGGCCTAGGAGCTAAGTAGCTCTTTCTCCGTGTCCGGTAAACGGAGTTTTGGTCATTTTACCCTTGATACAAGAATGGCAAGTCGCATAAGATTTATAATCAAAAGGGTTTAAATATCCATCTTTGTGTAACTTGTTTAGTCTTGTTTCGTTAATATGACCAAGTCTACAGTGCCAAAGAAAAGCTTCATTTATTTCTGAAAGTTTTCTTTTATTAGTGTGTTGTATACTGAAAACTGTGTGTTGATTTAGGATGTATATCCCGTTATTAAGTGTATCATACCCAACCAACATTTGATTCAGGTGAAAGTTCATAACATTGTTCTGCAATATAAAGTTATATCCTTCATTGTCTAACAAAGAAACAGATTTTATATTACATAGCATACTTGGTACAAAATAACATGGGTTCAAAACCAATATACACCCAGATGGCAACCCCAAGTGATACTCTCCCACTGCGACTGTATGTACATTGGAACCATTTCCAACGCGGAGAGTATGGCCACCTGTCTTCAAAACCTTGCTATTTCTCAGCCCCTGCATAGAATTGCAAATGTGAGAAGCTGAACAGGTATCCAATACCCAGGAAGAAGAGTTTATTGAAAAACAGTTTTCTGTCACAAACGCACCTGAAGCAGAAGCATCCCCATGCTTCTTTTTGAGATTTAAGTACTCCGTGCAGTTGCGCTTCCAATGTCCTGTCTGGCAATGAAAAGATTCCCCTTTCCCCGAGTCTCCAGCTTTGGACTTTTCCTTTCCCTTTACCTTTTTAACTCCACCCTTAGAATTGGTGGGCTTCTTCTTTTTCTTTCCCTTGGCCTTAGCTTTTGGGCGAGAAGAGGAAGACTGTCCAACAGTCATAACGGGAGTTTTTACTGATTTCATAGTGCTCTCTGCACTCCTTAACATATTAAGGAGTTCAAGTAGTTCCTTCTCCATGTTATGCATGTTGAAGTTCACTATGAATTGAGCAAAGGTGGAGGGGAGGGACTGCAGAATAATATCCGTATATTGTTCATTGTCCATCGTCCATCCAAGGTCCTCAAGCTCTTCTATAAGAGCTATCATCTTCAGAACATGGTCTCCTACTGGTGTGCCAGGGGCCATTCGTATCTGAAACAATTTCTTTGATGCTTCGTATCGTAATACACGGTATTGCTCTCCATACAACTCCTTTGTATGGAGCAATATGGTTTGAATGTCCATATTCTCGTGCTGCTTTTGATGTGTATTGTCCATCGATGCAAGCGCGAGGCATTTGGCTGTGGCACTGTCAGCGTCCCATGTCTTACGGACTTCAATATCCACAACTGAGGATTTTGGACCTAGGGTGGGCGGGGCTGAAGCCGTAAGGACATATGATACTTTATCATAAGTCAAGGCTATTTTCAAATTCCTCAGCCAGTCTTTATAATTGGTCCCATTCAGTTTATTTTTATCTAGTAGAAGCTTGAGTCCAGTCATGGGTATCTGCCATTAAGAAAGAGAAAAGAATACACTCAGCGAAAGCTCTTGCAAAGATCAGATTGGTTATTATCTTGTCTAATCGATGTTTCCCACTGCTTTTGATCGAGTTTTTCTTTCAAACCTTAAAAAGAAAACTAGCCAGAATTAATTACAGTCTACAACTTCGCTAACCGTTCAGCCAGGCCAGTGTCGGTACTTGAGGGAGGTTCCCCTTGCTTTCGCACGATCCTAATTAAAGTAAACCTCGTTTTCCCATAGGCGTAGCCCACTTAACACCTTTCTAGACACCTAATGAGTTAGATAATTATAAACTGCAAAACTCTCCTAGGAGCAACTATTGCCCACAGTGGGATCGGGATCCAACCATCATATGGAAGGTATGCAATCTTATTGCAAATCTTAACACTCGAAATTCCCGATATGGTTTTTACCCCTAGCACTTATGAGCTTAACTAAGGTCAACAAATTATAAGTACCAGTCAAGTTCTACCCGTCATTTCTTGATTAATTAGACCCACCCATATGACCCTTAACTATGGTCAACAAAGTCGTATGAATGTCCTAATTAATCTGCATCATATGCAGTGTAGGAAGACATCACTTAGCTACCGTACACTACGCCTTAACTATAGTCAACAAACGTAGCACGAATACTAAGTACTCTACTTTCTAAAATGATGGAGGGTTGCGGATGATTTTTATGAAAATCTTTAACGCTTTGAACTTGATATCGTTGTAGAATCAAATGGTTTTCAAAAGGAGTGGCTTGTGCTCCGCAGTTTTGAAAATTAGCTTTTTCATAAAGAGCCGAGTGGTTTTTAAATCCGATTCTACAACATCTTTTTAGGTTTATTTTCTTTACACTAATCATATTAATGTAGTCCCATCATTTAAGTCCTTAAGCCAATCACAGAAAAGAAACGAAAATAACACGTACGCTTATGCCATCAGCATTCGCCGCAATGTTCCGTTATGCACCGTTAGGTTACTTAACTAACGGCATACCGGGACGGGACTAGCGCGGGTGTAAAACATAAGCAACGTCTACTATATATCTCATATATAATATATCATTCGTCTCAGATATCACAGAACACAGGCAGCAGAAACATATATATATAATGTGGGATATACTAGGACGTCCGTATTTAGTATTTAGCCAACAATAGAAAATACGGATTCCACAGTCGTGATGAATAGCCAAGCCCACACCCCTAGACCCCTACGAGAGCGGCAAGCGACCCTACCAATCCTGGAGTTTAGGAGACCCGGTCTCGACTCCTCGAGATGGCCTCCCGCTGAACCCCAGAACCCGGTCACTCGTGCTCCCCTCCTTGGGTCTATCCTAATGCGGAAAAGTAAATAATATACAACACTGGTGACATCAACCTCAACCCGGAAGTGCACCAAATAAAAGAATATTACATTACATTTGAATTTACATGAATGAAAATATAAAACTCTCATCTCACATAAAAACCCCGGCTATTCAATCGCGACAATCCTGCACATCATATCTCAGCAACACATAATATCATATATCATCAACTTAACTAAGTATGCGTACCCTGATTGTCGTTGATGTATAGCAACGAAACCGGCGATATCGACATACTACACTTACGGTCACAGAAAAGAAAGTGTAAAACTGCAATATTTGGAATCCACATTTTCCTTAGACATCGTAAATGTGAAATATCACATACTTCGTATTTCATGTCCAGCTATATGAATTCCACACATTGCATCACATTCCAGATAAATAGACAGCATTAAAGTTTTCGAACGAATGATCAAATACCCAAAATTCCCTAAAGCTCAACACTTGAGCGGAGTTCAAAAACACGGAGTGTGTCACAGTAGTAGCGGTCCAGCTGTAGAAGGGTCAAGCCAACGCCTCACATGTGGCACGCCGTACTGCCCCAAACCCTAAGGTTCAAAAGGCAGTTCAAGACGGTCATATAATCGAGTTAAGGTTTGTTGTCTTCTAGAGGGTCCACCACAAAACTTGCACGTATTTCCGAAAGATTTAAACCCCGTGAAAAGTGAGCAAATGACACTCGTTCGAACAATTCAATACTTTCTAATTATCGGGAAAAAAACACGAAATTAAAATTCGGATCGAATCGCCGAGTCAAAAATCATCCCCAGAATATTCAGTACTAGATTCAGATTAAACATACCCAAAAATGTACACAAGCAGGTAGGAGAAAAACCATATAAAAATGAGGCAGTGAATCACCTGTACGGCCGCGGAGCCGCGGCCTAAGCAAGCTTTTGCCGCGGTTCCGCATTAGGGTTTACTGTTCACTGCTTCGTATTTCACAGTTTGGCTTAGATTTGCCTGCTGTATTTTTTAAGTATTTTTAATTCTGAAAAATAGCAGATTTGAAAAAATGTCCAGAGAGTGTCGCGAAAATCCGTATTTTGGTTCGATCGGAGTTTTTACTTTGCTAAAGTGTCGCCTAATGTTCTGGGTCGGCTCTGATACTAATGTTAGGTTTACCTAGAACCCTATGAAAGGTTTGGAAGTGTCACATGTCTCAAAGATTAAGTTTTTAGAGTGCTAAGTGAACACACAAAGAATCAATCCTAGAAAATTAGGGTTTCATAACTTTAATCAACATCACAAGCAACAAAGACTAGGGTTTTGAAAGTACAACCTTTGTAGCTCCCTACGCTAGACTCCTTGGCCAGCTGAGGGTTGGAGAAGGGTTCGCTTGAGGTCTTCTAGTGTCCACGACGATCCACCCGAAGCTCCTTTGTCCAAGCATGCAACTTCACTTTATCAAGAGAAAGAAATGAAGCTAACACTCTAAACAAGTGGGCAAGACTTGTGTAGAATGATGTTGTGGTGGCTTTTCTCACTTCAAAATCCTAACTTGGAGAGTAATTTGTTCACTAGAGAAATCTAGAGAGCAAAAGAAGAAGGAAGAAGAAGATGATGGCCATTTTTAGAACAAGAGAAAAGATAATCTCTTATGGAAAAATAGAAAATATATGTATATATATTTTCCACTTCTCATCACAAACCATGGTTAAATGATAAAGATATTATTGTATTTGAGTTTAAAACACAAAAGAAAGATTAACCCATGGTTAATAAGTAGGTGAGCATGGTTAGTTGAAGAAGAGTGTAGAAACCATGTATTAATCTTTATCTTTTCTTTTGTTTTTAAAACAAATACAAATGTAATAATAATCCATATATAACACCATGGTGTGAGTCTTATATTGCCACCATTTTCTATGTATATACAACCACGATGGATGATGTATGTATGTATGTGTGCATGCACATCCAAATGTGCATGAACAAAAATGAATGCATACATGCATGCATACATCCAAAAAATACAAGAAAGGATTTCTAGTGAGAAAATAATGGTTAAATGATAAATCAACAATTGATTTATCAATCCGACCATATCACATACGACCCTACCAAAAGCTAGCCGCCCGATTAATATACGGTATCTTATACGCGCATTTTAACCGGGTCCATGCCCATATCGCAAACGCGCACCACAACGTTTCGCCTGGACTAGGTAACTCCTTTGTGGGACTCTAAGACTCGTCAATACGCCGGCAGTGGGTGATGATCATATCAAGCACCCCCAAGCCGCAAGCGGTCAACTAAACATAACGGCCACCCGGGTATTGAGCGATCAGAAAAAAACAAGCGAACCTGCTACAACTCCCGTCGAGCCAACCGGCAACACTACCGTACAGTCTGGTCTCTTCGTCAGATATGCTGCATATCGAGCCTAGGGATGGTCACGTCGACCCCAATAACTCAATAAGTCGTGCCAGTGAATGGTTTATAACAGATCAAGAAACTACTGATAACACTTATCAGTAAATCTCAGCAGCCCTGACCAGGGACTTACTGATATAACCAGTCGAGCACAGCACAGCATCAACTCCCAATACCAGGAGAGTCGAAACCCCTCCTATCGCTCATCGCCTTCGTGTGTCTCAGGACTGTACCCAACGGCCACCTGTTTGCACGACTCGGTAGAGCCGTGGTAGGGTGGTAATCAAAGTACAGTGGGAGAACACACAAGACTCTATGACGATCTCGGGTCTACAGACTAACCTGTACCGGTGTCACCTGAGAACTGCTATCCGACGATAGATATAATTCCATATAGGAGTTCTCGGTGAGTCCGTCCAGTGTACCCAGTCACCACTGAGCACCCGTATACGATCTCGATGTCAAACATCGATGAATGTGGGAACATTCATCGCCCATCATATGGGTCTAGTATCATATACGCTAGTCTACTCTGGTATATCAATGCCCCGTCTCGATATACCTACGACTAGGGATATTTCAGGATATGCTTATAAACTATAGATGTCCCACTAGTATGATCTCTATCATAATCACAGTAGTCAAGCCAATATCTTCAGGGCTTTATCAACATGTGTGAATGAATAAAAGCATGATCAAATCAACATGTCAGATAAAGAAGAACCAGATAGCATACTATCATGTCGAGCAAGAATGTACACTGAATATATATACATGTACAGATACATCCACTATCATATAATGGCCTCTAGGGCATACATATATCCAACATGCATAACGTGCCTGATCCAACCAACTTTTGGTTAAGAAAAATGTTCATAACATTATCCTGTAATACAAAATTATATCCCTCTTTACTTAGTAAAGAAACCGATATAATGTTGCATATCAGGTTCGGCATGTAATAACATTCGTTCAGAACCAATGTATTACCAATTGGCAATACAAGGTGATATTCCCCGACGGTTTTAGCTGCAACAATTGCACCATTTCCAACCCTTATGTCTTTATCACCTTCTCCAAGTTCTCTACCTTTTCTAAGCCCATGTAACTGATTACATATATGTGATCCTGACCAGGTATCTAATACCCAGGACGTAGAGCAAATAGAGAAACAGTTCTCCGTAACTAACACACACGAAGAAAATGCATCAAGATGTACTTTCTTCATTCGGGTGGCATGGGAATCCTGGTATTCCCCTATATCCTGTTCAGTCCTATAACTCTTATAAGAAAGAACGGAACCAACGTTCCCCAGCACAGTATAACATGCGGGTTCGGTTAATACATCTATATTATTATCTTGATTAAGGCATGAAATGGTCGCTACCTGGAGAGAGAGAGAAGAAAACACTTTAGCGTATGCTCTTGCAAGATCAGATTGGTTATTATTTTATCTAATCAGGATGGCTCCCACTGTTTTTATCAAATCTTCCTTCAAACCCGAAAAGGAAAGACTAGCCGGGATTAATTACACCCTACAACTTCGCCAATATTTCTGCCAGGCCAGTGTCGGTACTTTGAGGGAGGTTTCCCGTGCTTTCGCACGGACCTAATTAAAGTAAACCTCATTTTCCCGGAGGCGTAACCCCGTTGACACCTTTGTAGACACCTACTTGATCGGCTAATTGTCCTGTGTAAAACTCTAGGAGTAACAATTACTCGCAGTGGGTATCGGGATCCAACTATCTCATAGAAAGTATGCAATCTCATTGCAAATTTCAACACTTGAAATTCCCGATAATATTTTTCCCCAAATGATCTATGACCTTGACAAGGTCAACAAACCATAGACCGTAAGTCAAGTTCAACCCGTCATTTCTTGATTGAATTAAACCCAACCGCACGACCCTTGACAAGGTCATCAAGGCCGTACGACTACCCTAATCCAATCTGCATCATATGCGTAAGCAGATAAATACTGGTCAGCTACCGCACACTACGCCTTGACAAGGTCAACAAACGCAGCACGAATACTAAGCAGGACTTATCTGAAATGACGGAGGGCTACGACAGGTTTTTCTAAAAACCTATTGCGTAATGAACTTGATATCGTTGTAGAATCAAGTGAATTTTGAAATGGAGTGATTTTGAGGCTTTCATTAGTTTTGCTAAAGAGGTCACTCCCGGTGAAGGGATCTCGGCTCTTTCCTCATCGAATAAGGTGCAGGACATATCATATATATCACTATGCAAAGCAAAACTCCAAAAGCAGTAAAAAGTCAAACCGAGTATTGTAGCATCTGCCAGTTTTGCTAAAGAGGTCACTCCCGGTGAAGGGATCTTGGCTCTTTCCCTATCGAATAAGGTGCAGGGTATATCATATATACCGCTATGCAAAGCAAAACTGTAGCTACCCTTTTATTTGAAAATTTGATTCTACAACATCTTTTAGGTTTCTTTTCTTTCATTAATCACATTAATGAAGTCCCATCATTTAAGTCACCTAAACATCACAGATAAATACGGCGTACACTTATGCCATCCGCATTCGCCTCGATGTCCCCTCGTGCACCGTTAAGTTAGGTAACTAACGGCAGAGCAGGGCAGGGCTAGCGCGGGTGTAAAACATAAGTAACGTCTATATAATATATCATATATACTATATATAGTATCTATCACAGCACATCACATGAACACATCACAGATATCGCAGTAGAAGAAACATATGAAACATTGGATATACTAGGACGTCCGTGTTTTATTTTGAGCCTCTATAAAACACGGATTCCACGGTCGCGATGAATAGCCAAACCCACACCCCTAGACCCCTACGAGAGTGGCAAGCAACCCTTCCAATTCTAGGGTTAGGAGACCTGGACTCGACTCCTCGAGTTGGTCTCCCACTGAACCTTAGAACCCGGTTACTTGTGCTCCCCTCCTTGGGTCTATCCTAATGCGGAAAAGTAAATAATATACAAATGGTGACATCAACCTCAACCCGGAAGTGCCCCAATAAAAGAATATTACATACATTTAATTTACATGAATGAAAATATAAAACTCTCACCTCACATAAAACCCCGGCTATTCAGAACGCGACGATCCAATATAACATATCCAGCAACACAGAACATCACATGTCAACAACGTAAGTAAATATGCGCATCCCAATTGTCGTTGACATATAGAAACGAAACCGGCGATATCACATATTACACTTACGGTCACAGAAAAGAAAGTGTAAAACTACAACATTTGGAATCCACAATCTCTTTAGACATCGTAAATCCGAAATATCGCATACTTCGCATTTCATGCCTAACCGTATGAATTCCACATATTGTATCACATTCCAGATAAATAGACAGTATTAAACTTTCCGATCGAATAATCAAATACCTAAGATTTCCATAATAGCTCAACACTTGAGCGGAGTTCAAAGATTCCAGAATACGTCACAGCAGCAACGGTCCAGCCTTAGAAGGGTCAAGCCAACGCCTCACATGTGGCACGCCGTACTACCCCAAACCCTAAGGTTCAAAGGGCAGTTCAAGATGGTCACATAATCGAGTTAAGATTTGTTGTCTTCTAGAGGGTCCATCGCGTCACATGCATGTTTTTCCGAAAGATTTAAACCCGAGAAAAATTCAACACTTGAATGTTTTTCGTGCCGGGAAAAATTGAGTTAATGATATCCGTTCAAACATTTTAATACGTTCTAAATTATCCGGAATAACATAACAAAATTAAATTCTCCGATCGAATCGACGATTTCAAAATAAACCCCAAAATACTCAACACTTGAGTCAGAATACAAAATACCCAGAAAGATATACTCACAGAAATAAACATTACTGCAGAAAATTCAAAGCCCATAGCTACAGTACAGCCGCGGATCCGCGGCCCAAGAGAGGTTTGGCCGCGGTTCCGCGGTGGGATTTACTGTTCATAGGCTCGTTTTCTATATTAATGTTTATATTTACCTGCTGATTTTTTTTGGTATTTTTAATTCAGAAAAATCACAGATTTTAAAAAATGTACTGAGAGGTGTTCATTTTGACGTTGTCGGGTTCGATCGGGGTTTTAACTTCGTTAACACATCGCCTAATGCTCTAGCTAGGCTCTGATACCACTGTAGGGTTACTAGGCACACTAACAAGGCTCTACAAGGCATCGACCATGCCAAAATTAAAATTTTATATGCCGAATAACCCTAAGCCAGATCGTATACTAGAGTTTAGGCGAATCATATAGCAAGTAAACAACTTTACCCTAAAGGGAATACGAAATACAACCTTTGTAGATCGGTCCTTCATATCATTTTCTCCTTGATGAAGTCCCTTCGCTGCAATCAAGGTTCTCCCGGGCTCTTGCATGGCTTCACGATGCGAAGGATGCGACCTTGCTTGAAGTCTCCGAGGCCGAAGATGATCTACGTCGAGGGAATTCCAACTCAAGCTCCTACTTCACTAACTAGAGAATCAGTGAAGTAAACACCATAAACTAAAGTGCTAGTCTAGTAGAGGATGGAGAAATAGGAAGTGGGTTCTCTTTAGAATTTTGTTTCTCACAATCTTTCTCACTATTGATCAAACCCTAGTTTTCTTTTTCTTTTTAGCAATGAAGAAGAAGAAGAAATGAAAGAGATGAGGATAATGATCAAGTGAGAAGTTTAACCATAGTGAGTGAATATCATATACTAACTCTTGTAGAGACTTAACCCTAGGCTAAAGTTTATGGTTGGATTAAGAAATATCCATAGTAAAACAAATTTAGTGGATTTAGTCAAATGCTTCCACAAGCTTCTACAAGCTTCAAGCATTTAGCTAATCCTCCACTAATTTTGTAATTACTTTGAATATTAAAATCCAACATAAAAGATAGCATGGTGTAAGTCTCATACACCCAAGTCTAGTGTATCATCAACCATGATACAAAAGAAAACACTTTTAATATATATATCATATATATATATATATATATATCCAAGTGTTCACATGTGAGAAAAACCCTAAAGTGAACAAGTGTTAGTTAATGCAAACTAGTATATCAAATATACAATTATGCAATAAATTATTAAATCAACATTTGACTTAATAATCCGGTCATATCTCATATAACCGACTAACATCCAATGCATCGACTTATCGAATCAACACTTGATTCGATAACCCGGCTATATCATATATAACCGACCGATACAATAAGTCGCGAGAATAGAATACGGTATCACATACACGCATCATTCTCGGTCCCGCACATATCACATATGTGCTCCTATTTCGTTTTGAATGAGACAGTAAAACCTCTGTGTAGGACTCTAAAGACTCGTCAATACGCCGGCAGTAGATGATGATCACATCAAGCACCCACAAGCCGTCAGCGAAACTAGCTGGACGTAACGGCTACCCGGGTATTGAATGATCAGAGGATCAGCAAGCAAGCCCGCTCCAACTCCGGTAAAAGCCTGCCGGTAACACTTCCCGTACAGTCCGGTATCCTCGTCTGATATGTCGCATATCAAGTCTAGGGGTGGTAAACGTTAGACCCCAATAACCGATAAGTCATGCTGATGTGAGGCTCATAACGGGTCGAGAAACTACTTGTAACACTTACCAGTAATTCTCTAAATCAGTCCTGGCCAGGGACTTCCCTGTTACGGCCAATCGAGCACAGCGCAACATCAACCCCCAATACCGGGAGAGACGAAACCCCTCCTATCGCTCATTGCCTCCATGTGACTCGGGACTGTACCCAAATACCACCGTTTTGCATGCCCTCATGGACATGGTAAGGTGTAAATCAAAGCACGGTGGGAATCACACAAGACTCTATGACGATCTCGGGTCTACAGACTAACCTGCACAAGTGTCACCAGAGAACTGCCGTCTGACCTTAGGTATAATACCATCTGGGAGTTCTCGGCGAGTCCGTCCAGTGTACCCAGTCTCTACAGAGCACCCGTATACCATCTCTGATGTCAAATACCAATGGATATGGGATCATCCATCGCCCATCTCATGGGTCGAGAAGCGTATACGCTAGTCTACTCTGGTATATCGACGCCCCGTCTCGATACACCCACGACTAGGGACATTGAAGGATGTACTTATGGACTACCGCGGCCCCACTAGTATGATCTGCATCACAGTCCAGGTAGTCAAGTAAACATCCTAAGGGCTTTATCAACATGTAGCTATAAGACAGTATAAAGAGACATGTATACATGTTAAGATAAAGAGCAACCAGATAGCATACTATCATATCGAGAAAGAAAGTCCTCTCTATATATGTCCAAGCATCCAATATAATATACATCATCTATACAATACTGGCCTCTAGGGCATACATACAACTAACACAAGGGTCATCCTACGCTCCGAAGGTTAAACCTAACGCTATGATACCCACTTTGTCACGTCCCGAAAGTACGGAACATGACCGGCACTTAGACTACGAACGTCTCGAGGCGTACGTACCCTAAGTAAGCCGAACCCAGAAATCCAAACCAAGAGAAGTAGTAGAGTGTAGGAAAACCATTTTAAATCAACCTGTTTGCAACATATTATACAACGCCTAAAGGCGAGGATCACAACAGAGAAGGAAACTTAAACAGCATGAAATCCACAGAAATATAACGCGCGACTCTAAGGTCGAAAGAATAAACATCACTGGTCTGTATCTCAAATAAATACATGTTTGGTTGATGGAACTTCTAGATACAACTGAAATATAATATACAATGTATAATGATGGGTACGATTACAAATAAACCAACCTACTAGCAAGTCACCCGAAAGAAGCAGTGCCCGCAAAGCCGCCATGAAACCTGTACGTCAGACCTGCAAGAAACTGGGGCACAACGTGGGTGAGTTGCAAACTCGTGAGTAGAAAAAGATCTACGAACAGAAAATCGCATGAATGACGCAATCCTAGGTCATACGATCATAATATATAATCCTCAAATATATAACATGTAATCTATAACCATGGCTAGAATAAATATCTAACCTAAGTGTAATCCCATGTGCCCATGTCAGTGCCTCAGGTAGCAATGTATCATATGGAGGATGTATGAATGCATGAAACTGTTAGTTATATGTATGCCCTAGAGGCCATTACTGTACATTGGATGTATATTGTATTGGATGCTGGGACATATATAGGGAGGACTTTCTTGCTCGACATGATAGTATGCTATCTGGTTGCTCTTTACCTTAACGTGTATACTGATTGTCTCTCTGTTACATGTTGGTAAAGCCCTTAGGATGTGTACTTGACTACCTGGACTATGATGCGGATCATACTAGTGGGGACATGGTAGTCCATAAGTACATCCTTCAAAGTCCCTAGTCGTGGGTGTATCGAGACGGGGCATCGATATACCAGAGTAGACTAGCGTGTACCTTCTCGACCCATACAGATGGGCGATGGATGATCCCATATCCATTGGTGTTTGACATCAGAGGAGATATACGGGTGCTCAGTAGAGACTGGGTACACTGGACGGACTCGCCGAGAACTCCCAGATGGTATTATACCTCACGTCAGATGGCAGTTCTCTGGTGACACTGGTACAGGGTAGTCTGTTGACCCGAGATCGTCATAGAGACTTGTGTGGTTCCCACTGTGCTTTGATTTCCATCTTACCACGTCCAAGAGGGCGTGCAAAATGGTGGTTTTTGGGTACAGTCCCGAGTCACATGGAGGCAATGAGCGATAGGAGGGGATTCGTCTCTCCCGGTATAGGGAGTTGATGTTGCGCTGTGTTCGATTGGCTATAACAGGAAATCCCTGGCCAGGGTTGCTGAGATTTACTGGTAAGTGTTACCAGTAGTTTCTCGAATTGTTATAGACCTCTTATCGACACGACTTATCGAGCTATTGGGGTCTGACGTTTACCACCCCTAGGCGAGATATGCGACATATCAGACGATCAGACCGGACTGTACGGTAGTGTTACTGGTTGGATTCACTGGAGTGTGAGCGGGCTTGCTCGTCGATCTTCAGATCGCTCAATACCCGGGTGGCCGTTACGTTTAGCAGACCGCTTGCGGCTTGTGGGTGTTTGATATGATCATCATCTGCTGCCGGCGTATTAACGAGTCTTTAGAGTCCTACACAGAGGTTTCCTGGCTCAAGCGAAACGAAATAGGGGCGCATATGAGATATGTGCGGGACCGAGAATAATACGTGCATGTGATACCGTATTCCATTCTCGCGATGAATGTGTCGAATGGTTGTATGCGATATAACCTAGTTATCGAATCGAAGATTGATTCGATAAGCCGATATATAGGATACTAGCCGGTTATATGCGATATGACCGGATCGTTAAATCAAGTGTTGATTTAATGATTTAATGAATAATTATATATTTGATATATTACTTTGCATTAACTAGTATCGGTTCACTTAAGATGGATTTTCTCACTCGGATGTGCGCATTGCATATGCGATATGATTTTGTGCACATGCTTGTATCATGTTTGATGATACATGCTTTTTGGTTAAGTGTAAAGAATTAAACCTTGGTTAATGAAATGGTTAGGGTTTACTATTTCCTTATTCATTTTATTCATTTATTTATTCTTTTGGAAAAAGAAAAGCAAATGAGAAAATGGTGGCTTGTTTTGTTTTGTTCATGAAGCTTCATGAAGACTTTGACCAAGTGACCATTTTTTCTCATGCTTAACCCTAACCATTCCATTCAACCATGATTAACTCTCTACACATTACCATGGTTACATTATGATAAGTATTCTTATTATTTCCTTTTTGACAAATACTTATCATATTTTTCATCTTCTTCTTCTTCATCTTCTTCACTTGAAGAAGCTTGCTTCATCAATGGTGATTGATGAAAACAAGTGAGAAATCAAATTCTAAAGTCTACCCACTTCCTATTTCTTCATCCTCTACCTCTTGCCAAGTAGTAGAGTGTGTTTCCTTCACAAGTTTTCATGGCTTGGTGAAGGTGGAGCTTGATCTAGCGATGCTTCGACGTAGATCATCTTCGGCATGGACATCGACGACCTAGCTCGCCTATTCTCCGATGAAGCCGACGCTAGAGCTCGGAATTTGTTTGGACAGCGAGAGGCCTTCATTACGGAGCTATGGAGGTGGAGCACCGGATCTACAAAGGTTGTATTTCCGTATTCTCTTAGTAAAGTACTTTACTAGTTGCTTTTTCGCCTAGACATCTAGCCAACGATCCGTAGTTTAGGGTTTCTCGGCACCGTTTAAATTTAAATTGGCATGGTTGATGCCTTGTGAGACCTCACTAGTGTGCCTAGGAACCCTACAGTGGTATCAGAGCCTAGCTAGAGCCTTAGGCGAAGTCTAGACGGAGTTTGAAGTCCGAATGAACCCGAAACCCCAAATCAAAAATGCTCTCTGTCCTTTTTCCAAAAACGTGGTTTTTTCAACATTAAAAATGCTTAAAAAATTCAGCAGGGAAATCTAAGAATTACGGCGCAAAAAGTTTCTGATGAACAGTACAACTTGCGGCGGAACCGCGGCAGAAGCTTGGCTTCTGCGGCGGTTCCGTGGCCATATGCTGACATCATCAATTACTGTTTGCACAGTAACTCCTATTTTATTATGCTGGATTTTCTGGGAATTTTTAATATTTATTCTAGAGTTGAATTTTCTGCAGTTGTTTTGGGGATTCGGTGTTTCGATCGGGATATCAGATTTTGTCTATGTGGCTTTCCGGATAAATTATAGAATATGTTAAAAAGTTCGACCGGATATAAATACCCAATTTTTCCCCTGTCGGGAAATTTCCAAGTGTTGGATTTTTCCGTAGTTTAACGACGTTCTAAGTAGTGCAAGTAACGCGATGGTCCCTCTAGAAGACAACAAACCTTAACTCGATTATGTGACCGTCTTGAATTGCCCTTTGAACCTTCGGGTTTGGGGCAGTACGGCGTGCCACATGTGAGGCGTTGGCTTGACCCTTCTACGGCTGGACCGTTGGTACTGAGGCACGAACTGAATGTTGTTAGACTTGTTTCATCTGTTGATCTGTATCGGGAAAACTTGGGTGTTTGAATGTTCGATCGGAAAGTTTATCATTTTCTAATTATCTGGAATGGGATACAATAATTGGAATTCACAAAAGTTATGTGATAACTGAATGAATGTTATAAACGTAGCAGTTTAGTCTCACTTGATCGGTTGCCACGGAATTTTGATGTGATCAAAAGTCCGTCGCAATCATGTAGCGTACGCGGATACTAGCCGGGTAAACTTAATAGACAGCCTCGCTCCATAGCCCCGACCAAGTGACTGTAGGAGAACCCCGTCGCCGAAAGCATCCGTTCGGGTGCTCGCGGTAGCGGTGTTCCGCCTTGGTGCACTTCGTCGACGGTATCAGGGGTGCGGCCGTCTACTGAAGTTTGCGACGAGCATTCGATCAAAATGTCGGGAATCTTGTTGAATTACCCGACTTGAAATTGAAAAGAGTTTTCGATTTTGAGACTAAAATGCGAGGTTTATAATTGTTAGGCATGTGATGTCTAAGTAATTCATTTGGTCAGGCATGCGATGTCTGAGGAGGTTGCGGATTCCAACTGTTGTAGTTTTACACTTTCTTTTCTGTGACCGTAAGTGTAATATGTGATATCGCCAGTTTCGTTGCTATATGTCAACGACAATTGGGATGCGCATATTTACTTACGTTGATGTTATGTGTTGCTGGATATGTTATATTGGATCGTCGTGTTTGAATAGCCGGGGGTTTTTATGTGAGATGAGTGTTTTTCATTTTCATTCATGTAAAAACTTGTATGTAATATTCTTTTATTGGGGCACTTCCAGGTTGCGGAAGATGTCACCGTTTGTATATTATTTACTTTTTCGCACTAGGATAGACCCAAGGAGGGGAGCACAAGTAATCGGGTTCTGGAGTCCAGTGGGAGACCAACTCGAGGAGTCGAGTCCGGGTCTCCTAACCCTAGAATTGGTAGGGTTGCTTGACGCTCTCGTAGGGGTCTAGGGGTGTGGGTTTGGCTATTCATCACGACCGTGGAATCCGTGTTTTATACTGGCTCGTATTGAAAACACGGACGTCCTAGTATATCCAATATTTCATATGTTTCTTCTGCTGCGATATCTGTGATGTGATCATGTGATGTTCTGTGATGGATACAGTATATAGTATATATGATATATTATATAGACATTACTTATGTTTTACACCCGTGCTAGCCCTGCCCCGCTCTGCCGTTAGTTACCTAACCTAACGGTGCACGAGGGGACATCGAGGCGAATGCGGATGACATAAGTGTACGTCGTATTTATCTGTGATGTTTAGGTATTTAAATGATGGGACTTCATTAATGTGATTAATGAAATAAAAGAAACCTAAGATGTTGTAGAATCGAATTTCAAAATTAAAACAGGTTGCTACTGTTCTTGCTTTGCACAGCGGTATATGTGATATATCCTGCACCTTATTCGATGAGGAAAGGACCGAGATCCCTTCACCGGGAGTGACTCCTTTAGCAATAACTGGCAGATGCTACACACTCGGTTTGTCTTTTGATTGCTTTTAAAAGTTCTGCTTTGCACAGTGATATATATGATATATCCCGCACCTCATTCGACGAGGAAAGGACCGACGATCCCTTCACCGGGAGTGACTCCTTTAGCAAAACTAGAAAAGCCTCAAAAGCACTCCATTTTTTTAAAATCATTTGATTCTACAACGATATCAAGTTCATTACGCAATAGGTTTTCAGAAAAACCTGTCGTAGCCCTCCGTCATTTCAGATAAGTACTAGTTAGTATTCGTGCTACGTTTGTTGACTATGTTAAGGCGTAGTGTGCGGTAGCTAATTAGTGCTTATCTGCATAAGCATATGATGTGATTGGATTAGGGTAGTCGTGCGACTTTGTTGACAATGTTAAGGGTCGTGCGGGTGGGTTTAATTCAATCGGGAAATGACGGGTTGAACTTGACTAGCACTTATGATTTGTTGACTATGTTAAGGTCATATAGCTGCTAGGGGCAAAATATTATCGGGAATTTCAAGTGTTGAAATTTGCAATGAGATTGCATACCTTCTATGAGATAGTTGGATCCCGATACCCGCTGCGAGTAAGAGTTACTCCTGGGAGAGTTTTACACAGTACAGTTAGCCGATGAAGTAGGTGTCTAGAAAGGTGTCAACGAGGTTACGCCTCTGGGAAAATGAGGTTTACATTAATTAGGTTCGTGCGAAAGCACGGGGGACCTCCCTCAAAGTACCGACACTGGCCTGGCTGAAAGATTGGAGAACTTGTAGTGTGTAATTAATCCCGGCTAGTCTTTCCTTTTAGGGTTTGAAGGAAGATTTGATAAAAAGCAGTGGGAGCCATCCTGATTAGATAAAATAATAACCAATCTATTCTTGCAAGAGCGCACGCTGAGTGTTTTCTTCTCTCTCTCTCCAGGTAGCGACCATATCACGCCTTAATCAAGATAATAATACGGATTATTGACCGAACCCGCTTATTATACTGAGCTGGGAAACGTTGGTCCCGCTCCAGCTTATAATTGTTATAAGACAGAGCAGGAAATTGGGGATTACCAGAATTCCCGTGCCGCCCAAACGAGGAGAGTGCATGATGATGCATCATCTTCGGGTATGTTCATTATAGAGAACTGTTTCTCAGTATCCTTTACGTCCTGGGTATGTGATACCAGATCAGGATCCCAGATATGTAATCTGTTACATAGGGCTACAGAAAGGTAGAGAACTGAGAACGGGTGATAAGTTTCATGAGGCAGAAAACGGGGCAAGAGTTGCAGCCAAGTCTGTTGGTCACTGTCACCCTGTATTACAAATACATTGATTCTGAACGAATGTTATTAGATACCGAACCTGATATACAAAATCATATCAATCTCTTTATTAGTAAAGAAATGATAAAATTTTGTATTGTTGGATAATGTTTTGAACATTTCCTATATCAAAAGTTGATCGGATCAGGCACGTTATCTAAAAGCATTAATGTTCTAAATCAAACTACAGTTCTAAGTATACAGAACACACACATAAGAGGAAGAGTTCAGAAATGAACAAATCCTTCTTGAGGCATTGTAGACTAGGTCATATCAATGCGACCCGACTAGCTGAAGTTACATTTAGATGCATATTTAAATCAGTTTGAATTTACATCTTATGAAACTTGCCAGTCATGTCACAAAGATAAAATGACCATAGACCTGTTTATTGGAAACAGAGAAGGAGTTAGTAAACTCTTGGGATGATACATGTTGATGTATGTAGGTCCCCTGTCTACACATGCCAGGACTGGTTCTTTATACTTCATTACGTTCTCTGATAATCTCTCAAGATTCAGTCATATGTTCCTGCTGAAACATGAGTCCGAACCTTTTAAGATATTCACAGAATATAAGCGAGAAGTAGAGAACCAAAATACGGGTATAAGTATTATGTCATTTGATGAGATCGAGGAGGAGAATACTTGAGCACGGAAATCCTGGACTATATTAAAGGAGAATGAGATTCTCTCTCGGCATTACTCCTCCGTATACACCATAGGACGATGGTATATCGGGGCGGAACAGATACACCCTATTTGATATGGTGTGCTCTATGATGAGTACTGCTGAGTTACCTATTTCCTTCTTGGGGGTTATGCACTTATGAAGTTGCATACCTATTGAATTAGGTTCCAATCAAATCAGTTGCCTACCATTTTGATATGTGATATGGAAAGGGAAGAGCCCATGTCTTAAGCTAGTTAAGATTTGGGGTTGTCCGGCTAATATCTAAAAGCAAAATCCGGACAAGCTCGAGGCAAGGTCCGTAATGTAGAACTGGAAAGGTTCCAGCTATACAAAATACAGCAAATAATTTGGTAGAACCAAAGGATTCAGTAGATTCCAACGAACCTCAACCTCTCCGCCGATCTAGTAGGGTTCCTCACCCACCTGAAAGATACTTCAGTTGCTCTGTGACAGTGGGAGCGAGGATTGCATCATGAGATGATGACCCAACTAGCTTCGAGCTGGCCATCAGGAGTAAGACTCTGTAAGAATGGCTGGATGCTTAGCGATCTGAGATGGAATCCTTATACACCAACAAAGTATGGACTTTGGTTGCTATATCTGAAGGGTTAAATCCCCATCAAGAGCAAGTATATCTTGAGAAGATTACTTGGTGTAGATGGAAAAGTTGAGACTTTCAAAGCTAGACTTGTTAAAAGTTTGCATCATTGACCAGGTGTGGATAATGATGAAACCTTTTCAAGTAGCTATGCTTAAGTCCATCCAGATCCTACTTGTCACGGCTACATACCATGACTACGATATCTGGTGGTTGGGTGTCATGACTGCTTTTCTAAATGATGTTTTAGAAGAGTGCGTCTATAAGTACACAGCCAGAGGGCTTCGTAGACAGTGGGAGCAGCGGAAACGTGTCCAAGATGCTTTATAGGATAAAGCAGGCATCGCGGAGTTGGAACATCTGTTTTGATGAATTAGTCAAAGAAGTTGACATCATCAAAATGGTAGATGAACCTTGTATAAACAAAAAGGTAGTAGGGAGTATGGTGACAATCCTCGTAGAGTACGTGGATGACATACTCTTGATAGGGAAGGAGTTTCCTATGCTACGCTCGGTCAATCTCCGCTTATCACAATGATTCTCCATATAGGATCAAAATGATACCTCCTAAATCCTGGTGTTTGGATCTATGAGATAGATCTAATTGGATGTTAGGACTCTCACTAGTTGTAGTGAGATGGTGTCAACCGATCCTGGGGAGAATCACTGGAAGGGTTCCAGGGTGATAATGACGACTGAGTGTCAGTCGCAGGCATTGTCTTTACCCTCAGTAAAGGGACGGTATGTTGGAGGAATTCCAAGCTAGATACCGTGGCATACTAGACGATAAAGGCAGGATACATCGCTACTTAAGATGCTACCGAAGAGGCTGTTTGGGTGTATATTGGTTCATGAGATGAACTACGTTCCTACCATTGTGAGACAATGGATTTGTGGCTTATGCCGAGGAACGCCGGTCCCATCAATGATCCAGACATATTCTAAGGCAGTGTCACCTGATCATGGAGATGGTTGATCTCCAGGGTGATCGAGGTTAGGAGAGTAGACTCAGAAGACAACACAGCGGATCCACTCACAAAGGCCTGTTCCCAGAGAGAGATTTTTATGGGATGGTTGAGTATGAGATACTACAACCACTGCTATCAGATGGCCCTAGTGCAAGTGGGAGATTGTTAGTTATATGTATGCCCTAGAGGCCATTACTGTACATAGGATGTATATTGTAGTGGATGCTGGGACATATATAGGGAGGACTTTCTTGCTCGACATGATAGTATGCTATCTGGTTGCTCTTTACCTTAACGTGTATACTGATTGTCTCTCTGTTACATGTTGGTAAAGCCCTTAGGATGTGTACTTGACTACCTGGACTATGATGCGGATCATACTAGTGGGGACATGGTAGTCCATAAGTACATCCTTCAAAGTCCCTAGTCGTGGGTGTATCGAGACGGGGCATCGATATACTAGAGTAGACTAGCGTGTACCTTCTCGACCCATACAGATGGGCGATGGATGATCCCATATCCATTGGTGTTTGACATCAGAGGAGATATACGGGTGCTCAGTAGAGACTGGGTACACTGGACGGACTCGCCGAGAACTCCCAGATGGTATTATACCTCACGTCAGATGGCAGTTCTCTGGTGACACTGGTACAGGGTAGTCTGTTGACCCGAGATCGTCATAGAGTCTTGTGTGGTTCCCACTGTGCTTTGATTTCCATCTTACCACGTCCAAGAGGGCATGCAAAACGGTGGTTTTTGGGTATAGTCCCGAGTCACATGGAGGCAATGAGCGATAGGAGGGGATTCTTCTCTCCCGGTATAGGGAGTTGATGTTGCGCTGTGTTCGATTGGCTATAACAGGAAATCCCTGGCCAGGGTTGCTGAGATTTACTGGTAAGTGTTACCAGTAGTTTCTCGAATTGTTATAAACCTCATATTGACACGACTTATCGAGCTATTGGGGTCTGACATTTACCACCCCTAGGCGAGATATGCGACATATCAGACGATCAGACTGGACTGTACGGTAGTGTTACTGGTTCGATTCACTGCAGTGTGAGCGGGCTTGCTCGTCGATCTTCAGATCGCTCAATACCCGGGTGGCCGTTACGTTTAGCAGACAGCTTGCGGCTTGTGGGTGTTTGATATGATCATCATCTGCTGCCGGCGTATTGACGAGTCTTTAGAGTCCTACACAGAGGTTTCCTGGCTCAAGCGAAACGAAATAGGGGCGCATATGAGATATGTGCGGGACCGAGAATAATACGTGTATGTGATACCGTATTCCATTCTCGCGATGAATGTGTCGAATGGTTGTAAGCGATATAACCTAGTTATCGAATCGAAGATTGATTCGATAAGCCGATACATAGGATACTAGCCGGTTATATGCGATATGACCGGATCGTTAAATCAAGTGTTGATTTAATGATTTAATGCATAATTATATATTTGATATATTACTTTTCATTAACTAGTATCGGTTCACTTAAGATGGATTTTCTCACTCGGATGTGCATATTGCATATGCGATATGATTTTGTGCACATGCTTGTATCATGTTTGATGATACATGCTTTTTGGTTAAGTGTAAAGAATTAAACCTTGGTTAATGAAATGGTTAGGGTTTACTATTTCCTTATTCATTTTATTCATTTATTTATTCTTTTGGAAAAAGAAATGCAAATGAGAAAATGGTGGCTTGTTTTGTTTTGTTCATGAAGCTTCATGAAGACTTTGACCAAGTGACCATTTTGTATCATGCTTAACCCTAACCATTCCATTCAACCATGATTAAATCTCTACACATTACCATGGTTACATTATGATAAGTATTCTTCTTATTTCCTTTTTGACAAATACTTATCATATTATTCATCTTCTTCTTCTTCATCTTCTTCACTTGAAGAAGCTTGCTTCATCAATGGTGATTGATGAAAACAAGTGAGAAATCCAATTCTAAAGTCTACCCACTTCCTATTTCTTCATCCTCTACCTCTTGCCAAGTAGTAGAGTGTGTTTCCTTCACAAGTTTTCATGGCTTGGTGAAGGTGGAGCTTGATCTAGCGATGCTTCGACGTAGATCATCTTCGGCATGGACATCGACGACCTAGCTCGCCTATTCTCCGATGAAGCCGACGCTAGAGCTCGGAATTTGTTTGGACAGCGAGAGGCCTTCATTACGGAGCTATGGAGGTGGAGCACCGGATCTACAAAGGTTGTATTTACGTATTCTCTTAGTAAAGTAGTTTACTAGTTGCTTTTTCGCCTAGACATCTAGCCAACGATCCGTAGTTTAGGGTTTCTCGGCACCGTTTAAATTTAATTTGGCATGGTTGATGCCTTGTGAGACCTCACTAGTGTGCATAGGAACCCTACAGAAACAGAATGCATGTACTGAAGAAAACTGCTTTCATAAATTAGTGAGATTTCTGTATCTTTTTAAAACAAGGTATCATAATAAAATCAGCATAAACAGTGCCTAGCATCGACACAAAACAAATATCCAAATATCTCGATATCTCTGTGTCGCAATCTCTGTACCTCAATATCTCAAAATCTCAATGTCTCAATCACAATATCTAGGGCGCCGTCAGTCCAGACCGGCCGCTACCATCCATCTCAAGACCACGACGGTATGCTTCCGATATCCGACGCGTCGGGTAAAATCACCGGTCGGTAGTGCTCCCCTGCGAGGCTCAACGCCATCATCTGCGATCCTCTTGCCCCGGGGTACCGCACTCGGCCCACCATGTACCCGAAACGGTTCATCTGCCTTCTCGAATCGGGTGTCGAAATCCATCAGCAAAACTCATGGTGGATGACTCATACATCATGGGAAAACTGCACTTTTTATTTAAAAAGAGAGAAAAGCAGTTTATAAAAGTTTTGCGGTTTTCCCCCCCAAATCCAGAAAATCTCATGGAAATCCGAATCCAAATCATCAATAGCATGTAAAACCATGAATATAGGCATGAGAATCCATGAATGCGGCATAACAATGAATAACAGTATCCATGAAGTAACAAGTAATATCTACAATATCTAAGCTGGCATATAAGACAAGTACACTAATATCATGTCAAACTACTAGCTAACAAGCTAAATCAAGCAGTAATATTCTCTAAATGTACGTGACATGGTAATTACCGATGAAAATGTGTGTGAGCCGGGAAGTAAGCGTATGTGGTACATACGCATCATCGGTAATGGTGCCGGTGTCCTAACAGCATGATATCAACAATAGAATATGAAAACAATAAGTATGCGATGCGGAGCAATAACAATAATGTGCGGGAGCTGAATACTAAACACAATGATAGCTAAACTGCATTTAATGTCATAAGAGTCATACAGCTACACCAACTATAGGGCTGAGCCAATAGGCTAACTGAAGGTAAGGGAAACCGCCTAACCTCTGAGTCGATACATATATATGTTAGTCGGTGATCCCGCATCGATAATATCACATCCAATACCATATCTCTATAATCAGTTATTCCCAAGTCAATAGTGTGGATCAAACATAAAAATATAGCTCGTACGTAAATCTGTCGTACGGCATCCCAAATCCGGGTACGGGTCGATATCACATTCATTATATCATTCAGCTAGTATCCTCTTTATCAAAGGTCACAATTCGGGTACTGACCTACGTCTAGTACAATACTAATATCATCAATCTAATCATGATCTAACTGCTGATCTACAGCCTCCTACAAACCGATATCATCATCATATATCGTCATAAAAAGGTATACATCGCCTAATGCGACCTATTATAACATCTTATCATATCATATCATATCTCATATCGCGATCACATGTCAACCGTTTTATACATATATCACTATTCACATGGCATCGTCAGCCAAAAATCCGCTAAAACATCAAGACGTATCTCAAATACGAATTCTACCATATCACCGATATCATAATCTCGGATCAAATATCATCAACTCATCTCAATCCCAAGTATCATCCACAAGTCCGTATGTGAACACATTGTCCCATACCTATGTGAACACATAACTATATAGAATCCCATAAGCACATATGAATAAGAATGTATGCAAGTATGTATGTGTGTGTGTGTGTATGTGTAGTGCAACCACTACTCTTTTCGCGACACTAAATCATCCAAGCACACCCAAATATCCATCCTAAACATCATCATTAATCCCAAACAACATATAATAATTGTAGGTGTGTATACTTATCCGTATACATCACCACGAACTGCGGGGGTGCTATACGCCATCCACCCGACTTCTCCCCGTAGACATAAATCTACTCACCTTGCTTTAGGCGTACCGATGCCAACGTCGCCATTTGCATCTCCAACGCCTCGACGTCACATGGGGTACCTACATGGATATTATAAACGCTAAAACACATGAAATCACATCGGAAACCAAAACGGCACACGCTACGCCTACAGGTAAAAACCTATAGTCTCGCGTGCAAACACGACCAATACCCACTTGTCGTTGACGTTCAAACGCCACCCGACAAAAACGAATAACCAAATACCAAAATCCATGCTAAAACAAGTTGTAAATCTTGCGCCAACTCAAGAAAATCAACACAGATTTTACCCTGATTAGAATCAGACAAAACTGCACATACCCAGGGTCAAGTTTACTGGAAATAGGGCTACAGAACCAAAACGAGCACCAGAACCCCTGCTCTGGCCGCAAATTGCGGCCAGGGGGATTAAATCTGCGGCCTGGGGAATGAGGTGGGGGCCAAGGTTTTGGGTATTGGTTTCTATCTGCCTGCATATCTCACTGCCAAGTCAAAATTATTTTAGGGTATCAAGGGTTATAGCAGATTCCAGAAAGGCTACAAAGTCGACAAAATCGCTAAATTACGCCAAGTCGAACAAATCTGATATTTTGGTGAAAACTGGAACAATCTTGGGTTAACTGGTCTCAAACACACCTAATAAGGTTACACTAGCCATCAAAACCATCACTTGGCCAAATCTCACTCAAATTTTCCTAAAACTAGCACTAATCTACATATTATACTAAATTTCAGCTAAATAACCAGAACTTGGCAAGGTAGGAGTTAGGTTGCGGAATTATACCTCAAGGAGTCCTAGGGTGAAGGAGAAGGGAAGAAGGAGGAAGGAGGAATGGCCGTTGCTGCTGCTGGACTGCTTCTACAGCTGCTGGTGTTGCTGTTGCAGCTGATGCTGATGCTGTTTTGTTGCAGTTGCTGTTGCTTTTGGCTGCTGCTGCTGCTTGCAAAGTGGTTTCTTGTTGCTGTTGCAGTAGCAACTGTTGTTGTTTTTGTTGTGTTGAGGACTAATGTTGTTGTGTTTGATGAAGTTGAAGTATTTGATGGTGTTGAGGCTGTTCTTGCTGCTGTTGCAGATTCAGATGGGGCTGTTTCTGTTGTTTTGAATGAGGTTGCTGCTTATGATGTTCTCTTTCTATGTGTGTGTGGTTGCAGCTGCTACTGCTGAGCTGAGGTGTTGGGCTGTTGTGTTGGGGCTGAAGTTGTGGTATATGATGGTGTGGTGTGAGTTGTAGGATTGATGATGGTGTGTGTATGTGAGTGAGAGGGAGAGATGTGAGAGGCAAAAAGTTTTGAAGTGAAATGGGGTGAAAAGTTTTGAAATGAGATGAGTTAACCCCCATCATCCTCTCTCTCATTAAATGCTTGTCATGGCACATCCATCTTGCCCCCTTCTCTCTCTTTCTCTCTCCTACACAAGTTAAGCCTAACCCTAATCACCCATAAACAAGGCCAAAACCCTTAGTTAAAACTAATTAACCTAACCAAATGGTTTAGACCACCATGGTCATCTAAGCTTAGTTCAACCCTAGGCTACCATGAATCCAAAACATGAAACAAGTGTGACAAGTGTGGAAAATGTTATGTGCACATTTTTGCACAAAAAGCCAAAAATCCAATTAGCGATTTTTAATCGCGATTAACACTAAAATAGCATATACTTAACCATAAAAACTTAAAAATGACATATTTCAACAAAACACCCTATTTTAGAATTTCCATAAATTTTTCCCAGAATTTTCCCCATTTATCGGTATTTAATTATACCGAAATATTAAAATATTCATTAAAAATTAATATTAAATTATAAAAATTCCCAAAAATAATATTTAATTTTTTTGAAATGTTACAAAAATGTACATGCTAAGGATTCTTAAGCAGAGTAGCGTATCATAAGTATACCGCGGAACATACACACGGTACGTCATTCTCGTTAAGTAACCTACTTCATCAACCAAGGTCAACATATGCGATGAAAGTTTGGGTCTAATACCTCCTCGAATAAGTCTAAGTTCCGTAAGGTCAAGCCTAGATTCCGTATATATATAAGCGCCCTAGGCTCTGCATAGTCAAACCTAGACTCGAACCAAGGTTAACTCAGCGCTCTGATACCAACTATGTCACGACCCAAAATGGCACATGACTGGCCCTTGAATCATATGAAGTCTATAGGATCCCATCTAATTCAAGTAAGCCAAAATCCTAGAAATCTAAACCATTTTGAAAGGAAGTGTTTTGTTAAAATAAGCCGAAGTATGCATTTTTAAAATCCCAAGTCTTTTATGAAAATTTCGACATAGTTTCCTTTGTAAATTCTGGCCCCAAACGAGGTACAACATGAATAATATATACATCAATGATAAAAGGTATCCCCAAGCGGGAGCTAGCTCTTCGTCAATCGACGGTCACAACCACGCAAGCAATATAATATACAACGCCAAAGGGCGAGGATCAAAACTGAAAGGAAACTCAAAACAACAAGAAAACCATAATAATACAAAGCGCGACTCTAAGGTCGAAAGAATATACAATCTGGTCTCCAAGTATGAAATAAATACATGTCTGGTTGATGGAATTACTAGATACAACTGAAAATAAATAAAAGGTACAATGGTGGTCACGATGCAAGTGAACCCACCTACCAAAGCAAATCATCCGCAATGGAAGCAGTGTGCCAGCAAAGTCACACGAAACCTATACGGCAAAACCTGCAAGAAACTGTAGAACAACGGGGGTGAGTTGCCAACTCGTGAGTAGAAAACATCAACGAGCAGAAATCGTATGTATGACTCAATCCTAGGTCAATACGATCAAAAAGAATATTCTCAATATGATAAGGTCTGAAGCATGAAAAGGTGGCAAGGGTAAACATCTATACATATGTGTAATCCCATGTGCTCATGTCAGTGCCTCAGGTAGCAATATATCACATGTATGAGGTATGAAGGTCATAATATGAAAACAGAAGGCATATAAATGATAAAACTGTTTTCTTGTTTTAGTGAGATATCTGTATATAAATCGAAATGTCATCAATGAAATCATCATAAATCAGTGTCTAGCATCGACACAAAATATAACCCAATATCTCAATATCTAAGGCTCCGGCTATCTGGACTGGCCTGTATCATCAAATCTCAAATACCTCAAGTATCAATATCTGGGACTCCGGCTATCCGGAATGGCCCCTGGGCTCCGGCTATCCGGACTGGCCCGACTCCGATCGGTATCCTCCGGATATCCGTCGAGTCACAAAACAATCACCGGTCAGCAATGTTCCCCTGTCACAGGCTCAGCGTCGATCAACTGCGATCTTCTTGCCCCACGGTACCGCACCGGGTCCACCATGCACCCACAGACGGCTCCTACTCCTCCTCGAATTGGGTGTATCATATCGCTCAAGAACCGAGAAAACTCATGGTGGACAATCACAAATCATATCATGAGAAAACCACAACTTTCATTTTAAAATGATAATCAGTTTTATAAAATCTTGCGGTTCCTCCAAATCCATAAATTCATGGAAAACCCAAATCTCGAGAATAAATAACAATGAATTTAAAAGTATTGGGCTCTGGCAATCCGGACTGGCCCTAAATAAAAATGCATGACAGTGAATAATAATATGCATGAAATAGCAAGTAATAAATGCAATGTCTAAACTAGCATATAAAAACAAGTACGCTAATAACATGTCGAAACTATCAGCTAACAAGCTATGTCAATGAAATAATATTCTCTAAAGTGTACGTGACATGGCAATTACCGATGATGGTGTGTGTGAGCCGGCAAGTAAGTGTATGTGGAACATACGCATCATCGGTAATGTTGTTGGTGTCCTGACAGCATGATTTCGATACTAACATATGAAAACACAATATAAGCATGCAATGCAATGCGAACAGCAATAATATGTCGGAGCTGAATAATAAACACAACAATAATGAATATGCAATAAATAATATGAGCCATACAGTAAACTACAGGTCTAATCAAAAGGTAAGGAAACCACCTAAATCTGAGTCGATACACACACACACACACATATAATAATCGGTGATCCCGCCTCAATAGTATCACATACGATACCCTATATAATATGACATCCTCGAGTCAAGAGTGCGGATCTATTATCAATATAGCTCATACAGTAAATCCGTCGTACGGCATCCCAAATCAGGGTACGGGTCAATATCACATTATCTCGTTATTCATTTGGTATCCTTTTCATCATATAACGTGATCTGGGGGTACTGATCTACGTCTAGTACAATACTGATACCATCTACCATATATATATGCGTGTGTATGAAAACACCACACTTAAGGATCCGCTACAAATATCATGTCGTATCTCAAATACGAACCATGTCACATCCCCGATCTCATGGCCTCAAGACCCATCTCATCGACTCATGTCCAATCCCAAGTGCTATCCTCATAATCCATATACATGTATACGTATGTATATATACATAGTCCCATACCCATGTGTGTGTGTGTATATATATATATATACATATCCCATATACGCACAGGTAAATAAATGTATTCATGTGTATGTGTGTGTGTGGGTGTAACAACTATTCTAGGGTTTCGTGATTTACACTAAACTAACCCATGATCATCTACGAGCCTACTTGCTAAACAATCCAAGTTTTATATAACACATAACATATATATACATATATACATATACATACATACATACATACATACATATATATATATATATATAATAGTTTATACTACGAATTGCGGGGGTGCTATACGCCATCCACCCGACTTCCCCTGTAGGTATATATCTACTCACCTTGACCTTCGCTTGCCGACGTCGACGTCGCCATGTGCTTGTTTGTCGTCTCGAAGTCCACAAGGGGTACCTACATATCACAACGTATCGTATCGCACTAAAATCCAAATCAAAGCCAAAACGACACGCGGAACTCACATAGGTCAAAACCTATGGTTTGCTGTCGCAAAACAACCAAATAACACTCGGTTTCGACGTACAACGTCCAGTGATCGATGAAAAACACAATTACCAAAACTTAAATCCATAAACATACAAAACACAAAGCAGAAACTATGAAAACATGCTCCAGATTTTTTCTCAGGTGAAAACAAGGTAAGCAAACAACACTGGGCTGCTATATATGGTGTATATGATCTACTGAAGCAACCCTGACCCCTAACTCCACCAAGTGGCCGACCCTTATAGCCTAAAATCAGAGCTCACCGGCCTGGGGGTCTTTAAATGGGTTCGTATTTGTAGGGTGGCCTTCTAGTGGTCCATCTAGGCTTGTGGTATTGTATGCTTTCCTAGTATTGGCCTCGCTTTCCTAGTATTGGCCTCGGTTCACTCCAGATTTCCCTGCACACACCAAATTTTCACAAACCGACACAATTCAAATTCTAAGTTTGTATTCAGTACCAGGTTTCAGGTTTAGGTCTGAATTCTAGCACTAGGGGGGTTGTGTGGCCTCTACCAAGCTCAATGACACATCACAACTCAAGAATTCCTCAAAACCCTAACTTGGAAATTTCAATGTTCACTAAACCGATATAAAACACCTTTAAACTTGTATGGTTGCAAAGGTAATCGAAATAAAATACTAAGGGTGCAGAAATTACCTCATTTGGCAACTCAAGAATTTTCTTGAGTTGCCCCAAGTCTTCAAAATTTGATTTTTCTTTGTCCAAGGTGATTTAAAATGTCTTGTGCATGTTTTTTGTGAAGTGCGGATGGACTTTTTATGAAGATTTGAGGGTGTTTGTGGGGGTTGTAGAGGAGAGGGAAGGAGGTGCTGCCATGACAGAGGACGAGACAAAGATGATGAAGGAAATGAGAAGAGAAAAGAATGGCCAAGACCTAGGTTTGACCCCTCACCCTCTCTCTCTCTCTCTTGCCCATACCCATTTGTATATTCATTTTCCTTTCTCTTTTGTTTTCTTTTGTTTTCTTTTCTCTTTTAAAAACAACAACCATGCATGATAAAATGAAGAAAAGAACATGATAAAAATGTAACAAGTGTTAAAATGACTTGGTGCATGTCATGTGCACAAAACCGGATTAATACGCGATTAGTGATATTTAATCGCGGTTAGCACTAAATAGTGTATAATAAATCGTAAAATTTCATAATTTGCATAAAATCACATAAAGCACCTTCTCTTTAGTAATTTCTATAATTTTCCAAAATTTTCCCCAATGTATCGGTATTTAATTATACCACCTTATTAAAATATTCAATATATTATTATTTAATTATAAAAATTCCCAAAAATAATATTTTATTTTTCTGAAATGTTACAGCCGAACTCCCTCAGGGCCCAAATATCGACCTACCACCTGGCGATGAAATCCCGCTCGACCAAGGCGGGATAGGTCGGGCCTACGGAGACCAACGGACTGCGAAGGTCTGTTTCACTGTAACCTCGACGACCGAGCGGCCAACAAACGATGTTAAGGGTGAGGGTGACATCAAGGGTTCTCTGGACACTCGAGATGAGCAGAAAGAGGTCTGAGGGACCCCGGTGGAGCCACAAGAAAAGGTCCCCTTCGTTGAAGAGGACAGCGAACGAACCATAAAGATCGAGTCACTTCTGACGGGGCCCAGCGGGACGATCTAGTTCATTTCCTGAGGAACAACTCCGACGTGTTTTCCTGGGCACCTGCTGACATGCCTGGGATCGACCGTAAAATCATACCTCAGAAACTCGGGTTAGATCCTACGGCACGACCCGTCAGGCAGAAAAAGAAAAGCTTCGCCCCGATCAAGCAGAAGGCAATCGAGGAAAAGGTAAACAGGCACCTCGCCGCCGACTTCATTCGGAATGTGCCATACTCCGAATGGTTGGCGAACATGGTCATGGTCAAAAATTCTAGCGGGAAGTGGCGAATGTGTGCCGACTTTACCGACCTCAATAAGGCCTGCCTGAAAGACAACTATCCCTCCCTCGGATAGATCAGCTCGTCGATAGCTCGGCAGGCCACGAGCTACTTAGCTTCATAGATGCATTTTCCGACTATAATCATATTCGTATGAATCCGGCGGACGAATATCTCACCGCATTCACAACGGACCGGGGGGTATACTGCTATAAAGTAATGCCTTTCGGCCTCAAAAACGCCGGAGCTACATACCAACGCTTGGTCAATCGGATGTTCAAACCCCAGATCGGCAGGAACATGGAAGTTTACGTCGATAACATGCTCGTCAAGTCGGTCTCGACAGTCGACCATTCCAAGGATCTTGGCGAGGCCTTCGACATCCTCCGCAAATTCAAGATGTAACTGAACCCCGCCAAGTGCGCATTCGGGGTCACCAGGGGAAAGTTCCGCTGTTTCATGTCACTCATCGAGGGATCAAAGCCAACACGGAGAAAATCAATGCCATCCTCAACATGGCCACGCCAAAGACCAACGTCGAGATCATGCGGCTGACATGACGGCCAGCCGCTCTGTCACATTTCATGTCGAGGTCTGGGGAGAAGTGCCTCCCGTTCTTCAAGGCTCTAAAAAAAATTCTAAGGTTCGAGTTGTCGGAGGAGTGCCAAACCGCCTTCGACCAATTGAAGAGCCACCTTGCTACTTCACTACTGCTCACCCAACCGGTTGAACGGGACGAGCTATCACCATATCTGGCGGTATCCGACCAAGCAGCGGGCGAAGTACTCGTCCGAGAGGTCGACGGAGTCCAGAAGCCGGTGTACTATGTGAGCCACGTCTTCAAGGACGCAGAAACGAGGCACCCAGTCATAGAGAAGATCGTCCTGGCCTCAAGGAAGCTTCGGCACTATTACCAGCGCACACCATCCTTGTTCTTACTGAGCGCCATTTGGGGGCCATCCTCGCTTCACCTGAGTCTTCTGGACGCTTAGAGAAGTGGAAATGGGAATTGTCCCAATTCGACATAAAATACCGCTCGAGGCAGACCATCAAAGCACAAGCCCTGGTTGATTTTATCGTCGAGTGCACCATCCCCAACAAAGAGCCGGAGTCAACAACGGCCCCCGCAGCTCAACACTCGGTCGATGGGAAGCCCGACTCCATCCCTGATTAGCTCATTTACGTCGACTGGTCCTCGACCGAAGAAGGAATTGGTGCCGGACTCATCATTCGGGGCCCGGACGAGGCAGAAATAGAGTATTCTCTAAAGCTCGGGTTAAAAGCCTCAAATAAAGCAGCGGAATACGAAGCTTTGCTTGCCGGACTACGCATAGCTTCTGGACTGGGGATGAAAACGGTCCGGATCCACAGCGACTCCGCCCTAGTCGTTGGCCAAGGTACCGGCCAATTCTATGCATGGGAGCCACTGATGGTGAAGTATCTGACCGAGGTAAGAAGACTAAGAAAGGACGTTGACGAAGTCCAGGTAGAGCAGATCCCAAGACAGCTCAACGCCCAAGCCGACGCATTGAGTAAGCTGGCTTCATCCTACTCGGCCAACAACAAGAGGAGCATCCTCTTCGAGGTCTTTCCACGGCCCAGCGTGGAAGACGGGGCGACAATACTTCAAGTGTATACCAGACGAGAGGAAGACCGGGACTGGAGAAAGCCCCTCATGGGATTCCTAAGGTAAGGTACTCTCCCGGAAGACCGAGGAGAAGCCCTCCGTCTCCGAGCCAGAGCTCGCCATTTCGTCTGGAGCAATGGGAACCTCTACAAAAAGTCCTTCACTCAGCCCCTGCTCTGGTGTGTCGACCTCCACGAAGCTGACAACGTCCCCCGTGAGATCCACGAAGGGGTCGGCGGCGCGCACCAAGGGGCCCGAACCTTAATCCAGAAGGCATCATTCCTGGGGTATTACTGGCCGACCATTCATCAGGACGCCCAGAAGCTGGTCAGGAGATGCAAGAGCTGCCAACTCCACGGAAGCATACCTCGCCTCCCCGCTACTCAGCTAACCGCCCTAACCTCCTCATGGCCGTTCGCCCAGTGGGGAATGGATATGATAGGCCAGTTCCCTGCCGGTACGGGCGGACACAAGTATGTCCTTGTCGCGGTGGATTACTTAACAAAGTGGATCGAGGCCATTCCCATCAGGAAACTGGAAGCCACCACGACAATTAAGTTCCTGCAGAATAATGTTATACTCCAGTACGGCATCCCGAGGTGCATTATCACCGACCACGGAACAAATTTCGAAAATGAAAGGGTTAAGGAATTTTGTAGAGAATATCACTTCCTCATGAAATTTTCCACGGTCGCACATCCCCAATGCAACGGACAATCCGAGGCGCTAATCGGGACATCCTCCGAGGTCTTCGAACATGCCTAGATGGGCGCCAAGGTAGTTGGGTCGAAGAATTGCCCCGGGTCTTATGGGCCCTCCGCACGTCGAAGAAAACCCCTACCGGGGAAATCCCTTTCAGCCGCTGCTACGGAACCGAAGCGATTGTCCCAGCGGAGATCATGCTCCCCAGTCACCGGGTCGAGCACTTCGACGATGAAGTGAACACCTCAGCACTCCGAACTAACCTGGACATCTTGTTGGAGAAACGAGACCGGGCTCAGATCAGAGCTACCGCCTATCAACAGCAGACCGCCCGCTACTACAACACGCGAGTTAAGCGTCGCTTCTTCAAGACCGAAGATTTAGTCCTGAGGTGGAACGAGTTCGTCGATCAAGGCAAGCTGCATAAATTTTCTCCAAAGTAGGACGGTCATTTCCTCGTCTCCGAGGCCCTGCCCGGCGGAGCCTACCGCTTGCAAGACGCGGATGGGCACAAGTTTCCACGGCCTTACAACGCCGAGAAGCTCAAACTGTACCAATAGAAAGAATATCTACAAGCGTGCACTTCTTTTTCCACTAAGGCAATGTAAACTTTTCTCAAGTTCTTTCTGTTTACATAATAAGAAGGGAACAATAACACATTGCAAAAAAGTAGAGTTTGTTTATTCCAAAGGGTACTATGCGCTCCTCAATCTTACAGAAAAATAAAGAAAAATTACAACAGAGGTGGTACGTGATCAAGGAAGTACTCCCGATAGTACTCAGAGCGAATTTCCGCTAGCTGAGCCCTAGCCTCTGTAGCCCGCTCCTGCCGATGCTGCACGCAAACTCGGGACGCCACAGAATCACCCGACACTCCGCCCTCTGCACCCTGGCTCATAACGTACCTCATTTTGAAGCACTCCAGAATGAGGGCCAAGGATCGGTCGTGCCTGGCCTTCGAGATAAGGCCAAGCAAAAAGATCGAACGCACCTTGTCGAGCACTTCGTCCAGCAACTCCGGGGACCTCCTCCAAATTACGTACATCAACAACTGTAGGAGATCATGGGTTATATTCATATATGAATTTGTGTTATGTGAAACATGGCTATATAGCAAATAAGATTTTAGAAAATCATAGGTTAAATTTTAGCGTAATTGGATGATAGTGTCGTTGTTGGAGATAGTGCCCTCAGAGTCAATTATTGGATCACAGGCACGTGATTGCAATGATTGAGGGAGGACCTATCCCGGTAGGACAGTCTTACTCGAGATGATAGTATGCTATCTGGTTTATCTTTATCATCGTATACTTCTTAGGTGACCTGACAGGTCACTATTACACGTTGATAGAGCCCTTAGGATTCTTGCTTGACCACCAGCAGTATGAGGGCGATCATATAAGTGGGAGCTGGAGGTCTATAAGCACATCCTTAAAAGGTCCCTAGTCGTGGGAGATTCGAGACAGGGCATCGTTTCTCCAGAGTAGACTAGTGTATACAGTCGAGACCCCGACGAGGGGCGGTGGCCGGTCTCACAAGCCATTGGTGTCAGTTAGATCACCTAAGATGTATACAGGTGCTCATTGGGTTATGAGTACACCGGACAGGACTCGCCAGGAACATGCTAGTTGGTCATATACCAGATCAGATGGCATTTCCCTGGTGACATGTGTACAGGTTAGTTCATCGACCTGGGGATCGTCATTTGTCTCGTGTGAGTTCCCACTGTACTTTGATTACTACCCTACCACGCTCAAAGGAGACGTGCAAACAGGTTTTAGTTGGGTACAGTCCCGAGCCACATGGAGGCAGTGAGCGTATCTTCAGGGGTTCGTCTCTCCCGGTATTGGGGGTGAGGTCGCGCTGTGTCTAGGAGAGCCATTACACGAAGCCCTCGGCCGAGGCATGAGATTTACTGGTAGGTATTCCAGTAGTATCTCAGGGTGTTCTGGGCTACGCTCCGACACGACTTGTACCGCTTTTGGGGGTCTTACTTTTACCAACCCCCTAGGCCCGCCATGCGATGCTCATAGACGAACGGACCGGACTGTACGGATATTGTCACTGACAGGCTCAGTAGGGTGTCAGGCTGAGTTCGCTCACAGACGTCCCTTTTGGTCAATACATGGTAGCCCGTTACGTATTGGCTTATACCTCTGACGTGCTAGTGGTTAAATCCATAACCAAGGTGTTGACGAGTCTTTAGAGTCCCCCACATTCAGTTACTCAAGCTTTCGGGCGAAAAGCTGTAGAGGCCGTATGGAGATATGGCAAGGTCCGATCAGATACGTGCGGTATTGCACGGATCAGGATCGGACAGTTCGTACTAGAGGCCGTATGGATATATGGCAGGGTTCGATCAGATACGTGCGGTATTGCACGGATCAGGATCGGACGGATATTACTAGCCGGTTTTGGTTTAAGCCGGATCCTAGTATAGTACAGTGTAGACTTTGTCTCATTGCATTTGTATTTCGGTCGGAATACAAATGCGGGTGTGTATGCACAGTAGCGGGGTTTTCCTGTAATTTATTACAGGGACCAGTTTTCTGGAGTTGCCAGTTTGCTTTCCGTTTCGGCCATATTTCTTTGTATCTTTCAATGGACGAAGATTGGTGGAGGAGGGCTTATTTGCATTTGTGCAAATAAGCATTTGTGGAGGGGGCTTTTACATTTTGTTGTATCATGATACTTGCACCATCATTGCTTGACTTTCTTGACTTCATAACCTCATCATGGCTTGACTTTTGTATGATGATGGAGGGACATGATGATAGGATTGAGTGTTGGATTTACTTGTGATCATTTCTTGTTATCATTGTAACCTTCTCTCTCTTTCTTGTATGATGGGGGCTTGTTCTTTTTGATTGCCTCACTCTCATTCTCTCCACCAATATATATGCATGGCCGGCCACATGAGGAGGGATCTGTCCAAACATTTTGGTGGGGGGGTTTGGTTCATTTCATGTTGTAAAATCCCTACAACTCCATCTCCAAAAGCTTATTTTATTATCCTCCACCAATGGCACCTCCATAAACCCCAAATGAGACACAAGCCTCTACACTATATTCTACATCAAACCTTGGGCACGTCGACTAGCCAGCTTCGTGCCTGAGTTGCCTCGGTATTGAGGTGGGAGCCCGTAAAAGATGTAGGCGATGTGGTGCACTTCCGGCGACGAGGTGGAGACAGGACATTCCGCGGGAGATCGAGACGATGACGAGAAGACCGGAGGACTTGGATCAGTCGTTATATCTCTCTTCCCCATCTTGTTGTTAGCTAGGACTAGTTAATTGTTCGATCCGGGTTTTAGTGCGCGGTGGTGCCGGTTTGCTAGTTTGCAAAATTAAAGTTTATCACCGCTTCCGCTTTTGTCCTCGGGATGGAGGCCGGGGCGCCGCCGTGCACTTACAGTGGTATAAGAGCCTCGCCATTAACCTAGTCTAGCTTTGTGTAATGTGTTTACATTTCCGATCGACCAAAATTCCATAACCCGCATTTTGTTTGCATCAGTTTTCTGTTGAAATTTTTTTGGAGTCGAAATTTTTTTCAGGTTACAGAAAAGTGATGTACTGGAAAATATAAGGCTACTGTGGAAATTCTACAGAGTAATTCCATAGTGGGAGCGCGGAACCGCGGCCAAACCCCACTTTGGGCCGCGTTTCCGCCGCACTATGATCAGATCACTGTGTCAATTTTCTTCAGTTACTTTCTGGGCTAATAATAGGGGTTTTGGAATATTAATTTTTGGCCCAGAATTTCTTGATGTGCTACAGTAGTACTTGGGGCCCACTTCTTAAAATTTGATCGATCGGATATTTAAAACACATTATTTCACAGTATTTACATTATATCTGCGACCGTGAATGTCCCTTGATCGGTAAATCCTGTCTAACTGCTATAGCCCGGTTAGACGGATTTGCGAACGTGACTTTCACGTTGATGTTCTTTGTATTGCTGTGATGTTGCGGATCGGTCGTGGGGGATAGCCTGGATGCAATGCTAGTACAGTTTTTGTTGTATTATGTACATTTGATATTGCGGGGCGAGCGTCCGACATGTGGACTGCCGTCACTGCCTGATTGTATTATTATTTTGGGGCACGACCAGGTTGCGGTCGTTGTACCCATTGTATGTATATTTTACTTTCTGTACTAGGATTGCCCCGCGGAGGGGTGCACGGATAGCCGGGTTCTAGAGGGCAACGAGCCCGCATCTTATGGCATTGGGACGGAGGGGGCTTCACTCTAGAATTGGCAGGCTATTCGCCGCACTCGTAGGGGGTACAGGTTGACCCAGGAGGGGTGCCCAAGTTACCGGATTCCGTGAAGTGCTGGGTGGTCCATTCACGGAGCTGAAGGGGGCTGCCTCGCTTCAGGTTTTGGCGGGTGACTTGCCGTGCCCGTAGGAGTTTAGGCTTTCATTGCACAGGCTATCCACACGACCAGGGGAACGTCGGGTTTCAGCGGCTCTTTGAAACCCGGGGATCCCAGATATCTGTATTGTTCTTTGATGCTGTACATTTCTGTGATGTTGCATTTTATCACGCCTTGAGCGAATATAATATATTGGAATATATATTAGTAGATGTTGTATATGTTTTGCATCCGCGCTAGTCCAGTCCCCTCTCTGTCGTTAGTTAGCTAACCTAATGGGTAATGACGAGACCCAGTGGCGAATGCGGATGGCATATACGTACGTCATATTATTTTCGTTCTTTGTGGTGTGATCAATTGATGGGACTGCGTTGATTCGGATCAATGCAAGTTAAAAACAAACGTAATCTGATGTTGTTGGAACACTTTTCAAACAGCTGTTATTGCAAGGACGTTCACTTTTGTTTTGCATCGTGGTATTCAGTTGGAATATCCTGCTCCTCAGTCGACGAGGTAAGGGCCGAGATCCCTTCACCGGGAGTGACCCCTTGGACAAAAGTTTGCGTCAGGGCAATAACTTCACTATAGCCGATTACTTTTGCTTTGCATCGTGGTATTTAGTTGGAATATCCTGCACCTCATTCTACGGGGAAAGAGGCGAGATCCCTTCACCGGGAGTGACCTCTTTAGCAAAGGTTTTCGTCACTATATTTTTATAAATCTATCAGTTCCTTCAACGATATCAAGTTCACTACGTTAATGGTTTTCGCCAGAAACCATTCGTAGCCCTCCATCATTTCAGTTAAATATTCGGTAGTATTCAAGCTATGTATTTTGACCTCACGCTAAGGCATAGTGTTTGGTAGCTGTCGGGTATTTATCTGTTGCATAGATAGATGTGTTGGTTTGGGACAGTCATACTACTATTTTGGCCTACGTCAAGGGTATGTACGGGTGGATTCAAATTAACCTGGATAATGATGGGTAAAACTTGACATGTGACTTATGATATTTTGACCTCACGCCAAGGTCATAAGAGCATGGGGTAAAATCACATCGGGAGTTTCAAAAGAACTGAAACTTGCCAGATATGCGCATACCTTCTGGAGTGTGATAACGTGAGCGGATTCCGTCACGTTATCATGCGGTGATAGTTGGATCCCGATTCCCACTGATGAGTTGGTTTACTCCTCGGGTGACCCCGACTAATTATTCTTTCAGGTTTGGAGGAGAATTTGAGGTGACAGTGGGAGGTTTCCAGATTAGATAAATTGGTAACCATTCTGATCTAGGTTAGAGTGCACGCTGAGTGTTTCTTTTCTCTCTCTCTCTGGCAGCGACCATTGACCCGACCCTAAGACTATGACTCAGAGACCAAGTTGACCGAACCTTCTTAAGCACTGGCTTTTGGATTGTCAGAGTTGCGAACCTCATTGCCACTCCTACTTTTACCTATTTCTCCAGGACATCCCGTATTACTACGTACGTCCATTTCCATTGGACAAAACCATCGTATGGTTATATACGAACTCGAAGGAATTCGAGGATGGTTTCAGGTTCTGGAGGAAACGGATAGGACTATTCAGTTGCCTTTTCCTTTTACCTTCTCTCAGGTTGTGAGTACCCCTTAGATTAGGGGATAGTACACCTATTACGCAAATTGGATAGTCTTCTTCCGAACCTTAGGCTGGTGCTGAACGGTAGGGAATGAGGAAAACCAATTAGCCTAAACGGTGTACAGAAGGTATTAAGTTAAGACAAAGCAAGGGATTAGTAAGAGGGCAAAGTAAATTGCGACTGCTATTCACGACCAAACCAAGTATTCCATTACCACTCCCACTTTACCTTTGTATTTCTCCAGAACACTCCGTATCACTACGAAGATCCACAGTTTATTGGATACTCCATCGTATGGTTATATACGAACTCGAAAAGAACTTGTTCCAGTTCGGTGATGGATTCTGGTTCAGGAGAAATAGGAATAAGGTTTATTCAGGTATCTTTTGTCTTCACCTTCTCTCGCATTGCGAGTGCTCCTAGGATTAGGACAGTACACCTATTATGCTTATTGGATAGTCTTCTTCCAAACCATAGGCTGGTGCCGAACGGTAGGGAAGGAAGAAAACCATTTGGCCTAAGGGGTGTGCAGAAGGTAATGACTAAAGACATATAAAGGGATTTGGAGAGGTGGAAAGAATTACACGGTTACAGTCGTGAATCTGGAAGAGGCATTACTAGGAATACCGGGATACCCCATCGAAACATTTCGATGTTTCAGTTTCACTGTGTACTGTTAAAGGAAAACTGATTTCCCAATTAGTCCTTACTCCAGGGTATGTATTTACCAGGTACGATTCTCACATCTGTATGGTTTTACAGATGATGAGTGGGAGTAAGTTATTGGGAATTGGGTGATCATCCTCATTATATCGGGATTCGTTGTAATCGGTGATATTTGAGGAAATCACCTGGACTGTTTGCCGGTCGGCAAATATTTGGTTTTGAATATCCGCTGTCATGCACCAATTTCAAATTGATATATCTGTACGTCTATTTTCATAGAGTGAGATATACTTTTTTGAAATTATGTCTACGACATTTACCTATATCAGTTGATGGTTAGGTAAGGAGCATTAAACAGCGGTGTAATTCTTCTTAACCATAAGTACAGTTTTCAACCTACGACACACAGGGAGTGAGTTATTAGACTCAAGGGACTTATACAGAGTATTGTATGTTGTCCAGGGTCCATCAGGATAGAGGGGTTGGTCCTCATACTATATTCGGTTTACTCATGACTTCTCTAGTTTTTAGACAGGTGTTTCGTGGAAACACAGGGTCCGAATTTGGAGAAGTTATAGGTATTTGAATAGAGTAGAGAACCAGGTGTAGCAAGTATCAGGATTCTTCAAAGTGATCGAAGATGTAGATACTTGTCAATGGTATTCCGTTAATAGTAATGATTTAGAGAACTTGCTTCTCTTTCAGGTTACTCATAATTGGAAGCATTCCTAAGTTGAGTAACGCTGATCGACCTCTCTCCATTTAGTTGACATGCACTGGAGATAGCTGCATGATTTGAATCTGCTTCAATTAAATCAGTGCCTCTGGTTCTATATTGGATATAGAACAGTTCATATCTTAACGTTGTTAAGGTACAGGGAGTTGTCCGGTTTATGATTAAAACCAGACACTGGACAACTCAAGGCACGTTTCTATAATGGTTGTTTGTGGGTTGACCCAGGCTTTGACGAGGGTTGACTTTCTACCATCTGGAAGATCAATAGTGATATTGTTCTGAACTCGCCACAGTTTTAAATAAAATGGATTTTTCAGAAAACAGTAGTGGGAGTATGGTATACTGGAAGTGATTCCAGAACCGCAAACGATTACTGAAGATTTGATAGGAACCTAAAGATACAATCTGGATTGACATTCCATTGGCCACTCCGCAGATACAGTGGGTAACCTCAGGCACCCGAGAGGTACTTCGTTATGCTCAAGGACGGTGACAGGGAAGTTCTAGTTTACCCACACTTGCCATTGCTGTTGTTTCAGACTGTGAGACCCGGCAGGAGGATGAGTATAGCGTCTTTCTAAACTTGCTTTAGAAGTGTACGTTTATATGACTCTGCCAGAGAGTTGTCGTAGTCAGTGGGAGCAGCGGAAGCATTGGTGGACAGGTGGCTTATGTCTATTTATAGACTAAAGAAGATATAGCGGAGATAGATCATCAATTTCTGATGTGACAGTCATAGGTTTGACTTCATCAGAATAGGGGATTGATCTGTTAAGAAGGTAGTAGGGTGTGATTTCCTGGTATTTGGATGACATGCACAGAGTAGGATGTGATATTCCTATACTACGATCGGTTATATTTTGGTCGTCACACAGTGTTTTCTCCACATGGGACTTGGATATTATATCAGGCATACTGGTTACTGGATCTATGGTTTTAGATCTAGATTTGGGTAGTTTCCCAATCAGGGTACTTAGACAGCATTCTAAGAGTATTTAGAATGGACGACTCCTGGCACGGTAGTGTACCTGCAGGTGATGGAGTCACCCTCTCTAAAGGTGTCTTACAGACTAAAGGGGAGAGGGATGTGCATGATTGGCAGATCACTTGCTCAAGCAATTGAGTCAATCATGAGATGTCAAGTACCACACCAGATGTTGTTCTTGCACTAGATGCAATAAGTTGACATTAAACCAATCTTGGAGAAACAGTCGGAAGCAGTTTTAGAAAATAAGTGGATGTTCTAGGGATATGATAACGATAGCCTCATTCGGGAGACAGTTATCATTCCAGGGTTCCAAGGTGACCTGGACGATAAGGAGGTTGTCAGAGTTATAGTTTTTCCTTCTGACGAGGGGCAGTATTTTGGACAGGTGATCCAAGGCAATACTGAGGGAGGCATGGCGCAGGATACTGATTAAGTTCAGTTGACGATACAGTCTAAGAAGTTTGGATTTGGAGTTCATTTATGAGCTAAATCCCATCAGACATCCAGACACATTCTAAGATAGGTATTGCTCATTTTCGGGAGATGGCATTCTCTGCGAACTTGAGATTTAGAGAGACATAGAAAGAAACATCAAGGCGGATCCACTCACTGAGGCTATTCCTCGAATGCAATAGTTTCGCAAACGAGTTTTGTGAGACTGACTGGTAGAGGAGTTAGGTGTTCGGTATCACACGGGCTGTGAGTATGCGACATCGCAATAATTAGCCTTGAGTGCAAGTGGGAGATTGTTGGAGATAGTGCCCTCAGAGTCAATTATTGGATCACAGGCACGTGATTGCAATGATTGAGGGAGGACCTATCCCGGTAGGACAGTCTTACTCGAGATGATAGTATGCTATCTGGTTTATCTTTATCATCGTGTACTGCTTAGGTGACCTGACAGGTCACTATTACACGTTGATAGAGCCCTAAGGATTCTTACTTGACCACCAGCAGTATGAGGGTGATCATATAAGTGGGAGCTGGAGGTCTATAAGAACATCCTTAAAAGGTCCCTAGTCGTGGGAGATTCGAGACAGGGCATCGTTTCTCCAGAGTAGACTAGTGTATACAGTCGAGACTCCGACGAGGGGCGGTGGCCGGTCTCACAAGCCATTGGTGTCAGTTAGATCACCTAAGATGTATACAGGTGCTAATTGGGTTATGAGTACACCGGACAGGACTCGCCGGGAACATGCTAGTTGGTCATATACCAGACGTCACATGGCAGTTCCCTGGTGACATGTGTACAGGTTAGTTCATCGACCCGGGGATCGTCATTTGTCTCGTGTGAGTTCCCACTGTACTTTGATTACTACCCTACCACGCTCAAAGGAGACGTGCAAACAGGTTTTAGTTGGGTACAGTCCCGAGCCACATGGAGGCAGTGAGCGTATCTTCAGGGGTTCGTCTCTCCCGGTATTAGGGGTGAGGTCGCGCTGTGTCTAGGAGAGCCATTACATGAAGCCCTCGGCCGAGGCAGGAGATTTACTGGTAGGTATTCCAGTAGTATCTCAGGGTGTTCTGGGCTACGCTCCGACACGACTTGTACCGCTTTTGGGGGTCTGACTTTTACCAACCCCCTAGGCCCGCCATGCGATGCTCATAGACGAACGGACCGTACTGTACGGATACTGTCACTGACAGGCTCAGTAGGGTGTCAGGCTGAGTTCGCTCACAGACGTCCCTTTTGGTCAATACCTGGTAGCCCGTTACGTATTGGCTTATACCTCTGACGTGCTAGTGGTTAAATCCACAACAAAGGTGTTGACGAGTCTTTAGAGTCCCCCACATTCAGTTACTCAAGCTTTCGGGCGAAAAGCTGTAGAGGCCGTATGGAGATATGGCAAGGTCCAATCAGATACGTGCGGTATTGTACGGATCAGGATCGGACAGTTCGTACTAGAGGCCGTATGGATATATGGCAGGGTTCGATCAGATACGTGAGGTATTGCATGGATCAGGATCGGACGGATATTACTAGACGGTTTTGGTTTAAGCCAGATCCTAGTATAGTACAGTGTAGACTTTGTCTCATTGCATTTGTATTTCGGTTGGAATACAAATGCGGGTGTGTATGCACAGTAGCGGGGTTTTCCTGTAATTTATTACGGGACCAGTTTTCTGGAGTTGCCAGTTTGCTTTCCGTTTCGGCCATATTTCTTTGTATCTTTCAATGGCCGAAGATTGGTGGAGGAGGGCTTATTTGCATTTGTGCAAATAAGCATTTGTGGAGGGAGTCTTTTACATTTTGTTGTATCATGATACTTGCACCATCATTGCTTGACTTTCTTGACTTCATAACCTCATCATGGCTTGACTTTTGTATGATGATGGAGGGACATGATGATAGGATTGAGTGTTGGATTTACTTGTGATCATTTCTTGTTATCATTGTAACCTTCTCTCTCTTTCTTGTATGATGGGGGCTTGTTCTTTTTGATTGCCTCACTCTCATTCTCTCCACCAATATATATGCATGGCCGGCCACATGAGGAGGGGTCTGTCCAAACATTTTGGTGGGGGGGTTTGGTTCATTTCATGTTGTAAAATCCCTACAACTCCATCTCCAAAAGCTTATCTTATTATCCTCCACCAATGGCACCTCCATAAACCCCAAATGAGACACAAGCCTCTACACTATATTCTACAGCAAACCTTGGGCACGTCGACTAGCCAGCTTCATGCCCGAGTTGCCTCGGTATTGAGGTGGAGAGCCCGTAAAAGATGTAGGCGATGTGGTGCACTTCCGGCGACGAGGTGGAGACAGGACATTCCGCGGGAGATCGGGACGACGACGAGAAGACCGGAGGACTTGGATCAGTCGGTATATCTCTCTTCCCCATCTTGTTGTTAGCTAGGACTAGTTAATGGTTCGATCTGGGTTTTAGTGCGCGGTGGTGCCGGTTTGCTAGTTCGCAAAATTAAAGTTTATCACCGCTTCCGCTTTTGGCCTTGGGATGGAGGCCGAGGCGCCGCCGGGCACTTATAGTCGTTAGCTAGTTTTTGTTGCGAAACCCTAGAATATGATACACGCACAAACACACACGCATACATTTTACTTACTTATGCGTATATGGGGATATATATATACATATATACATATATGTATGGGAGTATGTATATATATATGTGTGTGTGTGTATGTATGTATACATATACATGAATGATGAGGATAGTATATTGTATTTGGAGATGAGTCGATATGATTGGACATGATGCCACGAGATCGGTGATGTGACTTGGTTCGTATTATGAGATACGACTTGATATTTTAGCGGGTCTATTGGCGATGTGTTTTCATACACACGCATATATATATATATATATATATATATATATATATTGATGGTATCAGAATTTACTAGACTTTAGATCAATTCTCCTAATTCAGGATATGATGATAAGGATTCTAGATGAATAATAAGATAAATGTGATATTCGACGCGTACCCAGATTTTGGATGCCGTATGATGGATTTACCGTACAAGATATAATTATGATGATTGATCCACACTCGTGACTCGAGGGTGTCATATATATATATATATACATACATATATATATATACACATATATATATATATATATATATTGTATCGTATGTGATACTATAGAGGCGGGATCACCGACTACTAGATATATTTATCGACTCAGATTTAGGTGGTTTTCCTTACCCCTTTCGACTAGTCTGTTAGTTTTGTCCTGTAGTTTACTTGTAAATGTTAGACTAGACTTGAGTCATACCTATTTCAAACTAACGAATCGTGAGTATTTTAAAGACAGGCCAACGGATTCTACGGATATCTTAAAGGACGTACATTTTCTTAACAACGCCGTAACCCTTATTTTCTAAACACCACGATTCGTATTATTTCAAATGTCAAAACTGTATGACTCATATATAAGTGTATATTCATATATGTTGCATTATTATTCATGTTCCGCATATTCTTGCTATTCGTATCGCATTGCATGCTTATTTGTGTTTTCATTAACTATTATTGAAACCATGCTGTTAGGACACCAACACCATTACTAATGATGCGTATGCTCCACGTACACCTGCTTGCCGGCTCACACACATCATCATCGGTAATTGCTATGTCACGTACACATTAGAAAACACTATTTCATTGACATAGCTTGTTAGCTGATAGTTCCAATATGTTGTTGCTTCCATATGCTAGCTTAATTATTGCATTTCTTGCTTGATATCCGAGGCATTCATTCATTTATTGTCATGCAATATTATGGAACTTATTACCGGTATTTCATTGTTTATTTACCCTTGAGAATGGGATTTCAGATTTCCATGAGATTTCTGGATTTGGAGAAACCGCAAAGATTTTATAAACTTATTATCTTTTTAAAAGATAGAAAATTGCGGTTTTCTCATGATGTGATTTGAGAGGAGTCCACCATGAGTTTTCTCGACACTTGAGCGATATCATACACCCGATTCGAGGAGGGGGAGGAACCGTTTGTGGGTGCATGGTGGACTCGGTACGGTACCCCGGGGCAAGATGGTTGCAGATGATGGCGTTGAGCCTGGCAGGGGAGCACTACCGACCGGTGATTTTATTCTGACTCGACGGATATACGGAGGATACCGATCGGAGTATAGGCCAGTCCAGATTACCGGAGCTTGAGGTTTTGAGATTTGATGATATGGGCCAGTCCTGATAGCCGGAGCCATAGATATTGAGATTTGAGGATACAGGCCAGTCCGGATTGCCGGAGCCTGAGATATTGGGATATATGTTTTGTGTCGATGCTTGATACTGATTCTTTATTGATTTCATTGATAATACCTCGATATATATATATATATATGTATATATATATATATATGTTAGTGTATATGCCCTAGGGGCCATTATTGTATCATACTTGCTTGTATATTACTTAATGGAAGCTTGGGATATTCACAGTTATATTAACAGTCTTGCTAAACATGGTAGTATGCTACTTGGTTTATATCTATCTTAATATGTGTGTACGTATGGATAGAGCCCTTAGGATCTTGCCTGACTACCAGCGTTGTGATGACAGTCACACTAGTGGAGGCTGGGTAGTCTATAAGTACATCCTTTTTCAGGTCCCTAGTCGTAGGATTATCGAGACAAGGCATCGACACTCCGGAGTAGACTAGTGTGTACGCTTCTCATCCCAGTTGGGGAGATGGTCTGTCCTCACAGCCATCAGTACGTTGTACTGGAGATAGTATACAGGTGCTCGTTGGGTTACGAGTAAACCGGACAGGACTCGCAGGGAACTGTCGGTTGGTATTATACCCGTCGTCAGTTAACAGTTCCCAGGTGACATGAGTGCAGCATAGTCCGCAGACTTGACACTGCTGCTTCGCTTCGCGTGTGTTCCCACTGTTCTTAGATTGCTACCCTACGACGGCTCAAAGGAGTCATGCAAACAGGTAGCAGTTGGGTGCAGTCCCGAAGCACTTGGAGGCAGTGGTGGTTAAACAGGATTCGTCTCTCCCAGTATTGGGAGTTGATATCGCGCTGTGTCTAGAGAGCCATTATGCAAAGTACCTGGTCAGGGCAAGCGAGATTTACTGGTAGGTTTTCCAGTAGCTTCTCAAGGTGTAATGGGCTTCACTCCGACATGACTTATACCGCTTTTAGGGGACTGACGCTTGCCGCCCCCTATGCCCGATATGCGATAGTCCTAGAAGAATAGACCGGACTATACGAAGATTGTCACATCAGGCTCAATAGAAGTTCGGATGGGTTTCCTCATCGGCCTTCTTATCGACATCTACCTGGGGACCGTTATGTATAGATAGTGCCGCTTGCGGTCTGTGGTTCAACCTACTGCCAGCGTAGTAGTCGAGTCTTTAGAGTCCCACATAGAGAGTTTCCCTGCTTCGGGCGAAACGATATAGAGGTCATATGGTTTTACGACAGGGTTCGGACACATACGTGTTTTTACGCACATACGATGTTCGGACAGTTTATACTAGCAGGCTTTGGTTTAAGCCAGATTCTAGTATTGGATTATTAGATTTATACAGTCAAAGTATTTCTGTGTTTTCACGGATGGGAGGGGCATTCTCGTAATTAGTCGAGAAGCTTATAGAAGATTGATGAGTTGGAGGCTAAGGTGGTATTTGCATTTATTGGTTTAATGACTCATGGTGTGATTCATCCATAGGAGTTAATGATGCATTTATGGCTTAATGACTCATGGGATGAATTACATAAAGTGAGTTAATGAAGCATGATGATATTTTTATTTGTTATTCATTTAATAAATATCTTATGCTTCATATATTCATAATGAGATATTTTTCCAAGATGATTCTCACTCTCACCTTCTCTCTCCTCTAGCTCTCTCTCTTCAAACCCTAACCCTAATCCTCTCATGTGTTGAGATCCTAAGATTAGTAAGACTCATAGATCACTAATCATATTCTATATCCTATAGGTTGCTTTGATTAGCACTCTTAGTTACCTAGTTACCTCAAGTGTGAGGTTAAGCTTGGAGAAGTAGCTCTCGGGTGGATCTTTTATCACAAAGAGGAGGCCGACGAGGAGGTGGTCAACGAGAACAAGAAGGACTTGATTCATTAGGTATAATCTTCTTCCATAGTAACTAATCCCTCCTATGTTGTTGTTAGTTAGGATTTAGCAAAGATCCGTAAAGTTAGTCGATATTAGTTTAAACAAAAAGATTGTTTTACCTATTCCGCCTCCCCGCATCATATGGGGTGTCTAACGTCGACTTACAGTGGTATCATAGCCTCGCTAAACCATAACTAACTTGTTAGCAAAGTCGTTAGAAATTCGATCGCGAAACGAACCGGAAAAAACATCATTTTCACATAGTTTCTGTCGTTTTTAAAATGGGGGTCTAAAATTTTTTCACGGACCCGTAAAAATACAAGCAGGGAATTATAAGATTACTGGAGAAATTTGGGTTCCTAACTCAGCCAAACCGCCGCGGAACCGCGGCCGATCCAAAGCGATCCGTCGCGGATCAGCGGCCTAGTTGGAGCCGAGTCAGCCCAAAATTCCCCAGTAACTCTTCTGTGTTAATTTTCTATTTTCTGGGATGTTCTGTTTCTGCTCAGGTTTAAGGTGCACAGTGAAGTATTTGGAGTAGAATCATTTGTGTTTGTTTGATCGAAATTCTACGATATTTAGCTAATTTGATTATATCTGTGATTTGTTTAATGTGTTCGTAAACCTCCCCTAACTGCTAGTATGTCGGTTAGCAGGGGGTTGCACATTTCTGTAATGGTTTTTACTGTTTGTGTTTGTGGACTTGTTGGATTGTCGTGAATGGATAGCCGGGGATGTGAGACGAGTGTTTCTTTCATTCAAATGTAATTTGTAAATTGTTGTAATATTCTTTTGCGGGGCACATCCGGGCTGAGGTTGTAGCCACCGTTGTATTATTTCATTTACTGATTTTTGCTCCTAGGATAGACCCAAGGTGGGGTGCACAAACTACCGGGTACTTTGAAGTGTTTAATGGCCTACTCACGTTGTTGAGGGAGACCGCTTCACTTCGGGTACTTGGCGGGTAGTTTGCCGTACCCGTAGGGGTCTAGGGTGGGGTTTTGGCTATTCATCACGACTGTGTAATCCGTCTTTCTTTGCAGGCTCAAAAGGAATGCGGATTCGTAGAAAATCCAATATGTTCATCTGTGATCTGGAATGCCTATTATTGCGTCTGACGAATGTACAATATTTATATATGATAGCTATTAGACGTCACTTATGTTTTACACCAGCGCTAGCCCAGCCCCCGCTCTGTCGTTAGTTAAGTAACCTAACGGGTGAATGACGGGACCCAGTGGCGAATGCGGATGGCATAAGAGGACGTTATATTTTCGTTTTTTTCTGCAATGATAGGTTAATTGGTGGGACGCATTATATTAAGGCAAAGAAAATAAACCAAAGTTGAATCGTTGGAACAGTTTAAAAGAAACCACTCGGTTATTTTAAAACAGAGGATAATTTTTAAAATTGCGGAGCTTTAACCTCTCCTTTTAAAAGCTATCAGGTTCCTTCGATCATATCAAGTTCACTAAGTTCACGGTTTCGCCAAAACCATTCGTAGCCCTCCGTCATTTCATTTGGGTATTCAATAGTATTCAAGCTATGTATTTTGACCAACGCCAAGGCATAGTGTTTGGTAGCTGCTGGGTATTCATTTGTTGCATAGATAGATGGGTTAGTTTGGGACAGTCGTATTATCATTTGGCCAACGTCAGGGGTATGTACGGATGGGTTTAAAGTAACAAGATAATGATGGGTAGAACTTGACATGTGACTTATGACATTTTGACCAACGCCAAGGCCATAAGAGCATGGGGCAGAAATTTATATCGGGAATTTCTAAAGAAACTGAAATTTGCAAAGAGATGCATACCATTTGGAGTGTGATTGTTAGTGTATATGCCCTAGAGGCCATTACTGTATCATACTAGTTTGTATATTACTTAATGGAAGCTTGGGATATTCACCTTGTATATACAATCTTGCTCAAAATAGTAGTATGCTACTTGGTTTGTTTCTACTTCAATGTGTACATGTGTTTATTTTATTATATCACCTATACGCATTAGTGGAGCCCTTAGGATCTTTGCTTGATTACCAGCGTTGTGATGGCAGTCACACTAGTGGGGCTGGGTAATCTATAAGCACATCCTTATGCAGGTCCCTAGTCGCAGGACTATCGAGACTGGGCATCGATACTCCGGAGTAGACTAGCGCATGCGCTTCTCATCCCAGTGTGGGAGACGGTCTGTCGCACAGCCGTCAGTACGTCGTACTGGAGATAGTATGCGGGTGCTCATTGGGTTATGAGTACACTGGACAGGACTCGTCGGGAACTGACCGGTTGGTATTATACCTATCGTCAGTTATCAGTTCCCAGGTGACATGAGTACAGCTTAGTCCGCTGACTTGACACTGTCACTTCGCCTCGAGTGTGTTCTCACTGTACTTTGATTACTACCCTACCACGGCTCAAAGGAGTCGTGCAAACAGGTAGTAGTTGGGTGCAGTCCCAAAGCATTTGGAGGCAGTGACGGTTAGACAGGATTCGTCTCTCCCGGTATTGGGGGTTGACATCGCGCTGTGTCTAGGAGAGCCATTACACGAGTAGTCCCTGGCCAGGGCAAGCGGGATATACTGGTAGGCTTCCAGTGTTATCTCAGGGTGTATTGGGCTTCACTCCGACACGACTTGTACCGCTATTAGGGGACTGACGTTTACCGCCCCCCTAGGCCCTCCATGCGATGTATCAGACGAACAGACCGGACTGTACGGAGAATGTCACATTCAGGCTCAGTAGGAGTTCAGATGGGTTTCACCTCGTCAGTCTTCTTGTCGGCATCTACCTGGGGACCGTTACGCACAGCTAGTGCCGCTTGCGGTCTGTGGTTAAACCCACTGCCAGCGTAGTGTCGAGTCTTTAGAGTCCCACACAGAAAGCTATTCGCCTTTAGGCAAAAGAGTAGAGGTCGCATGGTTTTGCGACAGGTCGCATGGTTTTGCGACAGGTCGCATGGTTTTGCGACAGGGTTCGGTCACATCCGTGCACTTATGCACGTACAGTGTCCGGACAGTTAACACTAGCGGGCTTTGGTTTAAGCCAGTTCCTAGTGTACCTTTTGGGATTGGTTTTATCCAGTATGTATTCGTGTTCCTCGGAACGTGAATGCGGGTGTGTATGCACAGTCGACGGAGAGACAGAGGAAGAGGATTCTCATTAGGGTTGTTGACCGTTGACTGTTGACTATTGACTTTTTGCTCAACCCTAATGAGAATATGATATATGTTTAACAATAATATTAATTAAGTATTTTGGTGACATGGTTGTTGAGGGGTTGACTTTGTTGACTTGTTGACTTTGTTGACCGGTTGACTAGGTTGGACTAGTTGACCATCATGATGACAATGGCTATCATTTCATGGCAAAGACTTTTCACTTGCTTGTTCTCTTGTGCAATATGAGTGCATGAAATGATATAGCCATTTTGACTTAAACCATTTACACAATACTTGATTACTATTTTTGTGATGATGGTTTTGGATTATGAGAGCCAAGAGAGAAAAGTCTTTCTCATTCTATCATTTTCATTCTCTCTCTTGTGTTCTTGAGCTCTCATATCCTTCCTCTTGCTCTCCCTCTCTTTAGTCTATGGTTCACTTGTCTCATGTGTTGAGAACCAAGAACCATAGAGAAAATCCCAACACACTCTCCTCTACTCACTCTAGTTCACAAGATCTAGCAATCCGAGTGAACTAGTTTCTTCAAAGACCGAAGAAGAAGCCAAAGGTAGAAGCTTTCAGGTGGATCGATCTTCGGCGCAAGGAGACGACGGGGTGAAGCCGATCCGGACAACCATCGAGGCTTGAAGACGAAGGAGTTCAAGAAAGAAAGGTATAACCCCCTAACCGAGTAGTTAACAATTCTTAGTTAGGTTGTTAGTTAGATGTTTAACAAAGATCCGGTTTTGAGTCCATGTTACCACCTCTAAGAAAACTGTTTTTCACCAAATTCCGCATGCCCGAAAGTACCGGGAGAGGTAGCATGGACTTACAGGGGTATCAGAGCCTAGTTAAACTCTATCTAACATGTTAGAATAGTAGCTAGAAATTCGATCGGAGAAAAAGTCCCGAAATAAACCCGAAATTCAAACTTTCTGTCGATTTTCAAAGTGCTGCAAAAATTATTTGAGATATACCAAAAATCGACTCAGGGTTTTTAGAAGAAACTGCAAAAATTCGACCCACTGAATCGATCATTGCACCGCGTTTCCACGGCGGGAGCTTGCTCCTGCCGCGGAACCGCGGCCGAGTTGACTCGGTCGTGGGGTTTTATTTTTGCAGTTTGTTCATAGGGGTATTTTGGGATTTTTGGAATATGTATTTTCTGCCCAGATTTTCCAGAACGAAAATTTTGTATTTGGGGCCTGAAAATCCGTATTTTTGATCGAACTTCTAAAAGACTTAAGCTGACGGGTTTTTCTGTGATGTGATATTTGTATTGAACGTCTGCTAATCGCTATATGTCGATTAGTGGGGGTTATACAAATCTGTGATCTGTAATGTTATTGGAATGTGTATATGAATTCATTGGATTGTCGCGGGTGAATAGCCGAGGGTTGTGAGACGAGAGTTTTCTTTTCTTTCAATTCATGTAAATTTGTAAATTGATGTAATTATTATTTGTATGGCCGCACAACCGGGTCGGAGTTGTAGCCGTCATTGTATAATTTCTTTTTACTGTTTTTGCTCCTAGGATAGACCCATGGAGGGGGTGCACAAACTACCGGGTATGCCGAAGTGCCGAGTGGCCTACTCACGGAGTTGAGAGAGGTTGCTTCGCTTCGGGTACTTGGCGGGTAGTTTGCCGCACCCGTAGGGGCCTTGGGTGGGGTATTGGCTATTCACCGCGACCGTGTAATCTGCTTTTCGTTACAGACTCGTACGAATTGCGGATTCCTAGTATATCCAATGTGTTCATCTGTGATCTGAAATGGTTATCATTGCAGTATATCTATATATGATATTATTTAGGCGTTGCTTATGTTTTACAGCCGCGCAAGCCCAGCCCCCGCTCTGTCGTTAGTTAAGTAACCTAAAGTGTAATGACGGGGCCCCGTGGCGAATGCGAATGGCATAAGCGTACGTCATATTTTGGTTGTTTTCTGCAATGGTAGGATTAAATGATGGGACACATTAAAAGAACTAATGCAAGAATATCACGCATTAAAAGAACTAATGCAAGAAAATAAACCAAGTTAAAATCGTTGGAACACTTTCGGAAAACCACTCGGTTCTTTTCAAAACTAACTTTTAAATGCGGAGCTTGAGCCACTCCTTTTAAAAGCTATCTCGTTCCATCGATTATATCAAGTTCACTACGTTCACGGTTTTGCCAAAACCATTCGTAGCCCTCCGTCGTTTCACATGAATAGTCAATAGTCATCAAGCTGTGTATGTTGGCCAAAGTCAAGGCATAGTGATTGGTAGCTATTGGGTATTCATGTGTTGCATAGATAGATGCGTTGGTTTGGGACAGTCGTACTGCCATTTTGGCCAAAGTCAAGGGTAGGTACGGATGGATCCAAATTAACCTGGAGAATGACGGGTAGAACTTGACATGTGACTTATGATATTTTGGTCAAAGTCAAGGTCATAAGAGCATGGGGCAAAAATCCACATCGGGAGTTTCAAAAGAACTGAAACTTGCTTGTGTTGCATACCATTTGGAGTGTGATGATTCTGGTAGGATTCCTTCAGTTTCGTCACGCGATGATATTTGGATCCCGATCCTACTGTGAGTATATGCTACTCCTCGGGAAATTTCTCACTTAACAATCAATGTTATAAACCAAGTAGGTGTCTAGAAAGGTGTTAGCGGGGCTACGCCCCCAGGGAAAAGAGGTTATTTAATTAAGGAACTTCGCGAAAGCGTTGGAAAACCTCCCTCGAAGTACCGACACTGGCCTGGCTGAACGGTTAAGCAAGTATTGTACGGTGAGATTGATCCTGACTAATTCTTCCTTTTTGGTTTAAGGAGGGATTCGAGAAACAGTGGGATCCATCCTGTTTAGACAAACTAAAAACCATTCTAAACTTGCAAGAGTATCATGCTGAGTGTTTCTTCTCTCTCCTAATTGCAGCGACCAATCGACAAGACTGGACTTAAGTTACTCCTAGATAAAAACATACTGACAGGGCCAAACTACAAAGATTGGCTCAGGAATGTCAAGATGGCAATCACTTACGACAAGCTGGGGTATCTACTTACCACCAAAGCTCCCCCTGTCCCAGGTCCCAAAACCAGCGTCGCGGATAAGGAAATCCGTAAGACCTGGGAATTAGACTGCGCGAAGGCCAAGTGCCTCGTGCTTGCCTCTATGGACAATGAACATCAGAGGAGGCACGAGAATATGGACCTGGAATCCATATTTCTTCATACAAAAGAACTTTATAGAGAGAAATCTCGTATCGCAAGATACGAAGTGTCGAAGAAGTTATTTTCGGCAAGATTGGCCGTCGGATCATCGGTAGCGGAACACGTGCTTAAGATGATTGGCTACATTGAGAAGCTCGCGGACCTTGGGACCACGTTGGAGAATGAGCTCTACACGGACTTGATTCTCCAGTCCCTTCCTTCCACTTACGCCCAGTTCATACTGAACTTCAACTTACAAGAAAAGGAAGTTGAACTTTCAGAACTCCTCAACATGCTGAGGAGCGTAGAGGGCACCCTACAAAAAGGTAGGGAAACATCCACTTTGTTTGTAGGAGGATCTTCTTCTTCTAGGTCCAAGGCGAAAGCCAAGGGAAAGAAGAAGAAAACCCCCGCCAAACCAAGGGGCGGTGTTAGTAAAGTGGATACGAAGGGAAAGGCAAAAGCAACAAAGAAAGTGGGAAAGCTTGTGGATAAGGAAGAATGCTTCTATTGTCATAAGAAGGGACACTGGAAAAATGATTGCAGGGCTTGGAAAGCCAGGACACAGGAATTGAAGCAGGTTGCAGCTTCAGCTTCAGGTGTGTATGTTATTGAAAACTGTCTTTCAATAAACTCTACTTCCTGGGTATTGGATACCGGATCAGGATCTCATATCTGTAATTCTTTGCAGGCGTTGACAAACCGTAGGGTTTTGAAGGCAGGTGACTTGACCCTCAAAGTTGCAAACGGAGCTAGCATGGATGCTAAGGCCGTGGGGGACTATCAGCTGAGGTTGTCAGATGGACACGTTTTGGTTTTGGGTAATTGCTATTTTGTACCCAACGCAACTTGTAATATCATTTCTGTATCTTTGACTTCTAAAGAAGGTTATGAATTTGCGTTTGTAAGTAATGTTGTAAACATTCACCTTAATCAAGTTCTGATTGGGTCAGGTACATTAAGCAATGGTATATACGTATTAAACCATCCACATATTTTCAATGTCCAGAATACACACAAAAGAAAGTCTCCGGAAATCAATCAAACTTTCTTATGGCATTGTAGACTGGGTCACATCAATGAGAGAAGGTTGACGAAGTTACATACAGAAGGATATTTGAATCCGTTCGAATATCAATCGTATGCCACTTGTCAATCCTGTCTCAAAGGAAAGATGACAAAGACTCCGTTTACTGGACACGGAGTAAGGGCAAGCGAGCTCTTGGGACTCGTACACAGCGACGTGTGCGGTCGAATGTCTACACAAGCGCGAAGCGGTTATTCTTACTTCATTACTTTTACGGATGACTTTTCAATGTACGGTTATGTCTTCTTAATGAAACATAAGTCCGAAGCCTTTGGAAAATTCCAGGAATATAAGAATGAAGTAGAAAAACAAACCGGCAAAAGTATCAAGATTCTAAGATCGGATCGAGGTGGAGAATACTTAAGTGCCGAGTTCCTGGACTATTTAAAAGAGAACGGAATTCTCTCTCAGCTTACTCCTCCATACACTCCGCAACATAACGGTGTATCGGAGAGACGGAACCGAACCCTATTGGATATGGTACGGTCCATCATGAGTAACGCTGAGTTACCGCGATCATTCTGGAGGTATGCGCTAGAATCAGCTGCATACCTTTTGAACCGAGTTCCCACTAAGACTGTGTCTACTACACCATATGAGATGTGGTGTGGGAAGAGACCCTATCTTAATCACATTAAGACATGGGGAAGTCCAGCTTTTGTCAAAAAGCAGCATGCGGACAAGCTCGAGGCACGCTCAGTACAGTGCAAGTTCGTGGGATATCCAAAGAACTCCAAGGGATATTTCTTCTATTGTGAAAAGGAACAAAAGGTTTTTGTTTCTCGTCATGCCCACTTTCTAGAACACCAGTTCTTAGAAAAGGAAATTAGTGGGAGCGCAGTAGAACTGGAAGAAATTCCAGAACCACGAGTTATTACTGAAAGCTCAGTGGAACCAGAGGGTTCAAAAGAACAGGACATTCCTACGCAGCTCCGCAGGAGTAGTAGGCAGTCTCATCCGCCCGAGAGATACTACGGTTTTCTCATAGACGGGGATAGAGAGGATTGCATCATAGATTATGATGAGCCTACTAGCTTCCAACAGGCCGTTCAGAGCGTTGACTCAGTAAAACGGCTGGATGCAATGCGGACCGAAATGGAGTCCATGTACACCAACAAAGTATGGACATTGGACATTGCTCCAGACGGGGTAAAACCCGTAGGATGCAAGTGGATCTTCAAAAGGAAGATTGGTGTAGATGGACAGGTTGAGACCTATAAAGCTAGACTTGTTGCAAAGGGTTTCCGTCAAAGGCCTGGCATGGACTATGACGAAACCTTGTCTCCAGTGGCTATGCTGAAATCCATTCGGATCCTTCTTGCCAATGCTGCCTTCCATGATTATGAGATCTGGCTAATGGACGTAAAGACCGCTTTTCTAAATGGAAATTTAGAGGAGTGTGTCTATATGGACCAACCAAAGGGTTTCATTCAGAGTGGGAGCAGCGGAAAGGTGTGAAAGTTGCTTAAGTCCATCTATGGACTAAAGCAGGCATCGCGGAGTTGGAACATCTATTTTGATGAGACGGTCAAGGAATTTGGCTTTATCAAAAATCCAGATGAACCATGCATCTATAGTAGATTTGTAGCGAGAATTGTAGTATTCCTCGTTTTGTACGTGGATGACATTCTCTTAATAGGAAATGACATTCCTATGCTACAATCTGTCAAGGGGTTCTTGTCACACAGGTTCTCCATGAAAGACCTGGGTGATGCCTCATACATCCTGGGGATCCGGATCCATCGTGATAGATCTAAGAGGATATTAGGACTTTCACAGTCCAGGTACATCGACACCATACTGAAGAGATTCAGTATGGAAGATTCCAAGCGCGGTAATCTGCCGGCTTGTCACGGGATCACCCTCTCTAAATAGATGTCTCCCAAGACTGATTTGGAGAGGGATCGCTTGTCTATTATACCCTACGCTTCTGCGGTAGGCTCTATAATGTATGCGATGTTGTGCACCAGACCGGATGTAGCTTATGCACTGAGTGTGGTTAGCCGGTATCAGTCAAACCCTGGGGAGAAACACTGGATAGTGGTAAAGAACATTCTCAAGTACCTGAGAAGGACTAAGGAGATGTTCTTGGTGTATAGCGGAAAAGACCTCCAGATCGAGGCCTTTGCTGACTCCAGCTTCCAGAGTGACAAGGATGATTCCAAGTCCATGTCGGGTTTTGTCTTTACCCTCAATGGAGGGGCGGTGTGTTGGAAGAGTTCCAAACAGGAAACCGTTGCAGACTCGACGATGGAAGCGGAATACATCGCTGCATCTGATGCCGCAAAGGAAGCTGTCTGGATGAGGAAGTTCTTGAAAGAACTTCAGGTGGTTCCGTCCATTGTTGATCCAATACCTCTGTATTGCGACAACAACGGGGCTATAGCTTTAGCGAAGGAACCCAGGTCCCATCAGAGATCCAGACACATCTTGAGGCGGTATCACCTGATCAGGGAGATCGTAGATCGCCAGGAGATCGAGGTTCGAAGGGTTGCTTCAGAAGATAACACTGCAGATCCATTCACCAAGGCCTTGCCCCAGACTCAGTTCGAGCGGCTGATCGAGATGATAGGTCTTCGATACGCCAGTACATGGCCTTAGTGCAAGTGGGAGATTGTTAGTGTATATGCCCTAGAGGCCATTACTGTATCATACTAGTTTGTATATTACTTAATGGAAGCTTGGGATATTCACCTTGTATATACAATCTTTCTCAAAATAGTAGTATGCTACTTGGTTTGTTTCTACTTCAATGTGTACATGTGTTTATTTTATTATATCACCTATACGCATTAGTGGAGCCCTTAGGATATTTGCTTAATTACCAGCGTTGTGATGGCAGTCACACTAGTGGGGCTGGGTAATCTATAAGCACATCCTTATGCAGGTCCCTAGTCGCAGGACTATCGAGACAGGGCATCGATACTCCGGAGTAGACCAGCGCATGCGCTTCTCATCCAAGTGTGGGAGACGGTCATCCCACAGCCGTCAGTACGTCATACTGGAGATAGTATGCGGGTGCTCGTTGGGTTATGAGTACACTGGACAGGACTCATCGGGAACTGACCGGTTGGTATTATACCTATCGTCAGTTATCAGTTCCCAGGTGACATGAGTACAGCTTAGTCCGCTGACTTGACACTGTCACTTCGCCTCGAGTGTGTTCCTACTGTACTTTGATTACTACCCTACCACGGCTCAAAGGAGTCGTGCAAACAGGTAGTAGTTGGGTGCAGTCCCGAAGCACTTGGAGGCAGTGACGGTTAGACAGGATTCGTCTCTCCCGGTATTGGGGGTTGACATCGCGCTGTGTCTAGGAGAGCCATTACACGAGTAGTCCCTGGCCAGGGCAAGCGGGATATACTGGTAGGCTTCCAGTGTTATCTCAGGGTGTATTGGGCTTCACTCCGAAACGACTTGTACCGCTATTAGGGGACTGACGTTTACCGCCCCCCTAGGCCTGCCATGCGATGTATCAGACGAACATACCGGACTGTACGGAGAATGTCACATTCAGGCTCAGTAGGAGTTCAGATGGGTTTCACCTCGTCGGTCTTCTTGTCGGCATCTACCTGGGGACCGTTATGCACAGCTAGTGCCGCTTGCGGTCTGTGGTTAAACCCACTGCCAGTGTAGTGTCGAGTCTTTAGAGTCCCACACAGAAAGCTATTCGCCTTTAGGCAAAAGAGTAGAGGTCGCATGGTTTTGCGACAGGTCGCATGGTTTTGCGACAGGGTTCGGTCACATCCGTGCACTTATGCACGTACAGTGTCCGGACAGTTAAAACTAGGGGGCTTTGGTTTAAGCCAGATCCTAGTGTACCTTTTGGGATTGGTTTTATCCAGTATGTATTCGTGTTCCTCGGAACGCGAATGCGGGTGTGTATGCACAGTTGACGGAGAGACAGAGGCAGAGGATTCTCATTAGGGTTGTTGACCGTTGACTGTTGACTATTGACTTTTTGCTCAACCCTAATGAGAATATGATATATGTTTACCAATAATATTAATTAAGTATTGTGGTGACATGGTTGTTGAGGGGTTGACTTTGTTGACTTGTTGACTTTGTTGACCGGTTGACTAGGTTGGACTAGTTGACCATCATGATGACAATGGCTATCATTTCATGGCAAAGACTTTTCACTTGCTTGTTCTCTTGTGCAATATGAGTGCATGAAATGATATAGCCATTTTGACTTAAACCATTTACACAATACTTGATTACTATTTTTATGATGATGGTTTTGGATTATGAGAGCCAAGAGAGAAAAGTTTTTCTCATTCTATCATTTTCATTCTCCCTCTCTTTAGTCTATGGTTCACTTGTCTCATGTGTTGAGAACCAAGAACCATAGAGAAAATCCCAACACACTCTCCTCTACTCACTCTAGTTCACAAGGTCTAGCAAACCGGGTGAACTAGTTTCTTCAAAGACCGAAGAAGAAGCCAAAGGTAGAAGCTTTCAGGTGGATCGATCTTCGGCGCAAGGAGACGACGGGGTGAAGCCGATCCGGACAACCATCGAGGCTTGAAGACGAAGGAGTTCAAGAAAGAAAGGTATAACCCCCTAACCGAGTAGTTAACAACTCCTAGTTAGGTTATTAGTTAGATGTTTAACAAAGATCCGGTTTTGAGTCCATGTTACCACCTCTAAGAAAACTGTTTTTCACCAAATTCCGCATGCCCGAACGTACCGGGAGAGGTAGCATGGACTTACAGTGATAATTTTGGTAGGATTCCTTCAGCTTTATCACAAGATCTTATTTGGATCCCGATCCTACTGTGAGTATCCGCTACTCATCAGGAGATTCGTCACTTAACGATCAATGCTATAAACTAAGTAGGTGTCGAGAAAGATTTCAGCGGGGTTACGCCCCCAGAGAAAAGAGGTTATTTAATTAAGGAACTTCGCAAAAGCGTTGGAAAGCCTCCCTCGAAGTACCGACACCGGCCTGGCTGAACGGTTAAGCAAGTATTGTACAGTGAGAATAGTCCTGACTAGTTCTTCCTTTTTGGTATGAGGAGGGATTCGAGAAACAGTGGGAGCCATCCAGTTTAGATAAAATAAAAACCACTCTAAACTTGCAAGAGTATCATGCTAAGGTGTTCCCTCTCTCTCCTAATTGCAGCGATCCAGAACATGACAGGCCTTAAGTTACTATTAGAAAAAAATATATTGACAGGGCCAAACTATAAAGATTGGTTGCGGAATGTCAAGATGGTTTTGACTTATGACAAATTGGGGTATGTCCTTACTACGAAGGCACCTGCTGTCCCTGGTCCAAAATCCAGTATTGCGGATAAGGAAATCCATAAGACCTGGGAGTTAGATTGCGCGAAGGCCAAATGCATCGTGCTTGCCTCTATGAATAATGAACATCAGAGGAGACACGAGGATATGGATCTTGAATCCATATTTCTCCACACAAAGGATCTGTATGGAGAGCAATCTCATATAGCTAGACACGAGACCTCGAAGAACTTGTTTCAGTCGAGGCTGGCCGTTGGATCATCTGTAGGAGAACATGTCCTTAAGATGATTGGCTATATAAAAGAGCTCGCGGACCTCGGGACGACTTTGGAGAACGCGCTCTATATAGACTTGATTCTTCAGTCCCTTCCTTCCACCTACGCCCAGTTTATTCTGAATTTCAACATTCAAAGAAAAGAAGTTGAACTTCCATAACTCCTTAACATGTTGAGGAGTGCAGAGGGCACCTTGCAGAAGGCAAGGGAAACAACCGCTATGTTTGTTCACGGTGCTTCCTCTTCCGGGTCTAAGGCTAAGGCCAAAGGCAGGAAGAAGAAGGCCGCTACCAAACCGAGAGGTGGTGTTGGTAAGGTGGGAGCTAAGCGAAATGCAAAGGTTGCGGTGCCAGTAGTGGCAAAGGACGAGTGCTTCCACTGTCGTAGGAAAGGGCACTGGAAGAAAGATTGTAAAGCTTGGAATGCCAAGAACCAGGAACCGAAGCAAGCTGTGGCTTCCACTTCAGGTGTGTTTGTAATTGAAAATTGTCTGTCAATCAACTCTACTTCCTGGGTATTGGATACCGGATCAGGATCTCATATATGCAATTCATTGCAGGCACTGAGAAACCGCAGAGTGCTGAAGGTTGGTGATATGACCCTCCAGGTTGCTAACGGAGCTAGCGTGGGTGCTGTGTCCGTAGGGGATTATCACCTTGGATTGACGAGCGAACATATTTTGGTTTTGCATAACTGTTTTTGTGTACCCTGTTTAAAATGTAATATCATATCAGTTTCGTTGTTATCAATAGATGGTTATGATTTCACGTTTGTTAGCGATATTGTTAACATCCACCTTAATCATAGTTTGATTGGGTCCGGTACACTAGATAACGGTATATATGTGACCAATTACAGATTTTCAATGTCGAGAACACACTAAAAAGAAAGTCTTCAGATATAAATAAGGCTTTCTTATGGTATTGTAGACTGGGTAACATCAATGAGACAAGGTTAACTAAGTTACATAAAGAAGGATATTTGGATCCGTTCGAATATCAATCTTATGCCACTTGTCAATCTGTCTCAAAGGAAAGATGACAAAGACTCCATTCACTAGACATAGAGTAAGAGAGAGAGAGCTCTTAGGACTCATACACAGCGATGTATTTGGTCCAATGTCTACATATGTAAGAGGTGGTTTTTCATATTTCATTACTTTTACGGATGATTACTCTAGATACGGATTCATTTTCTTGATGAAACTTAAATCCGAGGCCTTTGGGAAATTCCAAGAATATAAGAATGAAGTAGAAAAGAAAACCGGCAAAAGTATCAAGACACAGAGACCTGATCGAGGTGGTGAATACTTAAGTGCCGAGTTCCTAAGTTACCTAAAAGAGAAAGGAATTCTCTCTCAGCTTACTCCTCCATATACTCCACAGTACAACGGTGTATCGGAGAGACGGAATCGAAACCCTATTGGATATGGTACGTTCCATGATGAGTAATGCTGAGTTACCACGATCTTTCTGGGGTTATGCGCTAGAATCAGCAGCATATCTTTTGAACAGAGCTCCTACCAAGACTGTGCCAACCACACCATATCAGATGTGGAGTGGGAAGAAACCCTATCTTCAGTATCTGAAGATATGAGGATATCCAGCTTTTGTTAAAATGCAGCATGCGGACAAACTCGAGGCACGATCATTACAGTGTAAGTTTGTGGGATATCCAAAGAACTCCAAGGGGTATTTCTTCTATTACGCAGAGGAACAAAAGGTTTTTGTTTCTCATAATGCCCATTTTCTAGAACATCAGTTTTTAGAAAAGGAAACAAGTGGGAGCGCAGTAGAACTGGAAGAAATTCCAGAACCACAAAGTACTACTGAAAGTTTGGTAGAACCAGTAGTTCAAGAAGAACGGGACATTCCCGCACCCCTCCGCAGGAGTAGTAGGCCGTCTCATCCGCCTGAGAGATACTTCGGTTTTCTCATAGATGGAGATAGAGAGGATTGCATCATTGATGATGACGAACCTACTAGCTTCCAGCAGGCCATGCAGAGCGGCGACTCGGTACGATGGCTGGATGCAATGCGGACCAAGATGGAGTCCATGTACACCAACAAAGTATGGACTTTGGACTTTGCTCCAGATGGGGTAAACCCATAGGATGCAAATGGATCTTCAAGAAAAATATTGGTGTAGATGGACAGGTGGAAACCTATAAGGCTAGACTTGTTGCAAATGGTTTTCGTCAAAGACCTGGTTTGGACTATGACGAAACTTTTTCTCCAGTGGCTATGCTCAAATCCATTCGGATCCTTCTTGCCATTGCTGCCTTCAATGATTATGAGATCTGGCAGATGGACGTAAAGACAGCTTTTCTAAATGGTAATTTAGAAGAGTGTGTCTATATGGATCAGCCAGAAAGTTTCAATCAGAGTGGGAGCAGCAGGAAAGTGTGCAAGTTGCTTAAGTCCATTTATGGACTGAAGCAAGCATCGCGGAGCTGGAACATCTGTTTTGATGAAACGCTCAAAGAATATGACTTTATCAAAAATCCAGATGAACCATGTATATATAGTAAAATCGTAGCACGAACTGTCGTATTTCTCGTCTTGTACGTGGATGGCATTCTATTGATAGGAAATGACATTCTTATGCTACAATCTGTAAAAGGATTCTTGTCACACAGGTTCTCCATGAAAGACCTGGGTGATGCCTCTTACATTCTGAGGATCCGGACATATCGTGATAGATCCAAGAGAATGTTGGGACTTTCGCAGTCCAGGTATATCAACACTATACTGAAAAGATTCATTATGGAAGATTCTAAGTGCGGTAGTTTACCGGCTTGTCACGGAATCACCCTCTCCAAAGAGATGTCTTCCAAGACTGATTTGGAAAGGGATCGCATGTCTATTATACCCTACGCTTCTGCGGTAGGCTCTATAATGTATGCGATTTTGTGCACCAGACTAGATGTAGCTTAAGCACTGAACGTTGTAAGCAAGTATCAGTCAGACCCAGGGGAGAAGCACTGGATAGCAGTAAAGAACATTCTCAAGTACCTGAGAAGAACGAAGGAGATGTTCTTGGTTTACGGCGGAAAAGACCTCAAGATCGAGGCCTTTGCTGATTCCAGCTTCTAGAGTGATAAGGATGACTCCAAGTCCATGTCAGGTTATGTCTTTACCCTCAATGGAGGGGCGGTGTGCTGGAAGAGTTCCAAGCAGGACACCGTTGCTGACTCGACGATGAAAGCGGAGTATATCGCTGCTTGAGATGCCTCAAAAGAAGCAGTCTGGATAAAGAAGTTCCTAACAGAACTTGAGGTGGTTCCTACCATTGTTGATCTAATACCGCTGTATTGCGACAACAACGGAGCTATAGCTTTAGTAAAGGAACCCAGGTCCCATCAGAAGTCCAGACACATCTTAAGGCGGTATCACCTGATCAAGGAGATCATAGATCGCCGGGAGATCGAGGTCCGGAGAGTTGCTACAGAGGAGAACACTGTTGATCCATTCACAAAGGCCTTACCTCAGATTCAGTTTGAGAGGCTACTCGAGATGATCGATCTTCGATACGCCAGTACATGGCCCTAGTGCAAGTAGAAGATTGTTAGTGTATATGCCCTAGGGGCCATTATTGTATCATACTAGCTTGTATATTACTTAATGGAAGCTTGGGATATTCACAGTTATATTAACAGTCTTGCTAAACATGGTAGTATGCAACTTGGTTTATATCTATCTTAATATGTGTGTACGTATTGATAGAGCCCTTAGGATTTTGCTTGACTACCAGCGTTGTGATGGCAGTCACACCAGTGGGGGCTGGGTAGTCTATAAGAACATCTTTTTTCAGGTCCCTAGTCGTAGGATTATCCAGACAGGATATCGATACTCCGGAGTAGACTAGTGTGTACGCTTCTCATCCCAGTTGGGGAGATGGTCTGTCCCACAGCCATCAGTACGTTGTACTGGAGATAGTATACAGGTGCTCGTTGGGTTATGGGTAAATCGGACAGGACTCGCAGGGAACTGTTTGTTGGTATTATACCCGTCGTCAGTTAACAGTTCCCAGGTGACATGAGTACAGCATAGTCCGCAGACTTGACTCTGCTGCTTCGCCTCGAGTGTGTTCCTACTGTTCTTAGATTGCTACCCTACCAGGGCTCAAAGGAGTCGTGCAAATATGTAGCAGTTGGGTGCAGTCCCGAAGCACTTGGAGGCAGTGGCGGTTAGACAGGATTCGTCTCTCCCGGTATTGGGAGTTGATATCGTGCTGTGTCTGGAGAGCCACTACGCAAAGTCCTTGGCCAGGGCAAGCGAGATTTACTGGTAGGTTTTTCAGTAGCTTATCAAGGTGTAATAGGCTTCACTCCGACACGACTTATACCGCTTTTAGGGGATTGACGCTTGCCGCCCCCGTAGGCCCGATATGCGATAGTCCTAGACGAACAGACCGGACTGTACGGAGATTGTCACATCAGGCTCGGTAAGAGTTCGGATGGGTTTCCTCATCGGCCTTCTTATCAACATCTACCTGGGGACCGTTAAGTACAGCTAGTGCCGCTTGCGGTCTGTGGTTAAACCCACTGCCAGCGTAGCAGTCGAGTCTTTAGAGTCCTACACAGAGAGTTTCCCTGCTTCGGGCGAAACGATATAGAGGTCGTATAGTTTTACGACAGGGTTCGGACACATACGTGTTTTTACGCACGTACGATGTTCGGACAGTTTATACTAGCAGGCTTTGGTTTAAGCCAGATTCTAGTATTGGATTATTGGATTTATACAATCTCAGTATTTCCGTGTTTTCACGGATGGGAGGGGCATTCTTGTAATTAGTCGAGAAGCTTCTAGAAGATTGATGAGTTGGAGGCTAAGGTGGCATTTGCATTTATTGGTTTAATGACACATGGTGTGATTCATCCATAGGAGTTAATGATGCATTTATGGCTTAATGACTCATGGGATGAATCATACAAAGTGAGTTAATGATGCATGATGATATTTTTATTTGTTATTCATTTAATAAATATCTTATGCTTCATATATTCACAGTGAGATATTTTTCCAAGATGATTCTCACTCTCAACTTCTCTCTCCTCTAGCTCTCTCTTTTCAAACCCTAACCCTAATCCTCTCATGTGTTGAGATCCTAGGGTTAGTAAGACTTATAGATCCCTAATCCTATTCTATATCCATTAGGTTGCTTTGATTAGCACTTTTAGTTACCTAGTTACCTCAAGTGTGAGGTTAAGCTTAGAGAAGTAGCTCTCGGGTGGATCTTTTATCATAAAGAGGAGGTCGACGAGGAGGTGGTCAACGAGAACAAGAAGGACTCGATTCATTAGGTATAATCTTCTTTCATAGTAGTTAATCCCTCCTTTGTTTTTGTTAGTTAGGGTTTGGCAAAGATCCGTAAAGTTAGTCGATGTTAGTTTAAACAAAATGATTGTTTTACCTATTCCGCCTCCCCGCATCATATGGGATGTCTAACGTCGACTTACAATATATATATATATATACAGAAATCTCTCTATATAATGAAAACAGTTTTCTCATTCATAATGTATTCTGTTTTCATTTATTGCATTCATACCTCATATTTATGATATGTTGCTACCTGAAGCACTGACACGAGCACTTGGTATTACACTTATGTATAGATTTTTACCCATGCCATTATTAGATGCTTCAGGTTTTATCGTTTTGAGGATATATTATGATCGTATGACCTAGGATTGAGTCATACATACGATTTCTGCTCGGTGATGTTTTCTACTCACGAGTTGGTAACTCACCCCCGTTGTGCCACAGTTTCTTACAGGTTTTGTCGTACAGGTTTTCTTTGGCGGCTTTGCTGGCACATTCTTCATTCCGGGTGATTGCTTTGGTAGGTGGGTTCACTCGCATCGTGACAACCATTGTACTTTATTTTATTCAGTTGTATCTAGTAAACTCCATCAACCAGACTTACATATTTATTAGATTTAGAAGACTTGTGTATATTCTTTCGACTTTAGAGTCGCGCTTGTATTATTTTGGTTTTCTTGATGATATTAGTTTCCTTTTGAGTTTTCATCCTCGCCTTTCGGCGTTGTATATTATATTGCTTGCGTGGTTGTGACCACCAATTGGTAAAGAGCTAGCTCCCGCTTGGGGATGCCTTCATATATATTTCATCTGTTGTAGCCGTTTAGGGCCAGTATTTACAAAGGAAACTCTGCCGAAATTTTCAAAAAAGGCTTGAGGTTTTAAAAATACATACTTCGGCTTATTTTGTTAAACCACCTACTTTAAAACTAAACTTTTCCTTCTCTCTCTTCTGAAATGGTTTAGATTTCTGGGATTTTTGGCTTACTTGAATTAGATGGGGTCCTATAGACTTCATATGATTCAAGTGCCAGTCACGTGCCATTTTGGGTCGTGACAAAGTTGGTATCAGAGCGCTAGCTTAATCTTGGTTCGAGTCTATGTTTAACTATACGGAGTCTAGGGCGTTTATATTGTTAGTTGTATGTATGCCCTAGAGGCCAGTATTGTACAGATGATGTATATTATATTGAATGCTTGGACATATATAGAGATGACTTTCTTGCTCGATATGATAGTATGCTATCTGGTTGCACTTTATCTTAACATGTATACTTGTCTCTTTATACTGTCTTAGAGTTACATGTTGGTAAAGCCCTTAGGATGTGTACTTGACTACCTGGACTATGATGCGGATCATACTACTGGGGACATGGTAGTCCATAAGTACATCCTTCAAGGTCCCTAGTCGTGGGTGTATCGAGACGGGGCATCGATATACCAGTGTAGACTAGCGTATACGCTTCTCGACCCATGAGATGGGCGATGGATGATCCCATATCCATTGGTGTTTGACATCAGAGATGGTATACGGGTGCTCAGTGGAGACTGGGTACACTGGACGGACTCGCCGAGAACTCCCAGAAGGTATTATAGCTCACGTCAGATGGCAGTTCTCAGGTGACACTTGTGCAGGTTAGTCTGTAGACCCGAGATCGTCATAGAATCTTGTGTGATTCCCACTGTGCTTTGATTTCCACCTTACCACGTCCATGAGGGCATGCAAAGCGGTGGTTTTTAGGTACAGTCCCAAGTCACATGGAGGCAATGAGCGATAGGAGGGGTTTCGTCTCTCCCGGTATTGGGGGTTGATGTTGCATTGTGCTCGATTGGCCGTAACAGGGAAGTCCCTGGCCAGGGCTGATTGGAGATTTAATGGTAAGTGTTACCAGTAGTTTCTCGACCCGTTATGAGCCTCACATCGGCACGACTTATCGGTTATTGGGGTCTGACGTTTACTACCCCTAGACTTGATATGCGACATATCAGACGAGGAGACCGGACTGCACGGTAGTGTTGTCGGTTGGCTCGACGGGAGTTGTAGCAGGTTCTCTTGTTCTCTTCTGATCGTTCAATACCCGGGTGGCCATTACGTTTAGTTGACCGCTTGTGGCTTGAGGGTGCTTGATATGATCATCACCCACTGCCGGCGTACTGACGAGTCTAAGAGTCCCACAAAGGAGTTACCTAGTCCAGGCGAAACGTTGTGGTGCGCGTACGCGATATGCGCATGGACCCGATTAAAATGCGCGTATAGGATACCGTATATTGATCGGGAGGATTGCTTTTGGTGGGGTCCTATGTGATATGGCCGGATTGATAAATCAAGTGTTGATTTATCATTTAACCATTATTTTTCTCACTTGAAATCCTTTCTTGTACATGATGGATGTATGCATGAATGTATGCTTTCTTTCTTTTAGTTTCATGCACATATGGATGTGCATACATACAAACATACATACATCATCTATCATGGTTGATTATACATGGAAAATGGTGGCAATATAAGACTCACACCATGGTTTTATTTATGGATTTTATTGCATTTGATTTAAAACAAAAAGGAAAAGGGAAAATGGTCATTATTGATTTGTTTCTACACTCTTCTTTTGACCTAACCATCCTCACCCACCTTTTAACCTAGGGTAAACTTTCCTTTTGTGTTTTAACTCAAGTTCAATTATATATTCATTGTTTAAACCATGGTTTGAGATGAGAACAAGAAAATATATAAACATATATTTTCATTTTTCTTGGATAAGAGTTATTCATTCACTCTTGAAAAAGATATAGCCATCATCTTCTTCTTCCTCTCTCATTTTGCTCTCTAGATTTTTGTAGTGAGCAATATACTCATCAAGAAAGGATTTTGAAGTGAGAAAGAGAACCACAACATCATTCTACAGAAGTCTACCCCACTTGTTTGGAGTGTTAGCTTCATTTCATTCTCTTGATCGGGTGATGTTGCAAGCTTGGACAAAGCGGACTCCGGGTAGATCGTCGGTGACCTAGAGGAGTTCATGCGGACCCGTTTCCAAACCCCAAGTAGCCGAGGATTCTAGCGTAGGGAGCTACAAAGGTTGTACTCTCAAAACCCTAGCTTTTCTTGCTTATGTTGATATGCAAAAGTTTTAGAAACCCTAGTTTTCAAGGAACGATTATATGTTCGTTAACTTAGCACCCTAAAAATTCAACCTTTGGTTCATGTGATGCTTCCAAACCCTTCATGAGGTGCTAGGCTAACCCAACATTGGTATCAGGGCCGACCTAGAACATTAGGCGACACTTTAACGAAGTTAAAACTCCGATCGAACCGGAAAATACGGATTTTGAGTGCTCTCTGACATTTTTTAAAATCTGGTTATTTTCAGAATTAAAAATATGCAAAAAATCCAGCAGGTATATATAAGAGTTACTGTAAAAAACGAGGCCATGATCTCTTTATTCCACCGCGGAACCGCGGCAATAGCGTGCTTAGGCCGTGGTTCCGCGGCCGTTCTGTTGCCTCATGGTATCATTTTTGTACAGTAACTCATTTCTCTGCTTGTATATTGTTTTGGAGTATTTTTAATATGAATTTAGTACTGTAAATTCTGGAGATGTTTTTGGACTCGACGATTCGATCGGAATTTTGATTTCGTGACTTTTCCGGGTAAATTAGAAAGTATCGAATTGTTCGAACGAGTATCATTTGCTCACTTTTCACGGGGTTTAAATATTTCGGAGATACGTGCAAGTTTTGTGGTGGACCCTCTATAAGACAACAAACCTTAACTCGATTATGTGACCGTCTTGAACTGCCCTTTGAACCTTAGGGTTTGGGGCAGTACGGCGTGCCACATGTGAGGCGTTGGCTTGACCCTTCTACGGCTGGACCGCTACTACTTTGTCACACTCCGGATTTTTGAACTCTGCTCAAGTGTTGAGCTTTAGGGAATCTTGGGTATTTGATCGTTCGTTCGAAAACTTTAATACTGTCTTATTATCTGGAATGTGATGCAATGTGTGGAATTCATATTATAATACATGAAATACGTAGTATGTGATACTTCGCATTTATGATGTCCAAAGAGAATGTGGATTCCAGATATTGCAGTTTTACTCTTTCTTTTCTGTGACTGTAAGTGCAGTATGTAGTGGTATTGCCGATTGTCGTTGCTATACGTCAACGACAATCGGTGTATGCATACTTACTTACGTTGATGATATGAGATATTATGTGTTGCTGAGATATGATGTGCAGGATTGTCGCGATTGAATTGCCGGGGGATTTTATGTGAGATGAGAGTTTTATATTTTCATTCATGTAAATTCAAATGTAATGTAATATTCTTTTATTTGGGGCACTTCCGGGTTGAGGTCGATGCCACCAGTGTTGTATATTATTTACTTTTCCGCATTAGGATGGACCCAAGGAGGGGAGCACAGGTGACCGGGTTCTGGGGTTCAGTGGGAGGCCATCTCGAGGAGTCGAGACCGGGTCTCCTAAACTCAAGAATTGGTAGGGTCGCTTGCCGCTCTCGTAGGGGTCCAGGGTGTGGGCTTGGCTATTCATCGCGACTGTGGAATCCGTATTTTCTATTATTGGCTAATTACTAAATACGGACGTCCTAGTATATCCCACATTATATCTATGTTTCTGCTGCTATATCTGTGATGTGATCATTTGATATGTTGTGATGGATACAGTATAAAGTATATATGATATATTATATAGACGTTACTTATGTTTTACACCCGCACTGGCCCTGCCATGCTCTGTTGTTAGTTACCTAACCTAACGGTGCATGAGGGGACATCGAGGCGAATGCGGATGGCATAAGTGTACGTCGTATTTATCTTTAATGTTTTGGTGACTTAAATGATGGGACTTCATTAATGTGATTAATGAAAGAAAAGAAACCTAAAAGATGTTGTAGAATCAAATTTTAAAATAAAAGGGTAGCTACAGTTTTGCTTTGCATAGCGGTATATATGATATACCCTGCACCTTATTCGATGAGGAATGAGCCGAGATCCCTTCACCGGGAGTGAGCTCTTTGGCGAAACTGGCAGATTCTACAACACTCAGTTTGACTTTTGACTGCTTTTGGAGTTTTGCTTTCCACAGTGATATATATGATATATCCCGCACCTTATTCGATGAGGAAAGAGCCGAGATCCCTTCACCGGGAGTGACCTCTTTAGCAAAACTAATAAAAGCCTCAAAATCATTCCATTTCAAAATTCACTAGATTCTACAACGATATCAAGTTCATTACGCTCATGGTTTTTCTGAAAAAACCTGCGTAGCCCTCCGTCATTTCAGATAGATATTATTTAGTATCCGTGCTATGTTTGTTGACTTAGTCAAGGCGTAGTGTACGGTAGCTAAATAATGTTTATCTGTTACAACATGAGATGTGATTGGAATAGGGCATTCGCACGGTCTTATTGACTCAGTCAAGGGTCGTACGGGTGGGTTTAATTCAATCGAAAAATGTACGGGTTGAACTTGACTTGCGATTTATGGTTTATTGACTTAGCCAAGGTCATAGATCGCTAGGGGAAAAAGCATTATCGTGAATTTCAAGTGTTGAAATTTGCAATGAGATTGCATACCTTCTATGAGATAGTTGGATCCCGATACCCACTGCGAGTAATTGTTACTCCTGGGAGAGTTTTTCACAGGACAATTAGCCGATCAAGTAGGTGTCTAGAAAGGTGTCAACGGGGTTACGCCTCTGGGAAAACGAGGTTTACTTTAATTAGGTCCGTACGAAAGCACGGGGAACCTCCCTCAAAGTACCGACACTGGCCTGGCTGAAAGATCGACGAAGTTGTAGGGTGCTCTCAAAACCCGAGCTAGTCTTTCCTTTTAGGGTTTGAAGGATGATTTGATAAAAACCAGTGGGAGCCATCCTGATTAGATAAGATAATAACCAATCTGATCTTGCAAGAGCATACACTAAAGTGTTTTCTTCTCTCTCTCTCCAGGTAGCGACCATGTCATGCCCTAATCAAGATAATAATATGGATGTATTGACCGAACCCGCATGTTATACTGTGCAGGGGAACGCTGGACCCGTTCTATCTTATAATTGTTATAAGACTGAACAGGAAACAGGAGAATATTTGGATTCTCACACCGCCCAAACGAAGAACATGCATGATGATGCACCTTCTTCGGGTGTGTTTGTTATTGAGAACTGTTTTTCAGTTCACCCTACGTCCTGGGTATTAGATATCGGATCAGGATCCCACATATGTAAGCAGTTATATAGGCTACGGAAAGGTAGAGAACTGGGAAAAGGTGATCATTCCGTTCAAGTAGGGAATGGGGCAAATGTTGCAGCCAAAGCAGTTGGCAAATATCACCTGGTATTACCAAGTGGTGATACACTAGTTCTGAATGAGTGCTATTATATACCGAATATGATGTGCAACATTATATCAGTTTCTTTATTAAGTAAAGAAGGATATAATTTTGTAGTAAAGGATAATGTTATGAATATATTCCTAGATCAAAAGTTGATTGCATCAAGCTCGTTACATAATGGCATATTCATTCTCAATCAAAATACAGTCCTCAATATACAAAACACACACAAGAGGAAAAGCTCAGAAATGAACGATTCCTTCTTGTGGCACTGTAGACTTGGCTATATCAATGGGACACGGCTGGCTAAGTTACATAATAATGGATATTTGAATTCATTCGAATTATCATCTTATGACACATGCCATTCATGTCTCAAAGAAAAGATGACCAAAACTCCGTTTAGTGGACACGGAGAAAGAGTTACTGAACTCTTAGGACTGGTACATAGTGATGTATGCGGTCCTATGTCTACACACGCCAGAAACGGTTCTTCCTACTTCATTAAATTAACTGATGATCTCTCTAGATACGGGCATGTGTTTCTGTTGAAACACAAGTCTGAAGCTTTTGAGAAATTCAGAGAATATAAGCACGAAGTAGAGAACCAAACGGGCAAAAGTATAATGATTCTTCGATCTGATCGAGGAGGTGAATACTTAAGCATTGAATTCCAAGATTATCTAAAAGAGAATGGGATTCTCTCTCAGCTTACTTCTCCTTATACACCATAGCACAACGGTGTATCGGAACGAAGGAATCGCACCCTATTAGATATGGTGCGCTCAATGATGAGCAATGCTGAGTTACCTATTTCATTTTGGGGGTATGCGCTTGAGACAGCCATATACCTATTGAATCTGGTTCCGTCTAAATCTGTACCTACCACACCATATGAGATATGGAATGGGAAGAGACCATATTTTAAATGAATTAAGATATGGGGTTGTCCGGCCTATGTCAAAAAGCAAAATCCGGACAAAATCGAGGCACGATCAGTTCTTTGCAAGTTTGTGGGATATCCAAAGAATTCTCAAGGATATTTTTTCTACCAAGCTGAGGAACAAAGAGTGTTTGTTGCTCAACATACCACCGTTTTGGAAAGGGAATTTCTTGCAAAAGAAATTAGTGGCAAAGAGGTGGAGCTGGAAGAGGTTCCAGCACCACAAACTACAACTGATGATTTAGTAGAACCAGAGGATTCAGTAGTACCCGACGAACCCCAGCCTCTCCGCCGATCTAGTAGGGTTTCTCGTCCACCTGAGAGATACTACGGTTTTCTCATTGACGGTGGAAGCAAGGATTGCATCATGGAGGATGATGACCCAACTAGCTTCGAGCAGGCCATCACGAGTAGGGACTCAGTGAAATGGCTGGATGCAATGCGGTCCGAGATAGAATCCATGTACACCAACAAAGTATGGACTTTGGAAGTTGCTCCTAAAGGGGTAAAACCCATTGGGAGCAAGTGGATCTTCAAGGAAAAACTTGGTGTAGATGGGAAAGTGGAGACTTTCAAAGCTAGACATGTTGCAAAGGGTTTTCGTCAAAGACCATGGACTATGATGAAACCTTTTCTCCAGTGGCTATACTTAAATCCATCCGGATCATGCTTGCCATCGCTGCATATCATGATTATGAAATCTGGCAAATGGATGTTAAGACCGCCTTTCTAAATGGTGATTTAGAAGAGTGCGTGTACATGACTCGGCCAGAGGGCTTCGTAGATAGTGGGAGCAGCGGGAAGGTATGCAAGCTGCTTAAATCCCTTTATGGATTAAAGAAAGTATCGTGAAGTTGGAACATCTGCTTTGACGTCGTTATCAAAGAGTTTGATTTCGTCAAAAACCCAGATGAACCTTGTATCTACAAGAAGGTGGCAGAGAGTAAGGTCGTCTTCCTCGTATTGTACGTGGATGACATACTCTTGATAGGAAATGACATTCCTATGCTGCAATCGGTCAAGCTCTTCTTATCACAAAGATTCTCAATGAAAGATCTTGGTGATGCCTCCTGCATATTGGGAATTAGGATCTATAGAGAAAGATCCAAACGGATATTGGGATTGTCCCAATCCAGGTACATTGACACCATACTAAAGAGGTTTAGTATGGAAGAATCCAAGCGTGGGAACTTACCCACGATCTCTGGAGTCACTCTCTCCAAAGAGATGTCTCCCAAGACTGATTTGGAGAGAGCTCGCATGCAAGGGATACCCTATGCTTCAGCTGTAGGCTATATCATGTACGCGATGCTATGTACCAGACCCGATGTAGCATACTCACTATGTATAGTGAGCTGGTATCAAGCTGATCCTGGAGAGAGTCACTGGACAGCTGTGAAGAGCATTCTCAAGTACTTACGAAGGACTAAAGAGATGCTCTTGGTGTATGGTAACGGAGAACTCCAAGTGGAGTCCTTTACCGATTCGAGCTTCCAGAGTGATAAGGACGACTCTAAGTCGCAGTCGGGATTTGTCTTTACCCTTTACGGAGGGGCGGTTAGCAGGAAGAGTTCCAAGCAGGAAACCGTGGCAGACTCGACGATGGAGGCTGAATACAACGCTGCCAACGATGCTGCCAAAGAGGCTGTCTGGATCAAGAAGTTCATTACTGAACTTGGAGTGGTTCCATCCATTGAGCATCCAATACCTTTGTATTATGATAACAATGGAGCGGTGGCTTTGGCCAAGGAACCCAGGTCCCATCAGCGATCCAGGCAAATTCTGAGGCGATATCAACTGATCCGGGAGATAGTTGATCGCCGGGAGATCGAGGTCAGGAGGGTTGACGCGAAGAATAACACAGCGGATCCACCCACGAAGGCCATTCACCAGACACAATTTGATAGACTCTTCGGGATGCTCGGTATGCGATACTACAGCAGCTGGCCCTAGTTCAAGTGGGAGATTGTTAGTTGTATGTATGCCCTAGAGGCCAGTATTGTACAGATGATGTATATTATATTGGATGCTTGGACATATATAGAGATGACTTTCTTGCTCGATATGATAGTATGCTATCTGGTTGCACTTTATCTTAACATGTATACTTGTCTCTTTATACTGTCTTAGAGTTACATGTTGGTAAAGCCATTAGGATGTGTACTTGACTACCTGGACTATGATGCGGATCATACTACTGGGGACATGATAGTCCATAAGTACATCCTTCAAGATCCCTAGTCGTGGGTTTATCGAGACGGGGCATCGATATACCAGTGTAGACTAGCGTATACGCTTCTCGACCCATGAGATGGGGATGGATGATCCCATATCCATTGGTGTTTGACATCAGAGATGGTATACGGGTGCTCAGTGGAGACTGGGTACACTGGACGGACTCGCAGAGAACTCCCAGATGGTATTATACCTCACGTCAGATGGCAGTTCTCAGGTGACACTTGTGCAGGTTAGTTTGTAGACCCGAGATCGTCATAGAGTCTTGTGTGATTCCCACTGTGCTTTGATTTCCACCTTACCACGTCCATGAGGGCGTGCAAAACGTTGGTTTTTGGGTACAGTCCCGAGTCACATGGAGGCAATGAGCGATAGGAGGGGTTTCTTCTCTCCCGGTATTGTGGGTTGATGTTGCACTTTGCTCGATTGGCCGTAACAGGGAAGTCCCTGGCCAGGGCTGATTGGAGATTTAATGGTAAGTGTTACCAGTAGTTTCTCGACCCGTTATGAGCCTCACATCGGCATGACTTATCGGTTATTGGGGTCTGACGTTTACCACCCCTAGACTTGATATGCGACATATCAGACGAGGAGACCGGACTGCACGGTAGTGTTGCCGGTTGGCTCGACGGGAGTTGTAGCAGGTTCTCTTGTTCTCTTCTGATCGTTCAATACCCGGGTGGCCGTTACGTTTAGCTGACCGTTTGCGGCTTGAGGGTGCTTGATATGATCATCACCCACTTCCGTCGTACTGACGAGTCTAAGAGTCCCACAAAGGAGTTACCCAGTCCAGGCGAAACGTTGTGGTGCGCGTACGCGATATGCGCATGGACCCGATTAAAATGCGCGTATAGGATACCGTATATTGATCGGGCGGCTTGCTTTTGGTGGGGTCATATGTGATATGGCCGGATTGATAAATCAAGTGTTGATTTATCATTTAACCATTAGTTTTCTCACTTGAAATCCTTTCTTGTACATGATGGATGTATGCATGCATGTATGCTTTCTTTCTTTTAGTTTCATGCACATATGGATGTGCATACATACACACATACATACATCATCTATCATGGTTGATTATACATGGAAAATGGTGGCAATATAAGACTCACACCATGGTTTTATTTATGGATTTTATTGCATTTGATTTAAAACAAAAAGGGAAAAGGGAAAATGGTCATTATTGATTTGTTTCTACACTCTTCTTTTGACCTAACCATCCTCACCCACCTTTTAACCTAGGGTAAACTTTCATTTTGTGTTTTAACTCAAGTTCAATTATATATTCATTGTTTAAACCATGGTTTGAGATGAGAACAAGAAAATTTATAAACATATATTTTCATTTTTCTTGGATAAGAGTTATTCATTCACTCTTGAAAAAGTTATAGCCATCATCTTCTTCTTCCTCTCTCATTTTGCTCTCTAGATTTTTGTAGTGAGCAATATACTCATCAAGAAAAGATTTTGAAGTGAGAAAGAGAACCACAACATCATTCTACACAAATGTAGCCCACTTGTTTGAAGTGTTAGCTTCATTTCATTCTCTTGATCGGGTGATGTTGCAAGCTTTGACAAAGCGGACTCCGGGTAGATCGTCGGTGACCTAGAGGAGTTCAAGCGGACCCGTTTCCAAACCCCAAGTAGCCGAGGATTCTAGCGTAGGGAGCTACAAAGGTTGTACTCTCAAAACCCTATCTTTTCTTGCTTATGTTGATGTGCAAAAGTTTTAGAAACCCTAATTTTCAAGGAACGATTCTATGTTCGTTAATTTAGCACCCTAAAAATTCAACCTTTGGTTAATGTGATGCTTCCAAACCCTTCATGAGGTGCTAGGCTAACCCAACATTGGTATCAGAGCCGACCTAGAACATTAGGCGACACTTTAACGAAGTTAAAACTCCGATCGAACCGGAAAATACGGATTTTGAGTGCTCTCTGGACATTTTTTAAAATCTGGTTATTTTCAGAATTAAAAATATGCAAAAAATCCAGCAGGTATATATAAGAGTTACTGTAAAAAATGAGGCCATGATCTCTTTATTCCACCGCGGAACCGCGGCAATAGCGTGCTTAGGCCACAGTTCCGCGGCCGTTCTGTTGCCTCATGGTATCATTTTTGTACAGTGACTCATTTCTGTGCTTGTATATTGTTTTGGAGTATTTTTAATCTGAATTTAGTACTGTAAATTCTGGAGATGTTTTTGGACTCGACGATTCGATCGGAATTTTGATTTCGTGACATTTCCGGGTAAATTAGAAAGTATCGAATTGTTCGAACGAGTATCATTTGCTCACTTTTCACAGGGTTTAAATATTTCGGAGATACGTGCAAGTTTTGTGGTGGACCCTCTAACAAACCTTAACTCGATTATGTGACCGTCTTGAACTTCCCTTTGAACTTTAGGGTTTGGGGCAGTACGGCGTGCCACATGTGAGGCGTTGGCTTGACCCTTCTACGGCTGGACCGCTACTACTGTGTCACACTCCGGATTTTTGAACTCTGCTCAAGTGTCGAGCTTTAGGGAATCTTGGGTATTTGATCGTTCGTTCGAAAACTTTAATACTGTCTAATTATCTGGAATGTGATGCAATGTGTGGAATTCATATCATAAGACATGAAATACGAGGTATGTGATACTTCGCATTTATGATGTCTAAAGAGAATGTGGATTCCAGATATTGCAGTTTTACACTTTCTTTTCTGTGACCGTATGTGTAGTATGTAGTGGTATTGCCGATTGTCGTTGCTATACGTCAACGACAATCGGTGTATGCATACTTACTTACGTTGATGATATGAGATATTATGTGTTGCTGAGATATGATGTGCAGGATTGTCGCGATTGAATTGCCGGGGGGTTTTATGTGAGATGAGAGTTTTATATTTTCATTAATGTATATTCAAATGTAATGTAATATTCTTTTATTTGGGGCACTTCCGGGTTGAGGTCGATACCACCAGTGTTGTATATTATTTACTTTTCCGTATTAGGATGGACCCAAGGAGGGGAGCACAGGTGACCGGGTTCAGGGGTTCAGTGGGAGGCCATCTCGAGGAGTCGAGACCGGGTCTCCTAAACTCCAGAATTGGTAAGGCCGCTTGCCGCTCTCGTAGGGGTCCAGGGTGTGGGCTTGGCTATTCATCGCGACTGTGGAATCCGTATTTTCTATTATTGGCTAAATACTAAATACGGACGTCCTAGTATATCCCACATTATATCTATGTTTCTGCTGTGATATCTGTGAGGTGATCATTTGATATGTTGTGATGGATACAGTATAAAGTATATATGATATATTATATAGACGTTACTTATGTTTTACAGCCGCACTGGCCCTGCCCTGCTCTGTCGTTAGTTACCTAAACTAACGGTGCATGAGGGGACATCGAGGCGAATGCGGATGGCATAAGTGTACGTCGTATTTATCTTTGATGTTTAGGTGACTTAAATAATGGGACTTCATTAATGTGATTAATGAAAGAAAAGAAACCTAAAAGATGTTGTAGAATCAAATTTTAAAATAAAAGGGTAGCTACAGTTTTGCTTTGCATAGCGGTATATATGATATACCCTGCACCTTATTCGATGAGGAAAGAGCCGAGATCTCATCACCGGGAGTGAGCACTTTAGCGAAACTGGCAGATTCTACAACACTCAGTTTGACTTTTGACTGGTTTTGGAGTTTTGCTTTCCACAGTGATATATATGATATATCCCGCACCTTATTCGATGAGGAAAGAGCCGAGATCCTTTCACCGGGAGTGACCTCTTTAGCAAAACTAATAAAAGCCTCAAAATCACTCCATTTCAAAATTCACTAGATTCTACAATGATATCAAGTTCATTACGCTCATGGTTTCTCTGAAAAAACCTGCGTAGCCCTCCGTCATTTCAGATAGATAATATTTAGTATCCGTGCTATGTTTGTTGACTTAGTCAAGGCGTAGTGTACGGTAGCTAAATAATGTTTATCTGTTACAACATGAGATGTGATTGGATTAAGGCATTCGCACGGCCTTGTTGACTCAGTCAAGGGTCGTACGGGTGGGTTTAATTCAATCGAAAAATGTACGGGTTGAACTTGACTTGCGATTTATGGTTTATTGACTTAGTCAAGGTCATAGATCGCTATGGGCAAAAGTATTATCGGGAATTTCAAGTGTTGAAATTTGCAATGAGATTGCATACCTTCTATGAGATAGTTGGATTCCGATAACCACTGCGAGTAATTGTTACTCCTGGGAGAGTTTTACATAGGACAATTAGCCGATCAAGTAGGTGTCTAGAAAGGTGTCAACGGGATTACGCCTCTGGGAAAACGAGGTTTACTTTAATTAGGTCCGTGCGAAAGCACGGGGAACCTCCCTCAAAGTACCGACACTGGCCTGGCTAAAAGATCAACGAAGTTGTAGGGTGTAATTAATCACGGCTAGTCTTTCCTTTTAGGGTTTGAAGGAAGATTTGATAAAAACCAGTGGGAGCCATCCTGATTAGATAAGATAATAACCAATCTGATCTTGCAAGAGCATACACTAAAGTGTTTTCTTCTCTCTCTCCCCAGGTAGCGACCATGTCATGCCCTAATCAAGATAATAATATGGATGTATTGACCGAACCCGCATGTTATACTGTGCAGGGGAACGTTGGACCCGTTCTATCTTATAAGTGTTATAAGACTGAACAGAAACAGGAGAATATTTGGATTCTCACGCCGCCCAAACGAAGAACATGCATGATGATGCACCTTCTTCGGGTGTGTTTGTTATTGAGAACTGTTTTTCAGTTCACCCTACGTCCTGGGTATTAGATACCGGACCAGGATCCCACATATGTAAGCAGTTACATGGGCTACGGAAAGGTAGAGAACTGGGAAAAGGTGATCATTCCGGTCAAGTAGGGAATGGGGCAAATGTTGGAGCCAAAGCTGTTGGCAAATATCACCTAGTATTACCAAGTGGTGATACACTAGTTCTGAATGAGTGCTATTATATACCGAACATGATGTGCAACATTATATCAGTTTCTTTATTAAGTAAAGAAGGATATAATTTTGTAGTAAAGGATAATGTTATGAACATATTCCTAGATCAAAAGTTGATTGCATCAAGCTCGTTACATAATGGCATATTCATTCTCAATCAAAATACAGTCCTCAATATACAAAACACACACAAGAGGAAAAGCTCAGAAATGAACGATTCCTTCTTGTGGCACTGTAGACTTGGCTATATCAATGAGACACGGCTGGCTAAGTTACATAATAATAGATATTTGAATTCATTCGAATTATCATCTTATGACACATGCCATTCATGTCTCAAAGGAAAGATGACCAAAACTCCGTTTAGTGGACACGGAGAAAGAGTTACTGAACTCTTAGGACTGGTACATAGTGATGTATGCGGTCCTATGTCTACACACGCCAGAAACGGTTCTTCCTACTTCATTACATTCACTGACGATCTTTCTAGATACGGGCATGTGTTTCTGTTGAAACACAAGTCTGAAGCTTTTGAGAAATTCAGAGAATATAAGCACGAAGTAGAGAACCAAACGGGCAAAAGTATTAAGATTCTTCGATCTGATCGAGGAGGTGAATACTTAAGCATTGAATTCTTAGATTATCTAAAAGAGAATGGGATTCTCTCTCAGCTTACTTCTCCTTATACACCACAGCACAACGGTGTATCGGAACGAAGGAATCGCACCCTATTAGATATGGTGCGCTCAATGATGAACAATGCTGAGTTACCTATTTCATTTTGGGGGTATGCGCTTGAGACAGCCATATACCTATTGAATCTGGTTCCGTCTAAATCTGTACCTACCACACCATATGAGATATGGAGTGGGAAGAGACCATATTTTAAACGAATTAAGATATGGGGTTGTCCGGCCTATATCAAAAAGCAAAATCCGAACAAAATCGAGGCACGATCAGTTCTTTGCAAGTTTGTAGGATATCCAAAGAATTCTCAAGGATATTTTTTCTACCAAGCTGAGGAACAACGAGTGTTTGTTGCTCAACATGCCACCTTTTTGGAAAGGGAATTTCTTGCAAAAGAAATTAGTGGCAAAGAGGTGGAGCTGGAAGAGGTTCCAGCACCACAAACTACAACTGATGATTTAGTAGAACCAGAGAATTCAGTAGTACCCGACGAACCCCAGCCTCTCCGCCGATCTAGTAGGGTTTCTCGTCCACCTGAGAGATACTACGGTTTTCTCATTGACGGTGGAAGCGAGGACTGCATCATGGAGGATGATGACCCAACTAGCTTCGAGCAGGCCATCACGAGTAGGGACTCAGTGAAATGGCTGGATGCAATGCGGTCCGAGATGGAATCCATGTTCACCAACAAAGTATGGACATTGGAAGTTGCTCCTAAAGGGGTAAAACCCATTGGGAGCAAGTGGATCTTCAGGAAAAAACTTGGTGTAGATGGGAAAGTGGATACTTTCAAAGCTAGACTTGTTGCAAAGGGTTTTCGTCAAAGACCATGGACTATGATGAAACCTTTTCTCCAGTGGCTATGTTTAAATCTATCCGGATCATGCTTGCCATTGCGGCATATCATGATTACGTAATCTGGCGAATGGATGTTAAGACCGCCTTTCTAAACGGTGATTTAGAAGTGTGCGTGTACATGACTCAGCCAGAGGGCTTCGTAGATAGTGGGAGCAGCGGGAAGGTATGCAAGCCGCTTAAATCCATTTATGGATTAAAGCAAGTATCGCGAAGTTGGAACATCTGCTTTGACGTCGTTATCAAAGAGTTTGATTTCGTCAAAAACCCATATGAACCTTGTATCTACAAGAAGGTGGAAGAGAGTAAGGTCGTCTTCCTCGTATTGTACGTGGACGACATACTCTTGATAGGAAATGACATTCCTATGCTGCAATCGGTCAAGCTCTTCTTATCACAAAGATTCTCAATGAAAGATCTTGGTGATGCCTCCTGCATATTAGGAATTAGGATCTATAGAGATAGATCCAAACGGATATTGGTATTGTCCCAATCCAGGTACATTGACACCATACTAAAGAGGTTTAGTATGGAAGAATCCAAGCGTGGGAACTTACCCACGATCTCTGGAGTCACACTCTCCAAAGAGATGTCTCCCAAGACTGATTTGGAGAGAGCTCGCATGCAAGGGATACCCTATGCTTCAGCTGTAGGCTCTATCATGTATGCGATGCTATGTACCAGACCCGATGTAGCATACTCACTAAGTGTAGTGAGCAAGTATCAAGCTGATCCTGGAGAGAGTCACTGGACAACTGTGAAGAGCATTCTCAAGTACTTACGAAGGACTAAAGAGATGCTCTTGGTTTATGGTAACGGAGAACTCCAAGTGGAGTCCTTTACCGATTCGAGCTTCCAGAGTGATAAGGATGACTCTAAGTCGCAGTCGGGATTTGTCTTTACCCTTTACGGAGGGACGGTTAGCTGGAAGAGTTCCAAGCAGGAAACCGTGGCAGACTCGACGATGGAGGCTGAATACATCGCTGCCAACGTTGCTGCCAAAGAGGTTGTCTGGATCAAGAAGTTCATTACTGAACTTGGAGTGGTTCCATCCATTGAGCATCCAATACCTTTGTATTGTGATAACAATGGAGCGGTGGCTTTGGCCAAGGAACCCAGGTCCCATCAGCGATCCAGGCATATTCTGAGGCGGTATCACCTGATCCGGGAGATAGTTGATCGCCGGGAGATCGAGGTCAGGAGGGTTGACACGAAGAATAACACAGCGGATCCACTCACGAAGGCCATTCCCCAGACACATTTTGAGAGACTCTTCGGGATGCTCGGTATGCGATACTACAGCAGCTGGCCCTAGTGCAAGTGGGAGATTGTTAGTTGTATGTATGCCCTAGAGGCCAGTATTGTACAGATGATGTATATTATATTGGATGCTTGGACATATATAGAGATGACTTTCTTGCTCGATATGATAGTATGCTATCTGGTTGCACATTATCTTAACATGTATACTTGTCTCTTTATACTGTCTTAGAGTTACATGTTGGTAAAGCCCTTAGGATGTGTACTTGACTACCTGGACTATGATGCGGATCATACTACTCGGGACATGATAGTCCATAAGTACATCCTTCAAGGTCCCTAGTCGTGGGTGTATCGAGAAGGGGCATCGATATACCAGTGTAGAGTAGCGTATACGCTTCTCGACCCATGAGATGGGGATGGATGATCCCATATCCATTGGTGTTTGACATCAGAGATGGTATACGGGTGCTCAGTGGAGACTGGGTACACTGGACGGACTCGCCGAGAACTCCCAGATGGTATTATACCTCACGTCAGATGGCAGTTCTCAGGTGAAAATTGTGCAGGTTAGTCTGTAGACCCGAGATCGTCATAGAGTCTTGTGTGATTCCCACTGTGCTTTGATTTCCACCTTACCACGTCCATGAGGGCGTGCAAAACGGTGGTTTTTGGGTACAGTCCCGAGTCACATGGAAGCAATGAGCGATAGGAGGGGTTTCTTCTCTCCCGGTATTGGGGGTTGATGTTGCACTGTGCTCGATTGGCCGTAACAGGGAAGTCCCTGGCCAGGGCCAATTAGAGATTTAATGGTAAGTGTTACCAGTAGTTTCTCGACCCGTTATGAGCCTCACATCGGCCCGACTTATCGGTTATTGGGGTCTGACGTTTACCACCCCTAGACTTGATATGCGACATATCAGACGAGGAGACCGGACTGCACGGTAGTGTTGCCGGTTGCTCGACGGGAGTTGTAGCAGGTTCTCTTGTTCTCTTCTGATCGTTCAATACCCGGGTGGCTGTTACGTTTAGCTGACCGCTTGCGGCTTGAGGGTGCTTGATATGATCATCACCCACTGCCGGCGTACTGACGAGTCTAAGAGTCCCATAAAGGAGTTACCTAGTCCAGGCGAAACGTTGTGGTGCGCGTACGCGATATGCGCATGGACCCGATTAAAATGCGCGTATAGGATACCGTATATTGATCGGGCGGCTTGCTTTTGGTGGGGTCATATGTGATATGGCCGGATTGATAAATCAAGTGTTGATTTATCATTTAACCATTAGTTTTCTCACTTGAAATCCTTTCTTGTACATGATGGATGTATGCATGCATGTATGCTTTCTTTCTTTTAGTTTCATGCACATATGGATGTGCATACATACACACATACATACATCATCTATCATGGTTGATTATACATGGAAAATGGTGGCAATATAAGACTCACACCATGGTTTTATTTATGGATTTTATTGCATTTGATTTAAAACAAAAAGGAAAAGGGAAAATGGTCATTATTGATTTGTTTCTACACTCTTCTTTTGACCTAACCATCATCACCCACCTTTTAACCTAGGGTAAACGTTCCTTTTGTGTTTTAACTCAAGTTCAATTATATATTCATTGTTTAAACCATGGTTTGAGATTAGAACAAGAAAATATATAAACATATATTTTCATTTTTCTTGGATAAGAGTTATTCATTCACTCTTGAAAAAGATATAGCCATCATCTTCTTCTTCCCCTCTCATTTTGCTCTCTAGATTTTTGTAGTGAGCAATATACTCATCAAGAAAGGATTTTGAAGTGAGAAAGAGAACCACAACATCATTCTACACAAGTCTAGCCTACTTGTTTTAAGTGTTAGCTTCATTTCATTCTCTTGATCGGGTGAAGTTGCAAGCTTGGACAAAGCGGACTCCGGGTGGATCATCGGTGACCTAGAGGAGTTCAAGCGGACCCGTTTCCAAATCCCAAGTAGCCGAGGAGTCTAGCGTAGGGAGCTACAAAGGTTGTACTCTCAAAACCCTAGCTTTTCTTGCTTATGTTGATATGCAAAAGTTTTAGAAACCCTAATTTTCTAGGAACGATTCTATGTTCGTTAACTTAGCACCCTAAAAATTCAACCTTTAGTTCATGTGATGCTTCCAAACCCTTCATGAGGTGCTAGGCTAACCCAACATATATATATTCGGAACCTAGGCCTGACCTTACGGAACATAGACTTGGTCGAGGGGGTATTAGACTCGAACTTTCATCGCGTAGGTTGACCTTGGTTGATGGAGTAGGTGACTTAATTAGAGTGACGTACTGTGTTTATGTTCCACGACATACTTACGATATGCTACTCCGCTTAAGAAGCCTTAGGGTATAAATTTCCTTTCACAGTATTATATTCATTCATATGATCTATCTTCATCGATATCGGTTTATGGTTTTTGCTTCCACGACTAAACGGGCAGAAAGATCTGCGGCTAAAGTTGCGGTCAGCACGAGCTCGTCACGGACGATGACTGACCAGGGCATGATTCCAGGGACATACGATTGTATTGATGTGCCATTTTATTGTGTTTTCGCTCAATAAGCGTTGGATGGATTGCTTTTAGAAAATTTCTCAAACGTGCAGATCAGCACCAGAGGATTGGGCCATTGTTAGAGGCCGGCCAGAATGTGATGACCGTCATTGCATCGATTATTCTTGACGATTGAGGCACTGTTCAGCGTGCGGACGAATGATTCAGTTGCTGCTGCGACTGACAAAATATCGCCCCAGATGTTTGAAGCTACTGCCGCACGAGTTGTACTTAGAGATATGACAGAAGATCGCTAGTCACCCAAGGAGGAATGACTAGGACATATGATTCGTTGCCTACCCCGCTGCGAGGTCATCAGATTGGTTGATTACAGCTAGAGACGACTTCATGCATGTACGTTGGGAGTCAAAAGAAAACGATCGAATGTCAGAAACCCATTTTTCAAGTTTAAAGTGTTCTGAAAAACATGCAAGTAATTCCGTGGACCCTCTAGAAGAATGAAACCCTAACTCGATATAATGACCATGAGAACGCTTCGAAACCTTAGGGTTTGCCGCAGTTCCGCGGTGCCATTAATGAGGCCTGGGTTTGCCCTTCTACGGCTAGTCCATAGGAACTGTGGCATGTACTGGAATACTATTAAACTGTACTCAAGATGTTGAGCTCTTAGGGGATTATGGAATTTTGATTAATCGATCAAAAGGTTCGACGTCATTCGGATATCATGTGATGGGTTATATTGCTTGGGAGACTCCAGATACGAGTATAGCCGTCGGAGCGCAGTCCATTGTAACATTTCAGAAAAATAAAAATATTATTTTTTTGAATTTTTACAATTAAATAATAAAATATTGAATATTTTAATAAGGCGGTATAATTAAATACCAATAAATTGGTAAAAATTTGGAAAATTATGGAAATTATTAAAAAGAGGGTACTTTATGTGATTTATGCAAATTATGAGAGTTATGATTTATTTGACACTATTTTAGGGCTAATCGCAATTAAAAATCGCTAATCGGGCTTTAAACGTGTTTTGTGCATATGACATGCACATGTCATTTTTAACACTTGTTACATTTTTCTTCATGATTAACGCATGTCTATTTGTTTTGGGTTTACTATTGAGGAGAGAAGAAAATAAAATAGAAAAGAAAGGAAAAAGAAAACATTAAACTAAGAGGTATGGGCATAAGAGAGAATGAGAGGGGTTACCCGTGACTTTGGACATTCCTCCTTCATTCCTTCACCCTCATCATCTCTCCCCTCAACTCCATTTCTGTCCAGCTGCTGCCCCTCCCTTCCTCCTCCACAAAACCCCCTAAAACTTCACCAAAAACAACTCCAAAGTCCCTCCCAACTTCACAAAATATGTGCACAAGCTCACAACCAACACCTTGGACCAAGAAAAATCACATTTTGGTGCTGTAGGGGATTCTTGGCTCCCAAATGAGGTAATCCTTTCACAATTAGTGTAGTATTTCTTTTGATTATGCATCTATTCAAGTTTAAAATCGATTTGGCAAAGTTTAGTGGACTTTGGATATTCCTAGAGAGGGTTAGGGTTAATTTGAGTTCTGTTAGTGTAATTAAGCCTTAGTGGTGACCCTTAAACCCCCTTGGTGCTATAAACCCATATCCAACACAATACCAAACCTGAAACCCAAAACAGAAATAAACCATGTCGGTTTTGTGAGTGTTTAAGGCGTGGAGGGAAATCTGGAGTGACCCGAGACCAATACTAGAAAAGTAAACAGTACCAGTAGACGAGATGGACCCCCACAAGGCCACCCTACCAGAACGAGACCCTACCTCCACTGAAAAACCGGCCTGGCCGGAATTTTCCTTTATGGGGCCGGCCACCTTAATGTGTTAGGTTCCCATGTTGCTTCAGTAGGTCACACACTCCCTGTACTACACCCTAGACTTGTTTGCTTGCCTTATTTGACCTGAGTCAAAATCGGTGTAACATTTCGGAAAAATAAAATAATATTTTTGGGAATTTTTATAATTAAATAATATTATATTGAATATTTTAATAAGGTGGTACAATTAAATACCGATAAATTGGGAAAATTTTTTGAAAATTTTGGAAATTTCTAAAAGCGAGTGTTTCATGTGAATTATGCAAATTTTAAGTTGTTATGATTAAGTATAGTTTAGTGCTAATCGCGATTAAAAATCGCTAATCGCGTTTTAAACTTGTTTTGTGCAAACATGCACCATATCATTTTTTTTACACTTGTTACTTTTGTGCATGCCTTTTTGCTTTGGGGTTACTATTGATGAGAGAAGGAGAAAAGAAAAGAAATGGGAAAAGAAAAGAAAAGATTATAATATATAGGTATAGGTGAGAGAGAGAGAGGGGAGGGTTTACCTTTGACCTAGTCTTGAGCCATCCCCTTCATTATTCACACATCTCTCTCCTCCCCTCATCCCTTTGCTGCTGCTGCTTTACCCCTCCTCCTCCATCTTCAACCCCCCCAAAAAACTCCTTGCTAAATACTTCAAAACCCAAACCCCATTTCGTTAAAAAGGTGCACAAGCTCAAGGGAAGCACATTGGACCAAGAAAGAAGTGGTTTTGGACACTTTGAGACACTCAAGAATTTTCTTGAGTTGCCAAAGGAGGTAATTTCTGCACCATTAGTGTAGTGTTTTAATTCCTCGTGCATCCATACATGTTTCATGTCGATATTGAGTGGTTTTGTGGACTTAGAAAATTCTAGTTAGGGTTTATGGAAATTGAGAGTGGTGATGTGTAATTGAGCTCAGTTGAGGCCACACAAACCTCCTAGTCTCAGAATTCAGACCTTAACCAGAGACTAGGACCCCGGAATACGGATTTAGAAAAGCCGATATCGGAAAATTGTGGATTCTATGAGGGCTAATTGAAATCTGCTATCACTCGGAGACTCTGAAATTTTTTTTTTACAAACACAGAGAGATGTGTAGGCACCCAGGAAACTAACCCCAGCCCCTATCTCTCAATTCTCGCCGCAGATTTATTCCCTCTGGCCGCAATTTGCGGCCAGACCTGGAGCTTTGTGGCTCGTTCTTGTTCTGTAGCTCCTACATCTGTAAAATAGACCCTTGGCATATGCAAAATTGACCAATTTGACCTAGGGCGAAATCTGGTACCTTTTCCTAAGTTGTTGTTTTGATTCGGAGTTTCATTTTGCGTATTTTGAATTCTGGAATTCTAGTATTTTGTTTTACCTCGATCACTTGACGTTTGCACAACGATATCGAGGATTGTTTGATGGTTTTGAATAAGTAGTCCATAGGTTCTAACCTATAGGCCTTAGCACGTCGTTTGGTTTTCTCGATGTGATATTAAGGTGCATTTGCGATTGTGTGGTCTTGTAGGATCCTTCTCGAAGGCTTTGTTAGTGTATATGCCCTAGAGGCCATTACTGTATCATACTAGTTTGTATATTACTTAATGGAAGCTTGGGATATTCACAGTTGTATATACAATCTTGCTCGAAATGGTAGTATGCTACTTGGTTTGTCTCTGCTTTAATATGTGCATGTGTTTCTTTTAGCATATTGCTGGTATACATATTAGTAGAGCCCTTAGGATCTTTGCTTGATTACCAGCGTTGTGATGGCGCTCGCACTCGTGGGAGCTGGATAATCTATAAGCACATCCTTATACAGGTCCCTGGTCGTTGGACTATCGAGACAGGGCATCGATACTCCGGAGTAGACTAGCGTATGCGCTTCTCATCCCAGTGTGGGAGACGGTCTGTCCCACAGCCGTTAGTACGTCGTACTTGGGATAGTATGCGGGTGCTCATTAGGTTACGAGTACACTGGACAGGACTCGTCGGGAACTGTTGGTTGGTAATATACCAATCGTCAGTTATCAGTTCCCAGGTGACATGAGTACAGCTTAGTCCGCTGACTTGACACTGTCACTTCGCCTCGAGTGTGTTCCCACTGCACTTTGATTACTACCCTACCACGGCTCAAAGGAGCTGTGCAAATAGGTAGTTTTTGGGTGCAGTCCCGAAGCACTTGGAGGCAGTGACGGTTAGACAGGATTCGTCTCTCACGGTATTGGGGGTTGACATCGCGCTGTGTCCAGGAGAGCCATTACACGAGTAGTCCCTGGCCAGGGCAAGCGAGATATACTGGTAGGTTTCCAGTGTTATCTCAGGGTGTTCTAGGCTACACTCCGACACGACTTGTACCGCTATTAGGGGACTGACGTTCACCGCCCCCCTAGGCCCGCCATGCGATGTATCAGACGAACAGACCGGACTGTACGGAGACTGTCACATACAGGCTCAGTAGGAGTGCCGATGGGGTTCACCTCGTCAGTCTTCTTATCGACATCTACCTGGGGACCGTTACGTACAGCTAGTGCCGCTTGCGGTCTGTGGTTAAACCCACTGCCAGCGTAGTGTCGAGTCTTTAGAGTCCCACACAGAGAGCTGTTCGCCTTTAGGCAAAATGAGTAGAGGTCGCATGGTTTTGCGACAGGGTTCGTTCACATTCGCGCACTTGTGCACGTTTGCTGTCCGGACAGTTTATACTAGCGGGCTTTGGTTTAAGCCGGATCCTAGTATATGATTTGAGATTGGTTTTTCTCATTGTGTTCGTGTTCCTCGGATCATGAATGCGGGTGCGTATGCACAGTTGCTTGAGATTAAGGGAGAGGACCTTGATTAGGGTTAATGGCTATTGTCATTTTATTAACCCTAATATTTATGTGTGTGTTATTGTTAATTAGTAATTAGTTTAATAATTATCCATGGTTGTGGTTGTTGACCATTTGACTTCTTTGACTTGTTGACCTAGGTTGACACTTTGACCATCATAATTTCTTTTGGAAGATGCTTTTTGATCTTTGCAATTTGAAATGATAATGGTCATGTCATGATTTACCATGATAATTATCTAGCTAATTATTCAATTAAATTAATTCACACATATTAGTGAGAAGAGCTCTATTATTTTCTCATTCTCTCATATCATTTCTCTCTCTTGTTCATCCTCTCCCTCAAGCTCTCTCCCTCTCATGTGTTGAGAAACAAAAAGCTTGAGAAAAACCTTCACTTGATCCTCTCTACTCTCTTCTAGGGTTCAAGTCTTAGCATTTCTTGCACTCTAGTTACTCCTAGCTTGGAGTTGAAGCTAAAGGTGGTGGCTTTCAAGTGGATCTTTCTTTGACGGAAGAAGACAAGCAAGGTGAGGCCTTTCTACTATTCCGACGAGCAAGGAGAGAAGGACTAAAGACCAAAGGTATAACCTTTCTACAACTTAGTTAGTTGTTAGTTTACTTTAGCTAGTTTTCGTTTAGCAAAGATCCTCACAAGCAAAGTCCATGTTGCCTAAGTCATTAAAAATCCGTTTTTTATTATGTTTTCCGCCTCCCCGTAAGCACCGGGATGGGCAAAACGGACTTACAGTGGTATCAGAGCCTAACTAAACCTAAACTAGCTAAGTAGTTAAGTGTAACGAAGTTTCGAAACCGGAAAATCGAAAAACCAAACTCGCAAAACCCTAGTTTCTGTTAATTTTTTTTCTGGTCAAAATGAAAAACTTTATACTTCAAAAATTATCTCAGGGTTTTGTGTGAAATACCACCAAAGACGAACCAGAGAGGAGTCTAGAGGACCGCGCTTCCGCGGCATAAGGAAGCTCTTGCCGCGGAAGCGCGGCCGTCTTGTCCCCTCTCTGTATCGTTTTTGGTGCAGTATGTTTCTGTGTTGGTTTTAGGATTTTTAGGATATGTTATATGTGCCCAGATTTTCCAGAACTAAAATTTACTTTTGGGGGCCTATAAATCCGTATTTTTCGGAACTTCACTACACTTTAACTACATCGGTTATATCTGTAATGCTTGCATGTATTGAACGTCGGCTAATCGCTATAAGACGATTAGTCGGGGTTATACATGATCTGTGATTGTTATTGGTTTGTGGATATGAATGGATTGGATTGTCGTGGGTGAATGGCCGGGGTGGATGTGAGATGAGCGTTGTTTTTCTTTCATTCATTTGTAACATGTAAATTGATGTAATAATATTCTTTGTATGGCCGCACAACCGGGTCGGGGTTGTAGCCGTCATTGTATAATTCTTTTTACTGTTTTTGCTCCTAGGATAGACCCATGGAGGGGGTGCACAAACTACCGGGTATCTCGAAGTGCCGAGTGGCCTACTCACGGTGGTGAGGGAGGTTGCTTCGCTTCGGGTGCTTGGCGGGTAGTTTGCCGCACCCGTAGTGGTCTTGGGTGGGGTATTGGCTATTCACCGCGACCGTGTAATCCGCTTTGCGTTGCAGGCTCGAACGCATTGCGGATTCCTAGTATATCCAATGTATTCATCTGTGATCTGTAATGTCTATCATTGCTATATATTTATATATAATAACTATTTAGGCGTTGCTTATGTTTTACAGCCGCGCTAGCCCAGCCCCCGCTCTGTCGTTAGTTAAGTAACCTAACGGGTGATGACGGGGCCCCGTGGCGAATGCGAATGGCATAAGCGTACATCATATTTTGGTTGTTTTCTGCAATGGTAGGATTAAATGATGGGACGCATTAAAAGAACTAATGCAAGAAATAAACCAAGTAAAAGTCGATTGGAACACTTTGAAAACCACTCGGTTCTTTTCAAAACTAAACTTTTAAACGCGGAGCTTGAACCACTCCTTTTAAAAGCTATCTCGTTCCATCGATTATATCAAGTTCACTACGTTCACGGTTTCGCCAAAACCATCCGTAGCCCTCCATCATTTCGGTTAAATATTCGGTAGTATTCAAGCTATGTATTTTGACCTCACGCCAAGGCATAGTGATTGGTAGCTACCGGATATTTATCCGTTGCATAGATAGAATGCGTTGATTTGAGACAGTCGTACTGCCGTTTTGGCCTACGTCAAGGGTAGGTACGGGTGGGTTCAAATTAACCAGGATAATGATGGGAAGAACTTGATATGTGACTTATGACATTTTGACCTCACGCCAAGGTCATAAGAGCATGGGGCAAAAATCCACATCGGGAGTTTCATAAGTACTGAAACTTGCTAGCGTTGCATACCATTTGGAGTGTGATAATTCTGGTAGGATTCCTTCGGTTTTATCACGCGAGGATATTTGGATCCCGATCCTACTGTGAGTATATGCTACTCCTCGGGAAAACTCTCACTTAACGATCAATGCTATAAACCTAGTAGGTGCCTAGAAAGGTGTTAGCGGGGCTACGCCCACAGGGAAAAGAGGTTACTTAATTAAGGAACTTCGCGAAAGCGTTGGAAAACCTCCCTCGAAGTACCGACACTGGCCTGGCTGAACGGTTAAGCAAGTATTGTACGGTGAGAATGATCCCGGCTAATCCTTTTCTTTACGGTTTGAGAAGGGATTCGAGAGACAGTGGGAGCCATCCAGTTTAGACAAACTAAAAACCACTCTAAACTTGCAAGAGCATCATGCTAAAGTGTTTCTTTTCTCTCTCCTAATTGCAGCGACCATTCAAGATGACCGGACTTAAGTTACTATCAAATAAAAACATATTGACAGGGCCAAACTACAAAGATTGGCTCAGGAATGTCAAGATGGCTATCACTTATGACAAGCTGGGGTATATACTTACCACCAAAGCTCCCCCTGTCCCAGGTCCCACCTCCAGCGTCGCGGATGTTGAAATCCGTAAGACATGGGAGATAGATTGCGCGAGGGCCAGATGCCTCGTACTAGCCTCGATGGACAACGAACATCAGAGGAGGCACGAGAATATGGACCTAGAGTCCATATTTCTCCATACAAAAGAACTGTATGGAGAGCTGTCTCGTATCGCAAGATACGAAGTGTCGAAGAAGCTCTTTTCGGCAAGGTTGGCCGTCGGATCATCGGTAGCGGACCACGTGCTTAAGATGATCGGCTACATAGAGGAGCTCGCGGACCTTGGGACCACGTTGGAGAATGAACTCTATACCGATTTGATTCTCCAGTCCCTTCCTTCCACTTACGCCCAGTTCATTCTTAACTTCAACATGCAAGGAAAGGAGGTTGAACTTGCCGAACTTCTGAACATGTTGAGGACTGCTGAGGGCACCCTACAGAAGGGTAGGGAGACATCCACTTTGTTTGTAGGAGGATCTTCCTCTTCTAGGTCCAGGGCGAAAGCCAAGGGCAAGAAGAAGAAAGCCCCCGCCAAACCAAGAGGCGGTGTCGGTAAAGTGGATACGAAGGGAAAGGGTAAAGCAACAAAGGTAGCGGGGAAGCTGGTGGGGAAGGAAGAATGCTTCTATTGTCACAAAAGTGGTCAGTGGAAACAAGATTGCAAGGCTTGGAAAGCCAGAACACAGGATTTGAAGCGAGTTGCAGCTTCAGCTTCAGGTGTGTATGTTATTGAAAATTGTCTATCAATAAACTCTACTTCCTGGGTATTGGATACCGGATCAGGATCTCATATCTGTAATTCTTTGCAGGCGTTGAGAAAGCGTAGAGTTTTGAAGGCAGGTGACATGACCCTCAGAGTTGCGAACGGTGCTAGCATGGATGCTGAGGCCGTGGGGGACTATCACCTGGGATTATCAGATGGACACTTTTTGGTTTTGCGTAGTTGTTATTATGTACCAAATGCAACCTGTAATATCATTTCTGTATCTTTATTATCTAAAGAAGGTTATGAATTTGCATTTGTAAGTAATGTAGTGAACATTCACCTTAATCAAGTGTTGATTGGGTCAGGTACATTGAACAACGGTATATACGTTTTAAACCAACCACAGATTTTCAATATCCAGAATACACACAAAAGAAAGTCTCCAGAAATTAATAAAACTTTCTTATGGCATTGTAGACTGGGTCACATCAATGAGAGAAGATTGACTAAGTTACATACTGAAGGATATTTAGATCCGTTCGAATATCAATCGTATGCAACTTGTCAATCCTGTCTCAAAGGAAAGATGACAAAGGCTCCGTTTTCTGGACACGGAGAAAGAGCGAGCGAGCTCTTGGGACTCGTACACAGCGACGTGTGCGGTCCAATGTCTACACATGCGCGAAGCGGTTTTTCTTACTTCATAACTTTTACGGATGATTTCTCAAGATTCGGACATATCTTCTTAATGAAGCATAAATCCGAAGCTTTTGATAAGTTCCAGGAATATAAGAATGAAGTAGAAAAACAAACAGGCAAAAGTATCAAGATCCTAAGATCGGATCGAGGAGGAGAATACTTAAGTGCCGAATTCCTGAATTACTTAAAAGAGAATGGAATTCTCTCTCAGCTTACTCCTCCATACACTCCGCAACATAACGGTGTATCGGAGAGACGGAACCGAACCCTATTGGATATGGTACGGTCCATGATGAGTAACGCTGAGTTACCGCGATCATTCTGGGGATATGCGCTAGAAACAGCTGCATATCTTTTGAACCGTGTTCCCACTAAGACTGTGCCTACCACACCATATGAGTTATGGAGTGGGAAGAAACCCTATCTTCAATACTTGAAGATTTGGGGATGTCCAGCTTATGTCAAAAAGCAGCATGTGGACAAGCTCGAGGCACGCTCAGTACTGTGCAAGTTTGTGGGATACCCAAAGAACTCCAGGGGGTATCTTTTCTATTACGCAGAGGAACAAAAAGTCCTTGTTTCTCGCAATGCCCACTTTCTAGAACATCAGTTCATAGAAAAAGAAATAAGTGGGGGCGCAATAGAACTGGAAGAAATTCCAGAACCACAAACTACTACTGAAAGTTTAGTGGAACCAGAAGGTTCAAAAGAACAGGACATTCCTATGCCACTCCGCAGGAGTAGTAGGCAGTCTCATCCGCCCGAGAGATACTACGGTTTTCTCATTGACGGGGATAGAGAAGACTGCATCCTGGATTGTGATGAGCCTACTAGCTTCCAGCAAGCCATTCAGAGCGTCGACTCGGTAAAATGGCTGGATGCAATGCGGACCGAGATGGAGTCCATGTACACCAACAAAGTATGGACGTTGGACATTGCTCCAGACGGGGTAAAACCCGTAGGATGCAAGTGGATCTTCAAAAGGAAGATTGGTGTAGATGGACAGGTTGAGACCTATAAAGCTAGACTGGTAGCAAAGGGTTTTCGTCAGCGACCTGGTTTGGACAATGACGAAACCTTTTCTCCAGTAGCTATGCTGAAATCCATTCGGATCCTTCTTGCCATCGCTGCTTTCCACGATTATGAGATTTGGCAGATGGACGTAAAGACAGCTTTTCTAAATGGTCATTTAGAGGAGTGTGTCTATATGGACCAGCCAGAGGGTTTCATTCAGGGTGGGAGCAGCGGAAAGGTGTGCAAGTTGCTCAAGTCCATTTATGGACTCAAGCAGGCATCGCGGAGTTGGAACATCTGTTTTGATGAGACGGTCAAAGAATTTGGCTTTATCAAAAATCCAGATGAACCATGCATCTATTGTAGATTTGTAGCGAGAACTGTTGTATTCCTCGTTTTATACGTGGATGACATTCTCTTAATAGGAAATGACATTCCTATGCTACAATCTGTCAAGGGGTACTTGTCACACAGGTTCTCCATGAAAGACCTGGGTGATGCCTCCTACATTCTGGGTATCCGGATCTACCGTGACAGATCCAAGAGGATATTAGGACTCTCACAGTCCAGGTACATCGACACCATACTGAAGAGATTCAGTATGGAAGATTCCAAGCGCGGTAATCTACCGGCTTGTCACGGGATCACCCTCTCCAAAGAGATGTCTCCCAAGACTGATTTGGAGAGGGATCGCATGTCTATTATACCCTACGCTTCTGCGGTAGGCTCTATAATGTATGCGATGTTGTGTACCAGACCGGATGTGGCTTATGCACTGAGTGTGGTAAGCAGGTATCAGTCAAACCCTGGGGAGAAACATTGGATAGCAGTAAAGAACATTCTCAAGTACCTGAGAAGGACTAAGGAGATGTTCTTGGTGTATGGCGGAAAAGACCTGCAGGTTGAGGCCTTTGCTGACTCCAGCTTCCAAAGTGACAAGGATGATTCCAAGTCCATGTCGGGTTTTGTCTTTACCCTCAATGGAGGGGCGGTGTGTTGGAAGAGCTCCAAACAGGAAACCGTTGCTGACTCGACTATGGAAGCGGAATACATCGCTGCATCTGATGCCGCAAAAGAAGCTGTCTGGATGAGGAAGTTCTTGAAAGAACTTCAGGTGGTTCCGTCCATTGTTGACCCAATACCTCTGTATTGCGACAACAACGGGGCTATAGCTTTAGCGAAGGAACCCAGGTCCCATCAGAAATCCATACAAATCTTAAGGCGGTATCACCTGATCAGGGAGATCGTAGATCGCCAGGAGATCGAGGTCCGGAGAGTTGCATCAGAGGATAACACAGCAGATCCATTCACGAAGGCCCTACCCCAGACTCAGTTCGAGCGGCTGATCGAGATGATAGGTCTTCGATACGCCAGTACATGGCCTTAGTGCAAGTGGGAGATTGTTAGTGTATATGCCCTAGAGGCCATTACTGTATCATACTAGTTTGTATATTACTTAATGGAAGCTTGGGATATTCACAGTTGTATATACAATCTTGTTCGAAATGGTAGTATGCTACTTGGTTTGTCTCTGCTTTGATATGTGCATGTGTTTCTTTTAGCATATTGCTGGTATACATATTAGTAGAGCCCTTAGGATCTTTGCTTGATTACCAGCGTTGTGATGGCGCTCGCACTCGTGGGAGCTGGGTAATCTATAAGCACATCCTTATACAGGTCCCTGGTCGTTGGACTATCGAGACAGGGCATCGATACTCCGGAGTAGACTAGCGTATGCGCTTCTCATCCCAGTGTGGGAGACGGTCTGTCCCACAGCCGTTAGTACGTCGTACTTGGGATAGTATGCGGGTGCTCGTTAGGTTACGAGTACACTGGACAGGACTCGTCGGGAACTGTTGGTTGGTAATATACCTATCGTCATTTATCAGTTCCCAGGTGACATGAGTACAGCTTAGTCCGCTGACTTGACACTGTCACTTCGCCTCGAGTGTGTTCCCACTGCACTTTGATTACTACCCTACCACGGCTCAAAGGAGCTGTGCAAACAGGTAGTTTTTGGGTGCAGTCCCGAAGCACTTGGAGGCAGTGACGGTTAGACAGGATTCGTCTCTCCCGGTATTGGGGGTTGACATCGCGCTGTGTCCAGGAGAGCCATTACACGAGTAGTCCCTGGCCAGGGCAAGCGAGATATACTGGTAGGTTTCCAGTGTTATCTCAGGGTGTTCTGGGCTACACTCCGACACGACTTGTACCGCTATTAGGGGACTGACGTTCACCGCCCCCCTAGGCCCGCCATGCGATGTATCAGACGAACAGACCGGACTGTACGGAGACTGTCACATACAGGCTCAGTAGGAGTGCCGATGGGGTTCACCTCGTCAGTCTTCTTATCGACATCTACCTGGGGACCGTTACGTACAGCTAGTGCCGCTTGCGGTCTGTGGTTAAACCCACTGCCAGCGTAGTGTCGAGTCTTTAGAGTCCCACACAGAGAGCTGTTCGCCTTTAGGCAAAATGAGTAGAGGTCGCATGGTTTTGCGACAGGGTTCGTTCACATTAGCGCACTTGTGCACGTTTGCTGTCCGGACAGTTTATACTAGCGGGCTTTGGCTTAAGCCGGATCCTAGTATATGATTTGAGATTGGTTTTTCTCATTGTGTTCGTGTTCCTCGGATCACGAATGCGGGTGCGTATGCACAGTTGCTTGAGATTGAGGGAGAGGACCTTGATTAGGGTTAATGGCTATTGTCATTTTATTAACCCTAATATTTATGTGTGTGTTATTGTTAATTAGTAATTAGTTTAATAATTATCCATGGTTGTGGTTGTTGACCATTTGACTTCTTTGACTTGTTGACCTAGGTTGACACTTTGACCATCATAATTTCTTTTGGAAGATGCTTTTTGATCTTTGCAATTTGAAATGATAATGGTCATGTCATGATTTACCATGATAATTATCTAGCTAATTATTCAATTAAATTAATTCACACATATTAGTGAGAAGAGCTCTATTATTTTCTCATTCTCTCATATCATTTCTCTCTCTTGTTCATCCTCTCCCTCAAGCTCTCTCCCTCTCATGTGTTGAGAAACAAAAAGCTTGAGAAAAACCTTCACTTGATCCTCTCAACTCTCTTCTAGGGTTCAAGTCTTAGCATTTCTTGCACTCTAGTTACTCCTAGCTTGGAGTTGAAGCTAAAGGTGGTGGCTTTCAAGTGGATCTTTCTTTGACGGAAGAAGACAAGCAAGGTGAGGCCTTTCTACTATTCCGACGAGCAAGGAGAGAAGGACTAAAGACCAAAGGTATAACCTTTCTACAACTTAGTTAGTTGTTAGTTTACTTTAGCTAGTTTTCGTTTAGCAAAGATCCTCACAAGCAAAGTCCATGTTGCCTAAGTCATTAAAAATCCGTTTTTTATTATGTTTTCCGCCTCCCCGTAAGCACCGGGATGGGCAACACGGACTTACAGGCTTCGTACGATGAAGAAGATGAAGGTGACATCGACACCGACACGCAGGATGCAAGGTGAGTAGATTATATCTATGGGGGAAGTCGGGTGGATGGCGTATAGCACCCCCGCAGTTCGATATTTAGTATACTATATATATACTACATTTATAAGTATGATAGCGTTTTGTGTGACATGGCTATTCAAGATGTGATTAGGTGTACTATGGTTAAATTAGGGTTTTCAGAAGTAAATTAGCATAGCTTCTTAGTTGCGAATCCTAGAATTGGTTTACACCCACACGCACACACATACTTACTTGCTATACTTATGCTTGGATGATGAGGATAGTGGATGATATTTGGAGATGAGTCGATGATATTGGTCATAGTGCCATGAGATCGGTGATGTGATATGGTCTGTATTTGAGATACGACATGATATTTTAGCGGGTTCTTTAGGCGTGGTGTTTTTCATACACACGCATGTATTTCATAGATGGTATCAGTTTTGTACTAGACGTAGATCAGTACCCCGATCATGATAAAGAGGATACCAGATGATTAATGTGATAGATGTGACATTTGACCCGTACCCAGATTTGGGAGGCCGTACGACGGATTTACCGTACGAGCTATATATTGACGATAGATCCGCACTCTTGATTCAAGGATGTCATATGATATGTTGTATCGTATGTGATATTTTTGAGGCGGGATCACCGACTATCATACATGTATATATATCGACTCAGATGTAGGTGGTTTCCGTACCCCTTTTGATTGGTTGTTAGTTAGACCAGTAGTTTACATAGTAGATGTCTGACTGGACCCGAGTTATACCTATTTCCAAAACTGACGAATCGTGAAAATTTTAAAGACATACCAAGGGATACTACGGATATTTTAAAAGACGTATCATTTCTTAAAAATACCGTAGTCCTTATTTTCAAACACCACGATTCGTACTATTTCAAACGGCAAAACAGTATAACACATGTATGTAAGGTAAATTCCTTGTCGTTACATTACTATTCATTTACCATTTACTTTACTGCTCTCATTGCATTGCATGCTTATATGTTATTGATTCATATTTTCTTGTGCATATGACATATAGCATACCTGTATACTTATATGCTTACAAATATGTCTTTACATAGTTACATGCTTGTATTACTGTTTCACGTTTCATATACTATAATTCATGGATTTCGCATTGCGATATGGTTTCATATGATGTTTTTTTTCTGGATTGTTTTATCCCTGCGTATATATATCAGTGGTATGGGACGCTGAAATATATATGTATACCCATCGTATATATATATTAGTGGTATGGGACGCTGATATATATATATATATATATATATATATATATATATATATATATATACACACCTATATAATTTATCATCATGATGCTCTATGCAATTTACTTATTCATTATATACGAGTGGGGCCTATATGGTCGATGTGAGGGGCCTTTATGGTCGATATGAGGAGCCTTTATGGTGGATATGAAGGGCCTATATAGTCGATTTGAGGGGCCTTTATGGTCGATATGAGGGGCCTATATGGTCGTTGTGAGGGGTCTTTATGGTCGATGTGAGGAGCCTATGTGCCCGATGTATGGATGACATGTTATATCCCCTACCCCATATTTATTTTATATGCATTGCTTCATGTATTAGTAGTACCTGATAGAGTACCTTTCATGACTATTGCATATACACATTACCATTTATTGCTTCATGTATTAGTAGTACTTGATAGAGTACTTTCATGAATGTTGCATATATATTGGATACATGATATATGAGATTTACTTGATATTGAGATATATATTTTGTGTCGATGCTTGACACTGATTTCCCGATGATTTCATTGATGATGTTTGAATGTTTATTAAAAAATCTCACTATATTAAGAAAACGGTTTTCTCATTCACGACGTCTTTTGTTTTCATTTTACCGCATTCATACCTCATATTTACGATATTTTGCTACCTGAGTTACTGACACGAGCACATGGGATTACACTTATGTTTAGATATTTACCCTTGCCTTTTATTATGCTTCAGACTTATTCATTTTGAGGATATATATTATTATTGATCGTTTGACCTAGGATGAGTCATACATACGATTTCTGCTCTGCGATGTTTTCTATTCACGAGTTGGCAACTCACCCCCATTGTGCCATAGTTCTTGCAGGTTTTGCCGTACAGGTTTCATTGCGGCTTTTCTGGCACACTGCTTCCTTTCTGGGTGATTGCTTTGGTAGATGGGTTCACTTGCATCGTGACCACCATTGTACTTATTTATTTTTCAGTTGTATCTAGTAAAATTCCATCAACCAAACTTGTATATTTATTCAGACTTAGAGACCAGTTGTTCATTATTTCGATCTTAGAGTCGCGCTTGTATTATTATGGTTTCTTGATGATTTTGAGTTTCTTTTTGAGTTTTGATCCTCGCCCTTCGGCGTTGTATATTATATTGCTTGCATGTGTAAGTCTACGTTGCCAACCCCGGTTCTTGCGGGGAGGCGGAAACGGTATAAAAATCAAATTTTTAGCGCATGGGGCAACATGGACTAACAAAGTCGGGATCTTTTCTAAACTAAACTAGCAAGAAAGCTAAAGAGAGTTAGCTACTCGGAAAAGAGGTTATACCTAACTTGAACTCCTTCTTCTTGAAACCTTTATAGGGGTTGATGGTGCTTTCCTCGTCGCCTTCTTCCGTCAAAGATGGATCCACCTAAGGGTTCAACCTTCGGGCTCTTTCTCGAACTTTGAGTGAACTAGGATCTTTGGCTTGCTAAACCTCTAACCCTAGAGTGAGTAGAGAGTGGCTTTGGGGTGTTTTTATCTCAAGGAGATGGATTCTCAACACATGAGAAGGGAGCTCCTTAAACTAGAGGAGGAGGAAGAAGAAGAGAGGAGAGAGAAGTGTTATGATAGAATGAATAATATCCTTCTCATTTTACAACCATAACAAAATGAAAATAATTATCAAATTAACAATAATAATAAAAATGAAATAGTTGATGGAAGGTTTGGAATGACCATTATCATTACATTCATTAAATGGTTTTGCTATAATCAAAGAGCATCTTTGATATGTAATGATGATGGTCAAACTTTCAAGCATGGTCAACAAGTCAACCTTGGTCAACAAGTCAACAAAACCAACCATGAAACAATTTCATTTAATTAATATTATTAATTGATATAACATAAATTCATTAGGGTTTAGAAAAAGACGACTGTCAACTGTGCATACGCACCCGTTCCGAAACCCTAATGAATATCCTCTTCCTCCGCCTCAATGAACTGTGCATACACACCCGCATTCTTGTTCCGAGGAACATGAATACTAAGAGATAAAATCAACCCCAAAACATTTACCAGTGTCTGGCTGAAACCAGAGCCTCCTAGTAATATCTGTCCGGACTCCAAACGTGCACAAGTGTGCGGATGAGAACGAACCTTGTCGCAAACCATGCGACCTCTACTCAGTTTTGCCCAGAGGCGAATAGCCCTCTGTGTAGGACTCTAAAGACTCGACACTACGCTGGCAGTGGGTTTAACCACAGACCGCAAGCGGCACTAGCTGTGCGTAACGGTCCCCAGGTAGATGCCGATGAGAAGACTGACGAGGTGAACCCCATCTGAACTCCTACTGAGTCTGAATGTGACAGTCTCCGTACAGTCCGGTCTGTTCGTATGATACATCGCATGTCGGGCCTAGGGGGCGGTAAACGTCAGTCCCCTAATAGCGGTACAAGTCGTGTCGGAGTGAAGCCCAAAACACCCTGAGATAACACTGGAAACCTACCAGTATATCTCGCTTGCCCTGGCCAAGGACTACTCGTGTAATGGCTCTCCTAGACACAGCGCGATGTCAACCCCCAATACCGGGAGAGACGAATCCTGTCTAACCGTCACTGCCTCCAAGTGCTTCGGGACTGCACCCAACTACCACCTGTTTGCACGACTCCTTTGAGCCGTGGTAGGGTAGTAATCAAAATACAGTGGGAACACACTCGAGGCGAAGTGCCAGTGTCAAGTCAGCGGACTAAGCTGTACTCATGTCACCTGGGAACTGATAACTGACGATAGGTACAATACCAACTTGTCAGTTCCCGACGAGTCCTGTCCAGTGTACTCGTAACCTAACGAGCACCCGCATACTATCTCAAGTACGACGTATTGACGGCTGTGGGACAGACCGTCTCCCACACTGGGATGAGAAGCACATGCGCCAGTCTACTCCGGAGTATCGATGCCCTGTCTCGATAGTCCTGCGACTAGGGACCTGTATAAGGATGTGCTTATAGATTACCCAGCCCCCACTAGTGTGACAGCCATTACAACGCTGGTAATCAAGCAAAGATCCTAAGGGCTCCACTAATGCGTATAGGTGATATGATAAAATAAACACATGTACACATTGAAGTAGAAACAAACCAAGTAGCATACTACTATTTTGAGCAAGATTGTATATACAAGGTGAATATCCCAAGCTTCCATTAAGTAATATACATACCAGTATGATGCAGTAATGGCCTCTAGGGCATATACACTAACAATCTCCCACTTGCACTAAGGCCATGTACTGGCGTATCGAATACCTATCATCTCGATCAGCCGCTCGAACTGAGTCTGGGGCAGGGCCTTGGTGAATGGATCTGCAGTGTTTTCTTCCGAAGCAACCCTCCGAACCTCGATCTCCTGGCGATCCACGATCTCCCTGATCAGGTGATACCGCCTCAAGATGTGTCTGGATCTCTGATGGGACCTGGGTTCCTTCGCTAAAGCTATAGCCCCGTTGTTGTCGCAATACAGAGGTATTGGGTCAACAATGGACGGAACCACCTGAAGTTCTTTCAAGAACTTCCTCATCCAGACAGCTTCTTTTGCGGCATCAGATGTAGAGATGTATTCCGCTTCCATCATCGAGTCTGCAACGGTTTCCTGTTTGGAACTCTTCCAACACACCGCCCCTCCATTGAGGGTAAAGACAAAACCCGACATGGACTTGGAATCATCCTTGTCACTCTGGAAGTTGGAGTCAGCAAAGGCCTCAATATGGAGGTCTTTTCCGCCATACACCAAGAACATCTCCTTAGTCTTTCTCAGGTACTTGAGAATGTTCTTTACCGCTATCCAGTGTTTCTCCCCAGGGTTTGACTGATACCGGCTTACTACACTCAATGCATAAGCTACATCCGGTCTGGTACACAACATCGCATACATTATAGAGCCTACCGCAGAAGCGTAGGGTATGATAGACGTGCGATCCCTCTCCAAATCTGTCTTGGGAGACATCTCTTTAGAGAGGGTGATCCCATGACAGGCCGGTAGGTTACCGCGCTTGGAATCTTCCATACTGAATCTCTTCAGTATAGTGTCGATGTACCTGTACTGTGAAAGTCCTAATATCCTCTTGGATCTATCACGATGGATCCGAATCCCCAGGATGTATGAGGCATCACCCAGGTCTTTCATGGAGAACCTGTGTGACAAGAATCCCTTGACAGATTGTAGCATAGGAATGTCATTTCCTATTAAGAGAATGTCATCCACGTATAAAACGAGGAATACTACAGTTCTCGCTACAAATCTACTATAGATGCATGGTTCATCTGGATTTTTGATAAAGCCAAATTCTTTGACCGTCTCATCAAAGCAGATGTTCCAACTCCGCGATGCCTGCTTTAGTCCATAGATGGACTTAAGCAACTTGCACACCTTTCCGCTGCTCCCACTCTGAATGAAACCCTCTGGCTGGTCTATATAGACACACTCCTCTAAATTTCCATTTAGAAAAGCGGTCTTTACGTCCATTTGCCAAATCTCATAATCGTGGAAGGCAGCAATGGCAAGAAGGATCCGAATGGATTTCAGCATAGCCACTGGAGAAAAGGTTTCGTCATAGTCTAAACCAGGTCTTTGACGAAAACCCTTTGCTACAAGTCTAGCTTTATAGGTCTCAACCTGTCCATCTACACCAATCTTCCTTTTGAAGATCCACTTGCTTCCTACGGGTTTTACCCCGTCTGGAGCAATGTCCAACGTCCATACTTTGTTGGTGTACATGGACCCCATTTCGGTCCGCATTGCATCCAGCCATTTTACCGAGTCAACGCTCTGAACGGCCTGCTGGAAGCTAGTAGGCTCATCATAATCTATGATGCAATCCTCTCTATCCCCGTCTATGAGAAAACCGTAGTATCTCTCGGGCGGATGAGACTGCCTACTACTCCTACGGAGCGGCGTAGGAATGTCCTGTTCTTTTGAACCTTCTGGTTCCACTAAACTTTCAGTAATAATCTGTGGTTCTGGAATTTCTTCCAGTTCTACTGTGCTCCCACTTATCTGGTTTTCCAAAAACTCAGTTTCCAAGAAGTAGGCATGACGAGAAACAAGAACTTTTTGTTCCTCTTCACAGTAGAAGAAATATCCCTTGGAGTTCTTTGGATATCCCACAAACTTGCACTGTACTGAGCATCCCTCGAGCTTGTCCACATGCTGCTTTTTAACAAAAGCTGGACATCCCCATGTCTTAATGTGATTAATATGGGGCCTCTTCCCACACCACATCTCAAATGGTGTGGTAGGCACAGTTTTAGTAGGAACTCGGTCCAAAAGGTATGCAGCTGATTCTAGCGCATACCCCCAGAAAGATCGTGGTAACTCAGCGTTACTCATCATGGACCGTACCATATCCAATAGGGTTCGGTTCCGTCTCTCCGATACACCGTTATGTTGCGGAGTGTATGGAGGAGTAAGCTGAGAGAGAATTACGTTCTCTTTTAAATAGTTCAGGAACTCGGCACTCAAGTATTCACCACCTCGATGCGATCTTAGAATCTTGATACTTTTGCCTATTTGTTTTTCTACTTCATTCTTATATTCCTGGAACTTTTCAAAAGCTTCGGACTTATGTTTCATTAAGAAGACATAACCGTACCTTGAAAAGTCATCCGTAAAAGTAATGAAGTAAGAATAACCGCTTCGCGCATATGTAGACATTGGACCGCACACGTCGCTGTGTACGAGTCCCAAGAGCTCGCTCGCTCTTACTCCGTGTCCAGTGAATGGAGTCTTTGTCATCTTTCCTTTGAGACAGGATTGACAAGTGGCATACGATTGATATTCGAACGGATTCAAATATCCTTCTGTATGTAACTTAGTCAACCTTCCCTCATTGATGTGACCCAGTCTACAATGCCATAAGAAAGTCTGATTTATATCTGGAGACTTTCTTTTGTGTGTATTCTGGACATTGAAAATCTGTGGTTGGTTTAATACGTATATACCATTGCTCAGTGTACCTGACCCAATCAGAACTTGATTAAGGTGAATGTTTACAACATTACTTGCAAACGCAAATTCATAACCTTCTTTTGAAACCAAAGATACAGAAATGATATTACAAGTTGCGTTGGGTACAAAAAAGCAATTGCGCAAAACCAAAACATGTCCATCTGACATTCCCAGGTGATAGTCCCCCACGGCTTTAGCATCCAAGCTAGCTCCGTTCGCAACTCTGAGGGTCATGTCACCTGCCTTCAAAACCCTACGGTTTCTCAACGCCTGCAAAGAATTACAGATATGAGATCCTGATCCGGTATCCAATACCCAGGAAGTAGAGTTTATCGAAAGACAGTTTTCAATAACATACACACCTGAAGCTGAAGCCGCAACCTGCTTCAGTTCCTATGTCCTGGCCTTCCAAGCCCTGCAATCTTTCTTCCAGTATCCACTCTTATGACAATAGAAGCATTCTTCTTTACCCACAAGCTTCCCCGCTATCTTTGTTGCCTTTTCTTTTCCCTTCTTATCCACCTTACTAACACCGCCCCTTGGTTTGGCGGGGGCTTTCTTCTTCTTTCCCTTGGCTTTCGCCTTGGACCTAGAAGAAGAAGATCCTCCTACAAACAAAGTGGGTGTTTCGCTACCTTTCTGTTGGGTGCCCTCTGCGCTCCTCAGCATGTTGAGGAGTTCTGAAAGTTCAACTTCTTTTTCTTGTAAGTTGAAGTTCAGTATAAACTGGGCGTAAGTGGAAGGAAGGGACTGGAGAACCAAGTCCGTATAGAGCTCACTCTCCAACGTGGTCCCAAGTTCTGCGAGCTCCACAATGTAGCCAATCATCTTAAGCACGTGGTCCGCTACCGATGATCCGACGGCCAACTTTGCCGAAAACAACTTCTTCGACACTTCGTATCTTGCGATACGAGACCGCTCTCTATACAGTTCTTTTGTATGGAGAAATATGGATTCCAGGTCCATATTCACGTGCCTCCTCTGATGTTCGTTGTCCATAGAGGCAAGCACGAGGCAGTTGGCCTTCGCGCAATCAATCTCCCAAGTCTTACGGATTTCCTTATCCGCGACGCTGGAGGTGGGACCTGGGACGGGGGGAGCTTTGGTGGTAAGAAGATACCCCAGCTTGTCGTAATTGATTGCCATTTTGACATTCCTGAGCCAATCTTTGTAGTTTGGCCCTGTCAGTATGTTTTTATCTAGGAGTAACTTATGTCCAGTCATGTTGATTGGTCGCTGCAATTAGGAGAGAGAGAAGAAACACTCAGCACGATGCTCTTGCAAGTTTAGAATGGTTTTTAATTTGTCTAAACAGGATGGCTCCCACTGTCTCTCGAATCCCTCCTCAAACCATAAAGGAAGAATTAGTCGGGATCAATCCCACCGCACAATACTTACTTAACCGTTCAGCCAGGCCAGTGTCGGTACTTCGAGGGAGGTTTTCCAACGCTTTCGCGAAGTTCCTTAATTTAAGAACCTCTTTTCCCTGGGGGCGTAGCCCTGCTAACACCTTTCTAGGCACCTACTAGGTTTATAGCATTGATCGTTTAGTGAGAAATTTCCCGAGGAGTAGCATATACTCACAGTAGGATCGGGATCCAAATATCATCGCGCGACGAAACTGAAGGAATCCTACCAGAATCATCACACTCCAAATGGTATGCAAATCTAGCAAGTTTCAGTACTTATAAAACTCCCGATGTGGATTTTTTGCCCCATGCTCTTATGACCTTGACTTTGGCCAACAAATCATAAGTCACATGTCAAGTTCTACCCGTCATTCTCCAGGTTAATTTGAATCCACCCGTACCTACTCTTGACTTTGGCCAACAAGGTAGTACGACTGTTTCAAATCAGCGCATCTATCTATGCTGCACATGAATACCCAATAGCTACCAATCAGTATGCCTTGACTTTGGCCAACAAACACAGCTTGAATACTGTTGACTATTCATGTGAAACGACGGAGGGCTACGAATGGTTTTGGCTAAACCGTGAACGTAGTGAATTTGATATAATCGATGGAACGAGATAGCTTTTAAAAGGAGTGGCTCAAGCCCCGCATTTAAAAGTTAGTTTTGAAAAGAACCGAGTGGTTTTTCGAAAGTGTTCCAACGACTTTAGCTTGGTTTATTATCTTGCATTAGTTCTTTTAATGCGTCCCATCATTTAATCCTACCATTGCAGAAAACAACCAAAATATGACGTATGCTTATGCCATTCGCATTCGCCACGGGGTCCCGTCATCACCCGTTAGGTTACTTAACTAACGACAGAGCGGGGGCTGGGCTAGCGCGGCTGTAAAACATAAGCAACGCCTAAATAGTTATTAATATATAGCAATGATAGACATTACAGATCACAGATAAATACATTGGATATACTAGGAATCCGCAATCATTTCGAGCCTGCAACGAAAAGCGGATTACACGGTCGCGGTGAATAGCCAAAACCCCACCCAAGACCCCTACGGGTGCGGCAAACTACCCGCCAAGTACCCCGAAGTGGAGCAACCTCCCTGATCGCCGTGAGTAGGCCACTCGGCACTTCGAGATACCCGGTAGTTTGTGCACCCCTCCATGGGTCTATCCTAGGAGCAAAAACAGTAAAAAGAATTATACAATGACGGCTACAACCCCGACCCGGTTGTGCGGCCATACAAATAATAATATTACATCAATTTACATTTTACAATGAATGTAAGAAAAAGAAACACTCATCTCACATCCACCCCGGCTATTCACCCGCGACAGTCCAACGCATTCATATACACAAACCATCATCAAACCCAGATCACAGATATGTATAACCCCGACTAATCGAAATATAGCGATTAGCCGACGTTCAATACATATAAACATCACAGATATAACCATTATAGTCAAAGTGTAATGAAGTTCGATAAAAATACGAATTTATAGGCCCCCAAAAACAAATTTCTTTTCTGGAAAACCTGGGCACAAATAAACCATCTGAAAAATCCCAAAACCCTACCAGAAGAACACTGCACAAAACCCGATCACGAGAGGAGTCAAAACGGCGGCTGTTCCGCGGCAAATGCATACCTATAGCCGCGGAACCGCGGCGGTTTGAGGGAATCAGGGGATCGTTTTTGGTGGGTGTTCTCACAAAACCCTGAGCCGATTTTAGGAGTAAAACTTTTTAATTTTAAAGCACAAAAAATTTCAACAGAAAGTAAGGGTTTTGATTTTCCGGTTTTTGCGATTTTTCCGTTTGAACTTCCATACACTTTACTACTTAGCTAGTTTTAGTTTCGTTAGGCTCTGATACCACTGTAAGTCCACGTTGCCAACCACGGTTCTTGCGGGGAGGCGGAAACGGTATAAAAATCAAATTTTTAGCGCATGGGGCAACATGGACTAACAAAGTCGGGATCTTTTCTAAACTAAACTAGCAAGAAAGCTAAAGAGAGTTAGCTACTCGGAAAAGAGGTTATACCTAACTTGAACTCCTTCTTCTTGAAACCTTTGTAGGGGTTGATGGTGCTTTCCTCGTCGCCTTCTTCCGTCAAAGATGGATCCACCTGAGGGTTCAACCTTCGGGCTCTTTCTCGAACTTTGAGTGAACTAGGATCTTTGGCTTGCTAAACCTCTAACCCTAGAGTGAGTAGAGAGTGGCTTTGGGGTGTTTTTATCTCAAGGAGATGGATTCTCAACACATGAGAAGGGAGCTCCTTGAACTAGAGGAAGAGGAAGAAGAAGAGAGGAGAGAGATGTGTTATGATAGAATGAATAATATCCTTCTCATTTTACAACCATAACAAAATGAAAAGAATTATCAAATTAACAATAATAATAAAAATGAAATAGTTGATGGAAGGTTTGGAATGACCATTATCATTACATTCATTAAATGGTTTTGCTAGAATCAAAGAGCATCTTTGATATGTAATGATGATGGTCAAACTTTTAACCATGGTCAACAAGTCAACCTTGGTCAACAAGTCAACAAAACCAACCATGACACAATTTCATTTAATTAATATTATTAATTGATATAACATAAATTCATTAGGGTTTGGAAAAAGACGACTGTCAACTGTGCATACGCACCCGTTTCGAAACCCTAATGAATATCCTCTTCCTCCGCCTCAATCAATTGTGCATACACACCCGCATTCTTGTTCCGAGGAACATGAATACTAAGAGATAAAATCAACCCCAAAACATATACCGGTGTCTGGCTCAAACCAGTGCCTGCTAGTAATATCTGTCCGGACTCCAAACGTGCACAAGTGTGCGGATGAGAACGAACCCTGTCGCAAACCATGCGACCTCTACTCAGTTTTGCCCAGAGGCGAATAGCCCTCTGTGTGGGACTCTAAAGACTCGACACTACGCTGGCAGTGGGTTTAACCATAGACCGCAAGCGGCACTAGCTGTGCGTAACGGTCCCCAGGTAGATGCCGATGAGAAGACTGACGAGGTGAACCCCATGTGAACTCCTACTGAATCTGAATATGACAGTCTCCGTACAGTCCGGTCTGTTCGTCTGATACATCGCATGTCGGGCCTAGGGGGCAGTAAACGTCAGTCCCGTAATAGCGGTACAAGTCGTGTCGGAGTGAAGCCCAAAACACCCAGAGATAACACTGGAAACCTACCAGTATATCTCGCTTGCCCTGGCTAGGGACTACTCGTGTAATGGCTCTCCTACACACAGCGCGATGTCAACCCCCAATACCGGGAGAGACGAATCCTGTCTAACCGTCACTGCCTCCAAGTGCTTCGGGACTGCACCCAACTACCACCTGTTTGCACGCCTCCTTTGAGCCGTGGTAGGGTAGTAATCAAAATACAGTGGGAACACACTCGAGGCGAAGTGCCAGTGTCAAGTCAGCGGACTAAGCTGTACTCATGTCACCTGGGAACTGATAACTGAGGATAGGTACAATACCAACTTGTCAGTTCCCGACGAGTCCTGTCCAGTGTACTCGTAACCTAACGAGCACCCGCATACTATCTCAAGTACGACGTACTGACGGCTGTGGGACAGACCGTCTCCCACACTGGGATGAGAAGCGCATGCGCCAGTCTACTCCGGAGTATCGATGCCCTGTCTCGATAGTCCTGCGACTAGGGACCTGTATAAGGATGTGTGCTTATAGATTACCCAGCCCCCACTAGTGTGACTGCCATCACAACGCTGGTAATCAAGCAAAGATCCTAAGGGCTCCACTAATGCGTATAGGTGATATGATAAAATAAACACATGTACACATTGAAGTAGAAACAAACCAAGTAGCATACTACTATTTTGAGCAAGATTGTGTATACAAGGTGAATATCCCAAGCTTCCATTAAGTAATATACAAACTAGTATGATACAGTAATGGCCTCTAGGGCATATACACTAACAGCGTGGTTGCGACCGTCAATTGACGAAGAGCTAGCTCCCACTTGGGGATGCCTTTTATCATTGTGCATATATTATTCTTGTTGTACCCTGTTCGGGGCTAGTATTTACAAAAGAAACTATGCCGAAATTTTTAGAAAAGACTAGAGATTTTAAAAATGCATATTCGGCTTACTTATTTAAAAACCTTGCTTTTAAAATATGTTTTCTTTACTTCTTAAAAACTAGTTTTCTTTATTTACTCCTTAAAATGGTTTTAGATTTCTAGGCTGTTGGCTTACTTTGATTAGATGGGGTCCTATAGACTTCATATGATTCAAGGGCAAGTCACGTGCAATTTCGGGTCGTGACAAAGTTGGTATCAGAGCGCTAGGTTAACCATGGTTCGAGTCTAAGTTTGACTATGCGGAGCCTAGAGCGTTTATATATATACAAAACTTAGGCTTGACCATACGGAACTTAGACTTAGTCGAGAGGGTATTATACCCGAACTTTCGTCGCGTAAGATGACCCTTGGTTGATGGAGTAGGTAGCTTGAGTAGAGTGACGTACCGTACGTATGTTCAATGGCATACTTACGATACACTACTCCGCTTAAGGAGCCTTAGGATGTACATTTCCTTGCACAGTATTATATTCATTCCTATGATCTATCCTCATCGATATTGGCTATGATTTTGCTGCCACGATTACACGGACAGAGAGAGAGCTACGGCTAGAGTTGCGTCGGCTTGAGCTCGTCATGGACGGGGACCGACCAGGGCGTGATTCCAGAGACGTACGATTGCATAGAGAGGCGTCGTTTTAGTGTGTTTTCGCGCCATGAGCGTTTGACGGATCGCTTTTATGAGATTACTCGGACGTACAGATTACCACTAGAGGGTTGAGCCACTGATAGGGGTCAGCCAGAATGTAATGACCATTGATGTATCGCTTATTCATGATGATTGAGGCGCTGTTCTGTAACGTTTTGAAAATCGTTTCGGTGAAATTTCGGAAAAATCGGTAAAATAAAGGGGTTTTCTGTAAAAAGTCAAAATACAAATATCTTTATTATAAAATTAAATATACATATTCTAGCTATGTAATTACTAGTATTTGGTGTTTATTGAGCCGCTGGAAAATTTCTAATTTTCTGAAATTTTTCCGAAATTAATTATTTTAATATTATTTTATGTCGTCACTAATACATTTAATTAGGGAAAATAACAAATTGGAATGGGTTGATACAAATTTTATAATTCATGACACACTAAACTGACATGTAAAATATTGTTTTTGAAATAAAATGGTTTGCCAAAACGGTTTAGAAAATGTCGAAGAAAAGAGGCTTAAATAGTGAAACTTGTGTTAATGGGAATTGGGGTAATACATTTATCTTTTTCCCTAACCCACACACCCACACCTCACCCTCTCTTCCTCTCCCCAAGTGGCCCTCCCTTTGACAGCCCTCTCCCTCTCTCTCTCTCCAATCACCTCACTTTTCATTACTTAAACAATGAAAAGAAAAGAAAATGAAAGAAAGTCAAAGAGGTGTGGACTTTATCTTTTCTCCCCACTTTCAACCCCTCCCTCTCTCTCCTCACTCCCCTCAATTTCTGGCCAAAAATTGCAGGCCTCCAACCGCAGCCCCTCCTTCCATCTTCTCCTCTCATTTTCCATCAAAAATTCACCAATTTCCGTCAAAAATCAAAGCTAAAATTCAAATCAAAACCCTACCCATTTTCCCTTATCTCTTTTAGCATAGATCTTGTCGCAAAGATTTCAATTTAGAGGGCCAGATTTCAAGTTGGTTCAATGGGTTGTGAGGTATAAAAATCTTGACCCATTTGTTAAATTGTTAGTTATTGCTTAAAGCAAATTTAATTAAGTGTTAATTTGGTTGTTGTTGTTTGTGTGATGAAATTCAAGAAAAGGGTTGAATTTCTAATTAGGGTTTGAAGCATCCCAAGTGGGTCAAATTGAGTGTTGTTGATATCTAGTGGGTTAGTTTGGTAGATTGTGCGATGATGTGATCGCTATATCGTAAATCAGCAATGTTTGCGCCGATTTTCAATTCTAGTGCTTACTAGGTTTTTTAAATATTATGATAATTTGAGAATTAAAATATGGTAAGGGTTTCATCACGTCTTTGACATGATCATGAATAGTTTAACACCTTAGGTTGTTCGAAACACAGTCTAGTTGTTGAATTATCTATTGTTGCTTTAAAAGTGTTAAAATTGTAAACTAGAATTTTGGGTTAATGAAAGTTAGTGAGATTAAAAATCTAATTAGAGTTTGTATGACTTATTTATAATATTTAGTGGATATTGTGGCCGCTAGATTTGTTTAAATATCAAGTTTTGTACTAAAACGGTTAATTTTTCTTGCTAGATTTTCGGAAAAATAGCTTTTAAAGTGAGTTTGGGGTTTTTGTGAATTTTAACCTATTCCATATATATGTTTAGTGTTTGTGAATGTAAAAATGGGTGTGTTGGGGTTTTTCTCGATGGGTGGGCATTTGTATGCCGACGTCGAGGGTTTTTGGTTTGATTTGTGAAAGCAACCATAGGTTTTGGCCAATGTGGGATTCGTATGTCGTTTTGGTCATGAGTCGGATTTTAATGCGATACGGTGCGTTATGATATGTAGGTACCCCATGTGGACTTCGAAACGACAAGCAAATGCGTGGCGACGTCGGCACCAGCGAGCGAGGACCAGGTGAGTAGATTTATATTTACGGGGAGAAGTCGGGTGGATGGCGTATAGCACCCCCGCAGTTCGTGGTGAGGTATACGAATACGTAAACACACATATATTGATTATATATTGTTTGATGTTTTGATGATAAAGATGGATATTTGGTGTGACTGGATTAGTGTAGTGTTGCGGAACCCTAGAGTAGTGGTTGCACCACACATACACACACACCCATACTTGCATACATTCTTCTTTCATATGTGCTTAGATGGGAATATATATATATATTTATGTGTTCACATGGGTATGGGACTATGTGTTCACATACTGGATTTGAGGATAGTATTTGGGATGTGAGGTAAGTCGATGAGATTTGATTTGAGACCGTGAGATCGGTGATTTGGCGGAATTCGTATTTGAGATATGACATGATGTTATAGCGGATCTTTGGACGATGATACCATGTGAATAGTGATATAAATAAAATGGTCGACATGTGATCGTGATATGAGATATGATATGCTAGGATGTTGATAATAGGCCGTATTGGGCGACGTATACTCCTTCATGATGATATGTGCTGATGATATCGGTTTGTACGAGACTGTCGATCAGTAGTAAGATCATGATTATATTGATGATATTAGTATTGTACTAGACATAGATCAGTACCCGGATTATGATCTTGATAAAGAGAATACCAGATGAATAATATGATGAATGTGATATTGACCGTACCCAGATTAAGGATGCCGTATGACGGATTTACGTACGAGATATATATTGATGTTTGATCCGCACTCTTGACTTGGGAATATTGATTATAGATATGGTTACGGATGTGATATTGTCGAGCCGGGATCACCGACTAATATATATATATACATATGTATCGACTCAGGTGTTATGCTGTTTCCTTCCCTTTAGTTCAGCTTGTTAGCTAAGCCCTATAGTTTAGTGTAGCTGTATGACTCATAGTACATTAAATGCAGATTTGTTATCATTGTGTCTAGTATTTAGCACCCACTCATTATTGCTGTTCGCTCCGCATCGCATGCTTATATTATGATTCATATTCTATGGTTGATATCATGTTGTTAGGACACCAGCACCATTACCGATGACGCGTATGTACCACGTACACTTACTTGCCGGCTCACACACATCTTCATCGGTAATTGCCATGTCACGAACAATTTAGAAAATACTATTTCATTGACATAGGTTGTTAGCTAATAATTTAGACATGATATTAGTGTACTTCCCTTATATGCTAGTTTAGACATTGTAGTTATTGCCGGCTACTTCATGCATGTTATTATTCTCTGTCGTGCCGCATTCATGGATTTTCATGCCTATACTCACTGTTTACATGCTATTGAGGATTTGGATTCGGATATTCATGAGATGTCCTGGATTTGGGGGAAAACCGCAAAAACATTTTTAAACTTCTTTTCTCTATCTTTTTTTAAATGAAAAGTGCGGTTTTCCCATGATGTATGAGTCGTCCACTATGAGTTTACTGATGGATTTCGAAACCCGATTCGAGGAGATGGATGAACCGTTTCGGGTACATGGTGGGCCCGGTGCGGTACCCCTGGGCAAGAAGGTCGCAGATGATGGTGTTGAGCCGGCAGGGGAGCACTACCGACCGGTGATTTTACCCGACGCGTCGGATATCCGCAGGATACCGTCGTGGTCTTGAGATTGATGGTAGGGGCTGGTCTGGACTGACGGCACCCTAGATAGTGAGATTGACATACAAAGATTTTGAGATATTAGGGTACAGAGATTGCGACACAGAGATATCGAGAGATTTGGATACTTGTTTTGTGTCGATGCTAGGCACTATTTATACTGATTTCATTTATGATACCTCGATTTTAAAAAGATACAGAAATCTCACTAATTTATGAAAGCAATTTTCTTCAGTACATGCATCTGTTTCATTCATTCATACATCATTCACATGATATAGTGCTACCTGAGGCACTGACACGGGCACATGGGATTACACTTGGGTTAGACATTTACCCTAGCCATTGTTATAGGCTGCTGGTTATATATTTGAGGATATATTATGATCGTTGACCTAGGATTGCGTTGTTCGTGCGATTTCTGTTCGTAGATGTTTTCTACTCACGAGTTGGCAACTCACCCCCGTTGTGCCACAGTTTCTTGCAAGTTTTGCCGTACAGGTTTCTTTACGGCTTTGCTGGCACTGCTTCTTTTCGGGTGACTTGCTAGTAAGTGGGTTTATTTGTATCGTACCCATCATTATACTTTGTATATTATTATTCTGTTGTATCTAGAAGTTCCATCAACCAAACATGTATTTATTTCAGAAATAGAGACCAGTGATGTTTATTCTTTCGATCTTAGAGTCGCGCGTTGTATTTCTATGGATTTCTTGCTGTTTTGAGTTTCCTTTTGAGTTTTGATCCTCGCCCTTGGCGTTGTATATTATATTGCTTGTGTGGTTGTGACCGTCGATTAACGAAGAGCTAGCTCCCGCTTGGGGATGCCCTTTTTATTGATTTCGTATACTATTCATGTTGTATCCCGTTTGGGAGCCAGTATTTACAAAGGAGACTCTGCCGAAATTTTTTGAAAAGACTTGTGGTTTTTAAAATGCATATTTCGGCATATGTTGTACACTAGTTGATTTAAATTGGTTTTTCCTTCACTCTACTACTTTTCTTGGTTTGGATTTCTTGGTTTTCGGCTTACTTAGATTACGTACGCCTCGAGACGTTTCGTAGTTTAAGTGCCGGTCATATTCCGTACTTTCGGGATGTGACAAAGTTGGTATCAGAGCGTTAGGTTTTACCTTCGGAGCGTAGGATGACCCTTGGTTAATGGAATAGGTGACTAAAGTAGAGTGACATACCGTGGGTATGTTCCGTGGCATACTTACGATACGCTACTCCACTTAAGAAGCCTTAGGATGTACATTTCTTTGTTCAGTATTATATTCATTCCTGATTTAGCCTCATCGGTATCAGTTAGGGTTTTGCTGCCACGATTATGGGCAGGGAAAGCTACGGCTAGAGTTGCGGTCAGCACGACCTCGTTACGAACGAGGACTGACCAGGGCGTTATTCCGGCGACACACGATTGCAGAGATGTGTCTTTTTATTGTGTTTTCGCGCCACGAGCATTTAATGGATCGCTGTATGAAATTACTCGGACGTACAGATCAGCACCAGAGGATTGAGCCAATGATAGAGGCCAGCCAGATTTTGATGACCGTTGGCGTATTGCTTATTCATGATGATTGAGGCACTGTTCAGCGTGCAGACGAGTGAGCCAGTTATTGCTGCGAACGATGAGATATCGCCCCAGATGTTGGAGCTATTGAAGTACAAGTTGTACTAAGAGATAATAGAAGGTCGCTAGTCACCCTAGGATGAATGAATACGACATATGGTTCGTTCGCCTACCCCGATGCGAGGTCATCAGATAGATTGATTCCAGCTAGAGACGACTTCACGCGGAGACGTTGAGAGTCGACAGAGATGATCGAATGTCAGAAACCTATTATTCCAAGTTTAAAGTATTCGGAAGAGCATGCAGGCAATTCTATGGACCCTCTAGAAGAATGATACCCTAACTCGACTTAATGACCGTGTGAAAGCCTTTGAACCTTAGGGTTTGCGGCAGTTCTGCGGCGCCATTAGTGAGGCTTGGGTTTGCCCTTCTACGGCTGGACCATCGATGCTGTGGTACGTACTCGATACTATTAAACTGTACCCAAGATGTTGAGATCTTGGGGGATTATGAGGTTTTGACGAATCGATCAAATGGTTCGACTTCATTCGGATGCCAGGTGGTGAGATGCATTTCTTAGGAGACTTCAGATACGAGGATAGCCATTGGAGCTCAGTCCATCAGCCACGACGAGACGAGTCCGAAACAGTCGACATTAGAGAAAGTGGAGTAAGAGGTTCGTACGAGATCTTGATGAGACGACGTTCCACTCCGCCGACATCAGAGATGCGATACGCATGCCGAGGCATTGTACTTGGATATACTTTCCAGAAGGAGTCGCGATGAGTATGCAGCCGTTCCGGAACGAGAACAGATCTAGTAAGGGACGATGACTTCCGGACAGTTCGGCAGAGACGAGATTTAGGAGAGATCTCGATAGGACCATTCTGGGATGAATTACGAGAAGACTTGGACCCAGGAGTGGTCATGTTACGCACACTGGCAGGCCATAGTTCAGGATCGCCGACGTGACATGCTATGAGTGACCACGACAGCTGGCCAGAGATTCTTGGAGGATGTGCTTGAGCGGGACTATTCCGCCATACTTGATTTTGGTATTTTGAGCGATCTATTCGCATGATTTGGTTTTGATGATTGAGTTTCATGATATTGCTTTCATGCACCATGGTTGCACCTACTGAGTATTTACAATTTTTGCACAGTTGTTGCACTTGAGATAGTTTTCGTGCCTTGGTTTCTCATGTTTGTGGTTATATGGATTTCATACAGTTGAGTTGATTTGTGCATATATACGCATACGATTTGGTTTTTGCACTCGGTATAGTTCATATATGCTTGTAGTGCAGTGATACGCATTTTGTGCACTTAAATGCACTGGACTTCGATTTCGATTATGATACTCGATATTGGTTTTGTGCACCTTGTGCACCTGATTGGATTTTGTGCATGTTCGGCGCTTGATATTGGATTTCATGATTTCGTGCATGATGGATGCACCTGATTTGGGTTTTCGCGCATGTTGGGCGCATGTTTTGAGACGCGATTTTGGTGCACACCAGATGCACTAAATCGAGATTCTTCGTGCAGTCAGATGCACCTGTTTTTGCTGTCAGGCACACCTGTTGCCCTTGAAAGATGTTTCGTGCACACCCGATGCACTTAGATGTTGTTTCTGTGCATATGAATGGCACGTTCATGGATTTCGATTTCCGAGTGCACCAGACGTACGTAGTATTCATATGCATATTTCGGGATTGATTTCTTATAGAGCAATACGTTTTTATGATATTTGCTATGTATTTTCGTACTGAGCAGGACTAGTCAGAGGACAGTACCTGAATATATTTTGCATGCATTGATAGCTATCGAAGGAAATTCCAAAAAGTGAGCTATAGTCTCAGTATTTACCTACGTGTCTGATATGACACGAAACGTTTAAAACAAGGAAACCCTTTTAAATTGTTTCCCAAAACGGCGGAACGTATATATTAAACAAAGGATATATATATATATATATAGTTATTTTCTTACAATAGACGTCCGCCACTGTGCAGTGTTGCGAACATCGCACGACGATTTGAAAAATGTTTTTCATGAATTGCTTCTAGATGCTTTAATGGTGTATATCATGTTGGTTTTCGTATTGGATCTTGACATTGATGTCTTCCCCATAACTCCGATGATTGCGGGATGCTTGACGGAGTTTTGATTTTGAGTTATATGCTCATTTTTCATGCGCATGCGCTGCGCTGCGATTTGTTTTATGTATTTATGATTTCGGAACCCCGACGACTTGCTGGTTTTGCTTAGATGTTTTAGTTTTTGGGGGGAGTTTTAATTTAAATTCAGGTACCGAATTTCTTTAAGGGGGAAGATTGTAACGTTTTGAAAATCGTTTCGGTGAAATTTCGGAAAAATCGGTAAAATAAAGGTGTTTTCTGTAAAAAGTCAAAATACAAATATCTTTATTCTAAAATTAAATATACATATTCTAGATATGTAATTACTAGTATTTGGTGTTTATTGAGATACTGGTAAAATTTCTAATTTTCTGAAAAAAAACTTCCGAAATTAATTATTTTAATATTATTTTAAGCCGTCACTAATACATTTAATTAGGGAAAATTACAAATTGGAATGGGTTGATACAAATTTTATAATTCATGACACACGAAACTGACATGTAAAATATTGTTTTTGAAATGAAATGGTTTGCCAAAACAGTTTAGAAAATGTCGAAGAAAAGGGGCTTAAATAGTGAAATTTGTGTTAATGGGAATTGGGGTAATACATTTATCTTTTTTCCTAACCCACACACCCACACCTCACCCTCCCTTCCTCTCCCCAAGTGGCCAGCCCCCCCTTTGACAGCCCTCTCCCCCTCTCTCTCTCCAATCATCTCGCTTTTCATTACTTAAACAATGAAAAGAAAAGAAAATGAAAGAAAGTCAAAGAGGTGTGGACTTTGTCTTTTCTCCCCACTTTCAACCCCTCCCTCTCTCTCCTCACACCCCTTAATTTCTGGCCAAAAATTGCAGGCCTCCAACAGCAGCCCCTCCTTCCATCTTCTCCTCTCATTTTCCATCAAAAATTCACCAAATTCCATAAAAAATCAGAGCTAAAATTCAAATCAAAGCCCTACCCATTTTCTCTTATCTCTTTTAGCATGGATCTTGGCGCAAAGATTTCAATTTATAGGGCTAGATTTCAAGTTGGATCAATGGGTTGTGAGGTATCAAAATCTTGACCCTTTTGTTAAATTGTTAGTTATTGCTTAAAGCAAATTTAATTAAGTGTTAATTTGGTTGTTGTTGTTTGTGTGATGAAATTCAAGAAAGGGGTTGAATTTCTAATTAGGGTTTGAAGCATCCCAAGTGGGTCAAATTGAGTGTTGTTGATATCTAGTGGGTTAGATTGGTTGATTGTGCGATGATGTGATCGCTATATCGTAAATCCGCAATGTTTGCGCCGATTTTCAATTCTAGTGCTTACTAGGTTTTTTAAATATTATGATAATTTGAGAATTAAAATATGGTAAGGGTTTCATCACGTCTTTGACATGATCATGAGTAGTTTAACACCTTAGGTTGTTCGAAACCTAGTCTCGTTGTTGAATTATGTATTGTTGCTTTAAAAGTGTTAAAATTGGGTAAAATTTAAACTAGAATTTCGGGTTAATAAAAGATAGTGAGATTAAAAATATAATTAGGGTTTGTATGACTTATTTATAATGTTTAGTGGATATTGTGGCCGCTAGATTTGTTTAAATATCACGTTTTGTACTAAAACGGTTAATTTTGCTTGCTAGATTTTCGGAAAAATAGCTTTTAAAGTGAGTTTGGGGTTTTTGTGAATATTAACCTATTCCATATATATGTTTAATGTTTGTGACTGTGAAAATGGGTGTGTTTGGGTTTTTCTCGATGGGTTGGCGTTTGTACGCCGACATCGAGGGTTTTTGGGTTGATTTGTGAAAGAAAACATAGGTTTTGGCCTATGTGGGATTCGTGTGTCGTTTTGGTCATGAGTCGGATTTTAATGCGATACGGTGCGTTATGATATGTACGTACCCCATGTGGACTTCAAGGCGACAAGCAAGCGCATGGCGACGTCGGCACCGGCGAGCGAAGACCAGGTGAGTAGATTTATATCTACGAGGTGAAGTCGGGTGGATGGCGTATAGCACCCCCGCAGGTCGTGGTGATGTATACGAATACGTATACACACATATATTGATTATATATTGTTTGATGTTTTTGATGATAAAGATGGATATTTGGTGTGACTGGATTAGTGTAGTGTTGCGGAACCCTAGAGTAGCGGTTGCACCACACATACACACACACACCCATACTTGCATACATTCTTCTTTCATATGTGCTTAGATGGGAATATATATATTTATGTGTTCACATAGGTATGGGACTATGTGTTCATATACTGGATTTGAGGATAGTATTTAGGATGTGAGGTAAGTCGATGAGATTTGATTTGAGACCGTGAGATCGGTGATTTGGCGGAATTCGTATTTGAGATACGTCATGATGTTATAGCGGATCTTTGGACGATGATACCATGTGAATAGAGATATAAATAAAATGGTCGACATGTGATCGTGATATGAGATATGATATGCTAGGATGTTGATAATAGGCCGTATTAGGCGACGTATACTCCTTCATGATGATATGTGCTGATGATTATCGGTTTGTACGAGACTGTCGTTCAGTAGTCAGATCATGACTATGTTGATGATATTAGTATTGTACTAGACATAAATCAGTACCCGGATTATGATCTTGATAAAGAGGATACCAGATGAATAATATGATGAATGTGATATTGACCGTACCCAGATTTGGGATGCCGTACGATGGATTTACGTACGATCTATATATTGATGTTTGATCCGCACTCTTGACTTGGGAATATTGATTATAGATATGGTATCGGATGTGATATTGTCGAGGCGGGATCACCGACTAATATAAATATATATATATATATATACATATGTATCGACTCAGGTGTTATGCGGTTTCCTTACCTTTAGTTCATCTTGTTAGCTCAGCCCTATAGTTTAGTGTAGCTGTATGACTCATATTACATTAAATGCAGATTTGTTATCATTGTGTCTAGTATTTAGCTCCCGCTCATTATTGCTGTTCCCTCCGCATGCATGCTTATATTATGATTCATATTCTATGGTTGATATCATGCTGATAGGACACCAGCACCATTACCGATGACGCGTATGTACCACGTACACTTACTTACCGGCTCACACACATCTTCATCGGTAATTGCCATGTCATGAACACTTTAGAAAATACTATTTCATTGACATAGGTTGTTAGGTAATAGTTTAGACATGATATTAATGTACTTGCCTTATATGCTAGTTTAGACATTGTAGTTATTGCCTGCTACTTCATGCATGTTATTATTCTCTGTCGTGCCGCATTCATGGATTTTCATGCCTATACTCACTGTTTACATGCTATTGAGGATTTGGATTCGGCTTTTCATGAGATTTCCTGGATTTGGGGGAAAACCGCAAAAACATTTATAAACTTCTTTTCTCTCTCTTTTTTTAAATGAAAAGTGCGGTTTTCCCATGATGTATGAGTCGTCCACCATGAGTTTGCTGATGGATTTCGAGACCCGATTCGAGGAGATGGATGAACCGTTTTAGGTACATGGTGGGCCCATTGCGGTACCTCGGGGAAAGAAGGTCGCAGATGATGGCGTTGAGCCTGGCAGGGGAGCACTACCGACCGGTGATTTTACCCGACGCATCGGATATCCGGAGGATACCGTCGTGGTCTTGAGATGGATGGTAGGGGCCGGTCTGGACTGACGGCGCCCTAAATAGTGAGATTGACATACAAAGATTTTAAGATATTGGGGTATAGAGATTGGGACACAGAGATATCTATAGATTTGGATACTTGTTTTGTGTCGATGCTAGGCACTGTTTATGCTGATTTCATTTATGATACCTCGATTTTAAAAAGATACAGAAATCTCACTAATTTATGAAAGCAGTTTTCTTCAGTACACGCATTCTGTTTCATGCATTCATACATCATCCACATGATATCTTGCTACCTGAGGCACTGACACGGGCACATGGGATTACACTTGGGTTAGACATTTATCCTACCCATTGTTATAGGCTGCTGGTTATATATTTGAGGATATATTATGATCGTTGACCTAGGAATGTGTTGTTCGTGCGATTTCTGTTCGTAGATGTTTTTCTACTCACGAGTTGGTAACTCACCCCCGTTGTGCCACAGTTTCTTGCAGGTTTTGCCGTACAGGTTTCTTTACGGCTTTGCTGGCACTGCTTCTTTTCAGGTGACTTGCTAGTAGGTGGGTTTATTTGTATCGTACCCATCATTATACATTGTATATTATTATTCTGTTGTATCTAGAAGTTCTTTTAACCAAACATGTATTTATTTCAGAAATAGAGACCAGTGATGTTTATTCTTTTGACCTTAGAGTCCCGCGTTGTATTTCTATGGATTTCTTGCTGTTTTGAGTTTCCTTTTGAGTTTTGATTCTCGCCCTTGGCGTTGTATATTATATTGCTTGTGTGGTTGTGACCGTCGATTGACGAAGAGCTAGCTCCCGCTTGGGGATGCCCTTTTTATTGATTTCGTATACTATTCATGTTGTATCCCGTTTGGGGGCCAGTATTTACAAAAGAGTCTCTGCCAAAATTTTTAGAAAAGACTTGTGGTTTTTAAAATGCATATTTCGGCATATGTTGCACACTACTTGATTTAAATTGGTTTTTCCTTCACTCTACTACTTTTCTTGGTTTGGATTTCTGCGTTTTCGGCTTACTTAGATTACGTACGCCTTGAGACGTTTCGTAGTTTAAGTGCCGGTCATATTCCGTACTTTCGGGACGTGACATGTTCGGCGTACGGACGAATGAGCCAGTTGTTACTGCAAATGACGAGATATCGCCCAGATGTTGGAGCTACTGCAGCATGAGTATATACTTAGAGATATGATGGAAGGTCGCTAGTCACCCGAGGAAGAACGACTAGGACATGTGGTTCGTTCGCTTACTCCGATGCGAGGTCATCAGATTGATTGATTTCAGCTAGAGACGACTTCACGTAGGATCTTGGAGAGTCGATAGAGACGATCGAATGTCAGGAACCCATTTACAAGTTTAAAGTATTCGGAAATACATGCAAGAGATTCCATGGACCCTCTAGAAGAATGAAACCCTAACTCGACATAATGATCGTGTGAAAGCCTTTGAACCTTAGGGTTTGCGGCAGTTCCGCGGCGCCATTAGTGAGGCTTGGGTTTGCCCTTCTACGGTTGGTCCACAGGTGCTGTGGTATGTACTGCAATACTATTAAACTGTACTCAAGATGTTGATCTCTTGGGGAAATATGAGGTTCTGACAAATCGATCGGATGGTTCGGCATCATTCAGATATCATTTGATGGGACACATTGCTTGGGAGACTCCAGATACGAGTATAGCCGTTAGAGCGCATTCCATGCAGCCATGAGAAGACGAGTCCAAATCAGTCGACATTGGAACAGAGTGGAGTAAAGAGTTTGCACGAGATTTTGATGATATGACGTTCCACTCCGCTGACACCAGAGATGCGATACGCATGCAGAAGCGTTGATTATGGATATATCTTCCAGAAGGAGTCGCGATGAGTATGCAGCTGTTCCGGAACAAGAAACAGATATAGTGAAGGATGGTAAATTCTGGGCAATTCGGCAGAAACGAGATTTGAGAGAGACCTCGACAGGACCTTTCTGGAATACTATACGAGAAGACTGGGACCTAGGAGTGGTCATATTGCGCAAACCCAGCAGGCCAGAGTTCGGCATCGTCGACGAGATAGTTGGCCAGAGATTTGTAGAGGATGTGCCAGAGCGGGACTGTTTCCGTCGTCATTCCATATTGGGCCGTTGAGCTGAGGAGCTATATATCTAGCAATGCACAGTGAGAGACAAGAGCCTAAAAGCACCAGGCGCCAGATCATGAACAGGAGGCAAGTAGATATCTTGCTCTGCTAGCATTGGATGCACCGACACCTTCTCGACTTTGAAGGTAGACATATCGACGATGGTATTTATGATTTGTGATTTTGTGATTCGATTATCACGTATCCGTCACCTTGGATTTCGATATTTCGGGCGATCTATTCGCATGATTTAGTTTTGACGACCGAGTTTCATGACATTTGTTTTTGTGCACCACGGTTGCACCTGACTTCGGTTTGATGTCATTCGATGTGTTGATTTTGATTTCATGCCTATGTTATGCATGTGATTTGACTTATGCTTTGGCATAGTTTTCATGCACTTTTAGTGTTTTGATTTGATTTGTGCACGCTGATGCACATGGCTGTGAGATTATATACCGCGGTATACCTGATCTGGATTGAGCTGTATTGTATACCGTCGATTTCGATTCCGATTGTGTTGTTGATTTCGTGATTTCGTGCATGATGGATGCATCGATTTGGATTGACGCGCATGTAGGGCGCATGTTATGAGATGCAATTTTTGTGCACTCCAGATGCGCTAAATCGAGATTTTTCGTTCATATCAGATGCACCTGAGTTTGCTGTTAGGCACACCCGTTGCCTTTGACAGATGTTTCGTGCACACCCGATCCACTCAGATGTTGTTCTGTGCACAAGTATGGGATGTATATGGATTTTTGATTTCTGTGCGCACCAGACGCACGCAGCATTCTTATGGACATTTTGGGATTGATTTCTTATGGAGAAGTACGTTTTTATGATATTTTCTATTTGTTTTCGTACTGAGCAGGACTATTCAGAGGACAGTACCTGGATATATTTTGCATGCATTGATAGTTATCGAAGGGAGTTTCAAAAAGCGAGCTAAAGTCTCAGTATTTACCTACATGTCTAATATGACACGAAACGTTTAAAACAAGGAAAACCTTCTAAATTGTTTTCAAAATGGCGGGACGTACATATTAAACAAAAGATATATACATATATGGTTATTTTCTTACAATAGACGTCCACCACTGTGCAGTGTTATGCGCATCGCACTGCGATTTAAAAAGGTTTGGCATGCATTTCCTTCAGTTATCTACATGTATAATTTTGATGTGTATCATATTGGTTCGTATTGGATTTGACATTGTGTCTTTACCATGACTCCGATGATTGCGGGATGCTTAACGAAGTTTTGATTTTGAGTTATCTGTTCATTGTTCACGCGCATGCATTGCGCTATTATGCATTTTATGTATTATTGATTTCGGAGCCCCGACGACTTGGACTTTTTTCTGAAATGTTTTAGTATCCGAGGGGTTTAAATTTAAATTCGGGGACCGAATTTCTTTAAGGGGGGAAGATTGTAACATTTCGGAAAAATAAAATATTAATTTTTGGAATTTTTATAATTGAATAATATTATATTGAATATTTTAATAAGGTGGTACAATTAAATACCGATAAATTGGGGAAAATTTTTGAAAATTTTGGAAATTTCTAAAAGCGGGCGTTTCATGTGAATTATGCAAATTTTAAGTTGTTATGATTAAGTATATGCTACTTTAGTGCTAATCGCGATTAAAAATCGCTAATCGCACTTTAATCTTGTTTTGTGCAAACATGCACTATATAATTTTTTTTTCACTTGTTACTTTTGTGCATGCCTTTTGCTTTGGGGTTACTATTGATGAGAGAAGGAGAAAAGAAAAGAAAAGAAAAGATTATAATATATAGGTATGGGTGAGAGAGAGAGAGGGGAGGGTTTACCTTTGACCTAGTCTTGAGCCATCCCCTTCATTATTCACACATCTCTCTCCTCCCCTCATCCCTTTGCTGCTGCTGCTTCACCCCTCCTACTCCATCTTCAACCCCCCCCCCCAAAAACTCCTTGCTAAATACTTCAAAACCCAAACCCCATTTCATTAAAAAGGTGCATAAGCTCAAGGGAAGCACATTGGACCAAGAAAGAAGAGGATTTGGACACTTTGAGCAACTCAAGAATTTTCTTGAGTTGCCAAAGGAGGTAATTTCTGCACCATTAGTGTAGTGTTTTAATTCCTTATGCATCCATAAATGTTTCATGTCGATATTGAGTGGTTTTGTGGACTTAGAAAATTTTAGTTAGAGTTTATGGAAATTGAGAGTGGTGATGTGTAATTGAGCTCAGTTGAGGCCACACAAACCCCCTAGTGCTAGAATTCAGACCTAAACCAGAGACTAGGACGCCGGAATACGGATTTAGAAAAGCCGATATCGGAAAATTGTGGATTCTATGAGGGCTGATTGAAATCTGCTATCACTCGGAGACTCTGAATTTTTTTTTGCAAACACAGAGAGATGTGCAGGCACCCAGGAAACTAACCCCAGAACCCTAGCCCCTATCTCTCAATTCTGGACACAGATTTATTCCTTCTGGCCCAATTTGCGGCCAGACCTGGAGCTTTGTGGCTTGTTCTTGTTCTGTTGCTCCTACATCTGTAAAGTAGACCCTTGGCATATGCAAAATTGACCAATTTGACCTAGAGTGAAATCTGGGACCTTTTTTCTAAGTTGTCGTTTTGATTCGGAGTTTCGTTTTACGTATTTTGAATTCTGGAATTCTAGTATTTTGTTTTACCTCGATCACTTGACATTTGTACGACGATATCGAGGATTGTTTAATGGTTTTGAAAGCGTAGTCCATAGGTTCTAAGCTATAGGCCTTAGCACGTCGTTTGGTTTTCTCGATGTGATTTTAAGGTGCATTTGCGATTGTGTTATCTTGTAGGTACCTTCTCGATGGCTTCATACGATGAAGAAGATGAAGGCGACATCGACACCGACACGCAGAATGCAAGGTGAGTAGATTATATCTACGGGGGAAGTCGGGTGGATTGCGTATGGCACCCCTGCAGTTCGATGTTTAGTATACTATATATATACTACATATATAAGTATGATAGCGTTTTGTGTGCCATGGCTATTCAAGATATGATTAGGTGTACTATGGTTTGATTAGGGTTTTTAGATGTATACTAGCATAGCTTCTTAGTTGCGAACCCTAGAATAGGTTTACACCCACACGCACACATATTATTTGCTATACTTATGCATGGATGAAGAGGATAGTGGATGATATTTGGAGATGAGTCGATGATATTGGTCATAGTGCCATGAGATCGATGATGTGATATGGTCCGTATTCGAGATACGACATGATATTTTAGCGGGTTCTTTAGGCGTGGTGTTTTTCATACACACGCATGTATTTCATAGATGGTATCAGTTTTGTACTAGACGTAAATCAGTACCCCGATCATGATAAAAGGGATACCAGATGATTAATGTGATAGATGTGACATTTGACCCGTACTCAGATTTGGGAGGCCGTACGACGGATTTACCGTACGAGCTATATATTGACGATAGATCCGCACTCTTGATTCGAGGATGTCATATGATATGTTGTATCGTATGTGATATTATTGAGGCGGGATCACCGACTATCATACATGTATATATATATCGACTCAGATGTAGGTGGTTTCCATACCCTTTTTGATTGGTTGTTAGTTAGACCTGTAGTTTACATAGTAGATGTCAGACTGGACCCGAGTTATTCCTATTTCCAAAACTAACGAATCATGACACTTTTAAAGACATAACAAGGGATACTACGGATATTTTAAGAGACGTATCTTTTCTTAAAAACACCGTAGTCCTTATTTTCAAACACCACGATTCGTACTATTTCAAACGGCAAAATAGTATAACACATGTATAGTAAGGTAAATTCCTTGTCGTTATATTATTATTCATTTACTATTTATTCTACTGCTCGCATTGCATTGCATGCTTTTATGTTATTGATTCATATTTCCTTGTGCATATGATATATAGCATACCTGTATACTTATATGCTTACAAATATGTCTTTACATAGTTACATGCTCATATTACAGTTTCACGTTGCATATACTATAATTCAAGGATTTCGCATTGCGATATGGTTTCATATGTTGTTTTTTTTCTGGATTGTTTTATCTCTGCGTATATATATTAGTGGTATGGGACGCTGAAATATATATGTATACCCATCGTATATATATATTAGTGGTATGGGACGTTGATATATATATATATACACCTAGATAATTTATCATCATGATGCTCTATGCAATTTACTTATTCATTATATACGAGTGGGGCCTATATGGTCGATGTGAGGAGCCTATATGGTCGATATGAGGGACCTTTATGGTCGATGTGAGGGGCCTATGTGCCCGATGTATAGATGACATGTTATATCCCCTACCCCACATTTATTTTATATGTATTGCTTCATGTATTAGTAGTACCTGATAGAGTAACTTTCATGACTATTGCATATACACATTACCATTTATTGCTTCATGTATTAGTAGTACCTGATAGAGTAGATATATGAGATTTACTTGATATTGAGATATATATTTTGTGTCTATGCTTGAGACTGATTTTCTAATGATTTCATTGTTGATGTTTGAATGTTTATTCAAAAATCACACTATATTAAGAAAAGGGTTTTCTCATTCATGAAGTCTTCTGTTTTCATTTTACCGCATTCATTCCTCATATTTACGATATTTCGCTACCTGAGGCACTGACACGAGCACATGGGATTACACTTATGTTTAGATGTTTACCCTTGCCTTTTATTATGCTTCAGACTTATTCATTCTGAGGATATATATTATTACTGATCATTTGACCTAGGATGAGTCATACATACGATTTCTGCTCTGCGATGTTTTCTATTCACGAGTTGGAAACTCACCCCCATGTGCCACAGTTCTTGCAGGTTTTGCCTTACAGGTTTCAGTGCGGCTTTCCTGGCACACTGCTTCCTTTCTCGGTGATTGCTTCGGTAGGTGGGTTCACTTACATCGTGACCACCATTGTACTTATTTATTTTTCAGTTGTATCTAGTAAAATTCCATCAACCAAATTTGTATATTTATTCAGACTTAGAGTCCAGTTGTTTATTATTACGACCTTAGAGTCGCGCTTGTATTATTATGGTTTCTTGATGATTTTGAGTTTCTTTTTGAGTTTTGATACTCGCCCTTCGGCGTTATATATTATATTGCTTGCGTGGTTGCGACCGTCGATTGACGAAGAGCTAGCTCCCGCTTGGGGATGCCTTTTATCATTGTGCATATATTATTCTTGTTGTACCCCGTTCGAGGCCAGAATTTACAACGGAAACTCTGCCGAAATTTTTAGAAAAGACTAGAGATTTTAAAAATGCATATTCGGCTTACTTATTTAAAAACCTAGCTTTTAAAATATGTTTTCTTTACTTCTTAAAAACTAGTTTTCTTTATTTACACCTTAAAATGGTTTTAGATTTCTGGGCTGTTGGCTTACTTGGATTAGATGGGGTCCTATAGACTTTATATGATTCATGGGCCAGTCACGTGATATTTCGGGTCGTGACAATCTGGGACCACTTTCTCTATTGCTGCTTTGATTGGAGCAATGGTTTTCCGTATTTTAAATTCTGGATTTTTGTATTTGTGCTTTATCTCGATCACGTGACATTTGTACATCCATATCGAGTGATATCGTGTTGATTTGCAGGAGTAGACCATAGGTTTTGACCTATGTGAGTTTCGCATGTCGATTTGGTTTCGATTTGGTTTTAATGCGATACGATGCGTGTGATATGTAGGTACCCCCATGATGATTCGAGACGATGAAGAAGATGATGGCGACATTGGCATCGGCACACAAGAAGCAATGTGAGTATATTATATATACGGGGGAAGTCGGGTGGATGGCGTATAGCACCCCCGCAGCTCGATGTTTAGCAATATATATATATATATATGATATCTTTTATGTGTGACATGGATATTCACGATTTGATTAGGTGTTCAATGGTTAGATTAGGGTTTTTAGAAGTAAACTAGTATAGCTTCTTAGTTGCGAACCCTAGAATAGGTTTACACCCACACGCACACACATGCTTACTTGGTTATACTTGTGTGTACAAGGGGATACGTATATATATATGCACACACAGGTATGAGACTAGGTATATATATATATATATATATATATATATATATATATATATATATATATATATATACTTATACTTGGATGATGAGGATAGTGGATGATATTTGGAGATGAGTCGATGAGATTGGGCATGGTGCCATTAGATCGGTGATATGATGTGGTACGTATGATGAGATACGACATGAGATTTTAGCGAGCCTTTGGACGTGTGTTTTACACACGCATATATATTTATATAGATGGTATCAGTAAATACTAGACTTAGATCAGTACCCTAGTTCATGAGATATGATGATAAGGATACCAGATAATTGATGAGATAAATGTGAGATTCGACCCGTACACAGATTTGGGTGGATTTACGTACGAGCTATATATTGATGATAGATCCACACTCTTGACTCGAGGATGTCATATTGTATACTATATCGTATGTGATACTATTGAGGCGGGATCACCGACTATTATATGTTTATATAGATATCGACTCAGATTTAGGTGGTTTCCGTACCCTTTCGATTAGCTTGTTAGTTAGATCTGTAATTTACTTAGTAGATGTTAGACTAGATCCGAGTCATACATATTTCAAAACTAACGAATCATGAGTATTTTAAAGGCAGGCCAAGGGATTCTACGGATATTTCCAAAAGACGCATGTTTTCTTAAAAACACCGTTGCCCTTATTTTTCTAAACACCACGATTCGTGTTATTTCAAATGGAAAAACTGTATGACATAGATACATTGATGTAGATTCTTCACCATTGCGTTTATTATTCGATTTCCACATTTCTTGCTATTTGCATCGCATTGCATGTGTAAATGTGTTTATTGTTATATTAAACCCATTTTGTGAGGACATCAGCACCATTATCGATGATACGCATGTTCCACGTACACCTGCTTGCCGGATCACACACATCATCATCGATAATTGCCATGTCGCTACACGGTAGGATTGTTGCATCAGGATATGAAATACTTGTGTACATACATATTGTACACCCATACTTGCATACATACGTATTTGCACATACATAGATGATTCTGGCTTGATTTTGGGGATTTGGGAACCACAAGATATATTTTAAAACTGGATTCATTTTAAAAGAGCGGTTTCCCTCGATATGTGCATATTACTGTTCCATTTGCTTGATATATGGATATGCTTACATTTCTGTTATATGTCGCATACATCATGCTTTAGATTATACGCATTGAGATATTGTTTTCATGAGATTTCTGGATTTGGGAACCGTGGTTATTTCAAAAGAGAATATGTATTGTTTTAAAAAAAACTCGGTTTCCCTTCATATGATATTTCAGTGCGTCCACCATGTGTTTTCTCGGTTCTGAGATGTATGACATGTGAACCCGATTCGAGGAGTTGGATGAGGCCGATTGCGGGTACATGGTCGACCCGGTATGGTACCCCGGGACGAGAACGGGTCTGTCGTGCAGCAGGAGATGAGCCTGGCAGAGGGACCACCATCTACCGATGATAGTATTTGGGCTCGGCGGATATCCGGAGGATACCGACCGGAGTTGAGAGATGATGTGGGCCGATCCGGAATGATGGAGCCCGATATATGAGGATTTACGTGCCGATGCAGGGCACGGGTTTCATGATGTTTTCAAGTGTCGATGCTGGACACTCAGGTTCCATGATTTTGATGTGTCGCGAGGAACAAACGTTGATTTACATCCTCATACTTCTATGCATATGGTTTATGATATTTACCTGCATGATGTTTTGTGTCATTGGGTGACACGTGGACGAAATCCACATACATACAGACATTGATTACAAAGTTGGATGATATCCAAATACTTTTAGACATCATGATATAGTTGACATTGATTCATGTTGCTGCCTGAGGCACTGGCACGAGCACTTGGTACTACACTTATTTATAGATGTTTACTCTTGCCACCTTAGAATGCTTCAGACTTATTCTTATTGAGGATATATTATTACTGATCGTTTGACCTAGGATGAGTCATACATACGATTTCTGCTCTATGATGTTTTTTCTATTCACGAGCAGGCAACTCACCCCCGTTGTGCCACAGTTCTTGCAGGTTTTACCGTACATGTTTCATTGCGGCTTTTCTGGCACGCTGCTTCCTTTCTGGGTGATTGCTTGGTAGGTGGGTTCACTCGCATCGTGACCACCCTTGTATTTATTTTAATCAGTTGTATCTAGTAAATCCATCAACCAAACAAGTATATTTATTTCAAACTTAGAAACCTGTTGTGTATTATTTCGACCTTAGAGTCGTGAGTTGTAGTATTATTGTTTTCTTGAGGATTTTGAGTTTCCTTTTGAGTTTTGATCCTTGCCCTTCGGCGTTGTATATTCTATTGCTTGCGTGGTTGAGACCCTCGATTGACGAAGAGCTAGCTCCCGCTTGGGGATGCCTTTTATCATTATGCATATATATTTCTTGTTGTACCCCGTTTGGGGCCAGTATTTACAAAGGAAACTCTGCCGAAATTTTCAGAAAAGACTTGAGGATTTAAAATTGCATATTCGGCTTACTTATTTAAAAAACCTTGTTTTTAAAACATGTTTTCCTCACTTCTTTAAAACTAGTTTTCCAGCAATTATTATTTAAAATGGCTTTAGATTTCTGGGCTTTTGGCTTACTTGAATTAGATAGGGTCGTATAGACTTCATATGATTCAAGGGCCAGTCACGTGCTATTTCGGGTCATGACAAAGTTGGTATCAGAGCGCTAGGTTAACCTTGGTTCGAGTCTAAGTTTGACTATGCGGAGCCTAGAGCGTTTGTATATATACGGAACTTAGGCTTGACCTTACGGAGCTTAGACTTAGTCGAGGGGGTATTAGACCCGAACTTTCGTCGCGTAGGTTGACCTTAGTTGATGGAATAGGTGACTTGAGGAGAGTGACGTACCGTGTGTATGTTCCGTGGCATACTTACGATACGCCACTCCACTTAAGGAGCCATAGGATATACATTTCCTTGCAAAGTATTATGTTCATTCCTCTGATCTATCCTCATCGATATTGGTTATGATTTTGCTGCCACGATTACACGGGCAGAGAATGCTACGGCTAGAGTTGCGGTTAGCACGAACTCGTCACGAACGAGGACTGACCAGGGCATGATTACAGAGACATACGATTGTATAGAGGCGTCGTTTATTGTGTTTTCGCGCCGTGAGCGTTTGATAGATCGTTGTTATGAGATTTCTCGGACGTGCAGATCAGCACAAGAGAATCAGGCTACTGCTAGAGGCCAGCCGGAGTGTGATGACCGTCGATGTACTGATTATTGGATGATTGAGGCCCGGTTCAGCGTGTGGATAAAGAGCCAGTTGTTACTGTGAACGATGAGATATTGCCCCAGATGTTGGAGCTACTGCAGTATGAGTATATACATAGAGATATAATGGAAGGTCGCTAGTCACCCAAGGATGAATGAATAGGACATGTAGTTCGTTCGCTTACCCCGATACGAGGTCATCAGATAGATTGATTCCAGCTAGAGACGACTTCACGCAGGTACGTTGAGAGTCGATGGAGACGATCGAATGTCAGGAGCCCATTTTCCAAGTTTAAAGTATTCGGAAAGACATGCAAGCGATTCTATGGACCCTCTAGAAGAATGAAACCCTAACTCGACATATTGACCATGTGAAAGCCTTTGAACCTTAGGGTTTGCGGCAGTTCCGCGGTGCCATTAGTGAGGCTTGGGTTTGCCCTTTCTACGACTGGTCCACCGATGTTGTGGTATGTACTCGATACCATTAAACTGTACCCAAGATGTTGAGCTCTTGGAGGATTATGAGGTTTTGACGAATCGATCGGATGGTTCTACATCTTTCGGATATCATGTGATGGGAAGCATTGCTTGGGAGACTCCAGATACGAGTATAGCCGTTGGAGCACAGTCCATGCAGCCACGATGAGACGAGTCCGAAGCAGTCGACAGCAGAGAAAGGTGGAGTAAGAGGTTAGTACGAGATCTTGATGAGATGACGTTCCCCTCCGCCGACATCATAGATGCGATACGCATGCAGAGGCGTTGATTATGGATATATCTTCCAGAAGGAGTCGCGATGAGAATGCAGCCGTTCTGGAACAAGAAACATATATAGAAAAGGGTGGTAACTTCCGGAAAATTCGGCAGAAACGAGATTTGAGAGAGACCTCGACAGAACCTTTCTGGAATACTATACGAGAAGAGTTCGACCCAGGAGAGATCATATACGCACACCCAGCAGGCCAGAGTTCGGCACCGTCGGCGAGATTGTTGGCCAGAGAGAGGATGTGCCAAAGCGGAACTGTTTCCGTCGTCATTCCATATTGGGCCGTTGAGCCGAGGAGCTATATATCTAGCAATGCACAGTGAGAGATAGAGCCAAAAAGCACAAGGCGTCAGATCATGAACAGGAGGCAAGTAGATATCTTGCTCTGCTAGCATTGGATGCACCGACACCTTCTCGACTTTGAAGGAGCAAATATCCACGACGGTATTTATGATTTGTGATTTGGTGATTCGATTTTCATGTATCCGTCACCTTGGATTTTGGTATTTTGGGAGATCTATTCGCATGATTTAGTCTTGATGACTGAGTTTCATGATATTTGTTTTTGTGCACCACGGTTGCACCTGACTTCGGTTTGATGTCATTCAATATGTTGATTTTGATTTCATGCCTATGTGGTGCGTGTGATTTGATATATGCTATCGGCATAGTTTTCATACACTTTTAGTGTTTTGATTTGATTTGTGCACGCTGATGCACATGGTTGTGAGATTATATACCGCGGTATACTTGATTTGGATTGAGCCGTATTGTATACCGTCGATTTCGATTCTGATATTGATGTTGATTTCTTGCACTCCGTGCATTTGATTTGGATTTTTGCGCATATTTGGCGTGCTTGGGTTAGATTTTGCGCATGTTCGGCGCTTGATATTGGATTTCGTGATTTTGTGTATGCTGGATGCACATGATTTAGATTTTATTCGTGCATGATGGATACACCTGATTTGGATTTTCGCGCATATTGGGCGCATGTTATGAGATGCGATTTTGGTGCACAGCAGATGCACTGAATCGGGATTCTTCGTACATATCAGATGCACCAGTTTTTGCTGTCAGGCACACACGTTGTCTCTGACAGGTGTTTCGTGCACACCCGTTACACTTAGATGTTGTTTCTGTGCACATGTATGGCACATATATGGATTGATTTCTTATGGAGCAGTACGTTTTTATGATATTTGCTATTTGTTTTCGTACTGAGCAGGACTAGTCAGAGGACAGTACTTGGATATATTTTGCATGTATTGATAGTTATCGAAGGGATTTCTAAAATGGGGAGTTATAGTCTCAGTATTTACCTACGTGTCTGATATGACACGAAACGTTTAAAACAAGGAAACCCTACTAAATTGTTTTCAAACCGGCGGTACGTGCATTTAAACAAGGATATATATATATATATATATATATATATATATAGAGAGAGAGAGAGAGTTATTTTCTTATTCGAGACGTCCGCCGATGTCCAGTGTTATGCGCATCGCACAGCTACTTAAAAGGGTTTGATATGCATTTCTTTCAGATATCTACATGTATAAATTTGATATTTACATGTATAGTTTTAATGTATAACATGTTGGGTTTCGTATTGGATTTGACATTGGTGTATTCACCATGACTCCGATGATTGCGGGATGCTTGACGGAGTTTTAATTTTGAGTTATCTGCTCATTGTTCATGCGCATGCATTGTGCTATGATGCATTTTATGTATTGATGATTTCGGAGCCCCGACGACTTGGACTCTTTACTGAAATGTTTTAGTATTTGAGGGGTTTAAATTTAAATTCGGTGACCGAATTTCTTTAAGGTGGGATGATTGTGACATTTCAGAAAAATAAAAATATTATTTTTTGGAATTTTTATAATTAAATAATAAAATATTGAATATTTTAATAAGGCGGTATAATTAAATACCGATAAATTGGGAAAAAATTTGGAAAATTATGGAAATTACTGAAAAGAGGGTACTTTATGTGATTTAAGAAAATTATGAGAGTTCTGATTTATTTGACACTATTTTAGTGCTAATCGCGATTAAAAATCGCCAATCGGGCTTTAAACGTGTTTTGTGCATATGAGACGCACATGTCATTTTTAACACTTGTTACATTTTTCTTCATTATTCATGCATGTCTATTTGTTTTTGGTTTACTATTGAGGAGAGAAGAAAAGAGAATAGAAAAGAACAGAAAAAGAAAACATTAAACTAAGAGGTATGCACATGAGAGAGAATGAGAGGGGTTACCCTTAACTTTGGACATTCCTCCATTCCATCACCCTCATCATCTCTCCCCTCAACTCCATTTCTGTCCAGCTGCTGCCCCTCCCTTCCTCCTCTACAAAACCCCCCAAAACTTCATCAAAAACAACTCCAAAGTCCCTCCCCGCTTCACAAAATATGTGCACATGCTCACAAGCTACACCTTGGACCAAGAAAAATCATATTTTGGTGCTGTAGGGGATTCTTGGGTCCCAAATGAGGTAATCCTTTCACAGTTAGTATAGTATTTCTTTTGCTTATGCATCTATTCAAGTTTAAAATCGATTTGGCGAAGTTTAGTGGACTTTGGATATCCCTAGAGAGGGTTAGGGTTGATTTGAGTTGTGTTAGTGTAATTAAGCCTTAGTGGCGACTCTTAAACCCCCCTTGGTGCTATAAACCCAGATCCAACACAATACCAAACCTGAAACCCAAAACAGAAACAGACCATGTCGGTTTTGTGAGTGTTTCAGACGTGCAGGGAAATCTGGAGTGACCCGAGACCAATACTAGAAAAGTAAACAGTACCAGTATCCGAGATGGACCCCCACGAGGCCACCCTACCAGAACGAGACCCTACCTCCACTGAAAAACCGGCCAGGCCAGAATTTTCCTTTATGGGGCCGACCACCTTAATGTGTTAGGTTCCCATGTTGCTCCAGTAGGTCACACACTCCCTGTACTACACCGTAGATTTGTTTGCTTGCCTTGTTTTGATCTGAGTCAAAATCTAGGACCACTTTCTCTAGTTGCTGCTTTGATTCGAGCAATGGTTTTCCGTATTTTAAATTCTAGATTTTTGTATTTGTGCTTTATCTCGATCACGTGAAGTTTGTACGTCCATATCGAGCGATATCGGGTAGATTTAAGGGAGTAGACCATAGGTTTTGACCTATGTGAGTTCCGTGTGTCGATTTGGTTTCGATGCGTGTTATATGTAGGTACCCCCATGATGATTCGAGACGATGAAGAAGATGATGGCGACATTGGCATCGCCACACAAGAAGCAATGTGAGTAGATTATATCTATGGGGGAAGTCGGGTGGATGGCGTATAGCACTCGCGCAGTTCGATGTTTAGTATGCTATATATATATATGATATCCTTTATGTGTGACATGGATTTTCAGGATTTGATTAGGTGTTCATTGGTTAGATTAGGGTTTTTAGAAGTAAACTAGTATAGCTTCTTAGTTCCGAACCCTAGAATAGGTTTACACCCACATGCACACACATACTTACTTGGTTATACTTGTGCGTACATAGGGATAGGTAAATATATACACACATAGGTATAGGACTAGGTATATATATATATGTATACTTAGACTTGGATGATGAGGATAATGGATGATATTTGGAGATGAGTCGATGAGACTGGGCATGGTGCCATGAGATCGGTGATATGATGTGGTTCGTATGATGAGATACGACATGAGATTTTAGCAGGCCTTTAGACGTGTGTTTTACACACGCATTTATATTTATATAGATGGTATCAGTTTGTACTAGACTTAGATCAGTACCCCAGTTCATGAGATATGATGATAAAGATACCAGATAATTGATGAGATAAATGTGAGATTCGACCCGTACCCAGATTTGGGATGCCGTACGACGGATTTACGTACGAGCTATATATTGATGATAGAGCCGCACTCTTGAATCGACGATGTCATATTGTATATTATATCGTATGTGATACTATTGAGGCGGGATCACCGACTATTATATGTTTATATAGATATCGACTCAGATTTAGGTGGTTTCCGTACCCTTTCGATTAGCTTGTTAGTTAGATCTGTAATTTACTTAGTAGATGTTAGACTAGATCCGAGTCATACATATTTCAAAACTAACGAATCATGAGTATTTTAAAGGTAGGCCAAGGGATTCTACGGATATTTCCAAAAGACGCATGTTTTCTTAAAAACACCGTTGCCCTTATTTTTCTAAACACCACGATTCGTGTTATTTCAAATGGAAAAACTGTATGACATAGATACATTGATGTAGATTCTTCACCATTGCGTTTATTATTCGATTTCCACATTTCTTGCTATTTGCATCGCATTGCATGTGTAAATGTGTTTATTGTTATATTAAACCCATTTTGTGAGGACACCAGCACCATTATCGATGATACGCATGTTCCACGTACACCTGCTTGCCGGATCACACACATCATCATCGATAATTGCCATGTCGCTACACGGTAGGATTGTTGCATCAGGATATGAAATACTTGTGTACATACATATTGTACACCCATACTTGCATACATACGTATTTGCACATACATAGATGATTCTGGCTTGATTTTGGGGATTTGGGAACCACAAGATATATTTTAAAACTGGATTCATTTTAAAAGAGCGGTTTCCCTCGATATGTGCATATTACTGTTCCATTTGCTTGATATATGGATATGCTTACATTTCTGTTATATGTCGCATACATCATGCTTTAGATTATACGCATTGAGATATTGTTTTCATGAGATTTCTGGATTTGGGAACCGTGGTTATTTCAAAAGAGAATATGTATTGTTTTAAAAAAAACTCGGTTTCCCTTCATATGATATTTCAGTGCGTCCACCATGTGTTTTCTCGGTTCTGAGATGTATGACATGTGAACCCGATTCGAGGAGTTGGATGAGGCCGATTGCGGGTACATGGTCGACTCGGTATGGTACCCCGGGATGAGAACGGGTCTGTCGTGCAGCAGGAGATGAGCGTGGCAGAGGGACCACCATCTACCAATGATAGTATTTGGGCTCGGCGGATATCCGGAGGATACCAACCGGAGTTGAGAGATGATGTGGGCCGATCCGGACTGATGGAGCCCGATATATGAGGATTTACGTGCCGATGCAGGGCACGGGTTTCATGATGTTTTCAAGTGTCGATGCTGGACACTCAGGTTCCATGATTTTGATGTGTCGCGAGGAACAAACGTTGATTTACATCCTCATACTTCTATGCATATGGTTTATGATATTTACCTGCATGATGTTTTGTGTCATTGGGTGACACGTGGACGAAATCCACATACATACAGACATTGATTACAAAGTTGGATGATATCCAAATACTTTTAGACATCATGATATAGTTGACATTGATTCATGTTGCTGCCTGAGGCACTGGCACGAGCACTTGGTACTACACTTATTTATAGATGTTTACTCTTGCCACCTTAGAATGCTTCAGACTTATTCTTATTGAGGATATATTATTACTGATCGTTTGACCTAGGATGAGTCATACATACGATTTCTGCTCTATGATGTTTTTTCTATTCACGAGCAGGCAACTCACCCCCGTTGTGCCACAGTTCTTGCAGGTTTTACCGTACATGTTTCATTGCGGCTTTTCTGGCACGCTGCTTCCTTTCTGGGTGATTGCTTGGTAGGTGGGTTCACTCGCATCGTGACCACCCTTGTATTTATTTTAATCAGTTGTATCTAGTAAATCCATCAACCAAACATGTATATTTATTTCAAACTTAGAAACCTGTTGTGTATTATTTCGACCTTAGAGTCGTGAGTTGTAGTATTATTGTTTTCTTGAGGATTTTGAGTTTCCTTTTGAGTTTTGATCCTTGCCCTTCGGCGTTGTATATTCTATTGCTTGCGTGGTTGAGACCCTCGATTGACGAAGAGCTAGCTCCCGCTTGGGGATGCCTTTTATCATTATGCATATATATTTCTTGTTGTACCCCGTTTGGGGCCAGTATTTACAAAGGAAACTCTGCCGAAATTTTCAGAAAAGACTTGAGGATTTAAAATTGCATATTCGGCTTACTTATTTAAAAAACCTTGTTTTTAAAACATGTTTTCCTCACTTCTTTAAAACTAGTTTTCCAGCAATTATTATTTAAAATGGCTTTAGATTTCTGGGCTTTTGGCTTACTTGAATTAGATAGGGTCGTATAGACTTCATATGATTCAAGGGCCAGTCACGTGCTATTTCGGGTCATGACAAAGTTGGTATCAGAGCGCTAGGTTAACCTTGGTTCGAGTCTAAGTTTGACTATGCGGAGCCTAGAGCGTTTGTATATATACGGAACTTAGGCTTGACCTTACGGAGCTTAGACTTAGTCGAGGGGGTATTAGACCCGAACTTTCGTCGCGTAGGTTGACCTTAGTTGATGGAATAGGTGACTTGAGGAGAGTGACGTACCGTGTGTATGTTCCGTGGCATACTTACGATACGCCACTCCACTTAAGGAGCCATAGGATATACATTTCCTTGCAAAGTATTATGTTCATTCCTCTGATCTATCCTCATCGATATTGGTTATGATTTTGCTGCCACGATTACACGGGCAGAGAATGCTACGGCTAGAGTTGCGGTTAGCACGAACTCGTCACGAACGAGGACTGACCAGGGCATGATTACAGAGACATACGATTGTATAGAGGCGTCGTTTATTGTGTTTTCGCGCCGTGAGCGTTTGATAGATCGTTGTTATGAGATTTCTCGGACGTGCAGATCAGCACAAGAGAATCAGGCTACTGCTAGAGGCCAGCCGGAGTGTGATGACCGTCGATGTACTGATTATTGGATGATTGAGGCCCGGTTCAGCGTGTGGATAAAGAGCCAGTTGTTACTGTGAACGATGAGATATTGCCCCAGATGTTGGAGCTACTGCAGTATGAGTATATACATAGAGATATAATGGAAGGTCGCTAGTCACCCAAGGATGAATGAATAGGACATGTAGTTCGTTCGCTTACCCCGATACGAGGTCATCAGATAGATTGATTCCAGCTAGAGACGACTTCACGCAGGTACGTTGAGAGTCGATGGAGACGATCGAATGTCAGGAGCCCATTTTCCAAGTTTAAAGTATTCGGAAAGACATGCAAGCGATTCTATGGACCCTCTAGAAGAATGAAACCCTAACTCGACATATTGACCATGTGAAAGCCTTTGAACCTTAGGGTTTGCGGCAGTTCCGCGGTGCCATTAGTGAGGCTTGGGTTTGCCCTTTCTACGACTGGTCCACCGATGTTGTGGTATGTACTCGATACCATTAAACTGTACCCAAGATGTTGAGCTCTTGGAGGATTATGAGGTTTTGACGAATCGATCGGATGGTTCTACATCTTTCGGATATCATGTGATGGGAAGCATTGCTTGGGAGACTCCAGATACGAGTATAGCCGTTGGAGCACAGTCCATGCAGCCACGATGAGACGAGTCCGAAGCAGTCGACAGCAGAGAAAGGTGGAGTAAGAGGTTAGTACGAGATCTTGATGAGATGACGTTCCCCTCCGCCGACATCATAGATGCGATACGCATGCAGAGGCGTTGATTATGGATATATCTTCCAGAAGGAGTCGCGATGAGAATGCAGCCGTTCTGGAACAAGAAACATATATAGAAAAGGGTGGTAACTTCCGGAAAATTCGGCAGAAACGAGATTTGAGAGAGACCTCGACAGAACCTTTCTGGAATACTATACGAGAAGAGTTCGACCCAGGAGAGATCATATACGCACACCCAGCAGGCCAGAGTTCGGCACCGTCGGCGAGATTGTTGGCCAGAGAGAGGATGTGCCAAAGCGGAACTGTTTCCGTCGTCATTCCATATTGGGCCGTTGAGCCGAGGAGCTATATATCTAGCAATGCACAGTGAGAGATAGAGCCAAAAAGCACAAGGCGTCAGATCATGAACAGGAGGCAAGTAGATATCTTGCTCTGCTAGCATTGGATGCACCGACACCTTCTCGACTTTGAAGGAGCAAATATCCACGACGGTATTTATGATTTGTGATTTGGTGATTCGATTTTCATGTATCCGTCACCTTGGATTTTGGTATTTTGGGAGATCTATTCGCATGATTTAGTCTTGATGACTGAGTTTCATGATATTTGTTTTTGTGCACCACGGTTGCACCTGACTTCGGTTTGATGTCATTCAATATGTTGATTTTGATTTCATGCCTATGTGGTGCGTGTGATTTGATATATGCTATCGGCATAGTTTTCATACACTTTTAGTGTTTTGATTTGATTTGTGCACGCTGATGCACATGGTTGTGAGATTATATACCGCGGTATACTTGATTTGGATTGAGCCGTATTGTATACCGTCGATTTCGATTCTGATATTGATGTTGATTTCTTGCACTCCGTACATTTGATTTGGATTTTTGCGCATATTTGGCGTGCTTGGGTTAGATTTTGCGCATGTTCGGCGCTTGATATTGGATTTCGTGATTTTGTGCATGCTGGATGCACATGATTTAGATTTTATTCGTGCATGATGGATACACCTGATTTGGATTTTCGCGCATATTGGGCGCATGTTATGAGATGCGATTTTGGTGCACAGCAGATGCACTGAATCAGGATTCTTCGTACATATCAGATGCACCAGTTTTTGCTGTCAGGCACACACGTTGTCTCTGACAGGTGTTTCGTGCACACCCGTTACACTTAGATGTTGTTTCTGTGCACATGTATGGCACATATATGGATTGATTTCTTATGGAGCAGTACGTTTTTATGATATTTGCTATTTGTTTTCGTACTGAGCAGGACTAGTCAGAGGACAGTACTTGGATATATTTTGCATGTATTGATAGTTATCGAAGGGATTTCTAAAATGGGGAGTTATAGTCTCAGTATTTACCTACGTGTCTGATATGACACGAAACGTTTAAAACAAGGAAACCCTACTAAATTGTTTTCAAACCGGCGGTACGTGCATTTAAACAAGGATATATATATATATATATATAGAGAGAGAGAGAGAGAGAGAGTTATTTTCTTATTCGAGACGTCCGCCGATGTCCAGTGTTATGCGCATCGCACAGCTACTTAAAAGGGTTTGATATGCATTTCTTTCAGATATCTACATGTATAAATTTGATATTTACATGTATAGTTTTAATGTATAACATGTTGGGTTTCGTATTGGATTTGACATTGGTGTATTCACCATGACTCCGATGATTGCGGGATGCTTGACGGAGTTTTAATTTTGAGTTATCTGCTCATTGTTCATGCGCATGCATTGTGCTATGATGCATTTTATGTATTGATGATTTCGGAGCCCCGACGACTTGGACTCTTTACTGAAATGTTTTAGTATTTGAGGGGTTTAAATTTAAATTCGGTGACCGAATTTCTTTAAGGTGGGATGATTGTGACATTTCAGAAAAATAAAAATATTATTTTTTGGAATTTTTATAATTAAATAATAAAATATTGAATATTTTAATAAGGCGGTATAATTAAATACCGATAAATTGGGAAAAAATTTGGAAAATTATGGAAATTACTGAAAAGAGGGTACTTTATGTGATTTAAGAAAATTATGAGAGTTCTGATTTATTTGACACTATTTTAGTGCTAATCGCGATTAAAAATCGCCAATCGGGCTTTAAACGTGTTTTGTGCATATGAGACGCACATGTCATTTTTAACACTTGTTACATTTTTCTTCATTATTCATGCATGTCTATTTGTTTTTGGTTTACTATTGAGGAGAGAAGAAAAGAGAATAGAAAAGAACAGAAAAAGAAAACATTAAACTAAGAGGTATGGACATGAGAGAGAATGAGAGGGGTTACCCTTAACTTTGGACATTCCTCCATTCCATCACCCTCATCATCTCTCCCCTCAACTCCATTTCTGTCCAGCTACTGCCCCTCCCTTCCTCCTCTACAAAACCCCCCAAAACTTCATCAAAAACAACTCCAAAGTCCCTCCCCGCTTCACAAAATATGTGCACATGCTCACAAGCTACACCTTGGACCAAGAAAAATCATATTTTGGTGCTGTAGGGGATTCTTGGGTCCCAAATGAGGTAATCCTTTCACAGTTAGTATAGTATTTCTTTTGCTTATGCATCTATTCAAGTTTAAAATCGATTTGGCGAAGTTTAGTGGACTTTGGATATCCCTAGAGAGGGTTAGGGTTAATTTGAGTTGTGTTAGTGTAATTAAGCCTTAGTGGCGACTCTTAAACCCCCCTTGGTGCTATAAACCCAGATCCAACACAATACCAAACCTGAAACCCAAAACAGAAACAGACCATGTCGGTTTTGTGAGTGTTTAAGACGTGCAGGGAAATCTGGAGTGACCCGAGACCAATACTAGAAAAGTAAACAGTACCAGTATCCGAGATGGACCCCCACGAGGCCACCCTACCAGAACGAGACCCTACCTCCACTGAAAAACCGGCCAGGCCAGAATTTTCCTTTATGGGGCCGACCACCTTAATGTGTTAGGTTCCCATGTTGCTCCAGTAGGTCACACACTCCCTGTACTACACCGTAGATTTGTTTGCTTGCCTTGTTTTGATCTGAGTCAAAATCTAGGACCACTTTCTCTAGTTGCTGCTTTGATTCGAGCAATGGTTTTCCGTATTTTAAATTCTAGATTTTTGTATTTGTGCTTTATCTCGATCACGTGAAGTTTGTACGTCCATATCGAGCGATATCGGGTAGATTTAAGGGAGTAGACCATAGGTTTTGACCTATGTGAGTTCCGCGTGTCGATTTGGTTTCGATGCGTGTTATATGTAGGTACCCCCATGATGATTCGAGACGATGAGGAAGATGATGGCGACATTGGCATCGCCACACAAGAAGCAATGTGAGTAGATTATATCTATGGGGGAAGTCGGGTGGATGGCGTATAGCACTCGCGCAGTTCGATGTTTAGTATGCTATATATATATATGATATCCTTAATGTGTGACATGGATTTTCAGGATTTGATTAGGTGTTCATTGGTTAGATTAGGGTTTTTAGAAGTAAACTAGTATAACTTCTTAGTTCCGAACCCTAGAATAGGTTTACACCCACATGCACACACATACTTACTTGGTTATACTTGTGCGTACATAGGGATAGGTAAATATATACACACATAGGTATAGGACTAGGTATATATATATATATGTATACTTAGACTTGGATGATGAGGATAATGGATGATATTTGGAGATGAGTCGATGAGACTGGGCATGGTGCCATGAGATCGGTGATATGATGTGGTTCGTATGATGAGATACGACATGAGATTTTAGCAGGCCTTTAGACGTGTGTTTTACACACGCATTTATATTTATATAGATGGTATCAGTTTGTACTAGACTTAGATCAGTACCCCAGTTCATGAGATATGATGATAAAGATACCAGATAATTGATGAGATAAATGTGAGATTCGACCCGTACCCAGATTTGGGATGCCGTACGACGGATTTACGTACGAGCTATATATTGATGATAGAGCCGCACTCTTGAATCGACGATGTCATATTGTATATTATATCGTATGTGATACTATTGAGGCGGGATCACCGACTATTATATGTTTATATAGATATCGACTCAGATTTAGGTGGTTTCCGTACCCTTTCGATTAGCTTGTTAGTTAGATCGGTAGTTTACATAGTAGATGTTAGACTAGACCCGAGTCATACCTTTTTCAGAACTAACGAATCGTGAGTATTTTAAAGGCAGGCCAAGGGATTCTATGGATATTTCCAAAAGACGCATCTTTTCTTAAAAACACCATAGCCCTTATTTTTCTAAAAACCACGATTCGTGTTATTTCAAATGGCAAAACTGTATGACATAGATACATTGATGTAGATTCTTCACTGTTGCGTTTATTATTCGATTTCCGCATTTCTTGCTATTTGCATCGCATTGCATGTGTAAATGTGTTTATTGTTATATTAAACCCATGCTTTCAGGACACCAGCACCATTATCGATGATACGCATGTTCCACGTACACCTGCTTGTCGGCTCACACATTTCATCATCGATAATTGCCATGTCACTACACAGTAGGATTGTTGCATCAGGATATGACATACTTGTGTACATACATATTGTACACCCATACTTACATACATACGTATTTGCACATACATAGATGATTCTGGCTTGATTTTGGGGATTTAAGAACCGCAAGATATATTTTAAAACTGGATTCATTTTAAAAGAGCGGTTTCCCTCGATATATGCATATTACTGTTCCATTTGCATGATATACGGATATGATTACATTTCTGTTATATGTCGCATACATCATGCTTTAGATTATACGTATTGAGATATTGTTTTCATGAGATTTCTGGATTTGGGAACCGTGGTTATTTCAAAAGAGAAGATATGTTGTTTTAAAAAAAAATAGGTTTCCCTTGATATGATATTTCAGTGCGTCCACCATGTGTTTTCTCTGTTCTGAGATGTATGACATGTCAAACCTGATTCGAGGAGTTGGATGAGGCCGATTGTGGATACATGGTGGACCCGGTATGTTACCCCGGGGCGAGAACGGATCTGTCGTGCAGCAGGAGATGAGCCTGGCAGAGGGACCACTACCTACCGGTGATAGTATTTGGGCTCGGCGGATATCCGGAGGATACCGACCGGAGTCGAGAGATGATGTGGGCCGATCCGGACTGACGGAGCCCGATATATTAGGATTTACATGCCGATGCTGGGCACGGGTTTCATGATGTTTTCGAGTGTCGATTCTGGACACTCAGGTTCAATGATTTTGATGTGTCGTGAGGGATACACGTTGATTTACATCCTCATACATCCATGCATATGCTTTATGATATTTACCTGCATGATGTTTTGTATCATTGGGTGACACATGGACGAGATCCACATACATACAGACATTGATTACATAGTTGGATGATATCCACATACTTTTAGACTTCATGATATAGTTGACATTGATTCATGTTGCTACTTGAGGCACTGGCACGAGCACTTGGTACTACACTTATGTATAGATGTTTACTTTTGCCACCTTAGCATGCTTCAGACTTATTCTTATTGAGAATATATTATTACTGATCGTTTGACCTAGGATGAGTCATACATACGATTTCTGCTCTGTGATGTTTTCTATTCACGCGTTGGCAACTCACCCCCGTTGTGCCACAGTTCTTGCAGGTTTTGCCGTACAGGTTTCATTGCGGCTTTTCTGGCATACTGCTTCCTTTCTGGGTGATTATTTGGTAGGTGGGTTCACTCGCATCGTGACCACCCTTGTATTTATTTTAATCAGTTGTATCTTGTAATTCCATCAACCAAACATGTATATTTATTTCAGACTTAGAAACCAGTTGTATATTATTTCGACCTTAGAGTCGCGAGTTGCAATAATATGGTTTTCTTAAGGATTTTGAGTTTCCTTTTGAGTTTTGATCCTCGCCCTTCGGCGTTGTATATTATATTGCTTGCGTGGTTGTGACCGTCGATTGACGAAGAGCTAGCTCCCGCTTGGGGATGCCTTTTATCATTATGCATATATATTTCTTGTTGTACCCCGTTTGGGGCCAGTATTTACAAAGGAAACTCTGCCGAAATTTTCAAAAAAGACTTGAGAATTTAAATATGCATATCCGGCTTACTTATTTAAAAAACCATGTTTTTAAAACATGTTTTCTTCACTTCTTTAAAACTAGTTTTCCTGCATTTATTAATTAAAACGGTTTTAGATTTCTGGGCTTTTGGCTTACTTGCATTAGATGGGGTCCTATAGATTTCATATGATTTAAGGGCTTGTCACGTGCTATTTCGGATCGTGAAATCCATGCAGGCATGAAGGGACGAGTCCGAATCAGTCGACATTAGAGAAAAGTGGAGTAAGAGATTCGTACGAGATCTTGATGAGATGACGTTCCACTCCGCTGACATTAGATATGTGATACGCATGCAGAGGCGTTGTATATGGATATATCTTCCAGAAGGATTCGTATGCAGCCGTTTTGGAAGAAGAAATAGATTTAGTAAAGGATGATGACTTCCGGGCAGTTCGGCAGAAACGAGATTTGGGAGAGACTTCTACAGAACCTTTCTGGAATACAATACGAGAAGACTTAGACCCATGATCGGTCATATTACGCACACCCAGTAGGCCAGAGTTCGGCATCGTCTACGAGACATGTTATGAGTGACCATGACAGTCTGGCCAGTGATCTCTAGAGGATGTGCCAGAGCGGGACTGTTCCCGCCATCTTCGATTTCGGTATTTTAGGCGATTTAATTGCATGATAGAGAATTTGTGCATCACAGTTGCACTTGACTTCGATTTGATGTCATTCGGGATGCTGATTTTGATTTCATACCTATGGTATGCATGTGATTTGAGTTGTGTTTTCGGCATAGTTTTCATGCACTTTTAGTATTTTGATTCGAGTTGTGCACGCTGATGCATATGGTTGTGAGATTATATACCATGGTATACCTGATTGGGATTGTGATGTGTTGTATACCGTCGATTTTGATTGTTATACTCGATAATGTTTTCGTGCACCTTGTGTACTTGATTTGGATCCTTGCGCATACTTGGGCGCTTGATGCAATTTTGGTGCACATCAGATGCACTAAATCAGGATTTTCGTGCATATCAGATTCACCTGATATTGCTGTCAAGCACACCCGTTGCTTTGGACCGGTGTTTCGTGCACACCCGTTACACTTAGATTTTGTTTCTGTGCACATGTATGGCACATTCATGGATTTCGATTTCCGTGCGCACCAGACGCACGTGGCATTCTTATGCACATTTTGGGATTGATTCTTATGGAGCAGTACGTTTTTATGATATTTACTATTGTTTTAGTACTGAGCCGGACTAGTCAGAGGACAGTACCTGAATATAATTTTGCATGCATTGATAGTTATCGAAGAGATTTCCAAAAAGGAGCTATAGTCTCAGTATTTACCCACGTGTCCGAGATGGCACTAGACATTTAACAAGGAAACCCTTCTAAATTATTTTCAAAACGGCAGGACGTTTATTTTAAACCAAGGGTATATGTATATAATTATTGTCTTACAATAACGTCCGCCACTGTGCCACGATACGCGCATCGCACAGCAACATGAAAGGTTTGGCATGCATTTCTTTCGGATGTTTTGACGAATTTACAACGATGTGTACATGTATAGTTTTGATGTACGTCTTGTTAGTTTTCGTATTGGATTTGACATTGGTGTCTTCACCATAACTCCGATGATTGCGGGATGCTTGACGGATTTTTGATTTTGGTTTATATACTCGTTTTTCATGCGCATGCATTGCGCTACGATGTGATTTATGCATTTATGATTTCGGAGCCCCGACGACTTAACCTTTTTACTAAAATGTTTTGGTATTTGAGGGGTTTAAATTTAAATTTGGGGACCGAATTTATTTAATGGGGAAGATTGTAACATTTCAGAAAAATAAAATATTATTTTTGGAAATTTTTATAATTAAATAATAAATATTATGAATATTTTAATAATGCGATATAATTAAATACCGATAAATGGGAAAATATTGGAAATTAAATTAAATGGTGATTTTGGAGGGATTTATTTGATTTAAGCAAATTATAATTCTTTATGATTAACTATATTTCTTTTTAATGCTAATCGCGATTAAATATCACAAATCGTGCATTAAGCTTGTTTTGTGCATGTGACATGCCCAATATCATATTTCACCTTTTTACATTTTTCTACCATGGCTTTTCTTTTTCTTTTGCTTGGTTTTGTTTTAAAATGAAAAGAAAATAAAAGAAAAGAAAGGGGAAATATTAAAGAAATGGGTATGGGCAAGAGAGAGAGAGAGAGAGAGAGAGAGAGGGTGAGGGGCCTTGGGTTGACTTGGGCCATTCTCTTCACATCATTCTCTTCATCATTCCCTCCTCCTTCTTTAACCTTGGCTGCCCTCATTTCCCTCCTCCCCAAAACCTCACAAACACCCTCAATCCCTCATCAAAACATCATCCCTCTTTCACTAAATACATGCACAAGCTCACTACATGCACTTTGGACCAAGAAAAATTGGATTTGGAAGACTTGGTGCAACACAAGAAATTTCTCGAGTTGCCAAATGAGGTACTTTCTTCACCATTAGTATAGTTTTTCATTCACATTAGTGTCCATGCATGTTTAGAAATGATATAGTGATGTTTAGTGAGGTTAGAAATTTCCAAGTTAGGGTTTTGAAGAATTCTTGAATTGAGATAGGGTAATTGAGTTAGTAGTGACCTTAAAACCCCTTTAGTGATAGTATTTTGGACCAAAACCTGAGACTTAACCCTCAATGTGAACTTTGAAATCCTGCCGATATTAGATTTTGTGGAAATTGTGATGTGTATTGGAGATCTGCTATGACCCGGGTGACCTGAAATTTTTTTAGCAAACACAGTGAGTCGTGCTGGCAACCTAGATGATAACCCCAAGACCCGAGACCCTACCCCTCATACTTGGCCGCAAATTTATTAATCCTGGCCGTAATTTGCGGCCAGGGTGGGGTGAAATGTATCCGTGTATGGTCAATGGCTTCATCTCCGGTAAATTAGACACTCCACATGTGCAAAATTGGCTAATTTCACCTAGGGTAAAATATGGAGTTGTTTTCTTGAGTTGCGGCTTTGTTTTACGACTTCGTTTTAACTTGGATTTTAGTATTTGGGTTTTAACTCGATGGTTTTACGTTTGTACATCGACATCGAGGATTTGTGTGGCTTTTCTTGCATGTGTAGACCATAGGTTTTAACCTATGCGTGATACGAGTACCGTTTTGGTTTTCGTGCGTGATTTCTATTTACGATATCTTGTGTATATATATGTAGGTACCCTCGAGTGGACTTGAACAAAAAGGACGAGTGTGGCTTCGTCGACTTCGGCAAGTAAGGATCAGGGTGAGTAGATATATATCTATGGAGGAAGTCGGGTGGATGTCGTATAGCACCCCCGCAATTCGTAGTGTAGCCTATGATATTTTATATTTATATATGAATTTGTGTTATGTGAAACATGGCTAGATAGCAAATAAGATTTTAGGAGATCATGGGTTAAATTTTAGCGTAATTGGATGATAGTGTTGTTAGCTGGTTTTAGTTGCGAAACACTAGAATAAGATACACGCGCACACACACGAATACAATTTACTTACTTGTGCGTATATGGGGATATATATATATACATATATGTATGGGAGTATGTATATACATATATATATATATATATATATATATATATATATATGTATATATGTATACATATACATGGATAATGATGATAGTATATGGTATTTGGAGATGAGTTGATGTGATTGGGCATGATGCCACGAGATCAGTGATGACACTTGGTTCGTATTATGAGACACGACATGATATTTTAGCGGGTCTATAAGGGATGTGTTTTCATACACACGCATATATATATGTATGTTGATGGTATCAGAATGTACTAGATTTTAGATCAGTACTCCTAATTCAGGATATGACAATAAAGATACCAGACGAATAATGAGATAAATGTGATATTCGACCCGTACCCAGATTTGGGATGCCGTACGATGGATTTACTGGACGAAATATAATTATGATGATTGATCCGCACTCTTGCCTCGAGGGTGTCATATATATATTATATCGTATGTGATACTATAGAGGCGGGATCACCGACTACTAGATATATTTATCGACTTCGACTTAGGTGGTTTTCCTTACCTCTTTCGACTAGTTTGTTAGTTTAGTCCTGTAGTTTACTTGTAGATGTTAGACTAGACTCGAGTCATACCTATTTCAAACTAACGAATCGTGAGTATTTTAAAGACAGGCCAAGGGATTCTACGGATATTTCAAAGGATGTACATTTTCTTAAGAACGTCGTAGCCCCTATTTTCTAAACACCACGATTCGTATTATTTCAAATGTCAAAAGTATATGACTCGTATATAAGTGTATATTCATATATGTTGCGTTATTATTCATGTTCCGCGTATTCTTGCTGTTCATATCGCATTGCATGCTTACTTGTGTTTTCATTAGCTTTATTGAAACCATGCTGTCAGGACACCAGCACCATTACCGATGATGCGTATGCTCCACGTACACCTGCTTGCCGGCTCACACACATCATCATCGGTAATTTCTATGTCACGTTCACATTAGAAAATATTATTTCATTGACATAGCTTGTTAGCTGATAGTTCCAATATGTTATTGCTTCCATATGCTAGCTTAATTGCATTCCTTGCTTGATATCCGATGCATTCATTTATTTATTGTCATGCAATATTTTGGAACTTATTACCGGTATTTCATTGTTTATTTACCCTTGAGATTGGGATTTCGGATTTCCATGAAATTTCTGGATTTGGAGAAACCGCAAAGATTTTAAAAACTTAATATCTTTTTAAAAGATAGAAAATTGCGGTTTTCTTATGATATGATTTGAAAGGAATCCGCCATGAGTTTTCTCGGCTCTTGAGCGATATCATACACCCGATTCGAGGAGGAGGAGGAACCGTTTGTGGGTCCATGGTGGATCGGTGCGGTAGCCCGGGGCAAGATGGTCGCAGATGATGGCGTTGAGCCTGGCAGGGGAGCACTACCGACCGGTGATTTTATTGTGACTCGACGAATATCCGGAGGATACCAATCGGAGTATAGGCCAGTCCGGATTGCCGGAGCCTGAGGTTTTGAGATTTGATGATATTGGCCGGTACGGATAACCGGAGCCCTAGGTATTGAGATTCGAGGACACAGGCCGGTCTGGATTGCCGGAGCCTGAGGATATTGGGATATATGTTTTGTGTCGATACTTGATACTGATTCTATGTTGATTTCATTGATAATACCTCGATATATATATATATATATATATATATATATATATACACAGAAATCTCACTGTATAATGAAAATAGTTTTGTCATTCATGATGTATTTTATTTTCATTTATTGCATCCATACTTCATATTTATGATATGTTGCTACCTGAGGCACTGACACGAGCACTTGGTATTACACTTATGTATAGATGTTTACCCATGCCATTATTAGATGCTTCAGGCTTTATCATTTTGGGGATATTTTATGATCGTATGACCTAGGATTGAGTCATACATACGTTTTCTGCTCGGTGATATTTTCTACTGACGAGTTGGCAACTCACCCCCGTTGTGCCGCAGTTTCTTACAGGTTTTGCCGTACAGGTTTTCCTTGGCGTCTTTGCTGGCACATTACTTCATTCCGGCTGATTGCTTTGGTAGGTGGGTTCATTCGCATCGTGACCACCATTGTACTTTATTTTATTCAGTTATATCAAGTAAACTCCATCAACCAGACTTGTATATTTATTAGACTTAGAAGACCAGTGTATATTCTTTCGACCTTAGAGTCGCGCTTGTATTATTATTGTTTTCCTGATGATATTAGTTTCCTTTTGAGTTTTGATGCTCGCCCTTCAGCGTTGTATATTATATTGCTTGCATGGTTGTGACCACCAATTAGCGAAGAGATAGCTCCCGATTGGGGATTCCTTTATATATATTTCATGCGTTGTACCCGTTTGGGGCCAGTATTTACAAAGGAAACTCTGCCGAAATTTTCAGAAAAGACTTGAGGTTTTAAAAATGCATACTTCTGCTTATTTTTTTAAACCACTTGCTTTAAAACTAAACTTTTCCTTCTCTCTCTTTTCAAATGGTTTAGATTTCTGGGATTTTTGGCTTACTTGAATTAGATGGGGTCCTATAGACTTCATATGATTCATGTGACAGTCACGTGCCATTTCAGGTCATGACAGGATTGATCTTGAGATTATTATGAGAGCTCTCAGATTTTATCTCACACATTAAGCAAACTCATTTTCTTTACTAGCTTTTTCTTTAGCTCACAACTTCCATCAATAGCTTCTTCTTCAACCTCCACTCTATCCCTCTCATGTGTTGAGAACCCTAGAGTGTATTGAGACAAAATATTCACACACTATCTCTACTTCATCTTGGTCATCTCTTTTGGCAAACTTGATGTCCGAGTTGCTTCGGTTTGAAGCGGGAGCCCGTATAAAGAATCCTCGACGTGTAGCCACTTCGACGAGCGAGATCGGAGAGCGAACTTCATTGGGGCAGCCGCAACTAGCAAGGGACAGTGTTTGAAGACCGAAGGACACGGATCGATCGGTATAATCTCTCCAAACTCTTTTACAGTTTACTTGTTCACGGTTAATGGTACGATTCAGGTTTTTGGGTTACGTTAGCACCGCTTTGAAAAGTTTTTGTTCCGCATTAGGCCTCGGATTGACCCGGACCCGTATAGGCCGAGGTGTTGGCATAGCCTTACATGGTATCAGAGCCAAACAATTAACCGTATACTTGTTGATTTATACAATGTTAATGTATCAAAACCGAAACAACCCGTAACATCACTCATAACATTGCAGTTTCTGTCGATTTTGAAAGTTTCTTCAAAAATTATTTAAACGGCTGCAGAAGACTACTTAGACGACTACTAGAACACACTGCACACACGAGTCCCTAATTCAAAATTTGGACCGACCATATTGGGCAAAATCCGAGGAGGCCGGCCTAATTTTGTGATTTGTGCTTGAATTTTGTTGTGTGCTTTAGTCTGTGGAATGTTGGTGCAGTGGTGTTGTTTGTTTAGCCCAGTTTGGATATGCTTTTATCTAATTGTTTGGGACTATTCGGGGGTTATTTCGAACTCGATATTTTCTAACATTGTTTAAAGTTTGCAGTACTTACATTTCTATCTGCAACCGTGAATGTCATTCGAGCGGTACAACTTGTCTAATTGGTATAGTCCTTTTAGACGGGTTTGCAAACGTGACACTCACGTTGATGTTCTGTGTTGTGCTGTGTTATTGCGGATTGTCGTGGTGGATATCTTGGTTGCAACGTTAGTACAGTTTAGTTTTATTTGTACATTTGATATCGCGGGGTGAGCGTTGATATGTTGACTGCCGTCACTGCCTGTTTGTATATTTTTCTTTTGGGGCACGACTGGGTTGAGGTCGATGTCACCGTTGTACATATTTTCTTTTCTGTACTAGGATTACCCCGCGATGGAGTGCACGGATAGCCGGGTTCTTGAGGGCAACGGGTCCGCATCTCATGGCGTTGAGAAGGAGGGGGCCTCACTCTAGAATTGGTGGGCTATTCGCCACACTCGTAGGGGATACAAGTTGACCCAGGAAGGGGTGCTCAAGTTACCGGATTCCGTGAGGTGCTGGTGTTGGATATATATGCCCTAGAGGCCTTCATTGTATAGGATGCTAGGGATATGTATGTACATGACAGTCTTGCTTGATATGATAGTACGCTATTTGGTTTGTCTATGTCTTAACGTATGATATATTTTACTTGGTATTTATATATACATGTTGATAAAGCCCATAGGGTGTTTGCCTGACTACCGGCGTTGTGATGGCAGTCATACTTATGGGAGATGGATAGTCAATAGGCACATCCTTAGAGGTCCCTGGTCACAGGAGTATCGAGACTGGGCATCGATACTCTGGAGTAGACTAGTGTATACATATCTAGACCCTGAGGAGGGGCGATGGACTGGTCCCGCAGCCATTGGTGGAGTGCACCTAAGATTGTATACAGATGCTCACTGGGTGTGAGTACACCAGACAGGACTCGCCGAGAACTGACTGGATGGTATTATACCTAACGTCAGATAGCAGTTCTCAGGTGACATGTTTGCAGATAGTCCGTTGAATTAAGGTCGTCATTTGTCTCGTGTGAGTTCCCACTATGCTTTGATTACTATCCTACTACGATTCAAATGAGTCGTGCAAACAGGTTTTAGTTAGGCACAGTCCCGAGCCACGTGGAGGCAGTGAGCAACTGTTAGGGATTCGTCTCTCCCGGTATAGGGAGTTGATATCGCATGGTGATCGGTTGGTCATTACCACAAGTCCCTGCCCGGGGCTGATTGAGAATTACTGATGGACTGATCAGTAGATTCTCGGATGGTCTTGAGCCATGCCGACACGACTTGTACGGTTATTAGAGGTCTGACGTCCACCACCTTCCTAGACCATACATGCGATACTCTTAGATGAACAGACCGGACTGCGCGGATATTGTCACAGGACAGGCTCAGTAGGATTACGGATGGGTTACCTCATCGGCTTTCTTATCGACAACTACCTGGGGACCGTTACGTACAGCTAGTGCCGCTTGCGGTATGTGGTTAAACCCACTGCCAGCCTAGTAGTCGAGTCTTTAGAGTCCCACACAGAGATTTCCCAACTCTAGGCGAAATGATATAGAGGTCGTATGGTTTTACGACAAGGGTTCGGACGCATACGTGTTTAAAACGCACGTACGACATTCGGACAGTTTTTACTAGCCGGCTTTGGTTTAAGCCAGATTCTAGTATCGGGTTATTCGATTTATACAGTCTAAAGTTTTTCCGTGTTTTCACGGATGGGAAGGGCGTTCTCGTAATTTTCCGGGAAGCTTCTAGAAGCATAGTGACTTGAGGGTTTAGGTGGCATTTTCATTAAATGCAATTGTGACTCATATTGTGTGATTCATCATGTCATTAATGCATCATTAATTGCTTAATGACTCATATGGTGAATCACTCATATTGAATTATTGAAGCATGGTGAATAATCTTATTTATTCATTTATTTGATAACTCATTATGCTTCATATATTCAGGTGAGAAGCTTTTTCATTTCATTATCATCTCCACCTTCTCTCTCCTCAAGCTCACTCTCTCTTCAAACCCTAATCCTACGACTCATGAGTTGAGACCAAGGATTAGAATAGACTAAACACTCCATAACCTAACTCTATATCATCTTAGTTCCTTTGATTAACAACTAGAGAAACTAAGTAACCTCAAGTTTAGAGGTAAAGCTTGGATTAGGGTTCTCGGATGGATCATTTATCACGGAAAGGAGGCCGAGGAGGACGTAGAGATCACAAAGACGAAGGACTCGAATCATTAGGTATAATCTCTTTACATAGTAGCTAAGAACTCTATGGTTGTTGTTAATTATCGTTTAGAAAAGATCTTCGGTTGGTCGAAGTTTGCATACAAAAAAAGATCGTTTTTCATATTTCCGCCTCCCCGCAACTCGTGGGTTGTTGTACATCGACTTACAGTGGTATCAGAGCCTCACCAAACAATAATTAACTCATTTGCAAAGTCGTATGAATTTCGAACGCAAAACAAATCGGAAAATACCCCGATATCACATAGTTTCTGTCGTTTTTAAAATGAGGTCCAAAATTTTTTCAAGGACCCAGAATAACCTACCTGAAAATATAAGAACACTGAGAAAAAATGGGCTCCTGAATCGGCCACTGAGCCGCGGAACCGCGGCCGGTCCCACCGATCCGCCGCGGATCCGCGGCCGAGTTGGAGTCGATTCAAGCCCAGTTTTTCCCTATGCATCTTTTGTATTTTCTGGAATAATTTAGTTTCTGCTCAAGTTTCAGTTTTACAGAAAAGATTTGGAGTAGAATCTAATGTGTTTAATCGATCAAAATTATACGATGTTTGCTTGTTTGATTATATCTGTGAACTGTATTATGTGTTCGTAAACCTCCCCTAACTGCTAGTATGACGGTTGGCAGGGGGTTGCACATATCTGTGATGTTGTTTTAACTGTTTGTGAATATGAACTGTATTGGACTGTTGTGATGATTAGCCGGGGTTATGTGATGGGTTATTGTATTAATTCATTCGATGTAATTGTAATAAGCTGTAATATTATTTTGCGGGGCACATCCAGGTTGTGGTTGTAGCCACCGTTGTATTATTTCTTTTTACTGTTTTTGCTCCTATGATAGACCCAAGGTGGGGTGCACAAACTACCGGGTATTTTGAAGTGTTTAGTGGCCTACTCACGTTGTTGAGGGAGACCGCTTCACTTCGGGTACTTAGCGGGTAGTTTGTCGTACCCGTAGGAGTCTGGGGTGGGGTAATGGCTATTCATCATAACTATGTAATCCTTCTTTCGTTGCAGGCTCAAAAGAAACGCGGATTGCTTGCATATCCAATAAAGTTTATCTGTGATCTGGAATGCCTATTATTGCGTCTGACGAATGTACAATGTCTATATATGATAGCTATTTAGACGTCACTTATGTTTTACACCTGCGCTAGCCCAGCCCCCGCTCTGCCGTTAGTTAAGTAACCTAACGGGTGAAGACGGGATCCAGAGACGAATGCGGATGGTATAAGAGGACGTTGTATTTTCGTTGTTATCTGTATTGATAGGTTAATGATGGGACGCATTATTTATTAATGCAAAGAAAATAAAACCTAATTGAATCGTTGGAACAATTTCAAAACCACTCGGTTTCTTCAAAAAGCAAATTTTAAATGCGGAGCTTAAACCACTCCTTTTAATAAAAGCTATCTTGGTTCCTTCGATCATATCAAGTTCACTACGTTAACGGTTTTTGCCTAAAACCAGCCGTAACCCTCCGTCGTTTCAAATAGACAGTACATCGTATTCATGCTATGCTTGTTGGCCTACGTCAAGGCATAGTGTATGGTAGCAGTGTGTTTGCCTATTTGTTGCATAGATAGATGCATTAGTTTAGAACAGACGTACAACCTTGTTGGCCTACGTCAAGGGCATGTACGATGTGCCTAAATTGATCAGGACAATGACGGGTAGAACTTGACTTGCGTCTTATGATTTGTTGGCCTACATCAAGGTCATAAGAGCTTGGGGTAAAAATCACATCGGGAGTTTCAAACATAAAGAAAACTTGAAGATTTAGCATACCTTCTGGAGTGTGGTGACTAGAGTGGCTTCCATCTAGGGCATCATACAATGATAGTTGGATCCCGATCCCACTGATGAGTAGGATTACTCTCGGGAATTTTTCTCACTTAACAATCAATGCTATAAACAAAGTAGGCGACTAGAAAGGTGTTAGAGGGGCTACGCTTCCAGGGAAAAGAGGTTATTTAATTAAGGAACTTCGCGAAAGCGTTGGAAAACCTCCCTCGAAGTACCAACACTGGCCTGGCTGAAAGGTTAAGCAAGTATTGTAACGTGTGATTAAATCCTGACTAGTTCTTCTTTTAGGTTTTGAAGAAGGATTTGAGGAAACAGTGGGAGCCATCCTGTTTAAATAAATTAATAAACCAATCTAAACTTGCAAGAGCATATGCTGAGTGTTTTCTTTTCTCTCTCTCTAGTAGCTACCATTACAGGACTAAAACTATTACTTGAAAAAAATATACTGACCGGGCAGAACTATAAATATTGGCTAAGGAACGTCAACATTGCACTGACTTCTGACAAAGTAGCATATGTTACCACCACTGTTCCTCCCCTTATCCCAGGACCAGATTCCTCAGTTGTGGACAAGGTAGTTCGCAAAACCTGGGATCTAGACTGTGAGCGAGCTAAGTGTATCGTGCTGGCGTCCATGAACAATGAACTCCAGAAACAGCACGAGAGTATGGATATTATATCCATCTTTCTCCATGTCAAAGAATTGTATGGGGAGCACTCCCGTATCGCGAGGTACGAAACCTCAAGGAAACTCTTCCAGATGAGGTTAGCTCCACGATCGCCTGTAGGAGAGCATGTCCTCAAAATGATCAGCCTCATTGAGAAACTCGCAAACCTAGGATGCGTGCTAGAGAATGATTTGTATATCGACTTGATTTTGCAGTCCCTTCCCCACACCTTCTCTCAGTTCGTGCTGAACTTAAACATGCACGAAATGGAAGCTGATCTTCCAAAGCTCCTCAATATGTTAAGGGTAGCAGAGACCTCCTTGAAAAAGGAGAAGACCCGCGTTCTGTATGTTGGCCAATCATCTTCTTCTAAATCTAAAGCAAAAGCTAAAGGGAAGAAGAAGATGAAAGCCACCAAACCGAAAGGTGGGGTCAAGAAGGTGCAGGGAACAAACAAGGCAGGAAGGGTGAAGACAGAAAAGAACGAGTGCTTTTATTGTCACAAGCAAGGGCACTGGAAGAAGGATTGTCAGGCCTTCAAAGCCAAGGACATGAACCAAGCGATTGCTTCTACTTCAGGTGTGTTTGTAATCGAAAATTGTCTTTCAGTTAACTCTACATCATGGGTACTTGATACCGGTTCTGGTTCTCACATCAGTAATTCATTACAGGATCTGAGAAATAGTAGAGCACTGGAGACAGGTGATATGACTCTCCGGATAGGCAATGGAATGCATGTAGATGCAATTGCAATAGGGGAATATCACCTAGGGTTGACTAGTGGGCATATTTTTGTATTGTACAGCAGTTTTTGTATTCCTGGTATGTTGTGTAATATTATATCGGTATCTTTGTTATCGAATGAAGGATATAATTTTGCATTTGAAAGAAATGTCATGGACATTCTCCTAAATCAAGAACTGATTGGGTCTGGCACACTGGAAAACGGCATATACATACTTAATCAACATCAAATTTTCAATATTCAAAACACGCTTAAAAGAAAGGCTCCAAATTCAAATCAAGCCTTCCTATGGCATTGTAGACTTGGTCATATAAATGAAAAAAGGTTGACTAAGTTACATAAAGGTGCGTATTTAGATCCGTTTGAATATTCATCATATGCAACTTGTCAATCATGTATCAAAGGAAAAATGACCAAATCTCCGTTCACCGGACACGGAGAAAGAGCCACAGAACTCTTGGGACTTGTACATAGTGATGTATGTGGTCCGATATCTAAGCATACACGAAGCGGTCACTCCTACTTCATCACTTTTACTGATGACTTCTCTAGGTATGGACATGTGTTCTTAATAAAGCATAAATCCGAGTCTTTCGAGAAGTTTAAGGAGTATAAAAATGAAGTAGAGAAACAAACTGGTAAAAGCATCAAGACACTTCGATCTGACAGAGGTGGAGAATACTTAAGTACCAGTTTCCTTGAGTGCTTAAAAGAGAATGGAATTCTCTCTCAGCTTACTCCGCCTTATACACCTCAGCATAATGGTGTATCAGAAAGGAGGAATCGCACGCTATTAGATATGGTGCGTTCAATGATCAGTAGTGCTGAGTTGCCACTTTCCTTCTGGGGATTTGCTCTAGAATCAGCAGCATACCTATTGAATAGAGTTCCAACTAAGTCTGTGCCTACCACTCCATATGAAATGTGGAGCGGGAAGAGACCATATCTCAAGTATACCAAGATATGGGGGTGTCCGGCATATGTTAAAAAGCATAATCTAGATAAGCTCGAGGCACGATCGGTTTTATGCAAGTTTGTGGGATACCCCAAGCATTCAAGGGGGTATATGGTCCACCACACTGAAGAACAAAAGGTGTTTGTCGCTCGCCATATTGTCTTCTTAGAAATCGAATTTCTTGCAAAAGAAATTAGTGGGAGCGCGGTAGAGCAGGAAGAAATTCCAGAACCTCAAACTGCTACCGAGGACTTAGTAGAACTTCAGATTTCAATAGAACATGACGAACCAACGCCACTCCGCAGATCTAGTAGGCTTTCTCATCCTCCTGAAAGATACTATGGTTTTCTTCTAGATGGGGATCGAGAGGATTGCATCGATGATGATGAGCCTACCAGTTTTCAGCAGGCTATCACGAGTAGCGACTCGATGAAATGGCTGGATGCTATGAGATCCGAAATGAAATCCATGTACACCAATAAAGTATGGACTTTAGAAGTTGCTCCTCCTGGAGTAAAACCAGTTGGATGCAAATGGATCTTCAAAAAGAAGATTGGTGCATTTGGACAAGTGGAAACCTACAAAGCTAGACTCGTTGCAAAAGGTTTTCGTTAAAGACCAGGATTGGACTATGATGAAACCTTTTCACCTGTAGCTATGCTTAAATCCATTCGGATCCTGCTTACGATTGCTGCCTTCCATGACTATGAAATCTGGCAGATGGACGTAAAACCAGATTTTCTAAATGGACATTTAGAAGAGAGTGTTTACATGGATCAACCAGAAGGTTTCTTAGACAGTGGGAGCAGCGGAAGAGTGTGCAAGTTGCTTAAATCCATTTATGGATTAAAGCAAGCATCGCGGAGTTGGAACATCTGCTTTGATAAGACAGTCAAAGAATTTGACTTTATCAAAAATGTAGATGAACCATGTATTTATAGGAAGATTGTAGAAGGAGCAGTAGTCTTCCTCGTTTTATACGTCGACGGCATACTTCTGATAGGGAATGATATCCCTATGCTACAATCAGTAAAACTCTTCTTATCACAAAAATTCTCTATGAAAGACTTGGGAGATGCATCATACATTCTAGGCATTAAGATCTATCGTGATAGATCTAATAGAATGTTGGGACTTTCACTGTCCAAGTATATTGACACTATATGAAAGAGATTTAGTATGGAAGATTCCAAGCACGGTAATATACCCGCTTGTCACGGAATCACCCTCTCCAAAGAGATGTCTCCAAAGACTGATGAAGAGAGGGTTCACATGGGCATTATACCCTACGCTTCGGCAGTAGGATCTATAATGTATGCGATGTTATGTACCAGACCGGATGTAGCTTACACACTAAGTGTGGTAAGCAGGTATCAGTTTGACCCAGGTGAGAAACATTGGATAGCGGTAAAGAACATTCTCAAATACCTGAGAAGGACTTAGGAGATGTTCTTAGTTTACGGTAATGGTGACCTCCAGGTAGAGGCTTTTACCGACTCCGGCTTCCAAAGTGACAAAGATGATTCTAAATCCATTTCGGATTTTGTGTTTACCCTCAATGGAGGGGCGGTATGTTGGAGGAGTTCCAAACAGGATACCGTCGCAGACTCAACTATGAAGGCTGAGTATATAGCTGCTAGTGAAGCCGCAAAAGAGGCTGTCTGGATGAGGAAGTTCATCTCTGAACTTCAGATGGTTCCGTCCATTGCCAATCCAGTACCTTTGTATTGTGATAACAATGGGGCTGTAGCATTAGCAAAGGAACCAAGGTCCCATCAGAAATCCAGGCATATCTTAAGGCGGTTTCACATGATCAGGGAGATCGTGGATCGTCGGGAGATCGAGATACGGAGAGTGGACACAAAAGACAACACGGCAGATCCATTCACCAAGGCCATCCCTCAAGTGCAGTTCTAGAGGCTGTTTGAGATGTTGGGCATGAGGTACGCCAGCAACTGGACCTCGTACAGACAGTGGGTACTCATTGCGCCAATTATAGGCCTTAGTGCAAGTGGGAGATTGTTGGATATATATACCCTAGAGGCCTTCATTGTATAGGATGCTAGGGATATGTATGTACATGAAAGTCTTGCTTGATATGATAGTACGCTATTTGGTTTGTCTTTGTCTTAACGTATGATATATTTTACTTGGTATTTATATATACATGTTGATAAAGCCCATAGGGTGTTTGCCTGACTACCGGCGTTGTGATGGCAGTCATACTTGTGGGAGCTGGATAGTCAATAGGCACATCCTTAGATGTCCCTGGTCGCAGGAGTATCGAGACTTGGCATTGATATTCCGGAGTAGACTAGTGTATACATATTGTTAGGTTTACCTAGCACCCTATGAAAGGTTTGGAAGTATCATATGTACCAAAGATTAGATTTTTGTGGTGCTAAGTATACAAAGGATCTATCCTAGAAAATTAGGGTTTCAAAACTTTAACCAACATCATAAGTAACAAAGACTAGGGTTTTGAGAGTACAACCTTTGTAGCTCCCTACGCTAGACTCCTTGACCACTTGAGGGTTGGAGAACGGTTAGCTTGAAGTCTTCTAGTGTCCATGACGATCCACCCGAAGCTCTTTTGTCCAAGCTAGCAACTTCACTTGATCAAGAGAAAAAATGAAGATAACACTCTAAACAAGTGGGCAAGACTTGTATAGAATGATGTTGTGGTGGCTTTTCTCACTTCAAAAATCTAACTTGATGAGTATTTTGCTCACTACAAAAGTCTAGAGAGCAAAAGAAGAAGGAGGAAGAAGATGATGGCCTTTTAGAACAAGAGTGAAAAGAAAACTCTTATGAAGAAAATGAAAAATATATGTATATATATATTTTCACTTCTCATCTCAAACCATGGTTAAATGATAAAGATATTATTGAATTTGAGTTAAAACATAAAAGGAAAGTTAATCCATAGTTAAAAGTAGGTGAGCATGGTTAGGTCAAAGAAGAGTGTAGAAACAAACCATGAATTATCCTTTCCTTTTTCATTTTGTTTTAAAACAAATGCAATAATAATTCATATATATAAAACCATGGTGTGAGTCTTATATTGCCACCATTTTCTATGTATATACAACCATGAAAGATGATGTATGTATGTATGTGTGCATGCACATCCATATGTGCATGAATCATGAAAGAATGCATACATGCATGCATACATCAAAAATACATGAAAGGATTTCTAGTGAGAAAATACTGGTTAAATAATAAATCAACACTTGATTTATCAATCCAGCCATATCACATACGACCCAACCAAAAGCAAGCCGCTCGATTAATATACGGTATCGCATACGCGCATTTTAACCGGGTCCATGAGCATATCGCATACGCGCACCAAAACGTTTCGCCTGGACTAGGTAACTCCTTTATGGGACTCTAAGACTCGTCAATACACCGGCAGTGGGTGATGATCATATCAAGCACCCCCAAGCTGCAAGCGGTCAGCTAAACGTAACGGCCACCCGGGTATTGAGCGATCAGAAGAAAACAAGCGAACCTGCTACAACTCCCATCGAGCCAACCGGCAACACTACCGTACAGTCCGGTCTATTCATTAGATATGCTGCATATCGAGCCTAGGGATGGTCACGTCGACCCCAATAACTCAATAAGTCGTGCCGATGAATGGTCTATAACAGATCGAGAAACTACCGATAACACTTATCGGTAAATCTCAGCAGCCCTGGCCAGGGACTTAATGATATAACCAGTCGAGCACAGCACAACATCAACTCCCAATACCGGGAGAGACGAAACCCCTCCTATCGCTCATCGCCTTCGTGTGTCTCGGGACTGTACCCAACGGCCACCTGTTTGCACGACTCAGTAGAGCTGTGGTAGGGTGGTAATCAAAGTACAGTGGGAGAGCACACAAGACTCTATGACGATCTCGGGTCTACAGACTAACTTGCACCAGTGTCACCTGAGAACTGCTATCCGACGATAGATATAATTACATATAGGAGTTCTCGGTGAGTCCGTCCAGTGTACCCAGTCACCACTGAGCACCCGTATATGATCTCGATGTCAAACATCGATGAATGTGGGAACATTCATCGCCCATCGTATGGGTCTAGTATCATATACGCTAGTCTACTCTGGTATATCAATGCCCCATCTCGTTATACCAATGACTAGGGACATTCCAGGATATGCTTATAAACTACGGATGTCCCACTAATATGATCTCCATCATAATCACAGTAGTCAAGCCGATATCCTCAGGGCTTTATCAGCATGTATGAATGAATAAAAGCATGATCAAATCAACATGTCAGATAAAGAAGAACCAGATAGCATACTATCATGTCGAGCAAGAATGTACACTGAATATATATACATGTATAAATACATCCACTATCACATAATGGCCTGTAGGGCATACATATATCCAACAATCTCCCACTTGCACTAAGGCCAGTTATTGGCGTATCTCATACCCAACATCTTAAAAAGTCGCTCATGCTGCGGCTGAGGGAGGGCCTTGGTGAATGGATCCGCGGCGTTATTCTTTGTGTCTACTCTCTTAATCTCGATCTCGCGGCGATCTACTATCTCCCGGATCAAATGAAAGCGCCTCAGGATGTGTCTGGACCGCTGATGGGACCTGGGCTCTTTGGCCAACGCCATAGCCCCATTATTGTCACAATATAAAGGTATTGGATCAATAATGGTTGGAACTATTCCTAGCTCCGAGACGAATTTCTTCATCCAGACGGCTTCCTTAGCGGCATCATTCGCAGCAATATACTCAGCTTCCATCGTAGAGTCTGCAACGGTATCCTGTTTGGAACTCTTCCAACTTACCGCCCCTCCATTGAAGGTAAATACAAACCCAGAAATAGATTTGCAATCGTCCTTATCGCTCTGGAAGCTCGAATCGGTAAAGGCCTCCATTTCGAGATCTCCATTACCATACACCAAGAACAATTCTTTAGTCCTTCATAAGTACTTAAGAATGTTCTTCACAGCTGTCCAGTGGTTCTCTCCTGGGTTGGATTGATACCTGCTTACAACACTAAGTGCATAAGCTACATCTGGGCGTGTACATAACATCGCATACATTATAGATCCTACTGCCGAAGCATAGGGTATAATGCTCATGCGAGCTCTCTCTTCATCGGTCTTTAGGCAAGAGTCCTTGGAGAGAGTGACCCCATGGCAAGCGGGTAAGGCACCCCGCTTGGAGTCTTCCATACTAAACCTTTTTAGGATGGTGTTGATGTACCCGGTTTGGGACAATCCCAATAACCTCTTGGATCTATCCCTATAGATCCTTTTGCCTAGAATGTATGTGGCATCACCCAGGTCCTTCATGGAGAACCTTAGTGATAAGAAAGATTTGACCGACTGTAGCATAGGAATATCATTTCCTATCAGAAGAATGTCGTCCACGTACAATACGAGAAATGTGACAGCTCTCCCTACAGCCTTCTTATAAACACAAGGTTCATCTGGATTTTTGATGAAATCAAACTCTTTGATGACATCATCGAAACAGATGTTCTAACTCCGTGATGCCTGCTTTAACCCATATATGGATTTAAGCAACATACATGCTTTCCCGCTGCTCCCACTTGTTAGTTGTATGTATGCCCTAGAGGCCAGTATTGTACAGATGATGTATATTATATTGGATGCTTGGACATATATAAAGATGACTTTCTTGCTCAATATGATAGTATTCTATCTGGTTCCTCTTTATCATAACATGTATACTGGTCTCTTTAAACTGTCTTATAGATACATGTTGATAAAGCCCTTAGGATGTGAACTTGACTACCTGGACTATGATGCAGATCATACTAGTGGGGACATGGTAGTCCATAAGTACATCCTTCAAGGTCCCTAGTCATGGGTGTATCGAGACGGGGCATCGATATACCAGTGTAGACTAGCGTATACGCCTCTCGACCCATGAGATGGGCGATGGATGATCCCACATCCATTAGTGTTTGACATCAGAGATGGTATACGGGTGCTCAATGGAGACTGGGTACACTGGACGGACTCGCCGAGAACTCCCAGATGGTATTATACCTCACGTCAGATGGCAGTTCTCAGGTGACACTTGTACAGGTTAGTCTGTAGACCCGAGATCGTCATAGAGTCTTGTGTGATTACCACCGTGCTTTGATCTCCACCTTACCACGTCCATGAGGGCGTGCAAAACGGTGGTCTTTGGGTACAGTCCCGAGTCACATGGAGGCAATGAGCGATAGGAGGGGTTTCGTCTCTCCCAGTATTGGGGGTTGATGTTGCGCTGTGCTCGATTGGCCGTAACAGGGAAGTCTCTGGCCAGGGCTGATCAGAGATTTGCTGGTAAGTGTTACCAGTAGTTTCTCGACCCGTTATGAGCCTCACATCAGCACGACTTATCGGTTATTGGGGTCTGACGTTTACCACCACTAGACTTGATATGCGACATATCAGACGAACAGACCGGACTGTACGGTAAGTGTTACTGGTTGGATTCACAGGAGTGTGAGCGGGCTAGCTCGTCGATCTTCTGATCGCTCAATACCCGGATGGCCGTTACGTTTAGCAGACCGCTTGCGGCTTGCGGATGCTTGATATGATCTTCATCTGCTACCGGCGTATTGACGAGTCTTTAGAGTCCTACACAGAGGTTTCCTAGCTCAAGCGAAACGAAATAGGGGCGCATATGAGATATGTGCGGGACCGAGAAGGATGCGTGTATGTGATACCGCATTTCATTCTCGCGATGAATGTTTCGATTGGTTGTATGTGATATAACCTAGTTATCGAATCAAAGATTGATTCGATAAGTCGATACATTGGATACTAGTCGGTTATGTGCGATATGACCGGATCATTGAATCAAGTGTTGATTTAATGATTTAATGTATAATTATATATTTGATATATTACTTTGCATTAACTAGTATTGGTTCACTTTAAAGGGATTTTCTCACTTGAAAAGCACATTGTATATGTGATATATTTTGTGTGCACTTGATTGTATCATGTTTGATGTTGCATGCTAACTTGTGTTTTGTGTAAAGATTAAACCATGGTTGTGTAATGGTTAGGGTTTCCTTTTTATTACTCATTTATTTATTTATTGATTTTGGAAAGGATTATGAAGAAAAATGGTGGCTTTCTTTGTATTTAGTTGAAGCTTCATGAAGGTTTGACTTTGTTACCATTTTGTCTTCATCCTTAACCCTAACCATTCTAACTAAGCATGATCTATTCTCTACACTTTACCATGGTTAGCATATGATAAGTGTTGATTTTATTTTCATTTTAAAAGCAAGACTTATCATATTCTTTCTTCTTCTTCATCATCTTCATCAAGAAAGATAGCTTGATTCCATCAATGGCATCTTGAGCAAAAGTGTGAGAAATCCAATTCTAAAGTGAACCCACCTCATATTTCTTCACCCTCTACCTCTTTCCAAGTAGTATTGGGTGTTTTCTTCACAAGTTTCACAACTTGGTGAAGTTGGAGCTTGATCTTGTGAAGCCTTGACGTAGATCATCTTCGGCATCGAAGCCGACGACTGTTCCGCTCATTTCTCCGATGAAGCCGATGCGAGAGTCCAGGATTCGAGAAGGACAGCGAGGGGACAACCACGTGGAGCTAAGGAAGTGGATAACCGGATCTACAAAGGTTGTAGCATCTCACTTTTAGTTAAGATGTTAACTAGTTTCCTGTTTCGCCTAAAATTCTAGTTAACGATCCATATTAGAGTTTCTCGGCACTTGTAAAATTTGAAATTGGCACGGTTGATTCCTTGTGAGACCTCTATTGTGTGCCTAGGAACCCTACAGTGCTATCAGAGCCTAGCTAGAGCCTTAGGCGAAGTGTAGACGACGTTTGAAACCCGATCGAACCGAAACCCTAAATACCTAAGTGCTCTCTGGACTTTTTCGAAAAACTGGGTTTTTTCCATATTAAAAATGCTTAAAAAATTCAGCAGGAAGTTATAAGAATTACGGTGCAAAATTGGTCAAATGATGCCTCCAACCTGCGGCGGAACCGCGGCAGGAGCCTAACTTCTGCGGTGGTTCCGCGGCGACATGATGACGCCAGCCCTCCAAATTTGCACAGTAATTCCTAATTTACAGTGCTGAGTTTTATGGGAATTTTTAATATTTATTCAAGAGTTGAATTTTCTGGGGTGTTTTGGGAGTTCGCAGATTCGATCGGATTATCAGACTTTGTCTATGTGGCTTTCCGGATATTTTGGAATATGTTAAAAAGTTCGACCGGATGTAAATACCCAATCTTTCCCCTGCCGGAAAATATCCAAGTGTTGGATTTTTTTGTGGTTTAAGGACGTTCTGAGTAGTGCAAGTAACGCGATGGTCCCTCTAGAAGACAACAAACCTTAACTCGATTATGTTACCGTCTTGAACCGCCCTTTGAACCTTCGGGTTTGGGGCAGTACGGCGTGCCACATGTGAGGCGTTGGCTTGACCCTTCTACGGCTGGACCGTTGGTACTGAGGCATGAAGTGAATGTCTTTGAACTTATTTCATGTGTTGAACGGTTTCGGGAAAACTTGGGTGCTCGAATGTTCGATCGGAAAGTTTAATATTTTCTATTTATCCGGAATGGGATACAATAATTGGAATTCACAAACAGTTATGAGATAGCTGAATGAACGTTATAAATCTAGCGGTTTAGTCTCACTTGATATTGAAAAGAGTTTTCGATAATGGGACTAAAATGCGGGATTTATAATTGTTAGGCATGTGATGTCTAAGTATTTCATTTGATTAGGCATGCGATGTCTAAAGAGGTTGCGGATTCCAACTGTTGTAGTTTTACACTTTCTTTTCTGTGACCGTAAGTGTAATATGTGATATCGCCGGTTTCGTTGCTATATGTCAACGACAATTGGGATGCGCATATTTACTTATGTTGATGACATGTGATGTTATGTGTTGCTGGATGTGTTATATTGGATCGTCGTGTTTGAATAGCCGGGGGTTTTTATGTGTGATGAGTGTTTTTCATTTTCATTCTTGTAAAAACTTGTATGTAATATTCTTTTATTTGGGGCACTTCCAGGTTGCGGAAGCTGTCACCTTTTGTATATTATTTACTTTTCCGTATTAGGATAGACCCAAGGAGGGGAGCACAAGAAACCGGGATCTAGGGTCTAGTGGGAGACCATCTCGAGGAGTCGAGTCCGGGTCTCCTAACCCTAGAATTGGTAGGGTTGCTAGCCGCTCTCGTAGGGGTCTAGGGGTGTAGGATTGGCTATTCATCACGACCGTGGAATCCGTGTTTTATACTGGCTCGTATTGAAAACACGGACGTCCTAGTATATCCAATGTTTCATATGTTTCTTCTGCTGCGATATCTGTGATGTGATCGTGTGATGCTCTCTGATAGATACTGTATATAGTATATATGATATATTATATAGACGTTACTTATGTTTTGCACCCGCACTAGCCCTGCCCTGCTCTGCCCTTAGTTACCTAACCTAACGGTGCACGAGGGGACATCCAGGAGAATGCGGATGGCATAAGTGTACGTCGTATTTATCTGTGATGTTTAGGTGACTTAAATGATGGGACTTCATTAATGTGATTAATGAAAGAAAAGAAACCTAAGATGTTGTAGAATCAAATTTTAAACAAAACAGGTAGCTACAGTTCTTGTTTTGCATAGCGGTATATATGATATACCCTGCACCTTATTCGATGAGGAAAGGACCGAGATCCCTTCACCGGGAGTGACTCCTTTAGCAATAACTGGCAGATGCTACACACTCGGTTTGACTTTTGATTGCTTCTATATTTTATGCTTTGCACAGCGATATATATGATATATCCCGCACCTCATTCGACGAGGAAAAGGCCGACGATCCCTTCACCGGGAGTGACCCCTTTAGCAAAACTAGAAAAGCCTCAAAATCACTCCATTTCAAAACTTCATTCGATTCTACACACGATATCAAGTTCATTACGCAATAGGTTTTCAGAAAAACCTGTCGTAGCCCTCCGTCATTTCAGATAAGAACTGTTTAGTATTCGTGCTGCGTTTGTTGGCCTTTGTCAAGGCGTAGTGTGCGGTAGCTGAATAGCGCTTATCTGCTTGTGCATGTGATGCAGATTGTTTCAGGGTAGTCGTACGACCTTGTTGGCCTTTGTCAAGGGTCGTGCGGGTGAGTTTGATTCAATCAAGAAATGACGGGTTAAACTTGACTAGCATCCCATGATTTGTTGGCCTTTGTCAAGCTCATAGGACGCTAGGGGCAAAATATTATCGGGAATTTCAAGTGTTGAAATTTGCAATGAGATTGCATACCTTCTATGAGATAGTTGGATCCCGATACCCACTGTGAGTAAGAGTTACTCCTGGGAGAGTTTTACACATTACAATTAGCTGATCAAGTAGGTGTCTAGAAAGGTGTCAATGGGGTTACGTCTCCGGGAAAACGAGGTTTACATTAATTAGGTTCGTGCGAAAGCACGGGGGACCTCCCTCAAAGTACCGACACTGGCCTGGCTGAAAGATTGGCGAACTTGTAGTGTGTAATTAATCCCGGCTAGTCTTTCCTTTTAGGGTTTGAAGGAAGATTTGATAAAAACCAGTGGGAGCCATCCTGATTAGATAAGATAATAACCAATCTGATCTTGCACGAGCATACGCTAAAGTGTTTTCTTCTCTCTCTCTCCAGGTAGCGAGCATTTCATGCCCTAATAAAGATAATAATATGGATGTATTGACCGAACCCGCATGTTATACTGTGCTGGGGAACGTTGGTTCCATTCTTTCCTATAAGAGTTATAGGACTGAGCAGGATATAGGGGAATACCAGGATTCCCATGCCACCCGAATGAAGAAAGTACATGATGATGCATTTTCTTCGGGTGTGTTCGTTACAGAGAACTGTTTCTCCATTTGCTCTACGTCCTGGGTATTAGATACCGGGTCAGGATCCCATATATGTAATCAGTTACATGGGCTTAGGAAAGGTAGAGAACTTGGAGAAGGTGATAAAGACATTAGAGTTGGAAATGGTGCAATTGTTGCAGCTAAGACTGTCGGGGAATATCACCTTGTATTACCAACTGGTAAAACATTGGTTCTGAACGAATGCTATTACATGCCGAACCTGATATGCAACATTATATCAGTTTCTTTATTGAGTAAAGAGGGATATAATTTTGTATTACAGGATAATGTTAAGAACATTTTCCGTAACCAAAAGTTGGTTGGATCAGGCACGTTGTGCAATGGCATTTATGTTCTAAATCAATCCACAGTTCTAAGTATAACAAACACACACAAGAGGAAGAGTTCTGAACTGAACGAATCCTTCTTGTGGCATTGTAGACTGGGTCACATCAATGCGACACGACTGGCTAAGTTGCATAAGGATGGATATTTAAATCCGTTCGAATTTTCATCTTATGACACTTGCCAGTCATGTCTCAAAGGCAAGATGACCAAAACTCCGTTTACGGGACACGGAGAAAGAGTTACCGAACTCTTGGGACTAATACATAGTGAAGTATGCGGTCCCATGTCTACACATGCCAGGGATGGTTCTTCATACTTCATTACATTCACTGACGATCTCTCTAGATTCGGATATGTGTTCCTGATGAAACACAAATCAGAAGCTTTTGAGAAATTTAGAGAATATAAACAAGAAGTTGAAAATCAAACTGGAAAAAGTATTAAAATCCTTTGATCTGATCGAGGAGGTGAATACTTGAGCAATGAATTCCTGGACTTCCTAAAAGAGAATGGGATCTGTCTCAGCTGACACCTCCATATACACCACAGCACAACGGTGTATCAGAACGGAGGAACCGCACCCTATTAGATATGGTGCGCTCTATGATGAGGACAGCTGAGTTACCTATTTCCTTCTAGGGATATGAGCTGGAAACAGCAGCAAACCTATTGAATCAAGTTCCAACTAAATCTGTACCTACCACACCATATGAGATATGGAGTGGGAAGAGACCATGTCTTAAACGAGTTAAGATATGGGGTTGCCCGGCCTATGTCAAAAGGCAAAATCCGGACAAACTCGAGGCACGGTCAGTTCTATGCAAGTTTGTGGGATATCCCAAACATTCACATGGATATCTTTTCTACCATACAGAGGAACAAAAAGTGTTTGTTTCTCGACATGCCACCTTTTTGGAAAAGGAATTTCTTGCAAAAGAAATTAGTGGGGATAAGGTAGAACTGGAAGAAATTCCGGCTACACAAACTCAAACTGAAGATTTAGTGGAACCAGAGGATTCAGTAGTACCTGACGAACCCCAGCCTCTCCGCCGATCTAGTAGGGTTCATCGCCAACCTGAGAGATACTACGGTTTTCTCATGGATGGTGGGAGCGAGGATTGCATCATGGAGGATGATGACCCAACTAGCTTCGAGCAGGCCATCACGAGTAGGGACTCAGTGAAATGGCTGGATGCAATGCGGTCCGAGATGGAATCCATGTACACCAACAAAGTATGGACTTTGGATGTTGCTCCTGAAGGGGTAAAACCCATTGGGAGCAAGTGGATCTTCAAGAAGAAAATTGGTGTAGATGGGAAAGTGGAGCCTTTCAAAGCTAGACTTGTTGCAAAGGATTTTCGTCAAAGACCAGGTGTGGACTATGACGAAACCTTTTATCCAGTGGCTATGCTTAAATCCATTCGGATCATGCATGCCATCGCTGCATATCATGAATATGAAATCTGGCAAATGGATGTTAAGACCGCCTTTCTAAATGGTGATTTAGAAGAGAGCGTGTACATGACTCAGCCAGAGGGCTTCGTAGACAGTGGGAGCAGTGGGAAGGTGTGCAAGCTGCTTAAATCCATTTATGGATTAAAGCAAGCATCGCGGAGTTGGAACATCTGCTTTGACGTCGTTATCAAAGAGTTTGATTTCGTCAAAAACCCAGATGAACCTTGTATTTACAAGAAGGTGGCAGAGAGTAAGGTTGTCTTCCTCGTATTGTACGTGGACGACATACTCTTGATAGGAAATGATATTCCTATGCTGCAATCGGTCAAGCTCTTCTTATTACAAAGATTCTCAATGAATGATCTTGGTGATGCCTCCTGCATATTGGGAATTAGGATTTATAGAGATAGATCCAAACGGATATTGGGATTATCCCAATCCAGGTACATTGACACCATACTAAAGAGGTTTAGTATGGAAGAATCCAAGCGTGGGAACTTGCCCACGATCTCTGGAGTCACTCTCTCCAAAGAGATGTCTCCCAAGACTGATTTGGAGAGAGCTCGCATGCAAGGGATACCCTATGCTTCGGCTGTAGGATCTATCATGTACGCGATGCTATGTACCACACCTGATGTAGCAAACTCACTAAGTGTAGTGAGCAGGTATCAAGCTGATCCTGGAGAGAGTCACTGGACAGCTGTGAAGAGAATTCTCAAGTACTTGTGAAGGACTAAAGAGATGCTCTTGGTGTATGGTAACGGAGAACTCCAAGTGGAGTCCTTTACCGATTCGAGCTTCCAGAGTGATAAGGACGACTCTAAGTCGCAGTCGCGATTTGTCTTTACCCTTTACGGAGGGGCGGTTAGCTGGAAGAGTTCCAAGCAGGAAACCGTGGCAGACTCGACGATGGAGGCTGAATACATCGCTGCCAACGATGCTGCCAAAGAGGCTGTCTGGATCAAGAAGTTCATTACTGAACTTGGAGTGGTTCCATCCATTGAGCATCCAATACCTTTGTATTGCGATAACAATGGAGCGGTGGCTTTGGCCAAGGAACCCAGGTCCCATCAGCGATCCAGGCATATTCTGAGGCGGTATCACCTGATCCGGGAGATAGTTGATCGCCGGGAGATCGAGGCCAGGAGGGTTGACACGAAGAACAACACGGCGGATCCACTCACGAAGGCCATTCCCCAGACACAGTTTGAGAGACTCTTCGGGATGCTCGGTATGCGATACTACAGCAGCTGGCCCTAGTGCAAGTGGGAGATTGTTAGTTGTATGTATGCCCTAGAGGCCAGTATTGTACAGATGATGTATATTATATTGGATGCTTGGACATATATAGAGATGACTTTCTTGCTCAATATGATAGTATTCTATCTGGTTCCTCTTTATCTTAACATGTATACTGGTCTCTTTAAACTGTCTTATAGTTACATGTTGATAAAGCCCTTAGGATGTGAACTTGACTACCTGGGCTATGATGCAGATCATACTAGTGGGGACATGGTAGTCCATAAGTACATCCTTCAAGGTCCCTAGTCGTGGGTGTATCGAGACGGGGCATTGATATACTAGTGTAGACTAGCGTATACGCCTCTCGACCCATGAGATGGGCGATGGATGATCCCACATCCATTGGTGTTTGACATCAGAGATGGTATACGGGTGCTCAGTGGAGACTGGGTACACTGGACGGACTCGCCGAGAACTCCCAGATGGTATTATACCTCACGTCAGATGGCAGTTCTCAGGTGACACTTGTACAGGTTAGTCTGTAGACCCGAGATCGTCATAGAGTCTTGTGTGATTCCCACTGTGCTTTGATCTCCACCTTACCACGTCCATGAGGGCGTGCAAAACGGTGGTCTTTGGGTACAGTCCCGAGTCACATGGAGGCAATGAGCGATAGGAGGGGTTTCGTCTCTCCTGGTATTGGGGGTTGACGTTGCGCTGTGCTCGATTGGCCGTAAAAGGAAAGTCCCTGGCCAGGGCTGATCAGAGATTTGCTGGTAAGTGTAACCAGTAGTTTCTCGACCCGTTATGAGCCTCACATTAGCACGACTTATCGGTTATTGGGGTCTGACGTTTACTACCCCTAGACTTGAAATGCGACATATCAGACGAACAGACCGGACTGTACGGTAAGTGTTACTGGTTGGATTCACAGGAGTGTGAGCGGGCTAGCTCGTCGATCTTCTGATCACTCAATACCCGGATGGCCGTTACGTTTAGCAGACCGCTTGCGGCTTGCGGGTGCTTGATATGATCATCATCTGCTACCGGCGTATTGACGAGTCTTTAGAGTCCTACACAGAGGTTTCCTGGCTCAAGAGAAACGAAATAGGGGCGCATATGAGATATTTGCGGGACCGAGAATGATGCGTGTATGCGATACCGCATTTCATTCTCGTGATGAATGTTTCGATTGGTTGTATGTGATATAACCTAGTTATCGAATCAAAGATTGATTCGATAAGTCGATACATTGGATACTAGTCGGTTATGTGCGACATGACCGGATCATTGAATCAAGTGTTGATTTAATGATTTAATGTATAATTATATATTTGATATATTACTTTGCATTAACTAGTATTGGTTCACTTTAAAGGGATTTTCTCACTTGAAAAGCACATTGTATATGTGATATATTTTGTGTGCACTTGATTGTATCATGTTTGATGTTGCATGCTAACTTGTGTTTTGTGTAAAGATTAAACCATGGTTGTGTAATGGTTAGGGTTTCCTTTTTATTACTCATTTATTTATTTATTGATTTTGGAAAGGATTATGAAGAAAAATGGTGGCTTTCTTTGTATTTAGTTGAAGCTTGATGAAGGTTTGACTTTGTTACCATTTTGTCTTCATCCTTAACCCTAACCATTCTAACTAACCATGATCTATTCTCTACACTTTACCATGGTTAGCATATGATAAGTGTTGATTTTATTTTCATTTTAAAAGAAAGACTTATCATATTCTTTCTTCTTCTTCATCATCTTCATCAAGAAAGATAGCTTGATTCCATCAATGGCATCTTGAGCAAAAGTGTGAGAAATCCAATTCTAAAGTGAACCCACCTCCTATTTCTTCACCCTCTACCTCTTGCCAAGTAGTATAGGGTGTTTTCTTTAGAAGTTTCACAACTTGGTGAAGTTGGAGCTTGATCTTGTGAAGCCTTGACGTAGATCATCTTCGGTATCGATGCCGACGACTGTTCCGCTCATTTCTCCGATGAAGCCGATGCGAGAGTCCGGGATTCGAGATGGACAGCGAGGGGACAACCACGTGGAGCTAAGGAAGTGGATAACCGGATCTACAAAGGTTGTAGCATCTCACTTTTAGTTAAGATGTTAACTAGTTTCCTGTTTCGCCTAAAATTCTAGTTAACGATCCGTATTAGAGTTTCTCGGCACTTGTAAAATTTGAAATTTGCATGTTTGATGCCTTGTGAGACCTCTATTGTGTGCCTAGGAACCCTACACCACTGTCAATGAAGTCCTCTGGCTAATCCATATAAACGCATTCTTCTAAATTTCCATTTAGAAATGCCGTTTTAACGTCCATCTGCCAGATTTCATAGTCGTAGTGAGCAGCAATAGCAAGTAGGATCCGAATGGATTTAAGCATGGCTACGGGTGAAAAATTCTCGTCATAGTCCAAACCTGGTCTTTGACGAAAACCCTTCGCCACAAGTCTTGCCTTATAGGTCTCTACCTGCCCATCTACACCAATCTTTCTTTTAAAGATCCATTTGCACCCGACAGGTTTTACCCCAGGTGGTACAACGTCCAAAGTCCATACTTTGTTGGTGTACATAGACTCCATTTCGGATCTCATAGCATCCAGCCACTTCACAGAGTCTCCACTCGTGATAGCTTGCTGAAAACTGGTAGGATCATCATCATCCATGATGCAGTCTTCTCCGTCACCATCAATGAGGAAACCGTAGTACCTCTCTGGTGGGTGAGATGTCCTACCAGACCTATGGAGTGGCCGAGGTTCCTCAGTTTCTATTGCAACATCCGGTTCAACCAAATCGTCATTTGCAGTTTGTGTCTCTAGAACCTCTTCTAGATCTACCACTTTGCCATCATTTTTATCTGTGAAAAACTCTTTTTCTAAGAATGTGGCATACTGAGAAACAAACACCTTTTGTTCCTCCTTGTAGTAGAATAGATATCCATAAGAGTTCCTTGGATATCCCATAAAGTTACACATGACTGGCCACGTCTGGAGTTTGTCCGGATTCTGCTTTTTAACATAGGCCGGGCAACCCCAAATCATAATTCTCTTAAGAGATGGTCTCTTCCCATGCCATATCTCATATGGCGTGGTAGACACGGCTTTGGTTGGAACCCTGTTCAGTAGAAACGCTGCAGTCTCCAATGCATGCCCCCAAAATGAGACAGGTAACTCAGCATCAGTCATCATGGAACGGACCATATCTAATAGGGTCCGATTCCGTCGTTCTGACACACCGTTGTGCTGTGGTGTGTAAGGAGGAGTGAGCTGAGAGAGAATCCCATTCTCTTTTAGGAAGTTTGCAAATTCTATACTGAGATACTCTCCACCTCGATCTGATCGAAGCATCTTGATACTCAAGCCGGTTTGTTTTTCTACTTCTTGTTTATATTCAATGAATTTCTCGAAAGCTTCGGACTTGTGCTTTAATAAAAATACATGACCGAATCTTTAGAAATCGTCAGTGAACGTAATGAAGTATGAAAAACCGCCTCTATCCTGTGTAGACATTGGCCCGCATACATCACTATGTATGAGGCCCAGGAGCTCAGTAGCTCTTTCTCCGTGTCCGGTAAACGGAGTTTTGGTCATTTTACCGTTGATACAAGACTGGCAAGTCACATAAGATTTATATTCAAAAGGGTTTAAATATCCATCTTTATGTAACTTGTTTAGTCTTGTTTCGTTAATATGCCCAAGTCTACAGTGCCAAAGAAAAGCTTCATTTATTTTTGAAAGTTTTCTTTTATTAGTGTGTTGTATACTGAAAACTGTGTGTTGATTTAGGACATATATCCCGTTATTAAGCGTACCATACCCAACCAACATTTGATTCAGGTGAATGTTCATAACATTGTTCTGCAATACAAAATTATATCCTTCATTGTCTAACAAAGAAACAGATATTATATTACAAAGCATACTTGGTACAAAATAACTTGGGTTCAAAAGCAATATACACCCAGATGGCAACCCTAAGTGATACTCTCCCACTGCGACTGTATGTACATTGGAACCATTTCCAACGCGGAGAGTATGGTCACCTGTCTTCAAAACCTTGCTATTTCTCAGCCCCTGCATAGAATTGCAAATGTGAGAACCTGAACCGGTATCCAACACCCAGGAAGCAGAGTTTATTGAAAAACAGTTTTCTGTCACAAACGCACCTGAAGCAGAAGCATCCCCATGCTTCTTCTTGAGATTTAAGTACTCCGTGCAGTTGCGCTTCCAATGTCCAGTCTTGTGGCAATGAAAACATTCCCCTTTCCCCGAGTCTCCAGCTTTGGACTTTTCCTTTCCTTCACCTTTTTAACTCCACCCTTAGGATTGGTGGGCTTCTTCTTTTTGTTTCCCTTGGCCTTAGCCTTTGGGCGAGAAGAAGAAGATTGCCCAATAGTCATAATGGGAGTTTTCACTGATTTCAGTGTGCTCTATGCACTCCTTAACATATTAAGGAGTTTAGGTAGTTCCTTCTCCATGTTGTGCATGTTGAAGTTAACTATGAACTGAGCAAAGGTGGAGAGGAGGGACTACAGAATAATATCCGTATATTGTTCATTGTCCATCGTCCATCCAAGGTCCTCAAGCTCTTCTATAAGAGCTATCATCTTCAGAACATGGTCTCCTACTGATGTGCCAGGGGCCATTCGCATCTGAAACAATTTCTTTGATGCTTCGTATCGTAATACGCGGGATTGCTCTCCATACAACTCCTTTGTATGGAGGAATATGTCATGAATGTCCATATTCTCGTGCTGCTTTTGATGTGTGTTGTCCATCGATGCAAGCGCGAGGCATTTGGCCGTGGCACAATCAGCGTCCCATGTCTTGCGGACTTCTTTATCTGCAACTGAGGATTTTGGACCTGGGACGGGCAGGGCTGAAGCCGTGAGGACATATGATACTTTATCATAAGTCAAGGCTATTTTCAGATTCCTCAGCCAGTCTTTATAATTGGTCCCATTCAGTTTGTTTTTATCTAGTAGAAGCTTGAGTCCAGTCATGGGTATCTGCCATTAAGAGAGAGAAAAGAATACACTCAGCGAAAGCTCTTGCATAGATCAGATTGGTTATTATCTTGTCTAATCGATGTTTCCCACTACTTTAATCGAGTTTTTCTTTCAAACCTTAAAAAGAAAACTAGCCAGGATTAATTACAGTCTACAACTTTGCTAACCGTTCAGCCCGGCCAGTGTCGGTACTTGAAGGAGGTTCCCCGTGCTTTCGCATGGACCTAATTAAAGTAAACCTCGTTTTCCCAGAGGCGTAGGCCCGTTAACACCTTTCTAGACACCTAATGAGTTAGCTAATTGTAAACTGTAAAACTCTCCTAGGAGCAACTATTGCCCATAGTGGGATCGGGATCCAACCATCATATGGAAGGTATGCAATCTCATTGCAAATCTCAACACTTGAAATTCCCGATGTGGTTTTTACCCCTAGCACTTATGACCTTAACTATGGTCAACAAATCATAAGCACCAGTCAAGTTCTACCCGTCATTTCTTGATTAATTAGACCCACCCATATGACCCTTAACTATGGTCAACAAAGTCGTATGAATGTCCTAATTAATATGCATCATATGCAGTGTAGGAAGACATCACTTAGCTACCGTACACTATGCCTTAACTAAAGTCAACAAACTTAGCACGAATACTAAGTACTCTACTTCCTAAAATGACGGAGGGTTGCAGATGATTTTTAAGAAAATCATTAACTCTTTGAACTTGATATCGTTGTAGAATCAAATGGTTTTCAAAAGGAGTGGCTTAAGCTCCGCAGTTTTGAAAAATAGCTTTTTCAGAAAGAGCCGAGTGGTTTTTAAATCCGATTCTACAACATCTTTTAAGGTTTATTTTCTTTACATTAATCATATTAATGTAGTCCGATCATTTAAGTCCTAAAGCCAATCACAGAAAAGAAACGAAAATAACACGTACGCTTATGCCATCCGCATTCGCCGCAATGTTCCGTTATGCACCGTTAGGTTACTTAACTAACGGCATACCGAGACAGGACTAGTGCGGGTGTAAAACATAAGCAACATCTACTATATATCTCATATATAATATATCATTCATCTCAGATATCACAGAACACAGGCAGCAGAAACATATATATAATGTAGGATATACTAGGACGTCCGTATTTAGTACTTAGCCAACAATAGAAAATACGGATTCCACAGTCGCGATGAATAGCCAAGCCAACACCCCTAGACCCCTACGAGAGCGGCAAGCGACCCTACCAATCCTGGAGTTTAGGAGACCCGGTCTCGACTCCTCGAGATGGCCTCCTACTGAACCTCATAACCCGGTCACTTGTGCTCCCCTCCTTGGGTCTACCCTAATGCGGAAAAGTAAATAATATACAACACTGGTGGCATCAACCTCAACCCGGAAGTGCCCCGAATAAAAGAATATTACATTACATGAATGAAAAATAAAACTCTCATCTCACATAAAAAACCCCGGCTATTCAATCACGACAATCCTACACATCATATCTCAGCAACACATAATATCATATATCATCAACGTAAGTAAGTATGCGTACCCCAATTGTCGTTGATGTATAGCAACGAAACCGACGATATCGACATACTACACTTACGGTCACAGAAAAGAAAGTGAAAAACTGCAATATCCGGAATCCACACACTCTTTAGACATCGTAAATGCGAAATATCACATACTTCGTATTTCATGTCTAGCTATATGAATTCCACACATTGCATCACATTCCAGATAAATAGAGAGTATTAAAGTTTTCGAACATATGATCAAATACCCAAAATTTCCCAAAGCTCAACACTTGAGCAGAGTTCAAAAACTTCGGAACGTACCACAGTAGTAGCGGTCCAGCCGTAGAAGGGTCAAGCCAACGCCTCACATGTGGCACGCCGTACTGCCCCAAAGCCTAAGGTTTAAAAAGCAGTTCAAGACGGTCACATAATCAAGTTAAGGTTTGTTGTCTTCTAGAGGGTCCACCACAAAAAAAACTTGCACATATTTCCGAAAGATTTAAACCCCGTGAAAGAGTGAGTTAATGATATTCGTTCAAACACTTTAACACTTTCTAAATTACCCGGAAAAAACATGAAGTTAAAATTTCGATCGAATCATTGAACTCAAAACCATCCCCAGAACATTCATCACTGAAAACAGATTAAAAATACCCAAAAATATCAACAAGCAGTAATAGGTATTACTGTATAAAAACCATGCATTGAATCACCAGTACGGCCGCGGAACCTTGGCCCAAGCAAGCTTTGGCCGCGTTTCCGCGGCGGAAATGACTGTTCGCTACATCGTTTTTTACAGTGTTTCTTAGATTTGCCTGCTGAATTTTTTACATATTTTTAATTCTGAAAATAACCAGGTTTGGAAAAATGTCCAGAGAGGGTTCCAAAAACCCGTATTTCGGTTCGATCGGAGTTTTTACTTCGCTAAAGTGTCGCCTAATGTTCTAAGTCAGCTCTGATACCAATGTTAGGTTTACCCAGCACCCTATGAAAGGTTTGGAAGCATCACATGTACCAAAGATTAGATTTTTGTGGTGCTAAGTAAGCATACAAAGGATCTATCCTAGAAAATTAGGGTTTCAAAACTTTAACCAACATCATAAGTAACAAAGACTAGGGTTTTGAGAGTACAACCTTTGTAGCTCCCTACGCTAGACTCCTTGACCACTTGAGGGTTGGAGAACGGTTAGCTTGAAGTCTTCTAGTGTCCACGACGATCCACCCGAAGCTCCTTTGTCCAATCTAGCAACTTCACTTGATCAAGAGAAAAAATGAAGATAACACTCTAAACAAGTGGACATGACTTGTATAGAATGATGTTGTGGTAGCCTTTCTCACTTCAAAAATCTAACTTGATGAGTATTTTGCTCACTACAAAAGTCTAGAGAGCAAAAGAAGAAGGAGGAAGAAGATGATGGCCTTTTAGAACAAGAGTGAAAAGAAAACTCTTATGAAGAAAATGGAAAATATATGTATATATATATTTTCACTTCTCATCTCAAACCATGGTTAAATGATAAAGATATTATTGAATTTGAGTTAAAACATAAAAGGAAAGTTAATCCATAGTTAAAAGTAGGTGAGCATGGTTTGGTCAAAGAAGAGTGTAGAAACAAACCATGAATTATCCTTTCCTTTTTCATTTTGTTTTAAAACAAATGCAATAATAATTCATATATATAAAACCATGGTGTGAGTCTAATATTGCCACCATTTTCTATGTATATACAACTATGAAAGATGATGTATGTTTGTATGTGTGCATGCACATCCATATGTGCATGAATCATGAAAGAATGCATACATGCATGCATACATCAAAAATACAAGAAAGGATTTCTAGTGAGAAAATACTGGTTAAATAATAAATCAACACTTGATTTATCAATCCGGCCATATCACATACGACCCAACCAAAAGCAAGCCGCCCGATTAATATACGGTATCTCATACGCGCATTTTAACCGGGTCCATGAGCATATCGCATACGCGCACCAAAACGTTTCGCCTGGACTAGGTAACTCCTTTATGGGACTCTAAGACTCGTCAATACGCCAGCAGTGGGTGATGATCATATCAAGCACCCCCAAGCTGCAAGCAGTCAGCTAAACGTAACGGCCACCCGGGTATTGAGCGATCAGAAGAAAACAAGCGAACCTGCTACAACTCCCGTCGAGCCAACCGGCAACACTACCGTACAGTCCGGTCTATTCATCAGATATGCTGCATATCGAGCCTAGGGATGGTCACTGTTCATATCAGATTTTTGCATTTTCATACCGCCCAATTTTTATCACATTGCATATCGGTAGATACTCTTGAGCCGTGTTTGCTAGTCAATTGCAGGATACAGGTTCCCGGTTCTAAAACGGAGAAATTCATGGAAAACACGACAAAATCCGGTTCCTTCCAACCACAGATAAAAACACGGTCTCCGCTCTTCATCCGTATGTTGCCAGATACCAGTTTAGGAAGACAAAGTGTCAAATCAATGTCATTCTCAAGCACAAGGCTCAATGGTAGCACAAAATCCAAGAGATCTACGCGGAGCTCGAGGCAACCATCCACAAAAAAGTCCACCTTTGCTCAATAGAAATTCTGGAAGAAATAGGAATGAATTATCAGAAAATACCCACACCAGACAAGAGGGGACAGGAGACCAGGAAAAACCTCAGAAGCCTACACCCTAAACACACTATAGGAGCGCGGATACGCGGCCATAGGGGGCTATAGGCGGCGGATCCGCGGCCGTACAGTTGGTTCAGGCAGTGACTTTTCAGGGGCAGTTTGGTCATTTCGTCAGGGTTCTGTTGGTTGCCCTAGGGTTTCATTTCGTGGCCTATAAATAGCCCAGAATTTTGAGAAGGAAGGGTCAAATTTTTGTATTCTCATTTTTTGCCTAGTTTTAGTCTTGTTCTTCTTCCTCTTCTCACCTCTTCTCCATTAAACTTGTAGTGAGCTTTTGAGTGAAGAGCGATGAATAAAGAAGACCAATTTTTATCATGCTTGTCTCTTTCTTTACTTGTCCTAATTTGTTGTAATTTTAATTGTTAAGTAGTTGTTGTTATTTGTTTGATTGTTTCTTTCTTCTCTCTTTTCCTTTATCATTCATACGACAATGATACTTACGCTTGATCCTCGCCAAGGTGAGGTCGCAAATAGTTAGTCGTATTCTTCTAGCCTCCTTCTTTCTATCTTCCTCTTTTGTTTGTTTTATTTTTCCGTATTATGAAGTGTGAGTAGTTTTATATTTGTTAGGGTAGGATAAGGGAAGTTTGAGAGAAGGAAATCTCTCTCACTCTTTCCTTGCCCAACAACTTAAATCGACTCCCGTTAATTGAACCACAATCCGCTCCTTACGGCACCCTATCCTACATGATAGCGGTGATTCCGTAGTGAGACCGGTTGTGGTTGAATTAACCGGAGGTTATGGATAAGAGCCAAGAACGGACGGACAAGCACCAAAAGGAAGGACTATGCGTTGGAAAGCCTAGCTTATACTCGCAAGTACCTTCCTAGTCGTGCTAATCACCGTTGTTGCCGATTACCGTAACACCGATATTAAGAGGGGCAACGAAAGATGTGGAGACTCCTAACTCAAACTAACCTAATCCTCACCCTAACAAGCTCTCTTTAAATATCAACTTACACTTAGATAACCACAACAAAATCTGAAAACAGGACTTAACTCGTTAAAACACTTTGAAAAAGCCTCCCATCTCCCTGCGGACGACCCGTACTCAACCAGCTAGCTACAAGCGAAACCGTCTTGATTGCGGTATTTAAAACTAAACTTGAACACGCACGTATCCTAACAATCAAATGGCGCCGTTTCCGGGGAGACGGTAGTTTATTTCCTTGTGTAATTTCGGGTTAATTTGTAAGTATAAAAAAAAACGAAAAAAAAATATACTTTGTAAAAGAAACCATCTTGTTATTCTTGATTAGTTTTTGTGCAAGTGTGCAGGAAATACGAAGCTCAAGATCGACGCCAAAGACGTTGGAAATACGGAGATCAAGTACAGTGCCAAAGACGTGGGAAGATAGACCCACATTTTCGCGGCTACACCGCGACGGACAAAAAGAAGCATCCGGTCTACTGTACAAATCTGGAGCAAATACAGTGAGCCATTCAAGATTCAGTACATTCAGACAAGAAGAGGAACCCCAACAGAGAACACCCCAAAATTTCAGAGCCCCAATCCCTTAACCTAGCCGCGGATCCGCGGCCTAAGTAGGTGTTTGGCCGCGGAACCGCGGCCAAGTTGTGCCTTCAGGGTGCAATTTTTTCTCTGTAAGTCTCTCTGCCTCTCTCCACTCCTCTGAACTCCACTGAACTGTGTTTTCTGCAGCCTTCTTTGCGCAAATTCTTCTCCCCCTTCCAATAAACTGTTCTTGTGCAGTATTCTTTGCGCCACAAATAAAAATTGTTTGCAGTTGATTTGTTATTGCTTTGCATTTCTTTAATACGGACTTAAGGGGCTCGAAACCAATCCAGATTGGGTGGGGATTTCATCACCCTTCCCAGGACCCCAAAAATCACTAAAGCATATGCATTGTCCATTGTAAATTAAAAAAAATACTAGACTTCAGCCCTAAGGACTTCGCGCTCATTAGGAGAAGATAAACAGTGTTTAGAACCTCGCTTAACCGTATATTGTTTACGGGGTGTCTAGGAAAGTGTTAAAGGCGCAACCGCCGAAAGAGAAATGGTTATTTAATTAAGGAACTTCGCGAAAGCGTTGGATAACCTCCCCTTATCTCTGCACTTACCTGGCCTCGTGATCAGTGTATTTTTAAGCCCGTTTCTCGACATTGTTTAACTTCGACAATCAAGTTCAGGAGCAGGTCTAGTAGACCTAGGCGACCGTAGATCTAGGTGTGATTGTGCATATCTTGTTTGTGATTGCTTAAGCCGTATTTCCGTACATATTTCTGTAAATCTCTTTCTAAAAACAAAAAAAAAAGAAAAAAATCAAAAACTTTTATAAAAACTTGCCCTTTTGTCGCCAAATCCATTTTCACCCACCACCCATCGCCTTTCTCCATTGACGTTTTCTTACCCTCACCTTCTTCGCTTTGACTATACTAAACTCGTTTAGTGTATGTCCGCTTGGACTCGGGACACTAGCGCCCGTCTAGTCCGCGTTACGTTAGTCGCGACCGACTACGCGATCGACTCCGAAGTCGATACTCCGTCCACTCCTCTTTCACCCCTTCCTTTGCCGGCCAACTCCGACGTTGACCGGAATTCTGTTCATACATCTTCACCTTCACCTTCACCTTCACCAACCTCTTCTTCCGCGATGTCGGGATTTAATCCGAACATCTCTTTGACCACCCCTGGATTGGCTCCACCTCCTACGGAGACCAATCTCCCACCACCTCCGCCTGTTGTAGCGCCGCAGCGAATTGCGCTCCAGGATCGTTTCTACCCTACCCGTTCTGCACTTCCCACCTGCCTTTCTCTTCCTCCGGCCAATGGGGACAACTTTGAAATTAAGCCCCATTTCATCAACATGCTTCCACGTTTTCATGGGCTTGAATCTGAAGATGCCTATATCTTCATTAACAAATTTCAAAACGTCTGTGCCATGATGAAAACAACCCAGCTGTCGGACGATGCTATACGTCTACGGGTCATTCCGTTCACTTTATGCGATCTCGCTGAAAAATGGCTGTATAGCACCGCTTCCCACTCAATCACCAGCTGGGATGAGTTTTTTAAAGCGTTTCTTAAAAAATTCTATCCGAATCATAAGACCGCAAGAATTCGAAATGAAATCAACCAATTCTCCCAGCTTCCTTCTGAACCCTTCTGGAAGTGCTTTGACCGATACAAAGACCTTCTTGTTCAGTGTCCTCACCACGGTATAGAGAAATGGCAGCTCTGCCAAACCTTATACGAGGGACTGAACCCAGCAACGAAGCAGTTGCTGGAAACCTTCTGTCAGGGCCACTTCCTATCGAAATCTGACGAGGAAGCGTGGCAGTTCTTTGATGATCTTGCGGAGCAAACGCTACAGTGGGAGAGCACCAGACCGACTTCTTCTTCTTCTACCTCCACTTCTACCGGTCAGTCTAGGGTAGGAATCCACCAACTCGATGTCTCTATTGCGATGAAAGCTGAAATGGCTGCTATAACAAGAAAGCTTGAAGCGATAGAGAGCAAATTTTCTGCTCCTGCCCCTGCCCCTGTTCTCCCCCTTCGTACCATCTGCGCTTGTTGTTCCGATCCGTCCCACTTGACCGAAGAGTGTCCTTACAATCCACCCTCGCAAGGACAGGATCAGGTTAATGCTGCCTTCCAGCAAAGACCGAGGAATGATCCATACTCTTCCACCTACAATCCCGGTTGGAGGAACCACCCCAATTTCGCCTGGAATCAGAATCAGAATCAGTTCCAGGGCAACAATTTCCAAAGGGCCCCTCCACCGCAACAACAAGCGCAACAACAAACTCAAACTCAGTATCAGCAGCCCTTCCAACCCCAACCTTACCAAAACCAAACGAACAACTTTGCACCGAACAACTCTTTTCCACCAAACAATTTTGTTCCGTCAAACAACGATAAGGTTTCCTCGCTCGAGCGAAGTCTGGAGGCGTTTGTTAAACAGTCGACTCAATCCACCGCCAACATCCAGTCTTCGATTCAATCTTTAGTGCAACACACTGCCGCACACGGGCAAAGCATCAAGACCATCGAGGCCCAGATTGCACAGCTGAACGCGGCCCTGAGCGAGCGAGAGAAGGGGAAGCTCCCGTCCCAGCCACTTCCAAATCCCGGTCACCCACATAATGCACATGTTGCTCTTGAACAACAAAACCATAATGTGAGTGCCGTGACCACACTGCGATCTGGCAGGGTGCTGCAAAACAACATTGGCAGACGGATCAACGATGATGCCCCGGCCGCTGCTGCTTCTTCTTCTTCTTCTCCTTCTTCTTCTTCGTCTTCTGAGCCTATTCTCCGTTCTTCACAAGGCTCTCCTTCCTTTTCTTCTCTGAACGGACCCACTTCTCACTCCATGAAGACACCTATTCTGGGATCCGTTCCAACTCCACAATCTCCTCCTCCAGCTTTAGACTCAACCAATTTTCAAAATGTTTCATTTCCAAACCGGTTGAGGTCTAACAAACAAAATCCACAAATGGAGAAGATTCTGGAGTTATTTAAGCAAGTTAACATTAACATTCCTCTTTTAGATGCTTTCCAACAAGTCCCGTCTTACGCGAAAATCTTAAAGGACTTATGCACGAAAAAGAGGAAGTCTCAGGTACCCAAGAAAGTTTTCTTGGCTAGTGCTTTGAGTGATGCCCTTACCCAATCTTTACCATAAAAACGGAAGGACCCTGGCTGTCCTACGATTTCAATTACTATTGGGGATAAGAACATCAACCGCGCACTATTAGATCTTGGTGCCAGTGTTAACTTTCTTCCATATTCAGTATACGAGCAATTAGGCGTCGGAGAGCTGAAACCCACACACTGCACTCTCCAGATGGCCGACCGATCGATCACCCATCCTAGGGGTGAGCTAGAGGATGTGTTGATAAGAGTCGGGGACTTCATATTCCCCGTTGACTTCATTGTATTAGATACACAGCCTGTAGCTAACCCCCGGAATCAAATTCCGGTGATACTCGGTCGACCATTTCTCGCAACCTCAAATGCTGTGATCAATTGTCGCAACGGTTCAATGAACCTCTCTTTTGGACGATTGAACTCAACATTTTTAGGTTGGGGAGTCAACCCGCCGAACCTAATGCTCATATACTGGATGTCTGCTCGATCTAGGAGATCACCCCAGAAGAGTGTGAATTCGAGGAGTTTATGTTTGAACACGATAATCTTGACGCCACTAGTGCGTTTCTCTTCGAACCTGCTGCTGCTTCTGCGCCCGACAACGACTACGAGTGTTTCACGTTTTCAAACGATCTTAACTGCGCACAACCCGAGTTTGAATCCTTCGACTTTCCGGATGAGTTACCTGAACCATCCAACTCGGTTGCTTACACTCGCTTTGAACCTTTGCTGGAGTCCTTTGAGTTCGAGACCTTTGCACCCGTCTTGCCTTCCATCATTTCACCTCCAACGCTCGAACTCAAGCCGTTGCCGTCTCACCTTAAGTACGCTTACTTAGGTGAAAACGAGACCCTTCCTGTCATCATCTCGGCTTCTCTAGCTTCCGAGCAAGAGAAAGCCCTTCTGGCGGTCTTGCACAGCAACAGGCAAGCTTTTGGCTGGTCCATGGCGGACATCAAGGGGATTAGTCCCCTCATCGTTGAGCATCACATTCATCTGATGGATGATGCCAAACCAGCCCGGGATCCACAAAGACGTCTTAATCCAGTCATGAAGGAGGCTGTGAAGAAGGAGATCGTCAAATGTCTAGATAGTGGTATCATTTACCCTATCTCTGATAGCCAGTGGGTTAGCCCCATTCACGTTGTCCCCAAGAAGTCGGGCATCACGGTCATCACCAACGAGGCGAATGAGTTAATCCCTACTCGCACCCAAACTGGGTGGCGAGTTTGCATTGATTACAGAAAACTCAACGCCGCAACACGGAAAGACCACTTTCCGCTACCTTTTATTGACCAGATGCTTGAACGATTGGCCGGACATGAGTACTATTGTTTTCTTGATGGCTACTCCGGCTATAATCAAATTCCCATCGCCGAAAAAGACCAGGACAAGACCACTTTCACTTGTCCTTTCGGCACGTTTGCATATCGACGCATGCCCTTTGGGTTATGCAATGCACCCGCTACCTTCCAGCGGTGTATGATGGGAATTTTCTCTGACATGGTGGAAAAATTTCTGGAGATTTTCATGGATGACTTCTCCATCTTCGGCGACTCCTTTGACGAGTGTTTGCTGCATCTTGACGCTGTCCTTACCCGATGTAAGGACAAGAATCTCACTTTGAACTGGGAGAAATGCCACTTCATGGTGCGCGAAGGTATTGTCTTAGGACATATCATCTCGCAAAATGGCATAGAGGTTGACAAAGCAAAGATTGAGGTCATTTCCAATCTGCCTCCTCCCCGATGCGTTAGAGATATCCGAGCCTTCCTTGGCCATGCCGGTTTCTATAGACGGTTTATCAAGGACTTTAGCAAGATTGCTAGGCCCTTGACGCTTTTGCTGGCCAAGGACATGCCTTTCGACTTCAACTCGAGCTGTGTGACTGCATTCGAGTCACTGAAACACTCACTCACATCTGCTCCCGTTCTTTCTTCTCCTGACTGGACGCACCCATTCGAGATCATGTGCGATGCATCCGACTTTGCCATCGGTGCTGTCCTTGGACAGCACATCAACAAGATGCCGCACGTAATCTATTACGCAAGCCGAACCCTGAACGACGCCCAACTCAATTATACAACAATTGAGAAGGAATTCTTGGCTGTTGTATTTGCTTTAGAAAAGTTCAGGCTCTACCTCATCGGCTCTCCAGTCATTGTCTACACAGACCATTCAGCTCTACGCCATCTTTTTGCGAAGAAAGATGCCAAATCTCGGTTAATACGTTGGATCCTCTTGCTTCAAGAGTTTGACCTTGTCATTAAGGACAAACGAGGATGTGAAAACGTAGTTGCCGACCATCTCTCACGACTTCCTTCTTCGCCTTCGCTTCCAATTCCGATCAACGACGTTTTCCCGGATGAACTACTCTTGACAGTATCTTGCGAACCCTGGTTCGCAGATATTGTGAACTATTTGGCCACGGGATTGCTACCGACCGAATGGTCACGTCAGGACAGACTTCGCTTCTTATCCCAAGTAAAACACTTTTACTGGGACGAACCCTACTTGTTCAAGTACTGTCCCGACCAGATTATTCGTCGGTGTGTCCCTGATGAGGAATTCAAGAGTGTGCTGTCATTTTGCCACGATCAAGCGTGTGGCGAGCATTTTGGGCCCAGAAAGACAGCTGAGAAGATCTTGCAATGTGGTTTCTACTGGCCACAACTTTTCAAAGACGCTCACGACTATTGCAAGACTTGCTCCCGGTGCCAACACATGGGCCGGATATCCCGGAGGAACGAGATGCCGCTCCAACCGATCTTGGTTGTTGAGATTTTCAATGTTTGGGGGATAGACTTCATGGGGCCGTTTCCCAGCTCTTTTGGGAACTTGTACATTCTTCTAGCTGTTGATTACGTCTCTAAATGGGTCGAGGCTGTGCCCAGCCGAACTAACGACAACAAGGTTGTCGTTAGGTTCCTTAAAGAAAACATTTTCTCCCGGTTTGGGCACCCCCGAGCGATCATTAGCGACAATGGAAGTCATTTCTGCAATAAAACTTTCGAAGCCTTGATGCGGAAATACTCCATTAATCATAAGCTCTCTACGCCCTACCACCCCCAAACCTGCGGGCAGGCCGAAGTTTCGAATCGGCAAATCAAACAGATACTGGAAAAGACGGTTTCCAAGAACCGTAAGGATTGGTCTCTGAAACTCACTGATGCCCTTTGGGCATTTAGAACCGCTTATAAGACCGACCTTGGCATGTCTCCCTATCGGCTTGTGTACGGAAAAGCCTGCCACCTTCCTGTCGAAATCGAGCATCGCGCATTTTGGGCGATTAAGGAGCTGAATCTGTCTCTTGAGGATACGGGCAGCCATCGGAAGCTGCAGCTGAACGAACTATGCGAGCTTAGGGATGAGGCTTACGATAACGCGGTTGTCGTTAAGAATCGAACGAAGGTGTTTCACGATAAACACCTTTTGCGCAAAACCTTCGTACCTGGTCAGCAGGTACTGCTTTACGACACCCGACTTCACTTCCATCCTGGAAAGCTCAGATCTCGCTGGAAAGGGCCGTATTTTGTGCGGAATGTGTATCCGCAGGGCGCTGTGGATTTGGAAAATCCAAAGGACGGTTCTCTTTTCAAAGTAAACGGACACCGCTGCAAACCGTACCTTAGCGCCGAACCAACAGAGGAGCTCCTGTTCTTACAGGAGCCGGTTTACCCTGAATGATCTTCCTCTGCCTACCTCCAAACTTCGGTTATCCAGCCACGAACAGCGGACACTGTTCCAAATAAGTTTGGGGGTATGTACAAACCGTTTTGTTTATATTTGTGTATATTCTTTTTCTTTTCTTTAAAAACAAAAACAAATAAAATTTGTATATCACTAACCGACAATTTTGAACCTTCAAACTGATCTCTTCATGCAACGACAGTGAGGACACTGTCCAGTTTATGTTTGGGGGTACGCTCGGTACGCATTTCTTACCTTCGCATTCATATGTATATTTTGCATCTGCATATTTAAATCCATAAAATCCATAAAAATTTGAAAATTTTCTAAAAAATATAAAAACTTTTTTGTCAAGTTAGATTGTGGAAGAACTCTGATTCAACATTCGACGGTTTTTGTTTGAAAAAATAGGAATGACTAAATCTTATGTTTGGATTTTGAAAACCTGAAAGATAACTCTCCTTTGAAGTTAACTATAGCTGATATACGTCTTTACATCACACTACACGTGTCGTAAGATTTTGGGAATTAGATGACAAGTCTTTCATGTTTAAACTTTTAAACAGATAAATGATTTTCTAAGGATCAAATAGGTTTGTTCTGAAATAAGTAATGTCAAGAATAGTTTATGAAGTGAAGCGAACATGAAGGAATGTTATTGATGCCGTAATTGGAGCTAAGTCTGAAAAATAACCCATCGGAAACTTGATTGGAATGATTACACACCAAACCCACTAAACACGTCTTTTATCCAAAAAATAATTGAACTGCCGACTATATCTCCGTTCGTATTAAATCACCTGATTTTCACGCCAAACTGTCTTTTGTTTTTGGACCTGGGTAACTTGAGTAATTAAGTCCGTTGGGGTGTTTCTACACCTAATGCCCTAAAACCAACTGGTTTGGGTGCATTGGCCCAAAGCTCGCTAAGAAGCCTAGAAAGTCCAGATAAAAACAAAGTCAAGCAAGTGTTCTCTCCGAGTTAAAATTCCTAACGGTTCTTTGTGTGAGAATAATCTTGATAAAAGACAGGCTTTTATAAAAAAAATTAACGGAGATATGAAGGTTTTTATTCTATGATAAAGACTATTGCACGTTCACAGAGGTGTGTATGAAATGAAAACAAGAAAAAGGTGGAGTGAAAAATACGACTTAGTTTCCTGTTAAGGAAGATAGAAATTCTGAAGTTGAAACCTTACTGGAAAACGAAAACTTGAAAAATGCTTAACTCTTTATAAAACTTATGTGATCCTTTTAAAATTGTTATCTGGGCTTTATTGTACGACATGATGACTTTAATCGATCCTTCTGGAACTTAACAACACTATTTGCACTGCACGTAAAGACATATAAAATCTGTAGTTAAATAAGAAGCGAGGTGTGAAAAATAAAGGTTCGATGGTCTAGACTTAGGATTATAGAATTGTTATTTTCTAAAACAAAACTTTAGGGTTTGAAGCTTAGTTATTTTACAAAACCAACTTGACCGGATTTTGTGGGTAGTATCCGCTGAAAACCCTCAGGAGACAACACTCCTCCTACTAGGGACACCTAGAGGTTTAACGGCTTGTTGCACGTGCTCAGTGCAATCGCGTTCCCTGCGAAAGTGAGGTTAGGAAATTTTTTGTAAATAAATGGGCTTTGCTCGGGACGAGCAAATGATAAGTTTGGGGGTATTTGTTCATATCAGATTTTTGCATTTTCATACCGCCCAATTTTTATCACATTGCATATCGGTAGATACTCTTGAGCCGTGTTTGCTAGTCAATTGCAGGATACAGGTTCCCGGTTCTAAAACGGAGAAATTCATGGAAAACACGATAAAATCCGGTTCCTGCCAACCACAGATAAAAACACGGTCTCCGCTCTTCATCCGTATGTTGCCAGATACCAGTTTAGGAAGACAAAGTGTCAAATCAATGTCATTCTCAAGCACAAGGCTCAATGGTAGCACAAAATCCAAGAGATCTACGCGGAGCTCGAGGCAACCATCCACAAAAAAGTCCACCTTTGCTCAATAGAAATTCTGGAAGAAATAGGAATGAATTATCAGAAAATACCCACACCAAACAAGAGGGGACAGGAGACCAGGAAAAACCTCAGAAGCCTACACCCTAAACACACTATAGGGGCACGGATCCGCGGCCATAGGGGGCTATAGGCGGCGGATCCGCGGCCGTACAGTGGGTTCAGGCAGTGACTTTTCAGGGGCAGTTTGGTCATTTCGTCAGGGTTCTGTTGGTTGCCCTAGTGTTTCATTTCGTGGCCTATAAATAGCCCAGAATTTTGAGAAGGAAGGGTCAAACTTTTGTATTCTCATTTTTTGCCTAGTTTTAGTCTTGTTCTTCTTCCTCTTCTCACCTCTTCTCCATTAAACTTGTAGTGAGCTTTTGAGTGAAGAGTGATGAATGAAGAAGACCAATTTTTATCATGCTTGTCTCTTTCTTTACTTGTCCTAATTTGTTGTAATTTTAATTGTTAAGTAGTTGTTGTTATTTGTTTGATTGTTTCTTTCTTCTCTCTTTTCCTTTATCATTCATACGACAATGATACTTACGCTTGATCCTCGCCAAGGTGAGGTCGCAAATAGTTAGTCGTATTCTTCTAGCCTCCTTCTTTCTATCTTCCTCTTTTGTTTGTTTTATTTTTCCGTATTATGAAGTGTGAGTAGTTTTATATTTGTTAGGGTAGGATAAGGGAAGTTTGAGAGAAGGAAATCTCTCTCACTCTTTCCTTGCCCAACAACTTAAATCGACTCCCGTTAATTGAACCACAATCCGCTCCTTACGGCACCCTATCCTACATGATAGCGGTGATTCCGTAGTGAGACCGGTTGTGGTTGAATTAACCGGAGGTTATGGATAAGAGCCAAGAACGGACGGACAAGCACCAAAAGGATGGACTATGCGTTGGAAAGCCTAGCTTATACTCGCAAGTACCTTCCTAGTCGTGCTAATCCCCATTGTTGCCGATTACCGTAACACCGATATTAAGAGGGGCAACGAAAGATGTGGAGACTCCTAACTCAAAGTAACCTAATCCTCATCCTAACAAGCTCTCTTTAAATATCAACTTACACTTAGATAACCACAACAAAATCTGAAAACAGGACTTAACTCGTTAAAACACTTTGAAAAAGCCTCCCATCTCCCTGCGGACGACCCGTACTCAACCGGCTAGCTACAAGCGAAACCGTCTTGATTGCGGTATTTAAAACTAAACTTGAACACGCACGTATCCTAACAATCAGTCACGTCGACCCCAATAACTCAATAAGTCGTGCCGGTGAATGGTCTATAACAGATCGAGAAACTACCGATAACACTTATCAGTAAATCTCAGCAGCCCTGGCCAGGGACTTACTGATATAACCAGTCGAGCACAGCACAGCATCAACTCCCAATACCGGGAGAGACGAAACCCCTCCTATCGCTCATCGCCTTCGTGTGTCTCGGGACTGTACCCAACGGCCACCTGTTGGCACGACTCAGTAGAGCCGTGGTAGGATGGTAATCAAAGCACAGTGGGAGAGCACACAAGACTCTATGACGATCTCGGGTCTACAGACTAACCTGCACCAGTGTCACCTGAGAACTGCTATCCGACGATAGATATAATTCTATATAGGAGTTCTCGGTGAGTCCGTCTAGTGTACCCAGTGACCACTGAGCACCCGTATATGATCTCGATGTCAAACATCGATGAATGTGGGAACATTCATCGCCCATCGCATGGGTCTAGTATCATATACGCTAGTCTACTCTGGTATATCAATGCCCCATCTCGATATACCTACGACTAGGGACATTCCAGGATATGCTTATAAACTACATATGTCCCACTAGTATGATCTCCATCATAATCACAGTAGTCAAGCCGATATCCTCAGGGCTTTATCAGCATGTATGAATAAATAAAAGCATGATCAAATCAACATGTCAGATAAAGAAGAACCAGATAGCATACTATCATGTCGAGCAAGAATGTACACTGAATATATATACATGTATAAATACATCCACTATCACATAATGGCCTGTAGGGCATACATATATCCAACACATATCAAGACCCTGAGGAGGGGCGATGGACTGGTCCCGCAGCCATTCGTGGAGCGCACCTAAGATTGTATACAGATGCTCACTGGGTGTGAGTACACCGGACAGGACTCTCCGAGAACTGACTGGATGGTATTATACCTAACGTCAGATAGCAGTTCTTAGGTGACATGTGTGCAGATAGTCCGTTGACTTAATGCCGTCATTTGTCTCGTGTGAGTTCCCACTGTGCTTTGATTACTTGCCTACCACGATTCAAAGGAGTCGTGCAAACAGGTTTTAGTTGGGCACAGTCCCGAGCCACGTGGAGGCAGTGAGCGACTGTTAGGGATTCGTCTCTCCCGGTATAGGAAGTTGATATCGTACGGTGATCGGTTTGTCATTACCATAAGTCCCTGGCCAGGGCTGATTGAGAATTACTGATGGACTGATCAGTAGATTCTCGGATGGTCTTGAGCCATGCCGACACGACTTGTACGGTTATTACGGGTTTGACATCCACCACCTCTCTAGACCATACATGCGATACTCTTAGATGAACAGACCGGACTGCGCGGATATTGTCACAGGACAGGCTCAGTAGGAGTACGGATGGGTTACCTCATCGGCTTTCTTATCGACAACTACATGGGGACCGTTACGTACAGCTACTGCCGCTTGCGGTCTGTGGTTAAACCCACTTCCAGCGTAGCAGTCGAGTCTTTAAAGTCCCACACAGAGATTTCCCAACTCCAGGCGAAACGATATAGAGGTCGTATGGTTTTACGACAAGGGTTCGGACGCATACGTGTTTAAAACGCACGTACGACATTCGGACAGTTTTTACTAGCCGGCTTTGGTTTAATCCAGATTCTAGAATCGGGTTATTGGATTTATACAGTCTAAAGTTTTTCCATGTTTTCACGGATGGGAGGGGCGTTCTCGTAATTTTCCGGGAAGCTTCTAGAAGCATGGTGACTTGAGGGTTTAGGTGGCATTTTCATCAAATGCAATTGTGACTCATATTGTGTGATTCATCATGTCATTAATGAATCATTAATGCATCATTAATTGCTTAATGACTCATATGGTGAATCACTCATATTGAATTAATGAAGCATGGTGAATAATCATATTTATTCATTTATTTGATAATTCATTATGCTTCATATATTCAAGTGAGAAGCTTTTCATTTCATTATCATCTCCACCTTCTCTCTCCTCAAGCTCACTCTCTCTTCAAACCCTAATCCTACCACTCATGAGTTGAGACCAAGGATTAGAATAGACTAAACACTCCATAACCTAACTCTATATCAGCTTAGTTCCTTTGATTAGCAACTAGAGAAACTAAGTAACCTCAAGTTTAGAGGTAAAGCTTGGATTAGGGTTCTCGGGTGGATCATCTATCACGGAAAGGAGGACGTAGAGAACACAAAGACGAAGGACTCGAATCATTAGGTATAATCTCTTTACATAGTAGCTAAGAACTCTAAGGTTGTTGTTAATTATCGTTTAGAAAAGATCTTCGGATGGTCGATGTTTGCATACAAAACAAGATCGTTTTTCATATTTCCGCCTCCACGCAACTCGTGGTGTGTTGTACATCGACTTACAGCTGGGTGGTCCATTCACTTAATTGAAGGGGGCTACCTCGCTTCTGGTTTTAGGGGGTAACTTGCTGCACTCGTAGGGGTCTAGGTTTTCATTGTACAGGCTAAACACACAACCATGGGAACGTCGGGTTTCACATGCGGCTCAAAGGAAATCCGGGGCTTCCAGATTATTTGTATTATTCTGTGATGCTTATTACTTTTCTATGATGTTGCATTTATCACACCAGGAGCGATTATTATATATTGATATATATACTAGTATATTTTGTATATGTTTTACACCCGCGCTAGTCCAGTCCCCGCTCTGTCGTTAGTTAAGTAACCAAACGGGTGATGACGAGACCCAGTGGCGAATGCAGATGGCATATATGTACATCATATTTTCGTTCTTTTTTGGTGTGATTAATTGATGGGAATGCGTTGATTCAGATCAATGCAAGGAAAACAGACCTATTCGATGTTGTTGGAAATTTTTTCAAAAAGCTGTTATTGTAAGGACGTTCTCTTTTGTTTTGCATAGAGGTATACGGTTATGAATATCCAGCACCTCATTCGACGAGGCAAGGGCCGAGATCCCTTCACCGGGAGTGACCCCTTGGGCAAAAGTTTGCGTCAATGTAATAACATCACTATTGTCGATTACTTTTTGCTTTCCATCGCGGTATTCAGTTGAAATATCCTGCACCTCATTCTACGAGGAATGTGCCGAGATCCCTTCACAGGGAGTGACCTCTTTAGCAAAGGTTTTCGCCACTATATATTTGTAAAAAGCTATCCGGTTCCTTCAATGATATCAAGTTCATTACGTTAAAGGTTTTTTGCCAAAAACCATTCGTAGCTCTCCATCATTTCTGATGGGTAACACTTAGTATTCTTGCTATGTATATTGGCCTTCGTCAAGGCATAGTGTACGGTAGCTATTTGTTACTTTTCTGTTGCATATATAGATGCGTTGGTTTGGGACAGTCATACTACTATTTTGGCCTTCATCAAGGGTATGTACGGGTGAGTTCAAATTAACCTGGACAATGACGTGTAGAACTTGACATGCGACTTATGATATGTTGGCCTTCGTCAAGGTCATAAGAGCATGGGGTAAAAATCACATCGGGAGTTTCTAAAGAAACTGAAACTTTCCAGGCATGCGCATACCTTCTAAAGTGTGATAACGTGAGTGGATTTCATCACGTTATCATGCGATGATAGTTAGATCCCGATTCCCACTGATGAGTTGGTTTACACCTCGGGTGATCCCGACTAATTCTTCTTTCAGGTTTGGAGGAGAATTTGAGGATACAGTGGGAAACGTCCTGATTAGATAAAGTGATTTACCATTCTGATCTAGGTTAGAGTACACGTAGAGTGTTTCTTTTCTCTCTCTCTTTGGCAGCGACCATGTCCCGACCCTAGGCTATGACTCAGTGACCAAGTTAACCGAACATTCTTAAAACACTGGATTTTGGATTGTCTGATTTGCATACATCATTGCCACTCCTTCTTTAACCCTTTGCATTTCTCCAGAACACCCCATATCACTGTGAACATCCACTTCCATTTGATAAATCCATCGTATAGTTACATACGAACTCGAAGGAAGTTATTCCAGATTCGAGGATGGATTCTGGTTCTGGAGAGATTGAATAGGACTATTCAGTTGTCTTTTCCTTTTACCTTCTCTCAAGTTATGAGGGCTCCTCGGATTAGGAGAGGGTACACCTATTACGCTTATTGGATAGTTTTCTTCGAAACCATAGGCAGGTACCGAAAGGTAGGGAATGAAGAAAACCAATTAGCCTAAGTGTGGTGTACAGAAGGTAATAAGTAAAGACAAATAAAGGGTTTAGAAAGAGGGCAAAGTAAATTTCAACTGCTATCATTCATAACCAAACCACGTATTTCATCGCCGCTCCTACTTCACCTTTGTATTTCTCCAGAACACCCTGTATCACTACGAAGATCCACAGTTATTGGATACTCCATCGTATGGTTATATACGAACTCGAAGGAACTCGTTCCAGTTCGAGGATGGATTCTGATTCAGGAGAAATAGAATAACGTTTATTCAGTTGTGTTTTGTGTTTACCTTCTCTCAGGTTGCGAGGGCTCCTAGGATTATGAGAGTACACCTATTACGCTTATTGGATAGTCTTCTTCCAAAGTATAGGCTGGTGCCGAACGGTAGGGAAGTAAGAAAACCAATTAGCCAAAGGGAGGTGTACAGAAGGTAATGAGTAAAGACAAATAAAGGGATTTGGATAGTACGGTTACAATCATGAATCTGGAAAATGGAAGAGTCATTACTAGGAATACCCGGATACCCCTTCGAAATATTTTCATATTTCAGTTTCACTATGCTTTGTTAATTAAAAACTGATTTCCTAAACAGATCCTTACTCCAGGGTATGTATTTACCAGGTTTGATTCTCACATCTATATGGTTTTACGGATGATGAGCGGGAGTAACTTATTGGGAATTAGGTGATCATCCTCATTGTATCGGGATTCGTTGTAATTGGTGATATTTGAGAAAATTGCCTGGGTTCTTTGCCGGACGACAAATTTTTGGTTTTGAATATCCGTTGTTATGCACCAATTTCAAACTGATATATCTGTACGTTTATTTTATAAAGTGAGATATAACTTTTTGAAATAATGTCCATGACATTTACCTATATCAGTTGATGGTTAGGTAAGAAGCATTAAACAGCGGTGTAATTCTTCTTAACCATAGTACAGTTTTCAACCTACAACGCATAGGGTTTGAGTTATCAAACTCAGGGGACTTATACAATCTATTGTATGTTGTCCAGTGTCTATTAGGACAGAGGGGTTGGTCCTCATACTATATTCTGTTTACTTGTGACTTCTCTAGTTTTAGACATGTGTTTCGTAGAAATACAAGGTCCAAATTTTGAGAAGTTATAGGTACAAGAATAAAGTAGACAACCACGTGTCGCAAGTATCTTGATTCTTCAAGGTGATCGAAAATGTAGATACTTGTGTGTGGTATTCAGTTAATAGTAATGGTTTTGAGAACTCGCTTTTCATTCAGGTTACTCATATCTGGATGCATTCCTAAGTTGAGTAATGCTGATCGGCCTCTCTCCATTTAGTTGACATGCACTGAAGACAGCTGTATGATTTGAATCTGGTTCCAATTAAATCAGTGCCTATGTTTCTATATGATATATAGAATGGATCATATCATAATGATGTTAAGGTATCTGGAGTTGTCCGGCTTATGCTTAAAACCAGACTCTGGATAACTCATGGCATGTTTCTGTAATGGCTGTTTGTGGGTTAACCCGGGCTATGATGAGGGTTAACTTTCTACCATCTGGAAGATCAATAGTGATATTGTTCTTGACTCGCCACAGTTTTAATAAAATGGACTTTTTCAGAAAACAGTAGTGGGAGTATGGTAGAACTGGAAGTGATTCCAGAACCGCAAACGATTACTGAAAATTTAATAGAACCTAAAGATTCAATCAGGTTTGACATTCTATTAGCCATTCCGCAGACATGGTAGGTAACCTCAGGTGCCCGAGAGGTACATCGGTATCCTCAAAGTCGGTGACAGGGAGGTTCTTGTTTACCCAGACATAACACTACTGTTGTTCCAGGCTATGAGAGCCGGCAGGACGATGAGTATAGCATCGTTCTAAACTAGCATTAGAAGTGTATGTGTATATGACTCTGCCAAAGTGTTGTTGTAGTTAGTGGGAGCAGCGGAAGCATCGTGGACAAGTAGCTTGTGTCTATTTATAGACTAAAGCAAATATAGCGAAGATAAATCATCTATTTTTGATGTGGCAGTCATAGGTTTTGACTTCATCAGAATAAGGGATGGATCTGTTAAGAAGGTAGTAGGGTGTGATGTCCTGGTATTTGAATGACATACACATAGTAGGAAGTGAAATTCCTATACTACGATCGGTTATACAGTGGTTGTCACACAGTGGTTTCTCCACATAGGATTTGGATATTATATCAGGCATTCTGGTTACTAGATCTATGCATTTAGATCTAGATTTGGGTACTTTCCCAATATGGGTACTTAGACAGTATTCTAAAGGTATTTTAGAATGGACGACTCCTGGCATGGTAGTGCACCTGCAGGTGATGTAGTCACCCTCTGTAAAGGTGTCTTATAGACTAAGGGGGAGAGGGATGTGCATGATTGGGAAATCACTTACTTAGGCAATTGAGCCAATCATGAGATGTCAAGTACCACACCAGATGTTGTTTTTGCACTAGATTTAATAAGTTGAGATATTAATCCAATCCTGGAGAAACGTTCGGACGCAGTTTTAGAACATAAGTGGATGTTCTAGGGATATGATAACGACAGCCTCTTCGGGAGACGGTTATCATTCCAGGCTTCCAAGGTGACCTGGATGACAAAGTGACTGTTAGAGTTATAGTTTTCCCTCTAACGAAGGGCAGTAGTTTGGACAGGTGGTCGAAACGGATACTGAGGGAGGCATGGTGCAGGATACTGATTAAATTCAGTTGACGATACAGTCTAAGAAGTTTGCTGGATTTGGACTTCGTTTGTGAACTTGGTCCCATCAGATATCCAGACATATTCTAAGATAGGTATTACTTAATTCGAGAGATGGTTTTCTTCGTGAACTTGAGATAAGGAGAGACATAGAAAGAAACATCAGAGCGTATCCACTTACTAAGGCTATTTCTCGAACGCAGTAGTTTCACAAACAAGCTTTGTAAGACTGATCAGTAGAGAATTTGGGTGTTCGGTATCACACGGGCTGTGAGTATGCGACATCGTAATAATTGGCCATAAGTGCAAGTGGGAGATTATTGGCTATAGTGCCCTCAAAGTCAATTAATTGATCGCAGGCACGTGATTGTAATGATTGATGGAGGACCTACACCGGTAGGACAGTCTTACTCGAGATGATAGTATGCTATCTGGTTTGTCTTTATCATCGTGTACATGCTTTAAGTGACATTACCGATCACTATTACATGTTGATAGAGCCCTTAGGATTCTTTCTTGACTACCAGCAGTATGATGGCGATCATATACTTGAGAGTTGGTTAGTCTATAAGCACATTCTAAAAGTGTCCATAGTCGTTGGAGTTTCGAGACTGGGCATCGATACTCCGAGAGTAGACTAGTTTACACGGATCGAGACCCCGATGAGGGGCAATGGCCGGTCTCACAAGCCATTGGTGTCAGTTGTTCACCTAAGATAGTATACAGGTTCTCATTGGGTTATGAGTGTAAGTCCATGCTACCTCTCCCGGTACTTTCGGGAATGCGGAATTTGGTAAAAAACGATTTTCTTAATGATGGTAACATGGACCTATAACCCGGATCTTGGTTAAACATCTATCTAACATCCTAACTAAGAGATTCTAGCTACTCGGTTAGGGGGTTATACCTAGCTTGTCTTGAACTCCTTCTCTTCAAGCTCCGATGGTGGTCCGATGGCTCCTTCTCGTCGTCTCCGTACGCCGAAGATAGATCCACTTGAAAGCTCCAACCTTTAGCTCCTTCTTCGTTCTTTGAAGAAACTAGTTCACTTGGTTTGCTAAATCTAGTGAACTAGAATGAGTAGAGAGGAAATAGAATGGGATTTTATCTATGGTTCTTGATTCTCAACTCATGAGACAAGAGAACCATAGATCAAGAGAGGGAGCAAGAGGTTGAGGGTGAGAGCAAGAGGAGAGCTCAAGAACAAGAGAGAGAATGAGCAAGAAAGAATGAGGCTCTCTTTTGTCTTTCACCCTCTCATAATCCAAAGTGATCATAACTCATCATATCAAAAAAGTCTTATGAGATGGTTTGAAGCAACCACAACCATATCATTTCATGCACTCATTTTACACAAATGAGCAAGTAAACAAAAGTCTTTGCCATGAAATGATGGCTATGGTTATCATGATGGTCAACTAGTCAAGCCTAGTCAACCGGTCAACAAGTCAACAAAAGTCAACAAGTCAACAAGTCAACAAAAGTCAACAAGTCAACAACCATATCACCATAATACTTAATTAATATAATAGTTAATCACATATCACATTCTCATTAGGGTTGAGCATAAAGTCAAATAGTCAACGGTCAACTGTCAACAACCCTAATGAGAATCCACTGCCTCTGCCTCCCTGTCAACTGTGCATACACACCCGCATCCGCGTTCCGAGGAACACGAATGCAAACTGGATAAATCCAATCCCATAAGGTACACTAGGATCTGGCTTAAACCAAAGCCCGCTAGTGTAAACTGTCTGGACACTGTACGTGCACAAGTGCACGGATGTGACCGAACCCTGTCGCAAAACCATGCGACCTGTCGCAATACCATGCGACCTCTACTCTTTTGCCTAAAGGCGAAAAGCTTTCTGTGTGGGACTCTAAAGACTCGACACTACGCTGGCAGTGGGTTTAACCACAGACCGCAAGCGGCACTAGCTGTGCGTAACGGTCCCCAGGTAATGCCGACAAGAAGACCGACGAGGCGAAACCCATCTGAACTCCCACTGAGCCTGAGTGTGACATTCTCCGTACAGTCCGGTCTGTTCGTCTGATACATCGTATGGCGGGCCTAGGGGGCGGTAAACGTCAGTCCCCCAATAGCGGTACAAGTCGTGCCGGAGCGAAGCCCAAAACACCCTGAGATAACACTGGAAACCTACCAGTATATCTCGATTGCCCTGGCCAGGGACTACTCGTGTAATGGCTCTCCTAGACACAGCGCGATGTCAACCCCCAATACCGGGAGAGACGAATCCTGTCTAACCGTCACTGCCTCCAAGTGCTTCGGGACTGCACCCAACCACTACCTATTTGCACGACTCCTTTGAGTCGTGGTAGGGTAGTGATCAAAGTACAGTGGGAACACACTCGAGGCGGAGTGACAGTGTCAAGTCAGCGGACTAAGCTGTACTCATGTCACCTGGGAACTGATAACTGACGATAGGTATAATACCAACTAGTCAGTTCCCGACGAGTCCTGTCCAGTGTACCCGTAACCTAACGAGCACCCGCATACTATCTCAAGTACGACGTACTGACGGCTGTGGGACAGACCGTCTCCCACACTGGGATGAGAAGCGCATGCGCTGGTCTACTCCGGAGTATCGATGCCCTGTCTCGATAGTCCTGCGACCAGGGACCTGCATAAGGATGTGCTTATAGATTACCCAGCCCCACTAGTGTGACGGCCATCACATCGCTGGTAATCAAGCAAAGATCCTAAGGGCTCTACTAATGTGTATAGGCGATATACAAAAATAAACACATGTACACATTGAAGTAGAAACAAACCAAGTAGCATACTACTATTTTGAGCAAGATTGTATATACAAGGTGAATATCCCAAGCATCCATTAAGTAATATACAAACCAGTATGATACAGTAATGGCCTCTAGGGCATATACACTAACAATCTCCCACTTGCACTAAGGCCATGTACTGGCGTATCGAAGACCTATCATCTCGATCAGCCGCTCGAACTGAGTCTGGGGCAGGGCCTTGGTGAATGGATTTGCAGTGTTATCTTCTGAAGCGACTCTCCGAACCTCGATCTCCTGGCGATCCACGATCTCCCTGATCAGGTGATACCGCCTCAAGATGTGCCTGGATCTCTGATGGGACCTGGGTTCCTTCGCTAAAGCTATAGCCCCGTTGTTGTCGCAATACAGAGGTATTGGATCAACAATGGACGGAACCACCTGAAGTTCTTTCAAGAACTTCCTCATCCAGACAGCTTCTTTTGCGGCATCAGATGCAGCGATGTATTCCGCTTCCATCGTCGAGTCTGCAACGGTTTCCTGTTTAGAACTCTTCCAACACACCGCCCCTCCATTGAGGGTAAAGACAAAACCCGACATGGACTTGGAATCATCCTTGTCACTCTGGAAGCTGGAGTCAGCAAAGGCCTCGATCTGGTGGTCTTTTCCGCCATACACCAAGAACATCTCCTTAGTCCTTCTCAGGTACTTGAGAATGTTCTTTACCGCTATCCAGTGTTTCTCCCCAGGGTTAGACTGATACCGGCTTACCACACTCAGTGCATAAGCTACATCCGGTCTGGTACACAACGTCGCATACATTATAGAGCCTACCGCAGAAGCGTAGGGTATAATAGACATGCGATCCCTCTCCAAATCAGTCTTGGGAGACATCTCTTTAGAGAGGGTGATCCCGTGACAAGCCGGTAGGTTACCGCGCTTGGAATCTTCCATACTGAATCTCTTCAGTATGGTGTCGATGTACCTGGACTGTGATAGTCCTAATATCCTCTTGGATCTGTCACGGTAGATCCGGATACCCAGAATGTATGAGGCATCACCCAGGTATTTCATGGAGAACCTGTGTGACAAGAACCCCTTGACAGATTGTAGCATAGGAATGTCATTTCCTATTAAGAGAATGTCATCCACGTATAAAACGAGGAATACTACAGTTCTCGCTACAAATCTACTATAGATGCATGGTTCATCTGGATTTTTGATAAAGCCAAATTCTTTGACCGTCTCATCAAAGCAGATGTTCCAACTCCGCGACGCCTGCTTTAGTCCATAGATGGACTTAAGCAACTTGCACACCTTTCCGCTGCTCCCACTCTGAATGAAACCCTCTGGCTGGTCCATATAGACACACTCCTCTAAATTTCCATTTAGAAAAGCTGTCTTTACGTCCATTTGCCAGATCTCATAATCGTGGAAGGCAGCAATGGCAAGAAGGATCCGAATGGATTTCAGCATGGCTACTGGAGAAAAGGTTTCGTCATAGTCCAAGCCAGGTCTTTGACGAAAACCCTTTGCTACCAGCCTAGCTTTATAGGTCTCAACTTGTCCATCTACACCAATCTTCCTTTTGAAGATCCACTTGCATCCTACGGGTTTTACCCCGTCTGGAGCAATGTCCAACGTCCATACCTTGTTGGTGTACATGGACTCCATTTCGGTCCGCATTGCATCCAGCCATTTCACTGAGTCAACGCTCTGAACGGCCTGCTGGAAGCTAGTAGGCTCATCATAATCTATGATGCAATCCTCTTTATCCCCGTCAATGAGAAAACCGTAGTATCTCTCGGGCGGATGAGTCTTCCTACTACTTCTGCGGAGCGGCGCAGGAATGTCCTGTTCTGTTGAACCCTCTGGTTCCACTAAACTTTCAGTAATAGTCCGTGGTTCTGGAATTTCTTCCAGTTCTACTGCGCTCCCACTTATTTCTTTTTCTACGAACTGGTGTTCTAGAAAGTGGGCATGACGAGAAACAAGAACTTTTTGTTCCTCTTCACAGTAGAAGAAATATCCCTTGGAATTCTTTGGATATCCCACAAACTTGCACAGTACTGAGCGTGCCTCGAGCTTGTCCGCATGCTGCTTTTTGACAAAAGCTGGACTTCCCCATATCTTAATGTGATTAAGATGGGGTCTCTTCCCACACCACATCTCAAATGGCGTAGTAGGCACAGTCTTAGTGGGAACTCGGTTCAAAAGGTATGCGGCTGATTCTAGCGCATATCCCCAGAATGATCGCGGCAACTCAGCGTTACTCATCATGGACCGTACCATATCCAATAGGGTGCGGTTCCGTCTCTCCGATACACCGTTATGTTGCGGGGTGTATGGAGGAGTAAGCTGAGAGAGAATTCCGTTCTCTTTTAAATAGTCCAGGAACTCGGCACTTAAGTATTCTCCACCTCGATCCGATCTTAGAATCTTAATACTTTTGCCGGTCTGTTTCTCTACTTCATTCTTATACTCCTGGAATTTTCCAAAGGCCTCGGACTTATGTTTCATCAAGAAGACATAACCGTACCTTGAGAAGTCATCCGTAAAAGTAATGAAGTAAGAATGTCCGCTTCGGGCATGTGTAGACATTGGACCGCACACGTCACTGTGTACGAGTCCCAAGAGCTCGCTCGCTCTTACTCCATGTCCAGTAAACGGAGTCTTTGTCATCTTTCCTTTGAGACAGGATTGACAAGTGGCATACGACTGATATTCGAACGCATTCAAATACCCTTCTGTATGTAACTTCGTCAACCTTCTCTCATTGATGTGACCCAATCTACAATGCCATAAGAAAGTCTGATTTATTTCTGGAGACTTTCTTTTGTGTGTATTCTGGACATTAAAAATCTGTGGTTGGTTTAACACGTATATACCATTACTCAAAGTACCTGACCCAATCAAAACTTGATTAAGGTGAATGTTTACAACATTACTTACAAACGCAAATTCATAACCTTCTTTAGAAACTAAAGATACAGAAATGATATTACAAGTTGCGTTGGGTACAAAAAAGCAATTACGCAAAACCAAAACATGTCCATCTGACATTCCCAGGTGATAGTCCCCCACGGCTTTAGCATCCATGCTAGCTCCGTTCGCAACTCTGAGGGTCATGTCACCTGCCTTCAAAACCCTACGGTTTCTCAACGCCTGCAAAGAATTACAGATATGAGATCCTGATCCGGTATCCAATACCCAGGAAGTAGAGTTTATTGAAAGACAGTTTTCAATAACATACACACCTGAAGCTGAAGCTGCAACCTGCTTCAATTTCTGTGTTCTGGCCTTCCAGGCCCTGCAATCATTCTTCCAGTGTCCTTTCTTATGACAATAGAAGCATTCTTCCTTATCCACAAGCTTCCCCGCTATCTTTGTTGCTTTACCTTTTCCCTTCGTATCCACTTTACTAACACCGCCCCTTGGTTTGGCGGGGGCCTTCTTCTTCTTTCCCTTGGCTTTCGCCTTGGACCTAGAAGAAGATGATCCTCCTACAAACAAAGTGGATGTATCCCTACCTTTCTGTAGGGTGCCCTCTGCGCTCCTCAGCATGTTGAGGAGCTCTGAAAGTTCAACCTCTTTTTCTTGTAAGTTGAAGTTCAGTATAAACTGGGCGTAAGTGGAAGGAAGGGACTGGAGAACTATATCCGTATATAGCTCACTCTCCAATGTGATCCCTAGGTCAGCGAGCTCCTCAATGAAGCCGATCATCTTTAGCACGTGCTCGGCTACTGATGATACGACGGCCATTCTTGTCGAAAATAACTTTTTCGACGCTTCGTATCTTGCGATACGAGATTGCTCTCCATACAGTTCTTTTGTATGAAGCAATATGGATTCCATGTCCATATTCTCGTGCCTCCTCTGATGTTCGTTGTCCATCGAGGCAAGCAGGAGGCATTTGGCCTTCGCGCTATCAATCTCCCAAGTCTTGCGGATTTCCTTATCCGCGACGCTGGAAGTTGGACCAGGGACAGGGGGAGCTTTGGTGGTAAGAAGATACCCCAGCTTGTCGTAAGTGATTGCTATCTTGACATTCCTGAGCCAATCTTTGTAGTTTGGCCCTGTCAGTTTGTTTTTATCTAGGAGTAACTTATGTCCAGTCATGTTGATTGGTCGCTGCAATTAGGAGAGAGAAGAAGAAACACTCAGCATGATGCTCTTGCAAGTTTAGAGTGGTTTTTAGTTTGTCTAAACAGGATGGCTCCCACTGTTTCTCGAATCCCTCCTCAAACCATAAAGGAAGAATTAATCAGGATCAATCCCACCGTACAATACTTGCTTAACCGTTCAGCCAGACCGGTGTCGGTACTTCGAGGGAGGTTTTCCAACGCTTTCGTGAAGTTCCTTAATTAAAGAACCTCTTTTCCCTGGGGGCGTAGCCCCGCTAACAACTTTCTAGGCACCTACTAGGTTTATAGCATTGATCGTTAAGTGAGAAATTTCCCGAGGAGTAGCATATACTCACAGTAGGATCGGGATCCAAATATCATTGCGTGACGAAACTGAAGGAATCCTACCAGAATCATCACACTCCAAATGGTATGCAAATCTAGCAAGTTTCAGTACTTATGAAACTCCCGACGTGGATTTTTGCCCCATGCTCTTATGACCTTGACTTTGGCCAAAATATCATAAGTCACATGTCAAGTTCTACCCGTCATTATCCAGGTTAATTTGGATCCATCCGTACCTACCCTTGACTTTGGCCAAAATGGCAGTACGACTGTCCCAAACCAACGCATCTATCTATGCTACACATGAACACCCAATAGCTACCAATCACTGTGCCTTGACTTTGGCCAACATACACAGCTTGAATACTATTGACTATTCATGTGAAACGACGGAGGGCTACGGATGGTTTTGGCAAAACCGTGAACGTAGTGAACTTGATATGGTCGATGGAACGAGATAGCTTTTAAAAGGAGTGTCTCAAGCTCCGCATTTAAAAGTTGTTTTTGAAAAGAACCGAGTGGTTTTTCGAAAGTGTTCCAACGACTTTAACTTGGTTTATTATCTTGCATTAGTTCTTTTAATGCGTGATATTCTTGCATTAGTTCTTTTAATGCGTCCCATCATTTAATCCTACCATTGCAAAAAACAACCAAAATATGACGTACGCTTATACCATTCGCATTCGCCACGGGGCCCCGTCATTACCCGTTAGGTTACTTAACTAACGACAGAGCGGGGACTGGGCTACCGCGTCTGTAAAACATAAGCAACGCCTAAATAATATCATATATAGATATACTGCAATGATAAACATTTCAGATCACAGATAAATACATTGGATATACTAGGAATCTGTAATTTGTACGAGCCTGTAACAAAAACAGATTACACGGTCGCGGTGAATAGCCAATACCCCACCCAAGACCCCTACGGGTGCGGCAAACTACCCGCCAAGTACTCGAAGCGTAGCAACCTCCCTCATCTCCATGAGTAGGCCACTCGACACTTCGGCATACCCGGTAGTTTGTGCACCCCTCCATGGGTCTATCCTAGGAGCAAAAATAGTAAAAAGAAATTATACAATGACGGCTACAACCCCGACCCGGTTGTGCGGCCTTACAAATAATTATTACATCAATTTACAAATTTACATGAATTGCAAGAAAAGAAAACTCTCGTCTCACAACCCCCGGCTATTCACCCGCGACAATCCAACATATTTATATACACATTCCAGCACATTACAGATCACAGATTTGTATAACCCCCACTAATCGACATATAGCGATTAGTAGACGTTCAATACAAATATCACATTACAGAAAACCCGTTAGCTTAAGTCTTTTAGAAGTTCGATCAAAAATACGGATTTTCGGGACCCCAAGATGAAATTTTCGTTCTGGAAAATCTGGGTTGAAAATATATATGCTAAAAATCCCAAAATACCCCCATGAAAACACTGCACCAAAAATTTTCCTCGGCCGAGTCGACTCGGCCGTGGATCCGCGGCGGGAGCGTGCTCCCGCCGCGCTTCCGCGGCCCTTTGACTCGAACGTTGGACAATTTTTGGTGGTTATTCATAAAAAAGCCTGAGCCGATTTTAGGTGTTAAAATAATCAACTTTTGAACAGTGGAAAAATCGACAGAAACTGCAAAAATTTTGGGGTTTGTTTCGGGACTTTTTCGTTGATCGATCTTCTAGTTACTTGCTAACATGCTAGATAGAGTTTAACCTGGCTCTGATACCACTGTAAGTCCATGCTACCTCTCCCGGTACTTTCGGGAATGCGGAATTTGGTAAAAAACGATTTTCTTAAAGATGGTAACATGGACCTATAACCCGGATCTTGGTTAAACATCTATCTAACATCCTAACTAAGAGATTCTAGCTACTCGGTTAGGGGGTTATACCAAGCTTGTCTTGAACTCCTTCTCTTCAAGCTCCGATGGTGGTCCGATGGCTCCTTCTCGTCGTCTCCGTACGCCGAAGATAGATCCACTTGAAAGCTCCAACCTTTAGCTCCTTCTTCGTTCTTTGAAGAAACTAGTTCACTTGGTTTGCTAAATCTAGTGAACTAGAATGAATAGAGAGGAAATAGAATGGGATTTTATCTATGGTTCTTGATTCTCAACTCATGAGACAAGAGAACCATAGATCAAGAGAGGGAGCAAGAGGTTGAGGGTGAGAGCAAGAGGAGAGCTCAAGAACAAGAGAGAGAATGAGCAAGAAAGAATGAGGCTCTCTTTTGTCTTTCACCCTCTCATAATCCAAAGTGATCATAACTCATCATATCAAAAAAGTCTTATGTGATTGTTTGAAGCAACCACAACCATATCATTTCATGCACTCATTTTACACAAATGAGCAAGTAAACAAAAGTCTTTGCCATGAAATGATGGCTATGGTTATCATGATGGTCAACTAGTCAAGCCTAGTCAACCGGTCAACAAGTCAACAAAAGTCAACAAGTCAACAAAGTCAACAAGTCAACAAAAGTCAACAAGTCAACAACCATATCACCATAATACTTAATTAATATAATAGTTAATCACATATCACATTCTCATTAAGGTTGAGCATAAAGTCAAATAGTCAACGGTCAACTGTCAACAACCCTAATGAGAATCCACTGCCTCTGCCTCCCTGTCAACTGTGCATACACACCCGCATCCGCGTTCCGAGGAACACGAATGCAAACTGGATAAATCCAATCCCATAAGGTACACTAGGATCTGGCTTAAACCAAAGCCCGCTAGTGTAAACTGTCTGGACACTGTACGTGCACAAGTGCACGGATGTGACCGAACCCTGTCGCAAAACCATGCGACCTGTCGCAATACCATGCGACCTCTACTCTTTTGCCTAAAGGCGAAAAGCTTTCTGTGTGGGACTCTAAAGACTCGACACTACGCTGGCAGTGGGTTTAACCACAGACCGCAAGCGGCACTAGCTGTGCGTAACGGTCCCCAGGTAATGCCGACAAGAAGACCGACGAGGCGAAACCCATCTGAACTCCTACTGAGCCTGAGTGTGACATTCTCCGTACAGTCCGGTCTGTTCGTCTGATACATCGCATGGCGGGCCTAGGGGGCGGTAAACGTCAGTCCCCCAATAGCGGTACAAGTCATGCCGGAGCGAAGCCCAAAACACCCTGAGATAACACTGGAAACCTACCAGTATATCTCGATTGCCCTGGCCAGGGACTACTCGTGTAATGGCTCTCCTAGACACAGCGCGATGTCAACCCCCAATACCGGGAGAGACGAATCCTGTCTAACCGTCACTGCCTCCAAGTGCTTCGGGACTGCACCCAACCACTACCTGTTTGCACGACTCCTTTGAGTCGTGGTAGGGTAGTGATCAAAGTACAGTGGGAACACACTCGAGGCGGAGTGACAGTGTCAAGTCAGCGGACTAAGCTGTACTCATGTCACCTGGGAACTGATAACTGACGATAGGTATAATACCAACTAGTCAGTACCCGACGAGTCCTGTCCAGTGTACCCGTAACCTAACGAGCACCCGCATACTATCTCAAGTACGACGTACTGACGGCTGTGGGACAGACCGTCTCCCACACTGGGATGAGAAGCGCATGCGCTGGTCTACTCCGGAGTATCGATGCCCTGTCTCGATAGTCCTGCGACCAGGGACCTGCATAAGGATGTGCTTATAGATTACCCAGCCCCACTAGTGTGACGGCCATCACATCGCTGGTAATCAAGCAAAGATCCTAAGGGCTCTACTAATGTGTATAGGCGATATACAAAAATAAACACATGTACACATTGAAGTAGAAACAAACCAAGTAGCATACTACTATTTTGAGCAAGATTGTATATACAAGGTGAATATCCCAAGCATCCATTAAGTAATATACAAACCAGTATGATACAGTAATGGCCTCTAGGGCATATACACTAACAATGAGTACATCGGACAGAATTGCCAAGAACATGCTAGTTGGTATTATACCTATCGTCAGATAACAGTTCCCTGGTGACATTTGTACAGGTTAGTCTATCGACCTGAGATCGTCATTTGTCTCGTGTGAGTTCCCACTGTGCTTTGATTACTACCCTACCACGGCTCAAAGGAGTCGTGCAAACTGGTTTTAGTTGGGTACAGTCCCGAGCCACATGGAGGCAGTGAGCAGATCGGCATAGGATTCGTCTCTCCCGTTATTGGGGGTGAGATCGCGCTGTGTTTAGGAGAGCAATTACACAAAGTCCCTGGCCAGGTCAAGCGAGATTTACTGGTAGGTATTCCAATAGTTTCTCAGGCTGTTATGGGCTACACTCAGACACGACTTATGTCGCTATTGGAGGTCTGACGTTTACCACCCCCTAGGCCCGATATGCGATACTCATAGACGAATGGACCAGACTGTACGGATATTGTCACTGACAGGCCCAGTAGGGTTTCAGGATGAGTTCGCTCATCGGCCTCCCTTTTGCTCAATAAATGGATAGTCGTTACGTACAGCTAGTGCACTGACATGCTTGTGGTTAAACCCACTGCCAGCGTATTGACGAGTCTTTAGAAACCCCCACAGAAAGTTTTCCAAGTTCGGGCGAAACGTTGTAGAGGCCGTATGGTTTTATAGTAGGGTTCGATCATAAACGTGCACTTGTGCACGGATCATGATCGGACAGATCATACTAGTGGGCTTTGATTTAAGCCGGATACTAGTAATAGATTGTTGGATTATTTTCATCTCGTAGTATTCGTATTCTGTCGAAATACGGATGCGGGTATGTATATATAGATTGTTAGTGTATATGCCCTAGAGGCCATTACTGTATCATACTAGTTTGTATATTACTTAATGGATGCTTGGGATATTCACCTTGTATATACAATCTTGCTCAAAATAGTAGTATGCTACTTGGTTTGTTTCTACTTCAATGTGTACATGTGTTTATTTTTGTATATCACTTATGCACATTAGTGGAGCCCTTAGGATCTTTGCTTGATTACCAGCGTTGTGATTGCTGTCACACTAGTGGGGCTGGGTAATCTTTAAGCACATCCTTATGCAGGTCCCTAGTCGCAGGACTATCGAGACAGGGCATCGATACTCCGGAGTAGACTAGCGCATGCGCTTCTCATCCCAGTGTGGGAGACGGTCTGTCCCACAGCCGTCAGTACGTCGTACTTGAGATAGTATGTGGGTGCTCGTTGGGTTACGAGTACACTGGACAGGACTCGTCGGGAACTGACTAGTTGGTATTATGCCTATCGTCGGTTATCAGTTCCCAGGTGATATGAGTACAGCTTAGTCCGCTGACTTGACACTGTCACTTCGCCTCGAGTGTGTTCCCACTGTACTTTGATCACTACCCTACCACGGCTCAAAGGAGTCGTGCAAACAGGTAGTGGTTGGGTGCAGTCCCGAAGCACTTGGAGGCAGTGACGGTTAGACAGGATTCGTCTCTCCCGGTATTGGGGGTTGACATCGCGCTGTGTCTAGGAGAGCCATTACACGAGTAGTCCCTGGCCAGGGCAATCGAGATATACTGGTAGGTTTCCAGTGTTATCTCAGGGTGTTTTGGGCTTCGCTCCGGCATGACTTGTACCGCTATTGGGGGACTGACGTTTACCGCCCCCTAGGCCCGCCATGCGATGTATCAGACGAACAGACCGGACTGTACGGAGAATGTCACACTCAGGCTCAGTAGGAGTTCAGATGGGTTTCGCCTCGTCGGTCTTCTTGTCGGCACTACCTGGGGACCTTTACGCACAGCTAGTGCCGCTTGCGGTCTGTGGTTAAACCCACTGCCAGCGTAGTGTCGAGTCTTTAGAGTCCCACACAGAAAGCTTTTCGCCTTTAGGCAAAAGAGTAGAGGTCGCATGGTTTTGCGACAGGTCGCATGGTTTTGCGACAGGGTTCGGTCACATCCGTGCACTTGTGCACGTACAGTGTCCGGACAGTTTGCACTAGCGGGCTTTGGTTTAAGCCAGATCCTAGTGTACGTATTGGGATTGGATTTATCCAGTTTGCATTCGTGTTCCTCGGAACACGGATGCGGGTGTGTATGCACAGTTGACGGGGAGACAGAGGCAGCGGATTCTCATTAGGGTTGTTGACAGTTGACCGTTGACTATTGACTTTTTGCTCAATCCTAATGAGAATATGATATGTGATTAACTATTATACTAATTAAGTATTATGGTGACATGGTTGTTGACTTTTGTTGACTTTGTTGACTTGTTGACTTTTGTTGACTTGTTGACTTTGTTGACCGGTCGACTAGGCTTGACTAGTTGACCATCATGATAACCATAGCCATCATTTCATGGCAAAGACTTTTGCTTGCTTGCTCATTTGGGCAAAATGAGTGCATGAAATGATATGGTTATGGTTGCTTCAACCATCACATAACACTTGATTTGGTATAATGAGTTATGATGGTTTTGGATTATGAGAGGGTGAAAGACAAAAGACTTGCTCATTCTTTCTTGCTCATTCTCTCTCTTGTTCTTGAGCTCTCTTGTTTTTGCTATTACCCTCTTCCTCTTGCTCCCTCTCTTGATTCTATGGTTCACTTGTCTCATGAGTTGAGAACCAAGAACCATAGATAAAATCCCATACAAACTCTTCTCTACTCACTCTAGTTCACAAGGTTTAGCAAACCGAGTGAACTAGTTTCTTCAAAGTTCGAAGAAGGAGCCAATGGTTGGAGCTTTCAGGTGGATCTATCTTCGGCGTACGGAGACGACGGGAAAAAGCCAATCCGGACCACCATCGGAGCTTGAAGACGAAGGAGTTCAAGACAAGCAAGGTATAACCCCCTAACCGAGTAGTTAGCAACTCGTAGTTAGGTTGTTAGTTAGATGTTTAACAAAGATCCGGGTTATAGGTCCATGTTACCACCTCTATAAAAATCGTTTTTTATCAAATTCCGCATGCCCGAAAGTACCGGAAGAGGTAGCATGGACTTACAGTGGTATCAGAGCCTAGTTAAACTCTATCTAACATGTTAGCAAGTAACTAGAAGATCGATCAAAGAAAAAGTCCCGAAAACGAACCCCAAAATTCCAAGTTTCTGTCGATTTTTATACTGTTCAAAAGTTGATTATTTTCATCTCTAAAATCGGCTCAGGCTTTTCTGTGAATAACCACCAAAAATGGTCCAACGATCGAGTCAAAGCGCCGCGGAAACGCGGCGGGAGCACGCTCCCGCCGCGGATCCGCGGCCGAGTTGACTCGGCCGAGGTCCATTTTTGGTGCAGTGTTATTCTGGGGGTATTTTGGGATTTTTGGAATATATATTTTCTGCCCAGATTTTCCAGAACGAAAATTTTATTTTTGGGGTCCCGATATCCGTATTTTTGATCGAACTTCTAAAAGACTTAAGCTAACGGGTTTTTCTGTGATGTGATATTTGTATTGAATGTCTACTAATCACTATATGTCGATTAGTAGGGGTTATACAAATCTGTGATCTGTAATGTTGCTGGAATGTGGATATGAATATGTTGGATTGTCGCGGGTGAATAGCCGGGGGTTGTGAGACGAGAGTTTTCTTTTCTTTCAATTCATCTAAATTTGTAAATTGATGTAATAATTATTTGTATGGCCGCACAACCGGGTCGGGGTTGTAGCCGTCATTGTATAATTTCTTTTTACTGTTTTTGCTCCTAGGATAGACCCATGGAGGGGGTGCACAAACTACCGGGTATGCCGAAGTGTCGAGTGGCCTACTCATGGAGATGAGGGAGGTTACTACGCTTCGGGTACTTGGCGGGTAGTTTGCCGCACCCGTAGGGGTCTTGGGTGGGGTATTTGGCTATTCACCGCGACCGTGTAATCTGTTTTTCGTTACAGGCTCGTGCGAATTACAGATTCCTAGTATATCCAATGTATTCATCTGTGATCTGAAATGTTTATCATTGCAGTATATCTATATATGATATTATTTAGGCGTTGCTTATGTTTTTCAGCCGCGCGAGCCCAGCCCCCGCTCTGTCGTTAGTTAAGTAACCTAACGGGTAATGACGGGGCCCCGTGGCGAATGCGAATGGCATAAGCGTACGTCATATTTTGGTTGTTTTCTGCAATGGTAGGATTAAATGATGGGACGCATTAAAAGAACTAATGCAAGAATATCACGCATTAAAAGAACTAATGCAAGATAATAAACCAAGTTAAAGTCGTTGGAACACTTTCGAAAAACCACTCGGTTCTTTTCAAAACCAACTTTTAAATGCGGAGCTTGAGCCACTCCTTTTAAAAGCTATCTCGTTCCATCGACTATATCAAGTTCACTACGTTCACGGTTTAGCCAAAACCATTCGTAGCCCTCCATCATTTCAGTTAAATATTCGGTAGTATTCAAGCTATGTATTTTGACCTCACGCCAAGGCATAGTGATTGGTAGCTGCCGGATATTTAACTGTTGCATAGATAGAATGCGTTGGTTTGGGACAGCCGTACTACCATTTTGGCCTACGTCAAGGGTAGGTACGGGTGGATTCAAATTAACCTGGATAATGATGGGAAGAACTTGACATGTGACTTATGACATTTTGACCTCACGCCAAGGTCATAAGAGCATGGGGCAAAAATCCACATCGGGAGTTTCATAAGTACTAAAACTTGCTAGATTTGCATACCATTTGGAGTGTGATGATTCTGGTAGGATTCCTTCAGTTTCGTCACGCGATGATATTTGGATCCCGATCCTACTGTGAGTATATGCTACTCCTCGGGAAATTTCTCACTAATCGATCAATGCTATAAACCTAGTAGGTGTCTAGAAAGGTGTTAGCGGGGCTACGCCCCCAGGGAAAAGAGGTTCTTAAATTAAGGAACTTCGTGAAAGCGTTGGAAAACCTCCCTCGAAGTACCGACACTGGCCTGGCTGAACGTTTAAGCAAGTATTGAACGGTGGGATTGATCCCGACTAATTCTTCCTTTATGGTTTGAGGAGGGATTCGAGAAACAGTGGGAGCCATCCTGTTTAGACAAACTAAAAACCACTCTAAACTTGTAAGAGCATCATGCTGAGTGTTTCTTCTTCTCTCTCCTAATTGCAGCGACCAATCGACATGACTGGACTTAAGTTACTTCTAGATAAAAACAAACTGACAGGGCCAAACTACAAAGATTGGCTCAGGAATGTCAAGATAGCAATCACTTACGACAAGCTGGGGTATCTTCTTACCACCAAAGCTCCCCCTGTCCCTGGTCCCACTTCCAGCGTCGCGGATAAGGAAATCCGCAAGACTTGGGAGATTGATAGCGCGAAGGCCAAGTGCCTCGTACTTGCCTCGATGGACAACGAACATCAGAGGAGGCACGAGAATATGGACCTTGAATCCATATTTCTCCATACAAAAGAACTGTATGGAGAGCAATCTCGTATCGCAAGATACGAAGCGTCGAAAAAGTTATTTTCGGCAAGGATGGCCGTCGGATCATCAATAGCAGAGCATGTGCTTAAGATGATCGGCTACATTGAGGAGCTCGCGGACCTGGGAACCACATTGGAGAGTGAGCTCTATACGGACTTAGTTCTCCAGTCCCTTCCTTCCACTTACGCCCAGTTTATACTGAACTTCAACATACAAGAAAAAGAGGTTTAACTTTCAGAGCTCCTCAACATGCTGAGGAGCGCAGAGGGCACCCTACAGAAAAGTAGGGAAACATCCACTTTGTTTGTAGGAGGATCATCTTCTTCTAGGTCCAAGGCGAAAGCCAAGGGAAAGAAGAAGAAAGCCCCCGCCAAACCAAGGGGCGGTGTTAGTAAAGTGGATACGAAGGGAAAAGCTAAAGCAACAAAGATAGCGGGGAAGCTTGTGGATAAAGAAGAATGCTTCTATTATCATAAGAAAGGACACTGGAAGAATGATTGCAGGGCCTGGAAGGCCAGAACACAGGAATTGAAGCAGGTTGCAGCTTCAGCTTTAGGTGTGTATGTTATTGAAAACTGTCTTTCAATAAACTCTACTTCTTGGGTATTGGATACCGGATCAGGATCTCATATCTGTAATTCTTTGCAGGCGTTGAGAAACCATAGGGTTTTGAAGGCAGGTGACATGACCCTCAGAGTTGCGAACGGAGCTAGCATGGATGCTAAAGCCGTGGGGGACTATCACCTGGGAATGTCAGATGGACATGTTTTGGTTTTGCGTAATTGCTTTTTTGTACCCAACGCAACTTGTAATATCATTTCTGTATCTTTAGTTTCTAAAGAAGGTTATGAATTTGCGTTTGTAAGTAATATTGTAAACATTCACCTTAATCAAGTTTTGATTGGGTCAGGTAAATTGAGTAATGGTATATACGTATTAAACCAACCACAGATTTTCAGCGTCCAGAATACACACAAGAGAAAGTCTCCGGAAATTAATCAGGCTTTCTTATGGCATTGTAGACTGGGTCACATCAATGAGAGAAGGTTGACTAAGTTACATACAGAAGGATATTTGAATCCGTTCGAATATCAATCATATGCCACTTGTCAATCCTGTCTCAAAGGAAAGATGACAAAGACTCCGTTTACTGGACACGGAGTAAGAGCGAGCGAGCTCTTGGGACTCGTACACAGCGACGTGTGCGGTCCAATGTCTACACATGCGAGAAGCGGTTATTCTTACTTCATCACTTTTACGGATGACTTTTCAAGGTACGGTTATGTCTTCTTAATGAAACATAAGTCCGAAGCCTTTGGAAAGTTCCAGGAATATAAAAGTGAAGTAGAAAAACAGACCGGCAAAAGCATCAAGATTCTAAGATCGGATCGAGGTGGAGAATACTTAAGTGCCAAGTTCCTGGACTATTTAAAAGAGAACGGAATTCTCTCTCAGCTTACTCCTCCATACACTCCGCAACATAACGGTGTATCGGAGAGACGGAACCGAACCCTATTGGATATGGTACGGTCCATGATGAGTAACGCTGAGTTACCGCGATCATTCTGGGGGTATGCGCTAGAATCAGCTGCGTACCTTTTGAACCGAGTTCCTACTAAGACTGTGCCTACCACACCTTATGAGTTATGGAGTGGGAAGAAACCCTATCTTCAATATCTGAAGATCTGGGGATGTCCAGCTTTTGTCAAAAAGCAGCATGCGGACAAACTCGAGGCACGCTCAGTACTGTGCAAGTTTGTGGGATACCCAAAGAACACCAGGGGGTATCTTTTCTACCACGCAGAGGAACAAAAAGTCCTTGTTTCTCGTAATGCCCACTTTCTAGAACACCAGTTCTTAGAAAAGGAAATTAGTGGGAGCGCAGTAGAGCTGGAAGAAATTCCAGAACCACAGACTATTACTGAAAGCTTAGTGGAACCAGAGGGTTCAACAGGACAGGACATTCCTGCGCCGCTCCGCAGGAGTAGTAGGAAGTCTCATCCGCCCTAGAGATACTGCGGTTTTCTCATAGACGGGGATAGAGAGGATTGCATCATAGATTATGATGAGCCTACTAGCTTCCAGCAGGCCGTTCAGAGCGTTGACTCAGTGAAATGGCTGGATGCAATGCGGACCGAAATGGAGTCCATGTATACCAACAAAGTATGGACGTTGGACATTGCTCCAGACAGGGTAAAACCCGTAGGATGCAAGTGGATCTTCAAAAGGAAGATTGGTGTAGATGGACAGGTTGAAACCTATAACGCTAGACTTGTAGCAAAGGGTTTCCGTCAAAGACCTGGCTTGGACTATGACGAAACCTTTTCTCCAGTGGCTATGCTGAAATCCATTCGGATCCTTCTTGCCATTGCTGCCTTCCACGATTATGAGATTTGGCAGATGGACGTAAAGACAGCTTTTCTAAATGGAAATTTAGAGGAGTGTGTCTATATGGATCAGCCAGAGGGTTTCATTCAGAGTGGGAGCAGCGGAAAGGTGTGCAAGTTGCTTAAGTCCATCTATGGACTAAAGCAGGCATCGCGGAGTTGGAACATCTGTTTTGATGAGACGGTCAAGGAATTTGGCTTTATCAAAAATCCAGATGAACCATGCATCTATAGTAGATTTGTAGCGAGAACGGTAGTATTCCTCGTTTTATACGTGGATGACATTCTCTTAATAGGAAATGAAATTCCTATGCTACAATCTGTCAAGGGGTTCTGTCGCACAAGTTCTCCATGAAAGACCTGGGTGATGCCTCATACATCCTGGGGATCCGGATCCATCGTGATAGATCCAAGAAGATATTAGGACTTTCACAGTCCTGGTACATCGACACTATACTGAAGAGATTCAGTATGGAAGATTCCAAGCGCGGTAACCTGCCGGCTTGTCACGGGATCACCCTCTCTAAAGAGATGTCTCCCAAGACTGATTTAGAGAGGGATCGCATGTCTATTATACCCTACGCTTCTGCGGTAGGCTCTATAATGTATGCGATGTTGTGTACCAGACCGGATGTAGCTTATGCACTGAGTGTGGTAAGCCGGTATCAGTCAAACCCTGGGGAGAAACACTGGATAGCAGTAAAGAACATTCTCAAGTACCTGAGAAGGACTAAGGAGATGTTCTTGGTGTATGGCGGAAAAGACCTCCAGATCGAGGCCTTTGCTGACTCCAGCTTCCAGAGTGACAAGGATGATTCCAAGTCCATGTCGGGGTTTGTCTTTACCCTCAATGGAGGGGCGGTGTGTTGGAAGAGTTCCAAACAGGAAACCGTTGCAGACTCGACAATGGAAGTGGAATACATCGCTGCATCTGATGCCGCAAAAGAAGCTGTCTGGATGAGGAAGTTCTTGAAAGAACTTCAGGTGGTTCCGTCCATTGTTGATCCAATACCTCTGTATTGCGACAACAACGGGGCTATAGCTTTAGCGAAGGAACCCAGGTCCCATCAGAAATCCAGACACATCTTAAGGCGGTATCACCTGATCAGGCAGATCGTGGATCGCCAGGAGATCGAGGTTCGGAGAGTCGCTTCAGAAGATAACACTGCAGATCCATTCACCAAGGCCTTGCCCCAGACTCAGTTCGAGCGGCTGATCGAGATGATAGGTCTTCGATACGCCAGTACATGGCCTTAGTGCAAGTGGGAGATTGTTAGTGTATATGCCCTAGAGGCCATTACTGTATCATACTAGTTTGTATATTACTTAATGGATGCTTGGGATATTCACCTTGTATATACAATCTTGCTCAAAATAGTAGTATGCTACTTGGTTTGTTTCTACTTCAATGTGCACATGTGTTTATTTTTGTATATCACTTATGCACATTAGTGGAGCCCTTAGGATCTTTGCTTGATAACCAGCGTTGTGATGGCTGTCACTGTTAGTGTATATGCCCTAGAGGCCATTACTGTATCATACTAGTTTGTATATTACTTAATGGAAGCTTGGGATATTCACCTTGTATAAACAATCTTGCTCAATATAGTAGTATGCTACTTGGTTTGTTTCTACTTCAATGTGTACTTGTGTTTATTTCAGTATATCACTTATACGCATTAGTGGAGCCCTTAGGATCTTTGCTTGATTACCAGCGTTGTGATGGCAGTCACACTCGTGGGGGCTGGGTAATCTATAAGCACATCCTTATACAGGTCCCTAGTCGCAGGACTATCGAGACAGGGCATCGATACTCCGGAGTAGACTAGCGTATGCGCTTCTCATCCCAGTATGGGAGATGGTCTGTCCCACAGCCATCAGTACGTCGTACTGGAGATAGTATACGGGTGCTCGTTAGGTTACGGGTACACTGGACAGGACTCGTAGGGAACTGAAAGGTTGGTATTATACCTATCGTCAGTTATCAGTTCCCAGGTGACATGAGTAAAGCTTAGTCCGCTGACTTGATACTGGCACTTCGCCTCGAGTGTGTTCCCACTACACTTTGATCACTACCCTACCACGGCTCAAAGGAGTCGTGCAAACAGGTAGTGGTTGGGTGCAGTCCCGAAGCACTTGGAGGCAGTGACGGTTAGACAGGATTCGTCTCTCCCGGTATTGGGGGTTGACATCGCGCTGTGTCTAGGAGAGCCATTACACGAGTAGTCCCTGGCCAGGGCAAGCGAGATATACTGGTAGGTTCCAGTGTTATCTCAGGGTGTTTTGGGCTTCACTCCGACACGACTTGTACCGCTATTGGGGGACTGACGTTTACCGCCCCCTAGGCCCGCCATGCGATGTATCAGACGAACAGACCGGACTGTGCGGAGAATGTCACATTCAGACTCAGTAGGAGTTCAGATGGGGTTTCACCTCGTCAGCCTTCTTGTCGACATCTACCTGGGGACCGTTACGCACAGCTAGTGCCGCTTGCGGTCTGTGGTTAAACCCACTGCCAGCGTAGTGTCGAGTCTTTAGAGTCCCACACAGAGGGTATTCGCCTCTGGGCAAAACAGAGTAGAGGTCGCATGGTTTTGCGACAGGGTTCGTTCTCATCCGCGCACTTGTGCACGTTTGGAGTCCGGACGGATTATACTGGCAGGCTCTGGTTTGAGCCAGATACTGGTATATATATTTGGGGTTGCTTTTATATCTTGGTATTCTTGTTCTTCGGAACGAGAATGCAGGTGTGTATGCACAGTTGCTTGAGGCGGAGGATGAGGTATTTCATTAGGGTTTCGGAACGGGTGCGTATGCACAGTTGACAGTTATCATTTTCCAAACCCTAATGGATTTATGAATTATCTATTAATAATAGTAATTAAATGAGAATTATATTATGGTTGATTTTGTTGACTTGTTGACCATGGTTGACTTGTTGACCATGGTTGAAAGTTGACCACCATCATGCTTTACAAAGTCCTCCTTGATTCATGCTTACATGAAGCATGGTAGTGGTCATTCCAAATTGCCATCAACTATTCTCATTTTGAATTATTATTATTTAGATAATTGTTTTTCTTTTGGCATTATGGTTGCAAGAAAGAAAAACATAGCTCATTCTATCATAACCTCTCTCTCTCCTCATTTCATCTTCTTCTTCCTCTAGCAAAGAGAAACCTTCTCATGTGTTGAGAATCCTTCTCTTTAAAAAGAAAAGCAAACCCTAGTCTCTCTCTACTCATTCTAGGTTCATGGTTTAGCAAGCCGGAAGCCCTAGTTCACTCAAAGATCGAGGAAGAGCCCAAAGGTCGAACCTTCGAGGTGGATCCATCTTCGACGGAAGAAGGAGACGAAAAGAGAACCATCAACCTCTACAAGTCTTGAAGAAGAAGGAGTTCAAGTTTAGGTATAACCTTCATCCGAGTAGCTAACTCCCTTTAGCGTATTTGCTAGTTTAGTTTAGACACGATCCCGACCTTGTTTAGTCCATGTTTCCTCTTGCGATAAAATTTGTTTTTTATACCGTTTCCGCCTCCCCGTAAGCACCGGGGGTCGCAATATGGACTTACAGTGGTATCAGAGCCTAACTAAACTTAAACTAGCTTGGTAGTGAAGTGTAACGAAGTTCGGAACCGAAAAAAATCACAAAACCGGAAAATTACAAAACCTGAGTTTCTGTTGAAAATTTTTTGGCTCAAAATGAAAAACTTTATAGTTGTAAATTCGACTCAGGGTTTTGTGTGAACACCCAAGAAAAACGATACAGTGATTCGACCAACCCGCTGCCCATCCGCCGCAGAATCTAGGTAGTTGCCGCGGAACCGCCGCGTCTTGTCGTGTTCTCTGCATCGTTTTTGGTGCAGTGTGTGTCTGTGTTGGTTTTGGGATTTTTGAAATATATTATATGTGCCCAGATTTTACAGAAAAGAAATTTCTTTTTGGGGTCCTATAATTCCGTATTTTTTTCCGAACTTCACTACACTTTGACTATGATGGTTATATCTGTGATGTTTGCATGTATTGAACGTCGGCTAATCGCTATAAGTCGATTAGTCGGGGTTATACATGATCTGTAATGTGCTGGAATGTGTATATGAATGTGTTGGACTGTCGCGGGTGAATAGCCGGGGTGGATGTGAGATGAGCTTTTGTTTTTCTTTCATTCATTGTAAATGTAAATTGATGTAATAATTATTATTTGTTTGGACGCACAACCGGGTCGGGGTTGTAGCCGTCATTGTATAATTCTTTTTACTGTTTTTGCTCCTAGGATAGACCCATGGAGGGGTGCACAAACTACCGAGGACTTGGCGGGTAGTTTGCCGCACCCGTAGGGGTCTTGGGTGTGGTATTTGGCTATTCACCGCGACCGTGTTATCCGCTTTTCGTTCCAGGCTCGAAAGGATTGCGGATTGCTAGTATATCCAATGTATTCATCTGTGATCTGTAATGTCTATCATTGCTTTCTATTTAGGCGTTGCTTATGTTTTACAGCCGCGCTAGCCTAGCCCCCGCTCTGTCGTTAGTTAAGTAACCTAACGGGTAATGACGGGGCCCCGTGGCAAATGCGAATGGCATAAGCGTACGTCATATTTTGGTTGTTTTCTGCAATGGTAGGATTAAATGATGGGACGCATTAAAAGTACTAATGCAAGAATATCACGTATTAAAAGAACTAATGCAAGATAATAAACCAAGTTTAAGTCGATGGAACACTTTCGAAAAACCACTCGGTTCTTTTCAAAACTAACTTTTAAATGCGGAGCTTGAGCCACTCCTTCTAAAAGCTATCTCGTTCTATCGATTATATCAAGTTCACTACGTTCACGGTTTCGCCAAAACCATCCGTAGCCCTCCGTCGTTTCATATGAATATTCAACAGTATTCAAGCTGTGTTTGTTGGCCTTAGTCAAGGCACAGTGATTGGTAGCTGGTGGATATTCATATGTTGCATAGATAGAATGCGTTGGTTTGGGACAGTCGTATTGCCTTGTTGGCCATAGTCAAGGGTATATACGGGTGGGTTCAAATTAACCTGGATAACGACGGGAAGAACTTGACATGTGACTTATGATTTGTTGGCCTTAGTCAAGGTCATAAGAGCATGGGGCAAAAATCCACATCGGGAGTTTCATAAGTACTGAAACTTGCTAGATTTGCATACCATTTGGAGTGTGGTGATTCTGGTAGGATTCCTTCAGTTTCGTCACGCGATGATATTTGGATCCCGATCCTACTGTGAGTATATGCTACTCCTCGGGAAATTTCTCACTAAACGATCAATGCTATAAACCTAGTAGGTGCCTAGAAAGGTGTTAGCGGGGTTACGCCCCCAGGGAAAAGAGGTTATTTAATTAAGGAACTTCGCGAAAGCGTTGGAAAACCTCCCTCGAAGTACCGACACTGGCCTGGCTGAACGGTTAAGCAAGTATTGTACGGTGGGATTGATCCCGGCTAATTCTTCCTTTGTGGTTTGAGGAGGGATTCGAGAGACAGTGGGAGCCATCCTGTTTAGACAAATTAAAAACCATTCTAAACTTGCAAGAGCATCGTGCTAAAGTGTTTCTTCCCTCCCCCCTGAAGCGACCAAATCGAAATGACTGGACTTAAGTTACTTCTAGATAAAAACATACTGACAGGGCCAAACTACAAAGATTGGCTCAGGAATGTCAAATTGGCAATCACTTACGACAAGCTGGGGTATCTTCTTACCACCAAAGCTCCCCCCGTCCCAGGTCCCACCTCCAGCGTCGCGGATAAGGAAATCCGTAAGACTTGGGAGATTGACAGCGCGAAGGCCAGGTGCCTCGTACTTGCCTCGATGGACAACGACCATCAGAGGAGGCACGAAAATATGGATTTGGAATCCATATTTCTTCATACAAAAGAACTGTATGGAGAGCAGTCTCGTATCGCAAGATACGAAGTGTCGAAGAAGTTATTTTCGACAAAGTTGGCCGTCGGATCATCGGTAGCGGACCACGTGCTTAAGATGATTGGCTACACTGAGGAGCTCGCGGAACTTGGGACCACGTTGGACAGTGAACTATATACGGATATAATTCTCCAGTCCCTTCCATCCACTTACGCCCAGTTCATACTGAATTTCAACTTGCAAGAAAAGGAAGTTGAACTTTCAGAACTCCTCAACATGCTGAGGAGCGCAGAGGGCACCCTACAGAAGGGTAGGGATACACCCGCTTTGTTTGTAGGAGGATCTTCTTCCTCTAGGTCCAAGGCGAAAGCCAAGGGAAAGAGGAAGAAAGCCCCCGCCAAACCAAGAGGCGGTGTTAGTAAAGTGGGTACGAAGGGAAAGGAAAAGGCAACAAAGATAGCGGGGAAGCTTGTTGGAAAAGAAGAATGCTTCTATTGTCACAAGAGTGGACACTGGAAGAAAGATTGCAGGGCTTGGAAAGCCAGGACACAGGAACTGAAGCAGGTTGCGGCTTCAGCTTCAGGTGTGTATGTTATTGAAAACTGTCTTTCTATAAACTCTACTTCCTGGGTATTGGATACCGGATCAGGATCTCATATCTGTAATTCTTTGCAGGCGTTGAGAAACCGTAGGTTTTTGAAGGCAGGTGACATGACCCTCAGAGTTGCGAACGGAGCTAGCATGGATGCTAAAGCCGTGGGGGACTATCACCTGGGAATGTCAGATGGACATGTTTTGGTTTTGCGTAATTGCTTTTTTGTACCCAACGCAACTTGTAATATCATTTCTGTATCTTTGGTTTCTAAAGAAGGTTATGAATTTGCGTTTGTAAGTAATGTTGTAAACATTCACCTTAATCAAGTTTTGATTGGGTCAGGTACACTGAGCAATGGTATATACGTATTAAACCAACCACAGATTTTCAATGTCCAGAATACACACAAAAGAAAGTCTCCAGATATCAATCAGGCTTTCTTATGGCATTGTAGACTGGGTCACATCAATGAGACACGGTTGACTAAGTTACATAAAGAAGGATACTTGGATCCGTTCGAGTATCAGTCTTATGCCACTTGTGAATCTTGTCTCATGGGAAAGATGACAAAGACTCCATTCACTGGACACGGAGAAAGAGCGAGCGAGCTCTTGGGACTCATACACAGTGACGTGTGTGGTCCAATGTCTACACATGCCCGAAGCGGTTATTCATACTTCATTACTTTCACAGACGATTTCTCTAGGTATGGACATGTCTTCTTAATGAAGCACAAATCCGAGGCCTTTGAGAAATTTCGGGATTACAAGAATGAAGTTGAAAAACAAACAGGCAAAAGTATCAAGATCCTAAGATCGGATCGAGGTGGTGAATACTTGAGTGCCGAGTTCCTGGACTATTTAAAAGAGAATGGAATTCTCTCTCAGCGTACTCCTCCATACACTCCGCAACATAACGGTGTATCAGAAAGGAGGAATCGAACCCTATTGGATATGGTTCGTTCCATGATGAGTAAGGCTGAGTTACCGCGATCTTTCTAGGGATATGCACTAGAAACAGCTGCACATCTCTTGAACCAAGTTCCTACTAAGACTGTGCCTACCACACCATATCAGATGTGGAGTGGGAAGAAACCCTGTCTTAAAGCCTTTAAGACATGGGGATGTCCGGCTTTTGTTAAAAAGCAGCATGCGGGCAAGCTCGAGGCACGCTCAGTACAGTGCAAGTTTGTGGGATACCCAAAGAACTCCAAGGGGTATCTATTCTATTACGCAGAGGAGCAAAAAGTCCTTGTTTCTCGTCATGCCCACTTCTAGGAAACTGAGTTTTTGGAAAATCAGATAACTGGGAGCGCAGTAGAACTGGATGAAATTCCAGAACCTCAGACTATTACTGAAAGCTTAGTGGAACCAGAGGGTTCAAATGAACAGGACATTCCTACGCCGCTCCGCAGAAGTAGTAGGTAGTCTCATCCGCCCGAGAGATACTACGGTTTTCTCATAGACGGGGATAGAGAGGATTGCATCATAGACTATGATGAGCCTACTAGCTTCCAGCAGGCCGTTCAGAGCGTTGACTCGGTAAAATGGCTGGATGCAATGCGGACCGAAATGGAGTCCATGTACACCAACAAAGTATGGACGTTGGACATTGCTCCAGACGGGGTAAAACCCGTAGGATGCAAGTGGATCTTCAAAAGGAAGATTGGTGTAGATGGACAGGTTGAGACCTATAAAGCTAGACTTGTAGCAAAGGGTTTCCGTCAAAGACCTGGCTTGGACTATGACGAAACCTTTTCTCCAGTGGCTATGCTGAAATCCATTCGGATCCTTCTTGCCATTGCTGCCTTCCACGATTATGAGATTTGGCAGATGGACGTAAAAACCGCTTTTCTAAATGGAAATTTAGAGGAGTGTGTCTATATGGATCAGCCAGAGGGTTTCATTCAGAGTGGGAGCAGCGGAAAGGTGTGCAAGTTGCTTAAGTCCATCTATGGACTAAAGCAGGCATCGCGGAGTTGGAACATCTGTTTTGATGAGACGGTCAAGGAATTTGACTTTATCAAAAATCCAGATGAACCATGCATCTATAGTAGATTTGTAGCGAGAACTGTAGTATTCCTTGTTTTATACGTGGATGACATTCTCTTAATAGGAAATGACATTCCTATGCTACAATCTGTCAAGGGTTTCTTGTCACACAGGTTCTCCATGAAAGACCTGGGTGATGCCTCTTACATCCTGGGGATCCGGATCCATCGTGATAGATCCAAGAGGATATTAGGACTTTCACAGTCCAGGTACATCGACACCGTACTGAAAAGATTCAGTATGGAAGATTCCAAGCGCGGTAACCTACCGGCTTGTCACGGGATCACCCTCTCTAAAGAGATGTCTCCCAAGACTGATTTGGAGAGGGATCGCATGTCTATTATACCCTACGCTTCTGCGGTAGGCTCTATAATGTATGCGATGTTGTGTACCAGACCGGATGTAGCTTATGCACTGAGTGTAGTAAGCCGGTATCAGTCAAACCCTGGGGAGAAACATTGGATAGCAGTAAAGAACATTCTCAAGTACCTGAGAAGGACTAAGGAGATGTTCTTGGTGTATGGCGGAAAAGACCTCCAGATTGAGGCCTTTGCTGACTCCAGCTTCCAGAGTGACAAGGATGATTCCAAGTCCATGTCGGGTTTTGTCTTTACCCTCAATGGAGGGGCGGTGTGTTGGAAGAGTTCCAAACAGGAAACCGTTGCAGACTCGACTATGGAAGCGGAATACATCGCTGCATCTGATGCCGCAAAAGAAGCTGTCTGGATAAGGAAGTTCTTAAAAGAACTTCAGGTGGTTCCGTCCATTGTTGACCCAGTACCTCTGTATTGCGACAACAACGGGGCTATAGCTTTAGCAAAGGAACCCAGGTCCCATCAGAGATCCAGGCACATCTTGAGGCGGTATCACCTGATCAGGGAGATCGTGGATCGCAAGGAGATCGAGGTTCGGAGGGTTGCTTCAGAAGAGAACACTGCAGATCCATTCACCAAGGCCCTACCCCAGACTCAGTTCGAGCGGCTGATCGAGATGATAGGTCTTCGATACGCCAGTATATGGCCTTAGTGCAAGTGGGAGATTGTTAGTGTATATGCCCTAGAGGCCATTACTGTATCATACTAGTTTGTATATTACTTAATGGAAGCTTGGGATATTCACCTTGTATAAACAATCTTGCTCAATATAGTAGTATGCTACTTGGTTTGTTTCTACTTCAATGTGTACTTGTGTTTATTTCAGTATATCACTTATACGCATTAGTGAAGCCCTTAGGATCTTTGCTTGATTACCAGCGTTGTGATGGCAGTCACACTCGTGGGGGCTGGGTAATCTATAAGCACATCCTTATACAGGTCCCTAGTCGCAGGACTATCGAGACAGGGCATCGATACTCCGGAGTAGACTAGCGTATGCGCTTCTCATCCCAGTGTGGGAGATGGTCTGTCCCACAGCCATCAGTACGTCGTACTGGAGATAGTATACGGGTGCTCGTTAGGTTACGGGTACACTGGACAGGACTCGTAGGGAACTGAAAGGTTGGTATTATACCTATCGTCAGTTATCAGTTCCCAGGTGACATGAGTACAGCTTAGTCCGCTGACTTGATACTGGCACTTCTCCTCGAGTGTGTTCCCACTACACTTTGATCACTACCCTACCACGGCTCAAAGGAGTCGTGCAAACAGGTAGTGGTTGGGTGCAGTCCCGAAGCACTTGGAGGCAGTGACGGTTAGACAGGATTCGTCTCTCCCGGTATTGGGGGTTGACATCGCGCTGTGTCTAGGAGAGCCATTACACGAGTAGTCCCTGGCCAGGGCAAGCGAGATATACTGGTAGGTTCCAGTGTTATCTCAGGGTGTTTTGGGCTTCACTCCGACACGACTTGTACCGCTATTGGGGGACTGACGTTTACCGCCCCCTAGGCCCGCCATGCGATGTATCAGACGAACAGACCGGACTGTGCGGAGAATGTCACATTCAGACTCAGTAGGAGTTCAGATGGGGTTTCACCTCGTCAGCCTTCTTGTCGACATCTACCTGGGGACCGTTACGCACAGCTAGTGCCGCTTGCGGTCTGTGGTTAAACCCACTGCCAGCGTAGTGTCGAGTCTTTAGAGTCCCACACAGAGGGTATTCGCCTCTGGGAAAAACAGAGTAGAGGTCGCATGGTTTTGCGACAGGGTTCGTTCTCATCCGCGCACTTGTGCACGTTTGGAGTCCGGACGGATTATACTGGCAGGCTCTGGTTTGAGCCAGATACTGGTATATATATTTGGGGTTGCTTTTATATCTTGGTATTCTTGTTCCTCGGAACGAGAATGCAGGTGTGTATGCACAGTTGCTTGAGGCGGAGGATGAGGTATTTCATTAGGGTTTCGGAACGGGTGCGTATGCACAGTTGACAGTTATCATTTTCCAAACCCTAATGGATTTATGAATTATCTATTAATAATAGTAATTAAATGAGAATTATGTTATGGTTGATTTTGTTGACTTGTTGACCATGGTTGACTTGTTGACCATGGTTGAAAGTTGACCACCATCATGCTTTACAAAGTCCTCCTTGATTCATGCTTACATGAAGCATGGTAGTGGTCATTCCAAATTGCCATCAACTATTCTCATTTTGAATTATTATTATTTAGATAATTGTTTTTCTTTTGGCATTATGGTTGCAAGAAAGAAAAACATAGCTCATTCTATCATAACCTCTCTCTCTCCTCATTTCATCTTCTTCTTCCTCTAGCAAAGAGAAACCTTCTCATGTGTTGAGAATCCTTCTCTTTAAAAAGAAAAGCAAACCCTAGTCTCTCTCTACTCATTCTAGGTTCATGGTTTAGCAAGCCGGAAGCCCTAGTTCACTCAAAGATCGAGGAAGAGCCCAAAGGTCGAACCTTCGAGGTGGATCCATCTTCGACGGAAGAAGGCGACGAAAAGAGAACCATCAACCTCTACAAGTCTTGAAGAAGAAGGAGTTCAAGTTTAGGTATAACCTTCATCCGAGTAGCTAACTCCCTTTAGCGTATTTGCTAGTTTAGTTTAGACACGATCCCGACCTTGTTTAGTCCATGTTGCCTCTTGTGATAAAATTTGTTTTTTATACCGTTTCCGCCTCCCCGTAAGCACCGGGGGTCGCAATATGGACTTACAGTCACACTAGTGGGGCTGGGTAATCTATAAGCACATCCTTATGCAGGTCCCTAGTCGCAGGACTATCGAGACAAGGCATCGATACTCTGGAGTAGACTAGCGCATGCGCTTCTCATCCCAGTGTGGGAGACGGTCTGTCCCACAGCCGTCAGTACGTCGTACTTGAGATAGTATGCGGATGCTCATTGGGTTACGAGTACACTGGACAGGACTCGTCGGGAACTGGTTGGTATTATGCCTATCGTCAGTTATCAGTTCCCAGGTGACATGAGTACAGCTTAGTCCGCTGACTTGACACTGTCACTTCGCCTCGAGTGTGTTCCCACTGTACTTTGATCACTACCCTACCACGGCTCAAAGGAGTCGTGCAAACAGGTAGTGGTTGGGTGCAGTCCCGAAGCACTTGGAGGCAGTGACGGTTAGACAGGATTCGTCTCTCCCGGTATTGGGGGTTGACATCGCGCTGTGTCTAGGAGAGCCATTACACGAGTAGTCCCTGGCCAGGGCAAACGAGATATACTGGTAGGCTTCCAGTGTTATCTCAGGATGTTTTGGGCTTCGCTCCGACACGACTTGTACCGCTATTGGGGGACTGACGTTTACCACCCCCTAGGCCCGCCATGCGATGTATCAGACGAACAGACCGGACAGTACGGAGAATGTCACATTCAGGCTCAGTAGGAGTTCAGATGGGTTTCGCCTCGTCGGTCTTCTTGTCGGCACTACCTGGGGACCGTTACGCACAGCTAGTGCCGCTTGCGGTCTGTGGTTAAACCCACTGCCAGCGTAGTGTCGAGTCTTTAGAGTCCCACACAGAAAGATTTTCGCCTTTAGGCAAAAGAGTAGAGGTCGCATGGTTTTGCGACAGGGTTCGGTCACATCCGTACACTTGTGCACGTACAGTGTCCGGACAGTTTGCACTAGCGGGCTTTGGTTTAAGCCAGATCCTAGTGTACGTATTGGGATTGGATTTATCTAGTTTGCATTCGTGTTCCTCGGAACACGGATGCGGGTGTGTATGCACAGTTGACGGGGAGACAGAGGCAGCGGATTCTCATTAGGGTTGTTGACAGTTGACCGTTGACTATTGACTTTTTGCTCAACCCTAATGAGAATATGATATGTGATTAACTATTATATTAATCAAGTATTATGGTGACATGGTTGTTGACTTTTGTTGACTTTGTTGACTTGTTGACTTTGTTGACCGGTTGACTAGGCTTGACTAGTTGACCATCATGATAACCATAGCCATCATTTCATGGCAAAGAATTTTGCTTGCTTGCTCATTTGTGCAAAATGAGTGCATGAAATGATATGGTTATGGTTGCTTCAACCATCACATAACACTTGATTTGGTATAATGAGTTATGATGGTTTTGGATTATGAGAGGGTGAAAGACAAAAGACTTGCTCATTCTTTCTTGCTCATTCTCTCTCTTGTTCTTGAGCTCTCTTGTTTTTGCTATCACCCTCTTCCTCTTGCTCCCTCTCTTGATTCTATGGTTCACTTGTCTCATGAGTTGAGAACCAAGAACCATAGATAAAATCCCATACAAACTCTTCTCTACTCACTCTAGTTCACAAGGTTTAGCAAACCGAGTGAACTAGTTTCTTCAAAGTTCGAAGAAGGAGCCAAAGGTTGGAGCTTTCAGGTGGATCTATCTTCGGCATACGGAGACGACGGGAAGAAGCCAATCCGGACCACCATCGGAGCTTGAAGACGAAGGAGTTCAAGACAAGCAAGGTATAACCCCCTAACCGAGTAGTTAGCAACTCGTAGTTAGGTTGTTAGTTAGATGTTTAACAAAGATCCGGGTTATAGGTCCATGTTACCACCTCTATAAAAATCGTTTTTTATCAAATTCCGCATGCCCGAAAGTACCGGGAGAGGTAGCATGGACTTACATAGATGAGGGGTATTCTTGTGATCCGTCACGAGTTTACTTTAGAAGATGCCATTCTATATATTGTTTTAATAATTTGGATTAATGTTTATTATGTGGAAATTATGAGTGCAAGTTTTGTTCAAGAGCATTAATTATGGCATGTGCAATTTTGGTGACTCATGGTGTGTTTTCTTCTGCCATCTCTTTTCTCTTGATTGATTATTATGTAGGATTAACATGTGAAGAGAGAGAGGGCAGCCATATGAGGCAAGGGGTTGGTTTTGAGATTATTATAAGAGCTCTCACATTTTAACTCACATAATAAGCAAGCTCATTTTCTTCACTAGCTTTTTCTTGAGCTCACAACTTCCATCAATGGCTTCTTCTTTAACCTCCACTCTATCCCTCTCATATGTTGAGAACCCTAGAGTGTATTGAGACATAGTATTCACACGCTATCTCTACTTCATCTTGGTCATCTCTTTTGGCAAAATTGATGTCCGAGTTCCTTCGGTTCGAAGCGGGAGCCCGTATAAAGAATCCTCGACGTGGAGCCACTTCGATGAGAGTGATCGGAGAGCGAACTTCGTTGGGGAAGCCGCAACTAGCAATGTACAGAGATTGAAGACCGAAGGACACGGATCGATCGGTATAATCTCCCCAAACCCTTTTACAGTTTACTAGTTTATGGATAATGGTACGATCCGGGTTTTTAGGTTGCGTTAGCGCCGTTTTGAAAAGTTTTTGTTCCGCATTAGGCCTCGTATTGACGGCCGGGGCGCTGGCGTAGCCTTACAATAATATGGATGTATTGACCAAACCCGCTTATTATACTGACCTGGGGAACTTTGGTTCCTTTGGAATAAGGGAATATCAGGATTCCCGAGCCACTCGTACGAAGAAACAGCATCTTGATGTATCTTCTTCGGGTGTGTTCGTTACTGAGAAATGTTTCTCAGTTTGTTCTGCGTCCTGGGTATTGGATACCGGATCAAGATCACACGTATGTAATTTGTTACATGAGCTAAAGAAAGGTAGAGAACTGGGAAAGGGTGATAAATCTCTAACATTAGGGAATGGTGCAATTGTTGCAGCCAAGGCAGTTGGCGACTATCAGCTTGTATTACCAACTGGTAATACATTGATTCCTAACGACTGCTACTACGTACCAAAGATGATGTGCAACATTATATCGGTTTCTTTGCTAACTAAAGAAGGATATAATCTCACATTAGAGGATAATGTTATGAACATTTTCCAAAATCAAGTGTTGATTGGATTTTATACGTTATGTAACAGTATATACGTTCTTAATCTAAGTACAGTTTTTAACATACAGAACACAAACAAGAGGAAAAGTTCAGAAATGAACGAAGCCTTCTTGTGGCACTGTAGACTAGGTCATATCATTGCGACAAGACTTGATAAGTTGCATAAAGATGGATATTTGAATCCATTCGAATTTTCATCTTATGAAACTTGTCATTCATGTCTCAATGAAAAGATGACCAAAACTCCGTTTACTGGACACGGAGAAAGAGCTACTGAACTCTTCGGACTGATACATAGTGATGTATGTGGTCCTATATCTACATATGCCAGAAATAGTTTCTCGTACTTTATTACATTCACCGATGATCTCTCAAGATACGGACATGTGTTCCTGTTGAAACACAAATCTGAAGCTTTTGAGAAATTCAAGGAATAAAAGTGCGAAGTTGAAAACCAGACGGGCAAAAGTATTCAAGTCCTTCGATCTGATGGGGGAGGAGAATACTTGAGCATGGAATTTCAGGATTATTTAAAAGAGAATGGGATTCTCTCTCAACTTACTCATGTTGGCTATAGTGCCTTCAAGGCAATTATCGTAACCGCAGTTAGGTGATTATGATGATTGAGGGAGGACCTATACCGGTAGAACATTCTTACTCGAGATGATACTTTGCTATCTGGTTTGTCTTTATCATCATGTACATACAGATCACAATTATATATTGATAGAGCCCATAGGATTCTTGCTTGACTACCAGCATTATGATGGCGATCATATATTTGGGAGCTGGGGATCTATAAGCAAATCCTTAAATGTCCCTAGTCGTAGGAGTTTCGAGACTGGGCATCGATACTCCAGAGTAGACTAGTGTATACTGATCGAGATCCTGACGAGGGGCGGTGGAAAGGTCTCACAAGCCATTGGTGTTAGTTTGTTCACCTAAGATAGTATACAGGTGCTCATTGGGTTATGAGTACACTGGACGGACTCGCCGGGAACATGCTAGTTGGTATTATACCTATTGTCAGATAGCAGTTCCCTGGTGACATGTGTACAGGTTAGTCTATCGACCTGAGATCGTCATTTCTCTCGTGTGAGTTTGCACTGTACTTTGATTACTACCCTACCAATGCTCAAAGGAGTCGTGCAAACAGGTTTTAGTTGGGAATAGTTCTGAGCCATATGGAGGCAGTGAGCGGATCGTCGGGGATTCGTCTCTTCCGCTATTGGGGGTTAATGTCGCGTTGTGCATGGGTGGCCATCACCAGATATCCTCGGCCGGGGTATACGAGAATTACCGATCCAGGATCGATAGTTTCTCAAGTGGTGATGGGTTTCATGCCGACACGAATTATCGCGTTGATAGGGGTCTAACTTTATCTACCCCCTAGACTTGATATGCGATACTCTTAGACGAACATACCAGACTGTAAGGATATTGTCACTGTCAGGCTCAATAGGGGTTTGGATGAGTTTGCTCGTCGGCCTTCCTTTCGCTCAATACCTGGGTAGCCGTTACGTACAGCTAGTACCGCTGACGTGCTTGTAGTAAAACCCACTGCCAGCGTATTGACGAGTCTTTAGAGTCACACACAGAGGGTTTTCACGGTTCAGGCAATATGGTGTTGATGACGTATGTTGGTACATACAAGTGTCCGATTAAATATATGTACAGGCTGCACAAACTTTAATCGGACGATTGATAATACTAGCGGCTTAGGATTAAGCCGGGTTATTGAATTAGGTTTTGATTTAATAATTTATATATGTATTTATAAATATGTATTCTAGTATTATTGTTCAGTATTCATTTTCTTTCTTGGCTATTCGTATTTCTGTATGAATACGCGCATATGTATTTCAAAACGTGTACCGGGTTGTTTTCCGTATTTATATGAAATAGTTTCTAGAAGATGGCCACCTCATTAATTGATTTTCCTTTTAGAAAATCAATTTGGGAAATGAGGTGGAGGGTGAGTTGGCATGAGCATGGGCTTGAGCACGTAGAGAGGTATGGCATGGAATTGTTTATTGATAAAATGAAAAGAGATATTTTGGTTCATGATTGAGAGAGAGAGAGGTGCAGCAACATTTCTTGGGAGGCCATGCATTTTGTTTTCTTGACTTGGTTTGCTTCACTCATTCATTCTGACTTAGAGAAAACACATAGCCATTTTTCCATGGTTGCTCATGATACATGTTATCCTCACCTCCTCTTCATCTTCTTGAGTTGCTCATGGAGCATTTGTGCTGAGAGAAAAATTATAGTGACACATTACTACACCTCCACTCTCTATTACTAGCAAACTTAGAGCTTGCGTCGTTTCCCTCAGGTGGATCATCGTAGTTGGAGTAAAACCAGCAACCAAACTTGATCCGTGACCACTAGGAGCTTGGGATGATGGTTGAAGACCGAAGGACTTGGATCAACTCGGTATAAGCATAAAACTCCTAGTTTTACATATTGCTAGTATAGGGTTTAGGGTAGATCCGGGCATCGGGTCATGGTAGAGCCAGTTTAGAAAAATTTTGTTCCGCATTTGGCCACGGTTTCATGGTCGGGGCATTGCCGTAACCTAACATGGTATCTGTCACGACCCAAAATTTAGCATGTGACCGACACTTAAACCACGTGATGTCAACAGGCGTAACGCCATTTAAGTAAGCTGAAAACCCAGAATCTAAACCATCAAAAGTAGTAAGCGATTAAAACATTGTTAAAAACATTTGGAAATCTCTAGTAAAAATCGTTTAAACTTAAGTTTATTTTCTTAAAAATTTCGGCAGCACCTCCTTTGTAAAAACTAGTCCCGAAACAGGTACAAACATAGAACATATATAAAGCAACATATGATATAAATAAAGCATCCCCAAACGGGAGCAAATCATGCCCAAAGGCAGAAAGAACACCACAAGCATATTTACGACACCATAGCGAAGAAATAGACAGTATAAGTGAAAAACAGCATAATAAGATAAAACTGCATAATAAAAGCCGTCTCACAAGAGCTCGACACCCAGAGACACAAAATATACAATATCGTCCTCACAACTCGTCTCTAAGTCAATACATGAAATGGTAGATGGAGAGTACTAGATATAATAAGATGTACAATGAATATAAACGGATAACCGCAAAAACCGCTTATAGCGAAATGGCTCACAGCTAACCGTAGCAGTGTCCGCTGCAAAAAGATACAATAAGAAGGAGCCCTGCCGCGACTACTCTGAGGGTCAAACCTGCAAAACTCTGTGGCACAACGGGGGTGAGTTGCCAACTCGTGAGTAGTAAGTAACATCGTACAGATAATCGCAGGTATGCACGTACTGCGATATTCTATCACATGCAATCTGATAGTATCAATATGCTAATATGCATATGCAACAATCATGAAAGGTACTCTATCAGGTACTACAAATACATGAAGCAATGCATATCAAATGCATGCTGAGTATGGGATAAAACACGTCAACATCAATGAATCATCATCGTGGAAAATCCGGTGTCCATCAACGACACCCAAAACCCAGTACCTCATGCGCCGTCACTCTGATCGGCCCTCATATCTTGTAAATCTCATGGAACGTGAGTACCCAACATCGGCACTGGAAAACATCATGAAATACTCGTGTCCAACATCGACACGCAAATACCCATCTCTCAGGCGCCGCGTACCCAGATCGGCCCTCAATATATCTCATGTCATAACTCCCAAACGGTATCCTCCGGATATCCATCGGGCTCTATACTATCACCGGTAAGTAGTAGTCCCTCCGCTGGGCTCACCGCATTTCTATACGAGTCTTAAAACCCCGGGGTACCTTACCGGGTCCACCATTTACCCGCAGATGGTGCCTACCGCTTCTCGAATCGGGTATCTAACACAAGTCTCAGAACAGGGAAAACTCATAGTGGACGCACTGAAATATCACATCAAGAGAAACCGGGTTTTCAAAACAATGCATACTTTCTTGAAATAATATCACGGTTCTCAAATCCATAAATCACATGAAATCCTTATCTCAAAGCGTAAATCCATGAAATATGATATATGCAACATAAAACAGTAATATGAGCATATCAAGGGAAAACCGCTCTTTTAAATGAATCACGTTTTTAAATATATCATGCGGTTCCCAATTTCTCCAAACTCAAATCCAATATCATATAAAGGTGTACATGTGGCTAGCTTTAAGGTTGCTTTGCATATTTAATGTGTACTTCAGTGACTATAAACCCATGCTGTTAGGACACAAGAAGCATTACGGATGATGCGTATGCTACACGTACACCTGCTCGCCGGCTCACACACATCATCATCGGAAATTTTTATGTCATGTACACTTTAGAAAATACTACTTCATTAGTATAAATTGCTAGTTGATAGTTTCCACATAATACTAGTGCGCATGCCTTTATATGCTAATTTAGATATTGCATTTAGTGCTGTGATATTTCATGCATATTTATATATATTCATTTGCTATATGTTATGGGCAAGTCCGGATTGCCAGAGCTCGTTATTCACTGTTATTTACCCTTCAGTTTTGGATTTCGGATTTATCATGAGATTTCTGGATTTGGAGAAACTGCAAGGATTTTATAAATTGATTATCATTTCCAAAAATAGAAACTGCGGTTTTCTCGTGATATGATATGAGATATGTCCAGTATGAGTTTTCTCGGCTCTTGAGCGGTATCATACACCCGATTCGAGGAGGAGGAGGAACCGTCTGTGGGTGCATGGTGGACCGGTGCGGTACCCCGGGGCAAGATGGTCGCAGATGCTGGCGTTGAGCCTGGCAGGGGAGCACTACCAACCGGTTATTTGTGACGCGGCGGATATCTGGACGATACTGACGTAGTCGTGATATTTGATTGTTTTGGGACAGTCCGGATTGCCGGAGCCCAAGGGCCAGTTCGGATAGTCGGAGCACGAGATATTGAGACTTGAGGTATTGAGATTATATGATATGGGCCACTCCGGATAGCCGGAGCCCGAGATATTGGATATATGCATTTATGTTTTGTGTCGATGCTTGACACGGATTTTATGTTGATTTCGTTGATGATACCTCGATTTATATATACAGAAATCTCACTAAATTATGAAAACAATTTTCTAATTCATGATGTATCCTGTTTTCATTCTTAATGCATTCATACATCATATATATGATATGTTTCTATCTGAGGCACTGACACGAGCACATGGTATTACACTTATGTGTAGATGGTTCAGGATATTATATTGAGGATATATTTTTATCATATGACCTAGGATTGAGTCATACATGCGATTCCTGCTCGGTGATGTTTTCTACTCACGAGTTGGCAACCCACCCCTGTTGTGCCACAGTTTCTTGCAGGTTTTGCCGTACAGGTTTCATTGCGGCTTACTGGCACACTGCTTCTTTCCGGGTGACTTTGGTAGGTGGGTTCACTCGTATCGTGACCACCATTGTACATTTATTTTTTTCAGTTGTATCTAGTAACTCCATCAACCAGACTTGTATTAATTTATACACTTAGAAGACCAGTGTATATTCTTTCGACCTTAGAGTCATGCTTTATTATTATGGTTTTCTTGGTGATATTGGTTTTCCTTTTGAGTTTTGATCATCGCCCTACGGCGTTGTATATTATATTGCTTGCGTGGTTGTGACTACCAATTGCGAAGAGCTAGCTCCCGCTTGGGGATGCCTTTTATCATTTATGTACATTATCTATATTGTACCCGTTTGGGGGTCAGAATTTATAAAGGAGACTCTGCCGAAATTTTCGGAAAAGACATGATATATTAAAAATGTTACTACGACTTTCAAAGTGATTTATACGCAAACTTTTAAACAAGTTTTTCTTCACTTTCTTTTTTTAAATGGTTTAGATTTTGGGATTTTGGCTTACTTGAATTAGATGGGGTCCTATAGACTTCATATGATTCAAGTGCCAGTCACGTGCCATATCGGGTCGTGACAGATACATGGAATACGGGGAGAACATCCGGAAAACTGGGTGGAAGTGCGAAACGATAAGCAACGGTACCAACTCGCTTAAGGATCATAAAAGGACCTACAAATATGGGAGTAAGCTTCCCTTCTTGCCAAATCTCATCACGCCCTTCATCGTAGAAATCCGTAGGAATACACGATCCCCCACCGCGAACTCGAGCCCGCGAACTCGACGGTCGGCATAAGACTTCTGTCTGCACTGGGCTGCTCTCATCCTATCCTGAATCAACTGGATCTTCTCCATAATCTCTTGAACTAGCTGGGGTCCTAAAATACTGCTCTCGCTAAGTTCGGTCCAACAGACTGGCGATCGACACTTCTACCATACAAAGGCTCAAAACGTACCGTCTGAATCGTCTCCTGATAACTGTTATTATAGGAGAACTTTATCAATGGAAAGTGATGATCCCAACTGCCACCAAAATCAAGCACGCACTCACGAAGTATATCCTCCAGAGTCTGCATAGTCCTCTCTGATTGACCATCGGTCTGCGGATGGAAAGCGGTGCTAAAGCTCAAACGGGTACCCAAAGCTTCCTGATGCTTCTGCCAAAGACGGCTAGTGAACTGGGTGCCTCTGTCGGATAAGATGCATGTGGGAACGCCGTGCAAACACACAACCTCATCAATGTACAACTGAGCATATTGAGAATAACCGAAAGTGGTCTTCACTGGAAGAAAGTGAGCAACTTTCATTAATCGGTTAACAATCACCCAAATGGAGTCATACCCTCCATTAGACCTGAGTAGACCCACAACGAAATCCATGGAGATCTGTTCCAATTTTCACTCCGAAACGGGTAAAGGCTGCAACTCTCCTGCCGGTCTCTGATGCTCAGCCTTGACTTGCTGACAAGTCAGACACCTCGAAACGAAATCCGAAAACATCACTCTTCATCCCTGTCCACCAGTAGATATCTCTCAAGTCACGATACATCTTGGTGGAACCTGGATGAACACTAAAAGCTAACTGATATGCCTGCTCTAGGATCTCGCGTCTCAACCCATCGGTATCAGGTACACACAAACGAGTCCCGAAACATAGCACACCCTGGTCATCAATCAAGAACTCCGAATCTTTACCCTGCCGAACCTGCTCAAGAATTTTAGACAAACGGGCATCGGCGGGCTGTGCCTCACGAATACGATCAAGTATAAGTGGACGGGCACGGAAATGAGAAAGCTTTCCCCCAGTGGAGCTGAATTTAAACTGTACTCTACGGTCACACAAGATCTGCCAATCTGCAGAAGACTGACTCTGAACTGCGCTCAACTGGGACAAACTACCCCCGGGCCTACGACTCAAAGCATCGGCTACCACATTCTCCTTGCTCGGGTGGTAAAGGATCTCACAAACGACAAAGCCGCCCGATTCAGAAGGCAAAGATAAAACTGGTGCAGTTGTCAACCAAGTCTTCAACTGCTGAAAACACTGCTCGCATGGCTCAGTCTAAAGAAAAGGATTCCCCTTCCTGGTCAGTGCGGTCAGCGGTGCAGCGATACTCGAGAAGTCCTACACGAAGCGGCGGTAATAACCGGCTAAGCCCAAAATCTGCGGATCTCTGTCACTGATACAGGTCTGGGCCAAAGCTGTACGGCCTCGACCTTCTTCGGGTCCACACGAATACCGTCTCCCGTAACCACATGACCCAGGAAGTCAACACTATCAAGTCAGAAGGCACACTTCAAGAATTTAGCAAACAGCTAATGCTCTCTCAATGTCGGCAAAGCAATCCTCAAGTGCTGCTCATGCTCCTCTCGACTCTTGGAATAAACCAGAATGTCATCAATAAACACAATAATAAACTGGTCGAGGAACGGCCTGAAGATCCGGTTCATCAAATCAATGAACATTGCTGGGGCATTGGTGAGTCCGAACGACATCACCAAAAACTCATAATGCCCGTAGCGCGTACGAAAAGAAGTCTTCGAAATGTCATCATTCCGAACCCGCAACTGATGATAACCTGATCTCAAATCAATCTTAGAAAAATGTCCTGCACCCTGGAGCTGATTAAACAAATCATCAATGAGAGATAAAGGATACATATTCCGTACCATAACTCGGTTCAATTGACGATAATCAATGCACAACTTCACACTGCCGTCCTTCTTCTTGACGAACGGAACATGAGCTCCACAAGACGAAACACTCGGACGTATAAGTCCCCCATCAAGAAACTCTTGCACCTGATCCTTAAGCTCCCTAAGCTCCGCCGGGGCCATCCGGTAAGGCGGTATTGAAATAGGCCCTGTGCCAGGGATCAGATCAATGCAAAACTCAATCTCACGCTCTGGCGGCAATCCAGGTAACTCATAGGGAAAAACATCGGGAAACTATCACACAATAGGAACCCGGTCTAACTAATCCACCGTGGCTTCGTTATCACGAATGAAATCTATGAATCCCAGACATCTTCTCCTCAAAAGCCAACTAGCGCAAAAGACAGAAATCAAACTGTGAGGGGCGGCACCACGGTCCCCCTGCATAACAAGAACTGACTCGCCGGGAAAACAAAACCTGACTGTTCTCTCCGGCAGTCCACGAACGCATAGCACGTAACTAACCAGTGCATGCCAAGGAGAACGTCGAAGTCCAACATCTCAAGAAGGATCAAGTCGACGGACGACTCTCTATCTCCTATACGGACGACACACGACCGAAACACGTGTCGCGCAACAAACGACTCTCCAATTGGAGTAGTCATGACAAGCGGCCGACCTAGCAAACACGACTCTCGGCCCAACCACGGCACGAAGTGTGTAGAAACATACGAGTAAGTAAATCCCGGATCAAACAAAACGTGTGCATCAAAAGAACATACCGAAAGAGTACCTGAAACCACTGCATTGGACGCCTACGCGTCCTGATGAGTCAAAGCAAATACTCGTGCCTGCTCTCTACCTGCAACTGGCTGTCCTCCGCTTCTGCTACCCCGTCCCCTCTGAACAAACCCTCCGCAACCAAGACCTCTCTAAGCATATGTCTGACAAGGAGCAACAACAGGCGCAAGAGGCAACGCTCTTTGAGGTGGAGAAGGTGGTAAGGTAACATGTGGTAAGGCTGCCTCGTCCTCACGTGTCTAAGTACAATCTCGAACATGATGATAGAAACACCTGCACCGAAAACATCCAGACGATGAGTGCTCACCCTCCTGGGGATAAGAGCTAAACAACCGGCCTCGTCCCAAGCCTCTGCTACCTGAACGAAATCTGTCACGGCGTCTAAATATCTGTCTCCGTGCTTATGCACCAGTACGAACCCACTTCGTTTCCGGAACTACCGAAGTCTCGAAAAGACGCTCCTCAACTAGTAGGGCTGCGTCCACAGCTGCTGCATATGTATCACAATGCGGTGCGTTGATAGCGAGGAACAACTGGGTAAGCAGGCCTCGTAGAAACCTCTTGATCCGCATCTCCTCAGTGTCCACCAAATACGGAGCATACACAGATAGCTGGGTAATCTGCACATCGTATTCTAACACCGTCATCCTTGGAGTCTGGCGTAACGACTCGAAACTGTATGCTCGAGCATCCCTGACGCTCTGCGGAAGAAAATGAGCAAGAAACACCATCAAGAACTCAGCTCAGGTCATAAGAGAAAGACCTACGGCTCTGCCCTTCTCTATAGACTCGCACCACTTTTGGGCAAGACCTTCTAGACGAAAACTCATGAACTCTACCCATCTCGTGTTAGTGTATCTCAGCGAACGACATATCCTGGCCATCCGATCGATAAACGACTGCGGATCTTCAGCTGCATCAGTGCCTGTGAAAACCGGAGGCTTCCGCCTCATGAACTCAGATAACGATGCGGTGATAACTTCCGTTGTTGCAGGTACAACTACCTAATCAGTAGGCACCATCACGGTCACTGTAACAGGTGGGACAACCTCTTATCGCTGCGCTCGACTGGCTTCGACCAACGATCCCATTATCTGACGCAAATCTTGCATACCGGCCTCTAGCCTAGTGATACGACAAAGCGAAGGTGGATCAATCTGCTCCTGAACAACGAGCGTACCGCCTTGGTCAGTGCTCGTCTCAGACGAGCCAAATCTGACCTCTGCTCTCGCGGCCGCTCTCTGCGCCCTCATAGTTTTCAGCGGCATAATGGCTGAAAATGAAAATAGGATTCGATAAGAACACAGAAATCGAATCACAAGGATGTATATAATCACGGAAGGAATTTCATCCAACAAGTCCTAAGGTCACTTAGGCGGAGTACCGTGTCGTAAGTATGCCGCGGAACATACACACGCTACGCCGCTCTGCTTAAGCTACCTACTCCATCATACCAAGGTCATCCTACACTCCGAAAAGTAAAGCCTAGCGCTCTGATACCAACTTTGTCAGGACCCAAAATTGGCACGTGGCCGGCACTTAAACTACGTGACGTCAATAGGCGTAACACAATTTAAGTGAGCCGAAAATCAAGAAATCTAAACCATCAAACGTAGTAAGTGATAAATACAGTGTTAAAAAAATTTGGAAATCTCTAGTAAAAATCTTTTAAACTTAAGTTTATTTTCTTAAAAATTTCGGCAACACCTCCTTTGTAAAAAATAACCCCGAAACGGGTACAAACATATAATATATATAAAGCAACATATGATATAAATAAAGCATCCCTAAACGGGAGCAAATCACGCCCAAAGGCGGAAACAACACCACAAGCTTATATACGACGCCGTAGCGAAGAAATAGACAGTATAAGTGAAAAACCACATAAAATGATAAAACTGCATAATAAAAGCCGGATCACACGAGCTCGACACCCAGAGTCACAAAATATACAATATCTATAACGTTTTTGAAATCGTTTTGCGAATTTTCCCGTTTTAGGGCAAAATTGTCGGTTTTTCCCGTTTTAACCCGATTTCGATCAAACGTCCGTTTAAACTTACCGGCACCTAGTTTAGCTAAAATAAAGCTTGCGCGTGAACTTTGGGAGTATTTGGGAGGTTTTGGTTCAGATAGAATTTTTCCCAAATAAAATATTATTTTAAGCGGTATTTTGTGCACGTAAATCGAGAAATTTATTTCCTCTTGTGAATAAATTATTTTTGTCACTAGAATTATTTTAGAAGCTTCTTTTTAAATATCTAGATATTTCTTTTGTGCAAAAGGATTTGGATTTAAAAAGAAAAGAAAAGGGTGTAAAGGTGGCATTTTCATTTAATGTTGCATTTATTGCTTAAGACTAGAATTTTTTTCATTTTAATTACACAAACCCCCCTCCCCCTCTCACCTCCTTTGCCGAGCCTCATCCACCCATTTCTGTCCTCAAAAATTCCAAGCTCATTTCTCATTCTTTTTCAATCAAAAACACAAAAAGAATTCCAAAATTAAATCCAAAAATTCCTATATAAAAATTAAACCAATTTTCCTTCACTAATCCTTCATGGATCTTCAACAAAGCTTGGTTTTTGATGCTAAGAAGATGGATTAAGTTTCATTTTGTGTTCTTGGGGAGGTATAACTCTTACCTTAATCCTTATACTTTTGCTTTAATCTTAAACTAGCTAATTTAGTTAGCTATTTATGTATTTAGTGTAGTTTTTAAATCATGATTAATTCATTATATTTGGTTTAAGAAATTCATGTTAGGGTTAAACTTTGATTAAGTGATTAGCGTTTATTTGAAGTGTTAAATTGTGTTTTGGAAAAGATTAATCTAGTAGAAAATGTTAAATTTTGCTAATAAGCATTTTGTTTAATTAAGCAAAGTTGCTTACTAGATTTTTGCTAAAACATAATTAGCGAGTGTTAAAAATATAGGATTGGTTTAGATAGCTTAGTTAAGCTATTTTAAGGTATTTGTAATCGTTAGATATGTGTTATCTTGAATCTAGTGCGAAATCTTGTGATAGGTTGCTTACTAGATTTCGGGGGTTTTCCGACGTAGGGTTCGTTTGGTCGTAGCGAGGTTATATCTAGTGTATTCCTCGTAATTTTTGTGTTGTGTGCGCGATCGGGACGATCGGGGTCCAGACTTGGTGTTTTGTAGTTTAGCGACCCCAATTAGGGTTTTGGCCGGTATCATGCGCGATAGATGCGCTAAGCGCGCAGCGTAATTTTCCGGGCGTTTTCTTCACGTTTCGTTGTCTTTTTGTCATTTTAGGATATTTAGCTTATGTGTTGTATTTATGAATTTTAGGTTCGCAAGTATAAACTTCGGGTGCTGCGGACAATGGGAAGCAGGTGGTCGGATTTTCATAGCTCGAGACCATCGGTGAGTAGATTTAACATCAACGGGGAAATCGCCCATATGACGTTATGCGTCGGGGCGAATATGATACGATAGCTGCATGTATTTTCATATTAGTTACTTTCATATGAATGTCATTGCATAGCATTATCTGTTGTACTTGACTCGTAACTTTAGATATAACACATTACTGATGGTTCATGTTGCACGAGCACTAAATTGTATGCTACACCCACACCGTCTGTAATTGCCATATCACGCACAAACACCTACATATATGATATGGTAGTGGATAGGAATGATTGGAGTAGTAACTCTTATTCTGTTGTGCATATGAAATACTGTGGACACATACATACGTGATATTGCATTGGGCAGGAATAGTTGAGATAGTGACCCCTATTCCACTTCATGTATATGTTGCTATAGCTACTTATACATCATGCATTCATATTGACATGTACACCCACATACTTGATTACATGTAGATACTTAAACCTTGCTACACTTACATGTACACCTCATATGATACTGCATTTGTTTTAGAAGGAATTGGGAACCACATGATGTGTTTTAAAGGTAGATTCAATTTAAAGAGCGGTTCTCCCTTTATATGCTCATATTGATGTTTTATGTTGCATATATCAGTTTTATATGGATTTTACGCATTGAGATATGGATTTCATATGATTTATGGATTTGAGAACCGTGGGGGTATTTTCAAGAAACTATGTTTTATTTGAAAACCCGGTTTCTCTTGATATGATATTTGATGCGTCCACCATTTGATTTCTCGGTTCTGAGATTTGGCTTGTGATACCCGATTCGAGGAGCGGGACGCATCGTCGGCGGGTACATGGTGGACGCGGTATGGTACCCCGAGGCGAGTGGTGATTTCGTGGTGTAGACAATAAGCCTGGCGGTGGGACCACTACCTACCGGTGATTGTATTTGGACTCGGCGGTTATCGTGGGGATACCGACCGGAGTGATGTACGACACATCATCAGGGCTAGTCGTGGTGACAGCTCCTGAGTTATGAGGATTTACGTGTCGATGATAGACACAAGTTTTCATGATGTTTCGAGTGTCGGTATTTGACACTCAGGTTTTCGTGAGGCTTACAGGATGTGAGGGCCGATCTGAGGATGCGGTGCCTGAGGATTTGGGATTTGATGTGTCAGTGAGGGACACTGGTGTTTTTCCATGCTGATGATTTTGCATGAGATTCTATATTATATATCATCCCACACTCAGGATTATGTTGATATGCATTGCTTCATGTAGTTGTAGTACCCTGATGATGTACCTTTACATGATTGTTGCACATTCACTTATCGTACTTATGCTATCAGATTACTTGTGATAGATAGATCGCTATTCGTGCATACTTGCGATTACTGTATGATGTTATTTACTATTCACGAGTTGGCAACTCATCTCCGTTGTGCCACAGTGTTTTGCAGGACTTACCCTCTGAGTAGTCGCGGCAGGGCGTCTTATCATCTCTACTTTTGCGGATACCGCTACGGTTGGCTGTGAGGCCTTGCTTTTAGGTGGGTTGCGGTTATCTGTTTGTGCATTGTGTATCTTTTTGTTGGATCTAGTATTCTCCATCTACCACTATGTTGTATATGACTTAGAGACGACTTGTGAGGATTCAGTGTTATATTTTTGTGGTGACTTTGGGTGCCGTGCACCTGGGAGCCGGTTTTGTTGAAAAGTTTTACTTCTTTATGCAGTTTTCTTTTATATTTCTTCGCTTCGGCGTCGTATATTTGTTGTGGTGGTTGTCTCCGCCGTTGGGCGTGATTTGCTCCCGTTTAGGATGCTTTTATTATTATCTATGTTGTACCCGTTTTCGGGGTTAGTTTTTACAAAGGAAGTGCTGCCGAAATTTTTAAGAACGAAAACTAAACTTAAAGATTTTAACTTGAAAATTTCCGAATGTTTAAAACTATGTTTTCTCCGTTGATCTAGTTTTGGGTGGTTTAGATTTTTGGGTTTCGGCTTACTTGAGTTGCGTACGCCTGTAGACGTTACGTTGTTTAAGTGCCGTTTACGGGCCAAATTTTGGGTCGTGACAAAGTTGGTATCAGAGCGCTAGGTTTTTACCTTTCGGAGTGTAGGATGACCTTGGTATGATGGAGTTGGTAGCTTAAGCAGAGTGACGTAGCGTGTGTATGTTCCGCGGCATACTTACGACACGGTACTCCGCCTAAATGACCTTAGGACTTATTGATTGAAATTCCTTCCGTGATTGATATACATCTTTGTGATTCGATTTCCGTTTTCTTATCGAATCTTCTTTCAATTTCCAGCTTATATGCCGCCAAAGACTATGAGGGCACAAAGAGCGGCCGCGAGGGCCGAGGCCAGAGTCGACTCGTCTGAGGCGAGGGTTGACCAGGGCGATACGCCTGTGGTACCGGAGCACATTGCTATGATCGGGGATGGTATGCAGGACCTGCGCCAGATTGTGGGGACTTCAGTAGAGGCCATTCGAGCACAGGGGCAGGCTGTTGTTCCACCCGTTGCAGGGTCCATAATGGTACCTACTGATCCGGCAGTCGCAGTTGCAGCTCCAGAGGTTATTACCGTGTCACTGACGGAATTCATGAGGCTGAGGCCTCCGGTGTTTACTGGCACAGATGTTACTGAGGATCCGCAGTCGTTCATCGACCGGATGGCCAGGATTTGTCGCTCACTCCGATGCTCCGATGAGAGATGGGTAGAGTTCACGAGTTTCCGGCTGGAGGGTATGGCCCAGAAGTGGTGTGAGTCGTTGGAGAGGGGCAGAGCCGCTGGTCTTGCTCCTATGACCTGGGCTGAGTTTGTGACGTCGTTTCTTTCCCGTTTTCTTCCACCGAGCGTCAGGGATGCGCGAGCGCGCAGATTTGAGTCGTTATGTCAGACGCCGGGGATGACGGTGTCGGAGTATGATGTATTGTTTACTGAGCTGTCGGTGTATGCTCCGTACCTGGTGGCGACTGAGGAGATAAGTGTGAAGAGGTTTGTTCGAGGCCTGCTTACCCAGTTGTTCCTAGCCATCAGCATTCAGCATTGCGACACGTATGCGGCAGCTGTCGATGCAGCCCTATTGGTGGAGGAGCGTCTAGCTGAGTCATCGGTTGTTCCAGAACCGAAGAGGACTCGTACGGATGTACCAGCACGGGGACCGAGGTTTGTCCACAGAGGCAGAGTTCCTTCAGACTCAGGGAGTAGCAGAGACGTAGGACGTAGCCAGTTATTCAGTTCTTATTCCTAGGAGGACCAGCGACCGTCTTATGGATGCTTCGGTTGTGGCAGTTTACATCATCTTGTTCGGAATTGTACTGTGGTGCGTCAGAGAGGGCCAGCAGTACCGCAGGTTACCTTACCACCTTCTCCGCCTCAGAGAGCGTTGCCTCTTATTCCTGTTGTTGCGCCACGTCAGACTCCTACTCAGAGAGGTCGTGGTCGCGGTGGTTTTGTGCTGAGAGGACGAGGTGGCAGAGGCAGAGGACAGCCAGTAGCCGGTAGAGGGCAGGTACGGGTTTTTGCCTTGACTCACCAGGACGCTCAGGCGTCCAATGCTGTGGTTTCAGGTACCCTTTCCGTATGTTCTTTTAATGCTCATGTTCTTTTCGATCCGGGATCTACGCATTCGTATGTTTCTACGCACTTCGTGCCAGGTTAGGCCGAGAGTCGTGTTTACTGGATCAGCCGCTAGTTGTGACTACTCCTGTGGGAAAGTCGTTGGTTGCGCGGCACGTGTTCCGATCTTGTGCTGTCCTTTTAGGAGACAGAGATCTGTCCGTCGACTTGATCCTTCTTGAGATGTTGGACTTCGACGTTCTGTTGGGCATGGACTGGCTAGCTACTTGCTATGCGTCCGTGGACTGTCGCGAGAAGTCAGTTAGATTTTGTTTTCCCGGCGAGCCAGTGTTTGTTGTGAAGGGGGACCGTGGTGCCGCCCCTCACAGTTTGATTTCTGTTCTGTGCGCTAGTCGGCTTTTGAGGAGGGGATGTCGGGGATTCTTGGCTTTCACTCATGATACTGGAGCTACGGTGGAGTCGTTGGACCAGGTTTCTACCGTGCGGGAGTTTCCCGATGTCTTTCCCGATGAGTTACCTGGGTTGCCGCCAGAGCGCGATATTGAGTTTTGCATTGATCTGATTCCTAGCACGGAGCCTATTTCTTTACCGCCTTATCGGATGGCTCCGGCAGAGCTTAGAGAGCTTAAAGATCAATTGCAAGAGTTGCTTGATTTGGGACTTGTGCGTCCGAGTGTTTCGCCGTGGGGAGCTCCTGTTCTGTTCGTCAAGAAGAAGGACGGCAATTTGAGGCTATGTGTGGATTATCGTCAGTTGAACCGAGTTACGGTGCGGAACAGGTATCCTTTACCCCGCATTGACGATTTATTTGATCAGCTCCAGGGTGCGAAACATTTTTCGAAGATTGATTTGCGTTCGGGTTATCATCAGTTGCGGGTTCGGAATGATGACATTCCGAAGACTACTTTTCGTACGCGGTATGGGCATTAGGAGTTTTTGGTGATGTCGTTCGGACTCACCAATGCGCCAGCAGTGTTCATGGATCTGATGAACCGGATTTTCAGGTCGTTCCTCGACCAGTTCATTATAGTGTTTATTGATGGCATACTGGTCTACTCTAGGAGTCATGAGGAGCTTGAGCAGCACTTGAGGATTACTTTGCAGTTATTGAGAGAGCACCAGCTGTATGCTAAATTCTCAAAGTGCGCATTTTGGTTTGATAGAGTTGACTTCCTGGGTCATGTGGTGACTGGTGATGGTATTCTTGTGGACCCGAGGAAGATCGAGGCTGTACAGCTTTGGCCCAGACCTGTATCGGTGACGGAGGTCCGCAGCTTTTTGGGCCTAGCTGGTTATTATCACCGTTTTGTGCAGGATTTCTGGAGTATCGCTGCACCGCTGACTGGACTGACCCGGAAGGGAATTCCTTTTCTCTGGACTGATGCGTCCGAGCAGAGTTTTCAGCAGTTGAAAACATCGGTTGACGACAGCACCAGTTCTTTCTTTACCTTCTGGATCGGGCGGCTATGTTGTTTATTGTGATGCTTCTCGAGTGGGGCTTGGCTGTGTTTTGATGCAGCATGATAGGGTGATTGCATATGCTTCTAGGCAGCTGAAGAAGTACGAGCAGAATTACCCTACTCACGATCTTGAGATGGCAGCGGTAGTCTTTGCGTTGAAGATTTAGAGACACTACTTGTACGGAGAGTCGTGTCAGATCTTCACGGATCACAAGAGTTTGAAGTATATCTTCCAGCAGCGGGATCTGAACCTGAGACAGCGCCGATGGATGGAGATAGTGAAGGACTATGATTGTGAGATCCTTTATCACCCGGGCAAGGCGAATGTGGTAGCTGATGCTTTGAGTCGTAGGCCCGGGGGTAGCTTGTCCCAGTTGAGCGCAGTTCGGCGTCAGTCTTCTGCAGATTGGCAGCTCTTGTATGATAGTAGAGTGCAGTTCGAGTTCACTCCCGCTGGGGGACAGCTTGCTCATGTCTGCGCCCGTCCACTTCTATTTGATCGTATCCGTGAGGCGCAGCTTAGTGATGCTCGTTTGATCGAGATTCTTGAGCTTGTTCGGCATGGAAGAGTTTCGGAGTTCATGATTGATGACCAGGGTGTGCTACGATGCGGGACTCGCTTGTGTGTACCAGATGTTGATGGGTTGAGACGTGAGATCCTAGAGCAGGCACATCAGTCAGCCTTTAGCGTTCATCCAGGTTCCACCAAGATGTACCGTGACTTGAGGGACTTCTACTGGTGGGAAGGGATGAAGCGTGATATATCGGACTTCGTTTCGAGATGCCTGACTTGTCAGCAAGTCAAGGCTGAGCATCAGAGACTGGCTGGAGAGTTGCAGCCTTTACCCGTTCCGGAGTGGAAATGGGAGCAGATTTCCATGGACTTCATTATGGGTCTACCCAGGACCAGTCGAGGGTATGACTCCATTTGGGTTATTGTAGACCGGTTGACGAAAGCGGCTCACTTTCTTCCAGTGAAGACCACTTTCGGTTATGCTCAGTATGCTCAGTTATACATAGATGAGATTGTCCGTTTGCACGGTGATCCCACATGCATAGTATCCGACAGAGGCACCCAGTTTACTAGCCGTCTTTGGCAGAAGCTTCAGGAAGCTTTGGGTACCCGGTTGAGTTTTAGTACCGCTTTTCATCCACAGACCGATGGCCAGTCAGAGCGGACTATACAGACTCTGGAGGATATGCTCCGTGCATGCGTGCTTGATTTTGGTGGCTGTTGGGATCGTCACTTGCCGTTGATTGAGTTCTCCTACAACAACAGCTTTCAGGAGACTATTCAGATGGCACCTTTTAAGGCTTTATATGGTAGGAAGTGTCGATCGCCAGTCTGTTGGACCGAGCTTAGTGAGAGTCTAGTTTTGGGACCCCAGCTAGTTCAGGAGACCACAGAGAAGATCCAGCTGATTCAGGATAGGATGAGAGCAGCCCAGTACAGGCATAAGTCTTATGCCAACCGTCGTCGTCGCAGACTTGAGTTCTCAGTGGGGGGTCATGTATTCCTGAGGATTTCTCCGATGAAGGGCGTTATGCGATTTGGGAAGAGAGGGACGCTCAGTCCCAGATTTGTAGGTCCTTTCGAGATCCTCGAGTGAGTGGGTTCTGTTGCTTATCGTTTGGCGCTCCCGCCCAGTTTTCCGGATGTTCACCCTGTTTTTCATGTGTCGATGCTTCGTAGATACCTTCATGATCCTTCTCACACGATTCAGCATGAGACCGTTCAGCTTGAGCGTGATCTTTCGTTCACCGAGCAGCCGGTAGTTATTTTGGATCGGCAGGTGAAGAAACTTCGGTCAAAGGTCTTGCCATCTGTGAAGGTTCTTTGGCGTAGCCCGACTAGTGAGAAGATCACTTGGGAGGCCGAGAGCGAGATACGGAAGAGATTCTCTCATCTTTTTGAAGGTACACTTAGTTTGAAATTTTAATTCGGGGACCGAATTTCTATAAGGAGGGAAGATTGTAACGTTTTATAAATCGTTTTGCGAATTTTCCCGTTTTAGGGCAAAATTGTCGGTTTTTCCCGTTTTAACCCGATTTCGATCAAACGTCCGTATAAGCTTACCAGCACCTAGTTTAGCTAAAATAAAGCTTGCGCGCGAACTTTGGGAGTATTTTGGAGGTTTTGGTTCAGATAGAATTTTTCCCAAATAAAATATTATTTTAAGCGGTATTTTGTGCACGTAAATCGGGAAAAAAAATCCTCTTGTGAATAAATTAATTTATGTCACTAGAATTATTTTAGAAGCTTCTTTTTAAAATATCTAGATATTTCTTTTGTGCAAAAGGATTTGGATTTAAAAAGAAAAGAAAAGGGTGTAAAGGTGGCATTTTCATTTAATGTTGCATTTATTGCTTAAGACTAGAATTTTCTTCATTTTAATTACACAAAAACCCCCCTCTCACCTCCTTGGCTGAGCCTCATCCCTCCATTTCTTTCCTCAAAAATTCTAAGCTCATTTCTCACACTTTTTCAATCAAAAACTCAAAAAGAATTCCAAAAATAAATCCAAAAATTCCTATATAAAAATTAAACTAATTTTCCTTCAGTAATCCTTCACGGATCTTCAACAAAGCTTGGTTTTTGATGCTAAGAAGATGGATTAAGTTTCATTTTGTGTTCTTGGGGAGGTATAATTCTTACCTTAATCCTTATACTTTTGCTTTAATCTTAAACTAGCTAATTTAGTTAGCTATTTATGTGTTTAGTGTAGTTTTTAAATCATGATTAATTCATTATATTTGGTTTAAGAAATTCATGTTAGGGTTAAACTTTGATTAAGTGATTAGTGTTTATTTGAAGTGTTAAATTGTATTTTGGAAAAGATTAATCTAATAGAAAATGTTAAATTTTGCTAATAAGCATTTTGTTTAATTAACCAAAGTTGCTTACTAGATTTTTGCTAAAACATAATTAGCGAGTGTTAAAAATATAGGATTGGTTTAGATAGCTTAGTTAAGCTATTTTAAGGTATTTGTAATCGTTAGATATGCGTTATCTTGAATCTGGTGCGAAATCTTGCGATAGGTTGCTTACTAGATTTTGGGGGTTTTCCGACATAGGGTTCGTTTGGTCGTAGCGAGATTATATCTAGTGTATTCCTTGTGATTTTTGTGTTGTGTGCGCGATCGGGACGATCGGGGTCCAGACTTGGTGTTTTGTAGTTTAGCGATCCCAATTAGGGTTTTGGCCGGTATCATGCGCGATAGATGCGCTAAGCGCGCAGCGTAATTTTCCGGGCGTTTTCTTCGCGTTTCGTTGTCTTTTCGTCATTTTAGGATATTTAGCTTATGTGTTGTATTTATGAAGTTTAGGTTCGCAAGCAGGGACTTCAGGTGCTGCGGACAAGGGGAAGCAGGTGGTCGGATTTTCATAGCTCGAGACCATCGGTGAGTAGATTTAACATCTACGGGGAAATCGCCCGTATGGCGTTATCCGTCGGGGCGAATATGATACGATAGCTGCATGTATGTGCATATTAGTTACTTTCATATGAATTTCATTGCATAGCATTATCTGTTGTACTTGACTCGTACCTTTAGATATAACACATTACTGACGGTTCATGTTGCACGAGCACTAAATTGTATGCTACACCCACACCGTCTGTAATTGCAATGTCACGCACAAACACCTACATATGTGATATGGTAGTGGATAGGAATGATTGGAGTAGTAACTTTTATTCTGTTGTGCATATGAAATACTGTGGACACATACATACGTGATATTGCATTGGGCAGGAATAGTTGAGATAGTGACCCTTATTCCACTTCACGTATATCTTGCTATAGCTACTTATACATCATGCATTCATATTGACATGTACACCCACATACTTGATTACATGTAGATACTTAAACCTTGCTACACTTACATGTACATCTCATATGATACTGCATTTGTTTTTGAAGGAATTGGGAACCGCATGATGTGTTTTAAAGCTAGATTCAATTTAAAGAGCGGTTTTCCCTTTATATGCTCATATTGATGTTTTATGTTGCATATATCAGTTTTATATGGATTTTACGCATTGAGATAAGGATTTCATATGATTTATGGATTTGAGAACCGTGGTGGTATTTTCAAGAAACTATGTATTATTTGAAAACCCGGTTTCTCTTAATATGATATTTGATGCGACCACCATGTGATTTCTCGGTTCTGAGATTTGGCTTGTGATACCCGATTCGAGGAGCGGGACGCACCGTCTGCGGGTACAGGTGGACCCGGTATGGTACCCCGGGGTGAGTGGTGATTTCGTGGTGTAGACGATAAGCCTGGCGGTAGGACCACTACCTACCGGTGATTGTATTTGGACTCGGCGATTATCGTGGGGATACCGACCGGAGTGATGTACGACATATCATCAGGGCTAGTCGTGGTGACAGCTCCTGAGTTATGAGGATTTACGTGTCGATGCTAGACACGGGTTTTCATGATGTTTCGAGTGTTGGTGTTTGACACTCAGGTTTTCGGGAGGCTTACAGGATGTGAGGGCCGATCTGAGAATGCGGTGCCTGAGGATTTGGGATTTGATGTGTCAGTGAGGGACACTGGTGTTTTTCCATGCTGATGATTTTGCATGAGATTCTATATTATATATCATCCCACACTCAGGATTATGTTGATATGCATTGCTTCATGTAGTTGTAGTACCCTGATTATGTACCTTTACATGATTGTTGCACATTCACTTATCATACTTTTGCTATCAGATTACTTGTGATAGATAGATCGCTATTCGTGCATACTTGCGATTACTGTATGATGTTATTTACTATTCACGAATTGGCAACTCACCCCCATTGTGCCATAGTGTTTTGCAGGACTTACCCTCTGAGTAGTCGCGGCAGGGCGTCTTATCATCTTTATTTTTGCGGATACCGCTACGGTTGGCTGTGAGGCCTTGCTTTTAGGTGGGTTGCGGTTATCTCTTTGCACATTGTGTATCTTTTTGTTGGATCTAGTATTCTCCATCTACCACTATGTTGTATATGACTTAGAGACGACTTGTGAGGATTCAGTGTTATATTTTTGTGATGACTTTGGGTGCCGTGCTCGTGGGAGCCGGTTTTGTTGAAAAATTTTACTTCTTTATGCAGTTTTCTTTTATATATCTTCGCTTCGGCGTCGTATATTTGTTGTGCTGGTTGTCACCGCCGTTGGGTGTGATTTGATCCCGTTTGGGATGCTTTTATTATTATCTATGTTGTACCCGTTTTCGGGATTAGTTTTTACAAAGGAGGTGCTGCCGAAAATTTTAAGAACGAAAACTAAACTTAAAGATTTTTACCTGAAAATTTTCGAATGTTTAAAACTATGTTTTCTCCGTTGATCCAGTTTTGGGTGGTTTAGATTTCTGGGTTTCGTCTTACTTGAGTTGCGTACGCCTGTAGACGTTACGTAGTTTAAGTGCCGGTTACGGGCCAAATTTTGGGTCGTGACAATATCGTCCTCACAACTCGTCTCTAAGTCAATTCATGAAATGGTAGATGGAGAGTACTAGATACAATAAGATGTACAATAAATATAAACGGATAACTGCAAAAGCCGCCTATAGCAAAACGGCTCACAACTAACCATGGCGGTATCCGCTGCAAAAAGATACAATAAGAAGGAGCCCTGCCGCGACTACTTTGAAGGTTAAACCTGCAAAACACTGTTGCACAACGGGGGTGAGTTGCCAACTCATGATTAATAAGTAACATCGTACAGATAATCGCACGTATGCAAGTACTGCGATACTCTATCACATGCAATCTTATAGTATCAATATGCTAATTTGGATATGCAACAATCATGAAAGGTACTCTATTAGGTAATACAATTACATGAAGCAATGCATATCAAATGCATGCTGAGTATGGGATAAAACACATCATCATCAATGAATCATCATCGTGGAAAAACCGGTGTCCATCTACGACACTCAAATCCCAGTACCTCAGGCGCCGTCACTCTGATCGGCCCTCATATCCTGTAAATCTCATGGAACCTGATTGCCCAACATCGGCACTCGAAAACATCATGAAATACCCGTGTCTAACAACGACATGCAAATACTCATCTCTCAGGCGCTGCATACCCAGATCGGCCCTCAATATATCTCATGTCATAACTGCCAAACGATATCCTTCGGATATCTGTCGGGCTCTATATTATCACCAGTAGGTAGTAGTCCCTCCGCTAGGCTCACCGCCTTTCTGTACAACTCTTCTTGCCCCGGGGTCCCTTACAGGGTCCACTATGTACCCTCAGACGGTGCCTACAGCTCTTCGAATCGGGTATCTAACAGAAGTCTCAGAACCGAGAAAACTCATGGTGGACGCACTGAAATATCATATCAAAAGAAACCGGGTTTTCAAAACAATGCATATTTTCTTGAAATAATAGCACGGTTCTCAAATCCATAAATCACATGAAATTTGTATCTCAATGCGTAAATCCATGAAATATAATATATGCAACATAAAACAGTAATATGAGCATATCAAGGGAAAACTGCTCTTTTAAATGAACCACGTTTTTAAATATATCATGCGGTTCCCAATTTCTCCAAACTCAAATCCAACATCATATAAAGGTGTACTTGTGGCTATAGAAAGTATTAGTGTATACATGTAAGTATGTATGCACGATGTAATTCATATGCGCAATAGGACAAGAATCAATGTGTCAATATTAATAACAATACAATACTGTATATGTGTATAGGTTGTGCGTATCATGGCAATTACCGACGTTGTGGGTGTAGCATAAAATTTAGTGCTCGTGCAACATGAACAGTCAGTAATGGTGCAGTGTCCATTAGAGACTAAGTCAAGGCACAATAAGTAATGGTATATAACAATGCTCATGCACAATCAACAAATATAAATATAAACTTACACTATAATATCATATCAAGCCCTGACACATAACGCCATACGGGCGATTTCCCCGTAGATGTTAAATCTACTCACCGGTGATCTCGAGCTAAGTAAATCCGACCACCTACTTCCCTTTCTTCGCAGCGTCTCAAGTCCCAGCCTGTGATCCTATTAACACAATAATGCATAGATTTAGCAAACTACGCAATAATAACGAACATAACGCCAATTTAACGAATTGGTCCCCTTAGGCTACAAAAGGGTTTGTTTGGTGGTTAACGTGTGTGTCGACATCACCAAAACAAACCCACGACAACAATCTATCCAAAACACTAAAACTACATCGGATCAATCGTAACGCGCGTCGTCGAAACACTAAAAACTAGCAAATTGAACCCAGATTTTACATACTGTCAATAACTACAAATTCTAGTAGTACCAAACACCCTAAAACCACAGCAGACAGCTACCCTAAAAATCATAACCCTCGTTCACCCACAGGGCCAAGCTCGCCGGAAAAATCCCTAATGTCGCCGGTTGAACAGTGTCAGGTGGGGTTCGTGTTTCAGGTGTACACTCAGGGTCTCTAGTATAACACTACTACACTGCTAGTTTTCACAGTAAACACTCGTAGTCACAACAGATCACAGACATCCTAAAACGACACCAAAAACACGATACATGAACAAAGCTATATCTTTTAGTGTTCTAAACTGAAACTAATTAGCAACACAACATGTTAGCAACCTAATTAACAGTAGAAAGCACCACCTTTCCAAACTTGCTCAAAACCCTAGCTTTCCATGCTCCAAGTGATCTTAATGGCTTAATCTTGACTTGTGAAGCGTTTTAGTGTGTTAAAGTGGAGATTTTGTTTCGTTTAGTGAGGATTTATGAAGGTTTTGAGGTAGGGTTTCAGTTGAGGGAAGAGGTTAGAGATGAGGTGAAGAAAAATATGAGAATGAAGAAAGAATGAGAGAATGAGTTGAGTTTACAGTGTATGTGTGAGTGAGGGATGAGAGAATGAGGGGGTGAGAGTAACATGAGCCATGCCTTCCTTTTCTCTCTCCTCATTTAATGCATGGCATGCTTGCCCCATGCCTCATGATGCATGCCACCCTTCTCTCTCTGTCAAGTCAACTAATTTAAAAACCCATTTTATTTTAAAACCATCTAATTTAACTAATTACATATTACAAATGGCATGACATTAGGTTAGGGTGCCATGGCTACTTAAGCATGGTTAACCCTAATTAACCCTAGTTTAACATGCACATGTGTGTGCAAGCCCAAAATAAATATTAATAAATTTTAATTAATTTTTATAAAATATTTGAAAACTATTTTGGTAAACATTTTACTAAAAATCCGCATTATCGTTTAATTAACACTAATCGCATTCTAAGGTGTTACAGTATCAGAACGAACCCGTAAACCCCTTACGGGCAGTTTTAGACAATGTTAAAGTATCGATACCGAAACAACTCCGAAACAACACACTGATGTATTCCAGTTTCTATCGATTTTTTAGAGTCTTCAAAAATTTTTTTAAGCAATTGCAGAATACTACTTGAGTGACCACTAGAACACCCTACAAAAATGAGCCCCATCCGCCAGATTTGACCCGGGTAGATTTGCAAAAAAAAGCGTGTGGACAGTTTTTTGATGGAGTTGGGACTTGAATTTTGCAGGGTAATCTAGTATCTGGAATATTGGTGTAGTGGTATTGCTTGTTTTGCCCATTTTAGATGTTATGTTATCTTTTGTTCAGGGGCAATTCGGGGTGTTTCGAAGTCATTAATTTAACACCGTTTAAATGTTCATAGTACATGCATTACTATATGCGACCGTGAATGTCATTCGAGCGGTATAACTCGTCTAATTGATAAATGTTCTTTTAGTAGAGTTTGCGAACGTGACATTCACGTTGATGTTCTGTGTTGTGCTGTGTTGTGGTTGGATCGTCGTGGTGGATAGCTTGCGTGCAATGATAGTACTGTTTAGTTTCATTTGTAGATTTGATATTGCGGGGCGAGCGTCCGACATGTGGACTGCCGTCACTTTCAGTTTGTATATTATTTTTTTGGGGCACGACCGGGTTGAGGTCGATGTCACCCTTGTATATTATTTTCTTTTTTATACTAGGATTACCCCGCGGTGGAGTGCACGAATAGCCGGGTTCTTGAGGGCAACGGGTCCGCATCTCATGGCGTTGAGACGGAGGGGACCTTACTCTAGAATTGGCAGGATATTTGCCGCACTCGTAGGAGGTATAGGTTGACCCACGGATGGGTGCCCAAGTTACCGGATTCCGTGAAGTGCTGGGTGTCCCATTCACGTTGTTGATTGGGGTTGCCTCGCTTCTATGATTGGCTAGTAACTTGCCACCCTTGTAGGGGTCTAGATTTTATTACACAGGCTATCCACACGACAGGGGAACGTCGAGTCTCACTTGCAGCTCAAGTGAAACACGGGGCTGCAAGATTATCCACTATTTTGTGTTGCTTCTGTCAAGCTTCTATAATGTTGCTTATATCATGCCTGGGCTGAATGTTATATATATATATATTTATATATACTAGTAGATGTTGTATATGTTTTACACCAGCGCTAGTCTATCCCTCGCTCTGTTGTTAGTTAAGTAACCTAACGAGTGATGACAGGGCCAAGTGTCGAATGCGGATGGCATATACGTACATCATATTTTTGTTCTTTTCTGGTGTGATTAATTGATGGGATTGCATTGATTCTTATCAATGCAAGGATAAAACAAACCTATATTATGTTCTTGGAACCATGTTTTTTAAAACTGACATTACAGACGCTTTCTTTTGCTTCGCACAGTGTTATTCGATTGGGAATATCCCGCACCTCACTCGACGAGGCAAGGGCCGAGATCCCTTCATCGGGAGTGACCCCTTGAGCAAAGTTTGCATCAGTGTAATAACTTCACTATAGTCGATTATTTTGCTTTGCATCATGGTATTCAGTTTGGAATATCTTACCCCTCATTCGACAAGGAAAGAGCCGAGATCCCTTGACCGGGAGCGGACCCTTTAGCAAATGTTTTCACAATTATATATTTATAAAACCACTTGGATTCCTTCAGCGATATCGAATTCATTACGTTAAAGCTTTTTCGCCAAAAACCAGCCGTAGCCCTCCGTCATTTCAGATGAGTAGCAATTTGTATTCATACTATATATGTTGGCCTTCGTCAAGGCATAGTGTATGGTAGTGTAACGTTTCCAAAATAATAAAATATTATTTTCGGGAATTTTTATAATTTAATATTATTTTAATGAAATTTTAATATTCCGGTATAATTAAATACAAATAAATGGAGAAAATTTTTGGAAAATTATGGAAAATTCTAAAAATAGGGTATTTTATGGAATTATGCCATTTTAAAGTTTTTAAGATTAGTTATATGCTAATTTAGTGTTAATCGCGATTAAAAATCGCTAATTGGAGTTTTAGCTTTTTTGTGCAAAAATGTGCACATATCATTTTCCACACTTGTTACACTTGTGTTACATTTCTTTTGCCATGGTTGTTCTTTTGGGTTCACTATTGGAGTGAGAAGGAAAAGAAAAAGAAAAGGAAAAAGTATGATGATGAGAAAGAAAGAGACCAAGTTAATCCTCACTTTATGAACCACTCCCCATCATTTTCCCCTACTCATTCTCTCTCCTCTCCCTCCCCTTTGTTGTTGCTGCTGCTCCCTTTCCCTCTCTCTCCCTCTTCATGAAACCCTAGATCCACCATGAAAACAAAGCCAAAACCCCATTTCCACTTCACAAAAAATGTTCCCGAGCTCACTAGCTACACATTGAACCTAGCAAGATTGGATTTGGAGAACTTTGAGCAACTCAAGAATTTTCTTGAGTTGCCAAAGGAGCTAATTTCTGCACCCCCTAGTTTAGTAATTCAATTCTTATTGCATCCATATTAGTTTCATATCGATATTGTATCGTTTTGTGGATTTTGAAGAATTCAAGTTAGGGTTAAGGGTAAATCTGAAAACAAAGATGAAATTGAGGCTTGTAGTGACCTTAGAAACCCTGTGGTGATGTGTTATTGGATTAAACTAGAGACTAGAACACAGAATACGGATTTATGAGACGATGTCGGGGGAAAACTGTGAATCTGTGATCATATTTAGCAATCTGCTATCACCCCGAGACCCCAAAAATAAAACTGAGTTGACAGTGAGATGTGCAGGCACCATGGAACCACCACACCAAACCCTAGCCCCCAACTCCAAAGTGAGGCCGCCGATTTATTCCTTCTGGCCGCAAATTGCGGCCAGAGCAGGAGGAATCTGTCTCGATTTTTGTGCATGGCCCTATTTCCTCTATTCTTGACCCTGGGTATGTCTAGTTTTGACTGATTCCATCTAGCGTAAAATCTGGGTTGATTTTCCTATGTTGGTGCATGGTTTACGACTTGTTTTAGCATGGATTTTAGTATTTGGTGTTTCGTTCCTGTCGTGTGGCGTTTGGACGTCAATGACAAGCGGATATTGAACGTGTTTACATGCGAGACGATAGGTTTTTACCTATGTGAGTAGCGTGTGCTATTTTGGTTTCCGATGTGATTTTCATGTGCTTTATCGTTGTGATATACTTATAGGTACCCTACGTGATGTTGAGGCAAAGAAGATGAAGATAGCAACATCGGCATTGGCACACGAGAAGCAAGGTGAGTAGATTTACATCTACGGGGAGAAGTCGGGTGGATGGCGTATAGCACCCCCGCAGTCCGTGGTGATGTATACGAATACGTATACACACATATATTTATTATATGTTGTTTAGGATTATTGATGGTAATAATGGTATTATTGGTGATAAGGATGTATTGGTTTAGTATAGTGCGAAACCCTAAAGTAGTGGTTGCACCCAAACATACACATACACATATACTTGCATGCATTCTTTCGCTTGACTCCGTGCGTATTTGGAGGTGTATATCTACACATGGGTATGGTACTATGTGTTCATATACGGGATTGAGATGAGTTGATGAGTTTGACTTGAGGTCGTGAGATTCGGCGATATGACAGAGTTTGTATTTGAGATGCGACATGGTGGTTTTGGCAGGGCCTTGGGCATGTGTTTTACCCCGCATCCATTTTTATATAGATGGTGTCGATGGTACTAGACTTAGATTTGTACCCTAGATTATGTGTTATGATGGTAGTGATACCTGATACGTGATGAGATGAATGTGATATTGACCCGTACCCAGCTATTGGGATGCCGTACGACGATTTACCGTACGAGCTTTACATTGATGTTAGATCCGCACTCATGACTCGAGGATGTTATATGATATACCGTATCATACGTGATACTATTGAGGCGAGATCACCGACTATTGTATATATATGTGTATGTCGACTCAGATGTAGGTGGTTTCATACCCCTCCTGTTTAGATTACTTAGTAGACATTAGATTGACCCGAGTCATACCTATTTCAAAACTAACGAGTCGGGGATATTTTAAAGATAGGCAAAAAGGGATTCTACGGGTATTTTCAAATGAAGTATCTTTTCTTAAAACACCGTAACCCTTATTTTATTAAAAACCCCGATTCTTCTTATTTCAAATGTCAAGGCTGCATGATATATTTATTGAGGCAGGTTCTCTACTGTTGCGTTGATTATTCGATTCCGCATATTCATGCTGTTTGCATTGCATCGCTTATATTGTTGATATATTTCAGTCATGCTGCTAGGACACCAGCACAATTATCGATGATGCGTATGTTCCACGTACACTTGGTTGCCGGCTCACACACTTCATCATCGATAATTGCCATGTCACTACACTGTAGTACTGTTGCATTCAGTGTATGTTGCTTACATTTCTTTACATGTCGCATACGTCATGCTTTCTGATTATACGCATTGAGATATGTTGTTTCCATGATATTTCTGGTTTTTGGGAACCGTGGGTGTTTCAAAAAGAGAATATGGAATTGTTTTAAAACCCGGTTACCCTTGATATGATATTTCAGTGCGTCCACCATGTGTTTTCTCGGTGCTGAGAGCGACATGTGAAACCCGATTCGAGGAGGCGGATGTGGCCGATTGCGGGTACATGGTGGACCCGGTATGGTTCCCCGGGGCAAGAAATGTTTTTCGTGGAGTAGACGATGAGCCTGGCAGGGTGGCGAGTACCAACCGGTGATTGGTTGGACCTGGCGGTTATCCGGAGGATACTGACCAGAGTCGATAGATGGATCTGGGCGTACTGCCGGGGCCGAGGGCCGATACCGCAGACAGAGCCCGTGGGCCGATTCGGACTGACGGAGCCCGACATATGAGGATTTACGTGCCGATGCTGGGCACAGTTTTCATGATGTTTTCGAGTGCCGATGCTGGGCATTCCGGTTCCATGATTTTGACGTGTCGCGAGGGACACAGGCGGTTTATATCCTCATATTTCCATGCATATGCTGATGATATTTACATGCATGATGGTTATTGTCATTGGGTGACGAGTGGACGGGATCCACGTACATGCAGATTGATTTCATTGATTGTACCTCACATTTATGTTATGCGATTACCTGAGGCACTGGCACGAGCACTTGGCACTACACTCATGTATAGAGATTACCTTGCCAGTTTTGCATGCTTCAGACTTATGCATATTGAGGTTTATTTATATCTGATCGTATTGACCTAGGATGGGTCATGCATTCGATCTCTGCTTGAAGATATTTTCTATTCACGAGTTGGCAACTCACCCCCGTTGTGCCACAGTTCTTGCAGGTTTTGCCGTACAGGTTCCATAGCGGCATTTCTGGCACACTGCTTCCTTATGGGTGACTTGCTTGGGTAGGTGGGTTCTTTTGTATCAGGACCGCCATTGTTCATGTATTATTCATTGTATCTAGAATTCCATCAACCAAAACATGTATATTGTTTCAGACTTAGAAAACAGTGTTGTATTATTTCGACCATAGAGTCGCGCTTGTAGTATTACGGTTTTCTGGCTGTTTTGAGTTCTTTTTGGGTTTTGATCCTCGCCCTTTGGCGTTGTATATTATTATTGCTTGCGTGGTTGTGACCGTCGATTGACGAAGAGCTAGCTCCCGCTTGGGATGGCTTTTATCATTTCACACATATTATCCTTGTTGTACCCCGTTCGGGGCCAGTTTTTACAAAAGAAACCCTGCCGAAATTTTCAGGAAAGGTTACACATTTTAAAAATACATATTCGGCTTAGTTATTTAAAAACTTTGATTTTCAGAACATGATTTCTTACTGTTGGAGATAGTGCCCTTAGAGTCAATTATTGGATCACAGGCACGTGATTGCAATGATTGAGGGAGGACCTATCCCGGTAGGACAGTCTTACTCGAGATGATAGTATGCTATCTGGTTTATCTTTATCATCGTGTACTGCTTAGGTGACCTGACAGGTCGCTATTACACGTTGATAGAGCCCCTAGGATTCTTGCTTGACCACCAGCAGTATGAGGGCGATCATATAAGTGGGAGCTGGGGGTCTATAAGCGCATCCTTAAAAGATCCCTAGTCGTGGGAGATTCGAGACAGGGCATCGTTTCTCCAGAGTAGACTAGTGTATACAGTTGAGACCCCGACGAGGGGCGGTGGCCGGTCTCACAAGCCATTGGTGTCAGTTAAATCACCTAAGATGTATACAGGTGCTCATTGGGTTATGAGTACACCGGACAGGACTCGCCGGGAACATGCTAGTTGGTCATATACCAGACGTCAGATGGTAGTTCCCTGGTGACATATGTACAGGTTAGTTCATCGACCTGGGGATCGTCATTTGTCTCGTGTGAGTTCCCACTGTACTTTGATTACTACCCTACCATGCTCAAAAGAGACGTGCAAACAGGTTTTAGTTGGGTACAGTCCCGAGCCACATGGAGGCAGTGAGCGTATCTTCAGTGGTTCGTCTCTCCCGGTATTGGGGGTGAGGTCGCGCTGTGTCTAGGAGAGCCATTACACAAAGCCCTCGGCCGAGGCAGGAGATTTACTGGTAGGTATTCCAGTAGTATCTCAGGGTGTTCTGGGCTACACTCTGACACGACTTGTACCGCTTTTGGGGGTCTGACTTTTACCAACCCCCTAGGCCCGCCATGCGATGCTCATAGACGAACGGACCGGACTGTATGGATATTGTGACTGACAGGCTCAGTAGGGTGTCAGGCAGAGTTCGCTCACAGACGTCCCTTTTGGTCAATACCTGGTAGCCCGTTATGTATTGGCTTATACCTCTAACGTGCTAGTGGTTAAATCCACAACCAAGGTGTTGATGAGTCTTTAGAGTCCGCCACATTTAGTTACTCAAGCTTTCGGGTGAAAAGCTGTAGAGGCCGTATGGAGATATGGCAAGGTTCGATCAGATACGTGCGGTATTGCACGGATCAGGATCGGACAGTTCGTACTAGAGGCCGTATGGATATATGGCAGGGTTCGATCAGATACGTGCGGTGTTGCACGGATCAGGATCGGACGGATATTACTAGCCGGCTTTGGTTTAAGCCGGATCCTAGTATAGTACAGTGTAGATTTTGTCTCATTGCATTTGTATTTCGGTCGGAATACAAATGCGGGTGTGTATGCACAGTATCGGTGTTTTCCTGTAATTTATTACGGGACCAGTTTTCTGGAGTTGCCAGTTTGCTTTCCGTTTCGGCCATATTTCTTTGTATCGTTCATTGGCCGAAAATTGGTGGAGGAGGGCTTATTTGCATTTGTGCAAATAAGCTTTTGTGGTGGGGGACTTTGCATATTTTTGTATCATGATACTTGCACCATCATTTGACCACTTTTGACCATGATGGTTTGACTTATGTTTTCATGATGGTAGTGGTGGAGTGTTGGCCTTTGATTGTCATCATGCTTGTTGATAATGAAGTGTGATGATTGTTGTTTGAGTGTTGGACTTTCCTAGTGATCATTTTCTTTGCATGATTACCTTTTCTCTCTCTCCTTTGGATGATTGGGTGGCCTCTCTCATTCTTTTGATACACACTCCATTCTCTCCTCTCCCACCCATGCCATGGCCGGCCAAGAGAGGCTAGGGGCTGTCCAAATTTTTGGATGGGGATTTTGTTGTTCTTTTCATGCTCCAAAAATCCCCAAGTTCCTCTACATAATTCTTGTATCATACCTCCACCAATATGGCAATTCTTACAACCCCAAAATGAGACACAAGTTCTACTATGCATTCTACAGCAATTCTTGGGCACGTCGACTAGCCAGCTTCGTGCCCGAGTTGCCTCGGCATTGAGGTGGGTGCCTGTAAAAGATGTAGGCGATGTGGTGCACTTCCGGCGACGAGGTGGAGACAGGACATTCCGCGGGAGATCGGGACGACGATGAGAAGACCGGAGGACTCGGATCAGTCGGTATATCTCTATTCCCTATCTTGTAGTTAGCTAGGACTAGTTAATGGTTCGATCCGGGTTTAGTGCGCGGTGGTGCCGGTTTGCTAGTTTGCAAAATTAAAGTTTATCACCGCTTGCGCATTTGGCCGTCGGATTGACGGCCGGGGCGCCGCCGTGCACTTACAGTGGTATTAGAGCCTCGCCATTAACATAGTCTAGCTTTGTTTAATGTGTTTTGCATTTCCGATCGAACAAAATTCCAAAACCGTGTTTTTTCTCTTGCATCAGTTTCTGTCGAAATATTTTTGTCTCGAAAAATTTTTCAGGGTGTTGCAGAATGTTGTACAGAGTATCCTAAGACCACTGGAAAATTTTGGTTCCCTGTTCCTTCCGTACGACCGCGGAACCGCGGCCATAACCCCTCTTTGGACGCGGTTCCGCCGCAGGAAGTTGGGTTCAGTTTACCAATTTTTTTCAGTGGGCTTATGGGCTTAAAATATGGGTTTTGAAATATTAATTTTGGGCCCAGAATTTCTTGATGTGCTACAGTAGTACTTGGGGTCCACTTGTTAAAATTTTGATCGATCGGATATTTTTAACACATTATTTCACAGTGTTTACATTATATCTGCGACCGCGAATGTCACTTGATCGGTAAATCCTGTCTAACTGCTATAGCCCGGTTAGGCGGATTTGCGAACGTGATTTTCACGTTGATGTTCTATGTATTGCTGTGATGTTGCGGATCGGTCGTGGGGGATAACCTGGATGCAATGCTAGTACAGTATTTTGTTGTATTATGTACATTTGATATTGCGGGACGAGCGTCCGACATGTGGAATGCCGTCACTGCCTGTTTGTATTATTATTTTGGGGCACGACCAGGTTGCGGTCGATGTACCCGTTGTATGTATATTTTACTTTCTGTACTAGGATTACCCCGCGGAGGGGTGCACGGATAGCCGGGTTCTAGAGGGCAACAAGCCCGCATATCATGGCATTGAGACGGAGGGGGCTTCACTCTAGGATTGGCGGGCTATTCGCTTCACTTGTAGGGGGTACAGGTTGACCCAGGAGGGGTGCCCAAGTTACCGGATTCCGTGAAGTGCTAGGTGGTCCATTCACGGAGCTAAAGGGGGCTGCCTCACTTCAGGTTTTGGCGGGTGACTTGCCGCGCCCGTAGGGGTCTAGGATTTCATTGCACAGGCTATCCACACGACCAGGGGAACGTCGGGTTTCAGCGGCTCTGTGAAACCCGGGGATCCCAGATATCTGTATTGTTCTGTGATGATGTACATTTATGTGATGTTGCATTTTATCACGCCTTGAGCAAATATAATATATTGGTATATATATTAGTAGATGTTGTATATGTTTTGCATCCGCGCTAGTCCAGTCCCCGCTCTGTCGTTAGTTAGCTAACCTAACGGATAATGACGTGACCCAGTGGAGAATGCGGATGGCATATACGTACGTCAGTATATTTTCGTTCTTTGTGGTGTGATCAATTGATGGGACTGCGTTGATTCGGATCAATGCAAATTAAAACAAACCTAATCTGATATTGTTGGAACACTTTTCAAAAAGCTGTTATTGCAAGGACGTTCACTTTTGTTTTGCATCGGGGTATTCAGTTGGAATATCCTGCTCCTCAGTCGACGAGGCAAGGGCCGAGATCCCTTCATCGGGAGTGACCCCTTGGACAAAAGTTTGCGTCAGGGCAATAACTTCACTATAGCCGACTACTTTTGCTTTGCATCGTGGTATTCAGTTGGAATATCCTGCACCTCATTCTACGGGGAAAGAGCCGAGATCCCTTCACCGGGAGTGACCTCTTTAGCAAAGGTTTTCGTCACTATATTTTTAAAAGCTATCCGTTCCTTCAACGATATCAAGTTCATTACGTTAAAGGTTTTTGCCAGAAACCATTCGTAGCCCTCCGTCGTTTCAGACGGGTAGCACGTAGTATTCATGCTATGTTTGTTGGCCTTCGTCAAGGCATAGTGTATGGTAGCTGCTTGTTGCCTTTCTGCAGCATAGATAGATGCGTTGGTTTGGGACAGTCGTATAGCCTTGTTGGCCTTCGTCAAGGGCTTATGCGGGTGGGTTCAAATCAACCTGGAGAATGACGTGTAGAACTTGACATGTGACTTATGATTTGTTGGCCTTCGTCAAGGTCATAAGAGCATGGGGCAAAAATCACATCGGGAGTTTCAAAAGAACTGAAACTTGCCAGATATGCGCATACCTTCTGGAGTGTGATACCGTGAGCGGATTCTGTCACGTTATCATGCGGTGATAGTTGGATCCCGATTCCCACTGATGAGTTAGTTTACTCCTCGGGTGACCCCGACTAATTCTTCTTTCAGGTTTGGAGGAGAATTTGATGGTACAGTGGGAGGTTTCCAGATTAGATAAATTGATAATCATTCTGATCTAAGTTAGAGTGCACGCTGAGTGTTTCTTTTCTCTCTCTCTTTGGCAGCGACCATTGACCCGACCCTAAGACTATGACTCAGAGACCAAGTTGACCGAACCTTCTTAACACTGGCTTTTGGATTGTCAGAGTTGCGAACCTCATTGCCACTCCTACTTTTACCTATTTCTCCAGGACATCCCGTATTACTACGAACGTCCATTTCCATTGGACAAAACCATCGTATGGTTATATACGAACTCGAAGGAATTCGAGGATGGTTTCAGGTTCTGGAGGAAACGGATAGGACTATTCAGTTGTCTTTTTCTTTTACCTTCTCTCAGGTTGTGAGTACCCCTTAGATTAGAGGATAGTACACCTATTACGCAAATTGGATAGTCTTCTTCCGAATCTTAGGCTGGTGCCGAACGGTAGGGAATGAGGAAAACCAATTAGCCTAAACGGTGTACAGAAGGTATTATGTAAAGACAAAGAAAGGGATTAGAAGGAGGGCAAAGTAAATTGCGACTGCTATTCACGACCAAACCAAGTATTTCATTACCATTCCCACTTCACCTTTGTATTTCTCCAGGACACTCCGTATCACTACGAAGATCCACAGTTTATTGGATACTCCATCGTATGGTTATATACGAACTCGAAAGGAACTTGTTCCAGTTCGGGGATGGATTCTGGTTCAGGAGAAATAGGAATAAGGTTTATTCGGTTGTCTTTTATCCTCACCTTCTCTCGCATTGCGAGTGCTCCTAGGATTAGGACAGTACACCCATTATGTTCATCAAATAGTCTTCTTCCAAACCATAGACTGGTGCCGAACGGTAGGGAAGGAAGAAAACTATTTGGCCTAAAGGGGTGTGCAGAAGGTAATGACTAAAGACATATAAAGGGATTTGGAGAGGTGGCAAAGAATTACACGGTTAAAGTTGTGAATCTGGAAGAGGCATTACTAGGAATACCGGGATACCCCATCGAAACATTTCGATGTTTCAGTTTCACCGTGTACTGTTAAAGGAAAACTGATTTCCTAATTAGTCCTTACTCCAGGGTATGTATTTACCAGGTACAATTCTCACATCTGTATGGTTTTACAGATGATGAGTGGGAGTAAGTAATTGGGAATTGGGTGATCATCCTCATTATATCGTGATTCGTTGTAATCGGTGATATTTGAGGAAGTCACCTGGACTGTTTGCCGGTCGGCAAATATTTGGTTTTGAATATCCGCTGTCATGCACCAATTTCAAATTGATATATCTGTACGTCTATTTTCATAGAGTGAGATATGCCTTTTTGAAATTATGTCTACGACATTTACCTTTATTAGTGGATGGTTAGGTAAGGAGCATTAAACAGAGGTGTAATTCTTCTTAACCATAAGTACAGTTTTCAACCTACGACACACAGTGAGTGAGTTATCAGACACAAGGGACTTGTACAGAGTATTGTATGATGTCCAGGGTCCATCAGGACAGAGGGGTTGGTCCTCGTACTATATTCGGTTTACTTATGACTTCTCTAGTTTTTAGACAGGTGTTTCGTGGAAACACAGGGTCCGAATTTTGAGAAGTTATAGGTATTTGAATAAAGTAGAGAACCAGATATTGCAAGTATCGGGATTCTTCAAAGTGATCGAAGATGTAGATACTTGAGTATGGTATTCAGTTGATAGTAATGATTAAGAGAACCTGCTTCTCTTTCAGGTTACTCATAATTGGAAGCATTCCTAAGTTGAGTAACGCTGATCGTCCTCCTTCCATTTAGTCAACATGCACTGGAGATAGCTGCATGATTTGAATCTGGTTCATTTAAGATCAGTGCCTCTGGTTCTATATTGGATATAGAACAGTTCATATCTTAACGTTGTTAAGGTACGGGGAGTTGTCCGGCTTATGCTTAAAACCAGACTCTGGATAACTCAAGGCACATTTCTGTAATGGCTGTTTGTGGGTTGACCCAGGCTATGACGAGAGTTAACTTTCTACCATCTGGAAGATCAATAGTGATATTGTTCTGAACTCGCCACAGTTTTAATAAAAAAGGATTTTTTTTCAGAAAACAGTAGTGGGAGTATGGTAGAACTGGAAGTGATTCCAGAACCGCAAACGATTACTGAAGATTTGATAGGAACCTAAAGATTCAATCTGGTTTGACATTCCATTGGCCACTCTGCAGATACGGTGGGTAACCTCAGGCACCCGAGAGGTACTCCGGTAGCCTCAAGGACGGTGGCAGGGAGGTTCTTGTTTACCCAGACTTACCATTGCTGTTGTTCCAGACTGTGAGACCCGGCAGGAGGATGAGTATAGCGTCTTTCTAAACTAGTTTTAGAAATGTACGTGTATATGACTCTGCCAGAGGGTTGTCGTAGTCAGTGGGAGCAGCGGAAGCATTGGTGGATAGGTAGCTTATGTCTATTTATGGACTAAATCAGATATAGCGGAGATAGATCATCAATTTCTGATGTGACGGTCATAGGTTTGACTTCATCAGAATAGGGGATGGATCTGTTGAGAAGGTAGTAGGGTGTGATGTCATGGTATTTGGATGACATACACAGAGTAGGAAAAGAAACTCCTATACTACGATCGGTTATACTTTGGTTGTCACACAGTGGTCTCTCCACATGGGACTTGGACATTATATCAGGCATACTGGTTACTGGATCTATGGTTTTAGATCTAGATTTGGGTAGTTTCCCAATCAGGGCACTTAGACAGCATTCTAAGAGTATTTAGAATGGACGACTCCTGGCACGGTAGTGTACCTGCAGGTGATGGAGTCACCCTCTCTAAAGGTGTCTTACAGACTAAAGGGGAGAGGGATGTTCATGATTAGCAGATCACATGCTCAGGCAATTGAGTCAATCATGAGATGTCAAGTACCACACCAGATGTTGTTCTTGCACTAGATGCAATAAGTTGACATTAATCCAATCCTGGAGAAACAGTCGGAAGCAGTTTTAGAACATAAGTGGATGTTCTAGGGATATGATAACGACAGCCTCATTCGGGAGACAGTTATCATTCCAGGCTTCCAAGGTGACTTGGACGACATGGAGGTTGTCAGAGTTATAGTTTTCCTTCTGACGAGGGGCAGTATTTTGGACAGGTGGTCCAAGGCAATACTGAGGGAGGTATGGCGCTGGATACTGATTAAGTTCAGTTGATGATACAGTCTAAGAAGTTTGGATTTGGAGTTCATTTATGAGCTAGGTCCCATCAGACATCCAGACACATTCTAAGACAGGTATTGCTCATTTCGGGAGATGGTTTTCTCCGCGAACTTGAGATATAGAGAGACATAGAAAGAAACATCAAAGCGGATCCACTCACTGAGGCTATTCCTCGAACGCAATAGTTTCGCAAGCGAGCTTTGCAAGACTGACTAGTAGAGTAGTTGGGTGTTCGGTATCACACGGGCTGTGAGTATGCGATATCGCAATAATTAGCCTTGAGTGCAAGTGGGAGATTGTTGGAGATAGTGCCCCCAGAGTCAATTATTGGATCACAGGCACGTGATTGCAATGATTGAGGGAGGACCAATCCTGGTAGGACAGTCTTATTCGAGATGATAGTATGCTATCTGGTTTATCTTTATCATCGTGTACTGCTTAGGTGACCTGACAGGTCGCTATTACACGTTGATAGAGCCCCTAGGATTCTTGCTTGACCACCAGCAGTATGAGGGCGATCATATAAGTGGGAGCTGGGGGTCTATAAGCGCATCCTTAAAAAGTCCCTAGTCGTGGGAGATTCGAGACAGGGCATCGTTTCTCCAGAGTAGACTAGTGTATACAGTCGAGACCCCGACGAGGGGCGGTGGCCGGTCTCACAAGCCATTGGTGTCAGTTAGATCACCTAAGATGTATACAGGTGCTCATTGGGTTATGAGTACACCGGACAGGACTCGCCGGGAACATGCTAGTTGGTCATATACCAGACGTCAGATGGCAGTTCCCTGGTGACATGTGTACAGGTTAGTTCATCGACCTGGGGATCGTCATTTGTCTCGTGTGAGTTCCCACTGTACTTTGATTACTACCCTACCACGCTCAAAGGAGACGTGCAAACAGGTTTTAGTTGGGTACAGTTCCGAGCCACATGGAGGCAGTGAGCGTATCTTCAGGGGTTCGTCTCTCCCGGTATTGGGGGTGAGGTCGCCCTGTGTCTAGGAGAGCCATTACACAAAGCCCTCGGCCGAGGCAGGAGATTTACTGGTAGGTATTCCAGTAGTATCTCAGGGTGTTCTGGGCTACACTCCGACACGACTTGTACCGCTTTTGGGGGTCTGACTTTTAACAACCCCCTAGGCCCGCCATGCGATGCTCATAGACGAACGGAACGGACTGTATGGATATTGTCACTGACAGACTCAGTAGGGTGTCAGGCTGAGTTCGCTCACAGACGTCCCTTTTAGTCAATACCAGGTAGCCCGTTATGTATTGGCTTATACCTCTAACGTGCTAGTGGTTAAATCCACAACCAAGGTGTTGATGAGTCTTTAGAGTCCCCCACATTCAGTTACTCAAGCTTTCGGGCGAAAAGTTGTAGTGGCCGTTTGGAGATATGGCAAGGTCCGATCAGATACGTGCGGTATTGCACGGATCAGGATCGGACAGTTCGTACTAGAGGCCGTATGGATATATGGCAGGGTTCGATCAGATACGTGCGGTGTTGCACGGATCAGGATCGGATGGATATTACTAGCCGGCTTTGTTTTAAGCCGGATCCTAGTATAGTACAGTGTAGATTTTGTCTCATTGCATTTGTATTTCGGTCGGAATACAAATGCGGGTGTGTATGCACAGTATCGGGGTTTTCCTGTAATTTATTACGGGACCAGTTTTCTGGAGTTGCCAGTTTGCTTTCCGTTTCGGCCATATTTCTTTGTATCGTTCATTGGCCGAAGATTGGTGGAGGAGGGCTTATTTGCATTTGTGCAAATAAGCTTTTGTGGAGGGGGTCTTTGCATATTTTTGTATCATGATACTTGCACCATCATTTGACCTCTTTTGACCATGATGGTTTGACTTATGTTTTCATGATGGTAGTGGTGGAGTGTTGGTTTTTGATTGTCATGATGCTTGTTGATGATGAAGTGTGATGATTGTTGTTTGAGTGTTGGACTTTCCTAGTGATCATTTTCTTTGCATGATTACCTTTTCTCTCTCTCCCTTGGATGATTGGGTGGCCTCTCTCATTCTTTTGATACACACTCCATTCACTCCTCCCCCACCCATGCCATGGCCGGCCAAGAGAGGCTAGGGGCTGTCCAAATTTTTTGATGGGGATTTTGTTGTTCTTTTCATGCTCCAAAAATCCCCAAGTTCCTCTACATAATTCTTGTATCATACCTCCACCAATATGGCAATTCCTACAACCCCAAAAAGAGACACAAGTTCTACTATACATTCTACAGAAATTCTTGGGCACGTCGACTAGCCAGCTTCGTGCCCGAGTTGCCTCGGCATTGAGGTGGGAGCCCGTAAAAGATGTAGGCGATGTGGTGCACTTCCGGCGACGAGGTGGAGACAGGACATTCCGCGGGAGATCGGGACGACGATGAGAAGACCGGAGGACTCGGATCAGTCGGTATATCTCTATTCCCTATCTTGTAGTTAGCTAGGACTAGTTAATGGTTCGATCCGGGTTTAGTGCGCGGTGGTGCCGGTTTGCTAGTTTGCAAAATTAAAGTTTATCACCGCTTCCGCATTTGGCCGTCGGATTGACGGCCGGGGCGCCGCCGTGCACTTACACTTACTTCTTAAAACCAGTTTTCCTTATTTACTCTTTAAATGGTTTTAGATTTCTGGGCTTTTGGCTTACTTGGATCAGATGGGGTCCTATAGACTTCATATGGTTCAAGGGCCAGTCACGTGCTCTTTCGGGTCGTGAGAGGTAGCTACGTGTTAGTTTTCTGTTGCATGGATTTGCATTAATCTAGGATAGTCGTACTGCTTTGTTGGCCTTCGTCAAGGGCGTGTACGGGTGGCTTTAGATTAATCTGGACAATGACGGGTAGAACATGACATGTCACTTATGATTTGTTGTCCTTCGTTAAGGTCATAAGAGCATGGGGAAAGAATCCACATCGGGAGTTTCAAACGAAACTGAAACTTGCCAGGCATGCGCATACTATCTAGAGTATGATAACTTGAGTAGCTTCCATCAAGTTATCATGCGATGATAGTTGTATCCCGATTCCCATTGATGAGTATGATTACTCCTTGGGTGATTTTTGATGATCCCGACTAAGTCACGTTTAGGGTTTGGAGGAGAATTCGAGGAAATAGTGGGAGCCATCCTGATTAGATAAAGTGATTAACCATTCTGATCTAGGCTAGAGTGCACGCTGAGTGTTTCTTTTCTCTCTCTCTTTGGCTGCGACTATGACCCGCCCTAAACTAAAACTCATGAACCAGTTAACCGAACCTTCTTAAAACACTTTGGCTTTTGGAATGTCACGGTGTCGCATATATTCTTGACACTTCTATTTCACCTTTGCATTTCTCTAGAACATCCCGTATCACTACGAACATCCACTCCTATTGGATAAATCCATCGTATAGTTACATACGAACTCGAAGGAACTTGTTCCAGATTCGAGGATGGATTCTGGTTCTGGAGAGATTGAATATGATTATTCGGTTGTATTTTCCATTTACCTTCTCTCAGGTTGTGAGGGATCCTAGGATTAGGAATGGGTATACCTATTGAGTTTATTGGATAGTCTTCCTCCAAACCATAGGTAGGTGCCGAACGGTAGGGAAGGAAGAAAACCAATTAGCTTAAGTGTGGTGTACAGAAGGTAATAAGTAAAGACAAATAAAGGGATTAGAATAACGGCAAAAAAAATTGCGACTGCTATCATTCACGACAAAAACGTGTATACCCCTGTCACTCCTACATCTACTTTGGATTTCTCCAGAACACTTCGTATCACTACGAACGTCCATAATGCTTGGACATGCCATCGTATATTTACATATGAACTCGATGGAATTCGTTCCAGATTCGAGGATGGTTTCCGGTTCAGGAGAAATAGAATAGGATTATTCAGATGTCTTTTCCCACCATCTTCTCTCAGGTTGCAAGGGCTATTGGCATAAGGAGTGTAAACCTATTACGCTTATTGGATAGTCTTCTTCCAAACCTTAGGCTGGTGCCGAAGGGTAAGGAAGTAAGAAAACCAATTATGCTAAAGAAGGTGTACAGAAGGTAATAAGTAAAGAAATAATAAAGGGATTGGAGTGAGGGCATGGAAGTATATGGTTATAGTCATGAATCAGGATAGTAGAAGAGGCATTACTAGGAATACCCGGTTACCCCTTCGAAACATTTTCTTGTTTCAGTTTCACTGTGCGATATTAATTGAAAACTGTTTTCCCAAATTGGAATCTAACTCCAGGGTATGTATTTACCAGATCAGTTTCTCACATCTATATGTTATTACAGATGGTGAGTGGGAGCAAGATATTGGGAATTGTATGATCAAATCCTCATAATATAGGAATTCTTTGTAATTGGTGATATTTGATGAAATCACCTTGGTTTTGCCTGACGGCAAATATTTTGTTTTGATATCCGTTCTTATGCACCAATTTCAAACTGATATATCTGTACATTTATTTTATAAAGTGAGATATAAATTTTTTAAATTTTGTCTGTGACATTTACCTATATCAGTTGATGGTTAGGTAAGGTGCATTCAACAACGGTGTAATTCTTCTTAACCATAGCAAAGTTGTCAACCTACGAAGCACAAGGTTTGAGTTATTGAACCCAGGGGACTTATACAAAGTATTGTATATTGTCCAGTGTCAATTAGGACAATGGGGTCGGTACTCGTACTATATTCTGTTTACTCATGACTTTTCCAGTTCTAGACAAGTATTTCGTTAAAATGCAAGGTCAAGATATTGAGAAGTTATAGGTATAAGAATAAAGTAGAGAACCATTTGTTGGAAGTATCAGGATTCTTCGAGGTAGTCGAAGATGTAGATACTTTTGTTTGGTATTCCGTTGATGGTATTTGTAACATTTCAAAAAAATAAAATATTATTTTTGGGAATTTTCATAATTTAATATTAATTTTTAATGAATATTTTAATAGTCAGTATAATTAAATACCGATAAATGGTGAAAATTCCGGAGAAAATTTTGGAAAATTCTAAAATAGGATATTTTGTGGAAATATGTCATTTTAAGCTTTTAAGGTTACGTAAATGCTATTTTGGTGTTAACCGCGATTAAAAATCGCTAATTGGTTTTTTTTGGCTTTTTGTGCAAAATGTGCACACAAACATTTTCCACACTTGTTTCATGTTATGGACTCATGATGGCTGTCACGACCTGAAAGTACGGAACATGACCAGCACTTAAACTACGAACGTCTCGAGGCGTACGTAATCTAAGTAAACCGAAAACCCAGAAATCCAAACCAACAAAAGAAGTAGAGTGAAGGAAAAACCAATTTAAAACAGGTAGTTTTAATAGCATAAGCCGAATTATGCGGTTTTTAAGAACATCAAAATTTAATGAAAATTTCGGCAGAGTCGCCTTTGTAAATACTGGCTCCCAAACGGGATACAACATGAATAGTATACGAAATCAATAAAAAGGCATCTCCAAGCGGGAGCTAGCCCTTCGTCAATCGACGGTCACAACCACACAAGCAATATAATATACAACGCCAACGGCGAGGATCAAAACTCAAAAGGAAACTCAAAACCACCAGAAATATAACGAGCGACTTTAAGGTCGAAAGAATAAACAACACTGGTCTCTATCTCAAAATAAATACATGTTTGGTTGATGGAATTTACTAGATACAACGGAAAATATTATACAAGGTAATATGATGGGTACGATACAAGAAAAACGCACCTACTAGCAAGTCACCCGAATGAAACTGAGCCCACAAAGCCGTAATGAAACCTGTACGGCAAACCTGCAAGAAACTGGGGCACAACGGGGGTGAGTTGCCAACTCGTGAATAGAAAAAATATCTACGCACAGAAATCGCATAAATAACGCAACCTAGGTCAATGATCATAATATGTCCTTAAATATATGAATAACACGTAGCCTATAACAAGGCTAGGGTAAATATCTAACCCGAGTGTAATCTCATGTGCCCGTGTCAGTGCCTCAGGTAGCAATATATCATATGAATGAGGTATGAATGCGTGAAAACAGAATACATGTAAATGAAGAACTGTTTTCATAAATTAGTGAGATTTCCTTTGTATTTTTAAACTGAGATATCATAAATGAAATCAGTATCAACAGTGTCTAGCATCGACACAAACATAAATCTCAATGTCTCGAAATATCAATATCTCAATCTCAATATCTAGGGCGCCGTCAGTCCAGACCGGCCCCTACCATCCATCTCAAGACCACGACGGTATCCTCCGGATATCCGACGTGTCGGGTAATATCACCGGTAGGTAGTGCTCCCCAGCCAGGCTCAATGTCAACACCACATTCCTCTTGCCCCGGGGTACCATACCGGGCCCACCATGTACCCGAAACGGTTCCTCCACTCCTCGAATCGGGTCTCGAAATCCATCAGCAAACTCATGGTGGACGACTCATACATCATAGGAAAACCGTACTTTTTATTTTAAAAGAGAGAAAAGGTTTATTTATGTTTTTACGGTTTTCCTCCAAATCCAGAAAATCTCATGGAAATCAGAATCCAAAACCTCAATAACACGTAAAATAGTGAATATATGCATGAGAATCCATGAATGCGGCATAACGATGAATAACAGTATGCATGAAGTGACAAGTAATAACTACAATATCTAAGCTGGCATATAAGGTAAGTACACTCATATTATGTCAAACTACTGGCTATCTAGCTAAGTTAAGCAATAATATTTTCTAAGGTGTACGTGACATGGCAATTACCGATGAAGATGTGTGTGAGCCGGCAATTAAGTGTACGTGGTACATACACATCATCGGTAATGGTGCTGGTGTCCTAACAGCATGATATCACAAATGGAGTATGAAACATAAAATAAGCATGCGATGCGAAGCGGACCACAAAAATGAGCGGGAGCTGAAAACTAGACGCAACTATAACTGATCTGCATTAATCTAATATATGTCCTACAAATGGTGCCTTTTGAAATAATACGAATCATGGGTTTTGAAAATAGGGCTACGGTGTTTTTATGAAAAGATGCATCTTTTGAAATATCCGTAGGATCCCTTGGGCTGTCTTTAAGAATGCCCACGATTCGTTGGTTTTTGAAATAGGTAAGAAGTCTAATCTAATCTAACAACTACACTAAACAATACGGCTGAACTAACAGGCTGAACTACAGGTAAGGGAACCGCCTATCATCTGAGTCGATATATATACATACATGTATATGTATAGTCGGTGATCCCGCCTCAATAATATCATATCCGATACCATATCTATAATCAGGCATCCCAAGTCAAGAGTGCGGATCAATCATCAATATAGCTCATACGTAAATCCGTCGTACGGCATCCCCAAATCTGGGTACGGGTCAAAGTCACATCAATCACACTATTCATTTGGTATCTTCCTTATCAAATATCATGATCCGAAATAATGTCCTACGTCTAGTACAATATTGATGCCATCTATGTATGCATGCGGGTGTAAGAATTACTACGTCAGAAGACCCGCTAAAACATCATGTCGTATCTCAATACGAACCAAATCACGTCACCGATCTCCTGGCCTCAAGCCCAATCTCATCGACTCATCTCAAATTCCAAATACTATCCTCAAATCCAGTATATGAACACATAGTCCCATACCCATGTGAACACATAAATATGTATTCCCATACACGCACATATGAAATAAGGAATGTATGCAAGTATGTATATGTGTGTATGTGTAAGTGTAGTGCACCCACTACCTAAGGTTTCGTAACCATGCACCAATCCAACACCAATATCCATCTAAAATCATCAATAATAAATCCTAACAACATATCATAAATTGTTGGTGTTTATACGCATCCATATACATCACCACGGACTGCGGGGGTGCTATACGCCATCCACCCGACTTCTCCCCGTAGATATAAATCTACTCACCTGGTCCTCGCTCGCCGGTGCCGACGTCGCCATGCGCTTGCTTGTCGTCTCGATGTCCACATGGGGTACCTACATATCATAACGCACCGTATCGCATTAAAACTAAATTCGACGTCGAAACGGCATACGAAAATCAAATCGGCACGCGTATCACGCATAGGTCCAAACCTATCGCCTACGCATGCAAGAATAGTCAAACCAACCCTCGATGTCGATGTACAAACGTCAAACCATCGAGAAAATTCCAATCACACTCATTTGCACATTCACGAACACTAATTTTAATATAAACTAGGTTAAAACTCACAAAAACCCCAACTTTACTTAAAAAGTCACTTTTCCGAAAATCTAGCAAGCACAATTCGCCGTTTTTGTACAAAACAGGATGTTTAAATGAATGTAGCGGCCAATATATTTATTAAATATCTTAAATAAGTCATAGAAACAATTTCCGGAATTTAATCTCATTAAATTCCAAAAACCTTAATATTCTAGTTTACAAAATACCCTTTTTACAATTTCATAGCAAAAATGCACAAACTACAATTTAGGTTGGATTTCCATGAACTAAAGTGTTAAACTATACTTAATAAAGTTAATAATATGATAAAAACCCTAACCATATTTTAATTCTCAATTTAACACAATATTTACAAAAACTAGTTTGCAATATATATACTTATTACAAATTTATATTAACAAAAATGCAACTAGCAACTAGATTTGATTTTGCGAGCAATTATATGTTAATCTACCCATCACAATCCTAATCAAATGCTCAAACCCTAATCTTCATTCAAAACCATACACTTGAAATTTCAAACTTCAATTCCAAAACCTTTTTCTTTCTTAAACACCTAATTAAACACTTAATTAACTTAGCTTTAAGAAATTAGTAACAAATTAACCAAAAATGTTTAGAATTATACCCAAAAACATTTGAAGATCCACAAGCATCCATGGCCTCCCAAAGTGCTCTCTCTTCACAAAGATCCATGCTATACGGGCTAAGCTAAAATGGGTAGGAGTCGGATTTTGATTTGGATTTTTGCTTGATTTTTAGTGGATTTTTCTTTGGATTTTTCTTTGATGGAACAAAGAGAGGAGAAGAGGAAAAATGGGTTGTTGGGGGGTTGCTGGTTTCGGCCAAATGTGTGGGGGGTTGGGTGAGGGAGGAGAGAGAGTGAGGTGGAGAAAGTTAGTTCAAGTCAAAGTCAACTCAAATTATATCATTTTCTACTCTTTTCTTTTCTTTTCTTTCATTTCTTTTCCTTGAAATCCAAGTGGGGACAAAAGAGGGGGCTACTGAATTCTTCAAGGGGATAAGTTAATGGGGATGTGTGGGTGTGGGTACGGGTGTGGGGTGATGAAAAATGATCAATACAATACCCCAAACATCCATTTACGCTAAAAAAAAATCCTTTTTTTCTTCAATAATTTCTAAACCGTTTTGGCAAATGATTTCGTTCTAAAAACCACATGATAAAATTTTATTTAATGTTTTATGATGCACAAAATTTGTTTCAACTCATTCCAATTTGTAATTTTCCCTAATTAAATGTATTAGTGACGGCTTAAAATAATAATAAAATAATATTTTTTCAGAAAATTTGAAATTTCACCAGCGGCTCAATAAACACCAAATAATAGCAATTACATAGCTAGAATATGTATATTTAATTTTTATAATAAGATATTTGTATTTTGACTTTTTACAGAAAACCTCCTTATTTTACCGATTTTTTCGAAATTTCACCGAAACGATTTTCAAAACGTTACAATCTTCCTCCCTTAAAGAAATTCAGTCCCCGAATTTAAATTCAACTCCCCCAAATACCAAAACATCTAAGAAAAACCATCAAGTCGTCGGGGCTCCGAAATTGTAAATACATAAAACAAATCGTAGCGCAGCGCATGCGCTTGAAAAATGAGTATATAACTCAAATCAAAACTCCGTCAAGCATCCCGCAATCATCGGAGACATGGAGAAGACATCAATGCCAAATCCAAATCAAAACCAATATGACATAACTCGAAACTATACATGTAAATATCGAATCTATATATGTAAGTATCTGAAAGAAATGCATGCCAAATCTCTTTAAGTCGCTGTGCACGCGTATAACACTGCACACTGGCGGACGTCTATCATAAGGAAATAACTATATACATATATACCTTTGTTTGAAATGTACGTTCCGCCGTTTTGGAAACAATTTAGAAAGGTCTCCTTGTTTTAAACATTTCGTGTCATATCAGACACGTAGGTAAATACTGAGGCTATAGCTCGCTTTTTGGAAATCCCTTCAATAACTATCAATGCATGCAAAATATATTCAGGTACTGTCCTCTGACTAGTCCTGCTCAGTACGAAAATAAATAGCAATATCATAAAAACGTACTGCTCTATACGAAATCAATCCCAAAATATGCACATGAATGCTACGTGCGTCTGGTGCGCACGGAAATCAAAATCCATGAATGTGCCATACATGCGCACAGAAACAACATCTAAGTGCATCGGGTATGCACGAAACATCTGTCGTAGGCAACATGTGTGCCTGACAGCAAAATCAGGTGCATCTATCGTGCACGAAATCATGAAATCCAATATCAAGCGCCGAACGTGCGCAAAATCAATCAGGTGCACAAGGTGCTCAAAACAAATATCGGGTATCACAATCGAAATCGAAGTCCAGTGCATCTAAGTGCACAAAAGGCGTATCACTGCACTGCAAGCATATATAAACAATACCGAGTGCAGGAACGAAATCATGTGCATGCATACGCACAAAACCAACTCAACTTTTTAAAATCGTAAAATCACAAACATGTGAAACTGAAGCACGAAAACGATATCAAGTGCAACACTGTGCAAAGATCGTAAATCCTCAATCATCAAAATCAAATCATACGAATAAATCACCCAAAACATCGTAATCAACAATGGCGGAATAGAACCGCTCAAGCGCATCCTCTAAGAATCTCGGCCAACTGTCGCGGTCACTAGTGGGACGTCTCGTCGATGATCATGAACTCTGTCCTGCTGGCGTGCGTAACCATGGCCACTCCTGGGTCAAGGTCTTCACTGTGAATTACCAATCTTTCGGTCCATCGGCTCATCGGCTCATCGGCCCTGTCAGGTGTGCTAACGCGGACGATTCCGTTCTGGCACTTCTCTGGTCATCTCTTGGTCAATCATCGCGACCACTCGTAAGACAGCATATTACTGGCGTCGGCCTCTGGCTCTCTGAATGTACGTGACACATCTGATCCTGGGTGCAAGTATCATTGCAGCGGTGTCCTGGAAGGAATCCTGCTCACGGTCTCTTCCATGTCTCGTCTCTGCCAACTGTCCGGAAGTCATTTTCCTTTCCTATATCTGCATCTTGCTCTGGAACGACTGCATACTCATCGCGACTCCTTCTGGAAGTTAAGTCCAAGTACCATGCCTTGGCATGCGCATCGCCTCTCTGATGTCGGCGGAGTGGAACGTCATCTCATCTAGATCTGGTGCGAACCTCTTACTCCACTTCTCTCTAATGTCATCTGCTTTGGACTCGTCTCGTCGCGGCTGCATGGACTGACTCCAACAGCTATCCTCGTATCGGGAGTCTCCCAAGAAATGCATCTCACCACCTAGCATCCGAATTAAGTCTAACCATCCAATCGATTGTCAAAACCTCATAATCCCACAAGGGCTCAACATCTTAGGTACAGTTTAATAGTATCGAGTACATACCACAGCATCGGTGGTCCAGCCGTAGAAGGGCAAACCCAAGCCTCACTAATGGCGCCGTAGAACTGCCGCAAACCCGAAGGTTCAAAGGCTTTCACATGGTCATTAAGTCGAGTTAGGGTTTCATTCTTCTAGAGGGACCATAGAATTGCCTGCATGTCTTTCCGACTACTTTAAACTTGGAATAATAGGTTTCCGACATTCGATCGTCTCTGTCGACCCTCACGTCTCTGCGTGAAGTCGTCTCTAGCTGGAATCAATCTATCTGATGACCTCGCAACGGGGTAAGCGAACGAACCACCTGTCCTAGTCATTCATCATCGGGTGACTAGCGACCTTCTATCATCTATTCGTACAACTCGCCCCGCAATAGCTCCAACATATGGGGCGATATCTCGTCGCTCGTAGCAACAACTGGCTCGCTCGTCTGCATGCTGAACAGTGCCTCAATCGTCAGGAGTAAGCAACACACCAACGGTCATCAAAATCTGGCTGGCCTCTATCATTGGCTCAATTCTGTAGTGTCAATCAGCGCCTCCGAGTAACCTCATAAAGGCGATCCGCCAAAAACTCGTTGCGCGGAAACACAGTAAAAAGACACATCTCTGCAATCGTGTGTCGCCGGAATTTCGCCCTGGTCAGTACTCGTTCGTGACGAGCTTGTGCTGACCGCAACTCTAGCCGTAGCTCTCCCTGCCGTAACCGTAGCAGCCAAACCAAACTGGTACCGATGAGGCTAGATCAGGAAGGAATATAATACTGAACAAGGAAATGTACATCCTAAGGCTTCATAAGTGGAGTGGCATGTCGTAAATATGCCGCGGAACATATCAACGGTACGTCACTCTGCTTTAGTCACCTATTCCATCAACCAAGGGTCATCCTACGCTCCGAAGGTTAAAACCTAACGCTCTGATACCAACCTTGTCACGACCCGAAAGTACGGAACATGACCGGCACTTAAACAACGAACGTCTCGAGGCGTACGTAATCTAAGTAAACCGAAAACCCAGAAATCCAAACCAAGAAAAGAAGTAGAGTGAAGGAAAAACCAATTTAAAACAAGTAGTTTTAATAGCATAAGCCGAATTATGCGGTTTTTAAGAACATCAAAATTTAATGAAAATTTCGGCAGAGTCTCCTTTGTAAATACTGGCTCCCAAACGGGATACAACATGAATAGTATACGAAATCAATAAAAAGGCATCCCCAAGCGGGAGCTAGCCCTTCGTCAATCGACGGTCACAACCACACAAGCAATATAATATACAACGCCAACGGCGAGGATCAAAACTCAAAAGGAAACTCAAAACCACCAGAAATATAACGAGCGACTTTAAGGTCGAAAGAATAAACAACACTGGTCTCTATCTCAAAATAAATACATGTTTGGTTGATGGAATTTACTAGATACAACGGAAAATATTATACAAGGTAATATGATGGGTACGATACAAGAAAAACCCACCCACTAGCAAGTCACCCGAATGAAACTGAGCCCACAAAGCCGTAATGAAACCTGTACGGCAAACCTGCAAGAAACTTGGGCACAACGGAGGTGAGTTGCCAACTCATGAATAGAAAAAATATCTACGCACAGAAATCGCATAAATAACGCAACCTAGGTCAATGATCATAATATGTCCTCAAATATATGAATAACACGTAGCCTATAACAAGGCTAGGGTAAATATCTAACCCGAGTGTAATCTCATGTGCCCGTGTCAGTGCCTCAGGTAGCAATATATCATATGAATGAGGTATGAATGCGTGAAAACAGAATACATGTAAATGAAGAACTGTTTTCATAAATTAGTGAGATTTCCTTTGTATTTTTAAACTAAGATATCGTAAATGAAATCAGTATCAACAGTGTCTAGCATCGACACAAACATAAATCTCAATGTCTCGAAATATCAATGTCTCAATCTCAATATCTAGGGCGCCGTCAGTCCAGACCGGTCCCTACCATCCATCTCAAGACCACGACGGTATCCTCCGGATATCCGACGTGTCGGGTAATATCACCGGTAGGTAGTGCTCCCCAGCCAGGCTCAATGTCAACACCATATTCCTCTTGCCCCGGGGTACCATACCGGGCCCACCATGTACCCGAAACGGTTCCTCCACTCTTCGAATCGGGTCTCGAAATCCATCAGCAAACTCATGGTGGACGACTCATACATCATAGGAAAACCGCACTTTTTATTTTAAAAGAGAGAAAAGGTTTATTTATGTTTTTGCGGTTTTCCTCCAAATCCAGAAAATCTCATGGAAATCAGAATCCAAAACCTCAATAACACGTAAAATAGTGAATATATGCATGAGAATCCATGAATGCGGCATAACGATGAATAACAGTATGCATGAAGTGACAAGTAATAACTACAATATCTAAGCTGGCATATAAGGTAAGTACACTCATATTATGTCAAACTACTAGCTATCTAGCTAAGTTAAGCAATAATATTTTCTAAGGTGTACGTGACATGGCAATTACCGATGAGATGTGTGTGAGCCGGCAATTAAGTGTACGTGGTACATACACATCATCGGTAATGGTGCTGGTGTCCTAACAGCATGATATCACAAATGGAGTATGAAACATAAAATAAGCATGCGATGCGAAGCGGACCACAAAAATGAGCGGGAGCTGAAAACTAGACGCAACTATAACTGATCTGCATTAATCTAATATAAGTCCTACAAATGGTGCCTTTTGAAATAATACGAATCATGGGTTTTGAAAATAGGGCTACGGTGTTTTTATGAAAAGATGCGTCTTTTGAAATATCCGTAGGATCCCTTGGGCTGTCTTTAAGAATGCCCACGATTCGTTGGTTTTTGAAATAGGTAAGAAGTCTAATCTAATCTAACAACTACACTAAACAATACGGCTAAACTAACAAGCTGAACTACAGGTAAGGGAACCGCCTATCATCTGAGTCGATACATATACATACCTGTATATGTATAGTCGGTGATCCCGCCTCAATAATATCATATCCGATACCATATCTATAATCAGGCATCCCAAGTCAAGAGTGCGGATCAATCATCAATATAGCTCATACGTAAATCCGTCGTATGGCATCCCCAAATCTGGGTACGGGTCAAAGTCACATCAATCACACTATTCATTTGGTATCTTCCTTATCAAATATCATGATCCGAAATAATGTCCTACGTCTAGTACAATATTGATGCCATCTATGTATGCATGCGGGTGTAAGAATTACTACGTCAGAAGACCCGCTAAAACATCATGTCGTATCTCAATACGAACCAAATCACGTTACCGATCTCCTGGCCTCAAGCCCAATCTCATCGACTCATCTCAAATTCTAAATACTATCCTCAAATCCAGTATATGAACACATAGTCCCATACCCATGTGAACACATAAATATGTATTCCCATACACGCACATATGAAATAAGAAATGTATGCAAGTATGTATATGTGTGTATGTGTAAGTGTAGTGCACCCACTACCTAAGGTTTCGTAACCATGCACCAATCCAACACCAATATCCATCTAAAATCATCAATAATAAATCCTAACAACATATAATAAATTGTTGGTGTGTATACGCATCCGTATACATCACCACGGACTGCGGGGGTGCTATACGCCATCCACCCGACTTCTCCCCGTAGATATAAATCTACTCACCTGGTCCTCGCTCGCCGGTGCCGACGTCGCCATGCGCTTGCTTGTCGTCTCGAAGTCCACATGGGGTACCTACATATCATAACGCACCGTATCGCATTAAAACTAAATTCGACGTCGAAACGGCATACGAAAATCAAATCGGCACGCGTATCACGCATAGGTCCAAACCTATCGCCTACGCATGCAAGAATAGTCAAACCAACCCTCGATGTCGATGTACAAACGTCAAACCATCGAGAAAAATCCAATCACACTCATTTGCACATTCACGAACACTAATTTTAATATAAACTAGGTTAAAACTCAAAAAACCCCAACTTTACTTAAAAAGTCACTTTTCCGAAAATCTAGCAAGCACAATTCGCCGTTTTTGTACAAAACAGGATGTTTAAATGAATGTAGCGGCCAATATATTTATTAAATATCTTAAATAAGTCATAGAAACAATTTCCGGAATTTAATCTCATTAAATTCCAAAAACCTTAATATTCTAATTTACAAAATACCCTTTTTACAATTTCATAGCAAAAATGCACAAACTACAATTTAGGTTGGATTTCCATGAACTAAAGTGTTAAACTACACTTAATAAAGTTAATAATATGATAAAAACCCTAACCATATTTTAATTCTCAATTTAACACAATATTTACAAAAACTAGTTTGCAATATATATACTTATTACAAATTTAAATTAACAAAAATGCAACTAGCAACTAGATTTGATTTTGCAAGCAATTATATGTTAATCTATCCATCACAATCCTAATCAAATGCTCAAACCCTAATCTTCATTCAAAACCATACACTTGAAATTTCAAACTTCAATTCCAAAACATTTTTCTTTCTTAAACACCTAATTAAACACTTAATTAACTTAGCTTTAAGAAATTAGTAACAAATTAACCAAAAATGTTTAGAATTATACCCAAAAACATTTGAAGATCCACAAGAATCCATGGCCTCCCAAAGTGCTCTCTCTTCACAAAGATCCATGCTATACGGGCTAAGCTAAAATGGGTAGGAGTCGGATTTTGATTTGGATTTTTGCTTGATTTTTAGTGGATTTTTCTTTGGATTTTTCTTTGATGGAACAAAGAGAGGAGAAGAGGAAAAATGGGTTTTTGGGGGGTTGCTGGTTTCGGCCAAATGTGTGGGGGGTTGGGTGAGGGAGGAGAGAGAGTGAGGTGGAGAAAGTTAGTTCAAGTCAAAGTCAACTCAAATTATATCATTTTCTACTCTTTTCTTTTCTTTTCTTTCATTTCTTTTCCTTGAAATCCAAGTGGGGACAAAAGAGGGGGCTGCTGAATTCTTCAAGGGGATAAGTGAATGGGCGTGTGTGGGTGTGGGTACGGGTGTGGGGTGATGAAAAATGATCAATACAATACCCCAAACATCCATTTACGCTAAAAAAAAATCCTTTTTTTCTTCAATAATTTCTAAACCGTTTTGGCAAATGATTTCGTTCTAAAAACCACATGATAAAATTTTATTTAATGTTTTATGATGCACAAAATTTGTTTCAACTCATTCCAATTTGTAATTTTCCCTAATTAAATGTATTAGTGACGGCTTAAAATAATAATAAAATAATATTTTTTCAGAAAATTTGAAATTTCACCAGCGGCTCAATAAACACCAAATATTAGCAATTACATAGCTAGAATATGTATATTTAATTTTTATAATAAGATATTTATATTTTGACTTTTTACAGAAAACCTCCTTATTTTACCGATTTTTTCGAAATTTCACCGAAACGATTTTCAAAACGTTACAATGGCTTAGGGTTGAACCATGTAAGATGACCAAGATGGGTTAACCTTTTGGTTAAGATAATTAGTTTAATTAAGGGTGTAGCTTTGTTTAAATTTGATTAGGGGTAGGTTGACATTTGGTAGGAGAGAGAGAGGGGATTGGATGGTTGTCATGCAACACTCATGATGGGAGAGAGAGAGGTGGCTAAGGTAATGTCAAATCCTCTTTTCACCTCAACACTTTTTCTTGTCTCACATCACTCTCTCTCACACTCACATCTCTCACAACATCACATACTACAACAAAAAAACCCCAATTGCATCAACAACAGCTTCATAACCTCACACTCCACCACAAACAACACCCAAAACAGCTTCAGCAGTAGCAGCTGCAACAATATCAGCCCAAAACTCTGCTGCAACAGCAGCAAGAATAGCTTCCACACCATCATATACTACACCACACTCCCATCATACTTCACCACACACAACACCATACCCTCCCTTAGCCACAAAACTCCTGCTGCTGCAACTTCAGCAACAAAACACATTCCAAGCAGCAGCAACAGCCAAGGCAACAACAACTGCAACCAAAACTACAGCAACATCAGCAGCTGCTACAGGAGCACCGCAGAAGCAACACAACCCTTCCTTCATCTTGATCTTCCCTTCTCCTTCATCCTAGGACCCTCTTGAGGTATAATCTTGCAACCCGACTCCTTTATCATGGTTATCTAGCTGAAATTTAGTGTTATATTGAAGATTAGTGCTAGTTTAGGAGAATTTGAGTGAGACTTGACCAAGTGTTGGTTTTGATTGTTAGTATGCCTTACTAGGTGTTGTTAAGACCAGTTTAACCAAGATTTGTTCCAAATTGCACCAAAATACCAGATTTATTATACTTGGCGTAATTTAGCAATTTTGTCGACTTTTTGACCTTTCTGGAAACTGCTATCAACCCGGACCTCCTAAAATAATTTTGACTTAACTGTAGGATGTGCAGGCAGATAGGAACCAATACCCAAAACCCTAGCCCCAACCTCATTTCCTTGGCCGCAAATTTAATCCCCCTGGCCGCAATTTGCGGCCAGACCAGGGTGAAACCTCCTCGTTTTGCGTGCACGGACCTATTTCATGTAAACTTGACCCCTGGTATATCTAGTTTCGACTGATTCCAGTTAGGGTAGAATCTGGGTTGATTTTCATGAGTTGGCGTATGATTTACGACTTGTTTTCATATGGGTTTTTGGTATTCGATGATTCGTTTCTGTCGGGTGGCGTTTGGACGTCAACGGCAATGGATATTGGCTATGTTTGCATGCGAGGCCAAAGGTTTTTACCTATGGGCGTAGCGTGCACCATTTTGGTTTCCGACATGCTTTTCATGTATTTTAGCGTGTGATATCCTTGTAGGTACCCCACATGGCGTCGGAACGTTGGAGATGCAAATGGTGACATCGGCACCGGCACGCTTAAAGAAAGGTGAGTAGATTTATATCTACGGGGAGAAGTCGGGTGGATGGCGTATAGCACCCCCGCAGTCCGATGTCTAGTATACCATATATATTATATATACAAATATATGCTAGTTTTTGTGTGACTTGGTTGTTTAGGATGTGTTAGGTGGAATATGCATAGGATAGGGTTAGAAGTAACTAGTGTAGATTCTAGTCGCGAACCTAGAATAGGTTTACACCCACGCGCACACACGTGCGAATTTGCTAGGTTTATACGGTGACATTGAGGATATTGGAGGACATTGGAGATGAGTCGATGAGATATGTTCTGAGGTTATGATATCGGTGATATTGCAGGACTCATATTTGAGATACATCCTGATAATATAGCGGATCCTTAGACGACAATACATATAAGAGTGGTATACTTTGAATAATTGACATGTGGTCGTGATATGAGATATGTCATGTTAGATATTTATAGTGGGTCGCATTGAGTGATGTACCCTTCTTCATGACGATATGTGATGTTGATATCAGTGATTTGAGGCTGTAGGTCAGCTGCCAGATCCTGATTGGATTGATGATATTAGTGTTGTACTAGACATAGGTCAGTACCCTGGATGATGATCTTGATAAAAGGGGATATCAGATAAATAGTGTGATGAACGTGATATTGACCCGTACCCAGCTAATGGGATGCCGTACGACGATTTACCGTACGAGCTATATATTGATGATTGATCCGCGCTCATGACTCGAGGATGTTAGATGACATATGGTATAATACGCGATACTATTGAGGCGGAATCACCGACTATTTACATTTATATTTATATATATATCGACTCAGATTAGGTGGTTTCCATACCCCTTCAGATTTACGTGATAGTTAGATCAGTAGTTAGTATAGTAGATGTTAGACTAGACCCGAGCCATACCTATTTCAAAAACTTACGAATCGGGAATATCTTAAAAACAAGTAAAGGGATTCTATGGATATCTTCAAAGGACGTATCTTACTTAAAAACTCCGTAGCCCTTATTTTACTAAAACCCCCGATTTGTCTTATTTCAAATGGCACAATTTCATGACATATATATATTGATGTAGACTCTTCACAGTTGCGTTGATTTATTCGATTCCGCATTTTCATTGGTATTCGCATCTCATTTCATGAGCTATTGCTATATTATCATCATGATATTAGGACACCAGCACAATTATCGATGATGCATATGTCCACTACACTGTTTGCCGGCTCACACACTTCGTCATCGATAATTGCCATGTCACTACACTGTAGTACTGTTGTATTCAGGATATGACCCTTGCATGGCATACTTGTACATATACTTATCGTACACTCATACTTGTGCACCTGCCTGTCGTACACTCATATTTGTACACATACATATTTGCACATACATAGATGATAATTCTAGATTTGGAAACCGCAAGATACTCTTCAAAACTGATTCGTTTTAAAAGAGCGGTTTCCCTCAATATGTGCATATTACTATTCCTGGTTGCATGATAGACAGACATGCTTGCATTTCTTTTACATGTTGCATATATCATGCTTCTGATCATACGCATTGAGATATGTTGTTTTCATGATATTTCTGGATTTGGGAACCGTGGATATTTCAAAAGAAAATATGTAATTGTTTTAAAAACCCGGTTACCCTTGATATGATATTTCAGTGCGTCCACCATGTGTTTTCTTGGTGCTAGAGTGACTTGTGAAACCCGATTCGAGGAGGCGGATGAGGCCGATTGCGGGTATATGGTGGGCCGGGTATGGTACCCCGGGGCGAGAACGGATCGCTGTGCTGTAGACGGTGAGCCTGGCAGAGGGACCACTACCTACCGGTGATCGTATTTGAGCTCGGCGGATATCCGGAGGATACCGACCGGAGTTGAGAGATGGATATGGGCGTACTGCTGGGGCCGAGGGCCGATACCGCAGACGGAGCCCGTGGGCTGCCCCAGACTGACGGGTGCCCGATATATGAGGATTTACGTGCCGATGCTGGGCACAGTTTTCATGATGTTTCCCAGTGTCGATGCAGGGCACTCCGGTTCCATGATTTTGATTATATCCTCGTACTTCCATGCATATGCTTATGATATTTACGTGCATGATGCTTATTGTCATTGGGTGACGGGTGGACGGGATCCACGTTTATACAGACTTTGATTACATACCGACCTCGATTACATTGATCATACTTCATTTGTATATATAACAGGGTATGAGGGCGCTGTTATATATACCCTTACACCAATATTAGTGGAATGGGACGCTAATATACGTGTATTGATATCCATTTGATACTTCATCATATTACTCCATGCAGACATACCTCTTATATATGACATGTTATTACCTGAGGCACTGACACGAGCACTTGGTACTACATACATGTATAGATGTTTCATTGCCATCATAGCATACTTCAGACTTATTCATTTGAGGTTTATACATTGATCGTATGACCTAGGATTGCGTCATACGTGCGATTTTCTGTTCGTAGATCTTTTTCTACTCACGAGTTGGCAACTCACCCCCGTTGTGCCCCAGTTTCTTGCAGGTTTGCCGTACAGGTTTTATTACGGCTTTGCGGGCACTGTTCCTTTCGGGTGACTTTCTAGTAGGTGGGTTTATTGTATCGCACCCATCATATTACATTGTATATTATATTTCAGTTGTATCTAGAATTTCCATCAACCAAACATGTACTTATTGAGATAGAGACTAGTGATGTTTATTCTTTCGACCGTAGAGTCGCGCGTTATATTTCTATGGATTTCATGCTGTTGGATTTACCTTTCTGTTATGATCCTCGCCTTTAGGCGTTGTATATTATGTTGCTTACAGGTCGATTGTTATGGTTCTTCCTACTCTCTACAACTTTTCTTGGTTTGGATTTCTGGGTTTTCGGCTTACTTAGATTACGTACGCCTTGAGATGTTCGTAGTTTAAGTGCCGGTCATATTACGTACTTTCGGGACGTGACAGTATTGGTTTTGGGAACTTGATTCTCTTTCGGGTTACTCATATATGGATGCGCTCCTAGATGAGTAGTGTTGATTGGCCTCTTTCCATTTGGTTGATATGCACTGGAGACGACTGCATGATTTTGAATCTAGTTCCAATTAAATTAGTGCTTTTGTTTCTATATTGAATACATATAGAATCAATTTATATCTAACGATGTTAAGGTATAGGGAGTTGTCCGGCTGATGCTTAAAACCAGAAACCGGGTAAACTCAAGGCACGTTTCAGTAATGGCAGTTTGTGGGTTATCCCGGGCTTTGACGAGGGTTAACTTTCTACCATCAAGAAGATCGATAGTTGTATTGTTCTTGACTCGCCACCAGTTTTAGTAAAATGGATTCTTTTCAGAAAACATTAGTGGGAGTATGGTAGAACTGGAAGAGATTCCAGAACCATAAACGATTACTGAAATTTAATAGAACCTAAGGATTCAATTAGATTTAATGTTCCATTAGCCACTCTGCAGATTTGGTGGGTAACCTTAGGCCCCCGAGTGGTACTTCAGTCTTCTCAAAGATGGTGACAGGGAGGTTCTTGTTTACCCAAACTTGCCATTGCAGCTGTTCTAGACTATGAGACCCAGCAGGAGGATGAGTATAGCGTGGTTTTAAACTAGATTTAGTTGTGCACGTGTATATGACTCTGCCAGAGGGTTGTTGTAGTCAGTGGGAGCAGCGGAACCATAGTGGGCAAGTAGATTATGTTTATTTATAGACTAAAGTATGTATAGCGGAAAAGGATCATCTATTTTTGATGAAACAGTCATAAGGCTTTGACTTCATCAGAATAGAAGATGGATCTGGTAAGAAGGTAGTATGGTATGATGTCCTGGTATATGGGATGACATGCACTTTATAGGAAGTGAAATTTCTATACTACGATCGGTTATCTTGTGGTTGTCATAAAGGTGTTTCTCCACATAAGATATGGATATAATATCAGGGTTTCTGGTGACTAGATCTATGATTTTAGATCTATATTTGGGAAGTGTCCCAATTAGGGTACTTGACAATATTCTAAAGTTGTTTTAGAATGGACGACTCCTGTCATGGTGGTTAACCTGCAGGTGATGGAGTCACCCTCTCTAAAGGATGTCTTTCAGACTAAAGGGGAGAGGGATTTGCATAATTGGCATATCACTTGCTTATGCAGTTGAGTCAATCATGTGATGTCAAGTACAACACCAGATAATGTTTTTTGCACTAGCTGGAATAAGCACATATATTAATCCAATCCTGAAGAAACGTTGGGAAGCAGTTTATGAACATAAATGGATGTTCTAGGGATATGGTTACGGCTGCCTCCTTCAGGAGACGGTTATCATTTCAGGCTTCCAAGGTGACCTGGATGACAGAATGACTGTCAGAGTTATAGTTTTCCCTATTATCAGGGGCAGTATGTTGGACAGGAGGTCTAAGTGGATACTGAGGAAAGGCATGGCGCAAGATACTGATTAAATTCAGTGGATGATACAGTCTAGGAAGTTTCCTGGATTTGGAGTTCATTTATTAACTGGGTCCCATCAGATATCCAGACATATTCTAAGACAGGTATTGCTCATTTCAGGAGATAAGTTTTCTCCGCGAAGTTGAGATATAGAAAGATACAGAAAGAAACATTGAAGTGGATCCACTCACTAAGGCTATTTCGAATGCAATAGTTTCGCTAACGGGCTTTGCAAGACTGATTAGTAGAGAAGTTGGGTGTTCGGTATCACACGAGCTGTGAGTATGCGACACCGCAATAATTGGCCTTAAGTACAAATGGGAGATTGTTGGATATAGTGCGCTCAAGGCAATTATCGTAATCGCAGTTAGGTGATTATGATGATTGAGGAAGGACCTATACCGGTAGAACAGTCTTACTCGAGATGATATTATGATATCTGGTTTGCCTTTATCATCATGTACATACAGATCACTATTACATGTTGATAGAGCCCATAGGATTCTTTCTTGACTACCAGCATTATGATGGCGATCATATATGTGGGAGCTGGGGGTCTATAAGCAAATCCTTAAATGTCCCTATTCGTGGGAGTTACGAAACTGGGCATCGATACTCCAGAGTAGACTAGTGTAAACTAATCGAGACCCTGACGAGGGGCAGTGGCATGGTCTCACAAGCCATTGGTGTTAGTTTGTTCACCAAAGACAGTATACAGGTGCTCATTGGGTTTTGAGTACAATGGACGGACTCGCCGGAACATGCTAGTTGGTATTATACCTATTGTCAGATAGCAGTTCCCTGGTGACATGTGCACAGGTTAGTCTGTTGACTTGAGATCGTCATTTGTCTCGTGTGAGTTCCTATTGTGCTTTTATTACAACCCTACCATGGCTCAAAGGAGTCGTGCAAACAGGTTTTAGTTGGGTACAGTCCCGAGCCACATGGAGGCAGTGAGCGAATCGTCAGGGATTCGTCTTTCCCGGTATTGGGGGTTAATGTCGCGCTGTGCACGGGTGGCCATCACCAGAAATTCTCGGCGGGGGTATATGAGAATTACGGATCCGGGATCGAAAGTTTCTCAGGTGGTGGTGGGTTTTATGCCGACAGAAATTATTATGTTGTTAGGAGTCCGACTTTATCCACCCCCCTAGACTCGATATGTGATACTCTTAGACGAACAGACCGGACGGTACGAATATTGTCACTATCAGGCTCAGTAGGGGTTTGGATGAGTTTGCTCGGCAGCCTTCCTTTCACTCAATACATTGGTAGCCGTTACGTACAGCCAGTGCCGCGGACGTGCATGTGGTTAAACCCTTGCCAATGTATTGACGAGTCTTTAGAGTCCCACACAGAGGGTTTTCACGGTTCAGGTGATATAGTGTAGATGACGTATGTTGGTACATACAGGTGTCCGATTAAATATGTGTACAGGCTGCACAGACTTTAATCGGACCGTTGATAATACTAACGGCTTAGGATTAAGCCGGATTATTAAATCAGGTTTTGATTTAATAATTTATATATGTATATATATATATATATATATTCTAGTATTATTGTTCACTATTCATTTACTCTCTTGGTTATTCATATTTTTGTACGAATACGCGTATATGTATTTCGATACGTGTACCGGGTTGTATTCCGTATTTATATGGAATAGTTTCTAGAAGATGACCACCTCACTAATTGATTTTCCTTTTAGAAAATCAATTTAGGAAATGAGGTGGAAGGTGAGTTGGCATGAGCATAGGCTTGAGCATGTAGAGAGGTGTGGCATGGAATTTCTTATTGGTAAAGTGAAAAGAGATATTTTGGTGCATGATTGAGAGAGAGAGAGAGGGGCAGCCACATTTCTTGGGAGGCCATGCATTTTTTTTCTTGACTTGGTTTGCTTCACTCATTCATTCTCACTTAGAGAAAAGACTTAGCCATTTTTCCATTGTTGCTCATGCCACATGTTTTTCTCACCTCCACTTCATCTTCTTGAGTTTCTCATGGAGAATTTGTGATGAGAGAAAAATTATAGTGACACATTCCTACACCTCCACTCTCCATTTTTGGCAACCTTGGAGCGTCGGTTGCCTCGCTTCGCGAGGCTGAAGCTTGCGTTGTTTCCCTCAGGTGGATCATCGTAGATGGAGGAAGACCGGCAACCAAACTTGATTTGCAACCACTAAGAGCTTGGGATGATGGTTGAAGACCGAAGGACTTGGATCAACTTGGTATAACTATCTAACTCTTGGTTTTACATATTGCTAGTATAGGGTTTAGGGTAAATCCGGGCATCGGGTCATGGTAGCGCCTGTTTAGAAAATTTTTGTTCCGCATTTGGCCACGGTTTGATGGACGGGGCGCTGCCGTAACCCAACAACTCCTCCGTATACACCACAGCACAATGGAGTTTCGGAGAGGTGGAATCACACCCTATTAGATATGGCGTGCTCTTTGATGAGTAATGCTGAGTTACCCATTTCCTTTTGGGGGTATGCGCTTGAGACAGCCGCACATTTATTGAATATGGTCCCCACCAAATCTGTACCTACCACTCCATATGAGATATGGAAATGGATGAGACCATGTCTTAATATTGTTAAGAAATAGGGTTGTCCGGCCTATGTGAAAACACAAAATCCGGAGAAGCTCGAGGCAAGGTCAGTATTGTGCAAATTTGTTGGATATCCCAAGAATTTGCGACGGTATATCTTCTACTGTATGGATTCCTTAGCTCTATCCTAGGGTTTGGGTTGCATCACACATGCTATAATAAAATTTTAGGGGGTGCTAAACAATACTAATCATGAATCGAACTAGAAAATTAGGGTAGCAACATCAAGTATCACATACTAACAAGTGTCTAACACTAAGAGGTAAGTAATACAACCTTTGTAGACCTCCTCTTGTGACTCCTTGGATCAACTAGGGTTTGAACCGGTTCGCTTGAATTCTTCCAAGTCCACGACGATCCACCACGGTGTCCCTTTGCTCAAGCTCCTAGCTTCACTTGATCTTTGAAGAAGTAGAGCAAACAACCTACACTAGTAGGCTAGACTAATATAGATTGGTGATGTGGGTTTGGATCTCACTTAAAAACATTTTCTTTTTATGTCCTTCACTCACTTTTGAAACCCTAGAGAGCTTGTAGGAGGAAGAAGAAGGAGATTGGCTTAACTTGACTCAATTGAGAATACTCAACATAATCAGAAGAGAGAGAGAGAGAGTTATGTCATCCTTAACCATGGTTACAAAATATCTAGATATTTTAAGACTTGAGTTTATGCAAAACCATGGGCTACTCAAACCATGGGCAATGAAACCATGGTTTTGACTTTAGTCAACACAAGAGTATAGAGTTGAAAAGTCAACCATGATTTTATTCCCATTTTGCTTTTCTCAATAATCAAAATATATAAATATGTTACTATGTGAGTCTTGGATTGCCATCACCAATGTATCATCAACCATGACACATGTATGCTTGCATGTATGCATCCATATCAACATATACATACACACATGCAAGCATCATAAAGAAATAGGTTTTAATAAATGAGCTAATGGACTTAATATTAAATCAACACTTGATTTAATAACCCGATGATATCACATATGATCCATCCAATAGTAAACGCCCGATTAAAATACGGTATCAAATACATGCATTTAATCGAGCTCCCGTGCATATCCCATATGCACTCCACATCTTTTCGCCTGAGCTAGGAAACCCCTTTGTGGGACTATAAGACTCGTCAATACGCTAGCAGTAGGCAGTGATCATATCACATACCCACAAACCGTTATTGGCACAAGCTATATGTAACGGTTTCCAGGTATTTAGCGATCAGAAGAAATACAAGCAAACCTATCAAAACTCCCGTCGAGCCAACTGGCAACACTTACCGTACTGTCCGGTCTCTTTGTCAGATATGCTGCATATGGGGTCTAGAGATGGCATCGTCGACCCCAATAACTCAATAAGTTATGCCGGTATATGGCTCATAACAGATCGAGAAACTACTGATAACACTTATCAGTAAATCTTATCAGCCCTGGCCAGGGACTTCCTATTATAGCCAATCGTGCATAGCGCAACATCAACCTCCAATACCGGGAGAGACGAAAACCCTCCTTTCGCTCATTTCTTCCATGTGCCTCGGGACTGTACCCAAAATCCACCTGTTTGCACGACTCAGTAGAGCCGTTGTAAGGTGGAGATCAATGTACAGTGGGAGGACACACAAGACTCTATGACGACCTTGTTGGATATAGTGCCCTCAGAGTCAATTATTGGATCGCAGGCACGTGATTGCAATGATTGAGGGAGGACCTATACCGGTAGGACAGTCTTACTCGAGAGGTTTGTATACTATCTGGTTTGTCTTTATCATCGTGTACATGCTTTAGGTGACATTGTAGTTCACTATTACACGTTGATAGAGAATTGTATGCTACCATGGTTTGTCTTTATCATCGTGTACTGCTTTAGGTGACCTTACAGGTCACTATTGCACGTTGATAGAGCCTATAGGATTCTTGCTTGACTACCAGCAGTATGATGGCGATCATATTCGTGAGACCTGGGGTCTATAAGCACATCCTTAAAAGGTCCCTAGTCATGGGAGTTTCGAGACTGGGCATCGATACTCTATTAGTAGACTAGTGTATACAGTCGAGACCCCGACGTGGGGTGGTGGCCGGTCTCATAAGCCATTGGTGTCAGTTGGATCACCTAAGATGTATACAGGTGCTCATTGGGTTATGAGTACACCGGACAGGACTCACCGGGAACATGCTAGTTGGTATTATACCTAGCGTCAGATAGCAGTTCCCTGGTGACATGTGTACAGGTTAGTTCATTGACCTGAGATCGTCATTTGTCTCGTGTGAGTTCCCCCTGTACTTTGATTACTACCCTACCACGGCTCAAAGGAGTCATGCAAACAGATTTTAGTTGGGTACAGTCCCGAGCCACATGGAGGCAGTGAGCGGATCGGTAGGGGTTCGTCTCTCCCGGTATTGGGGGTGAGGTCGCGCTGTGTCTTGGAAAGCCATTATACGAATTCCTTGGCCAAGGCAGTAGATTTACTGGTAGGTATTCCAGTAGTATCTCAGGGTGTTCTGGGCTACACTCCGACACGACTTGTACCGCTTTTAGGGGTCTGACTTTTACCAACCCTTAGGCCCGACATGCGATGCTCATAGACGAACGGACCGGACATTACGGATATTGTTACTGACAGGCTCAGTAGGGTGTTAGGATGAGTTCGCTCATCGACCTCCCTTTTGGTCAATACCTGGTAGCCCGTTACGTACGGCTAATACTTCTGACGTGCTAGTGATTAAATCTACAGCCAAAGTATTGACGAGTCTTCAGGGTCCCCCACAGATAGTTTCTCAAGTTGCGGGCGAAACATTGTAGAGGCCGTATGGATTTATGGCAGGGTTCGAACATACGTGTGCACGTGTCATGGTTCGGACGGATAATACTATCGGGCTTTGGTTTAAGCCAGATCCTAGTATTATACAGTGTAGATTTTGTCTCATTGCATTTGTATTCGGTCGGAATACAAATGCGGGTTTGTATATACAGTCGTGGGGTTATCCTGTAATTTGTTACCGGATCGATTTTTGAAGTTGGCAGCTTGCTTTCTCTTTTTGGCCAAATTCCTTTTCTACTGTTCTTTGGCTGAATTTTCCTTGGAGGGGCTTATTTGCAGAAGTGAAGTTTTACTAAATGGGTTTTTTTTTTGTGGTGGCTGGGGCACCAAGATTTCCCTGGTCTCTTTTGATGTTTCTAAGCATCTTTGACTCTCTTTGCTTGCATTTATGAGATGGGATTTGATAAGGAAATGGGTGTGACTTATTTTCCACATTATCACCCATTCTTTCTTTCTTATGGTCACCCTCTCTCTCTTGCTTTTACCCTCACCTCCCTCCTCTCAAATATTAGCTGAGAGCAATATAGAGGGAGCTCCATCATTTTCTAAATTGAGATTGACTCATTTGAAAAGAAAATTCCTTGAGCTCATTTCCATTTCATCTCCCTTTGAGGCAACTTCGATTAACCCTTGAGGCAAAGTGTTCTACACTTAGTCTACGGCAATCTTGCACACGTCGGCTAGCAAACTTCGTGTCCGAGTTGCCTCGGTTCTGTAAGTCCACGGTAGCGCCCCGGCCGTCTAACAGACGCCAACTGCGGAACAAAAACTTTTTACAACTGGCGCTATCGCGTACTATAACCCGGATCTGCCATTAAAGCTAAACTAACAAACTACAAAGTGGGTAGAAATGTTATACCGAATGATCCGAGTCCTTCGGTCTTCAACCATCATCCCACGCTTGTTGCGGCTGCTCCGATCACCTGAATCTCCAGTCTCGTCGTCCAGGTGGCACCACGTCGACGGATCTTTAAACGGGCTCCCGCCTCTGAACCAAGGCAACTCGATCGTCAAGTTTGCTAAAAGAGATGACCAAGATGAAGTAGAGAATGAGTAGAACACTTTGTCTCGTTACGACCAAGGCTATGGATGAACGGTTAATGAAGTTGCCTTTTGGATCGATATGAAATGAGCTATGAAAATATAAATGGACTAAATCTTTCTTCTCATTTTTAACAACCCTTTCTTTTTTCCTAAATCAATCATCATCTCAAGGGGAGGGGGCCGTCCATATATGTAGAGGGAGGGAGGTGAAGGTAGGAGCAAAGATGTGAGCATAAGCACTAAAACAAAAGCATGAGTCAAATGTAACACCTTGCATCACATTAATGCATACATTGAACCTTAAACCCTAGTCATCATAACATTAAATGACCAATTAATGAATAAAGCCACCTCACCATCCTAGTCACGATCTAGAACCTTCTAGAAGCTTGACTCACCCTCATCAAGAAAAGATAAATCCGTCTTTAACCGAATGTTAAAAGACGGGCGATAGAAAACTGGAAACGGGCAACTTCCAAAAGCGGTCCTGAAACGAATTTCAGGATAACCCCGTATCAGTATAAATATACCCGCATTTGTATTACGACCGAATACAAATGCAACTGAGACAAAGATATTATATTTACACAGCATAATACTCGGATCCGGCTTAAACCAAAGTCGACCAGTATTATCTGCCCGAAAAATGACACGTGCGAAAACGCACGTGCATTTTCCGAACCTTGCCACAAAACCATACGGCCTCTACAACGTTTCGCCCGAACGTGGGAAAGTGTCTGTAGGGGACTCTAATGACTCATCAACACACTGGCACTGGGTATAACCTCAAGCACGTCAGAGGTACAAGCTGTACGTAACGGTTGCCTATGTATTGATTGGAAGGGAAGCTGACGAGCGAACTCATCAATAAACCCTACTGAGCCTAACAGTGATAATGTATATACAGTCCGGTCCGTTCGTCTATGAGTATCGCATATCTTCCTAGGGGGCTGGTAACGTCAGACCCCCATTAGCACGATAAATCGTGTCGGTATGAAGCCCATCACCACCTGAGAAACTACTGATCCAAATCAGTAATTCACCACTACCTCGGCCGAGGATTTCTAGTGATGGCCACCCGTGCACTGTGCGACATCAACCCCCAATACCGGGAGAGACGAATCCCCGACGATCCGCTCACTGCCTCCATATGGCTAAGGACTGTACCCAACTAAAACCTGTTTGCACAACTCCTTTCAGCGTGGTAGGGTAGTAATCTAAGCATAGTGGGAACTCACACGAGACAAATGACAATCTCAGGTCGACAAACTAACCTATACACATGTCACCAGGGAACTGCTATCTGACGATATGTATAATACCAACTAGCATGTTCCCGGCGAGTCCTGTCCGGTGTACTCATAACCCAATAAGCACCTATATACATCTTAGGTGATCCAACTGACACCAGTGGCTTGTGAGACCGGCCACCGCCCCTCGTTGGGGTCTCGACTGTATACACTAGTCTACTCTAGAGTATCGATGCCCTATCTCAAAACTCTCACGACTAGGGACTCTTTAAGGATGTGCTTACAGACCCCAGCTCCCACGTATATGATCGCCATCATACTGCTGGTAGTCAAGAAGAATCCTATGGTCTCTATCATCATGCAATAGTGAACTAAAGCATGTATACGATGATAAAGACAAACTAGATAGCAAACTATCATCTCGAGCAAGACTGTCATATCGGTATAGGTCCTGCCTCAATCATTGCAATCACGTACCTGCGATACAATAATTGACTTTGAGGGCACTATCTCCAACAATCTCCCACTTGCACTTAAGGCTAATTATTGCGATGTTACATACTCACAGCCCGTGTGATACCGAACATCCAACTCCTCTATTAATCAGTTTCACAAAGCTAGTTTGTAAAACACTTATGTTCGAGAAATAGCCTCAGTGAGTGGATCCGCCCAGATGTTTCTTTCTATGTCTCTCTTAATCTCAAATTCGCGGAGAAAGCCATCTCCCGAATCGAGTAATACCTGTCTTAGAATATGTCTGAATATCTGATGGGACCTAGTTCATAAATGAACTCCAAATCCAAAATTCTTAGACTGTATCGATAACTGAACCTAATCAGTATCCTGCACCATGCCTTCCACAGTATCCTCTTGGACCACCTGTCCATAATACTGTCCCTCGTCAGAGGGAAAACTATAACTCTGATAATCACTCTGTCATCCATGTCACCTTGGAAGCCTGGAATGATAACCGTTTCCCGAAGGAGGCTGTTGTCATCAAATCCGTAGAACATGCACTTATGTTCTAAAACTTCTTCCTTATGTTTCTCCAGGATTGGATTAATATAAACTTATCGCATCTAGTGCAAAAACAACATCTGGTGTGGTACTTGACATCTCATGATTGACTCAATTGCCTAAGAAAGTGATCTGTCAATCATGCACATCCCTCTCTCTTTTAGTCTCTAAGACACCTTTAGAGAGGGTGACTCCATCACCTGCAGGTACACCACCATGCCAGGAGTCATCTATTCTAAAATACTATTAGAATATTGTCAAAGTACCCATATTGGGAAACTACCCAAATCTAGATCTAAAACCATAGATCTAGTAACCAGAATGTCTGATATTATATATATATCCTTTGTGGAGAAACAACTGTGTGACGACCAAAGTACAACCGATCGTAGTATAGGAATTTTACTTCCTACTCTGTGTATGTCATCCAAATACCAGGACATCACACCCTACTACCTTCTTAACAGATCCATCCCCTCTTCTGATGAAGTCAAACCCATGACTGTCACATCAAAAATAGATGAAATTATCTCCGCTATATCTGCTTAAGCCTATAAATAGGCATAAGCTACTTGCCCACTATGCTTCCGCTGCTCCCACTGACTACGATAATCCTCTGGCAGAATAATATATACCTACACTTCTAAAACTAGTTTAGAACGATGCTATACATATCCTCCTGCCGGGTCTCATAGTCTGGAACAACAGTAGTGTCAAGTTTGGGTAAACAAGAACCTCCCTGTCACCGTCCTTGAGGCTACCGGAGTACCTCTCGGGTGTCTGAGGTTACCCACCATATCTGCGGAGTGGCTTATTAGAATGTCAAACCTGATTGAATATATAGGTCCTATTAAATTTTCCGTAATTGTTTGCGGTTCTGGAATCTCTTCCAGTTCTACCATACTCCCACTACTGTTTTCTGACAAAATCCATTTTAATAAAACTGTGGCGAGTCAAGAACAATATCACTATTGATCTTCCAGATGGTAGAAATGTCAACCTTCGTCAAAGCCAGGGTCAACCCACAAACAGCCATTACAGAAACGTGCCTTGATCTATCCAGTGTCTGGTTTTAAGCATAAGCTGGATAACTCCCCGTATCTTAATATCGTTAAGATATGAACTATTCTATATAAATATAGAAATAGAGGCACTAATTTAATTGGAACCAGATTCAAAACATGTAGCTGTCTCCAGTGCATATCAACTTAATGGAGAGAGGCTAATCAGCATTACTCAACTTAGGAATCCATCCAATTATGAGTAACCTGAAAGAGAAACAAGTTTCTCAAAACCGTTACTATCATCTGAATACTATCACAAGAATCTATATCTTCGATCTCTTTGAAGAATCCCCATACTTGTGATACCCGGTTCTCTACTTTATTCTTATACCCACAACTTCTCAAAACTTAGACATTGTATTTCTACGAAACACTTGTCTAAAAACTAGAGAAGTCACAAGTAAACAGAACATAGTACGAGGACCTACCCCTTTGTCCTGACGGACACTGGACAACATACAATACTCTGTATAAGTCCCCTGAGTTTGAATAACTCAAAACCTGTGTATCGTAGGTTGAAAACTGTACCCTGGTGATTTCCTCAAATATCACCAATTACAACGAATTCCGATATAATAAGGATGATCACTTTATTCCCAATAACTTACTCCCACTCATTATCTGTGAAACCATACAGATATGAGAATGTAACCTGGTAAATACATACCCTGGAGTAACTATCTAATCGGGAAAACAGTTTTCTTTTAACAATGCACAGTGTAACTGAAACATGAAAATGTCTCGTAGGGGTATCCTGGTATTCCTAGTAATGCCTCTTCCATAATCCTATTCATGACTGTAACTGTATATTTCTTTGCCATCTCTCCAAATCACTTTATTTGTCTTTAGTCGTTACATTCTGTACACCTTCGTTAGGCTAAATGGTTTTCTTCCTTCCCTACCGTTCGGCACCAGCCTATGGTTTGGAAGAAGACTATCCAGTAAGCATAATAGGTGTACTCTCCTAATCCTAGGAGTACTCGCAACTTGAGAGAAGGTGATGATAAAAGACTACTGAATAAAACCTTATTCTATTTCTCCTGAACTGGGGGAAAAAGCAAAGGTGAAATAGGAGTGGCGATGAAGTACGCGGTTTGGTCGTGAATGATAACAGTTGCAATTTACTTTGCCCTCTTTCTAATCCCTTTATCTTGTCTTTACATATTACTTTCTGCACACCCTACTTAGGCTAATTGGTTTTCTTCATTCCCTACCTTTCGGCACCTGCCTATGGTTTGGAATAAGACTATCCAATAAGCGTAATAGGCATACTCTCCTAAACTAAGGAGCCCTCGCAACCTGAGAGAAGGTGATAATAAAAGACAACTGAATAAACCAATTCTATTTCTCCTGAACCTGGATCCATTCTCGAAGAAGTCCCTTCGAGTTCGTATATAACCATACGATGGATCTATCCAATGGAAGTGGATTTCCGTAGTAATACGGGGTGTTTTGAGAAATACAAAGGGTAAAAGAAGGAGCGGCAATGACTTATGCAACTAAGACAATCCAAAAGCCAGTGTTTTAAGAAGGTTTGGTCAAATTGGTCACTGAGTCATGGTCTAGGGTCGGTCAAAGGTCGCTGCCAAAGAGAGAGAGAAAAGAAACACTCTGCGTGCACTCTAACCTAGATCGGAATGGTTATCATTTATCTAATCAGGAAACCTCCCACTGTAATCTCAAATTCTCCTCCAAACCTGAAAGAAGAATTTAGTCGGGATCGCCCAAAGAGTAAACCAACTCATCAGTGAGAATCGGGATCCAACTATCATCGCATGATAACTTGATGGAAGCCACTCAAGTTATCACACTCCAGAAGGTATGCGCATGTCTGGCAAGTTTCCTGTATGTTTGAAACTCCCGATGTGATTTTTTTCCCCATGCTCTTATGACCTTGACTAAGGGCCAACAAATCATAAGTCACATGTCAAGTTCTTTCCGTCATTGTCCTGGTTGATTTGAACCCACCCGTACATACTCTTGACTAAGGGCCAACAAAGAAATACGACTGTCCCAAACCAACGCATCTATCTTTGTAACAAATGAATACCCAGCAGCTACCAAACACTATGCCTTGACTAAGGGCCAACAAACATAGCTTGAATACTACTGACTATCCATAAGAAATGATGGAGGGCTACGGATGGTTTTTGGCGAAAAACCTTTAACGTAATGAACTTGATCTCGTTGAAGGAACCTGATAGCTTTTTATAAAAATATAGTGGCGAAAACCTTTTGCTAAAGAGGTCACTCCCGGTGAAGGGATCTCGGCTCTTTCCTCGTGGAATGAGGTGCAGGATATTCTAACTGAATACCGCGATGCAAAGCAACTAGTAATCGACTATAGTAAAGTTATCACCCTAACGTAAACTTCTGCCCAAGGAGTCACTCCCGGTGAAGGGATCTCGGCCCTTGCCTCGTCGAATGAGGTGCAGGATATTCTAACTGAATACCACTATGCAAAACAAAAAGAAACGTCTTTGTAATAACACTTTTTAAAATTTGTTCCAACAACATCAAATATAGGTTTGTTTTATCCTCGCATTGATAAGAATCAATGCGGTCCCATCAATCAATCACACCAGAAAAGAACGAAAATATAATGTACGTATATGCCATCCGCATTTGCCACTGGGTCCCGTCATCACCCGTTAGGTTACTTAACTAACGACAGAGCGGGGGCTGGACTAGCGCCGGTGTAAAACATATACAACATCTAATAATATATATACAAATATACAATAATCATTCCAGGCGTGATAATATGCAACATTACAGAAAAGTAATAAGCATCAAAGAACAATACAGATAATCTGGGATCCCCGGGTTTCACAGAGCCGCTACTGAAACCCGACGTTCCCCTGGTCGTGTGGATAGCCTGTTCAATGAAACCTAGAACCCTACTGGTGCGGAAAGTTACCCGCCAAAACCTGAAGCGAGGTAGTCCCCACTGCATAGTGAATGGAACACCCGGCACTTCACGGAATCCGGTAAATTGAGCACCCCTCCTTGGGTCAACCTGTACCCCCTACGAGTGCGGCGAATAGTCTGCCAATTCTAGAGTGAGGTCCTTCTGCCTCTCAAAGCCATGAGATACAGACCCGTTGCCCTCCAGAACCCGGCTATCCGTGCACTCCTTCGCGGGATAAACCTAGTACAGAAATAAAAGTATGTACAACGGGTACATCGACCTCAACCCGGTCGTGCTCCAAAAGAATATTATACAACAGGCAGTGACGGCAGTCCACATGTTGGACGCTCGCCCCGCAATATCAAATGTACAAATAAATCCAAACTGCACTATCATTGCACACTGCTATCCACCACGACATATCCGCAACATCACAGTACAACACAGAACATCAATGCGAATGTCACGTTCGCAAACCCGTCTAAAGGAACTATAGCAATTAGACACGGTTTACCGATCAAATGACATTCACGGTCGGAGATATAATGTAAATACTGCATACTAACAAATTTAAAATTTCGATCGACAAAATTTCCCGAAGTGGGCCCCACGTACATCTGCTGTACAGTAACAAAATCTGGGCCCAAAATAACTATACCAAAAACTACACTTTCCACAAAAGAACCCACTGCAGAAATTTGGACCACTGGTCCCACAGATTGGCCGCGGATGCGCGGTCAAACCCTAGGTTTGACCGTGGATACGCGGTGGTCTGGTGGGATCACGTGACCAAATTTCTACAGATAGCTCAGAAAACCCTGCGCAACTTTCTGTGATATGCAAAATAATTTTTGGACCTGATTTAAAATCGACAGAAACTGTGAACTGGAAAAATGTAGTTTTAGAAAATCGGTTCGATCGATGTTTTAAACGTGTTAGCACAAGTTAGTATGGCTTAATGGTGAGGCTCTGATACCACTGTAAGTCCACGGTAGTGCCCCGGCCGTCTAACAGACGCCAAACGCGGAACAAAAACTTTTTACAACTGGCGCTATCGCGTACTATAACCCGGATCTGCCATTAAAGCTAAACTAACAAACTACAAAGTGGGTAGAAATGTTATACCGAATGATCCGAGTCCTTTGGTCTTCAACCATCATCCTACGCTTGTTGCGGCTGCTCCGATCTCCTGAATCTCCAGTCTCGTCGTCTAGGTGGCACCACGTCGACAGATCTTTGAACGGGCTCCCGCCTCTGAACCGAGGCAACTCGATCGTCAAGTTTTCTAAAAGAGACGACCAACATGAAGTAGAGAATGAGTAGAACATTTTGTCTCGTTACGTCCCAGGCTATGGACGAACGGTTAATGAAGTTGCCTTTTGGATCGATATGAAATGAGCTATGAAAATATATATGGACTAAATCTTTCTTCTCATTTTTAACAACCCTTTCTTTTTTCCCAAATCAATCATCATCTCAAGGGGAGGGGGCCGGCCATAAATGTAGAAGGAGGGAGGTGAAGGTAGGAGCAAAGTGGTGACCATAAGCACAAAAACAAAAGCATGAGTCAAATGTAACACCTTGCATCACATTAATGCATACATTGAACCTTAAACCCTAGTCATCATAACATTAAATGACCAATTAATGAACAAAGCCACCTCACCATCCTAGTCACCATCTGGAACCTTCTAGAAGCGTGACTCACCCTCATCAAGAAAAGATAAATCCGTCTTTAACCGAATGTTAAAAGGCGGGCGATAGAAAACTGGAAACTGGCAACTTCGAAAACCGGTCCTGAAACGAATTTCAGGATAACCCCGTATCAGTATAAACATACCCGCATTTGTATTACGACCGAATACAAATGCAACTGAGACAAAGATATTATATCTACACAGCATAATACTCGGATCCGGCTTAATCCAAAGCCGACCAGTATTATCTGCCAGAAAAATGACACTTGCGAAAACGCACGTGCATTTTCCGAACCTTGCCATAAAACCATACGGCCTCTACAACGTTTCGCCCGAACTTGAGAAAGTGTCTGTGGGGGACTCTAATGACTCATCAACACACTGGCACTGGGTATAACCTCAAGCACGTCAGAGATACAAGCTGTACGTAACGGTTGCCTATGTATTGATTGGAAGGGAAACTGACGAGCGAACTCATCAATAAACCCTACTGAGCCTAACAGTGACAATGTATATACAGTCCGGTCCGTTCGTCTATGAGTATCGCATATCTGCCTAGGGGGCTGGTAACGTCAGACCCCCATTAGCACGAAAAATCGTGTCGGCATGAAGCCCATCACCACCTGAGAAACTACTGATCCAAATCAGTAATTCTCCACTATCTCGGCCGAGGATTTCTAGTGATGGCCACCCGTGCACTGTGCGACATCAACCCCCAATACCGGGAGAGACGAATCCCCGACGATCCGCTCACTACCTCCATATGGCTCGGGACTGTACCCAACTAAAACCTGTTTGCACAACTCCTTTGAGCGTAGTAGGGTAGTAATCTAAGCATAGTAGGAACTCACACGAGATAAATGACGATCTCAGGTCGACAAACTAACCTGTACACATGTCACCAGGGAACTGCTATCTGACGATATGTATAATACCTACTAGCATGTTCCCGGCGAGTCCTGTCCGGTGTACTCATAACCTAATGAGCACCTGTATACATCTTAGGTGATCCAACTGACACCAGTGGCTTGTGAGACCGGCCACCGCCCCACGTCGGGGTCTCGACTGTATACACTAGTCTACTCTGGAGTATCGATGCCATGTCTCGAAACTCTCACGACTAGGGACTATTTAAGGATGTGCTTACAGACCCCAGCTCCCACGTATATGATCGCCATCATACTGCTGGTAGTCAAGCAGAATCCTATGGGCTCTATCATCATGCAATAGAGAACTAAAGCATGTATACGATGATAAAGACAAACCAGATAGCAAACTATCATCTCGAGCAAGACTGTCATATCGGTATAGGTCCTGCCTCAATCATTGCAATCACGTACCTGCGATCCAATAATTGACTTTGAGGGTACTATCTCCAACAGGTTCAGAGGTGGGAGCCCATAAAAAGACTCATTGATGTGGTGCTTTTCCGATGAGGAGATCGAGACCGGAGATGCCGCGAGGAGCTTGGGATGGTGGCCAAAGACCGAAGGATACGGATCGATCGGTATTGCTTTCCAACCCTCTCTCTTGATAGCTAGTTGTATGTTAATGGTTCGATCTGGGATTTAAGCATACGATAGCGCCGGTTTCTAGTTTAGAAAAATTTTCGTTTCCGCATTGGCCTCAGAAAGACGTCCGGCGCGCTACCGTCGTCTTACATGGTATCAGAGCCACGCCATTAACATTTACTGGCTTACTCTAACGTGTTTAGAAATTCGATCGGATGAAATTTCCAAAAACTGCATTTCCAAGTCATCAGTTTCTGTCGATTTTTTCTTGTGGTTAAAAAATTATTTGGTGCATTGCAGAAAATCAGGCAGGCTTTTCTAAGAATTCTGATAAAATTTGGTACTCTGTTTTTTCTGTAGCGCGGCTGAACCGCGGCCGTACCCATACTTTGGCCGCGGTTCCGCGGCCGTACTGTAGCTTCACTTTACCAAATTTCTTTAGGAGGTCTCTGACTTGGAATTGGGGTTTCTGGTATATTCTGTTTGGGCCCAGATTTATCTGAGTACTGGGTATTTTACTTGTGGCCCACTCCGGGAAATTTTGTCGATCGAAAATTTTAAACATATTAGTTCACAGTATTTACATTATATCTGCGACCGTGAATGTCATTTGATCGGTAAATCCTGTCTAATTGCTATAGTTCTTTTAGACGGATTTGCGAACGTGACATTCACGTTGATGTTCTGTGTTATGCTGTGATGTTGCGGATTTGTCGTGGTGGATAGCTTGGATGCAATGGTAGTACAGTTTGGTTATATTTGTACATTTGATATTGCGGGGCGAGCGTCCGACATATGGACTGCCGTCATTTCCTGTTTGTATATTATTCTTTTGGGGCACGACCGGGCTGAGGTCGATGTACCGGTTGTATATATTTTACTTTCTGTACTAGGATTACCCCGCGATGGGGTGCACGGATAGCCGGGGTCTAGAGGGCAACGGGCCCGCATCTCATGGCTTTAAGACGGAGGGGGCTTCACTCTAGAATTGGCGGGCTATTCGCCGCACTCGTAGGGGGTATAGGTTGACCAAAGGAGGGATGCTCAAGTTACCGGATTCCGTGAAGTGCTGGGTGGACCATTCACGTTGTTGAAGGGGGCTGCCTCATTTCAGGTTTTGGACGGTAACTTGCCGCGCCTGTAGGGGTCTAGGATTTCATTGCACAGGCTATCGACACGACCAGGGGAACGTCGGGTTTCAGTACCTGCTCTATGAAACCCGGGGATCCCAGATTATCTATATTGTTCTGTGATGCTTATTACATTTCTGTGATGTTGTATTTTATCACGCCATGAGCGAATATTATATATTGTATATATACTAGTAGATGTTGTATATGTTTTACACCCGCGCTAGTCCAGTCCCCGCTCTGTCGTTAGTTAAGTAACCTAACGGGTGATGACGGGACCCAGTGGCGAATACGGATGGCATATACGTACATCGTATTTTCGTTCGTTTATGGCGTGATTAATTGATGGGACTGCATTGATTCGGATCAATGCAAAGCTAAACAAACCTATTCTGATGTTGTTGGAACTTTTTTCAAAAAAAGCTGTTATTGCAAAGACGTTCTCTTTTGTTCTGCACAGTGGTATTCGGTTATGAATATCCAGCACCTCAGTCGACGAGGAAAAGGCCGAGATCCCTTCACCGGGAGTGACCCCTTGGACAGAAGTTTGTGTCAGGGTAATAACTTCACTATAGCTGATTCCTTTTTGCTTTGCATAGTGGTATTCAGTTGGAATATCCTGCACCTTATTCTACGGGGAAAGAGCCGAGATCCCTTCACCGGGAGTGACCTCTTTAGCAAAGGTTTTCGCCACTATATTTTTATAAAAAGTTATCCGGTTCCTTCAACGATATCAAGTTCATTACGTTAAAGGTTTTTCGCCAAAAACCAACCGTAGCCCTCCGTCGTTTCAGATTAGTATTGCTTAGTATTCGTGCTACGTATGTCGTGCTCAGCCGATGCGTAGTGTGCGGTAATTCTGTAATGCTTTTCTGTCTTACGGATATGTGATTGGTTAGGACAGTCGTACGGTCATTTTGGCTCAGTCAAGGACTCGTGCGGGTGGGTCTAATGCAATCAAGATAATGGCGGGTTGAACATGGCTAGGATCCTTTGATATGTTGGTTCAGTCAAGGTCACTTGGGTCCTAGGGGTAAAAACACACATCGGGAGTTTCTAAAGTAACTGAAACTTGCCAGGCATGCGCATACCTTCTGGAGTCTGATAATGTGAGTGGATTCCATCACATTATCATGCGATGATAGTTGGATCCCGATTCCCACTGATGAGTTAGTTTACTCCTCGGGTGATCCCGACTAGTTCTTCTTTCAGGTTTGGAGGAGAATTTGAGGTTACAGTAGAAGGTTTCCTGATTAGATAAATTGATAACCATTTTGATCTAGATTAGAGTGCATGCTGAGTGTTTCTTTTCTCTCCCTCTCTCTCTTTGGCAGCGACCATGGCCCGACCCTTGACTATGACTCAGTGACCAAGTTAACCGAACCTTCTTAAAACACCGGTTTTTGGATTGTCTGAGTTGCAAACCTCATTGCCACTCCTACTTTTACCCTTTTCTCCAGAACAGCCCGTATTACTACGAAGATCCACTTCCATTGGATAAAACCATCGTATGGTTATATACGAACTCGAAGGAACTTGTTCTAGATTCGAGGATGGTTTCCGGTTCTGGAGAAAACGAATAGAACTATTCAGATCTTTTCCTTTTACCTTCTCTCAGGTTGCGAGTGCTCCTTGGATTAGGACAGTACACCTATTACACTTATTGGATAGTCTTCTTCCAAACCATAGGCAGGTGCCGAACGGTGGGGAATGAAGAAAACCAATTAGCCTAACGATGGTGTATATAAGGTAATAAGTTAAGAAAAATAAAGGGATTAGTAAGAGGGCAAAGTAAATTGCGATTGCTATTCGAGACCAAACCAAGTATTTCTTCGCCAATCCTACATCACCTTTGTATTTCTCCAGGACACTCCGTATCACTACGAAGATCCACAGTTTATTGGATACTCCATCGTATGGTTATATACGAACTCGAAGGAACTTTTTCCTGTTCGGGGATGGATTCTGGTTCAGGAGAAATAGGAATAAGGTTTATTTAGTTGTCTTTTATCTTCACCTTCTCTCAGGTTACAAGTACTCCTAGGACTAGGAGAGTACACCCATTATGCTTATTGGATAGTCTTCTTCCAAACCATAGGCTGGTGCCGAACGGTAGGGAAGGAAGAAAACCATTTGGCCTAAAGAGGTGTACAGAAGGTAATGAGTAAAGACATATAAAGAGATTTGGAGAGATGGCAAAGAAATATATGGTTACAGTTGTGAATTTGATAATGGAAGAGGCATTACTAGGAATACCCAGATACCCCTTCAAAACATTTACATGTTTCAGTTTCACTGTGTACTGTTAAAACAAAACTGATTTCCCAATTAGTCCTTGCTCCAGGGTATGTATTTACCAGGTTTGTTTCTCACATCTGTATGGTTTTACAGATGATGAGTGGGAGTAAGTTATAGGGAATTGGGTGATCATCCTCATTATATCAGAATTCGTTGTAATTGGTGATATTTGAGGAAATCGCCTGGGTTGTTTGCCGGACGGCAAATATTTGGTTTTGAATATCCATTGTTGTGCACCAATTTCAAATTGATATATCTGTAGGTTTATTTTTATTAAGTGAGATATAACTTTTTGAAATTATGTCTATGACATTTACCTATATCAGTGGATGGTTAGGTAAGGAGCATTAAACAGCGGTGTAATTCTTCTTAACCAGAAGTACAGTTTTCAACCTTCGACACACAGGGAATGAGTTATTAGACTCACGGGACTTATATAGAGTATTGTATGTTGTCCAGCGTCCATGAGGACATAGGGGTTGGTACTCGTACTATATTCTATTTACTTATGACTTCTCTAGTTCTTAGACAAGTGTTTCGTAGAAACACCAGGTCCAAGTTTTGAGAAGTTATAGGTATAATAATAAAGTAGAGAACCAGGTATTGTAAGTATCGAGATTCTTCAAGGTGATCGAAGATGTAGATACTTGTGTATGGTATTCAGTTTATAGTAATGATTAAGAGAACTTGCTTCTCTTTCAGGTTACTTATAATTGGAAGCACTCCTAAGTTGAGTAATGCCGATCGGCATTTTTCCATTTAGTTGACATGCACTAGAGACAGCTGCATGATTTGAATCTGGTTCCAATTAAATCAGTGCCTCTATTTTTATATTGGATATGGAATAGTTCATATCTTAACAATGTTAATGTACGGGGAGTTGTCCGGCTTATGCTTAAAACCAGACTCTGGATAACTCAAGGCGTGTTTCTGTAATGGCTGTTTGTGGGTTGACCCGGGCTATGACGAGGGTTAATTTTCTACCATCTGGAAGATTAATAGTGGTATTGTTCTTGACTCGCCACAGTTTTAATAAAAATGGAAATTTTTTTCCAGAAAACAGTAGTGGGAGTATGGTAGAACTGGAAGTGATTCCAAAACCGCAAACGATTACTGAAAATTTGATAAGAACCTAAATATTCAATCTGGTTTGACATTCCATTGGCCACTCCGCAGATATGGTGGGTAACCTCAGGCACCCGAGAAGTACTCCGGTAGCCTCAAGGACGGTGACAGGGAGGTTCTTGTTTACCCAGACTTGCCGATGCTGTTGTTCCAGACTGTGAGACCTAGGAGGAGGATGAGTATAGCGTCGTTCTGAACTAGCTTTAGAAGTGCACGTGTATATGACTCTGCCAGAGGGTTGTCGTAGTCAGTGGGAGCAGCGGAAGCATAGTGGACAATTAGCTTATGTCTATTTATAGACTAAAGCAGATATAGCGGAGATAGATCATCTATTTCTGATGTAACGATCATAGGTTTGACTTCATCAGAATAGGGGATGGATCTGTTAAGATGGTAGTAGGGTGTGATGTCTTGGTATTTGGATGACATACACAGAGTAGGAAGTGATATTCCTATACTACGATCGGTTATAATTTGGTTGTCACACAGTGGTTTCTCCACATAGGATATGGATATTATATCAGATATTCTGGATACTAGATCTATGGTTTTAGATCTAGATTTGGGTAGTTTCCCAATTAGGGTACTTAGACAGCATTCTAAAGGCATTTAGAATGGATGACTCCAGGCATGGCAGTGTACCTGCAGCTGATGGAGTCACCCTCTCTAAAGGAGTCTTACAGACTAAAGGGGAGAGGGATGTGCATGATTGGCAGATCACTTGGTTAGGCAATTGAGTCAAGCATGAGATGTCAAGTACCACACCAGATATTGTTTTTACAGGAGGTGCAGTAAGTTGATATTAATCCTACCCTGGAGAGACATTCGGAAGCAGTTTTAGAACATAAGTGGATGTTACAGGGATATGATAACGGCAGCCTCTTTCCGGGGATGGTTATCATTCCAGGCTTCAAAGGTGACCTGGATGACAGAGTGGCTGTCAGAGTTATAGTTTTCCCTCTGACGAGGGGCAGTATTTTGGACAGGTGATCCAAGCGGATACTGAGGGAGGCATGGCGCAGGATACTGATTGTTTTCAGTTGACGATACAGTCTAAGAAGTTTGGATTTGGAGTTCATTTATGAATTAGGTCCCATCAGATATCCAGACAAATTCTAAGACAGGTATTGCTCATTTTGGGAGATGGCTTTCTCCGCGAACATGAGATAAAGAGAGACATAGAAAGAAACATCTGGGAGGATCCACTAGCTGAGGCTATTTTTCGAACGCAATAGTTTCGTAAACGGGCTTTGTGAGACTGATTAGTAGAGGAGTTGGGTGTTCGGTATCACACGGGCCGTGAGTATGCGACATCGCAATAATCAGCCTTGAGTGCAAGTGGGAGATTGTTGGATATAGTGCCCTCAGAGTCAATTATTGGATCGCAGGCACGTGATTGCAATGATTGAAGGAGGACCTATACCGGTAGGACAGTCTTACTCGAGAGATTTGTATACTCTCTGGTTTGTCTTTATCATCGTGTACATGCTATAGGTGACATTGTAGTTCACTATTACACGTTGATAGAGAATAGTATGTTACCATGGTTTGTCTTTATCATCGTGTACTGCTTTAGGTGACCTTACAGGTCACTATTGCACGTTGATAGAGCCCATAGGATTCTTGCTTGACTATGAGCAGTATGATGGCGATCATATACGTGAGAGCTGGGGTCTATAAGCACATCCTTAAAAGGTCCCTAGTCATGGGAGTTTCGAGACTGGGCATCGATACTACATTAGTAGACTAGTGTATACAGACGAGACCCCGACGAGGGGCGGTGGCCGGTCTCACAAGCCATTGGTGTCAGTTGGATCACCTAAGATGTATACAGGTGCTCATTGGGTTATGAGTACACCGGACAGGACTCGCCGGGAACATGCTAGTTGGTATTATACCTAGCGTCAGATAGCAGTTCCCTGGTGACATGTGTACAGGTTAGTTCATCGACCTGAGATTGTCATTTGTCTCCTGTGAGTTCCCTCTGTACTTTGATTACTACCCTACCATGGCTCAAAGGAGTCTTGCAAACAGGTTTTAGTTGGGTACAGTCTCGAGCCACATGGAGGCAGTGAGCGGATCGGCATGGGTTCGTCTCTCCTGGTATTGTGGGTGAGGTCGCGCTGTGTCTAGGAGAGCCATTACATGAAGTCCTTGGCCAAGGCAGGAGATTTACTGGTAGGTATTCCAGTAGTATCTCAGGGTGTTCTGGGCTACACTCCGACACGACTTGTACCGCTTTTGGGGGTCTGACTTTTACCAACCCCATAGGCCCGACATGCGATGCTCATAGACGAACGGACCGGATTGTACGGATATGGTCACTGACAGGCTCAGTAGGGTGTTAGGATGAGTTCGCTCATCGACCTCCCTTTTGGTCAATACCTGGTAGCCCGTTACGTACGGCTAATACCTCTGACGTGCTAGTGGTTAAATCTACAGCCAAAGTATTGAAGAGTCTTTAGAGTCCCCCACAGACAGTTTCTCAAGTTTCGGGCAAAACGTTGTAGAGGCCGTATGGATTTATGGTAGGGTTCGAACATACGCGTGCACGTGTCATGGTTCGGGCGGATAATACTAGCGGGCTTTGGTTTAAGCCGGATCTTAGTATTATACAGTGTAGATTTTGTCTCATTGCATTTGTATTCGGTCGAAATACAAATGCGGGTATGTATATACAGTCGCGGGGTTATCCTGTAATTTGTTACCGGATCGATTTTTGAAGTTGCCAGCTTGCTTTCTCTTTTTGGCCAAATTCCTTTTCTACTGTTCTTTGGCTGAATTTTCCTTGGAGGGGCTTATTTGCAAAAGTGAAGTTTTACTAAATGGGTTTTTTTTTGTGGTGGCTGGGGCTCCAGGATTTCCCTGGTCTCTCTTGATGTTTCTAAGCATCTTTGACTCTCTTTGCTTGCATTTATGAGATGGGATTTGATAAGGAAATGGGTGTGACTTATTTTCCTCATTATCACCCATTCTTTCTTGCTTATGGTCACCCTCTCTCTCTTGCTTTTACCCTCACCTCCCACCTCTTAAATATTGGCCGAGAACAATATAGAGGGAGCTACATCATTTTGTAAAGTGAGATTGACTCATTTGAAAATAAAATTCCTTGAGCTCATTTCCATTTCATCTCCCCTTGAGGAAACTTCAATTAACCCTTGAGGCAAAGCGTTCTACACTTAGCCTACAACAATCTTGGACACATCGGCTAGCAAACTTCGTGTCCGAGTTGCCTCGGTCCAGAGGTGGGAGCCCGTAAAAAGACTCATTGATGTGGTGCTTTTCCGACGAGGAGATCGAGACCGGAGATGCTGCGAGGAGCTTAGGATGGTGGCCAAAGACCGAAGGACACGGATCGATCGGTATAGCTTTCCAACCCTCTCTCTTGACAGCTAGTTGTAGGTTAATGGTTCGATCCAGGATTTAAGCATACGATAGCGCCGGTTTCTAGTTTAGAAAAATTTTGTTTCCGCATTTTGGCCTCGGAAAGATGGCCGGGACGCTACCGTAGTCTTACAGACCTCAGGTCTACAGACTAACCTGTACCAGTGTCACCTGAGAACTTCTATCCGACGATAGATATAATACTACATAGGAGTTCTCAGTGAGTCCGTTCAGTATACCCAGTCTCACTGAGCACCCATATATAGTCTTTGTTGTCACCACACCAATGGATATGGGATCATCCATCTCCCATCATATGGAACATGTAACGTATACGCTAGTCTACTCTGGAATATCGATACCCCATCTCTATACACCCACGACTAGGAGCATTTCAAGGATATGCTTATAAACGACACATGTCCCATTAGTATGATCCGCATAATAATCCCAGTAGTTAAGCAAATATCCTATGGGCTTTATCAACATATACCAAAAGAGTAATATGCATGAACAAGTGAACATGTTAAGATAAAAAACAACCAGATATCATACTATCATATCAAGCAAGAATGCCTTTTGAATATATATATATATATATATATATATATATATATATATATATATATACATACTGATACATCCACTATCATATAATGGCCTCTAGGGCATACATATATCCAACATCTACCACACAGGGGAACAAAAGGTGTTTGTTTCTTGACATGCCACCTTTTTAGAAAAAGGAATTTCTTGTAAAAGAAATTAGTGGTAGTGAGGTAGAACTGGAAGAAGTTCCAGCAATAGAGACCACAACTGACGGTTTGGTGGAACCAGAGGATCTAATAGTACCCAACAAACCCCAGCCGCTCCGCAGATCTAGTAGGGTCCCTCACCCACCTGGAAGATACTACGGTTTTCTCATAGACAGTGGGAGCGAGGATTGCATCATGGAAGATGATGACCCTACTAGTTTCGAGCAGGCCATCAAAAGTGGAGACTCTGTGAAATTGCTCGATGCTATGCGATCCGAGATGGAATCCTTGTACAGCAACAAAGTATGGACTTTGGATGTTGCTCCTGAATGGGTAAAACCTATTGGGAGCAAGTGGATCATTAAAAAGAAGATTGGTGTAGATGGAAAAGTTGAGACTTTCAAAGCTAGTCTTAGAGCTAAAGGTTTTCGTCAAAGATCTGGTGTCGATTAGGTTGAAACCTTTTCTCCTGTCGCTATGCTTAAGTCCATCAGTATCCTACTTGCCATTGCTGTATACCATGACTACGAAATCTGGCAGATGGACTTCAAGACTGCTTTTCTAAATGGTGATTTAGAAGAGAGCGTGTACATGACACAGCCAGAGGGCTTCGTAGACAGTGGGAGCAGCGGAAAGGTGTGCAAGCTGCTTAAATCCATCTACGGATTAAAGCAGGCATTGCGGAGTTGGAACATCTGTTTTGATGAATCTATCAAAGAGTTTGACTTCATCAAAAATGTAGATGAAGCTTGTATTTATAAGAAGGCTGTAGAGAGTAAGGTGGTCTTCCTCGTATTGTACGTGGATGACATACTCTTGATAGGAAACGATGTTCCTATGCTACACCCGGTCAAGCTCTTCTTATCACACAAGTTCTCCATGAAAGATCTTGGTGATGCCTCCTACATCCTGGGGATAAAGATCTATAGAGATAGATTTAAATGGATTTTAGGATTGTCCCAATCCAGGTATATTGACACCATACTTAAAAGGTTTAGTATGGAAGATTCCAAGTGAGGTAATTTACCCGCTTGTTCATGAATCACTCTCTCCAAAGAGATGTCTCCAAGAATGATTTGGAGATGGCTCGCATGCAAGGGATACCCTATGCTTCGACAGTAGGCTCTATCATGTATATGATGTTATGTACCATACCGGATGTAGCTTACTCACTAGGTGTAGTGAGCAGGTATCAATCAGATCCTGGGGAAAACCACTGGACAGCTATGAAGAACATTCTTAAGTACTTGAGAAAGACTAAAGAAATGTTTTTGGTCTATGGTAACGGTGAACTCCTGGTAGAGTCCTTTACCGATTCGAGCTTCCAGAGTGATAAGGATGACAATAAGTCGGTCTCGAGTTTTGTCTTTACCCTCAACAGAAGGGCGGTGTGTTGGAAGAGTTCTAAGCAAGACACCGTAGCAGACTTGACAATGGTGTGCTGAATACATTCCTGCCAACGATGCTGCCGAAGAAGCTGTCTGGATGAAGAAGTTCATGGATGAGCTTGGTGTGGTTCCATCCATTGAGCATCCAATATATGTGTATTGTGATAACAATAGAGCGGTGGTTTTGGCCAAGGAACCCAGGTCTCATCAGAGATCCAGACATATTCTGAGGCGGTATCACCTGATCAGGGAGACAGTAGATCATCGGGAGATCGAGGTCAGGAGAGTTGACACGAAGGACAACGTAGCGGATCCACCGATGAAGGCCCTCCCCCAGATACAGTTTGAGAGACTTTTTGGGATGCTGGGTATGAGATACTACAACACATGGCCTTAGTGCAAGTGGGAGATTGTTAGGTATATGTATGCCCTAGAGGCCATTATTGTACATGTGTTGTATATTATAATGGATGCTTGGACATATATATAGAGGACTTTCTTGCTCGACATGATAGTAGGCTATTTGGTTACTCTTTATCTTAACATGTTGACTGGTATTCTTTACTGCCTTGCCCTCACATGTTGATCTTAGGATATGTACTTGACTACCAGGATTATGATGAGATTATACTGGCGGGGCCAGGGTGGTCCAAAAGTACATCCTTTAATCAGTTCCTAGTCGTGGGAATATCGAGACTAGGGCATCGATATTCCATAGTAGACTAGTGTGTACGTTTCTTGTCCCTTAGCGGGCGATGGTTGATCCCACAGCCATTTGTGTATGACATCAAAGATTGTACACAGCTGCTCATTAGAGAATGGGTACACCAAATAGGACTCAACGAGGACTCCTAGTTGGTAGTATACCTATCGTCAGATATCAGTCCTCTAGTGACACTGGTATAGGTTTGTCTGTAGACCCAAGATCGTCATAGAGTCTTATGTGGTTCCTACTGTGCTTTGATTTCCTCCCTACCACGGCTCAAAGGAGTCAGGCAAATAGGTGGATTTTGCGTACAGTCCCGAGTCACATGGAGGCAATGAGTGATAGGAAGGGTTTCGTCTCTCCCCATATTGGGAGTTGATGTTGCGCTATGCTCGATTGGCTATAACTGAAAATTCCTGGCCAGGGTTGCTGGTATTTACTGATAAGAGTTATCAGTGGTTTATCAAACTGTTATGAGCCACACATCGGCATGACTTATCATGTTAATAGGGTCTGACGTTTACCATCCCTAGACTTCATATGCGACATATCAGACGAAGAGACCGAACTGTACGGTAGTGTTACTGATAGGCTTCATGGAGAGTATGGACGAGCTTTCTTGTTGATCTTCATATCGCTCAATACCCGGGTAGCCGTTACCTCCAGCTAGTACCGCTGACGGCTTGTAGGTAACCGATGTGATCATCAGCTACTGCTGGCGTATTGATGAGTCTTTAGAGTCCCATACAAAAGTTTCCTAGTTCAAGCGAAACGAAGTTGGACACATATGTGATATGTCTGTGGGCCTGATTAATTACGAGTATGTGATACCGTATTGTAATCTGGTAGTTATCTGGTATCGGTTAGGTTATATGTGATATAACCAGATTATTTAATCAAGTGTTGATTTGATAATGTGATAAACAGATAAATGATATTACTCGGTTATATGTGATATAACCGGATTATTAAATAAAGTGTTGATTTAATAATTCGATATAATTATATATTAACTAATAACATTAGCTCACTAATTGCTTTATATATATATTAATGTATATTTGATATATATAAATATATATTATTATATAAAGTATGGCATGTTTTTCTATTTTGAGAAAATAGAAAAATGAGGTGTAAATTGTGGAGATATTTGTGGAATGGGCAAGGCAAGAGTTTTATTATTTGTATTTTATTCTTGACTCACTATTCAAGCAAGGTTGCAATTTAGAATTGCAATTTTATTCCATGCTTGAATAAGTGGAGAAAGAGAGAGCTATTTTGAGTTTACTCTCATCATTTTCATTCTTCATGCCTTAGCCATTTTTCATGAGCTCTAGCTCTCTCTTGCTCTCTACAATTTTCTTTACCTCACTTCCAAGTTCAAACCCTCACATGTGATGTGAATCATTGAACTTGAAAAAACCCTAGTGAGCAAATTAAACCCCTACTTCACCATCACACATTAGATTAGAAATTTGTTGTGGAGTGTTCCCTTCACTAATGAGATTAGTGAAAGGTTAGCTTGAGCTTGTGGACTTCGGATGGATCGTCTTTGGTGCGAAGATCACGAAGGAGGTTCTTTCATCTTGAAGAGGAGCCTTAGTGGAGTCTCGTGGACCACAACCCGGAGCTATTGAAGAGTAGGATTCGAATTACAAAGGTTGTATGCTCTTTTCTTCTCTTTAGTTCATCACATCACAAAGGCAAACCCTAATAATCTAGTAAAGATCTTGTTAGTCTAACTTAGCGCCTAATAACATTTAAAATTTGGCATGCGTGATGCCTCTAGAACCTCATGGTGGTGCTAACCTAGACTTTCAGTTCGCTTATCTTTCGGCCAGGCCAATGTTGATACTTTGGAAGGAGGTGCCTTGTGCTTTCGCTCGGACCTAATTAAATAATCTTGTTTTCCTAGAGGCATAGCCCTATTAACACCTTTCTAGACACCTACTTGATTAGCTAATTGCAAAGTGAAAAATTCTCCCGAAGAGTGGCTGATACTCACTGTAGGATCGGGACACAACTATCATTATGTGATAGTTTTGAAGGAAGCCTACCAAAACTACCACACTCCAGATGGTAAGCAACACTAGCAAGTTTCCTGTATGTTTGAAACTCCCGATGTGGTTTTTTCCTCGATCTCTTAAAACCTTGACGAAGGTCAAAACATCATAAGTTGCAAGTCATGTTCAGCCCGTCATTGTCCAGGTTAATCTAGACACATTCGTACAAGCCCATAACAAAGGTCAAAACAATTGTACGCTTGTCCTAGATTAATGCATCTATCTATGACACAGATAAGCACCCACTAGTTACCAAACACTATGCCTTGGCGAAGGTCAAACCACATAGCATGAATACTGTTGGAGATAGTGCCCTCGGAGTCAATTATTGGATCACAGGCACGTGATTGCAATGATTGAGGGAGGACCTATCCCGGTAGGATTGTCTTACTCGAGATGATAGTATGCTGTCTGGTTTATCTTTATCATCGTGTACTGCTTAGGTGACCTGACAGGTCGCTATTACACGTTGGTAGAGCCCCTAGGATTCTTGCTTGACCACCAGCAGTATGAGGGCGATCATATAAGTGGGAGCTGGGGGTCTATAAGCACATCCTTAAAAGGTCCCTAGTCGTGGAAGATTCGAGACAGGGCATCGTTTCTCCAGAGTAGACTAGTGTATACAGTCGAGACCCCGACGAGGGGCGATGGCCGGTCTCACAAGCTATTGGTGTCAGTTAGATCACCTAAGATGTATACAGGTGCTCATTGGGTTATGAGTACACCGGACAGGACTCGCCGGGAACATGCTAGTTGGTCATATATCAGACGTCAGATGGCAGTTCCCTGGTGACATGTGTACAGGTTAGTTCATCGACCTGATGATCGTCATTTGTCTCGTGTGAGTTCCCACTGTACTTTGATTACTACCCTACCACGCTCAAAGGAGACGTGCAAACAGGTTTTAGTTGGGTACAGTCCCGAGCCACATGGAGGCAGGGAGAGTATCTTCAGTGGTTCGTCTCTCCCGGTATTGAGGGTGAGGTCGCGCTGTGTCTAGGAGAGCCATTACATAAAGCCCTCGGCCGAGGCAGGAGATTTACTGGTAGGTATTCCAGTAGTATCTCAGGGTGTTCTGGGCTACACTCCGACACGACTTGTACCGCTTTTGGGGGTCTGACTTTTACCAACCCCCTAGGCCCTCCATGCGATACTCATAGACGAACGGACCGGACTGTACGGATATTGTCACTGACAGGCTCAGTAGGGTGTCAGGCTGAGTTCGCTCACAGACGTCCCTTTTGGTCAATACCTGGTAGCCCGTTACGTATTGGTTTATACCTCTGACGTGCTAGTGGTTAAATCCACAACCAAGGTGTTGACGAGTCTTTAGAGTCCCCCACATTCAGTTACTTAAGCTTTCGGGCGAAAAGCTGTAGAGGCCGTATGGAGATATGGCAAGGTCCGATCAGATACGTGCGGTATTGCATGGATCATGATCGGACAGTTTGTACTAGAGGCCGTATGGATATATGGCAGGGTTCGATCAGATACGTGCGGTATTGCACGGATCAGGATCGGATGGGTATTACTAGCCGGCTTTGGTTTAAGCCGGATCCTAGTATAGTACAGTGTAGATTTTGTCTCATTGCATTTGTATTTCGGTCGGAATACAAATGCGGGTGTGTATGCAGAGTATCGGGGTTTTCCTGTAATTTATTACGGGACCAGTTTTCTGGAGTTGCCAGTTTGCTTTCCGTTTCGGCCATATTTCTTTGTATCGTTCATTGGCCGAAGATTGGTGGAGGAGGGCTTATTTGCATTTGTGCAAATAAGCTTTTGTGGAGGGGGTCTTTGCATATTATTGTATCATGATACTTGCACCATCTTTTGACCTCTTTTGACCATGATGGCTTGACTTATGTTTTCATGATGGTAGTGGTGGAGTGTTGGCCTTTGATTGTCATCATGCTTGTTGATGATGAAGTGTGATGATTGTTGTTTGAGTGTTGGACTTTCCTAGTGATCATTTTCTTTGCATGATTACCTTTTCTCTCTCTCCCTTGGATAATTGGGTGGCCTCTCTCATTCTTTTGATACACACTCCATTCTCTCCTCTCCCACCCATGCCATGGCCGGCCAAGAGAGGCTAGGGGCTGTCCAATTTTTGGGTGTGGTTCTTTGTTGATATCATATCAATTTTCCTCACCAAAAATTCCCAAGAAAAACTCCATGGTTCATACCTCCACCAAAAGGCAATTCCATAAACCCCAAAAATGAGACTTGAGCACTACACATTCTACAGCAAATCTTAGGCACGTCGACTAGCCAGATTCGTGCCCGAGTTGCCTCGGCATTGAGGTGGGAGCCCGTAAAAGATGTAGGCGATGTGGTGCACTTCCGGCGACGAGGTGGTGAAAGGACATTCCGCGGGAGATTGGGACGACGATGAGAAGACCGGAGGACTCGGATCAGTCGGTATATCTCTAATCCCTATCTTGTAGTTAGCTAGGACTAGTTAATGGTTCGATCCGGGTGTTTAGTGCGTGGTGGTGCCGGTTTGCTAATTTGCAAAATTAAAGTTTATCACCGCTTCCGCACTTGGCCGTCAGATTGACGGCCGGGGCGCCGCCGTGCACTTATAGTGGTATCAGAGCCTCGCCATTAACTTAGTCTAGCTTTGTTTGATGTGTTTACATTTCCGATCGACCAAAATCCCAAAAACCGTATTTTCCTATACATCAGTTTTCTGTCGAAATTTTCTGGTCTCGAAAATTTTTTCAGGTGACTGCAGAATGATGTACAGAGTATCCTAAGACCACTGGAAAATTTTGGTTCCCTGATCCTTCCGTACGACCGCGGAACCGCGGCCATAACCCCTCTTTGGCCTCGGTTCCGCCGCAGGTAGTTGGGTTCAGTTTGTTAGTGTATATGCCCTAGAGGCCATTACTGTATCATACTGGTTTGTATATTACTTAATGGATGCTTGGGATATTCACCTTGTATATACAATCTTGCTCAAAATAGTAGTATGCTACTTGGTTTGTTTCTACTTCAATGTGTACATGTGTTTATTTTTGTATATCGCCTATACACATTAGTAGAGCCCTTAGGATCTTTGCTTGATTACCAGCGATGTGATGGCCGTCACACTAGTGGGGCTGGGTAATCTATAAGCACATCCTTATGCAGGTCCCTGGTCGCAGGACTATCGAGACAGGGCATCGATACTCCGGAGTAGACCAGCGCATGCGCTTCTCATCCCAGTGTGGGAGACGGTCTGTCCCACAGCCGTCAGTACGTCGTACTTGAGATAGTATGCGGGTGCTCGTTAGGTTACGGGTACACTGGACAGGACTCGTCGGGAACTGACTAGTTGGTATTATACCTATCGTCAGTTATCAGTTCCCAGGTGACATGAGTACAGCTTAGTCCGCTGACTTGACACTGTCACTTCGCCTCGGGTGTGTTCCCACTGTACTTTGATCACTACCCTACCACGGCTCAAAGGAGTCGTGCAAACAGGTGGTGGTTGGGTGCAGTCCCGAAGCACTTGGAGGCAGTGATGGTTAGACAGGATTCGTCTCTCCCGGTATTGGGGGTTGACATCGCGCTGTGTCTAGGAGAGCCATTACACGAGTAGTCCCTGGCCAGGGCAAACGAGATATACTGGTAGGTTTCCAGTGTTATCTCAGGGTGTATTGGGCTTCACTCCGGCACGACTTGTACCGCTATTGGGGGACTGACGTTTACCGCCCCCTAGGCCCGCCATGCGATGTATCAGACGAACAGACCGGACTGTACGGAGAATGTCACACTCAGGCTCAGTAGGAGTTCAGATGGGTTTCGCCTCGTCGGTCTTCTTGTCGGCATTACCTGGGGACCGTTATGCACAGCTAGTGCCGCTTGCGGTCTGTGGTTAAACCCACTGCCAGCGTAGTGTCGAGTCTTTAGAGTCCCACACAGAAAGCTTTTCGCCTTTAGTCAAAAGAGTAGAGGTCGCATGGTTTTGCGACAGGGTTCGGTCACATCCGTGCACTTGTGCATGTACAGTGTCCGGACAGTTTACACTAGCGGGCTTTGGTTTAAGCCAGATCCTAGTGTACCTTATGGGATTGGATTTATCCAGTTTGCATTCGTGTTCCTCGGAACGCGGATGCGGGTGAGTATGCACAGTTGACAGGGAGGCAGAGGCTGCGGATTCTCATTAGGGTTGTTGACAGTTGACCGTTGACTATTTGACTTTATGCTCAACCCTAATGAGAATATGATATGTGATTAACTATTATATTAATTAAGTATTATGGTGATATGGTTGTTGACTTGTTGACTTTTGTTGACTTGTTGACTTTTGTTGACTTGTTGACCGGTTGACTAGGCTTGACTAGTTGACCATCATGATAACCATGGTTATCATTTCATGCCAAAGACTTTTTCTTGCTTGCTCATTTGAGTAAAATGAGTGCATGACATGATAAGGTTATGGTTGCTTCTAACCATCACATAAGACTTTTTTGATATGATGAGTTATGATCACTTTGGATTATGAGAGGGTGAAAGACAAAATAATTGCTTATTCTTTCTTGCTCATTCTCTCTCTTGTTCTTGAGCTCTCCTCTTGCTCTCACCCTCAACCTCTTGCTCCCTCACTTGATCTATGGTTCTCTTGTCTCATGAGTTGAGAATCAAGAACCATAGATAAAATCCCATTCTATTTCCTCTCTACTCATTCTAGTTCACTAGGTTTGGCAAACCAAGTGAACTAGTTTCTTCAAAGAACGAAGAAGGAGCTAAAGGTTGGAGCTTTCAAGTGGATCTATCTTCGGCGTACGGAGACAACGAGAAGGAGCCATCGAACCACCATCGGAGCTTAAAGAGAAGGAGTTCAAGTTTAGGTATAATCATCTTCATCCGAGTAGCTAAATATCTTTAGCTTAGTATGCTAGTTTTAGTTTAGGTAAAGATCCCGACCTAGCTTAGTCCATGTTGCCTCTTGCGTTAAAACTTTGATTTTATACCGTTTCCGCCTCCCCGTAAGAACCGGGGGTCGCAACGTGGACTTACAGTGGTATCAGAGCCTAACTAAACTTAAACTAGCTTGGTAGTGAAGTGTAACGAAGTTCGGAACCGGAAAAATCCAAAAACCAAACTTTTACAAAAAACTGAGTTTCTGTTGAAATTTTTTTGGCTCAAAATGAAAAACTTTACACTTGTAAATTCGGCTCAGGGTTTTGTGTGAACACCCAAGAAAAACGATACAGTAATTCGTCCAAACCGCCGCCCTTCCGCCGCGGAAGCGCCGCGCTTTGTCGTCTTCTGTGCATCTTTTTTCGTGCAGTGTGTGTCTGTGTTGGTTTTGGGATTTTTGAAATATATTATATGTGCCCAGATTTTCCAGAAAAGAAATTTCCTTTTGGGGTCCTATAATTCCGTATTTTTTCCGAACTTCACTGCACTTTGACTATGATGGTTATATCTGTGATGTTTGCATGTATTGAACGTCGGCTAATCGCTATAAGTCGATTAGTCGGGGTTATACATGATCTGTAATGTGCTGGAATGTGTATATAAATATGTTGGATTGTCGCGGGTGAATAGCCGGGGGTTGTGAGACGAGAGTTTTCTTTTCTTGCAATTCATGTAAATTTGTAAATTGATGTAATAATTATTTGTATGGCCGCACAACCGGGAAGGGGTTGTCGCCGTCATTGTATAATTTCTTTTTACTGTTTTTGCTCCTAGGATAGACCCATGGAGGGGTGCACAAACTACCGGGTATGCCGAAGTGTCGAGTGGCCTACTCATGGAGATGAGGGAGGTTGCTACTCTTCGGGTACTTGGCGGGTAGTTTGCCGCACCCGTAGGGGTCTTGGGTGGGGTTTTGGCTATTCACCGCGACCGTGTTATCTGTTTTTGTTACAGGCTCGTACAAATTACAGATTGCTAGTATATCCAATGTATTTATCTGTGATCTGAAATGTTTATCATTGCAGTATATCTATATATGATATTATTTAGGCGTTGCTTATGTTTTACAGACGCGCTAGCCCAGCCCCCGCTCTGTCGTTAGTTAAGTAACCTAACGGGTAATGACGGGGCCCCGTGGCGAATGCGAATGGCATAAGCGTACGTCATATTTTGGTTGTTTTCTGCAATGGTAGGATTAAATGATGGGACGCATTAAAAGAACTAATGCAAGAATATCAGGCATTAAAAGAACTAATGCAAGATAATAAACCAAGTTAAAGTCGTTGGAACACTTTCGAAAAACCACTCGGTTCTTTTCAAAACAAACTTTTAAAATACGGAGTTTGAGCCACTCCATTTAAAAGCTATCTCGTTCCATCGACCAAATCAAGTTCACTACGTTCACGGTTTTGCCAAAACAATCCGTAGCCCTCCATCATTTCAGTTAAATATTCGGTAGTATTCAAGCTATGTATTTTGACCTCACGCCAAGGCATAGTGATTGGTAGCTGCCGGATATTTTTCTGTTGCATAGATAGAATGCGTTGGTTTGAGACAGTCGTACTGCCATTTTGGCCTACGTCAAGGGTATGTACGGGTGGGTTCAAATTAACCTGGATAATGATGGGACGAACTTGACATGTGACTTATGACATTTTGACCTCACGCCAAGGTCATAAGAGCATGGGGCAAAAATCCACATCGGGAGTTTCATAAGTACTGAAACTTGCTAGATTTGCATACCATTTGGAGTGTGATGATTCTGGTAGGATTCCTTCAGTTTCGTCACGCGATGATATTTGGATCCCGATCCTACTGTGAGTATATGCTACTCCTCGGGAAATTTCTCACTTAACGATCAATGCTATAAACCTAGTAGGTGCCTAGAAAGGTGTTAGCGGGGCTACGCCCCCAGGGAAAAGAGGTTCTTTAATTAAGGAACTTCGCGAAAGCGTTGGAAAACCTCCCTCGAAGTACCGACACCGGCCTGGCTGAACGGTTAAGCAAGTATTGTACGGTGGGATTGATCCTGACTAATTCTTCCTTTATGGTTTAAGGAGGGATTCGAGAAACAGTGGGAGCCATCCTGTTTAGACAAACTAAAAACCACTCTAAACTTGCAAGAGCATCATGCTGAGTATTTTTTCTTCTCTCTCCTAATTGCAGCGACCAATCAACATGACTGGACTTAAGTTACTCCTAGATAAAAACAAACTGACAGGGCCAAACTACAAAGATTGGCTCAGGAATGTCAAGATAGCAATCACTTATGACAAGCTGGGGTATCTTCTTACCACCAAAGCTCCCCCTGTCCCTGGTCCAACTTCCAGCGTCGCGGATAAGGAAATCCGCAAGACTTGGTAGATTGATAGCGCGTAGGCCAAGTGCCTCCTGCTTGCCTCGATGGACAACGAACATCAGAGGAGGCATGAGAATATGGACATGGAATCCATATTGCTTCATACAAAAGAACTGTATGGAAAGCAATCTCGTATCGCAAGATACGAAGCGTCGAAAAAGTTATTTTCGACAAGAATGGCCATCGGATCATCAGTAGCCGAGCACGTGCTAAAGATGATCGGCTTCATTGAGGAGCTCGCTGACCTAGGGATCACATTGGAGAGTGAGCTATATACGGATATAGTTCTCCAGTCCCTTCCTTCCACTTACGCCCAGTTTATACTGAACTTCAACTTACAAGAAAAAGTGGTTGAACTTTCAGAGCTCCTCAACATGCTGAGGAGCGCAGAGGGCACCCTACAGAAAAGTAGGGATACATCCACTTTGTTTGTAGGAGGACCATCTTCTTCTAGGTCCAAGGCGAAAGCCAAGGGAAAGAAGAAGAAGGCCCCCGCCAAACCAAGGGGCGGTGTTAGTAAAGTGGATACGAAGGGAAAAGGAAAAGCAACAAAGATAGCGGGGAAGCTTGTGGATAAGGAAGAATGCTTCTATTGTCATAAGAAAGGACACTGGAAGAATGATTGCAGGGCCTGGAAGGCCAGAACACAGGAATTGAAGCAGGTTGCAGCTTCAGCTTCAGGTGTGTATGTTATTGAAAACTGTCTTTCAATAAACTCTACTTCCTGGGTATTGGATACCGGATCAGGATCTCATATCTGTAATTCTTTGCAGGCGTTAAGAAACCGTAGGGTTTTGAAGGCAGGTGACATGACCCTCAGAGTTGCAAACGGAGCTAGCATGGATGCTAAAGCCGTGGGGGACTATCACCTGGGAATGTCAGATGGACATGTTTTGGTTTTGCGTAATTGCTTTTTTGTACCCAACGCAACTTGTAATATCATTTCTGTATCTTTAGTTTCTAAAGAAGGTTATGAATTTGCGTTTGTAAGTAATGTTGTAAACATTCACCTTAATCAAGTTTTGATTGGGTCAGGTACATTGAGTAATGGTATATACGTGTTAAACCAACCGCAGATTTTTAATGTCCAGAATTCACACAAAAGAAAGTCTCCAGAAATAAATCAGACTTTCTTATGGCATTGTAGATTGGGTCACATCAATGAGAGAAGGTTGACTAAGTTACATACAGAAGGATATTTGAATGCGTTCGAATATCAATCGTATGCCACTTGTCAATCTTGTCTCAAAGGAAAGATGACAAAGACTCCGTTTACTGGACAAGGAGTAAGAGCGAGCGAGCTCTTGGGACTCGTACACAGTGACGTGTGCGGTCCAATGTCTACACATGCCCGAAGCGGACATTCTTACTTCATTACTTTTACGGATGACTTCTCAAGGTACGGTTATGTCTTCTTAATGAAACATAAGTCCGAGGCCTTTGGAAAATTCCAGGAGTATAAGAATGAAGTAGAGAAACAGACCGGCAAAAGTATTAAGATTCTAAGATCGGATCGAGGTGGAGAATACTTAAGTGCCGAGTTCCTGGACTATTTAAAAGAGAACGGAATTCTCTCTCAGCTTACTCCTCCATACGCCCCGCAACATAATGGTGTATCGGAGAGACGGAACCGCACCCTATTGGATATGGTGCGGTCCATGATGAGTAACGCTGAGTTACCGCGATCGTTCTGGGGGTATGCGCTAGAATCAGCTGCATACCTTTTGAACCGAGTTCCGACTAAGACTGTGCCTACCACCCCATATGAAATGTGGAGTGGGAAGAAACCCTATCTTCAATATCTGAAGATCTGGGGATGTCCAGCTTTTGTCAAAAAGCAGCATGCGGACAAACTCGAGGCACGCTCAGTACTGTGCAAGTTTGTGGGATACCCAAAGAACACCAGGGGGTATCTTTTCTACTACGCAGAGGAACAAAAAGTCCTTGTTTCTCGTAATGCCCACTTTCTAGAACACCAGTTCTTGGAAAAGGAAATTAGTGGGAGCGCAGTAGAACTGGAAGAAATTCCAGAACCACAGACTATTACTGAAAGGTTAGTGGAACCAGAGGGTTCAACAGAACAGGACATTCCTACGCCGCTCCGCAGGAGTAGTAGGCAGTCTCATCCGCCCGAGAGATACTGCGGTTTTCTCATAGACGGGGATAGAGAGGATTGCATCATAGATTATGATGAGCCTACTAGCTTCCAGCAGGCCGTTCAGAGCGTTGACTCAGTGAAATGGCTGGATGCAATGCGGACCGAAATGGAGTCCATGTACACCAACAAGGTATGGACGTTGGACATTGCTCCAGACGGGGTAAAACCCGTAGGATGCAAGTGGATCTTCAAAAGGAAGATTGGTGTAGATGGACAGGTTGAGACCTATAAAGCTAGGCTGGTAGAAAAGGGTTTTCGTCAAAGACCTGGCTTGGACTACGACGAAACCTTTTCTCCAGTAGCCATGCTGAAATCCATTCGGATCCTTCTTGCCATTGCTACCTTCCACGATTATGAGATCTGGCAAATGGACGTAAAGACAGCTTTTCTAAATGGAAATTTAGAGGAGTGTGTCTATATGGACCAGCCGGAGGGTTTCATTCAGAGTGGGAGCAGCGGAAAGGTGTGCAAGTTACTTAAGTCCATCTATGGACTAAAGCAGGCGTCGCGGAGTTGGAACATCTGCTTTGATGAGACGGTCAAAGAATTTGGCTTTATCAAAAATCCAGATGAACCATGTATCTATAGTAGATTTGTAGCGAGAACTGTAGTATTCCTCGTTTTATACGTGGATGACATTCTCTTAATAGGAAATGACATTCCTATGCTACAATCTGTCAAGGGGTTCTTGTCACACAGGTTCTCCATGAAAGACCTGGGTGATGCCTCATACATTCTGGGTATCCGGATCTACCGTGACAGATCCAAGAGGATATTAGGACTTTCTCAGTCCAGGTACATCGACACCATACTGAAGAGATTCAGTATGGAAGATTCCAAGCGCGGTAACCTACCGGCTTGTCACGGGATCACCCTCTCTAAAGAGATGTCTCCTAAGACTGATTTGGAGTGGGATCGCTTGTCTATTATACCCTACGCTTCTGCGGTAGGCTCTATAATGTATGCGATGTTGTGTACCAGACCGGATGTAGCTTATGCACTGAGTGTGGTAAGCCGGTATCAGTCAAACCCTGGGGAGAAACACTGGATAGCGGTAAAGAACATTCTCAAGTACCTGAGAAGGACTAAGGAGATGTTCTTGGTGTATGGCGGAAAAGACCTCCAGATCGAGGCCTTTGCTGACTCCAGCTTCCAAAGTGACAAGGATGATTCCAAGTCCATGTCGGGTTTTGTCTTTACCCTCAATGGTGGGGCGGTGTGTTGGAAGAGTTCCAAACAGGAAACCGTTGCAGACTCGACGATGGAAGCGGAATACATCGCTGCATCTGATGCCGCAAAAGAAGCTGTCTGGATGAGGAAGTTCTTGAAAGAACTTCAGGTGGTTCCGTCCATTGTTGATCCAATACCTCTGTATTGCGACAACAACGGGGCTATAGCTTTAGCGAAGGAACCCAGGTCCCATCAGAGATCCAGGCACATCTTAAGGCGGTATCACCTGATCAGGAAGATCGTGGATCGCCAGGAGATCGAGGTTCGGAGAGTCGCTTCAGAAGATAACACTGCAGATCCATTCACCAAGGCCCTGCCCCAGACTCAGTTCGAGCGGCTGATCGAGATGATAGGTCTTCGATACGCCAGTACATGACCTTAGTGCAAGTGGGAGATTGTTAGTGTATATGCCCTAGAGGCCATTACTGTATCATACTGGTTTGTATATTACTTAATGGATGCTTGGGATATTCACCTTGTATATACAATCTTGCTCAAAATAGTAGTATGCTACTTGGTTTGTTTCTACTTCAATGTGTACATGTGTTTATTTTTGTATATCGCCTATACACATTAGTAGAGCCCTTAGGATCTTTGCTTGATTACCAGCGATGTGATGGCCGTCACACTAGTGGGGCTGGGTAATCTATAAGCACATCCTTATGCAGGTCCCTGATCGCAGGACTATCGAGACAGGGCATCGATACTCCGGAGTAGACCAGCGCATGCGCTTCTCATCCCAGTGTGGGAGACGGTCTGTCCCACAGCCGTCAGTACGTCGTACTTGAGATAGTATGCCGGTGCTCGTTAGGTTACGGGTACACTGGACAGGACTCGTCGGGAACTGACTAGTTGGTATTATACCTATCGTCAGTTATCAGTTCCCAGGTGACATGAGTACAGCTTAGTCCGCTGACTTGACACTGTCACTTCGCCTCGGGTGTGTTCCCACTGTACTTTGATCACTACCCTACCACGGCTCAAAGGAGTCGTGCAAACAGGTGGTGGTTGGGTGCAGTCCCGAAGCACTTGGAGGCAGTGACGGTTAGACAGGATTCGTCTCTCCCGGTATTGGGGGTTGACATCGCGCTGTGTCTAGGAGAGCCATTACACGAGTAGTCCCTGGCCAGAGCAAACGAGATATACTGGTAGGTTTCCAGTGTTATCTCAGGGTGTATTGGGCTTCACTCCGGCATGACTTGTACCGCTATTGGGGGACTGACGTTTACCGCCCCCTAGGCCCGCCATGCGATGTATCAGACGAACAGACCGGACTGTACGGAGAATGTCACACTCAGGCTCAGTAGGAGTTCAGATGGGTTTCGCCTCGTCGGTCTTCTTGTCGGCATTACCTGGGGACCGTTACGCACAGCTAGTGCCGCTTGCGGTCTGTGGTTAAACCCACTGCCAGCGTAGTGTCGAGTCTTTAGAGTCCCACACAGAAAGCTTTTCGCCTTTAGGCAAAAGAGTAGAGGTCGCATGGTATTGCGACAGGTCGCATGGTTTTGCGACAGGGTTCGGTCACATCCGTGCACTTGTGCACGTACAGTGTCCGGACAGTTTACACTAGCGGGCTTTGGTTTAAGCCAGATCCTAGTGTACCTTATGGGATTGGATTTATCCAGTTTGCATTCGTGTTCCTCGGAACGCGGATGCGGGTGTGTATGCACAGTTGACAGGGAGGCAGAGGCTGCGGATTCTCATTAGGGTTGTTGACAGTTGACCGTTGACTATTTGACTTTATGCTCAACCCTAATGAGAATATGATATGTGATTAACTATTATATTAATTAAGTATTATGGTGATATGGTTGTTGACTTGTTGACTTTTGTTGACTTGTTAACTTTGTTGACTTGTTGACTTTTGTTGACTTGTTGACCGGTGGACTAGGCTTGACTAGTTGACCATCATGATAACCATGGTTATCATTTCATGCCAAAGACTTTTTCTTGCTTGCTCATTTGAGTAAAATGAGTGCATGACATGATAAGGTTATGGTTGCTTCTAACCATCACATAAGACTTTTTTGATATGATGAGTTATGATCACTTTGGATTATGAGAGGGTGAAAGACAAAAGAGTTGCTTATTCTTTCTTGCTCATTCTCTCTCTTGTTCTTGAGCTCTCCTCTTGCTCTCACCCTCAACCTCTTGCTCCCTCACTTGATCTATGGTTCTCTTGTCTCATGAGTTGAGAATCAAGAACCATAGATAAAATCCCATTCTATTTCCTCTCTACTCATTCTAGTTCACTAGGTTTGGCAAACCAAGTGAACTAGTTTCTTCAAAGAACGAAGAAGGAGCTAAAGGTTGGAGCTTTCAAGTGGATCTATCTTCGGCGTACGGAGACAACGAGAAGGAGCCATCGAACCACCATCGGAGCTTAAAGAGAAGGAGTTCAAGTTTAGGTATAACCATCTTCATCCGAGTAGCTAAATATCTTTAGCTTAGTATGCTAGTTTTAGTTTAGGTAAAGATCCCGACCTAGCTTAGTCCATGTTGCCTCTTGCGTTAAAACTTTGATTTTATACCGTTTCCGCCTCCCCGTAAGAACCGGGGGTCGCAACGTGGACTTACACAGTTCACCATTTTTTTCCAGTGGGCTTATGGGCTTAAAATATGGGTTTTGGAATATTAATATTGGGCCCAGAATTTCTTGATTTGCTACAGTAGTACTTGGGGCCCACTTGTTAAAATTTGATCGATCGGATATTTAAAACACATTATTTCACAGTATTTGTAGGGTTCCTAGGCACTCTAATGAGGTCTCACAAGGCATCAACCATGCCAATTTCAAATTTTACGGGTGCCGAGAAACCCTAATACGGATCGTTGGCTAGATATATAGGCGAAAACTAGAACTAGTAAACTACTTTACTAAGAGTAAACGGAAATACAACCTTTGTAGATCCGGTTCTCCACCTCCATGGCTCCGCGATGAAGTCTCCTCGCTGTACTAATCGGATCTTAGGCTCTAGCATCGGCTTCATCGGAGAAAGGACGGGCTAGGTCATCGACTACGATGCCAAAGATGATCTACGTCGAGGCATCACTAGATCAAGCTCCACCTTCACCAAGCCAGGAAAACTTGTGAAGGAAACCCCCTATACTACTTGGCAAGAGGTAGAGGATGAAGAAATGGGAAGTGGGTTCACTTTAGAATTGGATTTCTCACTCTTTTTCATCAATCACCATTGATGGAGGCAAGCTTCTTCATCTTGAAGAAGAAGAAGAAGATGATATTATGATAAGTTGTTTTTGCAAAATAGGAAATCAATGAATACTTATCATAATCCAACTCTAGTTAGGTGTAGAGAATTAACTAAGGTTAGGTTGTATGATTAGGGTTAGAGAAAGAAACAAAATGGTCAACCATTTCAAAGCTTCAAGAAGCTTCAAGGATAATCCAAAATTGGCCACCATTCTATTTCTTTCACAAATCAATGAATAAATAAAAGAATAAGTAAATGAAGCATAAGAAACCCTAACCATTGACCAACCATGGTTTAAACCATACACCAAACTATCATGTATCATCAAACATGATACATACAAGTGCACAAAACTATATCACATATACAATGTGCAAATGAAGTGAGAAAACCCATTTAAAGTGAACCAATACTAGTTAATGCAAAGTAATATATCAAATATATAATTATACACTAAATCATTAAATCAACACTTGATTTAACGATCCGGTCATATCGCATATAACCAACTAGTATCCAATGTATCGGCTTATCGAATCAATCCTTGAATCGATAACTAGGTTATATCGCATACAACCAATCGATACATTCATCGCGAGAATGGAATACGGTATCACATACACGCATTATTCTCGGTCCTGCACATATCTCATATGCGCTCCTATTTCGTTTCGCTTGAGCCAGGAAACCTCTGTGTAGGACTCTAAAGACTCGTCAATACGCCGGCAGCAGATGATGATCATATCAAACACCCACAAGCCGCAAGCGGTCTGCTAAACGTAACGGCCACCCGGGTATTGAGCGATCAGAAGATCGACGAGCAAGCCCGCTCACACTCCTGTGAATCCAACCAGTAACACTTACCGTACAGTCCGGTCTGATCGTCTGATATGTCGCATATCTCGCCTAGGGGTGGTAAACGTCAGACCCCAATAGCTCGATAAGTCGTGTCGATATGAGGTCTATAACAATTCGAGATACTACTGGTAACACTTACCAGTAAATCTCAGCAACCCTGGCCAGGGATTTCCTGTTATAGCCAATGGAATACAGCGCAACATCAACTCCCTATACCGGGAGAGACGAATCCCCTCCTATCGCTCATTGCCTCCATGTGACTCGGGACTGTACCCAAAAACCACCATTTTGCACGCCCTCTTGGACGTGGTAAGATGGAAATCAAAGCACAGTGGGAACCACACAAGACTCTATGACGATCTCGGGTCAACAGACTACTCTGTACCAGTGTCACCAGAGAACTGCCATCTGACGTAAGGTATAATACCATCTGGGAGTTCTCGGCGAGTCCGTCCAGTGTACCCAGTCTCCACTGAGCATCCGTATACCATCTCTGATGTCAAACACCAATGGATATGGGATCATCCATCGCCCATCTGTATGGGTCGAGAAGGTATACGCTAGTCTACTCTGGTATATCGATGCCCCGTCTCGATACACCCACAACTAGGGACTTTGAAGGATGTACTTATAGACTGTCTGTCCCCACTAGTATGATCTGCATCATAGTCCAGGTAGTCAAGTACACATCCCAAGGGCTTTACCAACATGTAACAGAGAGACAATCAGTATACACGTTAAGGTAAAGAGCAACCAGATAGCATACTATCATGTCGAGCAAGAAAGTCCTCCCTATATATGTCCAAGCACCCACTACAATATACATCCTATGTATAGTAATGGTCTCTAGGGCATACATATAACTAACAATCTCCCACTTGCAATAGGGCCATCTGATAGCAGTGGTTGCAGTATCTCATACTCAACCATCCCATAAAAGTCTCTCTCTGGGAAAAGGCCTTTGTGAGTGGATCCGCCGTGTTGTCCTCTGAGTCTACTCTCCTAACCTCGATCACCCTGGAGATCAACCATCTCCATGATCAGGCGATACTGCCTTAGAATGTGTCTGGATTACTGATGGGACCGGCGTTCCTTGGCATAAGCCACAACTCCATTGTCTCACAATGGTTGGAACGCAGTTCATCTCATGAACCAATATACACCCAAACATCCTCTTTGGCAGCATCTTAAGTAGCGATGTATCCAGCCTTAATCGTCTAGTATGCCACGGTATCTAGCTTGGAATTCTTCCAACATACCGTCCCTTTACTGAGGGTAAAGACAATGCCTGCGACTGACATTCAGTCGTCTTTATCACCCTGGAACCCTTCCAGTGATTCTCCCCAGGATCGATTGATACCATCTCACTACAACTAGTGAGAATCCTAACATCCAATTAGATCTATCTCATAGATCCAAAACCCAGGATTTAGGAGGTATCATTTTGATCCTATATGGAGAATCATTGTGATAAGCGGAGATTGACCGAGCGTAGCATAGGAAACTCCTTTCTTATCAAGAGTATGTCATCCACGTACTCTACGAGGATCATCACCATACTCCCTACAACCTTTTTGTTTATACAAGGTTCATCTACCATTTTGATGATATCAAACTCTTTGACTACTACATCAAAACAGATGTTCCAACTTCGCGATACCTGCTTTATCCTATAAAGCATCTTGTACACGTTTCCGCTGCTCCCACTGTCTACGAAGCCCTCTGGCTGTGTACTTATAGACTCTCTCTTCTAAAACATCATTTAGAAAAGCAGTCATGACACCCAACCGCCAGATATCGTAGTCATGGTATGTAGCCGTGGCAAGTAGGATCTGGATGGACTTAAGCATAGCCACTTGAAAAGGTTTCATCATTATCCACGCCTGGTCGATAACGAAAAGCTTTAACAAGTCTAGCTTTGAAAGTCTCAACTTTTCCATCTACACCAAGTAATCTTCTCAAGATATACTTGCTCCTGATGGGGATTTAACCCTTCAGATATAGCAACCAAAGTCCATACTTTGTTGGTGTACATGGATACCATCTCAGATTGCTAAGCATCCAGCCATTCTTACAGAGTCACTACTCTCGATGGCCTGCTCGAAACTAGTTGGGTCATCATCTCATGATGCAATCCTCGCTCCCAATTTCATAGAGAAACCGAAGTATCTCTCAGGTGGGTGAGGAACCCTACTAGATCGGCGGAGAGGCTGAGGTTCGTTGGTAACTATTGAATCCTTTGGTTTTATCAAATCATCTGCTGTAGTTTGTATAGCTGGAACCTTTCCAGTTTTACATTACAGACCTTGCCTCGAGCTTGTCCGGATTTTGCTTTTAGACATAGCCCGGACAACCCCAAATCTTAACCTACTTAAGATATGGGCTCTTCCCTTATCATATCACATATGAAATGGTAGGCAACAGATTTGATTTGAACCCTATTCAATAGGTATGCAGCTTCTCAAGTGCATAACTCCCAAAATAAGAAACAGGAAACTCAGTAGTACTTATCATAGAGCACACCATATCATATAGGGTGCATCTGTTCCGCCCCGATATACCATCTTGCTATGGTGTATACGGAGGAGTAATGCTGAGAGAGAATCTCATTCTCCTTTAGAAAAGTCCAAGAATTTCGTGCTCAAGTATTCTCCTCCTTGATCTCATCATAGGACATAATACTTTTACCCGTATTTTGGTTCTCTACTTCTAACTTATATTCCGTGAATATCTCAAAAGGTTCGGACTTGTGTTTCAACAGGAACATATGTCTGAATCTTGGGAGATTATCAGAGATTGTAACGAAGTACAAAGAACCAGTCCTGGCATATGTAGACAGGGGACCTTACATACATCAACATGTATCATCCCAAGAGTTTACTAACTCTTTCTCTGTTTCCAATAAACGGAGCTATGGTCATCTTATCTTTGTGACATGACTGGCAAGTTTTACAAGATGTAAATTCAAACTGATTTAAATATGCATCTAAAATGTAACTTCAGCCAGTCGGATCGCATTGATATGACCTAGTCTACAATGCCTCAAGAAGGATTCGTTCATTTCTGAACTCTTCCTCTTGTGTGTGTTCCGTATACTAAGAACTGTAGTTTGATTTAGAACATCAATGCTTTTAGATAACGTGCCTGAACCGATCAACTTTTGATATAGGAAATGTTCAAAACATTATCCAACAATACAAAATTTTATCGTTTCTTTACTAATAAAGAGACGGATATGATTTTGTATATCAGGTTCGGTATCTAATTACATTCGTTCAGAATCAATGTATTTGGAATACAGGGTGACAGTGACCAACAGACTTGGCTGCAACTCTTGCCCCGTTTTCTGCCTCATGAAACTTATCACTCGTTCTCAGTTCTCTACCTTTCTGTAGCCCTATGTAACAGATTACATATCTGGGATCCTGATCTGGTATCACATACCAAGGATGTAAAGGATACTGAGAAACAGTTTTTTGTAATGAACACACCCGAAGATGATGCATCAGCATGCACTCTCTTCGTTTGGGCGGAACGGGAATTCTGGTAATCCCCAATTTCCTGCTCTGTCTTATAACAATTATAAGTTGGAGCGGGACCAACGTTCAGCACAGTATAACAAGTGGGTTCGGTCAATATATCCGTATTATTATCTTGATTAAGGCGTGATATGGTCGCTACCTGGAGAGAGAGAGAAGAAAACACTCAGCGTGCGCTCTTGCAAGATCAGATTGGTTATTATTTTATCTAATCAGGATGGCTCCCACTGTTTTTATCAAATCTTCCTTCAAACCCTAAAAGGAAAGACTAGCCGGGATTAATTACACACTACAAGTTCGCCAATCTTTCAGCCAGGCCAGTGTCAGTACTTTGAGGGAGGTCCCCCGTGCTTTCGCACGAACCTAATTCATGTAAACCTCGTTTTCCCAGAGGCGTAACCCCGTTGACACCTTTCTAGACACCTACTTGATCGGCTAATTGTAATGTGTAAAACTCTCCCAGGAGTAACTCTTACTCGCAGCGGGTATCGGGATCCAACTATCTCATAGAAGGTATGCAATCTCATTGCAAATTTCAACACTTGAAATTCCCGATAATATTTTGCCCCTAACCTCCTATGACCTTGACAAAGGCCAACAAACCATAGGATGCTAGTCAAGTTCAACCCGTCATTTCCTGATTGAATTAAACCCACCCGCACGGCTCTTGACAAAGGCCAACAAGGTCGCACGACTACCCTAATCCAATCTGCATCATATGCATAAGCAGATAAGCACCAGTTAGCTACCGCACACTGCGCCTTGACAAAGGCCAACAAACGCAGCACGAATACTAACTACTACTTATCTGAAATGACGGAGGGCTACGACAGGTTTTTCTGAAAACCTATTGCGTAATGAACTTGATATCGTTGTAGAATCAAATGATTTTAAAATGGAGTGTTTTTAGGCTTTTCTAGTTTTGCTAAAGGGGTCACTCCCGGTGAAGGGATCGTCGGCCCTTTCCTCGTCGAATGAGGTGCGGGATATATCACATATATCACTGTGCAAAGCAAAAACTCTTAAAAGCAATCAAAAGACAAACCGAGTGTGTAGCATCTGCCAGTTATTGATAAAGGAGTCACTCCCGGTGAAGGGATCTCGGTCCTTTCCTCATCGAATAAGGTGCAGGATATATCACATATACCGCTGTGCAAAGCAAGAACTGTAGCTACCTGTTTTATTTTTGAAATTCGATTCTACAACATCTTAGGTTTCTTTTATTTTCATTAATCTCATTAATGATGTCCTATCAATTAAGTACCTAAACATCACAGATAAATACGACGTACACTTATGCCATCCGCATTCGCCTCGATGTCCCCTCGTGCACCGTTAGGTTAGGTAACTAACGGCAGAGCAGGGTAGGGCTAGCGCGGGTGTAAAACATAAGTAACATCTATAAAATATATCATATATACTATATACTGTATCTATCACAGAACATCACATGATCACATCACAGATATCGCAGCAGAAGAATCATATGAAATATTGGATATACTAGGACGTCCGTGTTTTCAATACGAGCCAGTATAAAACATGGATTCCACGGTCGTGATGAATAGCCAAACCCACACCCCTAGACCCCTACGAGAGCGGCAAGCAACCCTACCAATTCTGGAGTTAGGAGACCCGGACTCGACTCCTCGAGTTGGTCTCCCACTGGACTCCAGAACCCGGTTACTTGTGCTCCCTTCCTTGGGTCTATCCTAGTGCGGAAAAGTAAATAATATACAAACGGTGACATCTTCCGCAACCTGGAAGTGCCCCAATAAAAGAATATTACATACAAGTTTTTACATGAATGAAAATGAAAAACACTCATCTCACATAAAACCCCCCGGCTATTCAAACACGACGATCCAATATAACATATCCAGCAACACATAACATCACATGTCATCAACGTAAGTAAATATGCGCATCCCAATTGTCGTTGACATATAGCAACGAAACCGGCGATATCACATATTACACTTACGGTCACAGAAAAGAAAGTGTAAAACTACAACAGTTGGAATCAGCAACCTCCATAGACATCGCATGCCTAATCAAATGAATTCCTTAGACATCGCATGCCTAACAATTATAAACCCCGCATTTTAGTCTCATTATCGAAAACTCTTTTCAATATCAAGTCGGGCAATTCAACAAGATTCCCGACATCCTGATCGAATGCTCGTCGCAAACTTGAGTAGGCGGCCGCACCCCCAATACCGTCGACGAAGTGCACCAAGGCGGAACACCGCTACCGCGAGCACCCGAACGGATGCTTTCGGCGACGGGGTTCTCCTACAGTCACTTGGTCGGGGCTATGGAGTGAGGCCGTCTATCAAGTTTACCCGGCGAGTATCCGCGTACGCTACGTGATTGCGACGGACTTTTGATCACATCAAAATTCCGTGGCAACCGATCAAGTGAGACTAAACTGCTATGTTTATAATATTCATTCAGTTATCTCATAACTACTTGTGAATTCCAATTATTGTATCCCATTCCAGATAAATAGAAAATGTTAAACTTTCCGATCGAATAATCGAACACCCAAGTTTTCCCAAAACAGATCAACACATGAAACAAGTCTAAAAACATTCAGTTCGTGCCTCAGTACCAACGGTCCAGCCGTAGAAGGGTCAAGCCAACGCTTCAAATGTGGCACGCCGTACTGCCCCAAACCCGAAGGTTCAAAGGGCAGTTCAAGACGGTCACATAATCGAGTTAAGGTTTGTTGTCTTCTAGAGGGTCCATCGCGTTACTTGCACTACTTAGAACGTCTTTAAACCACGGAAAGATCCAACACTTGGAAATTTCCCGACAGGGGAAAAGGTGGGTATTTATATCCGGTCGAACTTTTTAACATATTCTAAAATTTACCCGGAAAACAAATAGACAAAGTCCGATAATCCGATCGAATAAACGAATCCCCAAAACAACTCAGAATATTCAACTCTTGAAAAAATATTAAAAATTCCCAGGAAAACCAGCACTGAAAACTAAGAATTACGGTGCAAAATTCTTTATACAAGGAGGCCGTACGGCCGCGGAACCGCCGCACGAGCCATCCTCGTGCCGTGGAACCGCGGCGACTTTGTGGAATTGGGAGATCGAATTTTACAGAAACTCTTAGAAACTCTTGCTGATTTTTCTGCATATTTTTAATATCGAATAACTCCAGATTTTGAAAAAGTCCAGAGAGCATGTTTGTGTTAGGGTTTCGGGTTCATTCGGGTTTCAAACTTCGTCTACACATCGCCTAAGGCTCTGGCTAGGCTCTGATACCACTTTAGGGTTCCTAGGCACTCTAATGAGGTTTTGCAAGGCATCAACCATGCCAATTTCAAATTTTACGGGTGCCGAGAAACCCTAATACGGATCGTTGGCTAGATATATAGGCGAAAACTAGAACTAGTAAACTATTTTACTAAGAGTAAACGGAAATACAACCTTTGTAGATCCGGTTCTCCACCTCCATGGCTCCGCGATGAAGTCTCCTCGCTGTACTAATCGGATCTTGGGCTCTAGCGTCGGCTTCATCGGAGAAAGGACGGGCTTGGTCATCGACTACGATGCCGAAGATGATCTACGTCGAGGCATCACTAGATCAAGCTCCACCTTCACCAAGCCATGAAAACATGTGAAGGAAACACCCTATACTACTTGGGAAGAGGTAGAGGATGAAGAAATAGGAAGTGGGTTCACTTCAGAATTGGATTTCTCACTCTTTTTCATCAATCACCATTGATGGAGGCAAGCTTCTTCATCTTGAAGAAGAAGAAGAAGAAGATGATATTATGACAAGTTGTTTTTGCAAAATAGAAAATCAATGAATACTTATCATAATCCAACTCTAGTTAGGTGTAGAGAATTAACTAAGGTTAGGTTGTATGGTTAGGGTTAGAGAAAGAAACAAAATGGTCAACCATTTCAAAGCTTCAAGAAGCTTCAAGGATAATCCAAAATTGGCCACCACTCTATTTCTTTCACAAATCAATGAATAAATAAAAGAATAAGTAAATGAAGCATAAGAAACCCTAACCATTGAGCAACCATGGTTTAAACCATACACCAAACTATCATGTATCGTCAAACATGATACATACAAGTGCACAAAACTATATCACATATACAATGTGCAAATGAAGTGAGAAAACCCATTTAAAGTGAACCAATACTAGTTAATGCAAAGTAATATATCAAATATATAATTATACACTAAATCATTAAATTAACACTTGATTTAACGATCCGGTCATATCGCATATAACCAACTAGTATCCAATGTATCGGCTTATCGAATCAATCCTTGAATCGATAACTAGGTTATATCGCATACAACCAATCGATACATTCATCGCGAGAATGGAATACGGTATCACATACACGCATTATTCTCGGTCCTGCACATATCTCATATGCGCTCCTATTTCGTTTCGCTTGAGCCAGGAAACCTCTGTGTAGGACTCTAAAGACTCGTCAATACGCCGGCAGCAGATGATGATCATATCAAACACCCACAAGCCGCAAGCGGTCTGCTAAACGTAACGGCCACCCGGGTATTGAGCGATCAGAAGATCGACGAGCAAGCCCGCTCACACTCCTGTGAATCCTGTTGGGGTAAAAATTTACACCCCGGTTGACTAAGTCAAAATCAAAGTCAACCCCAAGCCAAGTGGGCCCAAGCCCAGATCCAGTGGGCCCATGCCCGGGTCGAGCCCGAAAATGAAGCGGCCGGCCTCCCCCCATGCCAAGATAAAAATTTTGTAATAAATAATTTTGTTGTATTTCTTTTATTTTATTTTTGGATAAATGTAAGAAAAATAGGCATAAAGCCAAATTTTTGTAAAGCCCATGGCTTATGTGCAAGAAGAGATGGCACATGAGCCATGGGATAGGCAAAATGCCATTTTGTGAAGCCCAAGGGGCTATGTGTAAAGTGTGTAGCCTATAAAGGCAAGGATAATGAAATATCCCAACAACTTTTTCTCTCTCCAAAAAAGTTTCAGATCTGAGATCTTTCTTCCTTCTTCAAGGTTCCAAAACTTTCTTCTTTCTTTTAAATTAAATCAAGAGTTCTACTCTCTTTTTTATAAAATAAATTTGTTTTTCACCACAAAACCCATCAAGGGGAACTCATATCTTCCATTAGATCTCAAAAAGGAGTGATTTTTAAAATTCCATATCTCTTGATCTTCAAGATCCAGCCAACAGAGGAGGAAGAAGAAGAACCCATTTCCCCAACCAAAACATTTTTTTCTTTTTTTTCAGGAGTCCAACTCCTCTCTGATTTCTCTTTTGAGAAATCTTTTTTTTTTGGAGGCTAAAAGCCTCTTATCCTCGCCGGCGCGCAGCGCTCATGCGCAAAACGCCCACGTGCCGACACGTGGCGTGCACGCTTGCGCACCTGCGCGCTTGCGCACGTGCGCAAAGCGCCCGCGTGCCGACACGTGGCGCGCGCGCTTGCGCACCTGCGCGCTTGTGCAAGTGCGCAAAGCGCCCGCGTGCCGACACGTGGTGCGCGCGCGCTTGCGCACCTGCGCGCAGCGCTCTCGCGTAAAGCGTCCGCGTGCCGACACGTGGCGCGCGCGCTCTTGCGCACCTGCGCGCAGCGCTTATGCGCAAAGCGCCCGCGTGCCGACACGTGGCGCGCTTGCGCCTGAGCGCACGGCACCTAAGCGCACAGCGCTAAAGGCGCTGGCCCCACGCATCCTTTGGATGCCTTTCTCCCCTCCTTTTATGTACATACATATACATATACATATACATATGTATACAAATTCACACATATACATACTCCGCAACATTCTCCCCCTCCAAAAAACCCCCTTGGAGTGGGCCCATGCCCGGGACCCCCGTAAAAACTCTGCGTGGCTCCCGATATATCCAAAACCCCCCTTCAGAACAGAACACGCGTACACTGCACATTGAGTTCGCATGACCAGTTTAACCCGTTAATCGGAGGTTCCCTCGCCCCAAAGGCGAGGGGTAATTAACGGCAGCTTAGTCCGCGGCTGCCGGAGATTCGGATCCCCACAATCATTAAACCCCAGCCTACCCTAGGCAGGAGGAATCTGTAGTACGCCTGAGACGCGTGCGCGTATTCCCATCTTAATGGGGTGACAAAAAAAAACACCCTACAAATCCAACCAGTAACACTTACCGTACAGTCCGGTCTGATCGTCTGATATGTCGCATATCTCGCCGAGGGGTGGTAAACGTCAGACCCCAATAGCTCGATAAGTCGTTTCGATATGAGGTCTATAACAATTCAAGATACTATTGGTAACACTTACCAGTAAATCTCAGCAACCCTGGCCAGGGATTTCCTGTTATAGCCAATCGAACACAGCGCAACATCAACTCCCTATACCGGGAGAGACGAATCCCCTCCTATCGCTCATTGCCTCTATGTGACTCGGGACTGTACCCAAAAACCACCGTTTTGCACGCCCTCTTGGATGTGGTAAGATGGAAATCAAAGCACAGTGGGAACCACACAAGACTCTATGACGATCTCGGGTCAACAGACTACTCTGTACCAGTGTCACCAGAGAACTGCCATCTGACGTAAGGTATAATACCATCTTGGAGTTCTCGACGAGTCCGTCCAGTGTACCCAGTCTCCACTGGGCACCTGTATATCATCTCTGATGTCAAACACCAATGGATATGGGATCATCCATCGCCCATCTGTATGGGTCGAGAAGGTATACGCTAGTCTACTCTGGTATATCGATGCCCCGTCTGGATACACCCACGACTAGGGACTTTGAAGGATGTACTTATAGACTGTATGTCCCCACTAGTATGATCTGCATCATAGTCCAGGTAGTCAAGTACACATCCCAAGGGCTTTACCAACATGTAACAGAGAGACAATCAGTATACACATTAAGGTAAAGATCAACCAGATAGCATACTATCATGTCGAACAAGAAAGTCCTCCCTATATATGTCCAAGCACCCATTACAATATACATCCTATGTATAGTAATGGCCTCTAGGGCATACATATAACTAACAGTATTTACATTATATCTGCGACCGTGAATGTCACTCGATCGGTAAATCCTGTCTAACTGCTATAGCCCTGTTAGACGGATTTGCGAACGTGACATTCACGTTGATGTGTTGTGATTTTGCTGTGATGTTGCGGATCGGTCGTGGGGGATAGCCTGTATGCAATGCTAGTACAGTTTTCTTGTATTATGTACATTTGATATTGCGGGGTGAGCGTCCGACATGTGGACTGCCGTCACTGCCTGATTGTATTATTATTTTGGGGCACGACCAGGTTGCGGTCGATTTACCCGGTGTATGTATATTTTACTTTCTGTACTAGGATTACCCCGCGGAGGGGTGCACGGATAGCCGAGTTCTAGAGGGCAACAAGCCCGCATCTCATGGCATTGAGACGGAGAGGGCTTCACTCTAGGACTGGCGGGCTATTCGCCGCACTCGTAGGGGGTACAGGTTGACCCAGGAGGGGTGCCCAAGTTACCGGATTCCGTGAAGTGCTGTGTGGTCCATTCACGGTGCTGAAGGGGGCTGCCTCGCTCCAGGTTTTGGGGGGTAACTTGCCGCGCCCGTAGGGGTCTAGGATTTCATTGCACAGGCTATCCACACGACCAGGGGAACATCGGTGTGAAACCCGGGGATCCCAGATATCTGTATTGTTTCTGTGATGCTGTACATTTCTGTGATGTTGCATTTTATCACGCCTTGAGCGAATATAATATATTGGTATATATATTATTAGATGTTGTATATGTTTTGCATCCGCGCTAGTCCAGTCCCCGCTCTGTCGTTAGTTAGCTAACCTAACGGGTAATTACGGGACCCAGTGGCGAATGCGGATGGCATATACGTACGTCATATTATTTTCGTTCTTTGTGGTGTGATCAATTGATGGGACTGCGTTGATTCGGATCAATGCAAGTTAAAACAAACCTAATCTGATGTTGTTGGAACACTTTTCAAAAAGCTATTATTGCAAGGACGTTCACTTTTGTTTTGCATCGTGGTATTCAGTTGGAATATCCTGCTCCTTAGTCGACGAGGCAAGGGCCGAGATCCCTTCACCGGGAGTGACCCCTTGGACAAAAGTTTGCGTCAGGGCAATAACTTCACTATAGCCGATTACTTTTGCTTTGCATCATGGTATTCAGTTGGAATATCCTGCACCTCATTCTACGGGGAAAGAGCCGAGATCCCTTCACCGGGAGTGACCACTTTAGCAAAGGTTTTCGTCACTATATTTTTATAAAGCTATCTGTTCCTTCAACGATATCAAGTTCACTACGTTAAAGGTTTTCGCCAGAAACCATTCGTAGCCCTCCGTCGTTTCATATGGATGGTCAATAGTATTCAAGCTGTGTATGTTGGCCAAAGTCAAGGCACAGTGATTGGTAGCTATTGGGGTATTCATATGCAGCATAGATAGATGCGTTGGTTTGGGACAGTCGTACTGCCATTTTGGCCAAAGTCAAGGTTAGGTACGGGTGGATTCAAATTAACCTGGAGAATGACGGGTAGAACTTGACATGTGACTTATGATATGTTGGCCAAAGTCAAGGTCATAAGAGCATGGGGCAAAAATCACATCGGGAGTTTCAAAAGAACTGAAACTTGCCAGATATGCGCATACCTTCTGGAGTGTGATGACGTGAGCGGATTCCGTCACGTTATCATGCGATGATAGTTGGATCCCGATTCCCACTGATGAGTTGGTTTACTACTCGGGTGACCCCGACTAATTCTTCTTTCAAGGTTTGGAGGAGAATTTGAGGTGACAGTGGGAGGTTTCCAGATTAGATAAATTGGTAACCATTCTGATCTAGGTTAGAGTGCACGCTGAGTGTTTCTTTTCTCTCTATCTCTGGCAGCGACCATTGACCCGACCCTAAGACTATGACTCAGAGACCAAGTTGACCGAACCTTCTTAAAACACCGGCTTTTGGATTGTCAGAGTTGCACACCTCATTGCCACTCCTACTTTTGCCCTTTTCTCTAGGACACCCCGTATTATTACGAACGCCCACTTCCATTGGGCAAAAACCATCGTATGGTTATATACGAACTCGAAGGGATTTATACGAGGATGGTTTCCGGTTCTGGAGAAAACGGATAGGATTATTCAGTTGCCTTTTCCTTTTACCTTCTCTCAGGTTGTGAGTACCCCTTAGATTAGGGGATAGTACACCTATTAGGCAAATTGGATAGTCTTCTTCCGAACCTTAGGCTGGTGCCGAACGGTAGGGAATGAGGAAAACCAATTAGCCTAAACGGAGTACAGAAGGTATTATGTAAAGACAAAGAAAGGGATTAGAATTGCGACTGATATTCACGACCAAACCAGGTATTTCATTACCACTCCCACTTCACCTTTGTATTTCTCCAGGACACTCCGTATCACTACGAAGATCCACAGTTTATTGGATACTCCATCGTATGGTTATATACGAACTCGAAAGGAACTTGTTCCAGTTTGGGGATGGATTCTGGTTCAGGAGAAATAGGAATAAGGTTTATTCAGGTATCTTTTGTCTTCACCTTCTCTCGCATTGCGAGTGCTCCTAGGATTAGGACAGTACACCCATTATGCTTATTTGATAGTCTTCTTCCAAACCATAGGCTGGTGCCGAACGGTACGGAAGGAAGAAAACCATTTGGCCTAAGGGGTGTGCAGAAGGTAATGACTGAAGACAGATAAAGGGATTTGGAGAGGTGGCAAAGAATTATACGGTTGCAGTCGTGAATCTAGAAGAGGCATTACTAGGAATACCGGGATACCCCATCGAAATATTTCAATGTTCCAGTGCCACTGTGTACTGTTAAAGGAAAACTGATTTCCCAATTAATCCTTACTCCAGGGTATGTATTTACCAGGTATGATTCTCATATCTGTATGGTTTTACAGATGTTGAGTGGGAGTAAGTTAATGGGAATTGGGTGATCATCCTCATTATATCGGGATTCGTTGTAATCGGTGATATTTGAGGAAATCACCTGGACTGTTTGCCGGTCGGCAAATATTTGGTTTTGAATATCCGCTGTCTTGCACCAATTTCAAATTGATATATCTGTACGTCTATTTTCATAGAGTGAGATATACCTTTTTGAAATTATGTCTATGACATTTACCTATATCAGTTGATGGTTAGGTAAGGAGCATTAAACAGCGGTGTAATTCTTCTTAACCATAAGTACAGTTTTCAACCTACAACACACAGGGAGTGAGTTATTAGACTTAAGGGACTTATACAGAGTATTGTATGTTGTCCAGGGTCCATCAGGACAGAGGGGTTGGTCCTCGTACTATATTCGGTTTACTCATGACTTCTCTAGTTTTTAGACAGGTATTTCGTGGAAACACAGGGTCCGAATTTGGAGAAGTTATAGGTATTTGAATAGTGTAGAGAACCAGGTGTAGCAAGTATCGGGATTCTTCAAAGTGATCGAAGATGTAGATACTTGTCAATGGTATTCAGTTGATAGTAATGATTTAGAGAACTTGCTTCTCTTTCAGGTTACTCATAATTGGAAGCATTCCTAAGTTGAGTAACGCTGATCGTCATCCTTCCATTTAGTCAACATGCACTGGAGATAGCTGCATGATTTGAATCTGGTTCATTTAAGATCAGTGCCTCGGGTTCTATATTGGATATAGAACAGTTCATATCTTAACGTTGTTAAGGTACGGGGAGTTGTCCGGGTTATGCTTAAAACCAGACTCTGGATAACTCAAGGCACGTTTCTGTAATGGCTGTTTGTGGTTTGACCCAGGCTATGACAAGGGTTGACTTTCTACCATCTGGAAGATCAATAGTGATATTGTTCTGAACTCGCCATAGTTTTAATAAAAATGGATTTTTTTTCAGAAAACAGTAGTGGGAGTATGGTAGAACTGGAAGTGATTCCAGAACCACAAACGATTATTGAAGATTTGATAGGAACCTGAAGATTCAATCTGGTTTGACATTCCATTGGCCACTCCGCAGATACGGTGGCTAACTTCAGGCACCCGAGAGGTACTCCGGTAGCCTCAAGGACGGTGACAGGGAAGTTCTTGTTTACCCACACTCGCCATTGCTGTTGTTCCAGGCTGTGAGACCCGGCAGGAGGATGAGCATAGCGTCGATCTGAACTAGCTTTAGAAGTGTACGTCTATATGACTCTGCCAGAGGGTTGTCGTAGTCAGTGGGAGCAGCGGAAGCATTGGTGGACAGGTGGCTTATGTCTATTTATAGACTAAAGCAGATATAGCGGAGATAGATCATCCATTTCTGATGTGACAGTCATAGGTTTGACTTCATCAGAATAGAGGATGGATCTGTTAAGAAGGTAGTAGGGTGTGATGTCATGGTATTTGGATGACATACACAGAGTAGGAAGGGATATTCCTATACTATGATCGGTTATACTTTGGTCGTCACATAGTGGTTTCTCCACATGGGACTTGGGCATTATATCAGACATACTGGTTACTAGATCTATGGTTTTAGATCTAGATTTGGGTGGTTTCCCAATCAGGGTACTTAGACAGCATTCTAAGAGTATTTAGAATGGACGACTCCTGGCACGGTAGTGTACCTGCAGATGATGGAGTCACCCTCTCTAAAGCTGTCTTACAGACTAAAAGGGAGAGGGATGTGCATGATTGGCAGATCACTTGCTTAGGCAATTGAGTCAATCATGAGATGTCAAGTACCACACCAGATGTTGTTCTTGCAGTAGATGCAATAAGTTGACATTGATCCAATCCGGGAGAAACAGTAGGAAGAAGTTTTAGAACATAAGTGGATGTTCTAGGGATATGATAACGACAGCCTCTTTCGGGAGATAGTTATCATTCCAGGCTTCCAAGGTGACTTGGACGATAAGGAGGTTGTCAGAGATATAGTTTTCCTTCTGACGAGGGGCAGTATTTTGGACAGGTGATCCAAGGCAATACTGAGGGAGGCATGGCGCAGGATACTGATTAAGTTCAGTTGATAATACAGTCTAAGAAGTTTGGATTTGGAGTTCATTTATGAGCTATGTCCCATCAGACATCCAGACATATTCTAAGACAGGTATTGCTCATTTCGGGAGATGGCTTTCTCCGCGAACATGAGATATAGAGAGACATAGAAAGAAACATCAAGGCGGATCCACTCACTGAGGCTATTCCTCGAACGCAATAGTTTCGCAAACGAGTTTTGTGAGACTGACTGGTAGAGGAGTTGGGTGTTCGGTATCGCACGGGCTGTGAGTATGCGACATCGCAATAATTAGCCTTGAGTGCAAGTGGGAGATTGTTGGAGATAGTGCCCTCAGAGTCAATTATTGGATCACAGGAACGTGATTGCAATGATTGAGGGAGGACCTATCTCGGTAGGACAGTCGTACTCGAGATGATAGTATGCTGTCTGGTTTATCTTTATCATTGTGTACTGCTTAGGTGACCTGACAGGTCGCTATTACACGTTGGTAGAGCCCCTAGGATTCTTGCTTGACCACTAGCAGTATGAGGGCGATCATATAAGTGGGAGCTGGGGGTCTATAAGCACATCCTTAAAAGGTCCCTAGTCGTGGGAGATTCGAGACAGGGCATCGTTTCTCCAGAGTAGACTAGTGTTTACAGTCGAGACACCGACGAGGGGCGATGGCCGGTCTCACAAGCCATTGGTGTCAATTAGATCACCTAAGATGTATACAGGTGCTCATTGGGTTATGAGTACACTGGACAGGACTCGCCGAGAACATGCTAGTTGGTCATATACCAGACGTCAGATGGCAGTTCCCTGGTGACATGTGTACAGGTTAGTTCATCGACCTGATGATCGTCATTTGTCTCGTGTGAGTTCCCACTGTACTTTGATTACTACCCTACCACGCTCAAAGGAGACGTGCAAACAGGTTTTAGTTGGGTACAGTCCCGAGCCACATGGAGGCAGCGAGCGTATCTTCAGGGGTTCGTCTCTCCCGGTATTGGGGGTAAGGTCGCGCTGTGTCTTGGAGAGCCATTACACAAAGCCCTCGGCCGAGGCAGGAGATTTACTGGTAGGTATTCCAGTAGTATCTCAGGGTGTTCTGGGCTACACTCCGACACGACTTGTACCGCTTTTGGGGTTCTGACTATTACCAACCCCCTTGGTCCGCCATGCGATACTCATAGACGAACGGACCGGAATGTACGGATATTGTCACTGACAGGCTCAGTAGGGTGTCAGGCTGAGTTCGCTCACAGACGTCCTTTTTGGTCAATACCTGGTAGCCCGTTATGTATTGGCTTATATCTCTGACGTGCTAGTGGTTAAATCCAGAACCAAGGTGTTGACGAGTCTTTAGAGTCCCCCACATTCAGTTACTCAAGCTTTCGGGCGAAAAGCTGTAGAGGCCGTATGGAGATATGGCAAAGTCCGATCAGATACGTGCGGTATTGCACGGATCAGGATCGGACAGTTTGTACTAGAGGCCGTATGGATATATGGCAGGGTTCGATCAGATACGTGCGGTATTGCACGGATCAGGATCGGACGGATATTACTAGCCGGCTTTGGTTTAAGCCGAATCCTAGTATAGTACAGTGTAGATTTTGTCTCATTGCATTTGTATTTCGGTCGGAATACAAATGCGGGTGTGTAGCACAGTATCGGGGTTTTCCTGTAATTTATTACGGGACCAGTTTTCTGGAGTTGCCAGTTTGCTTTCCATTTCGGCCATATTTCTTTGTATCGTTCATTGGCCGAAGATTGGTGGAGGAGGGCTTATTTGCATTTGTGCAAATAAGCTTTTGTGGAGGGGTCTTTGCATATTATTGTATCATGATACTTGCACCATCTTTTGACCTCTTTTGACCATGATGGCTTGACTTATGTTTTCATGATGGTAGTGGTGGAGTGTTGGCCTTTGATTGTCATCATGCTTGTTGATGATGAAGTGTGATGATTGTTGTTTGAGTGTTGGACTTTCCTAGTGATCATTTTCTTTCCATGATTACCTTTTCTCTCTCTCCCTTGGATGATTGGGTGGCCTCTCTCATTCTTTTGATACACACTCCATTCTCTCCTCTCCCACCCATGCCATGGCCGGCCAAGAGAGGCTAGGGGCTGTCCAATTTTTGGGTGTGGTTCTTTGTTGATATCATATCAATTTTCCTCACCAAAAATTCCCAAGAAAAACTCCATGGTTCATACCTCCACCAAAAGGCAATTCCATAAACCCCAAAAATGAGACTTGAGCACTGCACATTCTACAGCAAATCTTGGGCACGTCGACTAGCCAGCTTCGTGCCCGAGTTGCCTCGGCATTGAGGTGGGAGCCCGTAAAAGATGTAGGCGATGTGGTGCACTTCCGGCGACGAGGTGGAGACAGGACATTCCACGGGAGATCGGGACGACGATGAGAAGACCGGAAGACTCGGATCAGTCGGTATATCTCTATTCCCTATCTTGTAGTTAGCTAGGACTAGTTAATGGTTCGATCCGGGTGTTTAGTGCGCGGTGGTGCCGGTTTGCTAGTTTGCAAAATTAAAGTTTATCACCGCTTCCGCACTTGGCCGTCAGATTGACGGCCGGGGCGCCGCCGTGCACTTATAAATACTAGTTGATACCTGTCTGAAATGACAGAGGTCTACGGCTGGTTTTGGCAAAAACCGTTAACGTAATGAACTTAATATAGTCGAAGAAACCGAATAGCTTCTGAAAAGGAGTGGTTTAGTCTCCGCTTTTAAAAGTTATTTTTGATAAAAACTGAGTGGTTTTATAATTTTTCCAACGACGTCAAATTTTAGGTTTATTGTTTTGCATTAAGTGAAATTAATGTGATCCCATCAATTAACCTTACCACACCGCAAAAAAAAACGAAAATAGAATGTACATGTATGCCACCCTCATTCGCCATGGAGCCCCATTATGCACCGTTAGGTTACTTAACTAACGGCATAGCGGAGGCTGGACTAGCGCGGATGCAAAATATATACAAAATATATATATAAATATATATATACATGATAAGCAACACAGGAAAATATAATGTCACAAAGAATGGAAAAATGGATCAATTAGGAACATCTGCATTTCATTGAGCCACCTATGAAACACAGTCCTCCTCGGTCGTGTGATTAGCCGAGTGTGAATAATCCTCGACCCCTACGAGTGCGGCAAGCTACCCACCAATCCTAGAATCGGATGACCCGGGTCTCGACTCTTCGAGATGGCCACTCACTGAATCCTAAAACCTGGTACCTTGTGCACTCCTCCGTAGGTCAATCCTAGATACGGAAATGAAAAATAATAAACAGCCAGTGACTACATCGTCAACCCGGATGCGCCCAAAGAAAAGAATATACATGAATTATTACGTGAATTACAAAAATTCACTCACATCTTACATCTAAATTCACACCGGGCCATTCATATGACGATCCATGAAACCATTCGCATTTGAACAACACAAGATATGTTCAATGCCTTCTAATTGATGTATAGCGATTAGAAGACGTTTAAGAACACATATACACATCACAAAAGCAAGTAAAGAAAACCACGATGTTTTAATTCCATGAACAATTAGCAAACAACACCAATTTTCCAAGACTTGAAAATTTTGTTTACTAAAATCCCTAAAATATTCGTTTTAAGCCAATCTAGGAGTCGAAACGAACTTGAAACCCGTCCGAATCTTTGCGAGAGTGAAGGGTACATAATTAATGTTCGAATTGGGGGACTAGGGAGGGTACCCACCCTTAGGAGCCACCACGAAGTGGCCCCCTAGGGTATGAAAATCCGATAGCAACCATTGGGGTTACTCTAACCACCCCTAAGGCCGCCTTGTTGTGGTCTTGGCGGGTGGCCCAGGCCTTTAGGCCACTCCGGGTATCCCCGGCGTGCCATGCTTCACCCCATGGCTTCTCGGTTCAAACCGTGAGCCCGCGAGGTGTGCAAACATTTTAAAACATCATTTTTAGGGATTGTTTTTGTCGACAGTTCGTACGCGACAAAAATGGCAGATTTTAAACGTCTCTATGAGCTAAGGCTTATGGAGTGTCTCTAATACCATTTAAGTCTATGTCGCACACTCCATAGGGTTTGTAGAGAGGCGGATTTAAAAAAAACTATTTTAAAGAAATCAACATTAACTAAACTCCCAAGATCTACCTTAAGCCCTAGCTAGCAAAACTCACAAAGGTTCTAATCTACTATGATAGTGATTTATACCTTTATGATTCAAGTTCTTCAGGCCTTCTTATCCTCTTCATGAGCTCCTATTTTGTCGGGATCAAGCTTAGTCGTCGGCCTCCTTGAGTCAATGACGATCCATCCGAGAGTCTATGGTTCGAGCTCTAATCTCAAAAATGAGGTAACTAAAGTGCCTAGTTTGCTAATCTAGGTAGCTTAGAAGATGTAAAGTGTTAATTGGACTAATTTATCTCAATAACCCTAGGTTTCTCAACACATGATAGTGTAAGGGTTTGTGGAAGAAGAAAATGTTGGATATAGTTCCCTCAAGTCAATTATTGTAATCGCAGGTAGGCGATTGTGATGATTAAGGGATGACCTATACGGGTAGAACAGTTTTACTTGAGATGATAGTATGCTATCTGATTTGACTTTATCATCATGTACATGCATTAGGTGGTATTACAGATCACTATTACATGTTGATAAAGCCCGTAGGATTATTGCTTGACTACCAGCATTAGGATAGCGATCATATATGTGGGGGTGGGTAGTCTATAAGCACATTCTTAAATGTCCCTAGTCGTGGGCGTATCGAGTATGGACATCGATATTCCAAAGTAGACTGGTGTATACGTTTCTAGACCCCGATGAGGGGCGATGGTTGGTCCCATAACCATTGGTCTTTTGCACCTAAGATCCTATACAGGTGCTCACTGGGGGTGTGTACACTGGGCAGACTCGCTGAGAACTTCTAGATTGTACTATACCTATCATCAGATAGCAGTTCTCAAGTGACATGAGTATAGGTTAGTCATTAGACCTGAGATCGTCATTTGTCTCGAGTGAGTTCCCACTGTACTTAGATTACTACCCTACCATGGCTCTACTGAGTCATGCAAACAGGTTTTAGTTGGGTACAGTCCCGAGCCACATGGAGGCAGTGAGCGATTGTTGGGCATTCGTCTTTCACGGTATAGGGAGTCGATATCACTCTATGATTGGTTGGCCAGCACCATAAGAACTTGGCCAAGGAAGTTGGGATTTACTGATAGTTAGATCTGTAGTTTCCCGGATTGGTTCTGAGCCACATCGACATGAATTATCGGGTTATTAGGGTCTGACGTTTACCACCCCCTAGATCCGGTATGCGATACTCTCAGATGAAAAGACGGGACTGTACGGAGAATGAAACAGATAGACTCAGTAGGGATCTGAATAAGTTTGCTCGTCGACCTTCTTTTTCGATAGGTACCTGGGTAGCCATTACATACAGCTAGTGCCGCTGACGTTCTTGTGGTTATGGATTTATCTAATAACTCACTGCCGGCGTACTGTCGTGCCTTTAGAGTCCCACACAGAGGGTTTCCCTGGTTCAGGTGAAATGATGTGGTAGCCGTATTTTGATACGTGCATGGTTCCGATCAAATGATTGTACTTGTTACCCAGACTTTCGATCAGACGGTTGATAATACTAGCAGGCTTAAGATTGAGCCGAAATATTAAATGAGGTATTGATTTAATAATTTACGTATTTATATTTCGATGTGTATATTCTAGTATTATATTCTTTGTGTTATTCTATCTCTTTTGGTATACGTATTTTGGTACGAATACGGGTATGTATATACGGTAGTGTGTATTCTGTATTTATACGCAAAACATTCAAGAAGGTGGACACTTCATTTTAGATTTATCCATTTATTTTTAAATGGAAATGAGGTGTAATGGTAGTGAGGTGAGAATGGTGAGAGCGATGCTTCAATAGTGTTGACAAATGAATTGTATATTCATTTGTGCAAACTATTCAAGCATGGTTATGATTTTATATTGGAAAAATAATTTATACAAAATGATGCTTCATGATTTTCTCATATGATGGATGCTTGGATAAAATCATTCTCACAATTTTGCTTCTCTCCTCACTAGCCTTTCTTGATCTCCTCTTCCTTCTTCATCTTCCTCCCTACCATCTCATGTGTTGAGAATGAAGGGTGGCAGAGAGATAGATATACATTAAGAATAACTCACTACATTCTAGACACTCTAGATTAGTAACCTAGAGTGTCTAGTTGGTCCACTAGATATTTAGTGTGGAGCTATAGCTATGAACTACATCCCTCGGATGGATCATCTTCGACGGAGAAAGACTGACAGTTATACTCGATCAAGGAGATCTCAAGGAGCTAAGGAAGAGGATAGAAAACCGAAGGACATGGATCATTCAATAAAACAATTTTATCTCAGTAGCTAGACTCCTTTAGAATGCTAGTTTCATGTTTGGTTTCGATTCTATGTGGTTGTTTCTAGCGCCAAGTTTTTAAACACCAAAATTTTTCATTCCGCAACGGCTGCGGTCGATGGCCAAGGCGTTAGGAACCCCAAAATAGTATCAGAGCCACCCAAACATTAGAAACTAGTAATAGATGATGCATTAATTTCAAAACCGAAAAATTCCGATTTCAAAACTCTCTGTTCTGAAATTTTTTTCGTCTCTGAAATTTTTTTAAACAAGTGCAGAGACTTACTCTAGACATGTATGTGACACACGATGAAAACGAGAGCATTCCATTAAGGTTGGGCCAGCCAAAACCTTAAAATTCCCATTTCTTCCATTTTACTATTCACCTCTGTGCCCCGTTTTCATCAAATGTCTTGGGTTTTATAAATTGGTATTTTTAGTCTTGTTTGTTTTGCCCCAGATTTCATTTTGTGTTATCTTTTCTTTGGGACAACTTAGAAAGTTTCAAAACTTGAAATTTTGCATCGTTTATATCTGTGATGTGGTGTATATGTTTTTCAAACGTCGTCTACTTGTTATATGTCATTTAGATGGGGTTGCACATACATGCTTTTACTGCTGTGATGGTTTGTTCGGATTGTCATGATGGATAGCCCCTCGTGCAACGGTAGTTGTACAGTTTGGATTCATTTGTATATTCATTATTGCGGAGCGAGCGTCCGACTTGTGGACTGCCATTTCCGTCAGTTTGTATATTCTTTTATTGGGGCACGATTTGGTTGAGGTCGATGTCACTGTTGTATATATGTTTTTTTCTACTAGGATTACCCAACGGAGGAGTGCTCGAATAGCCGGATTCTAGAGGGCAACATGCCCGCATCTCATGGCGTTGAGATGGAGGGGGCCTCACTCTATAATTGGCAGGTTATTCTCCGCACTCGTAGGGGTATAGGATGGCCCACGGAGGGGTGCTCAAGTTACCGGATTCCGTGAAGTGCTGGGTAGCCCATTCACTTTGTTGATTGGGGTTGCCTCACTTCTGTGATTGGCGGGTAACTTGCCGCACTCGTTGGGGTCTTGGTTATACATAGCACAGGCTATCCACATGACCGGGGAACGTCGGGTCTCATTTTCCCGGGCACCTAAATTATCCGTTATATTGTGTTGCTTATCGCTTTTCTATGATGTTGCATATATCATGCCTGGGACGAATGATTATATATATTTATATATATACTAGTAGATGTTGTATATGTTTTGCATCCGCGCTAGTCCAGGCCTCGCTCTGCCATTAATTAAGTAACCTAACGATGCATTACGGGGCCCCGTGGAGAATGCGAATGGCATATATGTACATTGTATTTTCGTTCTTTTCTGGTGTTATAGGGATTAATTGATGGGACCGCATTAATTTTCTGTTGTTATAGTCATATTCTTTCGCTTTGCATAGTGTTATTCATTTAGGAATATCCAGCACCTCATTCGAGGAGGCAAGAGCCTAGATCTCTTCACGGAGAGTGACCTCTTGAGAAAAAGTTTATGTTACTGTAGATTACTCGGTTTTCTTCAAAACCACTAGTTTTAATAGCGAAGCCTAAATTACTCCTTTTCAAAACTATTCGGTTCCTTCAACAATATCAAGTTCAATACGTTCACGGTTTTTCGCCAAAAACCATCTGTAGCCCTCTGTCATTTTGGATAAATAGCAAATAGTATTCATGCGGTGTTTGTTGGCCAAAGTCAAGGCATTGTGAATTGCAGCTATATGTTGTTTATCCGTAGTATAGATAGATGCATTGGTTTAGGTCGGTCGTACCGCCTTTTTGGCCAAAGTCAAGGCTGTGTACGGATTGGTCTAAATCAATCTGGATAATGACGGATAGAACTTGACTTGCGTGGTATGATTTGTTGGCCAAAGTCAAGGTCATAAGCGCTTGGGGAAAAAACAACATCGGGAGTTTCAAATATACAGGAAACTTGGTCGCGTTGCATACCTTCTGCAGTGTGTTCACTAGAGTAGATTCTATCTAGTTTATCACGCAATGATAGTTGGATCCCAATCCCACTGATGAGTAGGATTACTTTTGGGAGATATTTTTCACTTCACAATTAGCTGGCCTATTAGGTGTCTAGAAAGGTGTTAACGGGGCTACGCCTCTGCGGAAACGAGGTATATTTTAATTAGGTCCTTGCGAGAGCATGGGGAACCTCCCTCGGAGCATCAACACCAACTTGGCTGAATGGTTAGCGAACTTGTAAGGTGTTAATGATCCCAACTAGTTCTCCTTTTAAGGTTTGAAGGAGAATTCGAGGAAACAGTGTGAGCCATCCTGATTAAATAAACTATTAACCAATCTAATCAAGCTTAGAGTGCACGCTAAGTGTTTCTTTTCTCTCTCTCTTTGGAAGCAGACATGACCTGACCTTAAACTAAAACTCATAAACTAAGATAATCGAACCTTCTTAAACACTTTGGCTTTTGGATTGTCATGATTCATGACAAAGTCGCATATATCCCTTCCGCTCCTACTTCCCCTTTTGAATTCCTCCAGAACACCCCATATCACTATAAAGATCAATATTGCTTGGGTATGCCATCGTATAGTTGCATACGAACTCGAAGAAACTTGTTTCAGTTCGAAGATGGTTTCCGGTTCTAGAGAAAACCAATTAGCCAAAGTATGGTGTACAGAAGGTAAATCTTCTTCCAAATCTTAGGCAGGTGCCAAAAGGTAGAGAAGGAAGAAAACCAATTAGCCGAAAAATGGTGTACAGAAGATAAGAAGTAAAGATATATAAAGGGGTTGGAGTGAGGGAAAGAAAATTGCGACTACTGTTGTGAATCTGGATAGTGGAAGTGGCATTACTTGGAATAGCCGACCATCCCGTCGAAATATTTTCATGTTTCAGTTTTACTAGGTGGTGTTAGTTGAAATCTGTTTTTCCAATTAGATTTTGACTCCAGGGTATGTATTTACACACTTAATTCTCACATTTGTATAGCATTACAGATGCTGAATGGGAGTAGAATATTGGGAATTGGATGATTAGACCCTCAATATATCAGAATTCTTTGTAATTTATGATATTTAAGGAAATTACCAGGGTTTTTCCTAACGACAAATTTTTGGTTTTGAATATCCGTTGTTATGCACCAATTTCAAACTGAAGTATATGTACGTTTATTTTATAAAGTGATATATAACCTTTTGAAATTATGTTTATGAAATTTACCTTTATTAGTTGATGATTAAGTAAGGTGTAATCAACAACAGTGTAATTCTTTTTAATCATAATACAGTTTTCAACCTACGACGCACAAGGGTTGGAGTTAAAATTGCTTTACCAATTAGATTCTGACTCCAGGGTATGTATTTACCAGACTTTATTCTTCCATCTGTATGGCGTTACAAATGCTGAGTGGGATAGAATATTGGGAATTGGGTGATTAATCCTCAATATATCAGAATTCTTTGTAATTGATGATATTTGACGAATCACCTAGGTTTTGCCTAACGACAAATATTTGGTTCTGAATATCCGTTGTTGCACACTAGTTTCAAACTGATATATCTGTGCGTTTATTTTATAAAGTGAGATATAACTTCTTGAAATTATGTTTGTGACATTTACATTTATCAATTGATGCTTAGATAAGGTGCATTCAACAATGGTGTAATTCCTCTTAACCATAATACAGTTTTCAACCTACAACGCACAGGGTTTAAGTTATTAAACTCAGAGGAATTATACAGAGTATTTTATGTTGTCTGAAGTCCATTAGGACAAAGGGGTTGGTGCCCATACTATATTCCGTTTACTTATGACTTCTCTGGTTTTTGACACGTATTTCGTTGAAATACAAGGTTCAAATTTTGAGAAGTTATTGGTATAAAAATAAAGTAGAGAACCATAGGTTGCAAGTATCAGGATTCTTCGAAGTAATCGAAGATGCAGATACTTATGCTAGGTATTCCGTTTTAAGTAATATATTTGAGAACTTGCTTCTCTCTCAGGTTACTCATCCGTAGGTGCGCTCCTTGATGAGTAATGCTCCTGTTTGTTATGTATATGCCCTAGAGGCCATTGTTATACATATGATGTATATTATAGTGGATGGTTGGATATATATAGAGAGGACTTTCTTGCTCGACATGATAGTATGCTATCTGGTTTCACTTTGTCTAAACATGTTGACTTGTAATGTATTACTGTCTTTCTCTTATATCTTGATAAAGCCCTTAGGATATGTACTTGACTACCAGGAATATAATGCAGATCATACTAGTAGGGCCAGGGTAGTCCACGAGTACATCCTATAATTGTTCCTAGTCGAGGGTGTATCAAGGCAGGGCATCGATACTCCACAGTAGACTAACGTATACGCATCTTGACCCATATGATGGGCGATGGGTGATCCCACATCCATTAGTGTTTGACATCAAAGATGGTGTACAGGTGCCCAGTGGAGAATTGGTACACTGAACAGACTCGCCGAGAACTCCTAGATGGTATTATACCTATCGTCAGATAGCAGTTCTCTGTGACACTGGTACATGTTAGTCTGTAGACCCGAGATCGTCATAGAGTCTTGTGTGATTCCCACTGTGCTTTTATTTCCACCTTACCACGTTCATGAGTACGTGCAAAATGGTGGCTTTTGATTACAGTCCCGAATCACATGGAGGCAATGAGCGATAGGAGGGGTTTCGTCTCTCCCAGTATTGGGAGTTGATGTTGCACTGTGCTTGATTGGCTATAACTGGAAGTCCTTGGCCATGGCTGATATGGAGATCTAGTGGTAAGTTTTATCAGTAGTTTCTCGAACTGTTATGAGGCTCACATCTACATGACTTATCGGTTTCTGGGGTCTAACGTTTACCACCCCTACACTGGATATGCGGCATATCAGACGAAGAGATCGGACTGTACGGTAGTGTTACTGATTTGATTCAAAAGAGTGTGTGCAGGCTTGCTTGTTGATCTTCTGATCGCTCAATACCCGGGTGGATGTTACGTTTAGCTGACCGCTTGCAGCTTATGGGTGTTTGATATGATCATCACCTACTGCCGGCGTATTGACGAGTTTTTAGAGTCCTACACAGAGGTTTCCTGGCTCAAACGAAACAGAGTAGGAGCACATATATGATATGTGCGGGACCGAGAATAATACGTGTATATGATACCGTATTCTATTATCGCGATATATGATATTGGCCAGTTATATGTGATATAGCTGGGTTACCGGATCAAGCGTTGATTCGATAAAATGATACATGTTTTATTACTCGGTTATATGCAATATAGGCAGATTATTAAACGAAATATTGATTTAATAATTTAATGTATAATTATATATGTGATATATTACATTAAATTAACTAATATAAACTCACTTAAATAATTCTTTTTCTCACTTAGGATGCATTGATATATATGTGATATATGTTAAATGTATTCTTTTCTTTTGTTAAAAAATTATATGTGTGTGTGTGTGTGTGTGTGTGTGTGTGTGTGATATGTATAATTGTAACATGCTAGGTTATAAATACAACTACGGTTTATGAGAATTAAACCATGCTAGGGTTAAGATTAGGGTTTATATTATCATTAAGTAATTCAAATATTGTGGATTTTGTCATGGTTGATATTTGGTGAAAGCTTGTAGAAGCTTGTAGGCTTCTTTGACTTTGTCCACTCTTTTTGTCTAGCTTAAGATAATTTTTATCGTAACCTTTAACCCTAGCTCATGGTTATGTCTCTACAAGGGTTAAGCATGACATGCTTAACCCTTGGTTGCATTTCTAAACTCAACAATAATTCTTTACTCAGTCTGTCGGTCTTCCTCCAAAAGCTTGCTTGCTTTCAGATTTGTGATAAAAGATTGTGAGAAAAAGAAAACTAAAGAGAGCAAAATTCCTATTTCATCGTCCTCTTCTATACTAGCCTTATAGATTAGTGTGTTAGCTTCACTAATCCCTAATTCGTGATGAGATAGCTTGGGTTTGTGACTCCTCAAGGTAGATCATCTTGGATAGTGAAGACTTCAAGCAAGGATGCATCATTCACTTCATGGAGCCTCTCAAGAGTCCGGGAGCTTGATGATCGCAGCGAAGGGACCTCAACTCGGAGCTTATGAAGCGAAGGAATGGACTACAAAGGTTGTAATCCCTATCACTTAGAAGTGAAGTTGTTTGCTTTATCGATTCCATATGATTCTTTAGTTAACGACCAAGGGTTAGGGTTAGATAGAACGGCAAAAAATTTAAATTGGCATGGACGATGTCACCCGAAACCTTGCTGCTGCGTTTTACAACCCTACAGTGATATCAGAGCCTAGCTAGAGAATTAGACGGATATAGCTAGATTACGAAACCGAAACGAATCCGAAACTTGAAACCATATAACCTAGTTTCTGTGGATTTTCAAATGGTGTCGAATTTTTTTTTAAACTGTAGAATGTTATATGTGATATAACATGTGTTGCGCCACGGCAGCGCCCCGGCCTCGTACTCGAGGCCAAAATGCGGAATCAAAATTTTTCCTTACTCGGAAACCGGCGCTACCGCGGACAAAGAAAACCCGGATCGTAACCATTAACCTAATGCTAGCAATAAAGAGATAGGTTGAGAAGTATACCGAGCGATCCGTGTCCTTCGGTCTTCGTCTCCACTCCGATCTCCCGCGGAATCTCCGTCACCTCCTCGCTCGTCGGAAAAGGGCACCACGTAGCCGGAATCTTTTATGGGCTCCCGCCTCTTGACCGAGGCAACTCGGGCGCGAAGTTGGCTAGCCGACGCGTCCAAGGCTTGCTATAGAATAGTGTAGTGAACTTGTCTCTTGGAGTTATGAGGTTGCCTTGATGTGGAGGAAATGGAGAAGAGAAGGAGAGAAAGAAATGAGCTTTGAAGCTAATCTTTTGCAACCATGGAAAATGAGATGAGCATTTTTTTTAACCAAAATAAAAAATCCCCCCTTCACAAATAATGTGGCCGGCCTCTTTATCTCAAGAATGAGATTGGAGAGAGAAAAAAGGAATTCATCAAATAAGAAAAGGAAAAGATAATTAAAGAAGAAGGTCACTCTCATTTCTTATCTAAATCCTTTCCACCAACCATCAAATGAAAAGCAAGTGATGAGATTAAAAAGGAATCTCATCATGACAAAGGCACATAAGCAACAAGACCCTCCACAAAAGAGTTATTCGCAAACTGCAAATAACCCCCTTCCAATAAGAAAGTCCGACCGAGAAGGAATGAAGGAAAACCGGCCGGAATGGAATGCAAACTGGCAACTTCAGAAAAACTGATCCCGTAATAAAATACGGGAAAACCCCACTACTGCAAATACATGCCCGCATTTGTATTCCCACTGAACACAAATGCAAAGAGACAAAACTACACTATCAAATACTAGAATCCGGCTTAAGCCAAAGCCGGCTAGTAAAAACTGTCCGATCACGATCCGTGCAATACCGCACGTATCTGATCGAACCCTGCCATATCTCCATACGGCCTCTACAGCGTTTCGCCCAAAACTTGAGTAACTGAGTGTGGTGGACTCTAAAGACTCGTCAATACTTTGGCTGTGGATTTAACCACTAGCACGTCAGAGGTATAAGCCAATACGTGACGGGCCACCAGCTATTGACCAAATGGGACGTCGATGAGGAAGCTCACCCCGACACCCAACTGAGCCTGTCAGTGACAATATCCGTACAGTCCGGTCCGTTCGTCTATGAGTATCGCATGGCGGGCCTAGGGGGTTGGTGAAAGTCAGACCCCCAAAAGCGGTACAAGTCGTGTCGGAGCGTAGCCCAGAACACCCTGAGATACTACTGGAATACCTACCAGTAAATCTCCTGCCTCGGCCGAGGGCTTTGCGTAATGGCTCTCCTAGACACAGCGCGACCTCGCCCCCAATACCGGGAGAGACGAACCCCTGCAGATCCGCTCACTGCCTCCATGTGGCTCGGGACTGTACCCAACTAAAACCTGTTTGCACGGCTCCTTTGAGCCGTGGTAGGGTAGTAATCAAAGCACAGTGGGAACTCACACGAGACAAATGACGATCTCAGGTCGATGAACTAACCTGTACACATGTCACCTGGGAACTGCTATCTGACGTCTGGTATATGACCAACTAGCAGGTTCCCGGCGAGTCCTGTCCGGTGTACTCATAACCCAATGAGCACCTGTATACATCTTAGGTGAACCAACTGACACCAGTGGCTTGTGAGACCGGCCACCGCCCCTCGTCGGGGTCTCGACTGTATACACTAGTCTACTAATGGAGTATCGATGCCCTGTCTCGAAACTCCTACGACTAGGGACCTTTCAAGGATGTGCTTATAGACTACCAGCTCCCATGTATATGATCGCCATCATACTGCTAGCAGTCAAGCAAGAATCCTAGGGGCTCTATCAACGTGTAATAGCGACATGTCAGGTCACCTAAAGCAGTACACGATGATAAAGATAAACCAGATAGCATACTATCATCTCGAGTAAGACTGTCCTACCGGGATAGGTTCTCCCTCAATCATTGCAATCACGTGCCTGTGATCCAATAATTGACTCTGAGGGCACTAACTCCAACAACATGAACACCGTCAAAATTTGAAGCTATTTGGCCATAAAGTGTCCGGCCACAATGCATGAAAAACCGAGCTCCTCGGTCCAACTTTTGAATTTGGGCTTCAAATTTTCAGGGTGTTCTGGTCTTTAGGTTTTAGGGTTTCAGGTGTTGTTTGTTTTTGCTAAAATTGCATGTGATGTTAATTTTCTGCATTGGCAACTCGGACTGTTTCGTATTCGTAATTCTAGTTTGTTTTCGAGTTATCTTATACGGTGTTAAAAAGTTTGAATGGATATCAAAAAATCACTTATTCCCTTGCTAGAAATTTTCCAAGTGTTGGATTTTTCCTTAATTTAAAACTTTCAGAAAAACATGCAAGCGATTCTATGAACTCTCTAGAAGAACGAAACCTTAACTCGATTATGTGACTGTCAGAACAGCCACTAAACCCTAGGGTTTGTGGTAGTTCAGCGATGCCACATGTGAGACATTGGTTGACCCTTCTACGGCTGGTTCATAGGAGCTGTGGCATGTTCTGGGACCTTTTGAACTCTGCTCAAGTGTTGAGCTATTTGGGAAATTTTTGGTGTTTGGTTATTCGATCGGAAAGTTTAACATTGTCTAGTTATCTGGAATGTGATACAATATGTGGAATTCATATAGTTAGGCATGAAATCCGTAATATGTGATATTTCGGGTTTATGATGTCTAAGGTGGTTGTGGATTCCAAATGTTGTAGTTTTTCACTTTCTTTTCTGCGACCGTAAGTATAATATATGGTGTATCGTCTGTTTCGTTGCTATACATCAACGACAATTGGGACAAGCATATTTACTTACGTTGATAACATGTCATGTTATGTGTTGCTGTGATATATTATATTGGATCGTCGTGATTTGAATAGCCGGGGGTTTTATGTGAGTTGAGGGTTTTTATTTTCATTCATGTAAAATTCATTGTATATAATATTATTTTATAGGGGCACTTCCGGGTTTAGGATGATGTCACCATTGTATATTATTTACTTTTCCGCATTAGGATAGAACCAAGGAGGGGAGCACAGGTAACCGGGTTCTAGGGTCCAGTGGGAGGCCATCTCGAGGAGTCGAGACCAGATCTCCTAACCCTAGAATTGGTAGGGTTGCTTTCTGCTCTCGTAGGGGTCTAGGGTGTCGGACATAGTGCCCTCAATGTCAATTATTGGATCGCAGGCACGCGATTGCAATGATTGAGGGAGGACTTATACCGGTAGGACAGTCTTACTCAAGATGATAGTATGCTATCTGGTTTACCTTTATCATCGTGTACATGCTTTAGGTGACATTACAGGTCACTATTGCACGTTGATAGAGCCCATAGGATTCTTTCTTGACGGCCAGCAGTATGATGGCGATCATATACGTGGGAGCTGGGGTCTATAAGTACATCCTTAAAATGGTCCCTAGTCGTGGGAGTTTCGAGACTGGGTATCGATGCTCCATTAGTAGACTAGTGTATACAGTAGAGATCTCGACGAGGGGCGGTGGCCGGTCTCACAAGCCATTGCTGTCAGTTGGATCGCCTAAGATGTATACAGGTGCTCATTGGGTTATGGGTACACCGGACAGGACTCACCGGGAACATGCTAGTTGGTATTATACCTGACGTCAGATAGCAGTTCCCTGATGACATGTGTACAGGTTAGTTCATCGACCTGAGATCGTCATTTATCTCGTATGAGTTCCCACTGTGCTTTGATTACTACACTACCACGGCTCAGAGGAGTCATGCAAATAGGTTTTAGTTGGGTACAGTCCCGAGCCACATGGAGGCAGTGAGCGGATCGGCAGGGGTTTCGTCTCTCCCAGTATTGAGGGTGAGATCGCGCTGTGTCTAGGAGAGCCATTACATGAAGTCCTTGGCCAAGGCAGGAGATTTACTGGTAGGTATTCCAGTAGTATTTCAGGGTGTTCTGGGCTACACTCTGACATGACTTGTGCCGCTTTTGGGGGTCTGACTTTTACCAACCCTCTAGGCCCGACATGCGATGCTCATAGACGAACGGACCGGACGGTACGGATATTGTCACTGACAGTCTCAGTAGGGTGTCAGGATGAGTTCGCTCATCGACCTCCCTTTTGGTCAATACCTGGTAGCCCATTACGTACGGCTAGTACCACTGACGTGCTGGTGGTTAAATCCACAGCCAAAGTATTGACGAGTCTTTAGAGTCCCCCACAGACAGTTTCTCAAGTTTCGGGCGAAACGTTGTAGAGGCCGTATGATATATGGTAGTGTTCGATCATATACGTACAGTAGTGCATGGATCATGATCGGGCGGATCATACTAGTGGACTTTGGTTTAAGCCGGATCCTAGTATTAGATTTGTTCGATTACTTTAGTCTAATCGCATTCGCATTCAGTCGGAATGCGGATCCAGGTATGTATATATAGGTGAGGGGTATCCTTATGATCCGTCATGAGTTTACTTTAGATGTTGCCGTATTTTTTTGTTGTTGTAAACTGTAGGGTTACTAGGCACGCTAACAAGGATCTACAAGGCATCGACCATGCCAAAATTAAATTTTTATGTGCCGAACAACCCTAGGCAAGATCGTATACTAGAGTTTAGGTGAAACTAAAAGCAACTAAACAACTTTACTCTAAAGGGAATACGAAATACAACCTTTGTTGATCGGTCCTTCACTTCTTTAGCTCCTTGTTGAAGTCCCTTCGCTGCGATCATGTTTCTCCAGGGCTCTTGCATGGCTTCACGAGGAGAAAGATGCTACCTTTCTTGAAGTTTCCGAGGCCGAAGATGATCTACGTCGAGGGAATTCCGACTCAAGCTCCTACTTCACTAACTAGAGAATTAGTGAAGTAAACACCATAAACTAAAGTGCTATTCTAGTAGAGGATGGAGAAATAGGAAGTGGGTTCTCTTTGGAATTTTATTTCTCACAATCTTTTTCTCTCTTTTCAAAACCCTAGTTTGCTTTTTCTTTTGTTCAATGAAGAAGATGAACAAAAGAAAGAGGAGAGGATAATGATCAAGTGTGTGAGCTAACCATGGTGAGTGAGTATCATATACTAACTCTTGTAGAGACTTAACCCTAGGCTAATCTGCATGGTTGGGTTAAGAAATATCCATAGTAAAAACAAATTTAGTGGAATTAGTCAAATGCTTCCACAAGCTTCCACGCGCATCAAGCATTTAGCTAATCCTCCACTAAATTTGTAATTACTTTGAATATTAAAATCCAACATAAAAGATAGCATGGTGTAAGTCTCATACACCCAAGTCAAGTGTATCATCAACCGTGATACAATAAAAGAAAACACAATTTTAATATATATCATATATACATTAAAGTTGTGCTCATGTGAGAAAAACCCTAAAGTGAACAAGTGTCAGTAAATGTAAACTAGTATATCTTATATACAATTATACACTTAATTATTAAATCAACACTTGACTTAATAATCCGGTCATATCTCATATAACCGACTAACATCCGTTGTATCGACTTATAGAATCAACACTTGATTCGATAGCCCGGCTATATCATATATAACCGACCGATACAAAAAGTAGCGAGAAGAGAATACGGTATCACATACACGCATTATTCTCAGTCTCGCACATATCACATATGCGCTCCTATTTCGTTTAGCCTGAGCCAGTAAAACCTCTGTGTAGGACTCTAAAGACTCGTCAATACGCCGGTAGTAGGTGATGATCACATCAAGCACCCACAAGCCGTCAACGGTACTAGCTGGACGTAACGGCTACCCGGGTATTGAGCGATCAGAAGATCAGCAAGAAAGCCCGCTCTAACTCCTGTAAAAGCCTGCCGGTAACACTTCCCGTACAGTCCGGTCTCCTCGTCTGATATGTCGCATATCAAGTCTAGGGGTGGTAAACGTCAGACCCCAATAACCGATAAGTCGTGCCGATGTGAGGCTCATAACGGGTCGAGAAACTACTGGTAACACTTACCAGTAAATCTCTAACTCATCCCTGGCCAGGGACTTCCCTGTTATGGCCAATCGAGCACAGCGCAACATCAACCCCCAATACCGGGAGAGACGAAACCCCTCCTATCGCTCATTGCCTCCATGTGACTCGGGACTGTACCCAAAAACCACCGTTTTGCATGCCCTCATGGACGTGGTAAGGTGGAAATCAAAGCACAGTGCGAATCACACAAGACTCTATGACGATCTCGGGTCTACAGACTAACCTGCACAAGTGTCACCACAGAACTGCCATCTGACGTGAGGTATAATACCATCTGGGAGTTCTCGGCGAGTCCGTCCAATGTACCCAGTCTCCACTGAGCACCCGTATACCATCTCTGATGTCAAACACCAATGGATATGGGATCATCCATCGCCCATCTGATGGGTCGAGAAGCGTATACGCTAGTCTACTCTGGTATATCGATGCCCCGTCTCGATACACCCATGACTAGGGACCTTGAAGGATGTACTTATGGACTACCATGTCCCTACTAGTATGATCCGCATCATAGTCCAGGTAGTCAAGTACATATCCTAAGGGCTTTACCAACATGTAACTATAAGATAGTATAAAGAGACAAGTATACATGTTAAGATAAAGAGCAACCAGATAGCATACAATCATATCGAGCAAGAAAGTCCTCTCTCTATATATGTCCAAGCATCCAATATAATATACATCATCTGTACAATACTGGCCTCTAGGGCATACATACAACTAACAGTAAACATTTGGGTTAATATTTACAAATAGAAATAATGAGCTAAAAGTCATGATTAGGAGCATTAATTGTGACACATGCACAAGTGGTGACTCATGGTCTCTTTCTTTGTGCATGTGTCACATTTTTGATTGATTTGTGGGTTGATATGATGAGAGGAGAGAGAGAGGGCAGCCATGTAAAAGGTTTGCTCTTGTATTATTCTTAATAACTCACTCTCATTTTATCATACAACATAAGAAAGAAAAGGTTCCCCTTCTTCTTCTTCCTCTAGCTCACCATTTCCATTAATGGCTTCATCTTCAACCTCCATCCATACACTCTCATGCGTTTAGAATCAATGGATGCAAGAGAAAAAGTGATCACACACATTCTCTATATCACCTTGGACACGTCGGCTAACAAACTTCGTGTCCAAGTTACTTCGGACGAAGCGGGAGCTCGTAAAAGATTCGAAGATGTGGTGCACTTTCCGACGAGGAGACCGGAGATCGGAGATGCCGCGAGGAGCTTGGGTTGGTGGCCAAAGACCGAAGGACACTGATCGATCGGTATAGCTTTTCTAACCCTTCTCTAGTTAGCTAGTTGCAGGTTAATGGTTCGATTCGGGATTAAAGTCTGCGATAGCGCCGGTTTCAAGTTTTGAAAAAGGTTTCGTTTCCGCATTTTAGCCTCGGACAGACGGCCCGGACGCTACCGTAGACTTACATGGTATCAGATCCACGCCATTAACCTTTACTAGCTTGTTCTAACGTATTTAAAACATTGATCGAACGAAATTTCCGAAACCGCGATTCCATTTCATGAAGTTTCTGTCGAATTTTTTTTGTGGTCGAAAAATTATTTTGAGTGTTGCAGAAAAACAGGCAGGCTTTTTAAAGAAATCTGAGGAAATTTGGTAGCATGAAGCTACAGTAGCGCCGCGGAACCGCGGCCATACCCATGTTTTGGCCGTGGTTCCGCCGCCATTTTGTAGCTTCACTGCACCAAATTTTCTACAGTGGTCTCTGACTTAGAATTGGGGTTTCTGGTATTTTTAGTTTTGGCCCAGATTATTTTGAGTGCTGCAGTTGTACTTGGGGCCTACTTCGGGAAATTTTGTCGATCGAAAAATTTAAATATGTTAGTTACAGTACTTACATTATATCCGCGACCGTGAAAGTTATTTGATCGGTAAAATTGGTCTAGCTATAGCCCTTTTAGACGGATTTGCGAACGTGACATTCACGTTGATGTTCTGTGTTGTGCTGTGATGTTGCGGATTTGTCGTGGTGGATAGCCTAGATGCAATGGTAGTACAGTTTAGTTGTATTTGTACATTCGATATTGCGCGGTGAGCGTCCGACATGTGGACTGCCGTAACTGCCTGTTTGTAAATTATTCTTTTTGGGGCACGACCGGGCTGAGGTCGATGTACCCGTTGTATATATATTTTACTTTCTGTACTAGGATTACCCCGTGGAGGGGTGCACGGGTAGCCGGGTTCTAGAGGGCAACGAGCCCGCATCTTATGGCTTTGAGACGGAGGGTGCCTCACTCTAGAATTGGCGGGCTATTCGCCGCACTCATAGGGGGTACAGGTTGACCCAAGGAGGGATGCTCAAGTTACCGGATTCCGTGAAGTGCTGGGTGGTCCATTCACTTTGTTGAAGGGGGCTGCCTCGCTTCAGGTTTTGGCGGGTAACTTGCCGCGCCCGTAGGGGTCTAGGATTTCATTGCACAGGCTATCCACACGACCAGAGGAACGTCGGGTTTCAGTAGCGGCTCTATGAAACCAGGGGATCCCAGATTATCTGTATTGTTCTGTGATACTTATTACATTTCTGTGATGTTGCATTTTCTCACGCCATGTGCGAATATTATATATTGATATATATACTAGTAGATGTTGTATATGTTTTACACCGGCGCTAGTCCAGTCCCCGCTCTGTCGTTAGTTAAGTAACCTAACGGGTGATGACGCGACCCAGTAGCAATGTGGATGGCATATACGTACATCATATTTTAGTTCTTTTGTGGTGTGATTAATTGACGGGACTGCATTGATTCGGATCAATGCAAGCTAAACAAACCTATTCTGATGTTGTTGGAACATTTTTCAAAAAGCTGTTATTGCAAGGACATTCACTTTTGCTTTGCACAATGGTATTCGGTTATGGATATCCATCAACTCAGTCGACGAGGCAAGGGCCGAGATCCCTTCACCGGGAGTGACCCCTTGGACAGATGTTTGCGTCAGGGTAACAACTTCACTATAGCCGATTGCCTTTTTGCTTTGCATCGTGGTATTCAGTTGGAATATCCTGCACCTCATTCTACGGGGAAAGAGCCGAGATCCCTTCACCGGGAGTGACCTCTTTAGCAAAGGTTTTCGCCACTATATTTTTATAAAAAGCTATCCGGTTCCTTCAACAATATCAAGTTCATTACGTTAAAGGTTTTTCGCCAAAAACCATTCATAGCCGTCCGTCATTTCAGACGGGTAGCACATAGTATTCATGCTATGTTTGTTGGCCTTCGTCATGGCATAGTGTATGGTAGCTATTTATTACTTTTCTGCTGCATAGATAGATGCGTTTGTTCGGGACAGTCGTACTACTATTTTGGCCTTCGTCAAGGGTATGTACGGGTGGGTTCAAATTAACCTGGATAATGACGGGTAGAACTTGACATGTGACTTATGATATGTTAGCCTTCGTCAAGGTCATAAGAGCATGGGGTAAAAATCACATCAGGAGTTTCTAAAGAAACTGAAACTTGCCAGATATGCGCATACCTTCTGGAGTGTGATAACGTGAGTGGTTTCCATCACGTTATCATGCGATGATAGTTGGATCCCGATTCCCACTGATGAGTTGTTTTACTCCTCGGGTGATCCCGACTAATTCTTCTTTCAGGTTTGGAGGAGAATTTGACGATACAGTGGGACGTTTCCTGATTAGATAAATTGATAACCATTCTGATCATGGTTAGAGTGCACGTTGAGTGTTTCTTTTCTCTCTCTCTTTGGCAGCGACCATGACCCGACGCTAGACTATAACTCAGTGACCAAGTTAACCGAACCTTCTTAAATACTGGCTTTTGGATTGTCAGCGTTGCATACCTCATTGCCACTCCTACTTTTACCCTTTTCTCCAGAACACCCCGTATTACTACGAACATCCATTTCCATTGGATAAAACCATCGTATAGTTATATATGAACTCGAAGGAACTTGTTCCAGATTCGAGGATGGTTTCCGGTACTGGAGAAAATGATTAGGACTATTCAGTTGTCTTTTCCTTTTTCCTACTCTCAGGTTGCGAGTGCTCCTTGGATTAGGACGGTACACCTGTTACACTAATTGGATAGTCTTCTTCCAAACCATAGGCAGGTGCCGAATGGTAGGGAATGAAGAAAACCAATCAGCCTAACGATGGTGTACAGAAGGGAATAAGTTAAGACAAATAAAGGGATTAGAAAGAGGGTAAAGTAAACTACGACTACTATTCACGACCAAACCAAGTATTTCATCGCCACTCCTACTTCACCTTTGTATTTCTCTAGGACACTCCGTATCACTATGAAGATCCACAGTTATTTGGAAACTCCATCGTATGGTTATATACGAACTCGAAGGAACTTGTTCCAGTTCGGGGATGGATTTTGGTTTAGGAGAAATAGGAATAAGATTTTATTCAGTTGTATTTTATCTTTACCTTCTCTCGGGTTGCGAGTGCTCATAGGATTAGGACAGTACACCTATTACGCTTATTGGATAGTCTTCTTCTAAACCATAGGCTGGTGCCGAACGGTAGGGAAGGAAGAAAACCATTTTGCCTAAAGGGGTGTACAGAAGGTAATGACTAAAGACATATAAAGGGATTTGGAGAGATGGCAAAGAAATATACGGTTATAGTTGTGTGTCTGATAATGGAAGAGGCATTACTAAGAATACCCGGATACCTCTTCGAAACATTTACATGTTTCAGTTTCACTGTGTATTGTTAAAAGAAAAACAGATTTCCCAATTAGTCCTTGCTCTAGGGTATGTATTTACCAGGTTTGATTCTTACATCTGTATGGTTTTACAGATGATAAGTGGGAGTAAGTTATTGGGAATTGGGTGATCATTCTCATTATATCAAGATTCGTTGTAATTGGTGATATTTGAGAAAATCGCCCGGGTTGTTTTGCCGGACGAAAAATATTTGGTTTTGAATATCCGTTGTTATGCACCAATTTCAAATTGATATATCTGTACGTTTATTTTTATAAGGTGGGATATATCTTTTTGAAATTATGACTATGACATTTACCTATATCAGTGGATGGTTAGCTAAGGAGCATTAAACAGCGGTGTAATTCTTCTTAACCATCAGTACAGTTTTCAACCTACGACACACAGGGAATGAGTTATTGGACTCAGGGGACTTATACAGAGTATTGTATGTTGTCCAGTGTCCTTAAGGACAGAGGGGTTGGTACTCGTATTATATTCTGTTTACTTGTGACTTCTCTAGTTCTTAGACTTGTGTTTCGTAGAAATGTAAGGTCTAAGTTTTGAGAAGTTATAGGTATAAGAGTAAAGTAGAGAACCAGGTGTTGCAAGTATCGGGATTCTTCAAAGTTATCGAAGATATAGATACTTGTGTATTGTATTCAGTTTATAATAATGATTATGAGAACTTGCTTTTCTTTCAGGTTACTCATATCTGGATGTACTCCTAAGTTGAGTAATGCTAATCGGCCTCTTTCCATTTAGTTGACATGCACTAAAGACAACTGCATGATTTGAATCAGGTTCCAATTAAATCAGTACCTCTATTTTTATATTGGATATAGAATAGTTTAGATCTTAACAATGTTAAGGTACGGGGAGTTGTCCGTCTTATGCTTAAAACCAAACTCTGGATAACTCAAAGCACTTTTCTGTAATGGTTGTTTGTAGGTTGACCCGGGCTATGACCAGGGTTGACTTTCTACCATCTGGAAGATCAATAGTGATATTGTTCTTGACTCGCCACAGTTTTAGTAAAATGGATTCTTTTTTAGAAAACAGTAGTGGGAGTATGGTAGAACTGAAAGCGATTCTAGAACCGCAAATGATTACTGAAAATTTAATAGGACCTAAAGATTCAATCTGGTTTGACATTCTATTAGCCACTCCGCAGATATGGTGGGTAACCTCAGGCACTCGAGAGGTACTTCGGTATGCTCAAAGACGGTGACAAGGAGGTTTTTGTTTACCCAGACTTGCCGATGCTGTTGTTCCAGACTGTGAGACCCGGCAGGAGGATGAGTATAGCGTCGTTCTAAACTAGATTTAGAAATATACGTGTATATGACTCTGCCAGAGGGTTGTCGTAGTCAGTAGGAGCAGCTGAAGCATAGTGGACAAGTAGTTTATGTCTATTTATGGACTAAAGAAGATATAGCGGAGAAAGATCATCTATTTCTGATGTGACAGTCATAGGTTTGACTTCATCAGAATAGGGGATGGATCTGGTAAGAAAGTAGTAGGGTGTGATGTCCTGGTATTTGGATGACAAACACAGAGTAGGAAGTGAAATTCCTATACTACGATCGGTTATACTTTGGTTGTCACACAGTGATTTTTCCACATAGGACATAGATATTATATGAGACATTCTGGTTACTAGATCTATGGTTTTAGATCTGGATTTGGGTAGTATCCCAATCTGGGTACTTAGACAGCATTCTAAAGGTGTTTTAGAATGGGACTCCTGGCACGGTAGTGTACCTGTAGGTGATGGAGTCACCCTCTCTAAAGCTGTCTTACAGATTAAAGGGGAGAGGGATATGCATGATTGGCAGATCACTTGCTTAAGCAATTGAGTCAATCATGAGATGTCAAGTACCACACCAGACGTTGTTTTTGCACTAGATGCAAAAGGTTGATATTAATCCTATCCTGGAGAAACGTTCGGAAGCAGTTTTAGAACAAAAGTAGATGTTCTAGGGATATGATAACGACAGCCGCTTCTAAGAGACAGTTATCATTCCAGGCTTCCAAGGTGACCTGGATGACAGAGTGACTGTCAGAGTTATAGTTTTTCCCTCTGACGAGGGGCACTATTTTGGATAGGTGGTCCAAGCGGATACCGAGGGAGGCATGGCGCAGGATACTGATTTTGTTCAGTTGACGATACAGTCTAAGATGTTTGGATTTGGAGTTCATTTATAAACTAGGTCCCATCAGATATCCAAACATATTCTAAGACAGGTATTGCTCATTTCGGGAGATGGCTTTCTCCGCGAACTTGAGATAAAGAGAGACATAGAAAGAAACATTAGGGCGGATCCGCTCACTGAGGCTATTCCTCGAATGCAATAGTTTCGCAAATGGGCTTTGTGAAACTGATTAGTAAAGGAGTTGTGTGTTCGGTATCACACGGGCTGTGAGTATGCGACATCGCAATAATTAGCCTTGAGTGCAAGTGGGAGATTGTTGGACATAGTGCCCTCAAAGTTAATTATTGGATCGCAGGCGCGCGATTGCAATGATTGAGGGAGGTCCTATACCGGTGGGACAGTCTTACACAAGATGATAGTATGCTATCGGGTTTACCTTTATCATCGTGTACTTGCTTTAGGTGACATTGCAGGTCACTATTCCACGTTGATAGAGCCCATACGATTCTTTCTTGACGGCCAGGAGTATGATGGCGATCATATACGTGGGAGCTGGGGTCTATAAGCACATCCTTAAGTGGTCCCTAGTCGTGGGGGTTTCGAGACTGGGCATCGATACTCCATTAGTAGACTAGTGTATACAGTCGAGACCACGACGAGGGGCGGTGGCTGGTCTCACATGCCATTGGTGTTAGTTGGTTCGCCTAAGATGTATACAGGTGCTCATTGGGTTATGAGTACACCAGATAGGACTCGCCGGGAACATGCTAGTTGGTATTATACCTGATGTCAGATAGCAGTTCCCTGGTGACATGTGTACAGGTTAGTTCATCGACCTGAGATCGTCATTTGTCACGTGTGAGTTCCCACTGTGCTTTGATTACTACCCTACTACGGCTCAAAGGAGTTGTGCAAACATATTTTAGTTGGGTACAGTCCCGAGCCACATGGAGGCAGTCAGCGGATCGGCAGGGCTTTCGTCTCTCCCGGTATTGGGGGTGAGATCGTGCTGTGTCTAGGAAAGCCATTACACGAAGTCCTTGGCCAAGGTAGGACATTTACTAGTAGCTATTCCAGTTGTATCTCAGGGTGTTCTATGCTACACTCCGACACGACTTGTACCGCTTTTGGGGGTCTGACTTTTACCAACCCCCTAGGCCCGACATGCAATGCTCATAGAGGAACGGACCGGACTGTACGGATATTGTCACTGACAGGCTCAGTAGGGTGTCAAGATGAGTTCGCTCATCGACCTCCCTTTTGGTCAATACCTGGTAGCCCGTTACGTACGGCTAGTACCACTGACGTGCTAGTGGTTAAATCCACAGCCAAAGTATTGACGAGTCTTTAGAGTCCCCCACCGACAGTTTCTCAAGTTTTGGGAGAAACGTTGTAGAGGCTGTATGATATATGGCAGGGTTCGATCATATACGTGCCGTAGTGCATGGATCATGATCGGGCGGATCATACTAGTGGGCTTTGGTTTAAGCCGGATCCTATTATTAAATTTGTTGGATTACTTTAGTCTCATCGCATTCGCATTTGGTCGGAATGCGGATCAAGTTATGTATATACAGGTGAGGGGTATCCTTGTGATCCGTCACGAGTTTACTTTAGATGTTGCCGTATTTTTTTGTTGTTGTAAACATTTGGGTTAATGTTTACAAATGGAAATAATGAGCTAAAAGTCATGATTAGGAGCATTAATTGTGACACATGCACAAGTGGTGACTCATGGTCTCTTCCATTGTGCATGTGTCACATTTTTGATTGATTTGTGGGTTGATATGATGAGAGGAGAGAGAGGGGGCAGCCATGTAAAAGTTTTGCTTTTGTATTATTCTTAATAACTCACTCTCATTTTATCACACAACATAAGAAAGAAAAGGCTCCTCTTCTTCTTCTTCCTCTAGCTCACCATTTTCATTGATGGCTTCATCTTCAACCTCCATCCATACACTCTCATGCGTTGAGAATCAATGGATGCAAGAGACAAAGTGATCACATACATTATCTACATCACCTTGGACACGTCGGCTAGCAAACTTCATGTCCGAGTTGCTTCGAACGAAGCGGGAGCCCGTAAAAGGATTCGAAGATGTGGTGCCCTTTCCGACGAGGAGACCAGAGAACGGAGATGCCGCGAGGAGCTTGGGTTGGTGGCCAAAGACCGAAGGACACTGATCGATCGGTATACCTTTTCTAACCAATCTCTAGTTAGCTAGTTGTAGGTTAATGGTTCGATCCGGGATTAAAGTCCGCGATAGCGCCAGTTTCAAGTTCTGAAAAAGGTTTCGTTTCCGCATTTTGGCCTCGGACAGACGGCCGAGGCGCTGCCGTAGACTTACATAGGGATGTTGGTTTGGCTATTCATCGTGACCATGGAATCTGTATTTTATACAAGCTCAAAATAAAACACGGACCTCCTAGTATATCCAATATTTCATATGTTGTCTTCTGCTGCTGATATTCTGTGATGTGATCATTTTATATGCGTGAGACAAATGCTTTATTATTGTATATATGATATATAATAAACGTTGCTTATCTTTTGCTCCCGCGCTAGTCCCTCGCCAGTATGTCGTTAGTTAAGTAACCTAACGGTGCATAACGTGTCACTGTGGCGAATGCGGATGGCATAAGCATACGTTCTATTTTCGTTTCTTCTGTGATGCTTAGGAAGCATAAATGATGGGACTTCGTTAATAAGATTAATGAAAGATAAAGAAACCTAAAAGATGTTGTAGAATCAAATTTTCAAAAAGGGTAGCTCTATTTTTTGTTTCGCATAGCGGTATTCATTGTAGAATATCCTGTACCTTATTCGATAAGGAAAGAGCCGAGATCCCTTCACCGGGAGTGACCTCTTTAGCAAAACTAGTAGATGCTACAACTCACTCGGTTTTTTTTTGATTTCTTCAATAGTTCTTCCTTTGCGTAATGGTATTTATGAAATATCCTGCACCTCAATCGATAAGGAAAGAGCCGAGATCCCTTCACCAGGAGTGACCTCTTTAGCGAAACTAGTAAAAGCCTAAAAAACACTCCTTTTCAAAAACACTTGTTTCTACAATTATATCAAGTTCATTACGCAAAAGTTTTTCATAAAAACCTGTCGTAGCCATCCGTCATTTCAGATAAGTCCTACTTAGTATTCGTGCTGCATTTGTTAACCATGTCAAGGCGTAGTGAACGGTAGATGATTAGTGTTTATCTGCTGAAGCATGAGATGCAATTGGATTAGGGTAGTCGTACGGCCTTGTTGACCTTGTCAAGGGTCGTGTGGGTGGGTTTAATTCAATCATGGAATGTACGGGTTGAACTTGACTTGAGATTTATGCTTTGTTGACCTTATCAAGGTTATAGATCGCTAGGGGCAAAATATTATCGGGAATTTCAAGTGTTGAAATTTGCAATGAGATTGCATAACTTCTATGAGATAGTTGGATACCGATACCCACCGCGAGAAAGACTTACTCCTGAGAGAATTTTACACATCACATTTAGCCGATCAAGTAGGTATCTAGAAAGGTGTTAACGAGATTATGCCTCTGGGAAAATGAGGATTACTTTAATTAGGTCCGTGCGAAAGCACGGGGAACCTCCCTCAAAGTACCAACACTGGCCTGTCTGAAAGTTTGGAGAACTTGTAAGGTGTAATTAATCCCGGCTTATCTTACCTTTTAGGGGTTGAAGGAGGATTTAATAAAAACAGTGGGAGCCATCCTGATTAGATAAGATAATAAATCAAATCTTGCAAGAGCATACGCTAAACTGTTTTCTTCTCTCTCTCCAGGTAGCGACCATGTCAGGCCTAAATCAAGATAATAATATGGATGTATTGACTGAACACACTTGTTATACTGAGAAGGGGAACGTTGGTTCCACTCTTTTTTATAAATGTTATAAGACTGAACAGGAAATAGGGAATATCCGGATTCTCACGGCGCCCAAACGAAGAATGAGCATGTTGATGCATCTTCTTCTGGTGTGTTTGTTATCGAGAACTATTTCTCAGTTCACTCTACATCCTGGGTATTGGATGTTAGTTATATGTATGCCCTAGAGGCCATAACTGTACATACGTTGTATATTGTAGTAGATGCATGGACATATAGGGAGGACTTTCTTGCTCGACATGATAGTATGCTATCTGGTTACTCTTTATCTTAACATGTACTCTAATTGTCTCTATGTCACATGTTGATAAAGCACTTAGGATGAGTACTTGACTACCAGGACTATGATGTAGATCATACTAGTGGAGACAGTGTAGTCGCCAAGTACGTCCTTCAAATGTTCCTAGTCGTGGGAGTACCGAGACAGGGCATCGATACTCTAGAGTAGATTAGCGTATGCGCTTCTTGACCCATATGATGGGCGATGGATGATCCCATATCTATTGGTGTTTGACATCAGAGAAGGTATATGGGTGCTCAGTGGAGACTGGGTACACTGGACGGACTCGCCGAGAACTCCCAGATGGTATTATAGCTCACGTCAGATGGCAGTTCTCTGGTGACACTGGTACAGGTTAGTCTGTAGACCCGAGATTGTCATAGAGTCTTGTATGATTCCCACTGTGCTTTGATTTCCATCTTACCACGTCCAAGAGGGCATGCAAAATGGTGTCTTTTGGGTATAGTTCCGAATCACATGGAGGCAATGAGCGATAGGAGGGGTTTCGTCTCTCCCGGTAAAGAGAGTTGATGTTGCGCTGTGTTCGATTGGCTATAACTGGAAATACCTGGCCAGGGTTGCTGAGATTTACTGGTAAGTGTTATCAGTAGTTTCTCGAACTGTTATGGACCTCATATCGACACGACTTATCAAGCTACTGGGGTCTGACGTTTACCACCATAGGCGAGATATGCGACATATAAGACGAAGAGACTGGACTGTACGGGAGTGTTACTGGTTAGATTTGCAGGAGAATGTACAGGCTTGCTTGTTGATCTTCTGATTGCTCAATACCTGGGTGGCTGTTAAGTTTAGCTGACCGCTTGCAGCTTGTGGGTGTTTGATATGATCATCACCTACTGCCGGCGTATTGACGATTCTTTAGAGTCCTACACAGAAGTTTCCTGGCTCAGGCAAAACGGAGTAGGAGTACATATGTGATATGTTCGGGACCGAGAACAATACATGTATGTGATTTCGTATTAGATTCTCGCGATATGTGATAGCGTACGGGTATATGTGATAGAGCCGGGTCATCGGATTAAGTGTTGATTCGATGAACTAATACAGATTATATTATTCGGTTATATGCGATATAGCCGGATTATCGGATCAAGTGTTGATTCTATAATTGAAAGTATAATTATATATTTGATATATTAAATTACATTAACTAATATAAGCTCACTTAAAGATTCTTTTTCTCACCCGGGTAATACATTGATATATATGCGATATATGTTAATTGTATTATTTTATTTTGTTACAATAAATATTGTATATGTGATATATAATATTGTAACAAGTTAAGGTTACAAATGCAACATGTTTTGTGGAGTTTAAACATGGTTAGGGTTTGGATTAGGGTTAATCTTTCTTGAAGCTTCTATAAGCTTTGCTTTTGTTTAAGCAAAGATATTTTGTAAAGATATTTTGGTTGATATTTCTTAACCAAACCCAAACCCTTTACCATAGTTAAATCTCTACATTGGTTAAGTCTTCATTCTTAACCCATGGTTACTTTTCTAACCTCACACAAGATTTCATTATTCATCACAAAGGTTTTTGTTCTTCTTTTTCCTTCTTCTCTCTTGAAAAAGCTTTCTAGCTTTTTATGAAGTGATGAAAATGAGTGAGATAAAAAAAACAAATGAGAGCTAAATTCCTACTTCATCATCCTCATCTGTTCTAGCCACTTAGATTAGGGTGTTTTCTTTGCTAATGCTTGATTAGCAAAGCAAGAGCTTGGGTTTGAGTTTTTTCAAGGTAGATCATCTTTGTTATTGAAGATTGGATGCAAGCTTGCATCTTTCTCTTCATGGAGCCTCTCTTGAGTCCGGGTACTCGATGATCGCAGCAAAGGGACCTCAACACGGAGCTTTAGAAGTGAAGGAACGAACTACAAAGGTTGTAATCCCTAACTCTTAGATGTAAAGTTGTTTATATGCTTTTTTCGCCTAATCTCTAGTCTAAGATCTTGGTTAGGGTTGCTCGGCACATGAAAAATTTGATTTTGGCATGGTTTATGCCTTGTAGAACCTTATGACAGTGCCTAGTAACCCTACAGTGGTATAAGAGCCAAGCAAGAGCTTTAGGCGAAGTCTAGACGAAGTTTAAAGTCCGATCGAAACCCGAAACGTCGTTATACACCCCCTCTCTGGAAATGTTTTAAAATGTTGATTTTTTCTGTATTAAAAATGTTGGAGATAGTGCCCTCTGAGTCAATTATTGGATCGCAGGTACGTGATTACAATGATTGCGGAGGATCTATACCGGTAGGACAGCCTTACTCGAGATGATAGTATGCTATCTGGTTTGCCTTTATCAGTCATGTACATGTTCAGGTGACTGATCACTGTTACACTTTGATAGAGCTCTTAGGATCTTACATTACTACCAACAGTATGATGGCGATCATATACGTGAGAGTTGGGTGGTTTATAAGCATATCCTTAATCGTGGTCCCTAGTCGTGGGAGTTTCGAGACAGGGCATCGATACTCCGGAGTAGACTAGTGTATATAGTCGAGACCCCGACGAGGGGCGGTGGCCGGTCTCACAAGCCACCGGTGTCAGTTGGATCACCTAAGATGTATACAGGTGTTCATTGGGTTATGAGTACACCGGACAGGACTCGCCGGGAATCTGCTAGTTGGTATTATACATATCGTCAGATAGCAGTTTCCTGCTGACATGTGTACAGGTTAGTTCATCGACCTGAGGTCGTCATTTGTCTCGTGTGAGTTCCCACTGTGCGTTGATTTCTACCCTACCACGGCTCAAAGGAGTCGTGCAAACAGGTAGCTTTTGGGTACAGTCCCGAGCCATATGGAGGCACGTGAGCGGATCGGCAGGGGATTCGTCTCTCCCGGTATTGGGGGTGAGATCATGCTGTGTCTAGGAGAGCCATTACACAAAGCCCACGGCCGTGGAAGGAGATTTACTGGTAGGTGCTCCAGTAGTATCTCAGGGTGTTATTGGGCTACACTCCAACACGACTTATACTGCTATTGGGGGTCTGACATTACTATCCCCCTAGGCAGATATGTGATACTCATAAACGAACGGACCGGACTGTATATACATTGTCACTGTTAGGCTCAGTAGGGTTTCCGGATGAGTTCGCTCATCGGCCTTCCTTGAGGTCAGTCTATGGGCAGCCGTTACGCATAGCTAGTGCCGCTGACAGTTTGTTGTTAAACCCACTGCCATGGTACTGACGAGTCATTAGAGTCCCCCACAGACAGTTTCCCAAGTTTGGACGAAACGTTGTAGAGGCCGTATGGTTTTATGGCAGGGTTCGGAAAATGCACGTGCGTTTACGCACGTGTCAGATTTCGGGCGGATGATACTGGTCGGCTTTGGTTTAAGCCGGATCCGAGTATTATTTTGAGTAGATATAATATCTTTGTCTCAGTTGCATCTGTATTCGGTCGTAATACAAATGCAGATATATTTATACAGTTACGGGGTTGTCCTGAAATTCGTTTCAGGATCGCTTTTGGAACTTGCCAGTTTCCAGTTTTCTATCAGCCGTCTTTTAACATTCGGTTAAAGATGGATTTATCTTTTCTTGGATGAGGGTGAGTCATGCTTCTAGAAGGTTCTAGAAGGTAGTGACAAGGCTTGTGACTCACTTGTTCATTTATGGTGCATTTATTGTGTTCACATTTTGTGTTCACACTAGATATTTTCTTGTGTTCACACTAGATATTAATCCTTGTGGTCACTCTCCTCTCTCCTACACTCACCCCCCAGCTCCTTATATATGGCCGGCCCCCTCCTCACTCTCACACTCTCTCACTTGATTTGGTTAAAAGATTTTGATAGTTTTGGGGTGCATGGAAATTTCATAGCTCATTTCATTCCATCACCCGATTTGAGTGGCAACTTCATTAACCGTTCGTCCATAGTGTAAGTCTACGCTAGCGCCCCGGCAGTCTACAGACGCCAAAATGCGGAACAAAACTTTTTAACTGGCGCTATCGTATACTTTAACCCGGATCTGCCATTATTGCTAAACTAACAAACAGTAAAGAGTGTAGAAAGGTTGTACCGAACGATCCGAGTCCTTCGTTCTTCAACCATCATCCCACGCTCCGTTGCGGCTGCTCCGATCTCGTCGATCTCCGATTCCTTCGTCGAGGTGGCACCACATGATCGGTTCTTTAAACGGGCTCCCGCCTCTGACTCGAGGCAACTCGATCGTCAAGTTTGCCAAAAGAGATGACCAAGATTTATGTAGAGAATGAGTAGATGACTCTGTGTCACTTCGTCCAAGTCTGTGGACGATCGGTTAATGAAGTTTCCATTTTAATCGGGTGATGGAAAAGAAAGAAGCAATGAAATTTCCATGCACACAAAACCATAGTCTATCTCTCCCAAAATGAAAAATCAATCTCTCTCTTCTCACAAGGGTGGCCGGCCAAATATATTGATGGAGGGAGGTGATGGTAGGATGAGGGAGGTAACCTTAAGCACAAATATCAAATGAAAATATCCTAAGGAAAACAAAATAGCATCATGTAAATGATGACTCATATAATGTAACCAATTAGATTAAACCTAGTCACCTTATCACAAATGACTCACCAAGCCTCATCATCACTTCTAGAAGCTTCTAGAATGATGACTCACCACAACTGAAGAAAAGATAAATCCGTCTTTAACCGAATGTTAAAAGACGGCTGATAGAAAACTGGAAACTGACAACTTCCAAAAGTGATCCTGAAACGACTTTCAGGAAAACCACGAAACAGTATAAATATACCCGCATTTGTATTACGACCGAATACAAATGCAACTGAGACAAAGATATTATACCTACTCAATATAATACTCGGATCCGGCTTAAACCAAAGCCGACCAGTATTATCTGCCCGAAAAATAATACGTGCGTAAACGCACGGGCATTTTCCGAACCCTGCCATAAAACCATACGGCCTCTACAACGTTTCGCCCGAACTTGGGAAACTGTCTGTGGGGGACTCTAATGACTCGTCAGCACCCTGGCAGTGGGTTTAACCACAAACCGTCAGCGGCACTAGCAATGCATAACGGCTGCCCACGGACTGACCTCAAGGGAGACTGATGAGCGCACTCAAGGGTGGCCGATGAGCGAACTCATCCAGAAACCCTACTGAGCCTAACAGTGACAATGTATATACAGTCCGGTCCGTTCGTCTATGAGTATCGCATATCTGCCTAGAGGGCTAGCAACGTCAGACCCCCAATAGCAGTATAAGTCGTGTCGGAGTGTAGCCCAATAACACCCTGAGATACTACTGGAGTACCTACCAGTAAATCTCCTGCCATGGCCATGGACTATGTGTAATGGCTCTCCTAGACACAGCACGACCTCGCCCCCAATACCGGGAGAGACGAATCCCGTGCCGATCCGCTCACGTGCCTCCATATGGCTCGGGACTGTACCCAAAAGCTACCTGTTTGCACGACTCCTTTGAGCCGTGGTAGGGTAGAAATCAAAGCACAGTGGGAACTCACACGAGACAAATGACGACCTCAGGTCGATGAACTAACATGTACACATGTCACCAGGGAACTGCTATCTGACGATAGGTATAGTACTAACTAGCAGATTCCCGGCGAGTCCTGTCCGGTGTACTCATAACCCAATGAGCACCTGTATACATCTTAGGTGATCCAACTGACACCAGTGGCTTGTGAGACCGGCCACCGCCCCTCGTCGGGGTCTCGACTGTATACACTAGTCTACTCCGGAGTATCGATGCCCTGTCTCGAAACTCCCACGACTAGGGACCACAATTAAGGATATGCATATAAACTACCCAACTCTCACGTATATGATCGCCATCATACTGTTGGTAGTAAAGCAAGATCCTAAGGGCTCTATCAAAGTGTAACATGCAATCAGTCACCTGAACATGTACACGACTGATAAAGGCAAACCAGATAGTATACTATCATATCGAGTAAGACTGTCCTACCGGGATAGGTCCTCCGCAATCATTGCAATCACGTACCTGCGATCCAATAATTGACTATGAGGGCACTATCTCCAACAATCTCCCACTTGCACTCAAGGCTAATTATTGCGATGTCGACTACTCACAGCCCGTGTGAAACCGAACATCCAACTCCTCTACTAATCAGTTTCACAAAGCCCGTTTGTAAAACTATTGTGTTCGAGAAATAGCCTCAGTGAGTGGATCCGCCTAGAAGTATCTTTCTATATCTCTCTTAATCTCAAGTTCGCGGAGAAAGCCATCTCCCGAATTGAGTAGTACCTGTCTTAGAATATGTCTGGATATCTGATAGGACCTTAGTTCATAAATGAACTCCATATCCAAACTTCTTAGACTGTATGGATCACTGAACCTAATCAGTATCCGGCACCATGCCACCCACTGTATCCTCTGGAACCACCTGTCTATAATACTGTCCCTCGTCAGAGGGAAAACTAAAACTCTGACAATCACTCTGTCATCCATGTCACCTTTGAAGCCTGGAATGATAACCGTCTCCCGAAAGAGGCTGCCGTTATCAAATCCGTAGAACATGTACTAATGTTCTAAAACTGCTTCCTTATGTTTCTCCAGGATTGGATTAATACAAACTTATTGCATCTAGTGCAAAAACAACATTTGGTGCGGTACTTGACATCTCATGATTGACTCAATTGCCTAAGCAAGTGATCTGCCAATCATGCACATCCCTCTCCCCATTAGTCTATACGACACCTTTAGAGAGGGTGACTCCATCACCTGTAGGTACACTACCATGCTAGGAGTCAACTATTCTAAAAACCATTAGAATATCTGTCAAAGTACCCACATTAGGAAACTACCCAAATCCAGATCTAAAACTATAGATCTAGAAACCAGAATGTCAAATATTATATCCATATCCTGTCTGGAGAAACAACTGTGTGACGATCAGAGTACAACCGATCGTAGTATAGGAATTTTACTTCCTACTCTGTGTATGTCATCCAAATACCATGACATCACACCCTACTACCTTCTTAACAGATCCATCCCCTATTCTGATGAAGTCAAACCTATGACTTTCACATCAAAATTAGATGATCTATCTCCGCTATAACTGCTCTAGTCTATAAATAGACATAAGCTACTTGCCCACTATGCTTCCGCTGCTCCCACTGACTACGACAACCCTCCTACCGGGTCTCATATCCTGGAACAACAGTAGTGTCAAGTCTGGGTAGATAAGAACCTCCCTGTCACCGTCCTTGAGGCTACCGAAGTACCTCTCGGGTGTCTGAGGTTACCCACCAAATCTGCGGAGTGGCTATTGGAATGTCAAACCTGATTGAATATATAGGTCCTATTAAATTTTCCGTAATCGTTCGCGGTTCTGGAATCACTTCCAGTTCTACCATACTCCCACTACTGTTTTCTGAAAAAGATCCATTTTACTAAAACTGTGGCGAGTTAAGAACAATATCACTATTGATCTTCCAAATGGTAGAATATCAACCCTCGACATAGCCAGGGTCAACCCACAAACAGCCACTACAGAAATGTGCCCTGAGTTATCCAGAGTCTGGTTTTAAGCATAAGCTGGACAACTCCCCGTACCTTAATTTCTTTTAAGGTACGAACTATTCTATATCCAATATAGAAACTTTGGCACTTTATTTAATTGGAACCATATTCAAATCATGCAGCTGTCTCCAGTGCATATCAACTTAATGGAAAGAGGCTAATCAGCATTACTCAACTTAGGAATCCATCCAATTATGAGTAACCTGAAAGAGAAACACATTTCTCAAAACCATCACTATCATCTGAATACCAATCACAAGAATCTACATCTTCGATCTCTTTGAAGAATCCCGATACTTGTGATACCTGGATCTCTACTTTATTCTTATACCCACAACTTCTCAAAAGTTAGACCTTGTATTTCTACGAAACACTTGTCTAAATACTAGAGAAGTTATAAGTAAACAGAACATAGCACGAGGACCTACCCCTTTGTCCTGAAGGACACTGGACAACATACAATACTCTGTATAAGTCCGCTGAGTTAAACAACTCAAAATCTGTGCGTCGTAGGTTGAAAACTGTACCCTGGCGATTTCCTCAAATATCACCAATTACAACGAATTCCGATATAATGAGGATGATCACCTAATTTCCAATATCTTACTCCCACTCATCATCTGTAAAACCATACAGATATGAGAATGAAACCTGGTAAATACATACCCTTGGAGTAAGTGTCTAATCGGGAAAACAGTTTTCTTTCAACAATGCACTGAAACATGAAAATGTTTCATAGGGGTATCCTGGTATTCATAGCAATGCCTCTTCCATAATCCAATTCATGACTTCAACCGTATATTTTATTGCCATCTCTCCAAATCCCTTTATTTGTCTTTAGTCGTTACCTTCTGTACACCATCGTTAGGCTAAATGGTTTTCTTCCTTCCCTACCGTTCGGCACCAGCCTATGGTTTGGAAGAAGACTATCCAGTAAGCATAATAGGTGTACCCTCCTAAACCAAGGAGTACTCGCATCTTGAGAGAAGGTGATGATAAAAGACAACTGAATAATACCTTATTCTTTTAAAGGTGAAATAGGAGTGGCGATGAAGTACGCGGTTTTGGTCGTGAATGATATCAGTCGCAATTTACTTTGCCCTCTTTCAAATCCCTTTATTTTGTCTTTACATATTACCTTCTGCACACCCTACTTAGGCTAATTGGTTTTCTTCATTCCCTACCTTTCGGCACCTGCCTATGGTTTGGAATAAGACTATCCAATAAGCGTAATAGGTGTACTCTCCTAAACCAAGGAGCCCTCGCAACCTGAGAGAAGGTGATAATAAAAGACAACTGAATAAACCAATTATATTTCTCCTGAACCTAGATCCATCCTCGAAGAAGTCCCTTCAAGTTCGTATATAACCATACGATGGATCTATCCAATGGAAGTGGATATCCGTAGTAATACGGGTGTTCTGAGAAATGCAAAGGGTAAAAGAAAGAGTGGCAATGACTTATGCAACTCAGACAATCCAAAAGCTAGTATTTTTAAGAAGGTTCGGTCAACCTGGTCACTGAGTCATAGTCTAGGGTCGGTCAAAGGTCGCTGCCAAAGAGAGAGAGAGAAAAGAAACACTCTGCGTGCACTCTAACCTAGATCAGAATGGTTATCACTTTATCTAATCCGGAAACCTCCCACTGTCCTGTCAAATTCTCCTCCAAACCTAAAAGAAGAATCAATCGGGATCACCCGAAGAGTAAACCAACTCATCAGTGGGAATCGGGATCCAACTCTCATCGCATGATAACGTGATGGAATGCATCCACGTTACTCATACTCCAGAAGGTATGCGCACACTTGGCAAGTTTCAGTTTCTTTAGAAACTCCCGATCTGATTTTTGCCCCATGCTCTTATAACCTTGGCGTTAGGTCAAAATGTCATAAGTCACATGCCAAGTTCTACCCATCACTATCTTGTTAATTTGAACCCACCCGCACATGCCCTTGGCGTTAGGTCAAAATGGCAGAACGGCTGTCCCAAACCAACTCATCTATCTATGCAACAATTGAATACCCAGCAGCTACCAAACACTATGCCTTGGCGTTAGGTCAAAATACATAGCTTGAATACTACTGAATACCCAAAAGAAGTGACGGAGGGCTACGGCTGGTTTTTGGCGAAAAACCTTTAGCGTAGTGAACTTGATATCGCTGAAGGAACCTGATAGCTTTTTAAAATATAGTGGCGAAAACCTTTTGCTAAAGAGGTCACTCCCGGTAAAGGGATCTCGGCTCTTTCCTCGTGGAATGAGGTGCAGGATATTCCACTGAATACCGCTATGCAAAGCAACATGTAATCGACTATAGTGAAGTTATTACCTTGACGCAAACTTCTGCCCAAGGGGTCAGTCCCGGTGAAGGGATATCAGCCCTTGCCTCGTCGAATGAGGTGCTGGATATTCCACTGAATACCGCTATGCATAACAAAAGAAAACGTCTTTGCAATAACACTTTTTAAATTTGTTCCAACAACTGTAAACAGGTTTGTTTTACTTTGCGTTGATCAAAATCAACACAGTCCCATCATTCAATCACACCAGAAAAGAACGAAAATAAAATGTACGTATATGCCATCCGCATTCGTCACTGGGTCCCGTCATCACCCGTTAGGTTACTTAACTAACGACAGAGCGGGGACTGGACTAGCGTGGGTGTAAAACATATACAACATCTAATAGTATATAAACCAATATACAATAATCGCTCCAGGCGTGATAATATGCAACATTACAGAAAAGTAATAAGCATCACAGAACAATACAGATAATCTGGGATCCCCGGGTTTCACAGAGCCGCTGCTGAAACCCGACGTTCCCCTGTCGTGTGGATAGCCTGTGCGATGAAACCTAGACCCCTACGGGTGCGGCAAGTTACCCGCCAAAACCTGAAGCGAGGCAGTCCCCCACAGCATAGTGAATGGAACACCCGGCACTTCACGGAATCCGGTAAATTGAGCACCCCTCCTTGGGTCAACCTGTACCCCCTACGAGTGCGGCGAATAGTCTGCCAATTCTGAAGTGGGGCCCCTCTGCCTCTCAAAGCCATGAGATGCGGACCCGTTGCTTTCCCGAACCCGGCTATCCGTGCACTCCGTCGCGGGGTAAAACCTAGTACAGTAATGAAAAATAGTACAATAGGTACATCGACCGCAACCTGGTCGTGCCCCAAAATAATATTATACAACAGGCAGTGACGGCTGTCCACAAGTTGGACGCTCGCCCCGCAATATCAAATGTACAAATAAACTCAAACTGTACTACCATTGCACACTGCTATCCACCACGACAAATCCGCAACATCACAGCACAACACAGAACATCAACGCGAATGTCACGTTCGCAAACCCGTCTAAAAGAACTATAGCAATCAGACGCGGTTTACCAATCAAATGACATTCCCGGTCGGAGATATAATGTAAGCACTGTAAACTAACGTGTTTAAATTTCGATCGACCAAAGACCAAATATCAAAAAGTGGGCCCCACTGCTTACTGGTGAACAGTAACAAAACCTGGGCCAAAACGATATTTACCAAAAATCCCAAAATCCAACACTGAACCCACTGACAAAATTTGGGAGCATGTGCTCACCACGTGGCCGTGGATACGCGGCCAAACCATGGGTTTGGCCGTGGATCCGCGCCTCCATGGAGAGATCACGTGCCCAAATTTTGTACGTGTGCTTAAAAAACCCTGCACAGATTTTAGAGACATACAGAATTCAATTTTGAGACCATTTGAAATCAACAGAAACTGTCAAGTGAAGAAATTATGATTTTTGATTTCCGGTTCGATCGATATTTTAAACGCGTTAGAACAAGTTAGTATAGAAAAATGGTGAGGCTCTGATACCACTGTAAGTCTACGCTAGCGCCCCGGCAGTCTACAGACGCCAAAATGCGGAACAAAACTTTTTAACTGGCGCTATCGTATACTTTAACCCGGATCTGCCATTATTGCTAAACTAACAAACAGTAAAGAGTGTAGAAAGGTTGTACCGAACGATCCGAGTCCTTCGTTCTTCAACCATCATCCCACGCTCCGTTGCGGCTGCTCCGATCTCGTCGATCTCCGATTCCTTCGTCGAGGTGGCACCACATGATCGGTTCTTTAAACGGGCTCCCGCCTCTGACTCGAGGCAACTCGATCGTCAAGTTTGCCAAAAGAGACGACCAAGATTGATGTAGAGAATGAGTAGATGACTTTGTCTCACTTCGTCCAAGTCCGTGGACGATCGGTTAATGAAGTTGCCATTTTAATCGGGTGATGGAAAAGAAAGAAGCAATGAAATTTCCATGCACACAAAACCATAGTCTATCTCTCCCAAAATGAAAAATCAATCTCTCTCTTCTCACAAGGGTGGCCGGCCAAATATATTGATGGAGGGAGGTGATGGTAGGATGAGGGAGGTAACCTTAAGCACAAATATCAAATGAAAATATCCTAAGGAAAACAAAATAGCATCATGTAAATGATGACTCATATAATGTAACCAATTAGATTAAACCTAGTCACCTTATCACAAATGACTCACCAAGCCTCATCATCACTTCTAGAAGCTTCTAGAATGATGACTCACCACAACTGAAGAAAAGATAAATCCGTCTTTAACCGAATGTTAAAAGACGGCTGATAGAAAACTGGAAACTGGCAACTTCCAAAAGTGATCCTGAAACGACTTTCAGGAAAACCCCGAAACTGTATAAATATACCCGCATTTGTATTACGACCGAATACAAATGCAACTGAGACAAAGATATTATACCTACTCAATATAATACTCGGATCCGGCTTAAACCAAAGCCGACCAGTATTATCTGCCCGAAAAATAATACGTGCGTAAACGCACGTGCATTTTCCGAACCCTGCCATAAAACCATACGGCCTCTACAACGTTTCGTCCGAACTTGGGAAACTGTCTGTGGGGGACTCTAATGACTCGTCAGCACCCTGGCAGTGGGTTTAACCACAAACCGTCAGCGGCACTAGCAATGCATAACGGCTGCCCACGGACTGACCTCAAGGGAGACTGATGAGCGCACTCAAGGGTGGCCGATGAGCGAACTCATCCAGAAACCCTACTGAGCCTAACAGTGACAATGTATATACAGTCCGGTCCGTTTGTCTATGAGTATCGCATATCTGCCTAGAGGGCTAGCAACGTCAGACCCCCAATAGCAGTATAAGTCGTGTCGGAGTGTAGCCCAATAACACCCTGAGATACTACTGGAGTACCTACCAGTAAATTTCCTGCCATGGCCATGGACTATGTGTAATGGCTCTCCTAGACACAGCACGACCTCGCCCCCAATACCGGGAGAGACGAATCCCGTGCCGATCCGCTCACGTGCCTCCATATGGCTCGGGACTGTACCCAAAAGCTACCTGTTTGCACGACTCCTTTGAGCCGTGGTAGGGTAGAAATCAAAGCACAGTGGGAACTCACACGAGACAAATGACGACCTCAGGTCGATGAACTAACATGTACACATGTCACTAGGGAACTGCTATCTGAGGATAGGTATAGTACTAACTAGCAGATTCCCGGCGAGTCCTGTCCGGTGTACTCATAACCCAATGAGCACCTGTATACATCTTAGGTGATCCAACTGACACCAGTGGCTTGTGAGACCGGCCACCGCCCCTCGTCGGGGTCTCGACTGTATACACTAGTCTACTCCGGAGTATCGATGCCCTGTCTCGAAACTCCCACGACTAGGGGCCACAATTAAGGATATGCATATAAACTACCCAACTCTCACGTATATGATCGCCATCATACTGTTGGTAGTAAAGCAAGATCCTAAGGGCTCTATCAAAGTGTAACATGCAATCAGTCACCTGAACATGTACACGACTGATAAAGGCAAACCAGATAGTATACTATCATCTCGAGTAAGACTGTCCTACCGGGATAGGTCCTCCGCAATCATTGCAATCACGTACCTGCGATCCAATAATTGACTATGAGGGCACTATCTCCAACACATAGCCTTGGACGTAACGAGACAAAGTATTCTACCCATTCTTTACATCATTCTTGGTCGTCTCTTTTAGCAAACTTGACGACCGAGTTGCCTCGAGTCAGAGGCGGGAGCCCGTTTAAAAAATCGTTGACGTGGTGCCACCTGGACGAGCAGATCGGAGATCGACGAGATCGGAGCAGCCGCAACGGAGCATGGGATGATGGTTAAAGAACGAAGGACTCGGATCGTTCGGTATAACCTTTCTACACTCTTTACAGTTTGTTAGTTTAGCAATAATGGCATATCCGGGTTAAAGTATACGATAGCGCCAGTTAAAAAGTTTTTGTTCCGCATTTGGCGTTTGTAGACGGCCGGGGCGCTACCGTAGACTTACAGTGGTATCAGAGCCTCACCATTATGCTATACTAACTTGTGCTAACGCGTTTAAAATATCGATCGGACCAAATATCAAAAACTGCAAAATTTCAAATTCACAGTTTCTGTTGATTTTTAAAGGGTTCCAAAAATTATTTTACATATCACAGAAATCTGTGCAGGGTTTTATAAGCACACCGTACAAATTTGGGCACGTGATTCGACAAGATCGCCGCGGAATCGCGGTCAAACCTATGGTTTGACCGCACATCCGCGGCCATTCTGTGAGATCATGGCCCTAAATTTGCACAGTAGCTTCTATGTTGGAATTTGAGGTTTTTGGTATATATCTTTTGGGCCCAGATTTTGTTACTGTTCAACAGATGTTCGTGGGGCCCATATCGTGATATTTAGTCGATCGAAATTTAAACATGTTAGTTTACAGTGCTTACATTATATCTCCGACCGGGAATGTCATTTGATCGGTAAACCGCGTCTGATTGCTGTAGTTCTTTTAGACGAGTTTGCGAACGTGACATTCGCGTTGATGTTCTGTGTTGTGTTGTGATGTTGCGGATTTGTCGTGGTGGATAGCAGTGTGCAATGATAGTGCAGTTTGGATTTATTTATACATTTGATATTGCGGGGCGAGCGTCCAACATGTGGACTGCCGTCACTGCCTATTGTACAATATTCTTTTGGGGCATGACCAGGTTGCGGTCGATGTACCTGTTGTACTTTTTTTTCATTTCCGTACTAGTTTTACCCCGCGACGGAGTGCACGGATAGCCGGGTTCTGGAGGGCAACGGGTCCGCATCTCATGGCTTTGAGAGGCAGAGGGGCCTTACTCTAGAATTGGCAGACTATTCGCCGCACTCGTAGGGGGTTTCAGGTTGACCCAAGGAGGGGTGCTCAATTTACCGGATTCCGTGAAGTGCCGGGTGTTCCATTCACTATGCTGTGGGGGACTACCTCACTTCAGGTTTTGGCGGGTAACTTGCCGCACCCATAGGGGTCTAGGTTTCATTGCACAGGCTATCCAGACGACTAGGGAAATGTCGGGTTTCAGCAGCGGCTCTATGAAACCCGGGGATCCCAGATTATCTGTAATGTTCTGTGATGCTTATTACTCTTCTGTAATGTTGCATATTATCACGCCTGGAGCGATTATCGTATATTGGTATATATACTATTAGATGTTGTATAAGTTTTGCACCCGCGCTAGTCCAGTCCCCCGCTCTGTCGTTAGTTAAGTAACCTAACGGATGATGACGGACCCAGTGACGAATGCGGATGGCATATACGTACATTTTTATTTTTCGTTCTTTTCTGGTGTGATTGATTGATGGGACTGCGTTGATTTTGATCAATGCAAAGGAATACAAACCTATTTGGAGTTGTTGGAACAATTTTAAAAAGTGTTATTACAAAGACATTTCCTTTTGTTTTTCATAGCGGTATTCGGTGTGAATATCCTGCACCTCATTCGACGAGGCAAGGGCCGATATCCCTTCACCGGGAGTGACCCCTTGGGCAGAAGGGGCTTGCGTCAGGGTAATAACTTCACTATAGTCGATTACATGTTGCTTTGCATCGCGGTATTCAGTGGAATATCCTGCACCTCATTCCACGAGGAAAGAGCCGAGATCTCTTCACCGGGGAGTGACCTCTTTAGCAAAAGGTTTTCGCCACTATATTTTTTATAAAAAAGCTATCAGGTTCCTTCAATGAGATCAAGTTCATTACGTTAAGGTTTTTCGCCAAAAACCAGGTGTAGCCCTCCGTCGTTTCTTATGGATGGTCAGTAGTATTCAAGCTATGTTTGTTGGCTTTCATCAAGGCATTAGCTGCTGGGGTATTCATTTGTTGCATAGATAGATGAGTTGGTTTGGGACAGTCGTATTACCTTGTTGGCTTTTGTCAAGGGTATGTACGGGTGGGTTCAAATTAACAAGATAATGACGGGCAGAACTTCACATGTGACTTATGATTTGTTGGCTTTCGTCAAGGTCATAAGAACATGGGGTAAAAATCATATCGGGAGTTTCTAAAGAAACAGAAACTTGCCAAGTATGCGCATAGCTTCTGGAGTGTGATAACGTGAGTGGATTCCATCATGTTATCATGCGATGAGAGTTGGATCCCGATTCCCACTGATGAGTTGGTTTACTCTTCGGGTGATCCCGATTGATTCTTCTTTCAGGTTTGGAGGAGAATTTGACAGGACAGTGGGAGGTTTCCGGATTAGATAAAGTGATAACCATTCTGATCTAGGTTAGAGTGCACGCAGAGTGTTTCTTTTCTCTCACTCTTTGGCAGCAACCTTTGACCGACCCTAGACTATGACTCAGTTACCAGGTTGACCGAACCTTCTTAAAATACTGGTTTTTGGATTGTCCGAGCTGCATAAGTCATTGCCGCTCCTTCTTTTACCCTTTGGATTTCTCAGAACACCCCTTATTACTACGGACATCCACTTCCATTGGATAGATCCATCGTATGGTTATATACGAACTCGGAGGATCTTCTTCGAGGATGGATCAAGGTTCAGGAGAAATAATATTGGTTTATTCAGTTGTCTTTTATTATCACCTTCTCTCAGTTTGCGAGGGCTCCTTGGTTTAGGAGAGTATACCTATTACGCTTATTGGATAGTCTTATTCCAAACCATAGGCAGGTGCCGAAAGGTAGGGAATGAAGAAAACCAATTAGCCTAAGTAGGGTGTGCAGAAGGTAATATGTAAAGACAAAATAAAGGGATTAGAAAGAGGGCAAAGTAAATTGCGACTGATATCATTCAGGACCAAACCGCGTACTTCATCGCCACTCCTATTTCACTTTTAAAAGAATAAGGTATTATTCAGTTGTCTTTTATCATCACCTTCTCTCAAGATGTGAGTACTCCTAGGTTGAGGAGGGTACACCTATTATGCATACTGGATAGTCTTCTTCCAAACCATAGGCTGGTGCCGAACGGTAAGGAAGGAAGAAAACCATTTAGCCTAACGATGGTGTATAGAAGGTAACGACTAAAGACAAATAAAGGAATTTGGAGAGATGGCAATAAAATATACGGTTGAAGTCATGAATTGGATTATGGAAGAGGCATTACTAGGAATACCAGGATACCCCTACAAAACATTTTCATGTTTCAGTGCACTGTTAAAGAAAACTGTTTTCCCGATTAGATACCTACTCCAAGGGTATGTATTTACCAGGTTTCATTCTCATATCTGTATGGTTTTACAGATGATGAGTGGGAGTAAGTTATTGGGAATTAGGTAATTATCCTCATTATATCGGAATTCGTTATAATTGGTGATATTTGAGAAAATCGTCAGGGTACAGTTTTCAAACTACGACGCACAGGTTATGAGTTATCAAACTCAGCGGACATATACAGAGTATTGTATGTTGTCCAGTGTCCATCAGGACAAAGGGGTAGGTCCTCGTACTATGTTCTATTTACTTATGACTTCTCTAGTTTTTAGACAAGTGTTTCGTAGAAATACAAGGTCTAAGTTTTGAGAAGTTGTGGGTATAAGAATAAAGTAGAGAACCAGGTGTCACAAGTATCGGGATTCTTCAAACAGATCGAAGATGTAGATTCTTGTGATTGGTATTCAGATGATAGTAATGGTTTTGAGAAACTTGTTTCTCTTTCAGGTTACTCATAATTGGATAGATTCCTAAGTTGAGTAATGTTGATTAGCCTCTTTCCATTAAGTTGATGTGCACTGGAGACAGCTGCAAGATTGAATATTGTTCCAATTAAATAAGTGCCAAAGTTTCTATATTGGATATAGAATGGTTCATATCTTAACGATGTTATGGTACGGGGAGTTGTCCGGCTTATGCTTAAAACCAGACTCTGGATAACTCAGGGCACGTTTCTGTAATGGCAGTTTGTAGGCTGACCCTGGCTATGACGAGGGTTGATTTTCTACCATCTGGAAGATCAATAGTGATATTGTTCTTGACTCGCCACAGTTTTAGTAAAATGGAATTTTTTTTTCAGAAAACAGTAGTGGGAGTATGGTAGAACTGGAAGTGATTCCAGAACCGCAAACGATTACGGAAAATTTAATAGGACCTAAAGATTCAATCAGGTTTGACATTCCATTAGCCACTCCGCAGATATGGTGGGTAACCTCAGACACCCGAGAGGTACTTCGGTAGCCTCAAGGACGGTGACAGGGAGGTTCTTGTTTACCCAGACTTGACACTACTGTTGTTCCAGACTATGAGACCCGGCAGGAGGATAAGTATAGCGTCATTCTAAACTAGCTTTAGAAGTGCACGTGTATATTATTCTACCAGAGCGTTGTCGTAGTCAGTGGGAGCAGCGGAAATATAGTGGGCAAGTAGCTTATGTCTATTTATAGACTAGAGCAGTTATAGCGGAGATAGATCATCTAATTTTGATGTGACAGTCATGGGTTTGACTTCATCAGAATAGGGGATGGATCTGTTAAGAAGGTAGTAGGGTGTGATGTCATGGTATCTGGATGACATACACAGAGTAGGAAGTAAAATTCCTATACTACGATCAGTTGTACTGTGGTCGTCACACAGTTGTTTCTCCAGAAAGGATATGGATATAATATTTGACATTCTGGTTTCTAGATCTATGGTTTTAGATCTGGATTTGGGTAGTTTCCCAATGTGGGTACTTTGACAGTATTCTAATGGTTTTTAGAATAGATGACTCCTGGCATGGTGGTGTACCTGCAGGTGATGGAGTCACCCTCTCTAAAGGTGTCTTACAGACTAAAGGGGAGAGGGATGTGCATGATTGGCAGATCATTTGCTTAGGCAACCGAGTCAATCATGAGATGTCAAGTACCACACCAGATGTTGTTTTTGCACTGGATGCAATAAGTTTGTATTAATCCAATCCTGGAGAAACATAAGGAAGCAGTTTTAGAACATAAGTACATGTTCTACGGATTTGATGACGGCGTCAAGAGGCGATTATCATTCCAGGCTTCAAAGGTGACATGGTTGAAAGAGTGATTGTCAGAGTTATAGTTTTCCCTCTGATGAGGGATAGTATTATGGACAGGTGGTCTAAGAGGATACTGTTGGAGGCTTGGTGCTGGATACTGATTAGGTTCGGTGATCGATACAGTTTAAGAAGTTTGGATTTAGAGTTCATTTATGAACTAGGTCCCATCAGATATCCAGACATATTCTAAGACAGGTATTACTCAATTCGGGAGATGGCTTTCTTCGGGAACTTGAGATTAAGAGAGATATAGAAATAAACTTCTAGGCGGATCCACTCACTGAGGCTATTTCTCGAACACAATAGTTTTACAAACGTGCTTTGTGAAACTGATTAGTAGAGGAGTTGGATGTTCAGTTTCACACGGGCTATGAGTAGTCGACATCGCAATAATTAGCCTTAAGTGCAAGTGGGATATTGTTGAAGATAGTGCCCTCAAAGTCAATTATTGGATCCCAGGTACGTGATTGCAAGATTGCAGAGGACCTATACCGGTAGGACAGTCTTACTCGAGATGATAGTATGCTATCTGGTTTGCCTTTATCAGTCGTGTACATGTTCAGGTGACTGATCACTGTTACACTTTGATAGAGCCCTTAGGATCTTGCTTTACTACCAAAAGTATGATAGCGATCATATACGTGAGAGTTGGGTAGTTTATAAGCATATCCTTAATTGTGGTCCCTAGTCGTGGTAGTTTCGAGACAGGGCATCGATACTCCGGAGTAGACTAGTGTATACAGTCGAGACCCCGACGAGGGGCGGTGGCCAGTCTTACAAGCCACTGGTGTCAGTTGGATCACCTAAGATGTATACATGTGCTCATTGGGTTATGAGTACACCGGACATGACTCGCAGGGAATCTGCTTGTTGGTATTATACATATCGTCAGATAGCAGTTCCCTGGTGACATGTGTGCAGGTTAGTTCATCGACCTGAGGTCGTCATTTGACTCATGTGAGTTCCCACTGTGCTTTGATTTCTACCCTACCACGACTCAAAGGAGTCGTGCAAACAGGTAGCTTTTGGGTACAGTCCTGAGCCATATGGAGGCACGTGAGCGGATCGGCAGGGGATTCGTCTCTCCCGGTATTGGGGGTGAGATCGTGCTGTGTCTAGGAGAGCCATTACACAAAGCCCACGGCCGTGGCAGGAGATTTACTGGTAGGTACTCCAGTAGTATCTCTTGGTGTTATTGGGCTACACTCCGACACGACTTATACTGCTATTGGGGGTCTGACGTTACTAGCCCCCTAGGCAGATATGCGATACTCATAGACGAACGGACCGGACTGTATATACATTGTCACTGTTAGGCTCAGTAGGGTTTCCGGATGAGTTCGCTCATCGGCCTCCCTTGAGGTCAGTCCATGGGTAGCCGTTATGCATAGCTAGTGCCGCTGACGGTTTGTGGTTAAACCCACTGCCAGGATACTGACGAGTCATTAGAGTCCCCCACAGACAGTTTCCCAAGTTCGGGCGAAACGTTGTAGAGGCCGTATGGTTTTCTGGCAGGGTTCGGAAAATGCGCGTGCGTTTACGCACGTGTCAGATTTCGGGCAGATGATACTGGTCGGCTTTGGTTTAAGCCGGATCCGAGTATTATTTTGAGTAGATATAATATTTATGTCTCAGTTGCATTTGTATTCGGTCGTAATACAAATGCAGGTATATTTATACAGTTACGGGGTTGTCATGAAATTCGTTTCAGGATCGCTTTTGGAAGTTGCCAGTTTCCAGTTTTCTATCAGCCGTCTTTTAACATTCGTTTAAAGACGTATTTATCTTTTCTTGGATGAGGGTGAGTCATGCTTCTAGAAGGTTCTAGAAGGTGGTGACAAGGCTCGTGACTCACTTGTTCATTTATGGTGCATTTATTGTGTTCACACTTTGTGTTCACACTGGATACTTTCTTGTGTTCACACTAGATATTTATCCTTGTGGTCGCTCTCCTCTCTCCTACACTCACCCCCCACCTCCTTATATATGGCCGGCCCCCTCCTCACTCTCACACTCTCTCACTTGATTTGGTTAAAAGATTATGATAGTTTTGGGGTGCATGGAAATTTCATAGCTCATTTCATTCCATCACCCGATTCGAGTGGCAACTTCATTAACCGTTCGTCCATAGCCTTGGACGTAACGAGACAAAGTATTCTACCTATCCACTACATCATTCTTGGTCGTCTCTTTTAGCAAACTTGACGACCGAGTTGCCTCGAGTAAGAGGCGGGAGCCCGTTTAAAGAATCGTTGACGTGGTGCCGCTTGGACGAGCAGATCGGAGATCGACGAGATCGGAGCAGCCGCAATGGAGCATGGGATGATGGTTAAAGAACGAAGGACTCGGATCGTTCGGTATAAACTTTCTACACTCTTTACAGTTTGTTAGTTTAGCAATAATGGCAGATCCGGGTTAAAGTATACGATAGCGCCAGTTAAAATGTTTTTGTTCCGCATTTGGCGTCTGTTGACGGCCGGGGCGCTACCGTAGACATACAAAAAATACTCAGAAAATTAAGCAGGGAATTCCAAGGATTACTATGAAAAATGAACCACTAATCCCCTTAAAGCGCCGCGGAACCGCGGCAATACCATGCCATGCGCGACGGTTCCGCGGCCGTACAGGGGTATTAGAGTTATATTTTTCACAGTAATATCCGTAGGTATTTCTATCTGCTTCTGCGAATTTTTAATATTACTCAAGTGTTGAGTTTTCTGGAGATCTTTTGTATTCGTTGATTCGATCGAAAAGTTTAACTTCGTTTAAGTTTTTCCGGGTAATTTAGAACGTGTTAAAAAGTTCGAACGGATATCAATAACTCACTTTTTCCCCTGCCGGAAAATTTCCAAGTGTTGGATTTTTTTCTAAATTAAAGAACATTCATAGTCGTGCAAGTAACGCGGTGGACCCTCTAGAAGAACACAAACCTTAACTCAATTATGTGACCGTCTGAACCGCCTCTAAACCTTTGGGTTTGGGGCAGTACGGCGTTGCCACATGTGAGGCGTTGGTTTGACCCTTCTACGGCTAAACTATTGGTACTGTGGCATGTGATGGATATTTTTTGAACTCCGCTCAAGTGTTGAGCTATTCGGGAAATCTTGGGTGTTTGTTTATTCGATCGGAAAGTTTAACATTGTCTATTTATCTGGAAGGTGATATAATATTTGGAATCCACACGTAGTTATGAGATAACTAATTTGAATGTTATAAATCTAGCAGTTTAGTCTCATTTGATCGGTTGCCATAGGATTTTGATGTGATCAAAAGTCCGTCGCAATCACGTAACGTATGCGGATACTCGTCGGGTAAACTTAATAGATAGCCACGCCCCATAGCCCCGACCAACTGACTGTAGGAGAACCCCATCGCCAAAAGCATCCGTTCGGGTGCTCGTGGCAGCGGTGTTCCGTCTTAGTGCACTTCGTCGACAGCATCCGGGGGTGCAGCCGTCTACTAAAGTTTGCGACGAGCATTCGATCAGGATGTCGGGAATTTTGTTGAATTGCCCGACTAGATATTGAAAAGTGTTTTCGAGATCGAGACTAAAATGCGGGGTTTATAATTGTTAGGCATGCGATGTTTAAGGAATTCATTTGGTTAGGCATGAGATGTCTAAGGAGGGTGCGGATTCCAACTGTTGTAGTTTTACACTTTCTTTTCTGCGACCATAAGTGTAATATGTTGTAAGTCGACATTAGACACCCCACATGTTGCGGAGAGGCGGAATAGGTAAAACAATCATTTTGTTTAAACTAATATCGACTAACTTTACGGATCTTTGCCAAACCCTAACTAACAACAACATAGAAGTAATTAGCTACTATGAAAGAAGATTATACCTAATGAATCAAGTCCTTCTTGTTCTCTTTGATCACCTCCTCGTCGTCCTCCTCTTTGTGATAGAAGGTCCACCCGAGAGCTACTTCTCCAAGCTTTAACCTCACACTTGAGGTAACTAAGAGGCAATGAGTGCTAATCAAAGCAACCTAGAGGATATAGAAGAGGATTAGGGATCAATTAGTCTTACTAACCCTTGATCTCAACACATGAGAGGATAGGGTTAGGGTTTGAAGAAAGAGAGCTTGAGGAGAGAGAATGTGATAATAATTATGAAATGGAAATTCACTCATTTGTGTATATATATATGAAGCATAAAATATCTAGCACAAAAATATCTTTGCACAAATATCTTCATGCTTCATTTAATACATAATGAATCATCAAATGAGTCATTAAAAGCATTAATGCTTCATTAACTCTCTTGATGAATCATCTTCATGAGTAACAAAACCATTTAATGCATATAACACCTAAGCTCTCCACCTCATCAACCTTTTAGAAGCTTCTCGACAATTTACGAGAACGCCCCTCCTATCCATGAAAACAAGGAAATACTGATACTATATAAATCCAATAATCTAATACTAGAATTTGGCTTAAACTAAAGACCGCTAGTAAAAACTGTCCGAACATCGTACGTGCGTGAAAACACGTATGTGTCCGAACCCTGTCGTAAAACCATACGACCTCTATATCGTTTCGCCCGAAGTGGGGTAACTCTCTGTATGGGACTCTAAAGACTCGACTACTACGCTGGCAGTGGGTTTAACCACAAACCGCAAGCAGCACTAGCTGTACGTAACAGTCCTTAAGTAGATGTCGATAAGAAAGCCGATGAGGAAACCCATCCGAACTCCCATTGAGCCTGATGTGACAATCTCCGTACAGCCCGGTCTGTTCATCTAGGATTATTGCATATCGGGCCAAGGGGGCGGCAAGCGTCGGTCCCCTAAAAGCGGTATAAGTCGTGTCGGAGTGAAGTCTATTACACCTTGAGAAGCTACTGGAAAACCTGTTAGTGTATATGCCCTAGGGGCCATTATTGTATCATACTAGATTGTATATTACTTAATGGAAGCTTGGGATATTCACAATTGTATATACAGTCTTGGTAAAAATAGTAGTATGCTACTTGGTTTGTGTCTACTTTAATATGTGCATATGTTTCTTGTAACGTATCATTTATACATATTAGTAGAGACTATAGGATCTTTGCTTGATTACCAGCGTTATGATGGCAGTCACACTAGTGGAGGCTGGGTAGTCTGTAGGCAACATCCTATACAGGTCCCTGGTAGTTGGATTATCGAGATAGGGCATCGATATTCCGGAGTAGACTAAGTGTGTACGCTTCTCATCCCAGTTGGGGAGATGGTCTGTCCCACAGCTATCAGTACGTCGTACTGGAGATAGTATATAGGTGTTCGTTAAGTTACGGGTACACCGGACATGACTCACAGGGGAACTGATTGGTTGGTATTATACCCGTCGTCAGTTAACAGTTTCCAGATGACATGAGTACAGCATAGTCCGCAGACTTGACACTGCTACTTCGCCTCGAGTGTGTCCCACTGTTCTTAGATTGCTACCCTACCACGGCTCAAAGGAGTCGTGCAAACAGATAGCAGTTGGGTGCAGTCCCAAGCACTTGGAGGCAGTAGTGGTTAGATAGGATTCGTCTCTCCCGGTATTGGAAGATGTTATCGCGCTGTGTCAGAGAGCCATTACGCAAAGTCCCTGTCCAGGGCAAGCGAGATATACTGGTAGGTTCCAGTAGCTTCTCAGGGTGTAATGGGCTTCGCTCCGACACGACTTATACAGCTATTAGGGGACTGACGCTTGCCACCCCCTAGGCTTGATATGCGATAGTCTTAGACAAACAGACTGGACTGTACGGAGATTGTCACTTCAGGCTTAGTGGGAGTTCGGATGAGTTTCCTCATCGGCCTTCTTATCGACATCTACCTGGGGACCGTTACGTACAGCTAGTGCCGCTTGCGGTCTGTGGTTAAACTCACTGCCAGCGTAGTGTCGAGTCTTTAGAGTCCCACACAGAGAGTTTCCCTGCTCCAGGAGAAACGATATAGAGGTCGTATGGTTTTACGATAAGGGTTCGGACGCGTACATGTGTTTACGCACGTACGACTTTTCGGACAGTTTTTACTAGTCGGCTTTGGTTTAAGACAGATTCTAGTATCGAGTTACTGGATTTATACAGTCTAAAGTTTTTCCGTGTTTTCACGGATTGGAGGGGCGTTCTCGTAATTTGTCGGGAAACTTCTAGAAGAGTGGTGACTAAGGGGTTAAGGTGGCATTGCATTAAATGAGATTAGTGACTCATTCGTGTAATTCATCCAAGTCATTAATGCATCATAAATGGTTCATGACTCTTGGAGATGAATCACTCAAAGATATTTATGAAGCATGGTTGCTATTTCTATTATTTGATTTTTGGATAAATAATAATGCTTCATATATATTATGATAATATCATTATCTCATTTTCATTCTCATCTTCACCTTCTCTCTCCTCAAGCTCACTCTCTCTTCAAACCCTAACCCTAACCTCTCATGTGTTGAGATCAAGGGTTAGCTAGACTAATACATCCATAACCTCACTCTATATCCCCTAGGTAGCTTAGATTAGCACTTTAAGCAACCTAGTTATCTCAAGTTTAAGATTAAGCTTGGCATAGGAACTTTCGGGTGGATCGTCTTTGATTCGAGGAGGCCGTTGAGGTGCCGATGTTCCAAGGAGCCTACGAGGAGTGGAGGACAGCGATGAAGACCCGAAGGACATGTAACGTGAGGTATAACTTCGAATCCGAGTAGTTAAACCTCTAGTAGTTAGTTAGCAATGGTTTAGATAACGATTCATGCGCTCAAGTCCGTGTTACGAAGCTTTGATAATCGTTTTTCATATATTCCGCCTCCCCGCAAGTTCGTGTGGTGCGTTACATAGACTTACAAAACCTACCAGTAAATCTCGCTTGCCCTGGCCAGGGACTTTGCGTAATGGCTCACCAGACACAGCGTGATATCAACTCCCAATACCGGGAAATACGAATCATGTCTAACCGCCACTGCCTCCAAGTGCTTTGGGGTTGCACCCAACTGCTACCTGTTTGCACGACTCCTTTGAGCCATGGTAGGGTAGCAATCTAAGAACAGTGGGAACACACTCGAGGCAAAGCAGCAGTGTCAAGTCTGCGGACTATGCTGTACTCATGTCACCTGGGAACTGTTAACTGACGACGGGTATAATACCAACCAACAGTTCCCTGCGAGTCATGTCCGGTGTACCCGTAACCCAACGAGCACCTGTATAATATCTCCAGTACAACGTACTAATGGCTGTGGGACAGACCATTTCCCTTGCTGGGATGAGAAGCGTACACACTAGTCTACTCCGGAGTATTGATGCCCTGTCTCGATAATCCTACGACCAGGGACCTGAAAAAGGATGTGCTTGTAGACTACCCAGCCCCCACTAGTGTGACTGCCATCACAACGCTAGTAGTCAAGCAAGATCCTAAGGGCTCTATCAAAACATACGCATATATTAATATAGATATAAACCAAGTAGCATACTACCATGTTTAGCAAGACTGTTAATATAACTGTGAATATCCCAAGCTTCCATTAAGTAATATACAAGATAGTATGATACAATAATGGCCCCTAGGGCATATACACTAACAATCTCCCACTTGCACTAGGGCCATGTACTGGCGTATCGAATACCGATCATCTCGAGTAGCCTCTCGAACAGAATCTGAGGTAAGGCCTTTGTGAATGGATCAGCAGTGTTCTCCTCTGTAGAAACTCTCCAGACCTCGATTTCCCGACGATCTATGATCTCCCTGATCAGGTGATACCGCCTTAAGATGTGTCTGGACTTCTAATGGGACCTGGGTTCCTTCGCTAAAGCTATAGCTCCGTTGTTGTCATAATACAGCGGTATTGGATCAGCAATGGTAGGAACCACCTGAAGTTCTGTTAGGAACTTCTTCATCTAGATCGCTTCTTTTGCGGCATCGCAAGCAGCGATATACTTCGCTTCCATCGTCGAGTCAGCAACGGTGTCCTGCTTAGAACTGTTCCAGCACACCGCTCCTCCATTGAGGGTAAAGACATAACCTGACATGGACTTGGAGTCATCCTTGTCACTTTGGAAGCTGGAATCAGCAAAGGCCTCGATCTTGAGGTCTTTTCCACCGTAAACCAAGAACATCTCCTTAGTTCTTCTCAAGTACTTGAGAATGTTCTTTACTGCTATCCTGTGCTTCTCTCCTAGGTCTGACTGATACCTGCTTACCACGCTCAGTGCGTAAGCTACATCTGGTCTGGTGCACAACATCGTATACATTATAGAGCCTACCGTAGAAGCGTAGGGTATAATAGACATGCGATCCCTTTCCAAATCAGTCTTGGGAGACTTCTCTTTGGATAGGGTGATTCCGTGACAAGTCGGTAACTACCGCGCTTAGAATCTTCCATACTGAATTTCTTCAGTATAGTGTTGATATACTTGGACTGCGAAAGTCCCAATATTCTCTTGGATCTATCACGATAGATCCGGATCTCCAGAATGTAAGAGGCATCACCCAGGTCTTTCATGTAAAACCTGTGTGACAAGAATCGTTTGACAGATTGTAGCATAGGAATGTCATTTCCTATCAATAGAATGTCATCCACGTACAAGACGAGGAATACAACAGTTCTTGCTACAATTTTACTATATATACATGGTGTTGGAGATAGTGCCCTCAGAGTCAATTATTAGGTCACAGGTACGTGATTGTAATGATTGAGGGAGGACCTATCCCGGTAGGACAGTCTTGCTCGAGATGATAGTATGCTATCTGGTTTACCTTTATCATCGTGTACTGTTTTAGGTGACCTGACACGTCGCTATTACACGTTGATAGAGCCCCTAGGATTCTTGCTTGACCACCAGCAGTATGAGGGCGATCATATAAGTGGGAGCTGGGGGTCTACAAGCATATCCTTAAAAGGTCCCTAGTCGTGGGAGTTTCGAGACTGGGCATCGATACTCCATTAGTAGACTAGTGTATACAGTCGAGACCCCGACGAGGGGCGGTGGCCGGTCTCACAAGCCACTGGTGTCAGTTGGATCACCTAAGATGTATACAGGTGCTCATTGGGTTATGAGTACACCGGACAGGACTCGCCGGGAACATGCTAGTTGGTCATATACCAGACGTCAGATGGCAGTTCCCAGGTGACATGTGTGCAGGTTAGTTCATCGACCTGGGGATCGTCATTTGTCTCGTGTGAGTTCCCACTGTACTTTGATTACTACCCTACCACGGCTCAAAGGAGTCGTGCAAACAGGTTTTAGTTGGGTACAGTCCCGAGCCACATGGAGACAGTGAGCGTATCTTCAGGGGTTCGTCTCTCCCGGTATTGGGGGTGAGGTCGTGCTGTGTCTAGGAGAGCCATTACACAAAGTCCTTGGCCAAGGCAAGGAGATTTACTGGTAGGTATTCCAGTAGTATCTCAGGGTGTTCTGGGCTACACTCCGACACGACTTGTACCGCTTTTGGGGGTCTGACTTTTACCAACCCCCTAGGCCCGCCATGCGATACTCATAGACGAACGGACCGGACTGCACGGATATTGTCACTGACAGGCTCAGTAGGGTGTCAGGATGAGTTTACTCATCGACGTCCCTTTTGGTCAATAGCTGGTGGCCCGTCACGTATTGGCTTATACCTCTGACGTGCTAGTGGTTAAATCCACAACCATAGTATTGACGAGTCTTTAGAGTCCACCACACTTTCAGTTACTCAAGCTTTCGGGCGAAACGCTGTAGAGGCCGTATGGAGATATGGCAGGGTCCGATCAGATACGTGCGGTATTGCACGGATCAGGATCGGACAGTTTGTACTAGTGGCCGTATGGTTATATGGCAGGGTTCGATCAGATACGTGCGGTATTGCACGCATCAGGATCGGACGGATATTACTAGCCGGCTTTGGTTTAAGCCGGATCCTAGTATAGTACAGTGTAGATTTTGTCTCATTGCATTTGTATCCGGACGGAATACAGATGCGGGTGTGTATGCACAGTATTGGGTTTTCCTGTAATTTATTACGGGACCAGTTTTCTGGAGTTGCCAGTTTGCATTCCGTTCCGGCCGGTTTTTCTTTGTTTTTTCCCGGCCGGACTTTTCCGATGGAGGGGGTAATTTGCAGTTTTGCAAATTACACTTTGTGGAGGACTTATTTGCATAAGGGTTGATGTGATAAGCATCTTTGCTTTTCATGTAATTATGTGATTAGGATGGATTTGAGGTTGATGGAAAGTTTTGTGATGATTATGTTTATGGTTGTGGTCACCCTTTCTTTTCTCCTACACTCACCTCCCTTGTTGCTTCATAATCCTTGCTCTAACATTTTTCTAAGGATGAGGGTTTTTCATTTTAGAAAAGAGAGAAGAAAAAGAGAGAGGGAAAAGTGAGAAGAAGAAAAGAGAAGAAGAGAGAGCTTCATCTTTGAGAGAGGTTTTCATTCTTGATCTCATTCCATGCCAAGAAAAATGCAAGCACCATTTTTCTTATCCTTGTTTCCTCCATCATCCACAAATGGCAACCAACCCCAAAGTGAGACATACACTCTATACTATATTCCTACAGCAAATCTTGGACGCGTCGATTCGCCAGCTTCGCGCCCGAGTTGCCTCGATATTGAGGTGGGAGCCCGTAAAAGTACCCGGCTTCGTGGTGCCCTTTCCGACGAGGAGGAGACGGACGGAGATCCCGCGAGGAGATCGGAGTGGAGATGAAGACCGGAGGACTTGGATCGTCGGTATACATCTCTTCCCTTCTCTTTGTAGTTAGCTAGATTTAGTTTAATGGCACGATCCGGTTTTAGTGCGCGGTGGTGCCGTTTTGCCAAGTCCGCAAAAATTTATGTTTATCACCGTTTCCGCGTTTGGCCGTAGGATTGACGGCCGGGGCGCCGCCGTGCACTTACAGTGGTATCAGAGCCTCGCCATTAACTTAGTCTAGCTTTGTGTAATGTGTTTGCATTTCCGATCGATCAAAAAGTTCCAAAACTGCATTTTAGTTCGCATCAGTTTCTGTTGAAAATTTTTGGTCTCGAAAAATTTTTCAGGTTATAAAATATTGATGTACTGGAAAATATAAGAGTTCTGTAAAAATTTGACGAAGTAACTCCACAGTTGGAGCGCGGAACCGCCGCGAAAACCCCATTTGTGCGGCCCTTCCGCCGCGCACTATTCACATCACTTCACCAATTTTTTACAGAGGCCTTCTGGGCTTAAAATATGGATTTTGGAATATTTAAATTGGGTCCAGGATTTCTGTGAGTGCTACAGTTTTGATTGGGGGCCCACTTGTTAATTGTTTGATCAATCGGAAAATTTTAAACACATTTTTCACAGTATTTACATTATATCTGCGACCGTGAATGTCACTCGATCGGTAAATCCTGTCTAACTGCTATAGCCCGGTTAGACGGATTTGCGAACGTGACTTTCACGTTGATGTTCTATGTATTTGCTGTGATGTTGCGGATCGGTCGTGGGGGATAGCCTGGATGCAATGCTAGTACAGTTTTGTTGTATTATGTACATTTGATATTGCGGGGCGAGCGTCCGACATGTGGACTGCCGTCACTGCCCGTTTGTATTATTCTTTTGGGGCACGACCTGGTTGCGGTCGATATACCCGTTGTATGTATATTTTACTTTCTGTACTAGGATTGCCCCGCGGAGGGGTGCACGGATAGCCGGGTTCTGGAGGGCAACAAGCCCGCATCTCATGGCATTGAGACGGAGGGGGCTTCACTCTAGGATTGGCGGGCTATTCGCCGCACTCGTAGGGGGTACAGGTTGACCCAGGAGGGGTGCCCAAGTTACCGGATTCCGTGAAGTGCTGGGTGGTCCATTCACGGAGCTGAAGGGGGCTGCCTCGCTTCAGGTTTTGACGGGTAACTTGCCGCACCCGTAGGGGTCTAGGATTTCATTGCACAGGCTATCCACACGACCAGGGGAACGTCGGGTTTCAGTAGTGGCTCTGTGAAACCCGGGGATCCCAGATATCTGTATTGTTCTGTGATGCTGTACATTTCTGTGATGTTGCATTTCATTCACGCCTTGAGCGAAATACTATATATTGGTATATATATTAGTAGATGTTGTATATGTTTTTCATCCGCGCTAGTCCAGTCCCCGCTCTGCCGTTAGTTAGCTAACCTAACGGGTGATGACGGGACCCAGTGGCGAATGCGGATGGCATATACGTACGTCAGTATATTTTCGTTCTTTTTGGTGTGATTAATTGATGGGACTGCATTGATTCGGATCAATGCAAGTTAAAACAAACCTAATCTGATGTTGTTGGAACACTTTTCAAAAAGCTGTTATTGCAAGGACGTTCACTTTTGTTTTGCATCGTGGTATTCATTTGGAATATCCTGCTCCTCAGTCGACGAGGCAAGGGCCGAGATCCCTTCACCGGGAGTGACCCCTTGGACAGAAGTTTGCGTCAGGGCATTAACTTCACTATAGCCGATTACTTTTGCTTTGCATCGTGGTATTCATTTGGAATATCCTGCACCCCATTCTACTGGGAAAGAGCCGAGATCCTTTCACCGGGAGTGACCTCTTTAGTAAAGGTTTTCGTCACTATATTTTTAAAAGCTATCCGTTCCTTCGACGATATCAAGTTCATTACGTTAAAGGTTTTCGCCAGAAACCATTCGTAGCCCTCCGTCGTTTCATATGGGTAGTCAATAGTATTCAAGCTGTGTTTGTTGGCCAAAGTCAAGGCACAGTGTTTGGTAGCTGTTGGTTATTCATATGCAGCATAGATAGATGCGTTGGTTTGGGACAGTCGTATAGCCTTGTTGGCCAAAGTCAAGGGCTTGTGCGGGTGGATTCGAATCAACCTGGAGAATGACGGGTAGAACTTGACATGTGACTTATGATTTGTTGGCCAAAGTCAAGGTCATAAGAGCATGGGGCAGAAATCACATCGGGAGTTTCAAAAGAACTGAAACTTGCCAGATATGCGCATACCTTCTGGAGTGTGATAGCGTGAGCGGATTCCGTCACGTTATCATGCAATGATAGTTGGATCCCGATTCCCACTGATGAGTTGGTATACTCCTCGGGTGACCCCGACTAATTCTTCTTTTAGGTTTGGAGAAGAATTTGAGGTACTGTGGGAGGTTTCCAGATTAGATAAATTGGTAACCATTCTGATCTAGGTTAGAGTGCACGCTGAGTGTTTCTTTTCTCTCTCTCTCTTTGGCAGCGACCATTGACCCGACCCTAGACTATGACTCAGTGACCAAGTTGACCGAACCTACTTAACACTGGCTTTTGGATTGTCTGAGTTGCGAACCTCATTGCCACTCCTACTTTTACCCTTTTCTCCAGGACACCCCGTATTACTACGAACGTCCACTTCCATTGGACAAAACCATCGTATGGTTAGATACGAACTCGAAGGAATTCGAGGATGGTTTCTGGTTCTGGAGAAAACGAATAGGATTATTCAGTTGTCTTTTCTTTTCACCATCTCTCAGGTTGCGAGTACTCCTTGGTTTAGGAGTAGTACACCTATTGCGCAAATTGGATAGTCTTCTTCCAAACCATAGGCTGGTGCCGACCGGTAGGGAATGAAGAAAGCCAATTAGCCTAAACGGTGTACAGAAGGTATTAAGTTCAGACGAAGCAAGGGATTAGTAAGAGGGCAAAGTAAATTACGACTGCTATTCACGACCGAACCAAGTATTTCTTCGCCAATCCTAAATCACCTTTGTATTTCTCCAGGACACTCCGTATCACTACGAAGATCCCATTTTATTGGATAATCCATCGTATGGTTATATACGAACTCGAAAGGAACTTGTTCCAGTTCGGGGATGGATCCTGGTTCAGGAGAAATAGGAATAAAGTACATTCAGGTGTCTTTTATCTTCACCTTCTCTCGCGTTGCGAGTGCTCCTAGGATTAGGACAGTACACCCTTTATGCTTTTTGGATAGTCTTCTTCCAAACCATAGGCTGGTGCCGAACGGTAGGGAAGGAAGAAAACCATTTGGCCTAAAGGGGTGTACAGAAGGTAATGACTAAAGACATATGAAGGGATTTGGAGAGGTGGCAAAGAATTATACGGTTACAGTTGTGAATTTGGATAATGGATGAGGCATTACTAGGAATACCAGGATACCCCAACGAAACATTTCAATGTTTCAGTTTCACTGTGTACTGTTAATGGAAAACTGATTTCCCGATTAGACACTTACTCCAGGGTATGTATTTACCAGGTATAATTCTCACATCTGTATGGTTTTACAGATGATGAGTGGGAGTAAGTTAGTGGGAATTGGGTGATCATCCTTATTATATCGGGATTCGTTGTAATCGGTGATATTTGAGGAAATCACCTGGGCTGTTTGCCGGTCGGCAAATATTTGGTTTTGAATATCCGCAGTTACGCACCAATTTCAAATTGATATATCTGTACGTCTATTTTCATAGAGTGAGATGTACCTTTTTGAAATTATGTCTATGACATCTACCTATATCAGTGGATGGTTAGGTAAGGAGCATTAAACAGCGGTGTAATTCTTCTTAACCATAAGTACAGTTTTCAACCTACGACACACAGTGAATGAGTTATCAGACTCAAGGGACTTGTACAGAGTATTGTATGTTGTCCAGGGTCCATCAGGACAGAGGGGTTGGTCCTCGTACTATATTCGGTTTACTTATGACTTCTCTAGTTTTTAGACAGGTGTTTCGTGGAAACACAGGGTCCGAATTTTGAGAAGTTATAGGTATTTGAATAGAGTTGAGAACCAGGTATAGCAAGTATCGGGATTCTTCAAAGAGATCGAAAATGTAGATACTTGTGTATGGTATTCAGTTGATAGTAATGATAAAGAGATCTTGCTTCTCTTTCAGGTTACTCATAATTGGAAGTATTCCTAAGTTGAGTAACGCTGATCGGCCTCCTTCCATTTAGTTGACATGTGCTGTGGACAGCTGCATGATTTGAATCTGGTTCAATTAAATCAGTGCCTCTGTTTCTATATTGGATATAGAACAGTTCATATCTTAACGATGTTAAGGTACGGGGAGTTGTCCGGTTTATGATTAAAACCAGACACTGGACAACTCAAGGCACGTTTCTGTAATGGCTGTTTGTGGGTTGACCCAGGCTATGACGCGGGTTGACTTTCTACCATCTGGATGAACAATAGCAATATTGTTCTAGACTCGCCACAGTTTTATTAAAAATGTTTTTTTCAGAAAACGGTAGTGGGAGTATGGTAGAACTGGAAGTGATTCCAGAACCACAAACGATTACTGAAGATTTGATAAGGAACCTAAAGATTCAATCTGGATTAACATTCCATTGGCCACTCCGCAGATAAGGTGGGTAACTTCAGGCACCCGAGAGGTACTCCGGTAGCCTCAAGGACGGTGACAGGGAAGTTCTTGTTTACCCACAATTACCATTGCTGTTGTTCCAGGCTGCGAGACCCGGCGGGAGGATGAGTATAGCGTCGTTCTAAACTAGTTTTGGAAGTGCACGTGTATATGACTCTGCCAGAGGGTTGTCGTAGTCAGTGGGAGCAGCGGAAGCATTGGTGGACAGGTAGCTTATGTCTATTTATAGACTAAAGCAGATGTAGCGGAGATAGATCATCTATTTCTGACGTGACAGTCATGGGTTTGACTTCATCAGAGTAGGGGATGGATCTGTTGAGAAGGTAGTAGGGTGTGATGTCATGGTATTTGGATGACATACACAAAGTAGGAAAAGAAACTCCTATACTACAATCGGTTATACTTTGGTCGTCACACAGTGGTTTCTCCACAAAGGAAATGGATTTTATATCAGACATGCTGGTTACTAGATCTATGGTTTTAGATCTAGATTTGGGTGGTTTCCCAATCAGGGTACTTGACAGCATTCTAAAAGTATTTAGGATGGACGACTCCTGGCACGGTAGTGTACCTGCAGGTAATGGAGTCACCCTCTCCAAAGGGGTCTTACAGACTAAAGGGGAGAGGGACGTGCATGATTGGCAGATCACTTGCTCAGGCAATTGAGTCAATCGTGAAATGTCAAGTACCACACCAGATGTTGTTCTTGCACTAGATGCAATAAGTTGACATTAATCCAATCCTGGAGAAACAGTCGGAAGCAGTTTTAGAACATAAGTGGATGTTCTAGGGATATGATAACGACAGCCTTATTCAGGAGACAGTTATCATTCCAGGCTTCCAAGGTGACTTGGACGACAAGGAGGTTGTCAGAGTTACAGTTTTCCCTCTGACGAGGGGCAGTATTTTGGACAGGTGATCCAAGGCAATACTGAGGGAGGCATGGCGCAGGATACTGATTAAGTTCAGTTGACGATACAGTCTAAGAAGTTTGGATTTGGAGTTCATATATGAGCTAGGTCCCATCAGACATCCAGACATATTCTGAGACAGGTATTGCTCTTTTCGGGAGATGGTTTTCTCCGCGAACTTGAGATATAGAGAGACATAGAAAGAAACAACTAAGCGGATCCACTCACTGAGGCTATTCCTCGAACGCAATAGTTCCGCAAACGAGCTTTGTGAGACTGACTAGTAGAGGAGTTGGATGTTCGGTATCACACGGGCTGTGAGTATGCGACATCGCAATAATTAGCCTTGAGTGCAAGTGGGAGATTGTTGGAGATAGTGCCCTCAGAGTCAATTATTAGGTCACAGGTACGTGATTGTAATGATTGAGGGAGGACCTATCCCGGTAGGACAGTCTTGCTCGAGATGATAGTATGCTATCTGGTTTACCTTTATCATCGTGTACTGTTTTAGGTGACCTGACACGTCGCTATTACACGTTGATAGAGCCCCTAGGATTCTTGCTTGACCACCAGCAGTATGAGGGCGATCATATAAGTGGGAGCTGGGGGTCTACAAGCATATCCTTAAAAGGTCCCTAGTCGTGGGAGTTTCGAGACTGGGCATCGATACTCCATTAGTAGATTAGTGTATACAGTCGAGACCCCGACGAGGGGCGGTGGCCGGTCTCACAAGCCACTGGTGTCAGTTGGATCACCTAAGATGTATACATGTGCTCATTGGGTTATGAGTACACCGGACAGGACTCGCCGGGAACATGCTAGTTGGTCATATACCAGACGTCAGATGGCAGTTCCCAGGTGACATGTGTGCAGGTTAGTTCATCGACCTGGGGATCGTCATTTGTCTCGTGTGAGTTCCCACTGTACTTTGATTACTACCCTACCACGGCTCAAAGGAGTCGTGCAAACAGGTTTTAGTTGGGTACAGTCCCGAGCCACATGGAGACAGTGAGCGTATCTTCAGGGGTTCGTCTCTCCCGGTATTGGGGGTGAGGTCGTGCTGTGTCTAGGAGAGCCATTACACAAAGTCCTTGGCCAAGGCAAGGAGATTTACTGGTAGGTATTCCAGTAGTATCTCAGGGTGTTCTGGGCTACACTCCGACACGACTTGTACCGCTTTTGGGGGTCTGACTTTTACCAACCCCCTAGGCCCGCCATGCGATACTCATAGACGAACGGACCGGACTGCACGGATATTGTCACTGACAGGCTCAGTAGGGTGTCAGGATGAGTTTACTCATCGACGTCCCTTTTGGTCAATAGCTGTTGGCCCGTCACGTATTGGCTTATACCTCTGACGTGCTAGTGGTTAAATCCACAACCATAGTATTGACGAGTCTTTAGAGTCCACCACACTTTCAGTTACTCAAGCTTTCGGGCGAAACGCTGTAGAGGCCGTATGGAGATATGGCAGGGTCCGATCAGATACGTGCGGTATTGCACGGATCAGGATCGGACAGTTTGTACTAGTGGCCGTATGGTTATATGGCAGGGTTCGATCAGATACGTGCGGTATTGCACGCATCAGGATCGGACGGATATTACTAGCCGGCTTTGGTTTAAGCCGGATCCTAGTATAGTACAGTGTAGATTTTGTCTCATTGCATTTGTATCCGGACGGAATACAGATGCGGGTGTGTATGCACAGTATTGGGTTTTCCTGTAATTTATTACGGGACCAGTTTTCTGGAGTTGCCAGTTTGCATTCCGTTCCGGCCGGTTTTTCTTTGTTTTTTCCCGGCCGGACTTTTCCGATGGAGGGGGTAATTTGCAGTTTTGCAAATTACACTTTGTGGAGGACTTATTTGCATAAGGGTTGATGTGATAAGCATCTTTGCTTTTCATGTAATTATGTGATTAGGATGGATTTGAGGTTGATGGAAAGTTTTGTGATGATTATGTTTATGGTTGTGGTCACCCTTTCTTTTCTCCTACACTCACCTCCCTTGTTGCTTCATAATCCTTGCTCCACCATTTTTCTAAGGATGAGGGTTTTTCATTTTAGAAAAGAGAGAAGAAAAAGAGAGAGGGAAAAGTGAGAAGAAGAAAAGAGAAGAAGAGAGAGCTTCATCTTTGAGAGAGGTTTTCATTCTTGATCTCATTCCATGCCAAGAAAAATGCAAGCACCATTTTTCTTATCCTTGTTTCCTCCATCATCCACAAATGGCAACCAACCCCAAAGTGAGACATACACTCTATACTATATTCCTACAGCAAATCTTGGACGCGTCGATTCGCCAGCTTCGCGCCCGAGTTGCCTCGGTATTGAGGTGGGAGCCCGTAAAAGTACCCGGCTTCGTGGTGCCCTTTCCGACGAGGAGGAGACGGACGGAGATCCCGCGAGGAGATCGGAGTGGAGATGAAGACCGGAGGACTTGGATCGTCGGTATACATCTCTTCCCTTCTCTTTGTAGTTAGCTAGATTTAGTTTAATGGCACGATCCGGTTTTAGTGCGCGGTGGTGCCGTTTTGCCAAGTCCGCAAAAATTTATGTTTATCACCGTTTCCGCGTTTGGCCGTAGGATTGACGGCCGGGGCGCCGCCGTGCACTTACACATGGTTCATCTGGATTTTTGATAAAGTCATATTCCTTGACTGTTTCATCAAAACAGATGTTCCTGCTCCGCGATGCCTGCTTCAGTCCATAAATGGACTTAGTAACTTGCACACTTTCCTGCTGCTCCCACTCTGATTGAAACCTTTTGGCTGATCCATATAGACGCACTCTTTCAAATTACCATTTAGAAAAGCCGTTTTTACGTCCACCTTCCAGATCTCATAATCATGGAAGGCAGCAATGGCAAGAAGGATCCGAATGGATTTGATTATAGCCACTCGAGAAAAAGTTTCGTTATAGTCCAAACCAGGACTTTGACAAAAACCCTTTGCAACAAGTCTAGCCTTATAGGTTTCTACCTGCCCATCTACACCAATCTTTTTCTTGAAGATCCATTTGCATCCTATGGGTTTTACCCTACCTGGAGCAAAGTCCAAAGTCCATACTTTGTTGGTGTACATGGACTCCATCTCGGTCCGCATTGCATCCAGCCATCTTACCGAGTCGCCGCTCAGGATGGCCTGCTGGAAGTTAGTAGGTTCATCATCATCAATGACGCAATCCTCTTTATCCCCATCAATGGAAAACCGTAGTATCTCTCAGGCGGATGAGACGGCCTACTACTCCTGCGGAGGGGTGCGGGAATGTCCTGTTCTTCTTGAACTACTGGTTCTACCAAACATTCAGTAGTAGTTTGTGGTTCTGGAATTTCTTCCAGTTCTATTTCGTTCCCACTTGTTTCTTTTTCTAAAAACTGCTGTTCTAGAAAATGGGCATTATGAGAAACAAAAACCTTTTGTTCCTCTGCGTAATAGAAGAAATATCCCTTGGAGTTCTTTGGATATCCCACAAACTTACACTGTACTGATCGTGCCTCGAGTTTGTCCGCATGCTGCTTTTTAGAAAAAGCTGGACATCCCCATATCTTCAGATACTGAAGATAGGGTTTCTTCCTACTCCACATCTGATATGGCGTGGTAGGCACAGTCTTGGTAGGAGCCCTGTTCAAAAGATATGCTGCTGATTCTAGCGCATAACCCCAGAAAGATCGCGGTAACTAAGCATTACTCATCATGGAACATACCATATCTAATAGGGTTCAGTTCCGTCTCTCTGATACACCGTATGCTGTAGAGTGTATGGAGGAGTAAGCTGAGAGAGAATTCCTTTCTCTTTTAGGTAACCTAGGAACTCGGTACTTAAGTATTCACCACCTCGACCAGATCTCAGTGTCTTGATACTTTTGCCTGTTTGGTTTTCTACTTCATTCATATATTCTTGGAATTTCTCAAAGGCCTCGGATTTATATTTCATCAAGAAAATGAATCCATACCTAGAGTAATCATCCGTAAAAGTAGTGAAATATGAAAAACCGCCTCTTGCATGTGTAGACATTGGACCACATACATCACTGTGTATGAGTCCTAAGAGCTCGCTCGCTCTTACTCTATGTCCAAAGAATGAAGTCTTTGTCATCTTTCCTTTAAGACATGATTGACAAGTTGCATAAGATTGATATTCGAACGGATCCAAATATCGTTCTCTATGTAACTTAGTTAACCTTGTCTCATTGATGTGACCTAGTCTACAATACCATAAGAAAGCCTAATTTATACCTGGAAACTTTCTTTTTAGTGTGTTCTGGACATTGAAAATCTGTAATTGGTTTAATACGTATATACCGTTATCTAGTGTACCGGACCTAATCAAACCATGATTAAGGTGGATGTTAGCAACATCGCTTACAAATGTGAAATCATAACCTTCTTTCTATAACAACGATACTGATATGATATTACACGTTAAACTAGGTACACAAAAACAGTTGCGCAAAACCAAAATATGTCCACTCGTCAATCCTAGATGATAATCCCCTACGGACACAGCACCCACGCTAGCTCCGTTAGCAACCTGAAGGGTCATATAACCAACCTTCAGCACTCTACGGTTTCTCAATGCCTGCAATGAATTGCATATATGAGATCCTGATCCGGTATCCAATACCCAGGAAGTAGAGTTGATTGACAGACAATTTTCAATTACAAACACACCTGAAGTCGAAACCACAGCTTGCTTCGGTTCCTGGTTCTTGGCAATTCAAGCTTTGCAATCTTTCTTCCAGTGCCCTTTCCTATGACAGTGGAAGCACTCGTCCTTTGCCACTACTGGCACCGCAACCTTTGCCTTTCCCTTAGCTCCCACCATTGTAAGTGCACGACGGCGCCCTGGCCGTCTGAACGAGGCTAAAGTGCGGAAACGATACTTTTACAAAACTTTTGAACCGGCACAACCGCGCACTATAAACCCGTATCTGGCCATTAACCTACTCCTAGCTAACTAGAGAAGGGGTAGAGAGATATACCGAGTGATCCGTGTCCTTCGGTCTTCTCGTCGTCGTCCCGATCTCCCCGCGGAATCTCCGGTCTTCATCTCCTCATCGGAAGGGCACCACATCGCCAGGTTCTTTTACGGGCTCCCACCTCTAGACCGAGGCAACTCGGGCATGAAGTTGGTGAGTTGACGTATCCAAGAATGCTGTATGAAATCTGTAGAACTTATGTCTCATGGGGTTGTATGAAGTTGCCCTTTTTAGTAGAGGAATGAGGTATAAACTTTTTTGGATGAACATGGGAATTTTGCAAGTATCAAGAGAACAAAAATCACTCTCCAAACTTTTGGCAGCCCTCTCTCTTGTGTGGCCGGCCCCCAACATCAAAAGAATGATGGGAGAGAGTGAACAAAAATAATGCAAGACAGAGAAAAGAGTGATGATGAGAAGAAACGATCACAAACAAAGTCCAACACTCCATCAACCATCATAACTCCAAAATTCAAGCAATCATGAAGTAAAGAAGTCAAATGAAGGTAGAATCATCATGAAGCAACAATATACAAAGACCACCCTCCACAATGCTAATTTGAACAATTGCAAATAAGCCCTCCTCCACCAATTTTCAGCCAAGGAAAGAAACAAAGGGAAATGGCCGAAACGGAATGCAAACTGGCAACTTCAGAAAACTGATCCCGTAATAAATTACAGGAAAACCCCGCGACTGTATATACATACCCGTATTTGTATTCCGACCGAATACAAATGCAATGAGACAAAATCTACACGGTACGATACTAGGATCCGGCTTAAACCAAAGCCCGCTAGTATTATCCGTCCGATCATGATCCATGCAATACCGCACGTATATGATCGAATCCTGCCATATCTCCATACGGCCTCTACAGCGTTTCGCCCGAAAATTGAGAAAACGGTCTGTGGGGGACTCTAAAGACTCGTCAATACTTTGGTTGTGGATTTAACCACTAGCAAGTCAGAGGTATTAGCCATACGTAACGGGCTACCAGGTATTGACCAAAAGGGACGTCGATGAGCGAACTCATCCTGACACCCTACTGAGCCCGTCAGTGACAATATCCGTACAGTCCGGTCCGTTCGTCTATGAGCATCGCATGGCGGGCCTAGGGGGTTGGTAAAAGTCAGACCCCTAAAAGTGGTACAAGTCGTGTTGGAGTGTAGCCCAGAACACCCTGAGATATTACTGGAAAACCTACCAGTAAATCTCCTGCCTTGGCCAAGGACTTCGTGTAAGGGCTCTCCTAGACACAGCGCGACCTCACCCCCAATACCGGGAGAGACGAACCTCTGAAGATCCGCTCACTGCCTCCATGTGGCTCGGGACTGTACCCAACTAAAACCTGTTTGCACGTCTTTTTTGAGCGTGGTAGGGTAGTAATCAAAGCACAGTGGGAACTCACACGAGACAAATGATGATCTCAGGTCGATGAACGAACCTGTACACATGTACCAGGGAACTGCTATCTGACGTCTGGTATAAGACCAACTACCATGTTCCCGGCGAGTCCTGTCCGGTGTACTCATAACCCAATGAGCACCTGTATACATATTAGGTGAACTAACTGACACCAGGGGCTTGTGAGACCGGCCACCGCCCCTCGTTGGGGTCTCGATTGTATACTCTAGTCTTCTGTGGAGTATCGATGCCCTGTCTCGAAAACTCCCATCACTAGGGACCTGTTAAGGATGTGCTTATAGACCCCAGCTCACACGTATATGATCGACATCATACTGCTGGCCGTCAAGCAAGAATCCTTAGGGCTCTATCAACGTGCAATAGTGACTTGTAAGGTCAGCTAAAATAGTACACGATGATAAAGATAAACCATATAGCGTACTATCATCTTGAGAAAGACTGTCCCATCAGTATAGGTCCTCTCTCAATCATTGTAATCACATGCCTGTGATCCAACAATTGACTCTGAGGGTACTATCTCCAACAATCTCCCACTTGCACTCAAGGCAAATTGTTGTGATGTCGCATACTCATAGCCCGTGTGATACCGAACACCCAACTCCTCTACTAATCAGTCTCACAAAACCCGTTTGTGAAACTAATGCGTTCGAGGAATTGCCTCAGTGAGTGGATCCGCTCAAATGTTTCTTTCTATGTCTCTCTTTATCTCAAGTTCACGGAGAAAGCCATCTCCCGAAATGAGCAATACCTGTCTTAGAGTATGTCTGGATATCTGATGGGACCTAGTTCATTAATGAACTCCAAATCCAAACTTCTCAGACTGTATCGTCAAATGAACTTAATCAGTATCCTGCGCCATGCCTCCCTCAGTATCCTCCTGGACCACCTGTCCAAAATACTGCCCCTCGTTAGAGGGAAAACTATAACTCTGACAGCCACTCTATCATCCAATTCATCTTGGAAGCCTGGAATGATAACTGTCTCTCGAATGAGGCTGTCATTATCATATCCCTAGAACATCCACTTATGTTCTAAAACTGCTTCCGATCGTTTCTCCAGGATTGGGTCAATATAACTTATTGCACCTACTGCAAAATCAACATCTGGTGTGGTACTTGACATCTCATGATTGACTCAATTGCCTAAGCAAGTGATCTGTCAATCATGCACATCCCTCTCCCCATTAGTCAGTAAGACAGCTTTAGAGAGGGTGACTCCTTCACCTGCAGGTACACTACTGTGCCAGGAGTTGTCCATTCTAAATACTTTTAGAATGCTGTCTAAGTACCCTGATCGGGACACTTCCCAAATCTAGATCTAAAACCATAGATCTAGCAACTAGAATGTCTGATATAATATCCATGCTTTATGTGGAGAAACTACTGTGTGACAACCAAAGTATAACCGACCGTAGTATAGGAACATCATTTCCTACTCTGTGTATGTCATCCAACTACCAGGACATCACACCCTACTACCTTCTCAACAGATCCATCCCCTATTTTGATGAAGTCAAACCTATGACCATCACATCAGAAATAGATGATCTATCTCCGCTATATCTGCTTTAGTCCATAGACATAAGCTACTTGTCCACCAATGCTTCCGCTGCTCCCACTGACTACGACAACCCTCTGGGAGAGTCATATAGACGTACACTTCTAAAGCCAGTTTAGAACGACGCTATACTCATCCTCCTGCCGGGTCTCATAGTCTGGAATAACAACGATGGAAAGTCTGGGTAAACAAGAACCTCCCTATTACCGTCCTTGAGGCTACCGGAGTATCTCTCGGGTGCCTGAGGTTATCCACCATATCTGCGGAGTGGCCAATGGAATGTCAAGTCAGATTGAATCTTTAGGTTCTTATCAAATTTTCAGTAATCGTTTGCGGTTCTGGAATCACTTCCAGTTCTACCATACTCCCACTACTGTTTTTTGAAAAAATCCATTTCTTTTAAAACTGTCGCGAGTCAAGAACAATATCACTATTGATCTTCCAGATGGTAGAAAGTCAACCCTCGTTATAGCCCGGGTCAAGCCACAAACTGCCATTGCAGAAACGTACCTTGAGTTATCCGGAGTCTGGTTTTAAGCATAAGCCGGACAACTCCCCGTACCTTAACAGTGTCAAGATATGAACTGTTCTATATCCAATACAGAAACAGAGGCATTGATTCAATTGAACCAGATTCAAATCATGCAGCTGTCTCCAGTGCATGTCAACTAAATGGAGAGAGCCCGATCAGCATCACTCAACTTAGAAGTACTTTCAATTATGAGTAACCTGAAAGAGAAGCAAGTTCTCTTAATCATTACTATTAACTGAATACCATACACAAGTATCTACATCTCTGATCACCTTGAAGAATCCCGATACTTGCAACACCTGGTTCTCTACTTTATTCATATAACTAGAACTTCTCAAAATTCGGACCTTGCGTTTCTACGACACTGGTCTAAAAACTAGAGAAGTCATAAGTAAACCGAATATAGTACAAGGACCAACCCCACTGTCTTAATGGACACTGGACAATATACAATACTCTGTATAAGTCCCGTGAGCCTAATAACTCATTCCCTGTGTGTCGTAGGTCGAAAACTGTACTTATGGTTAAGAAGAATTACACCGCTGTTTAATACTCCTTACCTAACCATCCACTGATATAGGTAAATGTCATTGACATAATTTCAAAAATGTATATCTCACTCTATAAAAATAGACGTACAGATATATCAATTTGAAATTGGTGCATAACAACGGATATTCAAAACCAAATATTTGCTGTCCGGCAAACTACCCAGGTGATTTCCTCAAATATCACCAATCACAACGAATCCCGATATAATGAGGATGATCACCCAATTCCCAATAACTTACTCCCACTCATCATCTGTAAAACCATACAGATGTGAGAAACATTCCCGGTAAATACATACCCTGGAGCAAGGGCTAATTAGGAAATCCGTTTTCTTTTAACAGTACACAGTGAGACTGAAACATTGAAATGTTTCCCAGGGGTAACCGGGTATTCCTAGTAATGCCTCTTCCATTATGAGAGTCACAACTGTAACCGTATATTTCTTTGCCATCACTCCAAATACCTTCATATGTCTTTAGTCATTACCTTCTGTACACCCCTTTAGGCCAAATGGTTTTCTTCCTTCCCTACCGTTCGGCACCAGCCTATGGTTTGGAAGAAGACTATCCAATAAGCATAATGGGTGTACTGTCCTAATCCTAGGAGCACTCGCAATGCGAGAGAAGGTGAAGATAAAAGACAGCCGAATAAACCTTATTTCTATTTCTTCTGAACCAGAATCCATCCCAGAACTGGAACAAGTTCCTTTCGAGTTCGTATATAACCATACGATGGAGTATCCAATAAACTGTGGATCTTCATAGTGATACGGAGTGTTCTGGAGAAATACAAAGGTGAAGTAGGAGTGGTAATGAAATACTTGGTTTGGTCGTGAATAGCAGTCGCAATTTAATTTGCCCTCCTTCTAATCCTTTTATTTGTCTTAACTTATTACCTTCTGTACACCGTTTAGGCTAATTGGTTTTCTTCATTCCCTACTGGTCGGCACCTGCCTATGGTTTGGAAGAAGACTATCCAATTTGCGTAATAGATGTACTATCTCCTAAACCAAGGAGTACTCGCAACCTGAGAGAAAGTAAAAGGAAAAGATAACTGAATAGTCCTATTCGTTTTCTCCAGAACCAGAAACCATCCTCGAATAAATTCATTCGAGTTCGTATATAACCATACGATGGTTTTATCCAATGGAAGTGGACGTTCATACTAATACGGGGTGTCCTGGAGAAGAGGGTAAAAGTAGGAGTGGCAATGAGGTTTGCAACTCTGACAATCAAAAAGCCAGTGTTTAAGAAGGTTCGGTTAATTTGGTCACTGGGTCATAGTATAGGTCGGGTCATGGTCGCTGCCAAAGAGAGAGAGAAAAGTAACACTCAGCGTGCACTCTAACCTAAATCAGAATGGTTACCAATTTATCTAATCAGGAAACCTCCCACTGTAACGTCAAAATCTCCTCCAAACCTGGAAGAAGAATTAGTCAGGATCACCCGAGGAGTAAAGCAACTCATCAGTAGGAATCGGGATCCAACTATCATTGCATGCTAACGTGATGGAATCCACTCACGCTATCATACTCCAGAAGGTATGCGCATACTTGGCAAGTTTTAGTTTCTTTAGAAACTCCCGATGTGATTTTTACCCCATGCTCTTATGACCTTGACTAAGGCCAACAAATCATAAGTCAAACGTCAAGTTCTACCCGTCATTGTCCAGGTTAATTTGAACCCACCCGTACAAGCCGTTGACTAGGGCCAACAAGGCTGTACGACTTTCCCAAACCAATGCATCTATCTATGCAGCAGATAAATATCCGGTAGCTACCAATCACTATGCCTTGGCGTAGGTCAAAATACATAGCTTGAATACTACCGAACATTTTACTGAAATGACGGAGGGCTACGAATGGTTTCTGGCGAAAAACCTTTAACGTAATGAACTTGATATCGTTGAAGGAACCAGATAGCTTTATAAAAATATAGTGGCGAAAACCTTTGCTAATGAGGTCACTCCCGATGAAGGGATCTTGGCTCTTTCCCCTTAGAATGAGGTGCAGGATATTCCAACTGAATACCACGATGCAAAGAAAAAGTAAACGACTATAGTGAAGTTATTTCACTAACGCAAACTTCTGTCCAAGGGGTCACTCCCGGTGAAGGGATCTCGGCCCTTGCCTCGTCGACTGAGGTGCTGGATATTCATAACCGAATGCCACTGTGCAAAACAAAAGAGAACGTTCTTGCAATAACAGCTTTTTGAAAAATGTTCCAACAACATCAGAATAGGTTTGATTAGCTTGCATTGATCTGAATCAATGCAGTCCCATCAATTGATCACACCAATAAAGAACGAAAATAATGATGTACGTATATGCCATCCGCATTCGCCACTGGGTCCCGTCATTACCCGTTACGTTACTTAACTAACGATAGAGCGGGGACTGGACTAGCGCGGATGCAAAACATATACAACATCTACTAGTATATATATCAATATATAATATTCGCTCAAGGCATGATAAAATGCAACATCACAGAAATGTAATAAGCATCACAGAACAATACAGATATCTAGGATCCCCGGGTTTCACAAAGCCGCTACTGAAACCCGACGTTCCCCTGGTCGTGTGGATAGCCTGTGCAATGAAATCCTAGACCCCTACGGGCGCGGTAAGTTACCCGCCAAAACCTGAAGCGAGGCAGCCCCCTTCAACAACATGAATGGACCACCCAGCACTTCACGGAATCCGGTAACTTGGGCACCCCTCCTTGGGTCAACCTGTACCCCCTACGAGTGCGGCGAATAGCCCGACAATTCTAGAGTGAAGCCCCCTCTGTCTCAACGCCATGAGATGCGGGCCCGTTGCCCTCTAGAACCCGGCTACCCATGCACCCTTCCGCGGGGTAATCCAAGTACATAAAGTAAAATATACATACAACGGGTATATCGACCTCAGCCCGGCCGTGCCCCAAAAGAATAATATACAAAAAGGCAGTGACGGCAATCCACATGTCGGACGCTTGCCCCGCAATATCAAATGTACATAATAAACCAAACTGTAGTACCATTGCATCCAGGCTATCCACCACGACAATCCGCAACATCACAGCACAACACAGAACATCAACGTGAATGTCACGTTCGCAAATCCGTTTAAAAGGGCTATAACAGTTAGACAGGATTTACCGATCAAATGACATTCACGGTCGCAGATATAATGTAAATACTGTGAACTAACATGTTTAAAATTTTCGATCGACTAAATTTTCTGGAGTGGGCCCCAAGCACAACTGTAGCACTCCAAATAATTCTGGGCCCAAATAGAATATACAGATAACCCCATTTCCAAGTCCAAGAGCCTCTGAAAAAATTTGGTGCTACAAGGAGTCATTATGGCCACGGAACCGTGGCCAATGCATGGGTTTGGCTGTGGTTCCGCGATGAAACTGTAAAGTTAAGCCACCAAATTTTTGCAGAACTCTTAGAATTGCCTGCATGTATTTCTGCAATGCACTGAAAAAAATTTCGAGCCAAAATAAATTCGACAGAAAACTGATGCACTTGAATTCGCGGTTTTGGAATATTTGTTCCATCGAAGCTTTAAACTCGCTAGAGCAAGCTAGACTAGGTTAATGGCATGGCTCTGATACCAGTGTAAGTATACGGCGGCGCCCCGGCCGTCTGAACGAGCCCAAAATGCGGAAAACGATACTTTTACAAAAATTTTGAAACGGCACCACCATGCACTATAAACCCGGATAGAGCCATTAACCTACTCCTAGCCAACTAGAGAAGGGGTAGGGAGATATACCGAGCGATCCGTGTCCTTCGGTCTTCTCGTCGTCGTCCCGATCTCCCCGCGGAATCTCCGGTCTTCATCTCCTCGTCGGAAGGGCACCACATCCCCGGGTTCTTTTACGGGCTCCCACCTCTGAACCGAGGCAACTCGGGCACGAAGTTAGCGAGTTGACGTGTCCAAGAATGCTGTAGGAAATCTGTAGAACTTATGTCTCATAGGGTTGTATGAAGTTGCCCTTTTTAGTGGAGGAATGAGGTATAAACTTTTTTGGATGAACTTGGGAATTTTGCAAGCATCAAGAGAACAAAAATCACTCTCAAAAATTTTGGCAGCCCTCTCTCTTGTGTGGCCGGCCCGCAACATCAGAAGAATGATGGGGAGAGAGTGAGCAAAAATAATGCAAGAGAGAGAAAAGAGTGATGATGAGAAGAAATGATCACAAACAAAGTCCAACACTCCATCAACCATCATAACTCCAAAAGTGAAGCAATCATGAAGTAAAGAAGTGAAATGAAGGTAGAATCATCATGAAGCAACAATATACAAAGACCACCCTCCACAATTCTAATTTGCACAATTCCAAATAAGCCCTCCTCCACCAATTTTCAGCCAAGGAAAGAAACAAAGGAAAATGGCCGAAACGGAATGCAAACTGGCAACTTCAGAAAACTGATCCCGTAATAAATTACAGGAAAACCCCGCGACTGTATATACATACCCGTATTTGTATTCCGACCGAATACAAATGCAATGAGACAAAATCTACACTGTACAATACTAGGATCTGGCTCAAACCAAAGCCCGCTAGTATTATCCGTCCGATCATGATCCGTGCAATACCGCATGTATATGATCGAACCCTGCCATATCTCCATACGGCCTCTACAGCGTTTCGCCCGAAACTTGAGAAAACGGTCTCTGGGGGACTCTAAAGACTCGTCAATACTTTGATTGTGGATTTAACCACTAGCACGTCAGAGGTATTAGACATACGTAACGGGCTACCAGGTATTGACCAAAACGGACGTCGATGAGCGAACTCATCCTGACACCCTACTGAGCCTGTCAGTGACAATATCCGTATAGTCCGGTCCGTTCGCCTATGAGCATCGCATGGCGGGCCTAGGGCGTTGGTAAAAGTCAGACCCCCAAAAAGCGGTACAAGTCGTGTCGGAGTGTAGCCCAGAACACCCTGAGATATTACTGGAATACCCACCAGTAAATCTCCTGCCTTGGCCAAGGACTTCGTGTAAGGGCTCTCCTAGACACAGCGCGACCTCACCCCCAAAACCGGGAGAGACGAACCCCTGAAGATCCGCTCACTGCCTCTATGTGGCTCGGGACTGTACCCAACTAAAACCTGTTTGCACGTCTCCTTTGAGCGTGGTAGGGTAGTAATCAAAGCACAGTGGGAACTCACACGAGACAAATGACGATCTCAGGTCGATGAACTAACCTGTACACATGTCACCATGGAACTGCTATCTGACGTCTGGTATAAGACCAACTAGCATGTTCCCGGCGAGTCCTGTCCGGTGTACTCATAACCCAATGAGCACCTGTATACATCTTAGGTGAACCAACTGACACCAGTGGCTTGTGAGACCGGCCAACGCGCCTCGTCGGGGTCTCGACTGTATACACTAGTCTACCCTGGAGTATCGATGCCCTGTCTCGAAAACTCCCAGGACTAGGGACCTTTTAAGGATGTGCTTATAGACCCCAGCTCCCATGTATATGATCGCTATCATACTGCTGGCCGTCAAGCAAGAATCCTAAGGGCTCTATCAACGTGCAATAGTGACTTGTAAGGTCACGTAAAGTAGTACACGATGATAAAGATAAACCATATAGCGTACTATCATCTGGAGAAAGACTGTCCCATCGGTATAGGTCCTCTCTCTATCATTGTAATCACGTGCCTGTGATCCAATAATTGACTCTGAGGGCACTATCTCCAACAACCTTACCAACACCACCTCTTGGTTTGGTAGCCGCTTTCTTCTTCCTTCCTTTGGCCCTAGCCTTGGACCCGGAAGAGGAAGCAACGCGAACAAACATAGCGGGTGTTTCCCTTGCCTTCTGCAAGGTGCCCTCTGCACCCCTCAACATGTTAACGAGTTCTGGAAGTTCAACTTCTTTTCTTTGAATGTTGAAATTCAGAATAAACTGGACGTAGGTGGAAGGAAGGGACTGAAGAATCAAGTCTGTATAGAGCTCCTTCTCCAAAGTCGTCCCGAAGTCCGTGAGCTCTTCTATATAGCCAATCATCTTAAGGACATGTTCTCCTACAGATGATCCGACGGCCAGGCTCGACTGAAACAAGTTCTTCGAGGTCTCGTATCTAGCTATACGAGATTGCTCTCCATACAGATCCTTTGTGTGGAGAAATATGGATTCAAGATCCATATCCTCTTGCCTTCTCTGATGTTCATTATTCATAGAGGCAAGCACGATGCATTTGGCCTTCGCGCAATCTAACTCCCAGGTCTTGTAGATTTCCTTATCCGCAATATTGGATTTTGGACCAGGGACAGCAGGTGCCTTAGTAGTAAGGACATACCCCAATTTGTCATAAGTCAAAACCATCTTAACATTCCGGAACCAATTATTATAGTTTGGCCCTGTCAATATATTTTTTTCTAATAGTAACTTAAGGCCTGTCATGTTCTGGGTCGCTGCAATGAGAGAGAGGGAACACTTTAGCATGATGCTCGTGCAAGTTTAGAGTGGTTTTTAGTTTATCTAAACCGGATGGCTCCCACTGTTTCTCGAATCCCTCCTCAAACCGAAAAGGAAGAACTAGTCAGGACTATTCTCACTGTACAATACTTGCTTAACCGTTCAGCCAGGCCGGTGTTGATACTTCGAGGGAGGTTTTCCAACGCTTTCGCGAAATTCCTTAATTAAATAACCTCTTTTATCTAGGGCGTAACCCCGCTGACACCTTTCTCGACACCTACTTGGTTTATAGCATTGATCGTTAAGTGACGAATCTCCTGATGAGTAGCGGATACTCACAGTAGGATCGGGATCCAAATATCATCGTGGGATAAAGCTAAAGAAATCCTACCAAAATTATCACACTCCAAATAGTATGCATCTCTTTGCAAATTTCAGTTTCTTTAGAAATTCCCGATATAAATTTCTTCCCCATACTCTTATGACCTTGGCGTTGGTCAAAATGTCATAAGTCACGTGTCAAGTTCTACCCATCATTATCTTGTTAATTTGAACCCATCCGTACATACCCCTGATGTTGGCCAAATGATAATATGATTGTCCCAAACTAACTCATCTATCTATGCAACAAATGAATACCCGGCAGCTACCAAACACTATGCCTTGGCGTTGGTCAAAATAAATAGTTTGAATACTACTGAATACCCAAATGAAATGATGGAGGGCTACGAATGGTTTTGGCGAAACCGTGAACGTAGTGAACTTGATATGATCGGAGGAACCTGATAGCTTTTAAAAGGAGTGGTTAAAGCTCCACAATTTAAAAATTATCCTCTGTTTTAAAATAACCGGGTAGTTTCTTTTAAACTGTTCCAACGATTCAACTTTGGTTTATTTTCTTTGCATTAATATAATGCGTCCCATCAATTAACCTATCATTGCAGAAAACAACGAAAATACAACGTCCTCTTATGCCATCCGCATTCGCCACTGGGTCCCGTCATTCACCCGTTAGGTTACTTAACTAACGACAGAGCGGCGGCTGGGCTAGCGCGAATGTAAAACATAAGTGACGTCTAATAGCTATCATATATAGATATTGTACATTCATCAGACGCAATAATAGGCATTCCAGATCACAGATGAACATATTGGATTTTCTACGAATCCGCATTCCGTTTGATCCTGCAAAGAAAGACGGATTACACAGTCGCGATGAATAGCAAAAACCCTACCCTAGACCCCTACAGGTACGGCAAACTACCCGCCAAGTACCCGAAGTGAAGCGGTCTCCCTCAATAATGTGAGTAGGCCACTAAACACTTCAAAGTACCCGGTAGTTTGTGCACCCCACCTTGGGTCTATCCTAGCAGCAAAAATCAGTAAATGAAATAATACAATGGTGGTTACAACCTCAGCCCGGATGTGCCCCGCAAAAGAATATTACAACAATTTACAAATTACATTTGAATGAAAGAAACACTCGTCTCATATCCCCGACTATCCATTCATGACAATCCAATAAGTCCACAAACACAAACCATTACAGAAATGTGCAAGCCCCTGCTAACCGACATACTAGCAGTTAGGTGAGGTTTATGAACACATTAAACAAATCATAGATATAATCAAATTAGCCAAACATCTTAGAATTTTGATCAAGCAAACGCAAATAATTATACTCCAAATAATTCTTTGTGCACCTGAAACCTGAGCAGAAACAGAACAGCCCAGCAAATAAAAAATTAACACAGAAGAGTTACTGGGGAATTTTGGGCTGACTCGGCCCCAACTCGGCCGCGGATCAGCGGCGGATCGCTTTGGATCGGCCGCGGTTCCGCGGCGGTTTGGACGAGTTATGACCCCAAATTTCTCCAGTAACCTTATATTTCCCTGCTTGTATTTTTAAGGGTCCCTGAAAAATTTTTAGACCCCGTTTGAAAATCGGCAAAAACATGGTGAAAAAGTCGTACTTTTGGGTTCGTTTTGCGATCGAATTTATAACGACTTTGCTAACAAGTTAGTTATGCTTTAGCGAGGCTCTGATACCACTATAAATCGATGTTAGACACCCCACATGATGCGGGGAGGCGGAATAGGTAAAACAATCATTTTGTTTAAACTAATATCGACTAACTTTACGGATCTTTGCCAAACCCTAACTAACAACAACATAGAAGTGATTAGCTACTATGAAAGAAGATTATACCTAATGAATCAATTCTTTCTTGTTCTCTTTGATCACCTCCTCATCGGCCTCCTCTTTGTGATAGAAGATCCACCCGAGAGCTACTTCTCCAAGCTTTAACCTCACACTTCAGGTAACTAAGTGGATATGAGTGCTAATCAAAGCAACGTAGAGGATATAGAAGAGGATTAGGGATCAATTAGTCTTACTAACCCTTGATCTCAACACATAAGAGGTTAGGGTTAGGGTTTGAAGAGAGAGAACTTGAGGAGAGAGAATGTGATAATAATTATGAAATAGAAATTCACTCATTTGTGTATATATATGAAGCATAAAATATCTTCCAGAAAAATATCTTTGCACAAATATCTTCATGCTTCATTTAATACATAATGAATCATCAAATGAGTCATTAAAAGCATTAATGCTTCATTAGCTCTCTTGATGAATCATCTTCATGAGTCACAAAACCATTTAATGCATATAACACCTAAGCTCTCCACCTCATCAACCTTCTAGAAGCTTCTCGACAATTTATGAGAAAGCCCCTCCTATCTATGAAAACACGGAAATACTGATACTGTATAAATCCAATAATCCTATACTAGAATATGGCTTAAACTAAAGCCCGCTAGTAAAAACTGTTCGAACATCGTACGTGCGTGAAAACACGTATGTGCCCGAACCCTGTCGTAAAACCATACGACCTCTATATCGTTTCGCCCGAAGCAGGGAAACTCTGTGTGTGGGACTCTAAAGACTCGACTACTACGCTGGCATTAGGTTTAACCATAGACCGCAAGTGGCACTAGATGTACGTAATTGTCTCCAGGTAGATGTCGATAAGAAGGCCGATGAGGAAACCCATCCGAACTCCTACTGAGCCTGATTTGATAATCTACGTACATTCTGGTCTGTTCGTCTAGGACTATCATATATCGGGCCTAGGGGCGGCAAGCGTCTGTGCCCTAAAAGCGGTATAAGTTGTGTCGGAGTGAAGCCCATTACACCTTGAGAAGCTACTGGAAAACCTACCAGTAAATCCCGCTTTCCTTGGACAGGGACTTTGCGTAATGGCTCTCCAGACACAGCGCGATATCAACTCCCAATACCGAAGAGACGAATCCCGTCTAACCGCCATTTCCACCAAGTGCTTCGGGACTGCACCCAACTGCTACCTGTTTGCACGACTCCTTTGAGCCGTGGTTGGGTAGCAATCTAAGAACATTGGGAACACACTCGAGGCGAGCAGTGTCAAGTCTGCGGACTATGCTGTACTCATGTCACCTGGGAACTGTTAACTGACGACGGGTATAATACCAACCAACAGTTCCCTGCGAGTCATGTTCGGTGTACCCGTAACCCAACGAGCACCTGTATACTATCTCCAGTATAACGTACTAATGGCTGTGGGACAGACCAATTCCCTTGCTGGGATGAGAAGCGTACACAATAGTCTACTCTGGAGTATCGATGTCCTGTCTCGATAATCCTACGACCAGGGACCTAAAAAAGGATGTGCTTGTAGACTACCCAGCCCCCACTAGTGTGACTGCCACCACAACCCTGGTAGTCAAGTAAGATCCTAAGGGCTCTATCAATACGTACACACATATTAAGATAGATATAAACCAAGAGGCATACTATTATGTTTAGCAAGACTGTTAATATAACAGTGAATATCCCAACCTTCCATTAAGTAATATACTAGCTAGTATGATACAATAATGGCCCCTAGGGCATATACACTAACATATGTGGTGTATCGCCGGTTTCGTTGCTATACATCAACGACAATTGGGATACACATATTTACTTATGTTGATGACATGTGATGTTATGTGTTGCTGTGATATATTATGTTGGACCGTCGTGTTCTGAATAGCCGGGGGTTTTATGTGAGATGAGAGTTTTTCATTTTTCATTCATGTAAAATTCATTATATGTAATATTCTTTTATTGGGGCACTTCTGGGTTGAGGATGATGTCACCATTGTATATTATTTACTTTTCCGCATTAGTATAGACCCAAGGCGAGGGGCACAAGTAATTGGGTTCTAGGGTCCAGTGGGAGAACATCTCGAGGAGTCGAGACTGGGTGTCCTAACTCTAGAATTGGTAGGGTTGCTTGCCGCTCTCATAGGGGTCTAGGTGTACGGTTACTAGGCACTCTCATAAAGGTCTACACGGCATCAACCATGCCCGATTTAAAATTTAGACGTGCCGAACAACCCTAACCAAGATCTTTAAACTAGAGATTAGGCGAAACAAAGCATGTTAAACCCTTTAACATCTATGAGTTTGGGATTACAACCTTTGTAGTCCGGTCCTTCACTTCTAAAGATTAGTGTTGAGGTCCCTTCGCGGCGATCATCGAGTATCCGGACTCTAGAGAGGCTCCATGAAGAGAAAGATGCAAGCTTCATTCCGATCTTCGATAACAAAGATGATCTACCTTGAAGTTTCTTTAACACAAGCTCTCACTCACTAATGAAGTGAACACCCTAATCTAAATAGCTAGGATAGATTAGGATGATGAAGTAGGATTTTAGCTCTCATTTGTTTTCTTAATCTCATTCATTTTCATCACCTCATAAAAAGCTAGAAAGCTTTTTCATGAAAGAAGAAGGAAGGAAGAAGAAGAACCATTCTCTTTTGTGATGAATAATGAATCCATGTGAGGTTGAAAATGCAACAATGGGTTAAGTATGATAACTTAACCCATGTAGAGAATGAACCATGGTTAAAGGGTTGGGTTGGGTTAACTAAATATCTACAAAAATATCATAACAAATATCTTTGCTTTAAACAAAAGCAAAGCTTCTAGAAGCAACTAGAAAGAATTAACCCAAATCAATCCCTAACCATGTTTAATCTCCACTAATCATGTTTCATTAGTAATCTTAACTTGTTACAATATTATATATCACATAATATATTTTGTAACAAAATAAAATAATACAATTAACATATATATATCGCATATATATCAATGTATTACCCGAGTGAGAAAAAGAGTCTTTTAGTGAGCTAATATTAGTTAATGTAATTTAATATATCAAATATATAATTATACATTAAATTATCGAATCAATACTTGATCCGATACTCCTGCTATTTTATAAATAACCGATTAATATAATCTGTATCAGTTCATCGAATCAACACTTGATCCGATGACCCGGCTATATCACATATACCCGGCCGATATCTCATATCGCGAGAATCTAATACGATATCATATAGACGTATTGTTCTCGGTCCCGCACATATCATATATGTGCTCCTACTCCGGTTTGCCTGAGCCAGAAAACCTCTGTGTAGGACTCTAAAGAATCGTCAATACGCCTGCAGTAGGTGATGATCATACCAAGCACCCACAAGCTGCAAGCGGTCAGCTAAACGTAACAGCCACCCAGGTATTGAGCGATCAGAAGATCAACAAGCAAGCCTGTACATTCTCCTGCGAATCCAATCAGTAACACTCCCGTATAGTCCGGTCTGTTCGTCTGATATGTCGCATATCTCGCCTAGGGATGGTAAACGTCAGACCCCAGCAGCTTGATAAGTCGTGTCGATATGAGGTATATAACAGTTCGAGAAACTACTGATAACACTTACCAGTAAATCTCAGCAACCCTGGCCACGGATTTCCAGTTATAGCCAATCGAACACAGCGCAACATCAACTCCCTATACCGGGAGAGACGAATCCCCTCCTATCGCTCATTGCCTCAATGTGATTCGGGACTGTACCCAAAAGCCACCTTTTTGCACGACCTCTTGGATGTGGTATGATGGAAATTAAAGCACAGTGGGAATCACACAAGACTCTATGACGATCTTGGGTCTTCAGACTAACCTGTACCAGTGTCACCAGAGAACTGCCATCTGACGTGAGGTATAATACCATCTGGGAGTTCTCGGCGAGTCCGTCCAGTGTACCCAGTCTCTACTGAGCACCCGTACACCATCCTTGATGTCAAACACCGATGGATATGGGATCATCAATCGCGCATCATATGGGTCAAGATGCGTATACGCTAGTCTACTTCTGTGTATCGATGCCCTGTCTCGATACACCCTCGACTAGGAACAATTATAGGATGTACTCGTCGACTACTGTGGCCCCACTACTATGATCTCATCATAGTCCCAGTAGTCGAGTACATATCCTAAGGGCTTTATCAACATGTAACATAGAGATAATCAGAGTACATGTTAAGATAAAGAGCAACCAGATAGCATACTATCATGTCGAGCAAGAAAGTCCTCCCTATATATGTCCAAGCATCCACTACAATATAAATCACTATGTACAGTAATGGCTTTTAGGGCATACATATAACTAACGCTAGGGGTGTGGGATTGTCTATTCATCGCGACCGTGGAATCCGCATTTTATACAGGCTCGCTTAAATCCTAGTATATCCAATATTTCATATGTTTTCTTCTGCTGCATTGTTCTGTGATGAGATCATATTACTGCCTGAGACGAATGTTTATATTATATATATGAGATATATGTTATATTACTGATTTCGTTTCAAATGTGATGCTTGTGAAGCATAATAAAATGGGACTTCATTAATGAGATTAATGAAATAAAAGAAACCTATAGAAGTTGTAGAAACTTGTCTCAAAGACTGGTAGCTCTAGTTCTTACATTGCATAGCGGTATTCCTTGTAGAATATCCAGCACCTTATTCGATAAGGAAAGAGCCAGGATCCCTTCACCGGGAGTGACCTCTTTAGCTAAACTAGCAGATGCTACAAACTCGGTTTGTCTTTTGATTGTTTTTATAGTTTTTGCTTCGCATAATGATATTTCTGAAATATCCTGCACCTTATTCGATGAGGAAAGAACCGAGATCCCTTTACCGGGAGTGGCCTCTTTAGCAAAACTAGAAAAGGCCTAAAAAACATTCCATTCAAAATCACTCGATTCTATAACGATATCAAGTTCATTACACAAAGGGTTTTCTTAAAAGGCTGTCGTAGCCTCCGTCATTTTAGATAAGTACTAGTTAGTATTTGTGCTACGTTTGTTGACTATGTTAAGGCGTAGTGTGCGGTAGCTGATTAGTGCTTATCTGTATAAACATATGATGCGATTGGATTAGGGTAGTCGTGCGACTTTGTTGACTATGTTAAGGGTTGTGCGGGTGGGTTTAATTCAATCGGGAAATGACGGGTTGAACTTGACTAGCACTAATGATTTGTTGACTATGTTAAGGTCACATAGCTACTAGGGGTAAAATATTATTAGGAATTTCAAGTGTTGAAATTTGCAATGAGATTGCATACCTTCTATGAGATAGTTGGATCCCGATACCCGCTGCGAGTAAGTGTTACTCCTGGGAGAGTTTTACACATTACAATTAGCCGATCAAGTAGGTGCCCAGAAAGGTGTCATCGGGGTTATGCCTCTGGGAAAATGAGGTTTATTTTAATTAGGTCCGTGCGAAAGCACGGGGAACCTCCCTCAAAGTACCGGCACTGGCCTGGCTAAAAGATTGGCGAACTTATAGGGTGTAATTAATCCCGGCTAGTCTTACCATTTAGGGTTTGAAAGAAGATTTGACTAAAACAGTGGGAGACATCCAGATTAGATACATTAATAACCAATCTAATCTTGCAAGAGCATACGCTGAGTGTTTTCTTCTATCTCTCTCCAGGTAGCGACCATGTCACGCCTTAATCAAGAAAATAATACAGATGTATTGACCGAACCCGATTGTTTTACTGCGCTAGGGAACGTTGGTCCCGCTCCAACTTATAATTGTTATAAGACAGAGCAGGAAATAGAGGATTACCAGAATTCCCGAATTCCCGTGCCACCCAAACGAAGAAAGTGCATGCTGATGTATCTTCTTCGGGTGTGTTCATTACCGAGAACTATTTCTCAGTATCCTTTACGTCCTGGGTATGAGATACCAGATCAGGATCCCGCAAATGTAATTTGTTACATGGGCTACAGATAGATAGAGAACTGAGAACGGGTGATAAGTTTCAAGAGTTAGAAATGATGCAAGTGTTGCAGCCAAATCTGTTGGCAGTTATCACCCTGAATTATCAAAATACATTAATTCTGAACGAATGTTATTAGATACCGAACCTGATATACAACATCATATCAGTATCTTTATTAGTAAAGAAGGATATAATTTTGTATTGTTGGATAATGTTTTGAACATTTCCTATATCAAGAGTTGATCGGTTCAGGCACGTTATCTAAAAGCATAGACGTTCTAAATCAAACCACAGTTCTTAACGTACAGAACACACACAAGAGGAAGAGTTCAGAAATGAACAAATCCTTCTTGAGGCATTGTAGACTAGGTCATATCAATGTGACCCGACTAACTGAAGTTACATAAAGATGCATATTTAAATTAGTTTGGATTTACATCTTGTAAAACTTGCCAGTCATGTCACAAAGATAAGATGACCACAGCTCCGTTTATTAAAAACAGAGAAAGAGTTAGTGAACTCTTGGGATTGATACATGCTGATGTATGAAAGTCCCCTGTCTACATATACCAGGACCGGTTCTTTGTAGTTCATTACATTCAATGATGATCTCTCAAGATTCAGACATATGTTCCTGTCGAAACATAAGTCCGAAACTTTTGAGATATTCACAGAATATAAGATAGAAGTAGAGAACCAAAAACGAGTAAAAGTATTATGTCCTTTGATGAGATCATGGAGGAGAATACTTGAGCATGGAATTCCTGGACTATTCTAAAGGAGAATGAGATTCTCTCTCAGCATTACTCCTCCGTATACACCACAGCACGTCGGTGGATCGGGGCGGAGCAATCGCACCCTATGTGACATGGTGTGCTCTATGATGAGTACTACTGAGTTGCCTATTTTCTTTTAGGGTTATGCACTTGAGAAGTTGCATACCTATTGAATAGGGTTCCAACCAAATTAGATGCCTACCACTCCATATGTGATATGGTATGGTAAGATCCCATCTCTTAAGGAAGTTAAGATTTGGGGTTGTCCGGCCTATGTCAAAAGCAAAATCCGGACAAGCTCATGGCAAGGTCAGTTCTGTGGAAGTTTGTTGGATATCCCAAGCATTCGCAAGGGAATATCTTCTACCACACCGAGGAAGAAAAGATGTTTTATTCTCGGCATACCACTTGTTGAGTAAAAGGGAATTTCTTGTGAAGAAGTTAGTGGTCATGAGGTAGAACTGGAAGGAGTTCCCGCTATACAAACTGCAGCTGATGATTTGGTAGAACCGGAGGATTCAATAGTTCCCAACGAACCTCAGCCTCTCCGCCAATCTAGTAGGGTTCCTCATCCACCTGAGAGATACTTCGGTTTCTCTAAGACAGTGGGAGCGAGGATTGCATCATGAGATGATGACCCAACTAGTTTCGAGCAGGCCATCAGGAGTGAGGACTCTATGAGAATGGCTGGATGCTTAGCGATCTGAGATGGAATCCTTATACACCAACAAAGTATGGACTTTGGTTGCTTTATCTGAAGGGTTAAATCCCTATCAGGAGCAAGTATATCTTGAGAAGATTACTTGGTGTACATGGAAAATTTGAGACTTTCAAAGCTATGCTTAAGTCCATCTAGATCCTACATGCCACTGCTACATACCATGACTACGATATCTGGCGGTTGGGTGTCATGACTGCTTTTCTAAATAATGATTTGGAAGAGAGCATCTATAAGTACACAGCCAGAGGGCTTCGTAGATAGTGGGAGCAGTGGAAACATGTGCAAGTTGTTTTATGTGATAAATCAAGTATCGCGGAGTTGGAACGTCTATTTTGATGTGGTAGTCAAAGAGTTTGACTTCATCAAAATGGTAGATGAACCTTGTAAATACAAAAAAGGTAGTAAAGAGTATGGTGGTGATCCTCGTAGAGTACGTGGATGACATACTCTTGATAGGGAAGGAGTTTCCTATGCAACGCTCGGTCAATCTCCTCTTACCACAAAGATTCTCTATAGGATCAAGGTGATACCTCTTAAATACTGGGTTATGGATCTATGAGATAGATCTAATTGGATGTTCGGATTCTAACTAGTTGTAGTGAGATGGTATCAATCGATCCCGTGGAGAATCACTGGAAAGGTTCCAGGATTATAATGACGACTGAATGTCATTCGCAGGCAATGTCTTTAGCCTAAGTGGAGGGACGGTATGTTAGAAGAGTTCAAAGCTAGATACCGTGACATACTAAACGATTAAAGGCAAGATACATTGTTACCAATGATGCTACCAAAGAGGCAGTCTAGATATATATATAAGTTCATGAGATGAACTTCGTTCCTGTCATTGTGTGACAATGGAGTTGTGGCTTATGCCTAGGAACCCCCGTCCCATCAGAGATCCAGACATATTCTTAGGCAGTATCGCCTGATCATGGAGATGGTTGATCTCCAGGGAGATCGAGCTTAGGAGAGTAGACAAAGAGGACAACAGCGCGGATCCACTTACAAAGGCCTATTTCCCAGTAGAGATTTTTATGGGATGGTTGAGTATGAGATACTTCAACCACAGCTTATTGTTGGGTATGAGATACTACAACAGATGGCCCTAGTGCAAGTGGGAGATTGTTAGTTATATGTATGCCCAAGAGGCCATTACTGTACATACGTTGTATATTGTAGTGGATGCTTGGACATATAAGGAGGACTTTCTTGCTCGACATGATAGTATGCTATCTGGTTACGCTTTATCTTAACATGTATTCTGATTGTCTCTATGTCACATGTTGATAAAGCCCTTAGGAGGAGTACTTAACTACCAGGACTATGATGCAGATCATACTAGTGGGGACAGTGTAGTCGCCATGTACATCCTTCAAATATTCCTAGTCGTGAGAGTACAGAGACAGGGCATCGATACTCCAGAGTAGACTAGCGTATGCGCTTCTTGACCTATATGATGGGCGATGGATGATCCTATATCCATTGGTGTTTGACATCAGAGAAGGTATACGAGTGCTCAGTGGAGACTGGGTACACTGGACGGACTCGCCGAGAACTCCCAGATGGTATTATACCTCACGTCAGATGGCAGTTCTCTAGTGACACTGGTACATGTTAGTCTGTAGACCTGAGATCATCATAGAATCTTGGGTGATTCCCACTGTGCATTGATTTCCATCATACAACGTCCAAGAGGGCATACAAAACGGTGGCTTTTGGGTACAGTCCCGAATCACATGGAGGCAATGAGCGATAGGAAGGGTTTCATCTCTCCCGGTATAGGGAGTTGATGTTGCGCTGTATTCGATTGGCTATAACTGGAAATCCCTGGCCAGGGTTGCTGAGATTTACTGGTAAGTGTTATCAGTAGTTTCTCGAACTGTTATGGACTTCATATCGACACGACTTATCAAGCTACTGGGGTCTGACGTTTACCACCCCTAGGCGAGATATGCGACATATCAGAAGAAGAGACCGGACTGTATGGGAGTGTTACTGGTTGTACTCGCAGGAGAATATACAGGCTTGCTTGTTGATCTTCTGATCGCTCAATACCTAGGTGGCTGTTACGTTTAGCTGACCGCTTGCAGCTTGTAGGTGTTTGATATGATCGTCACCTACTGCCGGCGTATTGACCATTCTTTAGAGTCCTACATAGAGGTTTCCTGGCTCAGGCAAAATGGAGTAGGAGTACATATGTGATATGTTCGAGACCGAGAACAATACGTGTATGTGATACCGCGTTAGATTCTCGCGATATGTGATATCGTCCGGGTATATGTGATATTGCCGGGTCATCGGATCAAGTGTTGATTCGATGAACTGATACAGATTATATTAGTCGGTTATATGCGATATAGCCGGATTATCGGATCAAGTGTTGATTCGATAATTTAACGTATAATTATATATTTGATAAATTAAATTACATTAACTAATATAAGCTCACTTAAAGATTCTTTTTCTCACTCGGGTAATACATTGATATATATGCGATATATGTTAATTGTATTATTTTATTTTGTTACGATAAATATTGTATATGTGATATATAATATTGTAACAAGTTAAGGTTAAAAATGCAACATGTTTTGTGGAGTTTAAACATGTTTAGGGTTTGGATTAGGGTTAAGATTTCTTGAAGCTTCTAGAAGCTTTGCTTTTGTTTTAAGCAAAGATATTTTGTAAAGATATTTTGGTTGATATTTCTTAACCAAACCCAAACCTTTTACCATAGTTAAATCTCTACATGGGTTAAGTCTTCATTCTTAACCCATGGTTGCATTTCTAACCTCACACAAAATTTCAATATTCCTCACAAAGGTTTTTGTTCTTCTTCTTCCTTCTTCTCTCTTGAAAAAGCTTTCTAGCTTTTTATGAAGTGATGAAAATGAGTGAGATAAAGAGAACAAATAAGAGCTAAATTCCTACTTCATCATCCTCATCTATTCTAGCCACTTAGATTAGGGTGTTTGCTTTGCTAATGCTTGATTAGCAAAGCAAGAGCTTGGGTTTGAGTTTCTTCAAGGTAGATCATCTTTGTTATTGAAGATCGGAAGCAAGCTTGCATCTTTCACTTCATGGAGCCTGTCTTGAGTCCGGGTACTCGATGATCGCAGCGAAGGGACCTCAACACGGAGGTTTAGAAGTGAAGGAACGGACTACAAAGGTTGTAATCCCTAACTCTTAGATGTAAAGTTGTTTACATGCTTTGTTTCGCATAATCTCTAATCTAAGATCTTGGTTAGGGTTGTTCGGCACATGAAAAATTTGATTTTGGCATGGTTGATGCCTTGTAGAACCTTGTGACATTGCCTAGTAACCCTTTATTAGATACCGGATCAGGATCCTGTTGGATATAGTGCCCTCAGAGTCAATTATTGGATCACAGGCACGTGATTGCAATGATTGAGGGAAGACCTATGCCGGTAGGACAGTCTTACTTGAGATGATAGTATGCTATCCGGTTTATCTTTATCATCGTGTATAGCTTTAGGTGACCTTACAGGTCACTATTGCACGTTGGTAGAGCCCTTAGGATTCTTGCTTGACGGCCAGCAGTATGATGGCGATCATATACGTGGGAGCTGGGGTCTATAAGCATATCCTTAAAGTGGTCCCTAGTCGTGGGAGCATTCGAGACAGGGCATCGATACTCCGGAGTAGACAAGAGTATATAGTCAAGACCCCGACGAGAGGCGGTGGCCGGTCTCACAAGCTACTGGTGTCAGTTGGTTCACCTAAGATGTATACAGGTGCTCATAGGGTTATGAGTACACCGGACAGGACTCGCCGGGAACCTGCTAGTTGGGATTATACCAGGCGTCAGATAGCAGTTCCCTGGTGACATGTGTACAGGTTAGTTCATCGACCTGAGATCGTCATTTGTCTCGTGTGAGTTCCCACTGTGCTTTGATTACTACCCTACCAAGGCTCAATGGAGTCGTGCAAACAGGTTTTAGTTGGGTACAGTCCCGAGCCACATGGAGGTAGTGAGCGGATCTGCAGGGGTTCGTCTCTCCCGGTATTGGGAGTGAGGTCGCGCTGTGTCTAGGAGAGCCATTACACGAAGTCCTTGGCCAAGGCAGGAGATTTACTGGTAGGTATTCCAGTAGTATCTTAGGGTGTTCTGGGCTCCACTCCGACACAACTTGTACCGCTTTTGGGGGTCTGACTTTTACCAACCCCCGAGGCCCGCCATGCGATGCTCATAGACGAACGGAGCGGACTGTACGGATATTGTCACTGACAGGTTCAGTAGGGTGTCAGGATGAGTTCGCTCATCGACCTCCCTTTTAGTCAATACCTGGTAGCCCGTTACGTATGGCTAATACCTCTGACATGCTAGTGGTTAAATCCACAGCCAAAGTATTGACGAGTCTTTAGAATCCCCCACAGACAGTTTCTCAAGTTTCGGGCGAAACGTTCTAGAGGCTGTATCATATATGGCAGGGTTCGATCTTATACGTACGGTATTGCACGGATCATGATCGAACGGATCATACTAGTGGGCTTTGGTTTAAGCCGGATCATAGTATTAGATTTGTTGGATTACTTTAGTCTCATCGCATTCGCATTCGGTCGGAATGCGGATGCAGGTATGTATATACAGGTGAGGGGTATCTTTGTGATCCGTCACGAGTTTACTTTACATGTTGCCGGATTTTTCTTTGTTGGACCAAACATTTGGATTTATATTTGGATGGTGGAAATAATGAGCTAGAATTCATCATGAGAATGCATTAATGTGACATGGACTTGTATCATTACTCATGGTCTCTTTTTTGTGAAAATATGTCACATTAGTGATTGTTTTTTGTTGATATGATGAGAGGAGAGAGAGGGGCTGCCATGTATAGGTGAGCTCTCATATTATTCTACACACTCTCTCTCATTTTCATCATATGAAGAAAATAGAAAAAGTAAAAAAATTAACCTCTTCTTTTTCCTCTTCTTCCTCTAGCTCGTTATCTTCCTCCAATGGAAACACCTCTAACCTCCATCCAAGCCATGGATGCAAGAGACAAAGTGATCAGAAACATTCTCTACAACACCTTGGACACGTCGGCTAGCACACTTCGTGCCCGAGTTTCTTCGGACAAAGCGGGAGCCCGTTAAAGGACTTCTCGATGTGGTGCCCTTTCCGACGAGGAGATCGAGACCGGAGTTGCCGCGGGGAGCTTGGGATGGTGGCCGAAGACCGAAGGACAATGATCGCTCGTATAGCTCTCTACCCTCTCTCTAGTTTGCTAGTAGTAGGTTAATGGTTCGATCCGGAATTTAAGTACACGATAGCGCCGGTTTTCTAGTTTTGAAAAAGTTTCATTTCCGCATTTTGGCCCCGGACAGACGGCCGGGGCGCTATCGTGGACTTACATGGTATCAGAGCCACGCCATTAACCTTTACTAGCTTGCTCTAACGTGTTTAGAACTTCGATCGAATGAAATTTCCAAAATCTGCATTTCAAAATTCTGAGTTTCTGTCGAATTTTTTTTATCGTCAAAAAATTATTTGGTGCATTGCAGAAATTTAGGCAGGGTTTTCTATGAAATCTGAGAAAATTTGGTGTTCTGTTGTTACTGTAGCGCAGCGGAACCGCGGCGTACCGTGGTTTTGGCTGCGGTTTGGCGGCAGGACTGTAGCAACAGTGCGCCATTTTTTCTACAGGGGTTCATGACTTGGAAATGGGGGTTTTGGTAAATTCTGTTTGGGCCCAGATTTATTTTGAGTGCTACAGTTATGCTTGGGGCCCACTTTGGGAAATTTAGTCGATCGAAAATTTTAAACATGTTAGTTTACAGTATTTACATTATATCTGCGACCGTGAATGTCATTTGATCGGTAAATCCTGTCTAATCGCTATAGTTCTTTTAGACGGATTTGCGGACGTGACATTCACGTTGATGTTCTGTGTTGTGCTGTGATGTTGCGGATTTGTCGTGGTGGATAGCTTGGATGCAATGGTAGTACAGTTTGCTTGTATTTGTACATTTGATATTGCGGGGCGAGCGTCCGACATGTCGACTGCCGTTACTGCCTGTTTGTATATTATTCTTTAGGGGCATGATCGGGATGAGGTCGATATACCCGTTGTATATTTTACTTTCTGTACTAGGATTACCCTAAGGTGGGGTGCACGGGTAGCCGGGTTCTAGAGGGCAACAGGCCCGCATCTCATGGCTTTGAGACGGAGGGGGCTTTACTCTAGAATTGGCTGTCTATTCACCGCACTCGTAGGGGGTATAGGTTGACCCAAGGAGGGGTGCTCAAGTTACCGGATTCCGTGAAGTGCTGGGTGGTCCATTCATGTTGTTGAAGGGGCTGCCTCGCTTCAGGTTTTGGTGGGTGACTTGCCGCGCCCGTAGGGGTCTAGGATTTCATTGCACAGGCTATCCACACGACCAGGGGAACGTCGGGTTTCAGTAGCGGCTCTATGAAACCCGGGGCTTCCAGATTATCTGTATTGTTCTGTGATGCTTATTACATTTCTGTGATGTTGCATTTTATCACGCCTTGAGCGATTATTATATATTGATATATATACTAGTAGATGTTGTATATGTTTTGCACCCGCGCTAGTCCAGTCCCCGCTCTGTCGTTAGTTAAGTAACCTAACGGGTGATGATGGGACCCAGTGGCGAATGCGGGTGGCATATACGTACATCGTATTTTCGTTCTTTATTGGTGTGATCAATTGATGGGACTGCGTTGATTCGGATCAATGCAAGCAAAACAAACCTATTCTGATGTTGTTGGAACAATTTTTCAAAATGTTGTTATTGCAAGGATGTTCTCCTTTGTTTTGCACAGTGGTATTCGTTTATGAATATCCAGCACCTCAGTCGACGAGGCAAGGGCCGAGATCCCTTCACTGGGAGTGACCCCTTGGATAAAAGTTTGCATCAGGACAATAACTTCACTATAGTCAATTACTTTTGCTTTGCATCGTGGTATTCAGTTGGAATATCCTGCACCTCATTCTACGGGGAAAGAGCCGAGATCCCTTCACCAGAAGTGACCTCTTTAGCAAAAGTTTTCGCCACTTTATTTTTATAAAAAGCTATCAGGTTCCTTCAACGGTATCAAGTTCATTACGTTAAAGGTTTTTCGCCAAAAACTATTCGTAGCCCTCCGTCATTTCAGAAAGGTAGCACTTAGTATTCATGCTATGTATGTTGGCCTTCGTCAAGGCATAGTGTATGGTAGCTATTTGTTACTTTTCTGCAGCATAGATAGATACGTTGGTTTGGGGCAGTCGTACTACTATTTTGGCCTTCGTCAAGGGTATGTACGGGTGGGTTCAAATTAACCTGGATAATGACGGGTAGAACTTGCCATATGACTTATGATATGTTGGCCTTCGTCAAGGTCATAAGAGCATGGGTTAAAAATAACATCGGGAGTTTCTAAAGAAACTGAAACTTGGCAGATATGTGCATACCTTCTGGAGTGTGATAATGTGAGTGGATTCAATCACTTTATTATGCGATGATAGTTGGATCCCGATTCCCACTGATGAGTTGGTTTACTCCTCGGGTGATCCCGACTAATTCTTTTTTTAGGTTTGGAGGTGAATTTGAAGATACAGTAGGAGGTTTCCTGATTAGATAAAGTGATAACCATTCTGATCTAGGTTAGAGTGCACGCTGAGTGTTTCTTTTCTCTCTCTCTTTGGCAGTGACCTTGACCCGACTCTTGACTATGACTCAGTGACCAAGTAAACCGAACCTTCTTAAAACACTGGCTTTTGGATTGTCTGAGTTGCAAACCTCATTACCACTCCTAATTTTACCCTTTTCTCCAGAACACCCCGTATTACTACGAACGTCCACTTCTATTGGATAAAACCATCGTATGGTTATATACGAACTCAAAGGAATTTATTCGAGGATGGTTTCCGGTTCTGGAGAAAACGAATAGGACTATTCAGTTGTTTTTTCTTTTTACCTTCTCTCAGGTTGCGAGTGTTCCTTGGATTAGGACGGTACACCTATTACGCTAATTGGATAGTCTTCTTCCAAACCATAGGCAGGTGCCGAACGGTAGGGAATGAAGAAAACCATTTAGCCTAAAAGGTGTACAGAAAGTATTAAGTAAAGACAAATAAAGTGATTAGTAAGAAGGCAAAGTAAACTGCGACTGCTATTCACGACCAAACCAAGTATTTCATCGCCACTCCTACATCACCTTTGTATTTCTCCAGAACACTCCGTATCAGTACGAAGATCAACAGTTTATTGGATACTCCATCGTATGGTTATATACGAACTTGAAGGAACTTGTTCCAGTTCGGGGATGGATTCTGGTTCAGGAGAAATAGGAATAAGATTTATTCAGTTGTCTTTTATCTTTACCTTCTCTCGCGTTGTGAGTGTTCCTAGGATTAGGACAGTACACCTATTACGCTTATTGGATAGTCATCCTCTAAGCCATAGGCTGGTGCCGAACGGTAGGGAAGGAAGAAAACCATTTAGCCTAACGATGGTGTGCAGAAGGTAATGACTAAAGACATATAAAGGAATTTGGAGAGATGGCAAAGAAATATACGGTTACAGTTGTGAATCTGATAATGGAAGAGGCATTACTAGGAATACCCGGATACCCCTTCGAAACATTTATATGTTTCAGTTTCACTTTGTATTGTTAAAAGAAAACTGATTTCCCAATTAGTCCTTACTCCATGGTATGTATTTACCAGGTTTTATTCTCACATCTGTATGGTTTTACAGATGATGGGTGCGAGTAAGTTATTGGGAATTAGGTGATCATCCTCATTATATCGGGATTCGTTGTAATTGGTGATATTTGAAGATGTCACCTGGGTTGTTTGCCGGACGACAAATATTTGGTTTTGAATATCCATTGTTATGCACCAATTTCAAATTGATATATCTGTACGTTTATTTTTATAAAGTGAGATATAACTTTTTGAAATTATGTCTATGACATATACCTATATCAGTACATGGTTAGGTAAGGAGCATTAAAACAGCGGTGTAATTATTCAAAACCATAGTACAGTTTTCAACCTACGACACATAGGGAATAAGTTATTAGACTCAGGGGACTTATACAGAGTATTGTATGTTGTCCAGTGTCCACTAGGACAGAGGGGTTGGTACTCGTACTATATTCTGTTTACTTGTGACTTCTCTAGTTTTTAGACATGTGTTTCGTAGAAATGCAAGGTCTAAGTTTTGAGAAGTTATAGGTATAAGAGTAAAGTAGAGAACCAAATGTTTCAAGTATCAGGATTCTTCAAGGTGATCGAAGATGTAGATACTTGTGTATGGTATTCAGTTGATAGTAATGATTATGAGAACTTGCTTCTCTTTCAGGTTACTCATATCTGGATGTATTCCTTAGTTGAGTAATGCTGATCGGCCTCTCTCCATTTAGTTGACATGCACTAGAGACAGCTGCATGATTTGAATCTGGTTCCAATTAAATCAGTGCCTCTGTTTCTATATTGGATATAGAACGGTTCATATCTTAACGATGTTAAGGTACGGGGAGTTGTCCGGCTTATGCTTAAAACCAGACTTTGGATAACTCAAGGCATGTTTATGTAATGGCTGTTTGTGGGTTGACCCGGGGTATGATGAGGGTTGACTTTCTACCATCTGGAAGATCAATAGTGATATTGTTCTTGACTCGCCACAGTTTTAATAAAAATGGATTTTTTCAGAAAACAGTAGTGGGAGTATGGTTGAACTGGAAGTGATTCCAGAACCGCAAACAATTATTGAAAATTTGATAAGGACCTAAACATTCAATCTGGTTTGACATTCCATTAGCCACTCCGCAAATATGGTGGGTAACCTCAGGCACTCGAGAGGTACTTCGGTATGCTCAAAGACGGTGACAAGGAGGTTCTTGTTTACCCAGACTTGCCATTGCTGTTGTTCCAGACTGTGTGACCCGGCATGAGGATGGGTATAGCGTTGTTCTAAACTAGCTTTAGAAGTGCATGTGTATATTATTCTGCCAGAGGGTTGTCATAATCAGTGGGAGCAGCGGAAGCATAGTGGACAAGTACCTTATGTCTATTTATAGACTAAAGCATATGTAGCGGAGATAGATCATCTATTTCTGATGTTACAGTCATAGGTTTGACTTCATCAGAATAGGGGATGGATCTGTTAAGAAGGTAGTAGGGTGTGATGTCCTGGTATTTGGATGACATACACAGAGTAGGAAGTGAAATTCCTATACTACGATCGGTTATACTTTGGTTGTTACACAGTGGTTTCTCCATATAGGATATGGATATTATATCAGATATTCTGGTTACTAGATCTATGGTTTTAGATCTAGATTTGGGTAGTTCCCAATCTAGGTACTCAAACCGCATTCTAAAGGTGTTTTAGAATGGACGACTCCTGGCATGGTAGTGTACCTGCAGGTAATGGAGTCACCCTCTCTAAAGGTGTCTTACAGACTAAAGGGGAGAGGGATGTGCATGATTGGCAGATCACTTGCTTTGGCAATTGAGTTGATCATGAGATGTCAAGTACCACACCAGATGTTGTTTTTGCACGAGATGCAATAAGATGATACTAACCTAGAGAAACATTCGGAAGCAGTTTTAGAACATAAGTCGATGTTCTAGGGATATGATAACGGCATCCTCCTTCGGGAGACAGTTATCATTCCAGGCTTCCAAGGTGACCTGGATGACAGAGTGACTGTTAGAGTTATAGTTTTCCCTCTGAGGCTATTCCTCGAACGCAATAGTTTCGCAAACGGGTTTTGTGAGACTGATTAGTAGAGGAGCTGGGTGTTCGGTATCACACGGGCTGTGAGTATGCGACATCGCAATAATTAGCCTTGAGTGCAAGTGGGAGATTGTTGGATATAGTTCCCTCAGAGTCAATTTTTGGATCATAGGCACGTGATTGCAATGATTGAGGGAGGAACTATGCCGGTAGGACAGTCTTACTCGAGATGATAGTATGCTATCTGGTTTATCTTTATCATCGTCTACAGCTTTAGGTGATCTTACAGGTCACTATTGCACGTTGGTAGAGCCCTTAGGATTCTTGCTTGACGGCCAGCAGTATGATGGCGATCATATACGTGGGAGCTGGGGTCTATAAGTACATCTTTAAAGTGCTCCGTAGTCGTGGGAGTATTCGAGACAGGGCATCGATACTCCGGAGTAGACTAGTATATACAGTTGAAACCCCGATGAGAGGCGGTGGCCGATCTCACAGGCCACTGGTATCAGTTGGTTCACCTAAGATGTATACAGGTGCTCATTGGGTTATGAGTACACCGGATTGGACTCGCCGGGAACCTGCTAGTTGGGATTATACCAGACGTCAGATAGCAGTTCCCTGGTGACATGTGTACAGGTTAGTTCATCGACCTGAGATCGTCATTTTTCTCGTGTGAGTTCCCACTGTGCTTTGATTACTAGCCTACCATGGCTCAAAGGAGTCGTGCAAACAGGTTTTAGTTGGGTACAGTCCCGAGCCATATGGAGGCAGTGAGTGGATCTGCAGGGGTTCGTCTCTCCCGGTATTGGGGGTGAGGTCACGTTGTGTCTAGGAGAGCCATTACATGAAGTCCTTGGCCAAGGCAGGAGATTTACTAGTAGGTATTCCAATAGTATCTCAGGGTGTTCTGGGCTACAATCTGACACGACTTGTACCGCTTTTGGGGGTCTGACTTTTACCAACCCCCTAGGCCCGCCATGCGATTCTCATAGACGAACGGACCGGACTGTATGGATATTGTCACTGACTGGCTCAGTAGGGTGTCAGGATGAGTTCGCTCATCGACCTCCCTTTTACTCAATACCTGGTATCCCGTTATGTACGGCTAATACCTCTGACATGCTAGTGGTTAAATCCACAGCCAAAGTACTGACGAGTCTTTAGAATCCCCACAGACAGTTTCTCAAGTTTCGGGCGAAACGTTATAGATGCCGTATGATATATGGTAGGGTTCGATCTTATACGTGCGGTATTGCACGGATCATGATCGGACGGATCAAACTATTGGGTTTTGGTTTAAGCCGGATCCTAGTATTAGATTTGTTGGATTACTTTAGTCTCATCGCATTCGCATTCGGTCGGAATGCGGATGCAGGTATGTATATACAGGTGAGATGTATCCTTGTGATCCGTCATGAGTTTACTTTAGATGTTGCCGGATTTTTCTTTGTTGGACCAAACATTTGGATTTATGTTTGGATTGTGGAAATAATGAGCTAGAATTCATCATGAGAATGCATTAATGTGACATGGACTTGAATCATGACTCATGGTCTCTTTTACGTGGATGACATACTTTTGATAGGAAATGATGTTCTTATGCTGCACTCGGTCAAGCTCTTCTTATCAAATAGATTCTCAATGAAAGATCTAGGTGATGCCTCCTGCATTTTGGTGATTAAGATCAATAGAGATAGATCTGAACGAATACTGGGATTGTCCCGATCCAGGTACATTGACACCATACTAAAGAGGTTTAGTATGGAAGAATCCAAGCGTAGGAATTTACCCACGATCTCTGGACTCACTCTCTCCAAAGTGATGTCTCCCAAGACTGATTTGGAGAGAGCTCGCATGCAAGGGATACCCTATGCTTCGGCAGTAGGCTCTATCATGTACGCGATGCTATGTACCAGACCCGATGTAGCATACCCACTAAGTGTAGTGAGTAGTATAAAGCAGATCCAGGAGAGAGTCACTGGACAGCTGTGAAGAACATTATCAAATACTTGAGAAGGACTAAAGAGATGTTCTTGGTGTATGGTAACGGAGAACTCAAGTTGGAGTCATTTACCGATTCGAGCTTCCAAAGTGATAAGGACGACTCTAAGTCGCACTCGGGATTTATCTTTACCCTCAATGGAGCGGCGGTTTGTTGGAAGATTTCCAAACGGGAAACTATGGCAGACTCGACGATGGAGGCTGAATACATAGCTGCCATAGAGGCTGTCTGGATAAAGAAGTTCATAACTGAACTTGGTGTGGTTCCGTCCATTGAGCATCCAATACCTTTGTATTGTGATAACAATGGAGCTGTGGCTTTAGCCCAGGAACCCAGGTCCCATCAAAGATCCAGGCATATTCTGAGGCGGTATCACCTGATCCGGGAGATAGTTGATCGCCGTGAGATCGAGGTTAGGAGAGTTGACATGAAGGACAACACTATGGATCCACTCACGAAGGCCATACCCAAGATACAATTTGAGAGACACTTCTGGATGTTGGGTATGAGATACTACAACAGCTGGCCTTAGTGCAAGTGGGAGATTATTAGTTATGTATATGCCCTAGTGGCCATTGTTGTACATATGATGTATATTATAGTGGATGCTTGGATATATAGAGAGAGGACTTTCTTGCTCGACATGATATTATGCTATCTGGTTTCACTTTGTCTAAACATATTAACTTGTATTGTATTACTGTCTTGCTCTCACATGTTGATAAAGCCCTTAGGATATGTACTTGACTACTAGGACTATGATGCAGATCGTACTAGTGGAGCCAGGGTAATCCACGAGTACATCGTATAAATGTTCCTAGTCGAGGGTATATCGAGACAGGGCATCGATACTCCAGAGTAGACTAGCGTATACGCATCTTGACCCATATGATGGGCCATGGATGATCTCACATCTAATAGTGTTTGACATCAAAGATGGTGTACGGGTGCTCAGTGGAGACTGGGTACACTGAATGGACTCGCCGAGAACTCCTAGATGGTATTATACCTATCGTCAGATAGCAGTTCTCTGGTGACACTGGTAAAGGTTAGTCTGTAGACCCGAGATCGTCATAGAGTCTTGTGTGATTCCCACTGTGCTTTGATTTCCACCATACCACATTCATGAGAACGCGAAAAACGGTGACTTTTGGATACAGTCCCGAATCATATGGAGGCAATGAGCGATAGGAGGGGTTTCGTCACTCCCGGTATTGGGGGTTGATGTTGCGCTGTGCTCGATTGGCTATAACTGGAAGTTCCTGGCTAGGGATGATATGGAGATCTACTCGTAAGTGTTATCAGTAGTTTTTTGACCCGTTATGAGCCTCACATCGACACGACTTACCGATTACTGGGGTCTGACGTTTACCACCACTAGACTAGATATGCGACATTTCAGACGAAGAGACCGGACTGTATGGTAGTGTTACTGATTGGAATCACAGGAGTGTGTGCGGGCTTGCTTGTTGATCTTCTGATCGCTCAATACCCGGGTGGCTGTTACGTTTAGCTGACTGCTTGTAGCTTGTGGGTGTTTGATATGATCATCACCAACTGCCGGCGTATTGGCGAGTCTTTAGAGTCCTACACAGAGATTTCCTGGCTCAGGAGAAATGGAATAGGAGCACATATGTGATATGTACGGGACCGAGAATAATACGTGTATGTGATACCGTATTCTATTCTCACGATATATGATATCGGCCGGTAATATGTAATATAGCCGGATTATCGGATCAAGTGTTGATTCGATAAAATGACACATGTTATATTGGTCGGTTATATACAATATAACCGGATTATTAAATCAAGTATTGATTTAATAATTTAATGTAGAATTATATATGTGATATATTAAATTACATTAATTATTATAAGCTCACTTAAATGAATCTTTTTCTCACTTAGGATGCATTGATATATATGTGATATATGTTAAATTTATTCTTTTCTTTTGTTGCAAAATTATATATATATGTGACATGTATAATTATAACATGCTAGGTTATAAATGCAACTAGCGTTTATGAGAATTAAACCACACTAGGGTTAAGATTAGGGTTTATATTTATCATTAAGTAATTCAAATATTGTGGATTTTGTGATGGTTGATATTTGGTGAAAGCTTGTAGAAGCTTGTAGGCTTCTTTGACTTTGTCCGCTCTTTTTGTCTAGCTTATCATATTTTTTGACCTAACCTTTAACCCTAGCTAAAGGTTAAGTCTCTACAAGGGTTAAGCATGACATGCTTAACCCTTGGTTGCATTAGACATGCTTAACCCTTGGTTGCATTTGTAACCTCAACAATAATTCTTTAATCACTTCATCTTCTTCTTCCTCCAAAAGCTTGCTAGCTTATTTATTTGTGATAAATGATTGTGAGAAAAAGAAAACTAAAGAGAGCAAAATTCCTACTTCATCATCCTTTTCTATACTAGCCATATAGATTAGTGTGTTAGCTTCACTAATCCCTAATTAGTGAAGAGATAGCTTGGGTTTGTGACTCCTCAAGGTAGATCATCTTGGATAGTGAAGATTTCAAGCAAGAATGCATCATTCACTTCATGGAGCCTATCAAGAGTCCGGGAGCTTTATGATAGCAGCGAAGGAACCTCAACTCAGAGCTTATGAAGCGAAGGAACGGACTACAAAGGTTGTAATCCCTATCACTTAGAAATAAAGTTATTTTCTTTATCGATTCCGTATGATTCTTTAGTTAACGATCTAGGGTTAGGGTTAGATAGAACGACAAAAATTTTAAATTGGCATGGATGATGCCACACGGGACCTTGCTGCCGCACTATACAACCCTACAGCTGCAAGACCTTCTTCTATTTAGTCGATATGCACTGGAAACAGCTGCTTGATTTTTGAATCTAGTTCCAATTAAATTAGTTCATTTTTTTCTATATGGGATATAGAATGGATTCATATCTTAATGATGTTAAACTATATGGAGTTTTCTGGCTTATACTTAAAACCAGAATCCGGATAAACTCAAGGCATGTTTCAGTAATTGCAGTTTGTAGGTTATCCCGGGCTTTGACAAGGGTTAACATTCTACCATTTAGAGGATCAATAGTTATATTATTCTTGACTCGCCACCTGTTTTAGTAAAATGAATTCTTTTCAGAAAACATTAGTGGGAGTATGGTAGAACTTGAAGTGATTCCAGAACCACAAATGATTACTGAAAATTTAGTAGAACCTAAGGATTCATTTCGATTCAACAATCTACTAGCCACTCCGCAGATTTGGTGGGTAACCCCGGCCGCCCGAGAAGGACTTCGGTCTCCTCAAAGACGGTGACATGGAGGTTTTGATGACCCAAGCATGCCACCACTGCTGTCCTAGACTATGAGATCTGGCAAGTGGATGACTATAACGTTGTTCTAAATTAGCTTTACAAGTGCACGTGTATATGACTCTGCCATAGGGTTGTTGTAGTCAGTAGGAGCAGCGGATGCATGGTTGGTAAGTAGCTTATGTCTATTTATAGACTAAAGCAAGTATAGCGGAGATAGATCATCTATTTTTTGATGTGACAGTCATAAAGTTTAACTTCAATAGAATAACAGATGGACCTGGTAAGAAGGTAGTAGGGAGTGATGTCCTGGTATTTGGATGATGTACTCCTGATAGGAAGTGATCTTCCTTTAAGTCGATACAACGCACCCCGCGGGTTCGCGGGGAGGAGGAATGTGTAATAAACAATAATAAAATGCTTCATAACATCGGCTAAACACCAAGATCGAAACTAAACCTTAACTAACTACAAGTCTATAAGGTTTTAACTACAAGTGAAAAAGTTATACCTCATGTAACCAGTTCTTCTTGTATTCGTTGTCCTCCTCTCCTGCGTGAGCTCCTTGGAGTAGTACAGATAGCGCCTCCTCGTCGGCCTTCTCGAGTCGAAGACGATCTACCCGAGAGTCTGTAGATCAAGCTCCTACTTCAAAACAGAAGTAACCAGGGCACCTAGTTCGCTATACTAGATGACCTAGGTGATGTAGAGAATAGAGATTGATAGGTAAGTCTCTTTTAGCTTTATGATTCTCAACACATGAGACAAGAAAAGCTAGAGGTAGTAGAAGAACTATATGAAGAAAAGCTAGTGAAAACTTAGCATGAAAATATGGGAATGAACTCTTGGGGTAAACTGAACTCTTTCTAATTTTTTTCATAGAAAAACCTAATAAAAAAATAAGAATGGTTCAATAATCACCTTAGTCAGTCATGGGTTGAAAATACTCCATGTGTCACTAAGAGCCATGCTCAAAATCATGCATAATTCCACCTCATTTTCTCCACCTTATAATAAAATAACCATTTAACCTAAAATGATTAATAGATAATATGAGGATTAATCTTCTAGAAACTTCTTTGAGCAAATTACAAAAATGCCCCTCTAATGTACATACATACTTGTATCCGTATTCCGAAAAATACAAATACAAAAGAGACAAAAATAATCAAGCAGTACAATACTAGGATCCGGATTAAACCAAAGCTTACTATTACTATCTGTCCGAATCATCATGCGTGCACAAGTACACGCACATGATCGAACCCTGTCGTAAAACCATGCGACCTCTACATCTTTTGCCCGATGCAGGGAAACCTTCTGTGTGGGACTCTAAAGACTTGACAATACGCTGGCAACGGGTTTAACCACAAGCCGCAAGCGGTACTAGCTGCACGTAACGGCTACCCATGTATCTGTTGATAAGAAGCCTGATGAGAAAAACTAATCTGAACTCTTACTGAGCCTATCTGTGATAATCTCCGTACAGTCCGGTCTATTCGTCTAGGAGTATCGCATATCGGGCCTAGGGGCGGTAGTCGTCAGACCTCCAATAGCGTAATAAGTCGTTGTAGGGTTATGGGAGCGCCCCCGCCATCGAACCGTGGCCAAATGCGGAACAAAAATTTTCTAAAACCCGGCGCTACCATTACCCGATTTCCAAGATCGAAACCATTAACCCTAAAACTAGCAAACCAATCGCAAAGAGATAGAATGGTTATACATAATGAACCAAGTACTTCGGGTTTTCAACCATTTCCAAGCTCCTAGTGATGCGGATCGACTTTGGTCGCCGGTATTCCTTCATCTCTGATGATCCACCGAGGGAAACGGCACAAGCTCCAGGTTCGCCAAGCGGACCAATCGACTCTCTAGGATTGCTAGTAGTAGAGAGTGGAGGGTGTGGGATAGTGTCACTATAATTCTGTCTCAAAATCTAATGCCCATAGAGCAACCATGGAAGATGTGGAGGTGATGAAAGCAAGAATGACATGAGCTCAAAAATTGGCTAAGTGTTTTTGGGTGTGTGTATATGAAGAGAGAGTGAGCTAGAGAGAGTAGTAACCAAAATGAGCAAACCCCTACACTTTCATCAAGTATGGCCGGCCCTCTCTCTCCCCACAAAATAATGCACACCGAATTTTTTTTTCCAATTTGCAATAAACAAATACAACCCATACCAATCTTTACATGAGCAAAAGCCATGCTTTGACCAAAACCCATGCTTATGTCATGTCACCATTTCCACCTCATCTAAAAAAATGATTTTCTAAAGAAAATCAATAATGAGGTGGCATCTTCTAGAAGCCATTCCGTATGAATACGGAATGCTTCCCGGTAAATGTATCGAAATACACATACGCGTATTCGTATGAAAATATGATTAGTCAAAGAGAGAAAAATAAATAGTGAGCAATAATACTAGAATACATACATATATATATATATATATATATACATATGTACATTATTAAATCAAAATTTTATTTAACAATCTGGCTTAATCCTAAGCCGCTAGTATTATCAACCGTCCGATTAAAGTTTGTGCAGCCTGTGCACATATTCAATCGGACACCTGTATGTACCAACATACAAAAACTACACCATATCACCTGAACCGTGAGAAATCTCTGTATGGGACTCTAAAGACTCGTCAATACACTGGCAGTGGGATTAACCACAAGCACGTCAGCGGTACTAGCTATACGTAATGGCTAACCAGGTTTTGAGCGAAAGGAAGGCCGACGAGCAAACTCATTTAAACCACTACTGAGCCTGTCAGTGACAATATCCGTACAGTCTGGTCTATTCGTCTGAGAGTATCGCTTATCGAGTCTAGGGGGTGGATAAAGTCAGACCCCTAACAACGCGATAATTCGTGTCGGTATGAACCCCATCACTACCTGAGAAACTATCGATCCTGGATCGGTAATTCTCACATACCCCGGCCGAGGATTTCTAGTGATGGCCACCCGTGCACTGCGCGACATCAACCCCCACTACCGGAAGCGACGAATCCCTAACGATCCGCTCACTGCCTCCATATGGCACGGGACTGTACCCAACTAAAACCTGTTTGCACGACTCCTTTGAGCCGTGGTAATGTAGTAATTAAAGCACAGTGGGAACTCACACGAGACAAATGACGATCTCAGGTCCACAGAATAGCCTGTACACATGTCACCAGGGAATTGCTATCTGACTATTGGTATAATACCAACTAGCATGTTCCCGGCGAGTCTGTCCAGTGTACTCATAACCCAATGAGCACCTGTATACTATCTTAGGTGAACAACTGACACCAATGGCTCGTGAGACCGGCCACCGCCCCTCGTCAGGGTCTAGATAAGTATACACCGGTCTACACTAGAGTATCGATGCCCAGTCTCGATACTCCCACGACTAGGGACATTTAAGGATGTGCTTATAGACCCTCAGCTGCCACGTATGTGATCGCCATCACAATGTTGGCAGTCAAGCAAGAATCCTATGGGCTTTTATCATCAAATGATGATAAAGATAAACCAGATAGCATACTATCATCTCGAGTAAGACTGTTTTATCGGTATACGTCCTCGCTCAATCATCATAGTCACAGACCTGTGACTATGATAATTGCCTTGAGGGCACTATAGCCAACAATCTCCCACTTGCACTTAAGGCTAATTATTACGATGTCGCATACTCACAGCCCGTGTGATACCGAACACCCAACTCCTCTACTAATCAGTTTCACAAATCTCGTTTGTAAAACTATTGCGTTCGAGAAATAGCTTTAGTGAGTGAATCCGCTTCAGTGTTTCTTTCTATGTCCCTCTTTATCTCAACTTCGCAGAGAAAACTATCTCCCGAAATGACCAATACCCGTCTTAGAATATGTCTGGATATCTGATGGGTCCCGGTTCACGAATGAACTCTAAATCCAGCAAATTTCTTAGAATGTATCGTCTTCTGAACTTAATCAGTATACTGCTCCATACCTTCCTCAGTATCCGCTTGGACCATCTGTCCAAACTACTGCCCCTCGTCAGAGAGAAAATAATAACTCTGACAGTCACTCTGTCATCCAGGTCACCTTAGAAGCCTGAAATGATAACCGTCTCCAGAAGGAGGCTGCCATTATAAAATCCCTAGAACATCCATTAATGTTCATTAATTGTTTCCAATCATTTTCTCCACGATTGGATTAATATATCAAATTATTGCATCTAGTGCAAAAACAACATCTGGTATGGTACTTGACATCTCATGATTGACTCAATTGCCTAAACAAGTGATATGCCAATCATGCACACCCCTTTCCCCTTTAGTCTGTAAGACACCTTTAGAGAGTGTGACTCCATTCACCTGCAGGTTCATCACCATGCCAGGAGCCGTCTATTCTAAAAAATTTATAGAATACTGTCTAAGTACCCAGATTGGGACACTACCCAAATCTAGATCTAAAACCATAGATCTAGTAACCAGAATGCCTGATATAATATCCATAACCTATGTGGAGAAACTACTGTGTGACAACCAAAGTATTTTTAGTTATGTATATGCCCTAGAGGACATTGTTGTACATATGATGTATATTATAATGGATACTTGGATATATATAGAGAGGACTTTCTTGCTCGTCATGATAGTATGCTATTTGGTTTCACTTTATCTTAACATGTTGACTTGTATTGGTTTACTGTCTTACTCTCACATGTTGATAAAGCCCTTAGGATCTGTACTCGACTACTGGGACTATGATGAGATCATACTAGTGGGGCCACGATTGTCGATGAGTACATCCTATAACTGTTCCTAGTCGAGGGTATATCGAGACAGGGCATCGATACACCAGAGTAGACTAGCGTATACGCATCTTGACCCATATGATGGGCGATGGATGATCCCATATCCATCGGTGTGTGACATCAAGGATGGTGTACGGGTGCTCAGTGGAGACTGGGTACACTGGACGGACTCGCCGAGAACTCCCAGATGGTGACATATCACACGTCAGATGGCAGTTCTCCGGTAACACTGGTACAGGGTAGTCTGTAGACCTGAGATCGTCATATAGTCTTGTGTGATTCCCACTGTGCTTTGATTTCCACCTTACCACGTCCAAGAGGACGTGCAAAACGGTGGCTTTTAGGTGCAGTCCCGAATCACATGGAGGCAATGAGTGATAGGAGGGGATTCGTCTCTCCCGGTATAAGGAGTTGATGTTGTGCTGTATTCGATTGGCTATAACTGGAAGTCCCTGGCCAGGGCTGATATAGAGATTTACTGGTAAGTGTTACCAGTAGTTTCTCATCCCGTTATGAGCCTCACATCGACACGAATTATCAGTTACTGGGGTCTGACATATACCACCCCTAGACTAGATATGCAACATATCAGACGAAGAGACCGGACTGTACGGGAGTGTTACTGATTGGATTCACAGGAGAACGTACATGCTATCTTGTTGATCTTTTGATCGCTCAATACCTGGGTGGCTGTTACGTTTAGCTGACCGCTTGCAGCTTGTTGGTGTTTGATATGATCATCACCTGCTACCGGCGTATTGACGATTCTTTAAAGTCCAACATAGAGGTTTCTTGACTCAGGAAAACGGAGTGGAAGCACATATGTGATATGTGCAGGACCAAGGATAATGCGATATGAGATACCGTAATATATTCTCGCGATATTTAGATATGAGCCGGGTCATCGGATTAAGTGTTGATTAGAGGAATCGGAACATGATATATTAGTCGGTTATATTCGATATAGCCAGATTGTCGGATCAAGTGTTGATTCGATAATTTAATGTATAATAATATATGTGATATATTGTATTACATTATCTAATATTGGCTCGCTTTATTATTTCATTTTCTCACCGGATAATACATTGATATATATGCGATATATATTAATTGTATTATTTTCTTTTGTTACAAATATATAATATATATGTGATATATAATATTGTAACATGATATGATTACTAATGCAACTTGTTTTGTGGAGATTAAACAAGGTTAGGGTTTGATTAGGGTTAGTTCTTTCTTGCACCTTCTAGAAGCTTTTCTTTTGTCAAGAAGAAGATATTATGTTGATATTTTCTTATGACTCGTTGTTTTAACCCAACCAAACCCTGGACTTAGTTAATTCTCTACAAGAGTTATCCTTGTCAACCTTGACCATGGTTGCATTATTATTCATATATTCATTTCATTATTCATCATAAAAGGTTTAACTCATTTTTCATCTTCATCTTCAACCTTGAGCTTTGAGAAAGCTTTCTATGTTTTCCTTTTGTGATGTTTTCATATGAGAATTTGATATAAAAAGAAAGCATAAATACTACTCCATCATCCTAATCTAATCTAGCCAATTAGATTAGGGTGTTCACCTCATTAGAGTGAGAGAGCTTGAGTTATAGCAACTTCGACGTAGATCATCGGAGAAAAGGAACACTACAAGCTAGCATGGATCGTTCGAGTCGTGGAGCCTCTCTTGAGTCCGGGAGATCATGGATCACGGCGAAGGGACTTCTACTCGGAGCTTATGAAGCGAAGGAGCGGACTACAAAGGTTGTAATCCCTCACACTTAGTTGTAAAGATGTTTACTTGCATGTTAAACCCTAATAATCTAGCAAAGATCCCGGCTTTGGGTTGTTCGGCACGTCTAAAATTTTATTCGGGCATGGTTGATGCCTTATGAACCCTCACAAGAGTGCCTAGGAACCCTACAGTACTTACGTTGATGATATGAGATATTATATGTTGCTGTGATATGTTATATTGGATCGTCGTGTTCTGAATAGCCGGGGGTTTTATGTGAGATGAGGGTTTTTATTTTCATTCATGTAAAATTCATTTGTATGTAATATTCTTTTATTGGGACACTTCCGGGATGAGGTTGATGTCACCAGTGTATATTATTTACTTTTCCGCAGTAGGTAGACTCAAGGAGGGGAGCACAAGTAACCGGGTTCTAGGGTCCTGTGGGAGGCCATCTAGAGGAGTCAAGACTCGGTCTCCTGACCCTAGAATTGGCAGTGTTACTTGCCGCTCTAATTGGGGTCTAGGGATGTGGGTTTGGCTATTCATTGCGACCGTGGAATCCGTGTTTTATACCGGCTCTTATTAAAACATGGACATCCTAGTATATCTAATATTTCATACATGTTCTTCTGCTGCAATGTTCTGTGATGAGATCATATTACTGTTTGAGACGAATGCTTATACTATATATATGCTGATATATAAATATTACGGCTTTAGTTTCTTCTGTGATGCTCAGGAAGCATAAGCTGATGGGATTTATTAATGAGATTAATAAAAAAAAGAAACCTAAAAGATGTTGTAGAATCAAAACTTTATAAAAAGGTAGCTACAGTTTTGCTTTGCATAGTGGTATATATGATATACCTTGCACCTTATTCGATGAGGAAAGAGCCGAGATCCATTCACCGGGAGTGACCTCTTTAGCGAAACTGGCAGTTGCTACAAACTCGCGGTTTAGTTTTTGACAGCTTATATAGTTCTTACTTTGCATAGCGGTATATATGATATATCCTGCATCTTATTCGATGGGGAAAGAGCCGAGATCCCTTCACCGGGAGTGACCTCTGTTCCCCTCCGAATACAGAGACGCGACCGCGTAGGTTCGTCTTGCCTGAGATTCGGAGAAGATGCTATTTGGTTTTATCCGTCCCCCTTTTTTTTAACAGGCGTCACCACCGAAGAGGCTATCGCTGCTTCCCTCTAAACTTTCCAGGAGGAAGATATGAAACGCACTTTAGCGGGCGTTGGTATGTATCGGCTCGCTGAGTCTTTTTTTTTTATTCTTCTTTTTATGGCCATCTAATCTTTTCTTTGTCTCTTTGCAGGGGCCATGCAAGCCGATGCGGGGACTCTTCCCAGGCAAGCTACTGAAGTCCCGGCCTCTTCGGGGTAGACGCGAGAGACCCGACTTGAAAAGCCGATGAGGGATGCCTTGAAGGCTCTGGAGGCAGATCTAAACGCGGACGATGACGCCTCGATGAAGGAAGCTTTGAAGAGGTCCGTCATGACGGCCCGAGAGGAGAGGAAGCGCTTGAGGCGCGAGGTGAAGGAGCGCAGAGCTGCTTTGGCCGTGGGAGCGGGCCCAAGCACCGTTATTCCCGTTGCTTCTTCTTCCGAGGAGCCCCCGGTCTCCTTGTCTACCACTCATAGACAGGTGGCGCGTGCGGTTCGGGAGGCCAACGGTCAATCCACCTCAGGTATCGTGTCTTTCGAGACTTTGTTGTAAGAATTGTAAACCTATCAATTCTTATACATCTTTTCCTGCAGGGCCAAGTCCAACTGAAGGAGCGGCGGAAACCGTCGAGCCTAAGGGGACAGTGGAGGAGGTATTGGCTGAGCCCGAGCCGACGGTGGGCGACGTCGCCGAGGTTGCTGGACCCGAGCTAGGGGCTGAGGAAACTGCGCCAGAGAAGGCTGTCGATGCCGAGCCCGAGGTAGCGGCAAATGAGCCGGCTGCTATAACCGAGCCTGGGGCAGCAACGGACGGAGCGCTTGAGATCGGCGACACCATGGCGACGGCGGACGAGACAACAGCGACCGCCGAGCCTGAGGGCGCAGCGGGTGAGACGGGCATAACTCCCGAGGACAAGCCAGCCGCTCTTTCTCAAGAGTGTGGCAAAGCTCCAATCATTGCCCTCCCCGTCTACGATCCTCCGCCATCTCCGGGCCTCGCGAGTACGACGATGGCTTCCATAGAGTCTGGTGGTGAAGCCACGGGAGGTGGACTCATGTCGATGGAGGAGGGAGACGCCTCCATTTCGGCTGGCAGCTCATCAGGTAAATTTCGGGTTACTGTCCTTTTTCTTTATCTTGCAATCCTTCCTGACAGGTTTATCTTTGTTTTTAACGCAGGCGCGGCCAGTGCTGACGCTCCATTGCTCGAGGGAGCGCCATCAGCTACTGCCTTGGCGGGGGCCACCTCTCAGCCTTCTCTCGTACCATCGCAGATGCTGGAAGTTATGGATTCGTAACCCATCAGTTTCATCTCTCGGCCGTATAATTCATGTACTAATGTCGTACTATTACGTCTTTGCAGAAGTGCTTTTCGATCACCTTTACCAGGTGCTGCACCCGCATTTCTCCTTCCCATCGGAGTTCGCTTCTTCCTCCAGTGGCGCTGGTGAGTATAGTTTCCAACTAACTCTTCTTCTTTTTTTTTAATAATGGAATTATTTCTGACTCTTCCTCGCCCTAATTGCAGTGCTACAAATCGAAGGAGGAGATGAAAGATCGGTCGCGCCACCGGCCCTCCCGGCTTTGCCGCCTGCTGCAGATGGTATAGTAAACTATCCCATCGATGACTTTCTTATATTTCATGAACTGTCATCTGATCGTATTTTATTTTTTCAGCTGCCGTTCAGCCTCTGGCGCTCTTTGAGTCTCGCATCATAATGCCGGCAGGCCCCTTCCTGAGACGTCCATCTTCAAAGAACGGTAGGATGAGTTTAGGGATGCTGAGCGGATCATTGAAGAGCTTGACACGAGCGCTCCCCTGTCTGCCGCATATTTCGCTGCAGAGTTTAATCCGATGCCGGCGATGCTCGTAAATTTTCATAATGAAGGCGTCGTCGAGTTTTGGGTTAATCACTGCAGGGAAATCGAGGCCTGCCTGCATCAGCAGGAGTCGATGCGTCCTGCCCCCGAGATCTTGGCCGCGAGCGCTCAACGGGCGGCATGGATCAAGCAGAGCGCCCGTTACTTCCGCCATCTCGAACAAGAAGTTGCCTCAAGGCGTAAGGAGCGCGGCGAGACTTCGAGCAAATCTGCCCAACTGCACGCTCAGGTGGAGGCAAACGCTGCACAGCTGAAGGTTATCTTTGAAGGCCTTCTGCGATGCCTCCCTAAGGGTTAACACTGAGGCAACAGCTTGACGTCGTCGAGCGAAATGCACCTAATCAGGAGGCATCCCAGTAGGCAGCTGAGGAGCAACTTTCATCCTACCTGTAGCAGCGGGCCCAGGTGGAAGCGAAAGTGACCGCGGTAGCCGCTCAGGAGGAGGCGCTGAAGAAAGTGCGGGAGCAGCTCGCGGATTTGTTAAAGCCACTTCCTTCTCAGTAGCTACTTTTTTGTATCATTATACACTTGTAATCATAGAATAAAATGTACACATTCTTTATTCTTTTATACGATTCGCTTTGTACTTAATTGAATTCATGAATAAAGATATATACATTTTTTTTGCAATATCTTGTGTCATCTCTGCTCTTTCTTCCTTCTTTTATTATCAGTATGCTGTCTTAGTAAACATGGTTGATAGGTGATAGAGCGAGCATCTTGTCTTGGCTTCTTCAAGAGGTAGCGATGGCTTAGGCTGTAGGTTCAGATCTGCCGCCTAAGACTTTTCAACCTTATGAGCCGTGAGGGTCTCACAAAGACTTTTCTCCCTGTGGATCGAGAGGATCTCGCAGGTGCATTTTCTCCTTAGGAATCGTAAGGATTCCTAAGTGCATTTTCTCTTATAAGTCGTAAGGATCTTATAAGAGAATTTTTCCTCTTACGAGTCGAGAGGACTCGTAAGCGGTTGTTTCCCTTCTCGTCGAGATTCGACTTCGGAGAGTGAGACCCGTGGATAGTATGCAAGAGACCGTTTTAGACTGACTTGCAGGGTCCCAGTGCTTAGGAAACAAGCTTTTTAATCCCTGCTGCCTAAGGCTTTATCTTGCAAGTCGAGATGAATCGGAAAGTCCTCGCGAAGACACTAATTTCCTCACGAGTCGAGACGAATTGAGTAGCTCTTGTCAAGGACACTAATTTCCCTGAGTCGAAGTATTTTGCCGAGGACACTGGTTTCCTCGAGATTGAAACGAATCGGAGTGTTCCTGCAAAGACACTGGTTTTTCAGCGGGCCGACGCGAATCAAGAAGCTCTCATCAAGGACGCTAGTTTCCCTGAATTGTGGTATTTCCCAAGGACACTGATTTCCCTAGGGTTGAAACGAATCGGGGTATTCCTGCAAAGACGCTAGTTTCTCTGCGGGCCGATGCGAATCGAGGTGCTCTCTTTAAGTGCACGGCGGCGCCCCGGCCTCCATCCCGAGGCCAAATGCGGAAGCGATGGTTAACTTTAATTTTTCTTGAACCGGCACCGCCGCGCACCAAAACACCCGGATCGTACCATTAACTAGTCCTAGCTATCTAGAGAGGGAAGAGAGATATACCGAGTGATCCGAGTCCTCCGGTCTTCTCGTCGTCGTCCCGATCTCCCTGCGGAATCTCCGGTCTCCACCTCGTCGCCGGAAGGCCACCACGTCGCCGGCTTCTTTTACGGGCTCCCGCCTCTATACCGAGGCAACTCGGGCACGAAGTTGGCGAGCCGACGTGCCCAAGGTTTGCTGTAGAATATAGTGAAGATCTATATGTCTCATTTGTGGTTTATGGAGTTTGCCATTTGGTGGAGGAATGAACTATACTTTGGAGGTGAAACTATGGGATTTTTGTGAAGCTAAAAGACCAAAAATCCCCTTGCACAAAATTGGGACAGCCCCCTTGGAGCTTGGCCGGCCATGGCTATATGGGAGAGGAGAGAATGAGGGAGAGTGAGGAGTGAAAAAGATAGCCACAAGAATAATGCAAGTGAGAGGAATGGTCATCATGCAAGAATCATCATCACTAGCAAAACCACACTCCATCAACTAATCAACAACCATGATTGCTACAAAAAGTCAAGAAATCATGAACCATGGAAGGTCAAGGGATGGGGCTCCATCATGAATCCATCATGATACAAAAGTATGCAAAGACAACCCTCCAAATAGCTAATTTGCACAAATGCAAATAAGCCCTCCTCCACCAATCTTCGGCCAATGAAAGATACAAAGAAATATGGCCGAAACGGAAAGCAATCTGGCAACTCCAGAAACTGGTCCCGTAATAAATTACAGGAAAACCCCGATACTGTGTATACACACCCGCATTTCTATTCCGACCGAATACAAATGCAATGAGACGAAATCTACACTGTACTATACTAGGATCCGGTTTAAACCAAAGCCGGTTAGTATTATCCGTCCGATCCTGATCCGTGCAATACCGCACGTATCTGATCGAACCCTACCATATCTCCATATGGCTTCTACAGCTTTTCGCCCGAAAACTTGAGCAACTGAATGTGGGGGACTCTAAAGACTCGTCAACACCTTGGTTGTGGATTTAACCACTAGCACGTCAGAGGTATAAGCCAATACATAACGGGCTACCAGGTATTGACCAAAAGGGACGTCGATGAGCGAACTCATCCTGACACCCTACTGAGCCTGTCAGTGACAATATCCGTACAGTCCGGTCCGTTCGTCTATGAGCATCGCATGGCGGGCCTAGGGGGTTGGTAAAAGTCAGACCCCCAAAAGCGGTACAAGTCGTGTCGGAGTGTAGCCCAGAACACCCTGAGATACTACTGGAATACCTACCAGTAAATCTCCTGCCTCGGCCGAGGGCTTTGTGTAATGGCTCTCCTAGACACAGCGCGACCTCACCCCCAATACCGGGAGAGACGAACCCCTGAAGATCCGCTCACTGCCTCCATGTGTCTCGGGACTGTACCCAACTAAAACCTGTTTGCACGTCTCCTTTGAGCGTGGTAGGGTAGTAATCAAAGTACAGTGGGAACTCACACGAGACAAATGACGATCCTCAGGTCGATGAACTAACCTGTACACATGTCACCAGGGAACTGCCATCTGACGTCAAGTATATGACCAACTAGCATGTTCCCGGCGAGTCCTGTCCGTTGTACTCATAACCCAATGAGCATCTGTATACATCTTAGGTGAACCAACTAACACCAGTGTCTTGTGAGACCGGCCACCGCCCCTCGTCGGGGTCTCGACTGTATACACTAGTCTACTCTGGAGTATCGATGCCCTGTCTCGAAACTCCCACGACTAGGGACCTTTTAAGGATGTGCTTATAGACTACCAGCTCCCACTTATATGATCGTCTTCATACTGCTGGTGGTCAAGAAAGAATCCTAGGGGCTCTATCAACGTGTAATAACGACATGTCAGGTCACCTAAAGCAGTGCACGATGATAAAGATAAACCAGATATCATACTATCATCTTGAATAAGACTGTCCTACCGGGATAGGTCCTCCCTCAATCAATGCAATCACGTGCCTGTGATCCAATAATTGACTCTGAGGGCACCATCTCCAACAATCTCCCACTTGCACTCAAGGCTAATTATTGCGATGTCGCATACTCACAACCCGTGTGATACCGAACACCCAACTCCTCTACTAGTCAGTCTCACAAAGCTCATTTGCGAAACTATTGCGTTCGAGGAATAGCCTCAGTGAGTGGATCCGCCTTGATGTTTCTTTCTATGTCTCTCTATATCTCAAGTTCGCGGAGAAAGCCATCTCCCGAAATGAGCAATACCTGTCTTAGAATGTGTCTGGATGTCTGATGGGACCTAGCTCATAAATGAACTCCAAATCCAAACTTCTTAGACAGTATTGTCAACTGAACTCAATCAGTATCATATGCCATGCCTCCCTCAGTATTACCTTGGACCACCTGTCCAAAATACTGCCCCTCGTCAGAAGGAAAAACTATAACTCTGAGAACCTCCTTGTCATCCATGTCACCTTGGAAGCCTGGAATGATAACTGTCTCCCGAATGAGGCTGTCGTTATCATATCCCTAGAACATCTACTTATGTTCTAAAACTGCTTCTGACTGTTTCTCCAGGATTGGATTAATATCAACTTATTGCATCTAGTGCAAGAGCAACATCTGGTGTGGTACTTGACATCTCATGATTGACTTAATTGCCTGAGCAAGTGATCTGCCAATCATGTACATCCCTCTCCCCTTTAGTCTGTAAGACATCTTTAGAGAGGGTGACTCCATCACCTGCAGGTACACTACCGTGCCAGGAGTCGTCCATTCTAAATACTCTTAGAATGCTGTCTAAGTAGCCATGTGGAGAAACCACTGTGTGACGACCAAAGTATAACTGATCGTAGTATAGGAATATCACTTCCAACTCTGTGTATGTCATCCAAATGCCAGGACATCACACCCTACTAACTTCTCAATAGATCCATCCCCTATTCTGATGAAGTCAAACCTATGACTGTCACATCAGAAATGGATGATCTATCTCCGCTATATCTGCTTCAGTCTGTAAATAGACATAAGCCACTTGTCCACCAATGCTTCCGCTGCTCCCACTGACTACGATAACCCTCTGGCAGAGTCATATACACGTACACTTCTAAAGCTAGTTTAGAACGACGCTATACTCATCCTCCCGCCGGGTTTCACAGTCTGGAACAACAGCAATGGCAAGTCTGGGTAAACAAGAACCTCCCTGCCACCGTCCTTGAGCATACCGAAGTACCTCTCGGGTGCCTGAGGTTACCCACTTTATCTGCGAAGTGGCCAATGGAATGTCAAACCAGATTGAATCTTTAGGTTCCTATCAAATCTTCAGTAATCGTTTGTGGTTCTGGAATCACTTCCAGTTCTACCATACTCCTACTACTGTTTTCTGAAAAAATCCATTTTTATTAAAACTGTGGCGAGTTCAGAACAGTATCACTATTGATCTTCCAGATGGTAGAAAGCCAACCCTCATCATAGCCTGGGTCAACCCACAAACAGCCATTACAGAAACGTGCCTTAAGTTATCCAGAGTCTGGTTTTAATCATAAGCCGGACAACTCCCCGTACCTTAACATTGTTAAGATATGAACTGTTCTATATCCAATACAGAAACAGAGGCACTGATTTTATTGAACCAGATTCAAATCATGCAGCTGTCTCCAGTGCATGTCAACTTAATGGAAGGAGGCCGATCAGCGTTACTCAACTTAGGAATGCTTCCAATTATGAGTAACCTGAAAGAGAAGCAAGTTCTCTTAATCACTACTATCAACTGAATACCGCACACAAGTATCTACATCTTCGATCACTTTGAAGAATCCCGATACTTGCAACACCTTGTTATCTACTTTATTGAAATACCTATAACTTCTCAAAATTCGGACCCTGTGTTTCCACAAAACACCTGTCTAAAAACTAGAGAAGTCATAAGTAAACTGAATATAGTACGAGGACCAATCCCTCTGTCCTGATGGACCTTGGACAACATACAATACTCTGTATAAGTCCATTGAGTCTGATAACTCATTCACTGTGTGTCGAAGGTTGAAAACTGTACTATGGTTATGAAGAATTACACCGCTGTTTAATGCTCCTTTCCTAACCATCCACTGATATAGGTAATTGTCACAAACATAATTTCAAAGAGGTATATCTCACTCTATGAAAATAGACGTACAGATAAATCAATTTGAAATTGGTGCATAACAGCGGATATTCAAAACTAAATATTTGCCAACCGACAAACAGTCCAGGTGACTTCCTCAAATATCACTGATTACAACGAATCCCGATATAATGAGGATGATCACCCAATTCCCAATAACTTACTCCCACTCATCATCTATAAAACCATACAGATGTGAGTATCGTACCTGGTAAATACATACCCTGGAGTAAGGACTAATTGGGAAATCAGTTTTCTTTTAACAGTACACAGTGGCACTGAAACATTGAAATGATTCGATGGGGTATCCCGGTATTCCTAGTAATGCCTCTTCTAGATTCACGACTGTAACCGTATAATTCTTTGCCACCTCTCCAAATCCCTTTATATGTCTTTAGTCATTACCTTCTGCACACCCCTTTAGGCCAAAAGGTTTCCTTCCTTCCCTACCGTTCGGCACCAGCCTATGGTTTGGAAGGAGACTATCCAATAAGCATAATGGGTGTACTGTCCTAATCCTAGGAGCACTCGCATTGCGAGAGAAGGTGAAGATAAAAGACAACCTGAATAAATCTTATTCCTATTTCTCCTGAACCAGAATCCATCCCCGAACTGGAACAAGTTCCTTTCGAGTTCGTATATAACCATACGATGGAATATCCAATAAACTGTGGATTTTCGTAGTGATATGGAGTGTCCTGGAGAAATACAAAGGTGAAGTGGGAGTGGTAATGAAAAACTTGGTTTGGTCGTGAATACCAGTCGCAATTTACTTTGCCCTCTTACTAATCCCTTGCTTTGTCTTAACTTAATACCTTCTACACACCATTGTTATGCTAATTGGTTTTCTTCATTCCCCACCGTTCGGCACCAGCCTAAGGTTTGGAAGAAGACTATTCAATTTGCGTAATAGGTGTACTATCTCCTAAACCAAGGAGTACTCGCAGCCTGAGAGAAGGTAAAAGGAAAAGACAACTGAATAGTCCTATTCGTTTCCTCCAGAACCGGAAACCATCCTCGAATAAATCCCTTCGAGTTCGTATATAACCATACGATGGTTTTGTCCAATGGAAGTGAACGTTCGTAGTAATACGGGGTGTCCTGGAGAAAAGGGTAAAAGTAGGAGTGGCAATGAGGTCTGCAACTCTGACAATCCAAAAGCCAGTGTTTAAGAAGGTTCGGTCAATTTTGGTCTCTGAGTCATAGTCTTAGGGTCGGGTCAATGGTCGCTGCCAAAGAGAGAGAGAAAAGAAACACTCAGCGTGCACTCTAACCTAGATCAGAATGGTTACCAATTTATCTAATCAGGAAACCTCCCACTGTACCGTCAAATTCTCCTCCAAACCTAAAAGAAGAATTAGTCGGGATCACCCGAGGAGTAAACCAACTCATCAGTGGGAATCGGGATCCAACTATCATCGCATGATAACGTGACGGAATCCACTCACGCTATCACACTCCAGAAGGTATGCGCATTTCTGGCAAGTTTCAGTTCTTTTGAAACTCCCGATGTGATTTTTACCCCATGCTCTTATGACCTTGGCGTGAGGTCAAAATATCATAAGTCACATGTCAAGTTCTACCCATCATTGTCCAGGTTAATTTGAACCCACCCGTACATACCCTTGACGTAGGCCAAAATAGTAGTACGACTGTCCCAAACCAACGCATCTATCTATGCAATAGATAAATACCCGGCAGCTACCAAACACTATGCCTTAGCGTGAGGTCAAAATACATAGCTTGAATACTACCGAATATTTAACTGAAATGATGGAGGGCTACGAATGGTTTCTGGCGAAAACCTTTAACGTAATGAACTTGATATCGTTGGAGGAACTGATAGCTTTATAAAAAAATATAGTGACGAAAACCTTCGCTAAAGAGGTCACTCCCGGTGAAGGGATCTCGGCTCTTTCCACGTAGAATGAGGTGCAGGATATTCCAACTGAATACCACGATGCAAAGCAAAAGTAATCGGCTATAGTGAAGTTATTGCCCTGACGCAAACTTCTGTCCAAGGGGTCACTCCCGGTGAAGGGATCTCAGCCCTTGCCTCGTCGACTGAGGAGCAGGATATTCCAACTAAATACCACGATGCAAAACAAAAGTGAACGTCCTTGCAATAACAGCTTTTTGAAAAAGTGTTCCAACAACATCAGATTAGGTTTGTTTTTAACTTGCATTGATCCGAATCAACGCAGTCCCATCAATTGATCACACCACAAAGAACGAAAATATACTGATGTACGTATATGCCATCCGCATTCGCCACTGGGTCCCGTCATTACCCGTTAGGTTAGCTAACTAACGACAGAGCGGGGACTGGACTAGCGCGGATGCAAAACATATACAACATCTACTAATATATATACCAATATATAATATTTCGCTCAAGGCGTGATAAAAATGCAACATCACAGAAATGTACAGCATCACAGAATAAAACAGATATCTGGGATCCCCGGGTTTCACAGAGCCGCTGAAACCCGACGTTCCCCTGGTCGTGTGGATAGCCTGTGCAATGAAAATCCTAGACCCCTACGGGCGCGGCAAGTTACCAGCCAAAACCTGAAGCGAGGCAGCCCCCTTCAGCAACGTGAATGGACCACCCGGCACTTCACGGAATCCGGCAACTCGGGCACCCCTCCTGGGTTAACCTGTACCCCCTACGAGTACGGCGAACAGCCCGCCAATTCTAGAGTGAAGCCCCCTCCGTCTCAATGCCATGAGATGCGGGATTGTTGCCCTCTAGAACCCGGCTTTAGGATTACCCCTCCGCGGGGTAATCCTAGTACAGAAAGTAAAATATACATACTACGGGTACATCGACCGCAACCTGGCCGTGCCCCAAAATAATTATACAAACAGGCAGTGGCGGCAGGCCACATATTGGACGCTCGCCCCGCAATATCAAATGTACATAATACAACCACAACTGTACTAGCATTGCATCCAGGCTATCCCCCACGACCGATCCGCAACATCACAGCAATACACAGAACATCAACGTGAAAGTCACGTTCGCAAATCCGTCTAACCGGGCTATAGCAGTTAGACAGGATTTACCGATCAAGTGACATTCACGGTCGCAGATATAATGTAAATACTGCGAAAAAATGTGTTTAAAATATCCGATCGATCAAATTTTACCAAGTGGGCCCCCAAGTACTACTGTAGCATATCAAGAAATTCTTGGCCCAAAATTAATATTCCAAAAACCCTATTTTCAACCCAGAAGGCCTCTATAAAAAATTGGTGTACGGATCTCTCAAAACTGCGGCGGAACCGCGGCCCAAGCATGGGTTTGGCCGCGGTTCCGCGGTCGAGTAATGAGATCTCGTGACCAAATTTTTACAGTAGGCTTATACTTCCCTGCACAGTATTCTGAGACTACCCGAAAAAATTTTCGAGACAAAAAAATTTCGACAGAAAACTGTTGTTTTGAAAAACACGATTTTGGAACATTTGTTCGATCGGAAATGTAAAACACATTAGACTAAGCTAGACTATGCTAATGGAGAGGCTCTGATACCACTGTAAGTGCACGGGGGCGCCCCGGCCTCCATCCCGAGGCCAAATGCGGAAGCGATGGTTAACTTTAATTTTTCTTGAACCGGCAACACCGCGCACCAAAACACCCGGATCGTACCATTAACTAGTCCTAGCTATCTAGAGAGAGAAGAGAGATATACCGAGTGATCCGAGTACTCCGGTCTTCTCGTCGTCGTCCCGATCTCCCCGCGGAATCTCCGATCTCCACCTCGTCGCCGGAAGGGCACCACGTCGCCGGCTTCTTTTACGGGCTCCCGCCTCTATACCGAGGTAACTCGGGCACGAAGTTGGCGAGCCGACATGCCCAAGGTTTGCTGTAGAATATAGTGAAGATCTATATGTCTCATTTGGGGTTAATGGAGTTTGCCATTTGGTGGAGGAATGAACTATACTTTGGAGGTGGAACTATGGGATTTTTGTGAAGCTAAAAGACCAAAAATCCCCTTGCACAAAATTGGGACAGCCCCCTTGGAGCTTGGCCGGCCATGGCTATATGGGAGAGGAGAGAATGAGGGAGAGTGAGGAGTGAAAAAGATAGCCACAAGAATAATGCAAGTGAGAGGAATGGTCATCATGGAAGAATCATCATCACTAGCAAAACCACACTCCATCAACTAATCAACAACCATGATTGCTACAAAAAGTCAAGCAATCATGAACCATGGAAGGTCAAGGGATGGGGCTCCATCATGAAACCATCATGATACAAAAGTATACAAAGACAACCCTCCAAATAGCTAATTTGCACAAATGCAAATAAGCCCTCCTCCACCAATCTTCGGCCAATGGAAGATACAAAGAAATATGGCCGAAACGGAAAGCAAACTGGCAACTCCAGAAACTGGTCCCGTAATAAATTACAGGAAAACCCCGATACTGTGTATACACACCCGCATTTGTATTCCGACCGAATACAAATGCAATGAGACGAAATCTACACTGTACTATACTAGGATCCGGCTTAAACCAAAGCCGGCTAGTATTATCCGTCCGATCCTGATCCGTGCAATACCGCACGTATCTGATCGAACCCTGCCATATCTCCATACGGCCTCTACAGCTTTTCGCTCGAAAACTTGAGCAACTGAATGTGGGGGACTCTAAAGACTCGTCAACACCATGGTTGTGGATTTAACCACTAGCACGTCAGAGGTATAAGCCAATACGTAACGGGCTACCAGGTATTGACCAAAAGGGACGTCGATGAGCGAACTCATCCTGACACCCTACTGAGCCTGTCAGTGACAATAACCATACAGTCCGGTCCGTTCGTCTATGAGCATCGCATGGCGGGCCTAGGGGGTTTGTAAAAGTCAGACCCCCAAAAGCGGTACAAGTCGTGTCGGAGTGTAGCCCAGAACACCCTGAAATACTACTGGAATACCTACTAGTAAATCTCCTGCCTCGGCCGAGGGCTTTGTGTAATGGCTCTCCTAGACACAGCGCGACCTCACCACCAATACCGGGAGAGACGAACCCCTGAAGATCCGCTCACTGCCTCCATGTGTCTCGGGACTGTACCCAACTAAAACCTATTTGCACGTCTCCTTTGAGCGTGGTAGGGTAGTAATCAAAGTACAGTGGGAACTCACACGAGACAAATGACGATCCTCAGGTCGATGAACTAACCTGTACACATGTCACCAGGGAACTGCCATCTGACGTCAGGTATATGACCAACTAGCATGTTCCCGGCGAGTCCTGTCCGGTGTACTCATAACCCAATGAGCACCTGTATACATCTTAGGTGAACCAACTAACACCAGTGGCTTATGAGACCGGCCACCGTCCCTCGCCGGGGTCTCGACTGTATACACTAGTCTACTCTGGAGTATCGATGCCCTGTCTCGAAACTCCCACGACTAAGGACCTTTTAAGGATGTGCTTATAGACTACCAGCTCCCACTTATATGATCGCCCTCATACTGCTGGTGGTCAAGCAAGAATCCTAGGGGCTCTATCAACGTGTAATAGCGACATGTCAGGTCACCTAAAGCAGTACACGATGATAAAGATAAACCAGATAGCATACTATCATCTTGAGTAAGACTGTCCTACCGGGATAGGTCCTCTCTCAATCATTACAATCACGTGCCTGTGATCCAATAATTGACTCTGATGGCACCATCTCCAACACTCTCGTCAAGGACACTGGTTTCCCTGAGTCGAGGAGGTTGCCAAGGACACTGATTTCCCTAGGGTTGAAACGAATCGGGGTATTCCTGCAAAGACGCTAGTTTCTCTGCGGGCCGACGCGAATTGAGGTGCTCTCAACAAGGACACTGGTTTCCCTGAGTCGAGGAGGTTGCCAAGGACACTGATTTCCCTTGGGTTGAAACGAATCGGGGTATTCCTGCAAAGACACTAGTTTCTCTGCGGGCTGTCGCGAATCGAGGTGCTCTCATCAAGGACACTGGTTTCCCTGAGTAGAGGAGGTTGCCAAGGACACTGATTTCCCTGGGGTTGCAACGAATCGGGGTATTCCTGCAAAGACGCTAGTTTCTCTGCGGGCCGACGCGAATCGAGGTGCTCTCATCAAGGACAATGGTTTCCCTGAGTCGAGGAGGTTTCCAAGGACACTGATTCCCCTAGGGTTGAAACGAATCGGGGTATTCCTGCAAAGACGCTAGTTTCTCTGCGGGCCGACGTGAATTGAGGTGCTCTCATCAAAGACACTGGTTTCCCTGGAGTTGAGACGGTTGCCAAGGACACTGATTTCCCTGGAGTTGAGATGATCTCTGGTGGTCTTTCAGGTTTTATATGAGTTGTTGTCAAGACCCTGAAACTAGGAATTTGGCCTTCGCTTCGCTTTCTGTGGTGTGTCCGAATCCTTTTGGAGGAGGGACGCTGTAGTGACATTTCGTCGGTTGTGTATAGATGAACGATGAAGTGGTGATCAGTCCACGCTTGGGTGAGATGATCTCCGATTGTCTTCAGGCTTTATATGAGTTGCCGTCAAGACTTGGCTCCGTTTCCTGATGGAGCATGGGGTGGAAAGGTATGATTCCTTCTTTGTTTGCGCCCCTGGATTGTGTACAGGGATTGCTGTGATATCGCCTGTAGGGCAAAACTTTCATTCATTTTTTTAATCATTTTATTTCCGCGATGCTCTATCATTTCAGCTTTTATATCGCGAAGGTCGCGATTGCCCAATCATTTCGGCTATTTTTCGCGGTGCACAATCATTTCGGCTATTTATTTTATTTTTACTCGCGGTTTTTTATTGCGAGTTGCCCAATCATTTCGGCTATTTTGCATGCATACATTTTTCTTACTTGCTGATTTTTGCTGCAAGTTGCCACATCATTTCGGCTATTTCGTATGCATGCGTGGCTTGCTGTCTTTTCGCCGTAAGCCTAGAATTAGACACCGATTTCGGCATCAGCACCGCAATAACTGGGATGTTGCCAGGAGCGAATTATCATTTGCCTCTGTCGATGTCGAACAAAGGTGGCTTAGCGAACAGGGTTAGGGTCCTGTCGACTAAGGCTTTTGACTTCATAAGCCGTAAGGGTCTCTCAAAGGTATTTCTCCCTGCATGTCGTGAGGATCTTATAGGTGTGTTTTTGTTAGTGTATATGCCCTAGGGGCCATTATTGTATCATACTAGTTTGTATATTACTTAATGGAAGCTTGGGATATTCACATGTATATAACAGTCTTGCTAAACATGTTAGTATGCTACTTGGTTTTTCTATCTTAATATGTGAGTATACGTATTGATAGAGCTCTTAGGATCTTAATTGACTACCAGCGTTGTGATGGCAGTCACACTAGTGGGGGCTGGGTAGTCTACAAGCACATCCTTTTTCAGGTCCCTAGTCGTAGGATTATCGAGACAGGGCATCGATACTCCGGAGTAGACTAGTGTGTACGCTTCTCATCCCAGTTGGGGAGATGGACTGTCCCAAGCCGTCAGTACGTCGTACTGGAGATAGTATACAGGTGCTCGTTGGGTTACGGGTACACCGGACAGGACTCGCAGGGAACTGTTGGTTGGTTTTATACCAGTCGTCAGTTAACAGTTCCCAGGTAACATGAGTACAGCATAGTCCGCAGACTTGACACTGCTATTTCCCCTCAAGTGTGTCCCACTATTCTTAGATTGCTACCATACCACGGCTCAAAGGAGTCATGCAAACAGGTAGCAGTTGGGTGCAGTACCGAGCACTTGGAGGCAGTAGCTGTTAGAAAGGATTCACCTCTCCCGGTATTGGGAGTTGATATCGCGCTGTGTCAGAGAGCCGTTACGCAAAGTCCCTGGCCAGGGAAAGCGAGATTTACTGGTAGGTTCCAGTTGTTTCTCAAGGTGTAATGGGCTTCACTCAGACCCGACTTATACCGCTATTAGGGGACTGACGCTTGCCGTCCCCCTAGGCCCGATATGCGATAGTCTTAGACGAACAAACCGGACTGTACGGAAATTGTCACATCAGGTTCAGTAGGAGTTCGGATGGGTTCCCTCATCGGCCTTCTTATCGACATCTACCTGGGGACCGTTATGTACAGCTAGTGCCGCTTGCGGTCTGTGGTTAAACCCACTGCCAGCGTAGTAGTCGACTCATTAGAGTCCTACACAGAGAGTTTCCCTGCTCCAGGCGAAACGATATAGAGGTCGTATGGTTTTACGACAAGGGTTCGGACGCATACGTGTGTTTACGCACGTACGACTTTCGGACAGTTTTTACTAGCCGGCTTTGGTTTAAGCTAGATTCTAGTATCGGGATATTGGATTTATACAGTCTAAAGTTTTTCCGTGTTTTCACGGATAGGAGAGGCGTTCTCGTAATTTCGCGGGAAGCTTCTAGAAGGATGGTGACTTGAGGGTTTAGGTGGCATAAGCATTAAATGAGATTAGTGACTCATTTGTGTGATTCATCCTTGTCATTAATGCATAATAAATGCTTAATGACTCATGTTGATGAATCACTCATTTGTATTTTTGAAGCAAGCTTGTTAAATCCTTTATTTTATTTATTTGATAAATATAATGCTTCATATATATCATGAGAGATCATTATCTCATTCTCATTCTCATGCTCACCTTCTCTCTCCTAAAGCTCTCTCTCTTCAAACCCTAATCCTCCCCTCTCATGTGTTGAGATTAAGGATTAGAAAGACTAATCAATCCATAATCCAACTCTAAATCACCTAGGTAACTTAGATTAGCACTTTAAGAAACCTAGTTACCTCAAGTTAGAGGTGAAGCTTGAAGTATAGCTCTCGGGTGGATCATCTACTACATAGAGAAGGCTGGAGAGGAGGTGGAGAACGAAAAGACGAAGGACACGGTTTATTAGGTATAATCACTTCACATAGTAGTTAACAACTTCTATGTTTCTTATTAGTTATAGTTTAGCAAAGATTCTCGGTTAGTCGATGTTTATGCAAAGAACAAGATCGTTTTTCATTTTTCCGCCTCCCCGCAAGTCGTGGGGTGTTGTACATCGAATTACAGTGGTATCAGAGTCTCGCTAAACAATAATTAACTCATTAGCAAAGTCGTAAGAATTTCGAATGCAAAACGAACCGGAAAATACATCGAAATCACATAGTTTCTGTCGAATTTAAAAAAGGCCCTAAAGATTTTTCAGGCAGCTGCAGTATAACCTACAGAGAAAGATAACAACACTGAAAAAAATTGAGTTCATTTATCGGCCATACAGCCGCGGAACCGCGGCCGATACCACCGATCCGCCGCGGATCCGCGGCCGAGTTGGAGCCGATTCAGCCTAAGTTTTTCCAGTGGTTCTTTTGTGATATTTTTCTATTTTCTGGAATGTTTATTTTCTGCTCAAGTCTCAGGTGCATAGAGAAGTTTTGGGAGTAGAATCTGATATGTTTGCTCGATCGAAATTATACGATATTTGCTAATTTGATTGTATCTGTGATTGTATAATGTGTTCGTAAACCTCCCCTAACTGCTAGTATGTCGGTTGGCAGGGGGTTGCACATTTCTGTAATGGATTTTACTGTTTGTGGTTATGAACTGTATTGGATTGTTGTGATGATTAGCCGGGGTTTTGTGATGGGTTATTATTTTAATTCATTCAATGCAATTGTAATATGTTGTAATATTATTTTGCGGGGCGCATCCATGTTGTGATTGTAGCCACCGTTGTATTATTTCATTTTACTGTTTTTGCTCCTAGGACAGACCCAAGGTGGGGTGCACAAACTACCGGGTACTTTGAAGTGTTTAGTGGCCTACTCACGTTGTTGAGGGAGACCGCTTCACTTCGGGTACTTGGCGGGTAGTTTTCCATACCCGTAGGGGTCTAGGGTTGGATAATAGCTAATCATCACAACTGTGTAATCCGTCTTTTGTTGCAGGCTCAAAAGAAACACGGATTGCTTGCATATCCAATAATGTTAATCTGTGATATGGAATGCCTATTATTGCGTCTGACGAATGTACAATATCTATATATGATAGCTATTTAGACGTCACTTATGTTTTACACCCGTGCTAGCCCAGCCCCCGCTTTGTCGTTAGTTAAGTAACCTAACTGGTAATGACGGGACCCAGTGGCGAATGCGGATGGCATAAGAGGACGTTGTATTTTCGTTGTTTTCTGCAATGATATGTTAATGATGGGACGCATTATTATTAATGCAAAGAAAATTAACCAAAGCTTAATCGTTGGAACAGTTTAAAAGAAACCACTCGGTTATTTTTAAAACAGAAGATATTTTTAATTGCGGAGCTTTAACCACTCCTTTTAAAAGCTATCAGGTTCCTTCGGTTATATCAAGTTCACTACGTTCACGGTTTCGCCAAAACCATTTGTAGCCCTCCGTCATTTCATTTGAGTATTCAGTAGTATTCAAGCTATGTATTTTGACCTAACGCCAAGGCATAGTGTTTGGTAGCTGCTGGGTATTCATTTGTTGCATAGATAGATGAGTTAGTTTGGGACAGTCGTATTATCATTTTGGCCGAACGTCAAAGATATATACGGATGGGTTCAAATTAACAAGATAATGATGGGTAGAACTTGACATGTGACTTATGACATTTTGACCTAACGTCAAGATCATAAGAGCATGGGGCAAAAATTTATCGGGAATTTTTAAAGAAACTGAAATTTGCAAAGAGATGCATACTATTTGGAGTTTAATGAATGTTGGTAGGATTCCTTCAACATTATCATACGATGATATTTGGATCCCGATCCTACTGTGAGTATATGCTACTCATCAGGAGATTCGTCACTTAACGATCAATGCTATAAACCAAGTAGGTGCCGAGAAAGGTGTCAGCGGGGCTACGCCCCCAGAGAAAAGAGGTTATATAATTAAGGAACTTCGTGAAAGAGTTGGAAAACCTCCCTCGAAGTATCGACACTGTCCTGACTGAACGGTTAAGCAATTCTTATACGGTGAGAATAGTCCTGGGTAATTCTTCTTTTATGGTTTGAGGAAGGATTCGAGAAACAGTGGGAGCCATCCAGTTTAGATAAACTAAAAACCACTCTAAACTTGCAAGAGCATCATGCTAAAGTGTTTTTTCTTCTCTCTCTCCTAATTGCAGCGACCCTGAAAATGACTGGACTTAAGTTACTTTTAGAGAAACATATACTGACAGGGCCAAACTATAAAGATTGGCTGCGGAATGTCAAAATGGCTTTGACCTATGACAAATTGGGGTACGTCCTCACCGCTAAGGCACCTGCAGTCCCAGGTCCCAAATCCAGTAATGCGGATAAGGAAATCCACAAAACCTGGGAGTATGATTGCGCGAAGGCCAAGTGCATCGTGCTTGCCTCGATGAATAATGAACATCAGAGGAGGCACGAGGATATGGAACTAGATGCCAAATTTCTCCATACAAAGGAACTTTATGGAGAGCAATCTAGTATAGCAAGATAGGAGACCTCAAAGAACTTATTTCGAGCGAGGTTGGCCGTCGGATCATCGGAAGGAGAACATGTCCTAAAGATGATTGGCTATATAGAAGAGCTCGCAGACCTTGGGACGACTTTGGATAATGAGCACTATACAGACCTTATTCTCCAGTCCCTTCCTTCCACCTACGCCCAGTTTGTTCTGAATTTCACCATTCAAAGAAAATAAGTTGAACTTCCAGAACTCCTTAATATATTGAGGAGTGCAGAGGGCACCTTGCAGAAGGCAAGGGAAACACCCGCTATATTTGTTAGCGGTGCTTCTTCTTCCGGGTCCAAGGCTAGGGCCAAAGGAAGGAAGAAGAAGTCCGCCACCAAACCTAGAGGAGGTGTTAGTAAGGTGGGAGGGAAGGGAAAGAAAAAGATTGCGGTACCGGTAGTGGCCCAGGATGAGTGCTTCCAATGTCACAGGAAAGGGCACTGGAAGAAGGATTGCAAGGCGTGGAACGCCAAGAACCAGGGACCGAAACAAGCTGTGGCTTCGACTTCAGGTGTGTTTGTAATTGAGAATTGTTTGTCAATCAACTCTACTTCCTGGGTATTAGATACTGGATCAGGATCTCATATATGCAATTCATTGCAGGCACTGAGAAACCGTAGAGTACTGAAGGAAGGTGATATGACCCTAAAGGTTGCTAACGGAGCTAGCGTGGGAACTGTGTCCGTCGGGGATTATCACCTGGGATTGACGAGTGGACATATTTTTGTTTTACATAACTGTTTTTTTGTACCTAGTTTAACGTGTAATATCATATCAGTTTCCTTGTTATCAAATAAAGGTTATGACTTCACGTTTGAAAGCGATGTTGTTAACAACCACCTTAATCATAGTTTGAATGGGTCCGGTACACTGAATAACGGTATATAGGTTTTAAACCAACTCCAGATTTTCAATGTCCAGATCACACTAAAAAGAAAGTCTCCAGATTTAAATAAGGCTTTCTTATGGCATTATAGACTAGGTCACATCAATGAGACACGGTTGACTACGTTACATAGAGAAGGATATTTGGACTCGTTCGAATATCAAAACTATGCCACTTGTGAATCATGTCTCAAAGGAAAGATGACAAAGACTCCATTCATTGGACATGGAGTAAGAGCGAGCGAGCTCTTAGGACTCGTACACAGCGATGTATGTGGTCCAATGTCTACACATGCAAGAGGTGGTTTTTCCTATTTCATTACTTTTACAGATGATTACTCAAGGCACGAATTCATTTATCAGATGAAACATAAATCCGAGGCTTTTGAGAAATTCCAGGAGTATAAGAATGAAGTAGGAAACCAAACCGGCAAAAGTATCAAGATACTAAGATCAGATCGAGGTGGTGAATACTTAAGTGCCGAGTTCCTAGGTTACCAAAATGAGAAAGGAATTCTCTCTCAGCTTACTCCTCCATACACTCCACAGCATAACGGTGTATCGGAGAGACGGAATCGAACCCTATTGGATATGGTACGTTCCATGATGAGTTATGCTGAGTTACCGCGATCTTTCTGGGGTTATGCGCTAGGATCAGCGGCATATATTTTGAACATGGTTCCTACCAAGACTGTGCCTACTACTCCATATCAGATGTGGAGTGGGAAGAAACCCCATCTTCAGTACATGAAGATATGGGGATGTCCAGCTTTTGTTAAAAAGCAGCATGTGGACAAGCTCGAGGCACGATCAGTAAAGTGTAAGTTTGTGGGATATCCAAAGAACTCCAGGTGGTATCTATTCTTTTACGCAGAGGAACAAAAGGTATTTGTTTCTCGTAATGCCCATTTTCTAGAACATCAGTTTTTAGAAAAGGAAACAAGTGGAAGCGAAATAGAACTGGAAGAAATTCCAGAACCACAAACTACTACTAAAAATTTGGTAGAACGAGTAGTTCAAGAAGAACAGGACATTCCTGCACCCCTCGCTGGAGTAGTAGGCCGTCTCATCCGCCTGAGAGATACTACGGTTTTCTCATAGATGGGGATAGAGAGGATTGCATCATTGATGATGATGAGCCTACTAGCTTCCAGCAGGCCATCCAGAGCGGCGACTCGGTACGATGGCTAGATGCAATGCGGACCGAGATGGAGTCAATGTACACCAACAAAGTATGGACTTTGGACTTTGCTCCAGATGGGGTAAAACCCATAGGATGCAAATGGATCTTCAAGAAAAAGATTGGTGTAGATGGACCGGTGGAAACCTATAAGGCTAGACTTGTTGCAAAGGGTTTTCGTTAAAGACCTGGTTTGGACTATGACGAAACTTTTTCTCCAGTGGCTATGCTCAAATCCATTCAGGTCCTTCTTGCTATTGCTACCTTCCATGATTATGAAATCTTGCAGATGGATGTAAAGACGGCTTTTCTGAATGGAAATTTAGAAGAGTGCGTCTATATGGATCAGCCAGAGGGTTTCAATCAGAGTGGGAGCAGCGGTAAAGTATGCAAGTTGCTTAAGTCCATTTATGGACTAAAGCAAGCATCGCGGAGTTGGAACATCTGTTTTGATGAAATAGTCAAAGAATATGACTTTATCAAAAATCCAGATGAACCATGTATATATAGTAAAATTGTAGCCAGAAGTGTCGTATTCCTCGTCTTGTACGTAGATGACATTCTATTGATAGGAAATGACATTCCTATGCTACAATCTGTCAGAGAATTCTTGTCACACAGGTTCTCCATGAAAGACCTGGGTGATGCCTCTTACATTCTGGGGATCCGGATCTATCGTGATATATCCAAGAGGATGTTGGGACTTTCGCAGTCCAGGTATATCAACACTATACTGAAAAGATTCAGTATGGAAGATTCTAAGCGCGATAATCTACCGGCTTGTCACGGAATCACCTTCTCCAAAGAGATGTCTCCCAAGACTGATTTGGAAAGGGAACGCATGTCTATTATACCCTACGCTTCTGCGGTAGGCTCTATAATGTTTGCGATGTTGTGCACCAGACCAGATGTAGCTTACGCACTGAGCGTGGTAATCCGGTATCAGTCAGACCCAGGGGAGAATCACTGGATAGCAGTAAAGAACATTCTCAAGTACCTGAGAAGGACTAAGGAGATGTTCTTGGTTTACGGCGGAAAAGACCTCAAGTTAGAGGCCTTTGCTGATTCAGGCTTCTAGAGTGATAAGGACGATTCCAAGTCCATGTCGGGTTATGTCTTTACCCTAAATGGAGGGGCAGTGTGCTGGAAGAGTTCTAAGCAGGACACCGTTGCTGACTCAACGATGGAAGCAGAGCATATTGCTGCTTGTGATGCCGCAAAAGAAGCGGTCTGGATGAAGAACTTCTTAACAAAACTTCAGGTGGTTCTTACCATTATTCATCCGATACCTCTGTATTGCGACAACAACGGAGCTATAGCTTTAGCGAAGGAACCAAGGTCCCATCAGAAGTCCAGACACATCTTAAGGCGGTATCACCTGATCAGGGAGATCACTGATCGTCGGGAGATCGAGGTTTGGAGAGTTGCTACTGAAGAGAACATTGCTTATCCATTCACGAAGGCCCTACCTCAGATTCAGTTCGAGAGGCTACTCGAGATCATCGGTCTTCGATATGCCAGTACATGGCCCTAGTGCAAGTGGGAGATTGTTAGTGTATATGCCCTACGGGCCATTATTGTATCAAACTAGTTTGTATATTGCTTAATGGAAGCTTGGGATATTCACATGTATATAACAGTCTTGCTAAACATGGTAGTATGCTACTTGGTTTTTCTATCTTAATATGTGAGTATACGTATTGATAGAGCTCTTAGGATCTTTCTTGACTACCAGCGTTGTGATGGCAGTCACACTAGTAGGGGCTGGGTAGTCTACAAGCACATCATTTTTCAGGTCCCTTGTCGTAGGATTATCGAGACAGGGCATCGATACTCCGGAGTAGACTAGTGTGTACGCTTCTCATCCCAGTTGGGAAGATGGTATGTCCCACAGCCGTCAGTACGTCGTACTGGAGATAGTATACAGGTGCTCGTTGGGTTACGGGTACATCGGACAGGACTCGCAGGGAACTGTTGGTTGGTTTTATACCAGTCGTCAGTTAACAGTTCCCAGGTGACATGAGTACAGCATAGTCCACAGACTTGACACTGCTATTTCTCCTTAAGTGTGTCCCACTGTTTTTAGATTGCTATCCTACCACGGCTCAAAGGAGTCGTGCAAACAGGTAGCAGTTGGGTGCAGTCCCGAGCACTTAGAGGTAGTAGCGGTTAGAAAGGATTCGTCTCTCCCGGTATTGGGAGTTGATATCGCGCTGTGTCAGAGAGCCGTTACGCAATGTCCCTAGCCAGGGCAAGTGAGATTTACTGGTAGGTTCCAGTTGTTTCTAAGGGTGTAATGGGCTTCACTCCGATACGACTTATACCTCTATTAGGGGACTGACGCTTGCCGCCCCCTAGGCCCGATATGCGATAGTCTTAGATGAACAGACCAGACTGTACGGAGTTTGTTACATTAGGCTCAGTAGGAGTTCAGATGGGTTTCCTCATCGGCCTTCTTATCGACATCTACCTGGGGACCGTTACGTACAGCTAGTGCCGCTTGCGGTCTGTGGTTAAACCCACTGCCAGCGTAGTAGTCGAGTCATTAGAGTCCCACACAGAGAGTTTCCCTGCTCTAGGCGAAACAATATAGAGGTCGTATGGTTTTACGACAAGGGTTCGGACGCATACGTGTGTTTACGCACGTACGACTTTCGGACAGTTTTTATTAGCCGGCTTTGGTTTAAGCCAGATTCTAGTATCGGGATATTGGATTTATACAGTCTAAAGTTTTTCCGTGTTTTCACGGATTGGAGGGGCGTTCTCGTAATTTCACGGGAAGCTTCTAGAAGGATGGTGACTTATGGGTTTAGGTGGCATAAGCATTAAATGAGATTAGTGACTCATTTGTGTGATTCATTCTTGTCATTAATGCATCATAAATGCTTAATGACTCATGTTGATGAATCACTCATTTGTATTTATGAAGCATGGTTGTTAAATCCTTTATTTTATTTATTTGATAAATATAATGCTTCATATATATCATGAGAGATCATTATCTCATTCTCATTCTCATGCTCACCTTCTCTCTCCTCAAGCTCTCTCTCTTCAAACCCTAATCCTCCCCTCTCATGTGTTGAGATCAAGGATTAGAAAGACTAATCAATCCATAATCCAACTCTATATCACCTAGGTTACTTAGATTAGCACTTTAAGAAACCTTGTTATCTCAAGTTAGAGGTGAAGCTTGAAGTATAGCTCTCGGGTAGATCATCTACTATATAGAGAAGGCCGGAGAGGAGTAGAGAACGAAAAGACGAAGGACACGGTTCATTAGGTATAATCACTTCACATAGTAGTTAACAACTTTTATGTTTCTTGTTAGTTATAGTTTAGCAAAGATTCTCGGTTAGTCAATGTTTATGCAAAGAACAAGATCATTTTTCATTTTTCCGCCTCCCCTCAAGTCGTGGGGTGTTGTACATCGACTTACAGTTTTCTCTTTAGGAATCGTGGGGATTCCTAAGTGCATATTCCTCTGTAAGTCGTAAGGATCCTACAAGTGGGTTTTTTCCTTGTAAGTCGAGAGGAGTTACAAGGGTTGTTCACCATATGGACATATCCCCAGTCACGGATGGGACTTGATTAGGGAAATGTTTATTCGCGCCCGTGGATTGTATACAAGGGTCAGTACTGAGCCACTTGTAGGGCCATATCGAAGGTTGTGGGGGGTTTGCTTAAGCACAGGTTTAGGTCTCTGTAACTTAAGACTTTCAAATCTTATGAGCCGTGGGGGTCCCATAAGAGAGTTCTCCTTACGAGTCGTGAGGATCTCGCAAGTGTAATTTCTCCTAAGGAATCGTGAGGATCCCTAAGTGTGTTGCTCCTTTGTGAGTTGTAAGGATCTCACGCGGGTAGTTTCTCCTTACAAGGTCGAGAGGACCCTGTAAGTGTCTCTTAACGAGGCTACGCCCTTTCGGGTTTTCACAAACACTCGCCGGTAGCCCTGTTGTTTTTACTCACGGAGCCCTTTCGGGTTTTCATCCGCGCCCAATTTGCTTATAGACATACCGTTTTTTTATATTCTTTTTATTCTTTTTTTTAACGAGGTCGCGCCCTTTCGGGTTTTCACGAACACTCGCCGGTAGCCCTGCTGTTTTTATTCACGGAGCCCTTTCGGGTTTTCATCCGTGCCCATTTTGCTTATGGACATAACGTTTTTTTTTTTTTATTTTATTATTCTTTATTCTTCTTTTTTTTATCTCGTCAGCCTGAGGACGCTGCGGTAGTAGTTTAACGACGTTTCGGTCGTCAGCCTGTTTTAGGACATAGTGGTCCGTCATTAGTTTAAGGACGTTTCGGTCCGGTGAGGAAGGCCAGCTACTACTTATAGAGTTTTGAGCTTAGGAAGATAGCGAGCGGACATAGTCGTCGTCATCTATCATTGACCTAGGTTGTGACTCATTAAGCGTAGTATTTCTTTAGGAAGCGACCGTTTATTGGCCTGAAAGGCCTTTCACCGTGCATATCCATGAGTAGATAGGCTCCACCCTGGTAGACCTTGTCTATGTTGTACGGGACTTCATAGTTCGGCTCGAATTTTCCCCGCTTGGCGCGATTGGGGATCATCGGTCTTTTGACCACTAGCACGAGTTTGCCTTGGCGGAATGTTCTCGGCCTGGTCAATCTTTCATATGAGCGCGTCATCTTTTCTTAATTAGCCACCAAATTTTGTTGCGCTATGAGCCGGGTTTCATCAAGGGCATCAAGCTCCTCAAGCCGAAGGTGAGCATTTTCTTCGTCTGTCAGCTCGTAGTGGACCGCCACTCGTAGAGAGGGTAACTCTATCTCGAGGGGGAGTACTGCTTCTGTACCGAAAACCAACACGTACGGCGTTGTGTTCGTAGCCGTTTTGAACGTAGTTCGATACGCCCAGAGAGCTTCTTGCAGTCTCTCATGCCAGTCCTTCTTCTTTCAGGACAACGTCTTCTTCATGATCTTTGTCAAGGTCTTGTTGAAGGCCTCAGCTAGACCGTTAGCTCGGGGATTATAAACTGAGGAATATCTCCACTCTATATTATGCTGTTGCGCGAAGCGACTGATCTTGTGGCTTCTGTAGGCTGGCCCGTTATCGGAGATGATCCGTCGCGGAGTTCCAAACTGATAAATGACGTGCGTCTTGAAGAAATGGAGGATATTCTCCGTCTTTACTTCACTCAGTGGTACTGCTTCTGCCCATTTGGAGAAGTAATCTGTCGTTGCCAGGATGAAACGATGTCCCCTGGACGATGCTGGTTCAATGGGGCCGATTATGTCAGTCCCCCACATTTCGAACGGCCAGCTGGCCACTGTTGGATGTAGAGGATTTGGTTGTTGATGGATAAAGTCCCCATGAATCTGGCATGAGTGGCATTGCTTTGCATATTCGAGGCAATCCAGAATCATCGTGGGCCAGTAGTAGCCTATCCGTTTAATTTTCAACTTCATCTTCGGGCCTGCTTGATGAGAACCGCAGAGTCCGTCATGAACTTCCTGAATGACTCTTTTCGCTTCGTCAGGTCCCAGACATCTCAACCACAGAGAATCAAACGACCTCTTGTACAGAGTATCATTGACGAAGGCAAAAGACAGAGCTCGTTTCATGAGCTGATGTCTTGAGGACGCATCTTCAGGAGTTCGACGGGACTTGAAGTAGTCTATAAAGACTTCTCTCCAATCCTCAGCCTTTTCCGGGTATTTTATTTGCATAGCCATTTGCTCAGTTGTTCCCTTCTCTTCGGATGATTCCGGAGATATTCCTGCTGGGGCAAGCACCCGACGGCTTTGTACCACGATTCTTACGTCATCGAGGTTTTCGTCAGCCAGTTCCTTAGCGAGCTTGGCTAACACGTCCGCTTTGCTGTTTTCCGCACGCGGTATGTTTTCCAAAGTGTAGGAAGGAATTTGGGTCAACAGTTGTTGCACCTTTTCGCCGTACTTCACCAACTCTGGTTTGCACGTTTGGTAGTCGCCATTTACTTGACTGACGATCAGTTGAGAATCTTCGTATATAAGAAGGTTTTCAATTCCGATGTCAATGGCGATCTCGAGGTCTGCTATCAAAGCTTCGTATTCGACTTCATTATTCATCCTCGGCTCTGTTAAGGAGAAAGCAAAGCGCATTATCCCTCCTTGTGGAGTTACAAAGATGAGGCCTACCACCGATTTGATTATAGGGGTACTTTGTTTGCGCTTCTTCATGGAGGACGCTCCATCGAAATAAAGGTCCCACCGGGTACCACTACCGTCGATTGCATCAAACGCATGTTTGTCTGGTAGTTCGCAATTCAGAGGGGAAGCAGCCGGTATCGGATGCTCAGCGAGGAAGTCGGCGATGGCCTGGCCTTTCACTGCTTTAAGAGGCTGATAAGTTATCGAAAACTCCATTAAAAGCAAAGCCCATTTAGCGAGTCTCCCTGTCAATATGGCCTTCGACATTAAATATTTAATGGGGTCCACCTTCAAAATGAGACAGACTTCATGCGCCAACGCATAGTGACTGAGCTTTGTTATCACGAAGATCAATGCTAGGCAGTGTTTTTCGATGGGGGAGTAGTTGCTTTCTGCCCCCAGGAGAACTCGACTTAAGTAATAAAGAGCTCTTTCTTTCCGTTGGTCGTTTTCTTGTGCCCATAATGCGTCTAGGGAACCTTCGAGGGCGGTTGTATAAAGAACGAGAGGCTTTCCCTTGACCAGACCAGCCAACACTGGCGGATTCTGCAGGTATTGCTTGATCTGGTCCAGCACGGTCTGGCATTTGTGATCCCAAATGAAAGGGGTTCCCTTCTTCATCAGGTGGCTATAAGGACGGCACTTTCCTTAAAGGTTGGCTATAAATCTCCGGATATACGCGAGCTTTCCTTAGAGAGACCGCAATTGCTTGAGAGTCCTTGGCGGAGGCATTTCCATGATTTCCTTGATCTTTGACGGATCTATCTCGATACCTCACTGTCGGACGATGAATCCCAAGAATTTGCCCAAGGAAACTCCGAATGCGCACTTGAGAGGGTTCATCTTCAAGTTGTATTGTCGAAGGTGTTGAAATACAGTCTTCAGATGCTCGAGATGTTCCTCGTATGATTTTCTTTTCACCACGAGGTCGTCGATATAGCATTCGACGATTTCATGTATAAGGTCATCGAAGATCTTCGTCATAGCTCTTTGATAGGTGGCACCGGCGTTCTTTAGACCGAAGGGCATTACCATGTAGCAAAATATACCCAAAGGGGTCCGGAAAGCAGTGTGCTTCTGGTCTTCGGGATGCATCTTTATCTGATTATATCCTGATGAGCCATCCATGAAGGAGAAAACCTCGTGAGTGGACGTGTTATCTATCATCAGCTCGGTGACTGGCACTGGGAAATCACCCTTCGGGAAGGCTTTATTGAGATCCCGAAAGTCTACACATATGCGCACCGTCCCATTTTTCTTTATCACCGGGACGATGTTGGCGATCCAATCGGGATACTGAACTTCCTGGATAAACCCAGAGTCGATCAGCATCTTGACCTCGGCGTTGATACTCATCTCAAGCTCGAAACGCATTCTTCTCGGCGCCTGTTTGATTGGTTTGACGTCCGGGGATATCACCAATTTATGCACAGCGATTTCTGGATCTAGTCCTGGCATTTTGGAATAGTTCCACGCGAAGCAATCTCTATACTGCATAAGCACGTCTTTTAATGAAGCCACCCTTTCTTTAAATAGCATCTCGCTAATGAATTTCGGTCGCGGGTCGTTCGCCGTTCCCAGCTCAATTTTCTTGAGGGTATCCGCAGTGGTGTGTATCCCATCTTCCAACTCTTTCAGCGCCGGTCGGAATTCTGAGATCACCTCGTCGTTGCTGTTTTCGAAGCACGAGGAAAGATCATCTAGATTCTCGGGCTCGCTTCGAAGACCGATGTTGATCTGGTTCTGCTTTCGTAGTTTTGGGCTCATGCTTCTGTGGCGGCATTACCCTCCAACTGTCAGATCGGGCGAACTTGCCGAGCTGATACTGATCTTCGTCCCAATTCTTGAAGGTGAAGCAATCTTCGAGAGGATGGCCTATTACTCGATGATAAGAGCAATAGTTCGAGTGTGAGACTTCGCCTGCATGCTCAGGGTGCTTGGACTCTGCCAGTGTAAGCATCTGGTATTTTATAGCTCGGTCAACTATCTTCTTCGTCTTGTCCCAAGGAAAAGATTACGCTCGACTCATCTTATTCATAAGGGATAGATCAGAACCGCTCGATTCCCGCTTGCGCGGCTTCTTAGTCCCGCTTTGTTGCTATCGAGCTCCTTTTTCGCTTTTCGACTTGTTTCTGCCTTTGCGTCGAGCCTTTTTTATAACAGGTTGACAGGGAGCGGCATTTTCATCTTTCGCGGCCTGTTGTAGGAGGCGTTGCGTTTTGGCTTTCTCGTAGATGGCCATTTCGAGGTTGTGGTGGTCTCGGACTTTTTGACCAGCTTCCCTTATAAGCCTGTTCATTTGTTCTTCGAATGACGGACTGGGCACCTTTGCATCAGGAACTTTTTATGGTTCAGAATTAGCGTCCTCCCATTGAGCATCCCTTTCTTCATTGAAGTCATGCACCGCATAGTAGTCGCGGAGTAGCTCCCGTTTCTTAGATCGAATATATCCAAGCCCGATTGCTTCCATTTTCCCGTTAGGCAACTTATGCTGAGTTCCGGGAACGTTCCATATCCTATCATAGAATTTGGCTTTTCGAGCAGTCTGTTTAAAGGGTATCCCTTGGCGCTTCAAGAGTCTCTTTAGTCCGTCCGTGTAGTACCTGAGCAAACGGATGGGCTGGAGCCTGTCAAGCGTAGGATCCGCGCCGTGCCAGATTTCTTTTTTCACTTTGGTTTCCTCAGAGCGGTAGAATAGAATCGCCTTTTCGCCTTCTCGCCTGGGAGGGACATAGAACGTCCGCAGCTCTTCTACACCGTAGATATCAAGCGCGTCCAGTTCTTTATGATGTTTAAGTGGAACCATGGCGACTTGCAAACTTTGCTCTTCGTTAGCGAAAGTTTGTATTGAAGGCCGAGCGGAAAATATAGCATGGACTTCATCTTCCGAGTCACTGCCAAAGATCAACGTAGGAGCGGATGGTCCTGGCTTATTGTATTGGGGTGACCCGGAATAGACTATCTCTTTGTCCTCCTTGGTATCGCTCCCGAAGACCGAAATGGTGGCGTTATCTTTGTTCTCCGGCTTGTGACACCTCTCCGTATCTTCAAAATTTGGTAAGAAGTATTTTGCATCTTCATATTTGCGGACTTCATTCACGGAGAATGGGTTCAGCTCTCCCGTTATGGTATACTCGAGACCATCCTTAAAATATTTCATACACTGATGCTGTGTAGAAGGGATGATGTTGTACTCGCATAACCAGGGTCGGCCGAGCAAAGCATTATAGCATGTCTTGGCGTCTATGACGTGGAATTTAATGTCCGTGACGAGTAGCCCAAAGCGTAACGTCAATATCACAGACCCGAGAGTCCTGGATGATTGAGAGTCGAACCCGGAGATAGTGATCTTGTCCCGAGCGAGGTGCTGGACGCTCACGCAGATTTCCTTCAATACCGGTACATTGAGGAGATTGACGGAAGACCCATTGTCAACCAAGATTTTGCCTATCTTTATATCGTGGCAGAACCCCGAGACATAGAGGGGCCGATTGTGTTCGCATGCCCCAAGGAGGAGGTCTTCATCACCGAAAGTGACATCGGCAGTGTGCACTTCTTCCAACTCGTCCTTCATCTTTTCTTCGGCGAGAAAAGCTTGGAATTGCTCCGGCTCCTGTAGCGCTTTGATCAATGATTCTCTTGCTTCTTTTGATAGTAAGAGGGCATCGAGAATACTGAGTTGTGAGGGTAACTTCCTCAAGTGTGCCAGAACGTTGTAGTCCACCTTATTTTTCTTTGGCAGGTCTTTGGCGGTTAGCTCTTCCACAACTTGGTCATCTAGGGCGATATCCTCAGAGACCTTCTCTTTGCCCTTATCTTTTTTATTTGATGGTCCAAGATTCTTTTCGGGTAACGTACGATTACGCGGCAGGATATTTTCGCAGGCCTTTGGCTCTTCCTCTTTTCCCAAGGTGGACTCTTTAAAGAGAGGGCTAAGCTCCATTTCCTCATCAGAGTCACTCCCGAATGTGAGAACATGCGCTTTCCCGGCATTAACCACGCGACACTCGCCGGAAGTTCTTCTAAGCTCCTCGGTCGTACTTTTCTGCTCCCGATGAGTTTTGCGCTTCTCCCGCTTAAAATGTTGCCGGTGAGCGACATATCCTTGCCACCATTTATTGAAAGCTTTGCACTCTTCGGTAGGGTGCGAAACCTTCCGATGATATAAGCAATAGGAAGGATGCACTTCTGCTTTGCCGGCACTGTTTTCTTCAGAGGGTGGTTGTTTCATCCCCCGTGATACGGCTTTAGCAAACCTTTTCCTCGTCTTGAATTTGATTTTGTCCGCAATAGATGTATTTTGATTTGACGGGAGTGCCTCAACCCTTTCGTCTAGTCGCTGACGTTTAGCTTTTTCAAATATGACTGTCTCGCGTTCCCGATCAGCTTTACTTTTTAACAGAGCTTCGTTGAGGAATGCATCAATTGTTTCATCTGATGGCCCCAGAAGTTCGGATTCAGGATCTGCCCCCAGCTTCTCAGTGCAAAGAGTTTTCTCATCGTCCATGAATGAGTGAGAGATCACATGACAACTCGCCACGTATTCCTCGGATTCATCTGACGAGTTTTCTCCGTCATCTTCCTCTTGAAAGATGTGGTCGAGGAACTCCCGGAGTGTGATGGGAGTCCGTTCCTTTTGATTGTATTCCTCCAGCGCGTCAATTTGTTTTTGTAAATCCGTGCGCTTGTCGCCAGGCTTCACGGGCTTCTTGCTTTCTTCTTCTTCTTTTTTGAAGATTTTGACGGCTGGTTGTGAGTGCTCGGGCCATCACCACCGATCTTCGGAGTTTGGCGCAGCTTCAACATCCCATCAATGATCTCAGCTTCCAACGGGTTTTTCCACCTAATCGCCGAGCATGTCTGGAGGTCATTCAACATCCTCTTTTTTTGGCTGATAGCACAACCTCCCATGGAGCTTCTTCAACGTGGGAGCACGTTGCCCCCGGCGTATTCATCTTTTTAGAGGTATGAGGTTGCGGAGGGTTCACCTTCCATCTTTCGGATAACGCGAACTTGCCTTGCTGATATTGATCTTCAATCCAGTTTTTGAAGACGTAGCAATCTTCAATCGGATGACCCAATACTAGATGATAAGGACAGTAATTGGGATCATTGACGTCGTTTGGCTGCGACGGACGTCTTGACTCCGGAAGATTAATGAGTTTGTTACGCAATGCCAGTTCAAACAGTCTCCTCGTTTTATTTTGAGGAAACGAGTAAGGTCGTCCCAGCCTCTCCTCGAGGGATAGGTGTGGACGCATATTGTTTTGACGAACAACCGGCTTCATGTTGCTCTGCTGTTGTTGAGCATTGGCGACGACGATCGCTTTCCCTTTCCCATTCTCATTTCGAGAGTCCGGCTTTGGAGGGGACGGTCTGTGACCCATCTGATCCATTTGAGCTAGCTTGTCAATCAAGGTCTGGAACATGGTCGGTTTAAAAAACATCATGAACAGTGAAATAGTTGCATGAGGATTTAAGGTGCCCACCGCTGGCGCTTCTTCGATGCGCTGTTCGCACTTCGACCACAAGTTCCGCCATCGGATCGCATATTGAACCCAAGTTTCGCCCGGCTTTACTCTTCCATTGATCAAAGCTGTTATTGGAGTACGCTCGCTGGCGCTAGCGAAATGCTGGGTAAACAACAACTCCATTTCAGCGAAAGTTTTGACGGAGTCGTTCGGAAGCTTGGAGTACCATTCATACGCCGTCTTCGATAAGTTGCCGACGAATTGGCGAAGCAGGAGCTTATCATCGCGGCCGGTGTTTTCGCAAAGAGCCCTGAACTGGGCAACATGTTGATGGGGATTGCCAGTCCCCTTATAGACATGGAATTTCGGTATTGTATAGCCTGGCGGGTACTTGATCTGATCATACCAGCTTGGATATGGTCGCCCCGTTCTGACAACTTGACCGGCTGCTTCATTTGCCTGATGAACCCGTATCTGCTAAGCTATATATTCATCAAGGTCAGCTCTGGAAATTGTCTCCTCCTTGGCTGTTGACAGAGCCAGTGGAGGATTCGACGTTTCTCCTCTATCATCTTCAAGGACGATCGGAGGATCTTCGGCAGGAGGATCTTGCTGGATCATCATACCCACCATATCCTGGAATAAGAGGGCCATTTGTTTTATATTGGCTGCTTGTTCTGCAGCCTCTTTATCCTTCTTTTCCAATATTCTCCGAAGGAACTCAGCGTCGGTTTCTTGCTCTTGTCGTTGATCCTAGGATGCTTCGGGGCTTTCTTTTGGCCTAGTGAGTGCGGCCATCACGGTCATCATTTCCTGGAGCTTCTGCTGTTGCTCCTGAGCTTTAGTCACCGACCGTGTAAGCGGTCTATGACCTGTGGATGTACGGCTGTTCTCTTTCCCGGAAGCCATGTAGACAGTGTGTACCACAATTCTCCCGGACTTAGGGCATTTGGGTTCACTGCCTTTGACATTTGCTGTGGGCGTGGGGACTTTCTCCGGCCTTCTCCTCTTATGGGCCGTCGAAGCCGAGGGGGCCGTTGCAACGGGCACCCAGGTAGCTGTCGTCCTTTGTTGTTTGACAGGACGGTTCTTTTCTTCCTGCACTTTCACCCTCTTCTGCCGGTGAGAGTGATCTTGGTCGATTACAGAGTCCTGAACCCGTTGCCAGACCTTGTAAATTTTGGAAGACAGCCGTTGAGGGGTCTACTCCGGATTTGTTCCCGCAGCACTCTCCGCAGGTGGAGGAGATCTTTTCAGCGTAGCAGTCGGAGAGTTCTTGCGTACCCTCCTTAGCGGTTCAAAGCTGTTCCCAGTTGGAACAGCAGCATTAATTTCCACCATTGGAGCCGGTGGAGTTAACCCAGAGGGAGAGTTGCGCCCGGCTTTCCTTACTCGGCGCCAGTGACGAAGTCGAGCGTGTCGAGTTCTTGGGGATGGTTCGGCGATGGGAATGGTTTTGTCTTGCCCCCTGTCTAGACGAGGTGCCGCTGGTGCCAGCCTCTTGAAGTCTGATGTCTGTTGAGTAGCGGTATCCAATCTGTCAAATACAGACCTTCGAGCGGGAACGGGAGCCAGAATAGTCAGTCTAGTGAAGACCGACTCTTTAGTAGGAGAAGCCATCTTAACGACTTCAGGGGCAGAGATGGCTGTCTTCCTCGAGGTGGCCGCTTCAGGGGTCACGGGCTTCTTGGCAGGCCCATCGTGGTTCAGGCTCAGTCTAGTAAAGACCGAGGCTGCCGGCTTGACATTAGACGACCCGTTGAGAGGGGCCGTGGTAGTAGTGAGCCGATCAAAGATCGACTTCTTTTGCGCTTCCGGTACGGGAACTGGAAGGCTAATGTTCCCCGGCGGGAGAATGGTCCCGAGGAATAGACCGGTGGTAGCCTGAGTCACTTGTTCCACCGGCATAGCAAGGATTGAGGCCGCTTGAGGCCCATAGGCTACACCTCCCGGTAAGGCGGAGCGTCGGTTGCATTGGCATTTGGAATAGTTTGAGCAGTTGGAGGCCATTGCTGTTTGATTTCTGTGCCAAGCAAGAGACCAAATCTTAGTAACTTGAAACCCGAGGGCAACCATTAACAAACCGCGATTCGTTCGCGAAGACGACACACGAAGTGTGGAGTGGAAAGAGGAAAAGGTCCCACCGGGCGTGCGAGAATCTGTTCCCCTCCGAATACAGAGACGCGACCTCGTAAGTTTGTCTTGCCTGAGATTCGGGGCAGATGCTATTTGGTTTTATCCGTCCCCCTCTCCGAAGATGCCAGGTTGATTTATGGCACCGTGTATCGGAAGTTTAGACGAATGCGGCCGATGTAGCAGACTTCGTCAGATTCCCCCATGCTGGAGGGGTTTTTGATTATGGGGACACTCTTCCCTGCAGACGCAAGCCTCTGCAGTTAATTACGCTACCGCACCGCGGTAGCAACTTTCTCCTTCTCCGGAATTTCACTTCGGGTCGTGTGTGTTTGTTTTGTTTGTGGTTGCCCGTGGATTGTAAACGGAGACTAATTTATGTCATCGCCCGTAGGACGTGGATTAGACCAAATCCGTATTTTCTTAGGTTTGGGTTTGGAGTTTTTGTTTAAGGATACGTTAGCCACATTTGAGGCTAAGATCAACTTAAACATTTGTTAAGGATACATTAGTCCAGTTTGAGACTAAGGTCAACTTAACGGGATTGTTTAGATCCGAAAAAAGGGCATTTGGGGGCTCTATTGCTCCAGTTTAGGGACATAGTGGTCCATTGCCAGTTTAGAGACATGGTGGTCCATCATTCCCATTTGCGGACGAATGTTGCTTTAAGGACGCATAAGTCCATGAGCTTAAGGACCCCACAGTCCGTATTGTTAGTTTAAGGACGCTTGAGTCCATGAGTTTAAGGACCCCACCGTCCGTATTGTTAGTTGAAGGATGCTTAAGTCCATGGGTTTAAGGACCCCACAGTCCGTATCGATGTGTGGTTGCCGGGACCCGTCACCTCTCTGATGATGTTGAAGGATTACAACGACGGATGTCAGAGGAGTTCGGAGATGTACCCTTGAACCGGGTGTAAATTGATTAAGAGAGCAGTCATGCTCAGTCAATTTAATTTGAGGACTTACGGCCAGTATTGGGCTAAGTCCAATTGAAAATGTGCAACATTTTATTTGTATTTGGCTTATTAGGCATTTATTAGGGCTCTGCCCCTGCACTGCGTTTTATTCTGGCCTGTTAGGCTTTTTAAATTGGGCTCTGTTCCCTTTTTTTTTGTAATGCAGAGCATTTGTTTTTGTCCATTGGGCCTCTTAATTGGGCTCTGTCCTTTAATAATGCACTGCATTAATTAGTCTGGTAGAGAGCCACGTGGCTTGTCAGGCGCTTTGCGTCAATTGAGGAGCGCAAGGCGCAAGTCCATGTGGAGATGACACGTGTCACGTTCTGATGAGCGCAAGCGCAGTTAGCACAGTGCACTGCGCTAGTGCGCTGCTGACACGTGGCGCACTCTGGTGCAGTGCGCCAATTTAAGAGAGCAGCGCTCTATATTTTGTGAGCGCAAGGCATAGACTGACATGTGGCGCTCTCTGGTGGCTTGCGCCAATCCAAGGAGCGCAACAGGGCAAACTCCAAAGTGCAAGGCACTGTTAATTATCTTGATCCAATTTTGGATCAAAGAAGAGAATCTTCTAAGATTCCAGAACCAATGGTTCATCAAAAGGCAATGCCTTTATTTAGATCAGAAATATCTAAAGAAGAAGTAAATTACTTCTTTTTATTACTATTATCATTTTTTGTTGAAGATCTTTGATCTTGTTCCTAGATCATAGATTTTTTCAGAAGAAAATTCTTCTTTTTCTAAATGTTTTACCTTTTTCTTTCTTTCTTTCTGAATTCTTCTCAATGTTCTGAGAAGAGCTCTGTGAATTCTCTGTCTTTTAGACTTGGAGTTTAGGGGCCTTTATATAGTGCCAATTGATTTGTTAAATTAGTTTAAAAGATCTTTCTCTGAGTGATTTAGGGATTTTCCCTAACGTTGGATCTTTGGTCCAAGGGCTCCTGTTTTACAAGAGAGAATCTTATTTTTTTAATAAGATCAGAAAGATCTTTCAGAATTTTTCTGTTTGGCACAAGCGCACCTGCGCTTGACACGTGTCGAGCAGCGCAGAGCGCAGCGCAGCTACGCTGCCATGGGTCGTGCAGCGCAGAGCGCAGCGCAACTGCGCTGCCACGTGTCGCGCAGCGTAGAGCGCAACTCAGCTGAAGCGTTGCTTCCTTTATTTTCATTTTAAATAAAGCCTTGCTCTGATTGGATGCGCTGCCTTGGGCACTGCGCTGGCATGTCTGCGTTTGACACATGGCGCGTTGCGCGCAGCGCAAGGAATCTGAAGCGTTTCTTTAATTTTTGAATTTTTGAAATTCAAACAGAGATTTGCTCTGATTGGGGGAAACAACTTCTTTAGCGAAACTAGAAAGCCTCAAAAACACTCCTTTTCAAAAATTCACTTGATTCTACGACGATATCAAGTTCATTACGCTCAAGGTTTTCTTAAAAGCTGCGCAGCTCTCCGACATTTCAGATAAATACTAGTTAGTATTCGTGCTGCGTTTGTTGGCCTTTGTCAAGGCGTAGTGTGCGGTAGCTGACTTGTACTTATCTGTTTTATTCATGTGATGTGATTGGATTAGGGTATTCATACGACCTTGTTGGCCTTTGTCAAGGGTCATGCGGGTGGGTTTATTTCAATCAAGAAATGACGGGTTGAACTTGACTAGCTTCCTATGTTTTGTTGGCCTTTGTCAAGGTCATAGGGGTTAGGGGCAAAAGTATTATCGGGAATTTCAAGTGTTGAAATTTGCAATGAGATTGCATACCTCTTATGAGATAGTTCGATCCCGATACCGACAGCGAGTAAGAGTTAGTCCTGGGAGAGTTTTACACAGGACAATTAGCCGATCAAGTAGGTGTCTAGAAAGGTGTTAACGGGGTTATGCCTCTGGAAAAACGAGGTTTATTTTAATTAGATCCGTGCGAAAGCACGGGGAACCTCCCTCAAGTACCGACACTGATCTGGCTGAAAAATTGACGAAATTGTAGGGTCTACTTAATCCCGTCTAATCTTACCTTTTATGGTTTGAAAGAAGATTTGATAAAAACAGTGGGAGACATCCTAATTAGATAAGATAATAACCAATCTAATCTTGCAAGGGCATACGCTAAAGTGTTTCCATCTCTCTCTCTCCAGGTAGCGACCATGTCAGGACTTAATCAAGATAAAAATATGGATGTATTGACTGAACCCGCTTATTATACTGAGCAGGGGAACGTTAGACCCGTTCTATCTTATAAGTGTTATAAGACTGAACAGGAAACAGGAGAATATCTGGATTCTCACGCCACCCAAACAAAGAACATTCATGCTCATGCATTTTCTTCGGGTGTGTTAGTTATTGAGAACTGTTTCTCAGTTCACCCTACGTCCTGGGTATTAGATACCGGATCGGGATCCCACATATGTAAATTGTAACATGGGCTACGGAAAGGTATAGAACTGGGAAAAGGGGATCATTCCGTTCAAGTAGGGAATGGTGCAAGTATTGTAGCCAAAGCAGTTGGAGAATATCACCTAGTATTACCAAGTAGTAATACACTGATTCTGAATGAGTGCTATTATATACAAAACATGATGTGCAACATTATATCATTTTCTTTATTAAGTAAAGAAGGATATAATTTTGTAGTAAAGGATAATGTTATGAACATATTCCTAGATCAAAAGTTGATTGCATCAGGCTCGTTACATAATGGCATATTCATTCTCAATCAAAATACCGTCCTCAATATACAAAACACACACAAGAGGAAGAGTTCATAAATGAACGATTCTTTCTTATGGCATTGTAGACTTGGTCATATCAATGCGATACGACTAGGTAAGTTACATAAGGATGGATATTTGAATTTGTTCGAATTATCATCTTATGATACTTGCCATTCATGTCTCAAAAGTAAAATGACCAAAGCTCCGTTTAGTGGAGACGGAGAAAGAGTTACGGAACTCTTAGGACTGGTACATAGTGATGTATGCTGTCCTATGTCTACGGATGCCAGGAACGGTTCTTCCTACTTTATTACATTCACTGACGATCTCTCAAGATTCGGATATGTGTTCCTGATGAAACACAAGTCTGAAACTTTTGAGAAATTCAAACAATATAAGCACGAAGTAGAGAACCAAACGGGCAAAAGTATTAAGATCTTTCGATCTGATCGAGGAGGAGAATACTTGAGCAATGAGTTCCTAGATTATCTAAGAGAGAATGGGATTCTCTCTCAGCTTACTCCTCCTTATACACCACAGCACAACGGTGTATCGGAACAGAGGAATCGCACAATATTAGATATGGTGCGCTCGATGATGAGTACAGCTGAGTTACCTATTTCTTTCTGGGGGTATGCGCTAGAGACAACAACATACCTATTGAATCAAGTTCCAACTAAATCTGTACCTACCACACCATATGAGATATGGAGTGGGAAGAGACTATGTCTTAAACGAGTTAAGATATAGGGTTGTTTGGCCTATGTCAAAAGCCAAAATCCAGACAAATTCGAGGCACAGTCAGTTCTATGCATGTTTGTGGGATATCCCAAACATTCACATGGATATCTTTTCTACCATCGCGAGGAACAAAAGGTGTTTGTTTCTCGACATGCCACCTTTTTAGAGAAGGAATTTCTCGAAAAAGAAATTAGTGGCACAGAGGTAGAACTGGAAGAAATTCCGGCTACACAAATTGCAACTGAAGATTTAGTGGAACCAGAGGATTCAGTAGTACCCAACGAACCCCAGCCTCTCCGCCGATATAGCAGGGTTTCTCATCCACCTCAGAGATACTACGGTTTTCTCATTGATGGTAGAAGCAATGATTACATCATGGAAGATGATGACCCGACTAGTTTCGAGCAGGCCATCACGAGTGTTGACTCTGTGAAATAGCTTGATGCAATGCGATCTGAGATGGAATCCATGTACACCAACAAAGTATGGACTTTGGAAAATCCTCGTGAAGGGGTAAAACCCATTGGGAGCAAGTGGATCTTTAAAAAGAAATTTGGTGTATATAGAAAAGTTGAGACTTTCAAAGCTAGACTTGTTGCAAAGGGTTTTCGTCAACGATCAGGTGTGGATTATGACGAAACTTTTTATCTAGTGGCTATGCTTAAGTCCATCCGGATCTTACTTGCCATTGCTGCATACCATAACTACGAAATCTGGCAAATGGATGTTAAGACCGCCTTTCTAAACGGTGATTTAGAAGAGTGCGTGTACATGACTCAGCCAGAGGGCTTCGTAGATAATGGGAGCAGCGGAAAGGTATGCAAGCTTCTTAAATCCATTTATGGGTTAAAGCAAGCATCGCGGAGTTGGAACATCTGTTTTGATGTTGTAGTCAAAGAGTTTGACTTCATCAAAAATATAGATGAACCTTGTATTTATAAGAAGGTTGCAGAGAGTAAGGTTGTATTCCTTGTATTGTACGTGGATGACATACTCTTGAGAGGAAATGATGTTCCTATGCTGCAATCAGTCAAGCTCTTTGTTAGTGTATATGCCCTAGAGGCCATTACTGTATCATACTAGTTTGTATATTACTTAATGGAAGCTTGGGATATTCACAGTTGTATATACAATCTTGCTCGAAATGGTAGTATGCTACTTGGTTTGTCTCTGCTTTAATATGTGCATGTGTTTCTTTTAGCATATTGCTGGTATACATATTAGTAGAGGCCTTAGGATCTTTGCTTGATTACCAACGTTGTGATGGCGCTCGCACTCGTGGGAGCTGGGTAATCTATAAGCACATCCTTATACAGGTCCCTGGTCGTTGGACTATCGAGACAGGGCATCGATACTCCGGAGTAGACTAGCGTATGCGCTTCTCATCCCAGTGTGGGAGACGGTCTGTCCCACAGCCGTTAGTACGTCGTACTTGGGATAGTATGCGGGTGCTCGTTAGGTTACGAGTACACTGGACAGGACTCGTCGGGAACTGTTGGTTGGTAATATACCTATCGTCAGTTATCAGTTCCCAGGTGACATGAGTACAGCTTAGTCCGCTGACTTGACACTGTCACTTCGCCTCGAGTGTGTTCCCACTGCACTTTGATTACTACCCTACCACGGCTCAAAGGAGCTGTGCAAACAGGTAGTTTTTGGGTGCAGTCCCGAAGCACTTGGAGGCAGTGACGGTTAGACAGGATTCGTCTCTCCCGGTATTGGGGGTTGACATCGCGCTGTGTCCAGGAGAGCCATTACACGAGTAGTCCCTGGCCAGGGCAAGCGAGATATACTGGTAGGTTTCCAGTGTTATCTCAGGGTGTTCTGGGCTACACTCCGACACGACTTGTACCGCTATTAGGGGACTGACGTTCACCGCCCCCATAGGCCTGCCTTGCGATGTATCAGACGAACAGACCGGACTGTACGGAGACTGTCACATACAGGCTCAGTAGGAGTGCAGATGGGGTTCACCTCGTCAGTCTTCTTATCGACATCTACCTGGGGACCGTTACGTACAGCTAGTGCCGCTTGCGGTCTGTGGTTAAACCCACTGCCAGCGTAGTGTCGAGTCTTTAGAGTCCCACACAGAGAGCTATTCGCCTTTAGGCAAAATGAGTAGAGGTCGCATGGTTTTGCGACAGGGTTCGTTCAAATTCGCGCACTTGTGCACGTTTGCTGTCCGGACAGTTTATACTAGCGGGCTTTGGTTTAAGCCGGATCCTAGTATATGTTTTGAGATTGGTTTTTCTCATTGTGTTCGTGTTCCTCGGATCACGAATGCGGGTGCGTATGCACAGTTGCTTGAGATTGAGGGAGAGAACCTTGATTAGGGTTAATGGCTATTGTCATTTTATTAACCCTAATATTTATGTGTGTGTTATTGTTAATTAGTAATTAGTTTGATAATTATCCATGGTTGTGGTTGTTGACCTTTTGACTTCTTTGACTTGTTGACCAAGGTTGACACTTTGACCATCATAATTTCTTTTGGAAGATGCTTTTTGATCTTTGCAATTTGAAATGATAATGGTCATGTCATGATTTACCATGATAATTATCTAGCTAATTATTCAATTAAATTAATTCACACATATTAGTGAGAAGAGCTCTATTATTTTCTCATTCTCTCATATCATTTCTCTCTCTTGTTCATCCTCTCCCTCAAGCTCTCTCCCTCTCATGTGTTGAGAAACAAAAAGCTTGAGAAAAACCTTCACTTGATCCTCTCTACTCTCTTCTAGGGTTCAAGTCTTAGCATTTCTTGCACTCTAGTTACTCCTAGCTTGGAGTTGAAGCTAAAGGTGGTGGCTTTCAAGTGGATCTTTCTTTGACGGAAGAAGACAAGCAAGGTGAAGCCTTTCTACCATTCCGACGAGCAAGGAGAGAAGGAGTTCGAGCTCAAGGTATAACCTTTCTACAACTTAGTTAGTTGTTAGTTTACTTTAGCTAGTTTTCGTTTAGCAAAGATCCTCACATGCTTGGTCCATGTTGCCTAAGTCATTAAAAATCCGTTTTTTATTATGTTTTCCGCCTCCCCGTAAGCACCGGGGTGGGCAACACGGACTTACAGTGGTATCAGAGCCTAACTAAACCTAAACTAGCTAAGTAGTTAAGTGTAACGAAGTTTCGAAACCGGAAAATCGAAAAACCAAACTCGCAAAACCCTAGTTTCTGTTAATTTTTTTTCTGGTCAAAATGAAAAACTTTATACTTCAAAAATTATCTCAGGGTTTTGTGTGAAATACCACCAAATACGAACCAGAGAGGAGTCTAGAGGACCGCGCTTCCGCGGCATAAGGAAGCTCTTGCCGCGGAAGCGCGGCCGTCTTGTCCCCTCTCTGTATCGTTTTTGATGCAGTATGTTTCTGTGTTGGTTTTAGGATTTTTAGGATATGTTATATGTGCCCAGATTTTCCAGAACTAAAATTTACTTTTGGGGGCCTATAAATCCGTATTTTTCGGAACTTCACTACACTTTAACTACATCGGTTATATCTGTAATGCTTGCATGTATTGAACGTCGGCTAATCGCTATAAGACGATATGTCGGGGTTATACATGATCTGTGATTGTTATTGGTTTGTGGATATGAATGGATTGGATCGTCGCGGGTGAATGGCCGGGGTGGATGTGAGATGAGCGTTGTTTTTCTTTCATTCATTTGTAACATGTAAATTGATGTAATTATATTCTTTGTATGGCCGCACAACCGGGTCGGGGTTGTAGCCGTCATTGTATAATTCTTTTTACTGTTTTTGCTCCTAGGATAGACCCATGGAGGGGGTGCATAAACTACCGGGTATCTCGAAGTGCCGAGTGGCCCACTCACGGTGGTGAGGGAGGTTGCTTCGCTTCGGGTGCTTGGCGGGTAGTTTGCCGCACCCGCAGGGGTCTTGGGTGGGGTATTGGCTATTCACCGCGACCGTGTAATCCGCTTTGCGTTGCAGGCTCGAACGCATTGCGGATTCCTAGTATATCCAATGTATTCATCTGTGATCTGTAATGTCTATCATTGCTATATATTTATATATAATAACTATTTAGGCGTTGCTTATGTTTTACAGCCGCGCTAGCCCAGCCCCCGCTCTGTCGTTAGTTAAGTAACCTAACGGGTGATGACGGGGCCCCGTGGCGAATGCGAATGGCATAAGCGTACGTCATATTTTGGTTGTTTTCTGCAATGGTAGGATTAAATAATGGGACGCATTAAAAGAACTAATGCAAGAAATAAACCAAGTAAAAGTCGATTGGAACACTTTGAAAACCACTCGGTTCTTTTCAAAACTAAACTTTTAAACGCGGAGCTTGAACCACTCCTTTTAAAAGCTATCTCGTTCCATCGATTATATCAAGTTCACTACGTTCACGGTTTCGCCAAAACCATTCGTAGCCCTCCGTCATTCCACATGAATGGTCAAAAGTATTCAAGCTATGTATTTTGGCCAAAGTCAAGGCATAGTGATTGGTAGCGTTTGGGTATTCATGTGCAGCATAGATAGATGTGTTGATTTGGGACAGTCGTGCTGCCATTTTGGCCAAAGTCAAGGGTAGGTACGGGTGGGTCCAAATTAACCAGGAGAATGACGGGTAGAACTTGACATGTGACTTATGATATTTTGGCCAAAGTCAAGGTCATAAGAGCATGGGGCAAAAATCCACATCGGGAGTTTCATAAGTACTGAAACTTGCTAGTGTTGCATACCATTTGGAGTGTGATGATTCTGGTAGGATTCCTTCGGCTTTATCACGCGATGATATTTGGATCCCGATCCTACTGTGAGTATATGCTACTCCTCGGGAAAACTCTCACTTAACGATCAATGCTATAAACCTAGTAGGTGCCTAGAAAAGTGTTAGCGGGGCTACGCCCACAGGGAAAAGAGGTTACTTAATTAAGGAACTTCGCGAAAGCGTTGGAAAACCTCCCTCGAAGTACCGACACTGGCCTGGCTGAAAGGTTAAGCAAGTATTGTACGGTGAGAATGATCCCGGCTAATCCTTTTCTTTACGGTTTGAGAATGGATTCGAGAGACAGTGGGAGCCATCCAGTTTAGACAAACTAAAAACCACTCTAAACTTGCAAGAGCATCATGCTAAAGTGTTTCTTTTCTCTCTCCTAATTGCAGCGACCATTCAAGATGACCGGACTTAAGTTACTATTAGATAAAAACATATTGACAGGGCCAAACTACAAAGATTGGCTCAGGAATGTCAAGATGGCTATCACTTATGACAAGCTGGGGTATATACTTACCACCAAAGCTCCCCCTGTCCCAGGTCCCACCTCCAGCGTCGCGGATGTTGAAATCCGTAAGACATGGGAGATAGATTGCGCGAGGGCCAAATGCCTCGTATTAGCCTCGATGGACAACGAACATCAGAGGAGGCACGAGAATATGGACCTAGAGTCCATATTTCTCCATACAAAAGAACTGTATGGAGAGCAGTCTCGTATCGCTAGATACGAAGTGTCGAAGAAGCTCTTTTCGGCAAGGTTGGCCGTCGGATCATCGGTAGCGGACCACGTGCTTAAGATGATCGGCTACATAGAGGAGCTCGCGGACCTTGGGACCACGTTGGAGAATGAACTCTATACCGATTTGATTCTCCAGTCCCTTCCTTCCACTTACGCCCAGTTCATTCTTAACTTCAACATTCAAGGAAAGGAGGTTGAACTTGCCGAACTTCTGAACATGTTGAGGACTGCTGAGGGCACCCTACAGAAGGGTAGGGAGACATCCACTTTGTTTGTAGGAGGATCTTCCTCTTCTAGGTCCAGGGCGAAAGCCAAGGGCAAGAAGAAGAAAGCCCCCGCCAAACCAAGAGGCGGTGTCGGTAAAGTGGATACGAAGGGAAAGGGTAAAGCAACAAAGGTAGCGGGGAAGCTGGTGGGGAAGGAAGAATGCTTCTATTGTCACAAAAGTGGTCACTGGAAACAAGATTGCAAGGCTTGGAAAGCCAGAACACAGGATTTGAAGCGAGTTGCAGCTTCAGCTTCAGGTGTGTATGTTATTGAAAACTGTCTATCAATAAACTCTACTTCCTGGGTATTGGATACCGGATCAGGGTCTCATATCTGTAATTCTTTGCAGGCGTTGAGAAAGCGTAGAGTTTTGAAGGCAGGTGACATGACCCTCAGAGTTGCGAACGGTGCTAGCATGGATGCTGAGGCCGTGGGGGACTATCACCTGGGATTATCAGATGGACACTTTTTGGTTTTGCGTAGTTGTTATTATGTACCAAATGCAACCTGTAATATCATTTCTGTATCTTTATTATCTAAAGAAGGTTATGAATTTGCATTTGTAAGTAATGTAGTGAACATTCACCTTAATCAAGTGTTGATTGGGTCAGGTACATTGAACAACGGTATATACGTTTTAAACCAACCACAGATTTTCAATATCCAGAATACACACAAAAGAAAGTCTCCAGAAATTAATAAAACTTTCTTATGGCATTGTAGACTGGGTCACATCAACGAGAGAAGATTGACTAAGTTACATACTGAAGGATATTTAGATTCGTTCGAATATCAATCGTATGCAACTTGTCAATCCTGTCTCAAAGGAAAGATGACAAAGGCTCCGTTTTCTGGACACGGAGAAAGAGCGAGCGAGCTCTTGGGACTCGTACACAGCGACGTGTGCGGTCCAATGTCTACACATGCGCGAAGCGGTTATTCTTACTTCATTACCTTTACGGATGATTTTTCAAGGTACGGTTATGTCTTCTTAATGAAACATAAATCCGAGGCTTTTGAAAAATTCCAGGAATATAAGAATGAAGTAGAAAAACAAACAGGCAAAAGTATCAAGATCCTAAGATCGGATCGAGGAGGAGAATACTTAAGTGTCGAATTCCTGAACTATTTAAAAGAGAATGGAATTCTCTCTCAGCTTACTCCTCCATACACTCCGCAACATAACGGTGTATCGGAGAGACGGAACCGAACCCTATTGGATATGGTACGGTCCATGATGAGTAACGCTGAGTTACCGCGATCATTCTGGGGGTATGCGCTAGAAACAGCTGCATATCTTTTGAACCGTGTTCCCACTAAGACTGTGCCTACCACACCATATGAGTTATGGAGTGGGAAGAAACCCTATCTTAATCACATTAAGACATGGGGATGTCCAGCTTTTGTAAAAAAGCAGCATGCGGACAAGCTCGAGGCACGCTCAGTACAGTGTAAGTTTGTGGTATATCCAAAGAACTCCAAGGGATATTACTTCTATTGCGAAGAGGAACAAAAAGTCCTTGTTTCTCTCCATGCCCACTTTCTAGAACATCAGTTCATAGAAAAAGAATTAAGTGGGAGCGCGATAGAACTGGAAGAAATTCCAGAACCACAAACTATTACTGAAAGTTTAGTGGAACCAGAAGGTTCAAAAGAACAGGACATTCCTACGCCGCTCCGCAGGAGTAGTAGGCAGTCTCATCCGCCCGAGAGATACTACGGTTTTCTCATTGACGGGGATAGAGAAGACTGCATCCTGGATTGTGATGAGCCTACTAGCTTCCAGCAAGCCATTCAGAGCGTCGACTCGGTAAAATGGCTGGATGCAATGCGGACCGAGATGGAGTCCATGTACACCAACAAAGTATGGACGTCGGACATTGCTCCAGACGAGGTAAAACCCGTAGGATGCAAGTGGATCTTCAAAAGGAAGATTGGTGTAGATGGACAGGTTGAGACCTATAAAGCTAGACTGGTAGCAAAGGGTTTTCGTCAGCGACCTGGTTTGGACTATGACGAAACCTTTTCTCCAGTAGCTATGCTGAAATCCATTCGGATCCTTCTTGCCATCGCTGCTTTCCACGATTATGAGATTTGGCAGATGGACGTAAAGACAGCTTTTCTAAATGGTCATTTAGAGGAGTGTGTCTATATGGACCAGCCAGAGGGTTTCATTCAGGGTAGGGAGCAGCGGAAAGGTGTGCAAGTTGCTCAAGTCCATTTATGGACTCAAGCAGGCATCGCAGAGTTGGAACATCTGTTTTGATGAGACGGTCAAAGAATTTGGCTTTATCAAAAATCCAGATGAACCATGCATCTATTGTAGATTTGTAGCGAGAACTGTAGTATTCCTCGTTTTATACGTGGATGACATTCTCTTAATAGGAAATGACATTCCTATGCTACAATCTGTCAAGGGGTTCTTGTCACACAGGTTCTCCATGAAAGACCTGGGTGATGCCTCCTACATTCTGGGTATCCGGATCTACCGTGACAGATCCAAGAGGATATTAGGACTCTCGCAGTCCAGGTACATCGACACCATACTGAGGAGATTCAGTATGGAAGATTCCAAGCGCGGTAATCTACCGGCTTGTCACGGGATCACCCTCTCCAAAGAGATGTCTCCCAAGACTGATTTGGAGAGGGATCACATGTCTATTATACCCTACGCTTCTGCGGTAGGCTCTATAATGTATGCGATGTTGTGTACCAGACCGGATGTGGCTTATGCACTGAGTGTGGTAAGCAGGTATCAGTCAAACCCTGGGGAGAAACATTGGATAGCAGTAAAGAACATTCTCAAGTACCTGAGAAGGACTAAGGAGATGTTCTTGGTGTATGGCGGAAAAGACCTGCAGGTTGAGGCCTTTGCTGACTCCAGCTTCCAGAGTGACAAGGATGATTCCAAGTCCATGTCGGGTTTTGTCTTTACCCTCAATGGAGGGGCGGTGTGTTGGAAGAGCTCCAAACAGGAAACCGTTGCTGACTCGACTATGGAAGCGGAATACATCGCTGCATCTGATGCCGCAAAAGAAGCTGTCTGGATGAGGAAGTTCTTGAAAGAACTTCAGGTGGTTCCGTCCATTGTTGACCCAATACCTCTGTATTGCGACAACAACGGGGCTATAGCTTTAGCGAAGGAACCCAGGTCCCATCAGAAATCCAGACACATCTTAAGGCGGTATCACCTGATCAGGGAGATCGTAGATCGCCAGGAGATCGAGGTCCGGAGAGTTGCATCAGAGGATAACACAGCAGATCCATTCACGAAGGCCCTACCCCAGACTCAGTTCGAGCGGCTGATCGAGATGATAGGTCTTCGATATGCCAGTACATGGCCTTAGTGCAAGTGGGAGATTGTTAGTGTATATGCCCTAGAGGCCATTACTGTATCATACTAGTTTGTATATTACTTAATGGAAGCTTGGGATATTCACAGTTGTATATACAATCTTGCTCGAAATGGTAGTATGCTACTTGGTTTGTCTCTGCTTTAATATGTGCATGTGTTTCTTTTAGCATATTGCTGGTATACATATTAGTAGAGCCCTTAGGATCTTTGCTTGATTACCAACGTTGTGATGGCGCTCGCACTCGTGGGAGCTGGGTAATCTATAAGCACATCCTTATACAGGTCCCTGGTCGTTGGACTATCGAGACAGGGCATCGATACTCCGGAGTAGACTAGCGTATGCGCTTCTCATCCCAGTGTGGGAGACGGTCTGTCCCACAGCCGTTAGTACGTCGTACTTGGGATAGTATGCGGGTGCTCGTTAGGTTACGAGTACACTGGACAGGACTCGTCGGGAACTGTTGGTTGGTAATATACCTATCGTCAGTTATCAGTTCCCAGGTGACATGAGTACAGCTTAGTCCGCTGACTTGACACTGTCACTTCGCCTCGAGTGTGTTCCCACTGCACTTTGATTACTACCCTACCACGGCTCAAAGGAGCTGTGCAAACAGGTAGTTTTTGGGTGCAGTCCCGAAGCACTTGGAGGCAGTGACGGTTAGACAGGATTCGTCTCTCCCGGTATTGGGGGTTGACATCGCGCTGTGTCCAGGAGAGCCATTACACGAGTAGTCCCTGGCCAGGGCAAGCGAGATATACTGGTAGGTTTCCAGTGTTATCTCAGGGTGTTCTGGGCTACACTCCGACACGACTTGTACCGCTATTAGGGGACTGACGTTCACCGCCCCCCTAGGCCCGCCATGCGATGTATCAGACGAACAGACCGGACTGTACGGAGACTGTCACATACAGGCTCAGTAGGAGTGCAGATGGGGTTCACCTCGTCAGTCTTCTTATCGACATCTACCTGGGGACCGTTACGTACAGCTAGTGCCGCTTGCGGTCTGTGGTTAAACCCACTGCCAGCGTAGTGTCGAGTCTTTAGAGTCCCACACAGAGAGCTATTCGCCTTTAGGCAAAATGAGTAGAGGTCGCATGGTTTTGCGACAGGGTTCGTTCACATTCGCGCACTTGTGCACGTTTGCTGTCCGGACAGTTTATACTAGCGGGCTTTGGTTTAAGCCGGATCCTAGTATATGTTTTGAGATTGGTTTTTCTCATTGTGTTCGTGTTCCTCGGATCACGAATGCGGGTGCGTATGCACAGTTGCTTGAGATTGAGGGAGAGGACCTTGATTAGGGTTAATGGCTATTGTCATTTTATTAACCCTAATATTTATGTGTGTGTTATTGTTAATTAGTAATTAGTTTGATAATTATCCATGGTTGTGGTTGTTGACCTTTTGACTTCTTTGACTTGTTGACCAAGGTTGACACTTTGACCATCATAATTTCTTTTGGAAGATGCTTTTTGATCTTTGCAATTTGAAATGATAATGGTCATGTCATGATTGACCATGATAATTATCTAGCTAATTATTCAATTAAATTAATTCACACATATTAGTGAGAAGAGCTCTATTATTTTCTCATTCTCTCATATCATTTCTCTCTCTTGTTCATCCTCTCCCTCAAGCTCTCTCCCTCTCATGTGTTGAGAAACAAAAAGCTTGAGAAAAACCTTCACTTGATCCTCTCTACTCTCTTCTAGGGTTCAAGTCTTAGCATTTCTTGCACTCTAGTTACTCCTAGCTTGGAGTTGAAGCTAAAGGTGGTGGCTTTCAAGTGGATCTTTCTTTGACGGAAGAAGACAAGCAAGGTGAAGCCTTTCTACCATTCCGACGAGCAAGGAGAGAAGGAGTTCGAGCTCAAGGTATAACCTTTCTACAACTTAGTTAGTTGTTAGTTTACTTTAGCTAGTTTTCGTTTAGCAAAGATCCTCACATGCTTGGTCCATGTTGCCTAAGTCATTAAAAATCCGTTTTTTATTATGTTTTCCGCCTCCCCGTAAGCACCGGGGTGGGCAACACGGACTTACACTCTTCTTATCATAAAGATTCTCAATGAAAGATCTAAGTGATGCCTCCTGCATATTGGGAATAATGATCTATAGAGATAGATCTAAACGGATACTGGGATTGTCCTAATCCAGGTGCATTGACACCATACTAAAAAGATTTAGTATAGAAAAATCCAAGCGTGGAACTTACCCATGATCTCTGGACTCACTCTCTCCAAAGAGATGTCTCCTAAGACTTATTTGGAGAGAGCTCGCATGCAAGGGATACCCTATGCTTCCGCGGTAGGCTCTATCATGTATGCGATGCTACGTACCAGACCCGATGTAGCATACTCACTAAGTGTAGTGAGTAGGTATCAAGCAGATCCAGGAGAGAGTCACTGGATAGCTGTGAAGAACTTTCTCAAGTACTTGCGAAGGACTAAAGAGATGTTCTTGGTGTGTGGTAACGGAGAACTGTAGGTGCATTCCTTTACCGATTCAAGCTTCCAAAGTTATAAGGACGACTCTAAGTCGCACTCGGGATTTGTCTTTACCCTCAATGGAGGGGCGGTGTGTTGGAAGAGTTCCAAACAGGATACCGTTGCAGACTCGACGATGGAGGCTGAATACATCGCTGCCAACGATGCTGCCAAAGAGGCTATCTGGATAAAGAAGTTCATTAGTGAACTTGGTGTGGTTCCATCCATTGAACATCCAATACCTCTGTATTGCGATAACAATGGAGCTGTGCCTTTGGCCAAGGAACCCAGGTCCCATCAGAAGTCTAGACATATTCAGAGACGGTATCTCCTGATCAGGAAGATAGTTGATCGCCGGGAGATCGAGGTCAGGAGAGTAGATACGAAGGACAACATTGCGGATCCACTCACGAAGGGCATTCCCCAGATACAGTTTGAGAGATTATTCGAGATGCTAGGTATGAGATACTAGAGCAGATGGCCTTAGTGCAAGTGGGAGATTGTTAGTTATGTATATGCCCTAGAGGCCATTGTTGTACATATGATGTATATTATAATGGATGCTTGGATATATATAGAGAGGACTTTCTTGCTCGTCCTGATAGTATGCTATTTGGTTTCACTTTATCTTAACATGTTGACTTGTATTGGTTTACTGTCTTACTCTTACATGTTGATAAAGCCCTTAGGATCTGTACTCGACTACTGGGACTATGATGAGATCATACTAGTGTAGCCATTATAGTCGATGAGTACATCCTATAACTGTTCCTAGTCGAGGGTATATCGAGACAAGGCATCGATACACCAGAGTAGACTAGCGTATACACATCTTGACCCATATGATGGGCGATGGATGATCCCATATCCATCGGTGTTTGAGATCAAGGATGGTGTACGGGCGCTCAGTGGAGACTGGGTACAGTGGACGGACTCGCCGAGAACTCCCAGATGGTGATATACCACACGTCAGATGGCAGTTCTCCGGTGACACTGGTACAGGGTAGTCTGTAGAGCCGAGATCGTCATAGAGTCTTGTGTGATTCCCACTGTGCTTTGATTTCCACCTTACCACGTCCAAGAGGGCATGCAAAACGGTGGCTTTTGGGTGCAGTCCCGAATCACATGGAGGCAATGAGCGATAGGAGGGGATTCGTCTCTCCCGGTAGGGAGTTGATGTTGTGCTGTGTTCGATTGGCTATAACCGGAAGTCCCTGGCCAGGGCTGATATAGAGATTTACTGGTAAGTGTTACCAGTAGTTTCTAGACCCGTTATGAGCCTCACATCGACACGACTTATCGGTTACTGGGGTCTGACGTATACCACCTCTAGACTATATATGCAACATATCAGACGAAGAGACTGGACTGTACGGGAGTGTTACTGATTGGATTCACAGGAGAACGTACAGGCTAGCTTGTTGATCTTCTGATCGCTCAATACCTGGGTGGCTGTTACGTTTAGCTGACCGCTTGCAGCTTGTGGGTGTTTGATATGATCATCACCTGCTACCGGCGTATTGATGATTCTTTAGAGTGCTACACAGATGTTTCTTGACTCAGGCAAAACGGAGTAGAAGCACATATGTGATATGTGCAGGACCGAGGATAATGCGATATGAGATACCGTATTATATTCTCGCGATATTTAGATATGAGCCGGGTCATCGGATCAAGTGTTGATTCGATGAATCGGAACATGATATATTAGTCGGTTATATTCGATATAGCCGGATTGTCGGATCAAGTGTTGATGCGATAAGTTAATGTATAATAATATATATGATATATTGTATTACGTTATCTAATATTGGCTCGCTTTACTATTTCATTTTCTCACCGGATAATTCATTGATATATATGCGATATATATTAATTGTATTATTTTCTTTTGTTACAAATATATAATATGTATGTGATATATATTATTGTAACATGATATGATTACTAATGCAACTTGTTTTGTGGAGATTAAACAAGGTTAGGGTTTGATTAGGGTTAGTTCTTTCTTGCACCTTCTAGAAGCTTTTCTTTTGTCATGAAGAAGATATTATGTTGATATTTTCTTATGACTCATTATTTTAACCTAACCAAACCCTAGCCTTAGTTAATTCTCTACAAGAGTTATCCTTGTCATCCTTGACCATGGTTGCATTATTATTCATATATTCATTTCATTATTCATCACAAAAGGTTTAACTCATTTTTCATCTTCATTTTCAACCTTGAGCTTTGAGAAAGCTTACTAGGTTTTCCTTTTGTGATGTTTTTATGTGAGAATTTGATATAAAAAGAAAGCATAAATACTAATACATCATCCTCTTCTAATCTAGCCAATTAGATCAGGGTGTTCACCTCATTAGAGTGAGAGAGCTTGAGTTATAGCAACTTCGATGTAGATCATCGGAGAAAAGGAACAGTACAAGCTAGCATGGATCGTTCGAGTCGTGGAGCCTCTCTTGAGTCCGGGAGATCATGGATCGCGGCGAAAGGACTTCTACTCGGAGCTTATGAAGCGAAAGAGCGGACTACAAAGGTTGTAATCCCTCACACTTAGTTGTAAACATATTTATTTGCATGTTAAACCCTAATAATCTATCAAAGATCCAGGCTTTGGGTTGTTCGGCACGTCTAAAATTTTATTCGGGCATGGTTGATGCCTTCTGAACCCTTACAAGAGTGCCTAAGAACCCTACAAGTATAACCGATCGTAGTATGGGAATTTCACTTCCTACTCTGTGTATGTCATCCAAATACCAGGACATCACACCTGTAACGTTTTGAAAATCGTTTCGGTGAAATTTCGAAAAAACGGTAAAATAAGGGGGTTTTCTGTAAAAAGTCAAAATACAAATATCTTTATTATAAAATTAAATATACATATTCTAGCTATGTAATTTCTTGTATTTGGTGTTTATTGAGCCACTTGTAAAATTTCAAGTTTACTGAATTTTTTTTCCGAAATTAGTTATTTTAATATTATTTTAAGCCTTTACTAATACATTTAATTAGTGAAAATTACAAATTTGGAATGGGTCACTTACACACATATGAACCCTGACAACTAAAATCTAGTTGTAACATAAATTTGTTTACAAGTTATTCCAAGTTCTAGTTGTTTCTAAGGTTGTTATAATAAAAAAATATAATAATAAATAAAATAAAGCAAATAATTAAGGTTGCTTTTGCACATACCCACACATTCCCCCGCTCCTCTCTCTCTTTCTTCCCTAAATGGCCGAGCCACACCTGTAGCACATCCCCCCCCACTCATTTGTCCACCTTTCTCACATGCAAAAAAAAAAAAGAAGAAGAGAAGAATAGAAAAGAAGGCATAGGCATGAGCATATTTTAATGAGGTATGGGGGTTTTATTGTCATGCAATTTTCTACACCTCACTCTCTCTCCACACCTCTTTTTTTTTGTGCCCGAGACCCCTTGTAGCAGTCCCCTCATTTTCCTCATCTCTTTTCCACCTCCAAACTCCACCAAAATTCATCAAAAATCAACCCAAAATCCTGAAAAAACTCCAAATTCAAGCCCTACCCATTTTTCCTTGGTCTTTCAAGCATGGATTTTGGTGAAAAGAGAGCAATTTGGGAAGCTTAGATTTCAAGCTAGATCTACAAATGTGAGGTATAAATCTTAGCCCAATGTGTAAATTGTTGGTTTAATGCCTTAAGCTAACTTGTTTAGATGATTTTATGGTTTCAATTTCAAGTTTGAAATTTAAAGAAAAAGGTTTGGTTAAAGGTTAGGCTTTTATGAATAAATCAAGTTGGCTATGTGTTGATTGATATCTAAAGTCTTGCTAAACTCTAGTCAAATGGTCAAATTACTAATTGTTACATTTAAAATTGTCCAAATTGCAAAATATTGCAAATTAGGTTTTTATAAATAATATAAATAGGAGAGATAAAATTCGAGTGAGGGTTTTATGAATTCAAGATTAGGGTTTGATCACTTGGTGCTAGTTATGATGTCTAGTTTAACATCTTAAATTATGCAAAACCTAGTTTAGTTGTTATATTGTGTATTGTTACTTTAAAATGGTTAAAATTGGATAAATTCGCAAACTAAATTTTAGCGATTAATACAAAGAGGTGAGATAAAATTTTGGTAATAATTATTATGACTTAGTTAAGATATTTAATGAGCATTATGGCCACTAGAATTGTTAAAATAATTAGATTGGTTAAAACATCAAGTTTTGAACTAAAATGGGGTTTGTGCTAACTATGTTTCTGGATTAATGTAATTTAGTAAGATTAAAAATCTAGTAAATATTTATGTGGCCTAATTAAGATAATTAGTGAATATTGTGACCACTAGTTTTGCTAAAACATCAAGATTTGTATTAAAACGGTTAATGACCGCTTACTAGGCTTTTTGGAAATAAATCGATTTGATTAATTTTAAGGTTTTTATGAATTGCACCCTATTTTCATATAAATTTTAGTGTGTTATGAACGCGTGATTGGTACGTTTGGGTTTTTCTCGATCAATCGGCGTTTGTACGCCGATGTCGAGGGTTATTTGGCCTTTTTGCATGAGTAGACCATAGGTTTTGACCTATGGGTGATTCGTGTGACATTTTGGTTTTCCTGCGTGATTTCGTTTATGATGCTATATATGATATGTAGGTACCCCATGTGGACTTTGAGACGACAAGCAAGCATGTGGCGACGTCGGCACCGGCGAGCGAGGACCAGGTGAGTAGATTTGTATCTACGGGGAGAAGTCGGGTGGATGGCGTATAGCACCCCCGCAGTCCGTGGTAGTGTATACGGATGCGTATACACACCAACAATTTATTATATGTTATTTGGGATTAATAACGATATTTAGGATGGATATTGGTGTGTTGGATTATTTTAGTGTTGCGAACCCTAGGGTAGTGTTGCACTACACATACACACATACATACTTGCATACATTCCTATTTATATGTGCTCATGGGATTCTTTATAGTTATGTGTTCACATGGGTATGGGACTATGTGTTCACATACGGATTTGAGGATGATACTTGGGATTGAGCTGAGTCGATGAGATTTGTTTTGTGGTTGTGATATCGGTGATATGGCAGGATTCGTACTTGAGGTACGTCCTGGTGTTATAGCGGATCTTGGGACGACGATACGGGTGAATAGTGTTATTAATAAAATGGTCGACATGTGATCGTGATATAAGATATGATATGCTAGGATATTGATACTAGACCGTATTGGGCGATATATACCCCTTGATGATGATATGTGCTAATGATATCGGTTTGTACGAGATTGTCGATCAGTAGTCAGATTATGAATATCTTGAGGATATTAGTATTGTACTAGACATAGATCAGTACCCTAGACTACGATCTTGAATAAAAAGGATACCAGAGGAATGGAGTGAGGAATATGATATTGACCCGTACCCAAATTTGGGGATGCCGTACGACGGATTTACGTACGAGCTATATCTTGATGATTGATCCGTACTCCTGACATGGGATGTCTGATTATAGATATGGTATCGGATATGATATTATTGAGGCGGGATCACCGACTAATATATACAGGTAAGTATATGGATCGACTCAGATGTTAGGCGGTTTCCCTACCTGTAGTCCAGCTTGTTAGCTTAGCCCTTTAGTTTAGTTTAGTTGTTAGATTAGATTCGATTCTTACCTATTTCAAAAACTAACGAATCGTGGGTATTTTAAAAGACAGCCCAAGCGATCCTACGGATATTTCAAAAGACGTATCTTTTTATAAAAACACCGTAGCCCCTATTTTCAAAACCCCTTGATTCGTGTTATTTCAAAAGGCACCATTTGTAGGACTTATATTAGATTAATGCAGTTTAGTTATAGTTGCGTCTAGTATTCAGCTCCCGCTTATTATTGTGGTTCGCTTCGCATCGCATACTTATGTTATAATTTCTTATTGCAATGTTGATATCATATTGTTAGGACACCAGCACCATTACCGATGATGCGTATGTACCGCGTACACTTACTTGCCGGCTCACACACATCTTCATCGGTAATTGCCATGTCACGTACACCTTAGAAAATATTATTGCTTGACCTAGCTTGTTAGTTAGTAATTTGACATGATATTAGTGTACCTGCCTTATATGCCAGCTTAACATTGTAGTTATTACTTGTCACTTCATGCATACTGTTATTCATTGTTATGCCTATATTCATGGTTTTACAAGCTATTGATGATTTGGATTCGGATTTCCATGAAATTTTCTGGATTTGGGGGGAAAACCGCAAAACTTATATAAACCGATTTCTCTCTTTTTAAATAAAAAAAAGAGTAGTTTTTCCCATGATGTATGAGTCGTCCACCATGAGTTTGTTGATGGATTTCGAGACCCGATTCGAGGAGACGGATGAACCGTTTCGGGTACATGGTGGACCCGGTAAGGTACCCTGGGGCAAGAAGTGTAAGTGCACGGCGGCGCCCCGGCCGTCAATCCGACGGCCAAATGCGGAAGCGGTGATAAACTTTAATTTTTCTTGAACTGGCAAACCGCCGCGCACTAATACCCGGATCGAACCATTAATTAGTCCTAGCTAACTACAAGACAGGGAATAGAGATATACCGACAGATCCGAGTCCTCCGGTCTTCTCGTCATCGTCCCGATCTCCCGCGGAAGCTCCGGTCTCCACCTCGTCGTCGGAAGTGCACCACATCGCCTACTTCTTTTACGGGCTCCCACCTCAATGCCGAGGCAACTCGGGCACGAAGCCGGCTACTCGACGTGCCCAAGGTTCGCTGTAGAATATGTAGTCCTCAAGTCTCACTTTGGGGTTGTGGAATTGCCATTTGGTGGAGGAATGATACTTGGAGCTTTTGGGATTGATCTTGTGGGATTTTTGCAACATGAAATGAAGCAAAATCCTACACCAAAATGTTTGGACAGCCCCACCAAGAGAGTGGCCGGCCATGGCTTCGTGAGAGGAGAGAATGGAGTGAGTGCTCAAAAAATGAAAGAGGATAGCCACAACCATAATGCAAGGGAGAGAGAGAAAGGTCATGATATCAAGAGATGATTACAAACCCAAACCCACACTCCACCAACAATCATCAACAACCATGATTGTCAACAAAGTCAAGCCATCATGATAAAGCTAGAAGTCAAGGTCAAGGAAAAGCTATAATGATACAACAAAAAGCAAAGACCCCCTCCACAAATGGTTATTTGCAACAATGCAAATAAGCCCTCCTCCACCAATCTTCGGCCGATGAACGATACAAAGGAAATCGGCCGAAACGGAAAGCAAACTGGCAACTCCAGAAAACTGGTCCCGTAATAAATTACAGGAAAACCCCGATACTGTGCATACACACCCGCATTTGTATTCCGACCGAAATACAAATGCAATGAGACAAAATCTACACTGTACTATACTAGGATCCGGCTTAAACCAAAGCCGGCTAGTAATATCCGTTCGATCCTGATCCGTGCAATACCGTACGTATCTGATCGAACCCTGCCATATAACCATACGGCCTATAGTACAAACTGTCCGATCCTGATCCGTGCAATACTATCTGATCGGACCCTGCCATATCTCCATACGGCCTCTACAACCTTTCGCCCGAAAGCTGAGTAACAGAATGTGGGGGACTCTAAAGACTCGTCAACACCTTGGTTGTGGATTTAACCACTAGCACGTCAGAGGTATAAGCCAATACGTAACGGGCTACCAGGTATTGACTAAAAGGGACGTCTGTGAGCGAACTCAGCCTGACAACCCTACTGAGCCTGTCAGTGACAATATCCGTACAGTCCGGTCCGTTCGTCTATGAGCATCGCATGGCGGGCCTAGGGGGTTGGTAAAAGTCAGACCCCAAAAGCGGTACAAGTCGTGTCGGAGTGTAGCCCAGAACACCCTGAGATACTACTGGAATACCTACCAGTAAATCTCCTTACCTCGGCCGAGGGCTTTGTGTAATGGCTCTCCTAGACACAGCACGACCTCACCCCCAATACCGGGATAGACGAACCCCTGAAGATACGTTCACTGCCTCCATGTGGCTCGGGACTGTACCCAACTAAAACCTGTTTGCACGACTCCTTTGAGCCGTGGTAGGGTAGTAATCAAAGTACAGTGGGAACTCACAGGAGACAAATGACGATCCCCAGGTCGATGAACTAACCTGCACACATGTCACCAGGGAACTGCCATCTGACATCTGGTATATGACCAACTAGCATGTCCCGGCGAGTCCAGTCCGGTGTACTCATAACCCAATGAGCACCTGTATACATCTTAGGTGATCCAACTGACACCAGTGGCTTGTGAGACCGGCCACCGCCCCTCGTCGGGGTCTCGACTGTATACACTAGTCTACTCTGGAGTATCGATGCCCTGTCTCGAAACTCACACGACTAGGGACCATTTAAGGATATGCTTATAGACCCCAGCTCCCACTTATATGATCGCCCTCATACTGCTGGTGGTCAAGCAAGAATCCTAGGGGCTCTATCAACGTGTAATAGCAACTTGTCAGGTCACCTAAAACAGTACACGATGATAAAGGTAAATCAGATAGCATACTATCATCTCGAGTAAGACTGTCCTACCGGGATAGGTCCTCCATCAATCATTGCAATCACGTACCTGTGACCTAATAATTGACTCTGAGGGCACTATCTCCAACAATCTCCCACTTGCACTCAAGGCTAATTATTGCGATGTCGCATACTCACAGCCCGTGTGATACCGAACACCCAACTCCTGTACTACTCCGTCTCACAAAGCTCGTTTGCGAAACTATTGCGTTCGAGGAATAACCTTAGTAAGTGGATCCGCTTTGTTGTATCTTTCTATGTCTCTCTATATCTCATGTTCGCGGAGAAAACCCATCTCCCGAAATGAGCAATACCTGTCTTAGAATGTGTCTGGATGTCTGATGGGACATAGCTCATAAATGAACTCCAAATCCAAACTTCTTAGATTGTATCGTCAACTGAACTTAATCAGTATCCTGCGCCATGCCTCCCTCAGTATTGCCTTGGACCAACTGTCCAAAATACTGCCCCTCGTCAGAAGGAAAACTATAACTCTGACAACCTCCCTGTCGTCCAGGTCACCTTGGAAGCCTGGAATGATAACTGTCTCCTCAACGAGGCTGTCGTTATCATATCCCTAGAACATCCACTTATGTTCTAAAACTGCTTCCGACTGTTTCTCCAGGATAGGATCAATATCAACTTATTGCATCTAGTGCAAGAACAACATCTGGTGTGGTACTTGACATCTCATGATTGACTCAATTGCCTAAGCAAGTGATCTGTCAATCATGCACATCCCTCTCCCCTTTAGTCTATAAGACACCTTTAGAGAGGGTGACTCCATCTTCTGCAGGTACACTACCGTGCATGGAGTCGTCCATTCTAAATACTCTTAGAATGCTGTCTAAGTACCCTGATTGGGAAACCACCCAAATCTAGATCTAAAACCATAGATCTAGTAACCAGTTTGTCTGATATAATGTCCAAGTCCCATATGGAGAAACTACTGTGTGACGACCAAAGTATAACCGATTGTAGTATAGGAGTTACTTTTCCTACTCTGTGTATGTCATCCAAATACCAGGACATCACACCCTACTACCTTCTCAACAGATCCATCCCCTATTCTGATGAAGTCAAACCCATGACTGTCACGTCAGAAGTAGATGATCTATCTCCGCTACATCTGCTTTAGTCTATAAATAGACATAAGCTACCTGTCCACCAATGCTTCCGCTGCTCCCACTGACTACGACAACCCTCTGGCAGAGTCATATAGACGTACACTTCTAAAACTAGTTTAGAACGACGCTATACTCTGTTAGTGTATATGCCCTAGAGGCCATTACTGTATCATACTAGTTTGTATATTACTTAATGGATGCTTGGGATATTCACCTTGTATATACAATCTTGCTCAAAATAGTAGTATGCTACTTGGTTTGTTTCTACTTCAATGTGTACTTGTGTTTATTTCAGTATATCACTTATACGCATTAGTGGAGCCCTTAGGATCTTTGCTTGATTACCAGCGTTGTGATGGCAGTCACACTAGTGGGGTTTGGAAAAAGATAACTGTCAACTGTGCATACGCACCCGTTCCGAAACCCTAATGAAATACCTCATCCTCCGCCTCAAGCAACTGTGCATACACACCTGCATTCTCGTTCCGAGGAACAAGAATACCAAGATATAAAAGCAACCCCAAATATATATACTAGTATCTGGCTCAAACCAGAGCCTGCCAGTATAATCCGTCCGGACTCCAAACGTGCACAAGTGCGCGGATGAGAACGAACCCTGTCGCAAAACCATGCGACCTCTACTCTGTTTTGCCCAGAGGCGAATACCCTCTGTGTGGGACTCTAAAGACTCGACACTACGCTGGCAGTGGGTTTAACCACAGACCGCAAGCGGCACTAGCTGTGCATAACGGTCCCCAGGTAGATGTCGACAAGAAGGCTGACGAGGTGAAACCCCATCTGAACTCCTACTGAGTCTGAATGTGACAGTCTCCGTACAGTCCGGTCTGTTCGTCTGATACATCGCATGGCGGGCCTAGGGGGTGGTAATCGTCAGTCCCCCAATAGCGGTACAAGTCGTGCCGGAGCGAAGCCCAAAACACCCTGAGATAACACTGGAAACCTACCAGTATATCTCGTTTGCCCTGGCCAGGGACTACTCGTGTAATGGCTCTCCTAGACACAGCGCGATGTCAACCCCCAATACCGGGAGAGACGAATCCTGTCTAACCGTCACTGCCTCCAAGTGCTTCGGGACTGCACCCAACCACCACCCGTTTGCACGACTCCTTTGAGCCGTGGTAGGGTAGTGATCAAAGTGCAGTGGGAACACACTTGAGGCGAAGTGCCAGTGTCAAGTCAGCGGACTAAGCTGTACTCATGTCACCTGGGAACTGATAACTGACGATAGGTATAATACCAACCTGTCAGTTCCCGACGAGTCCTGTCCAGTGTACTCGTAACCCAACGAGCACCCGTATACTATCTCCAGTACGACGTACTGATGGCTGTGGGACAGACCATCTCCCACACTGGGATGAGAAGCGCATACGCTAGTCTACTCTGGAGTATCGATGCCCTGTCTCGATAGTCCTGCGACTAGGGACCTGTATAAGGATGTGCTTATAGATTACCCAGCCCCCACTAGTGTGACTGCCATCACAACGCTGGTAATCAAGCAAAGATCCTAAGGGCTCCACTAATGCGTATAAGTGATATACTGAAATAAACACAAGTACACATTGAAGTAGAAACAAACCAAGTAGCATACTACTATTTTGAGCAAGATTGTATATACAAGGTGAATATCCCAAGCATCCATTAAGTAATATACAAACTAGTATGATACAGTAATGGCCTCTAGGGCATATACACTAACAATCTCCCACTTGCACTAAGGCCATGTACTGGCGTATCGAAGACCTATCATCTCGATCAGCCGCTCGAACTGAGTCTGGGGCAAGGCCTTGGTGAATGGATCTGCAGTGTTCTCTTCTGAAGCAACCCTCCGAACCTCGATCTCCTTGCGATCCACGATCTCCCTGATCAGGTGATACCGCCTCAAGATGTGCCTGGATCTTTGATGGGACCTGGGTTCCTTCGCTAAAGCTATAGCCCCGTTGTTGTCGCAATACAGAGGTATTGGGTCAACAATGGACGGAACCACCTGAAGTTCTTTCAAGAACTTCCTCATCCAGACAGCTTCTTTTGCGGCATCAGATGCAGCGATGTATTCCGCTTCCATCGTCGAGTCTGCAACGGTTTCCTGTTTGGAACTCTTCCAACACACCGCCCCTCCATTGAGGGTGAAGACAAAACCCGACATGGACTTGGAATCATCCTTGTCACTCTGGAAGCTGGAGTCAGCAAAGGCCTCGATCTGGAGGTCTTTTCCGCCATACACCAAGAACATCTCCTTAGTCCTCCTCAGGTACTTGAGAATGTTCTTTACTGCTATCCAGTGTTTCTCCCCAGGGTTAGACTGATACCGGCTTACCACACTCAGTGCATAAGCTACATCCGGTCAGGTACACAACATCGCATACATTATAGAGCCTACCGCAGAAGCGTAGGGTATAATAGACATGCGATCCCTCTCCAAATCAGTCTTGGGAGACATCTCTTTAGAGAGGGTGATCCCGTGACAAGCCGGTAGGTTACCGCGCTTGGAATCTTCCATACTGAATCTTTTCACTATGGTGTCGATGTACCTGGACTGAGAAAGTCCCAATATCCTCTTGGATCTATCACGATGGATCCGGATCCCCAGGATGTATGAGGCATCACCCAGGTCTTTCATGGAGAACCTTTGTGACAAGAACCCCTTGACAGATTGTAGCATAGGAATGTCATTTCCTATCAAGAGAATGTCATCCACGTATAAAACGAGGAATACTACAGTTCTCGCTACAAATCTACCATAGATGCATGGTTCATCTGGATTTTTGATAAAGCCAAATTCTTTGACTGTCTCATCAAAACAGATGTTCCAACTCCGCGATGCCTGCTTTAGTCCATAGATGGACTTAAACAACTTGCACACCTTTCCGCTGCTCCCACTCTGAATGAAACCCTCTGGCTGGTCCATATAGACACACTCCTCTAAATTTCCATTTAGAAAAGCTGTCTTTACGTCCATTTGCCAGATCTCATAATCGTGGAAGGCAGCAATGGCAAGAAGGATCCGAATGGATTTCAGCATGGCTACTGGAGAAAAGGTTTCGTCGTAGTCCAAGCCAGGTCTTTGACGAAAACCTTTTGCTACCAGCCTAGCTTTATAGGTCTCAACCTGTCCATCTACACCAATCTTCCTTTTGAAGATCCACTTGCATCCTACGGGTTTTACCCCGTCTGGAGCAATGTCCAACGTCCATACCTTGTTGGTGTACATGGACTCCATTTCGGTCCGCATTGCATCCAGCCATTTGACTGAGTCAACGCTCTGAACGGCCTGCTGGAAGCTAGTAGGCTCATCATAATCTATGATGCAATCCTCTCTATCCCCGTCTATGAGAAAACCGCAGTATCTCTCGGGCGGATGAGACTGCCTACTACTCCTGCGGAGCGGCGTAGGAATGTCCTGTTCATTTGAACCCTCTGGTTCCACTAAGCTTTCAGTAATAGTCTGAGGTTCTGGAATTTCATCCAGTTCTACTGCGCTCCCACTTATCTGATTTTCCAAAAACTCAGTTTCCAAGAAGTGGGCATGACGAGAAACAAGGACTTTTTGCTCCTCTGCGTAATAGAATAGATACCCCTTGGAGTTCTTTGGGTATCCCACAAACTTGCACTGTACTGAGCGTGCCTCGAGCTTGTCCGCATGCTGCTTTTTTACAAAAGCCGGACATCCCCATGTCTTAAAGGCTTTAAGACAGGGTTTCTTCCCACTCCACATCTGATATGGTGTGGTAGGCACAGTCTTAGTAGGAACTTGGTTCAAGAGATGTGCAGCTGTTTCTAGTGCATATCCCCAGAAAGATCGCGGTAACTCAGCCTTACTCATCATGGAACGAACCATATCCAATAGGGTTCGATTCCTCCTTTCCGATACACCGTTATGTTGCGGAGTGTATGGAGGAGTACGCTGAGAGAGAATTCCATTCTCTTTTAAATAGTCCAGGAACTCGGCACTCAAGTATTCACCATCTCGATCCGATCTTAGGATCTTGATACTTTTGCCTGTTTGTTTTTCAACTTCATTCTTGTAATCCCGAAATTTCTCAAAAGCCTCGGATTTGTGCTTCATTAAGAAGACATGTCCATACCTAGAGAAATCGTCTGTGAAAGTAATGAAGTATGAATAACCGCTTCGTGCATGTGTAGACATTGGACCACACACGTCACTGTGTATGAGTCCCAAGAGCTCGCTCGCTCTTTCTCCGTGTCCAGTGAACGGAGTCTTTGTCATCTTTCCCATGAGACAAGATTCACAAGTGGCATAAGACTGATACTCGAACGGATCCAAGTATCCTTCTTTATGTAACTTAGTCAACCGTGTCTCATTGATGTGACCCAGTCTACAATGCCATAAGAAAGCCCGATTGATATCTGGAGACTTTCTTTTGTGTGTATTCTGGACATTGAAAATCTGTGGTTGGTTCAATACGTATATACCATTGCTCAGTGTACCTGACCCAATCAGAACTTGATTAAGGTGAATGTTTACAACATTACTTACAAACGCAAATTCATAACCTTCTTTAGAAACTAAAGATACAGAAATGATATTACAAGTTGCGTTGGGTACAAAAAAGCAATTACGCAAAACCAAAACATGTCCATCTGACATTCCTAGGTGATAGTCCCCCACGGCTTTAGCATCCATGCTAGCTCCGTTCGCAACTCTGAGGGTCATGTCACCTGCCTTCAAATCCCTACGGTTTCTCAACGACTGCAAAGAATTACAGATATGAGATCCTGATCCGGTATCCAATACCCAGGAAGTAGAGTTTATTGAAAGACAGTTTTCAATAACATACACACCTGAAGCTGAAGCTGCAACCTGCTTCAATTCCTGTGTTCTGGCCTTCCAGGCCCTGCAATCATTCTTCCAGTGTCCTTTCTTATGACAAAAGAAGCATTCTTCCTTATCCACAAGCTTCCCCGCTATCTTTGTTGCTTTACCTTTTCCCTTCGTATCCACTTTACTAACACCGCCCCTTGGTTTGGCGGGGGCCTTCTTCTTCTTTCCCTTGGCTTTCGCCTTGGACCTAGAAGAAGATGATCCTCCTACAAACAAAGTGGATGTATCCCTACTTTTCTGTAGGGTGCCCTCTGCGCTCCTCAGCATGTTGAGGAGCTCTGATAGTTCAACCTCTTTTTCTTGTAGGTTGAAGTTCAGTATAAACTGGGCGTAAGTGGAAGGAAGGGACTGGAGAACTATATCCGTATATAGCTCACTCTCCAATGTGATCCCTAGGTCAGCGATCTCCTCAATGTAGCCGATCATCTTTAGCACGTGCTCGGCTACTGATGATCCGACGGCCATCTTTGTCGAAAACAACTTTTTCGACGCTTCGTATCTTGCGATACGTGATTGCTCTCCATACAGTTCTTTTGTATGGAGCAATATGGACTCCATGTCCATATTCTCATGCCTCCTCTGATGTTCGTTGTCCATCGAGGCAAGCAGGAGGCACTTGGCCTTCGCGCTATCAATCTCCCAAGTCTTGCGGATTTCCTTATCCGCGACGCTGGAAGTTGGACCAGGGACAGGGGGAGCTTTGGTGGTAAGAAGATACCCCAGCTTGTCATAAGTGATTGCTATCTTGACATTCCTGAGCCAATCTTTGTAGTTTGGCCCTGTCAGTTTGTTTTTATCTAGGAGTAACTTAAGTCCAGTCATGTTGATTGGTCGCTGCAATTAGGAGAGAGAAGAAGAAACACTCAGCATGATGCTCTTGCAAGTTTAGAGTGGTTTTTAGTTTGTCTAAACAGGATGGCTCCCACTGTTTCTCGAATCCCTCCTCAAACCATAAAGGAAGAATTAGTTAGGATCAATCCCACCGTACAATACTTGCTTAACCGTTCAGCCAGGCCAGTGTCGGTACTTCGAGGGAGGTTTTCCAACGCTTTCGCGAAGTTCCTTAATTAAAGAACCTCTTTTCCCTGGGGGCGTAACCCCGCTAACACCTTTCTAGGCACCTACTAGGTTTATAGCATTGATCGTTAAGTGAGAAATTTCCCGAGGAGTAGCATATACTCACAGTAGGATCGGGATCCAAATATCATTGTGTGACGAAAATGAAGGAATCCTACCATAATCATCACACACCAAATGGTATGCAAATCTAGCAAGTTTCAGTACTTATGAAACTCCCGATGTGGATTTTTGCCCCATGCTCTTATGACCTTGACTAAGGCCAACAAATCATAAGTCACATGTCAAGTTCTTCCCGTCGTTATCCAGGTTAATTTGAACCCACCCGTATATACCCTTGACTATGGCCAACAAGGCAATACGACTGTCCCAAACCAACGCATTCTATCTATGCAACATATGAATACCCACCAGCTACCAATCACTGTGCCTTGACTAAGGCCAACAAACACAGCTTGAATACTGTTGAATATTCATATGAAACGACGGAGGGCTACGGATGGTTTTGGCGAAACCGTGAACGTAGTGAACTTGATATAATCGATGGAACGAGATAGCTTTTAGAAGGAGTGGCTCAAGCTCCGCATTTAAAAGTTAGTTTTGAAAAGAACCGAGTGGTTTTTCGAAAGTGTTCCATCGACTTAAACTTGGTTTATTATCTTGCATTAGTTCTTTTAATGCGTGATATTCTTGCATTAGTACTTTTAATGCGTCCCATCATTTAATCCTACCATTGCAGAAAACAACCAAAATATGACGTACGCTTATGCCATTCGCATTCGCCACGGGGCCCCGTCATTACCCGTTAGGTTACTTAACTAACGACAGAGCGGGGGCTGGGCTAGCGCGTCTGTAAAACATAAGCAACGCCTAAATAGAAAGCAATGATAGACATTTCAGATCACAGATAAATACATTGGATATACTAGCAATCTGTAATTTGTACGAGCCTGTAACAAAAACAGATAACACGGTCGCGGTGAATAGCAAATACCCCACCCAAGACCCTACGGGTGCGGCAAACTACCCTCCAAGTCCTCGGTAGTTTGTGCACCCCTCCATGGGTCTATCCTAGGAGCAAAAACAGTAAAAAGAATTATACAATGACGGCTACAACCCCGACCCGGTTGTGCGGCCAAACAAATAATATAATTACATCAATTTATATTTACAATGAATTGCAAGAAAAGAAAACTCTCGTCTCACAACCCCCGGCTATTCACCCGCGACAATCCAACATATTTATATACACATTCCAGCACATTACAGATCATGTATAACCCCGACTAATCGTCTTATAGCGATTAGCCGACGTTCAATACATGCAAACATCACAGATATAACCAACATAGCCAAAGTGCAGTGAAGTTCGGAAAAAAAATACGGAATTATAGGACCCCAAAAGTGAATTTCAGTTCTGGAAAATCTGGGTGTATATAATATATCTTAAAAATCCCAAAACCAACACATAAGAACACTGCACGAAAAACGATGCAAAGATGACACCAACTTGCGGCGGTTCCGCGGCCAGATGAGTAGGTGAGGCCGCGGAAGCGCGGCGGTTTGGAGGAAACATGATATCGTTTTTCTTGTGTGTTCTTAGAAAACCCTGAGACGATTTTACAAGTATAAAGTTTTTCATTTTGAGCCAAAAAAAAAATCAACAGAAACTCAGGTTTTTAGTTTTCCGGTTTTGCGATTTTTCGGTTCCGAACTTCGTTACACTTCACTACCAAGCTAGTTTAAGTTTAATTAGGCTCTGATACCACTGTAAGTCCATATTGCGACCCCCGGTTCTTACGGGGAGGCGGAAACGGTATAAAAAACAAATTTTTATCGCAAGAGGCAACATGGACTAAACAAGGTCGGGATCGTGTCTAAACTAAACTAGCAAATACGCTAAAAGGAGTTAGCTACTATGGAAGATGGTTATACCTAAACTTGAACTCCTTCTTCTTGAAATCTTGTAGAGGTTGATGGTTCTCTTTTGTCGCCTTCTTCCGTCGAAGATGGATCCACCTCGAGGGTTCGACCTTGGGCTCTTTCTCGGACTTGGAGTGAACTAGAATCTCCGGCTTGCTAATCCTTTGATCCTAGAGTGAGTAGAGAGTGACTAGGGTTTGCTTTTCATTTTAAAGAGAAGGATTCTCAACTCATGAGAAGGTTTCTCTTTGCTAGAGGAAGAAGAAGATGAAGAGAGGAGAGAGAATGAGAATGATAGAATGAGCTATATTTTTTCTTTCTTGCAACCATAATGCAAAAGAAAAGAATTATCTAATAATAATAATTGAAAATGAGAATAGTTGATGGCAATTTGGAATGACCACAACCATGCTTCATTTAAAAATGTAAGCATAAATCAAGGAAGACTTTTGAAGCATGATGGTGGTCAACTTTCAACCATGGTCAACAAGTCAACCATGGTCAACAAGTCAACAATATCAACCATAACAAAATTCTCATTTAATTACTATTATAAATAGATAATCCATAAATCCATTAGGGTTTGGAAAAAGATAACTGTCAACTGTGCATACGCACCCGTTCCGAAACCCTAATGAAATACCTCATCCTCCGCCTCAAGCAACTGTGCATACACACCTGCATTCTCGTTCCGAGGAACAAGAATACCAAGATATAAAAGCAACCCCAAATATATATACTAGTATCTGGCTCAAACCAGAGCCTGCCAGTATAATCCGTCCGGACTCCAAACGTGCACAAGTGCGCGGATGAGAACGAACCCTGTCGCAAAACCATGCGACCTCTACTCTGTTTTGCCCAGAGGCGAATACCCTCTGTGTGGGACTCTAAAGACTCGACACTACGCTGGCAGTGGGTTTAACCACAGACCGCAAGCGGCACTAGCTGTGCATAACGGTCCCCAGGTAGATGTCGACAAGAAGGCTGACGAGGTGAAACCCCATCTGAACTCCTACTGAGTCTGAATGTGACAGTCTCCGTACAGTCCGGTCTGTTCGTCTGATACATCGCATGGCGGGCCTAGGGGGTGGTAATCGTCAGTCCCCCAATAGCGGTACAAGTCGTGCCGGAGCGAAGCCCAAAACACCCTGAGATAACACTGGAAACCTACCAGTATATCTCGTTTGCCCTGGCCAGGGACTACTCGTGTAATGGCTCTCCTAGACACAGCGCGATGTCAACCCCCAATACCGGGAGAGACGAATCCTGTCTAACCGTCACTGCCTCCAAGTGCTTCGGGACTGCACCCAACCACCACCCGTTTGCACGACTCCTTTGAGCCGTGGTAGGGTAGTGATCAAAGTGCAGTGGGAACACACTTGAGGCGAAGTGCCAGTGTCAAGTCAGCGGACTAAGCTGTACTCATGTCACCTGGGAACTGATAACTGACGATAGGTATAATACCAACCTGTCAGTTCCCGACGAGTCCTGTCCAGTGTACTCGTAACCCAACGAGCACCCGTATACTATCTCCAGTACGACGTACTGATGGCTGTGGGACAGACCATCTCCCACACTGGGATGAGAAGCGCATACGCTAGTCTACTCTGGAGTATCGATGCCCTGTCTCGATAGTCCTGCGACTAGGGACCTGTATAAGGATGTGCTTATAGATTACCCAGCTTGTTATGGTTGATATTGTTGACTTGTTGACCATGGTTGACTTGTTGACCATGGTTGAAAGTTGACCACCATCATGCTTCAAAAGTCTTCCTTGATTTATGCTTACATTTTTAAATGAAGCATGGTTGTGGTCATTCCAAATTGCCATCAACTATTCTCATTTTCAATTATTATTATTAGATAATTCTTTTCTTTTGCATTATGGTTGCAAGAAAGAAAAAATATAGCTCATTCTATCATTCTCATTCTCTCTCCTCTCTTCATCTTCTTCTTCCTCTAGCAAAGAGAAACCTTCTCATGAGTTGAGAATCCTTCTCTTTAAAAAGAAAAGCAAACCCTAGTCACTCTCTACTCACTCTAGGATCAAAGGATTAGCAAGCCGGAGATTCTAGTTCACTCCAAGTCCGAGAAAGAGCCCAAGGTCGAACCCTCGAGGTGGATCCATCTTCGACGGAAGAAGGCGACAAAAGAGAACCATCAACCTCTACAAGATTTCAAGAAGAAGGAGTTCAAGTTTAGGTATAACCATCTTCCATAGTAGCTAACTCCTTTTAGCGTATTTGCTAGTTTAGTTTAGACACGATCCCGACCTTGTTTAGTCCATGTTGCCTCTTGCGATAAAAATTTGTTTTTTATACCGTTTCCGCCTCCCCGTAAGAACCGGGGGTCGCAATATGGACTTACATACTCATCCTCCCACCGGGTCTCGCAACCTGGAACAACAGCAATGGTAATTGTGGGTAAACAAGAACTTTCCTGTCACCGTCCTTGAGGCTACCGTAGTACCTCTCGGGTGCCTGAAGTTACCCACCTTATCTGCGGAGTGGCCAATGGAATGTCAATCCAGATTGAATCTTTAGGTTCCTTATCAAATCTTTAGTAATCGTTTGTGGTTCTGGAATCACTTCCAGTTCTACCATACTTCCACTACTGTTTTCTGAAAAAATCCATTTTTATTAAAACTGTGGCGAGTCTAGAACAATATTGCTATTGTTCATCCAGATGGTAGAAAGTCAACCCGCGTCATAGCCTGGGTCAACCCACAAACAGCCATTACAGAAACGTGCCTTGAGTTGTCCAGTGTCTGGTTTTAAGCATAAGCCGGACAACTCCCCGTACCTTAACATCGTTAAGATATGAACTGTTCTATATCCCATATAGGACCAGAGGCACTGATTTAATTGAAATAGATTCAAATCATGCAACTGTCTCCAGTGCATGTCAACTAAATGGAAGGAGGCCGATCAGCGTTACTCAACTTAGGAATGCTTCCAATTATGAGCAACCTGAAAAAGAAGCAAGTTCTCTTAGTCATTACTATCAACTTAATACCATACACAAGTATCTACATCTTCGATCTCTTTGAAGAATCCCGATACTTGCTACACCTGGTTCTCTACTCTATTCAAATACCTATAACTTCTCAAAATTCGGACCCTGTGTTTCCGCGAAACACTTGTCTAAAAACTAGAAAAGTCATAAGTAAACCGAATATAGTACGAGGACCAACCCCTCTGTCCTGATGGACCCTGACAACATACAATACTCTGTATAAGTCCCTTGAGTCTGAAAACTCATTCACCGTGTGTCGTAGGTTGAAAACTGTACTTATGGTTAAGAAGAATTACACCGCTGTTTAATGCTCCTTACCTAACCATCCACTGATATAGGTAAATGTCGTAGACATAATTTCAGAAAGGTATATCTCACTCTATGAAAATAGACGTACAGATATATCAATTTGAAATTGGTGCATAACTGCGGATATTCAAAACCAAATATTTGCCAACCGGCAAACAGCCCAGGTGATTTCCTCAAATATCACCGATTACAACGAATCCCGATATAATGAGGATAATCAACCAATTCCCAATAACAAACTCCCACTCATCATCTGTAAAACCATACAGATGTGAGAATCGTACCTGGTAAATACATACCCTGGAGTAAGTATCTAATCGGGAAATCAGTTTTCCTTTAACATTACACAGTGAAACTGAAACATTGAAATGTTCCGATGGGGTATTCTGGTATTCCTAGTAATGCCTCTTCCAGATTCACGACTGTAACCGTATAGTTCTTTGCCACCTCTCCAAATCCCTTCATATGTGTTTAGTCTTTACCTTCTGTACACCCCTTTAGGCCAAATGGTTTTCTTCCTTCCCTACCGTTCGGCACCAGCCTATGGTTTGGAAGAAGACTATCCAATAAGCATAATGGGTGTACTGTCCCAATCCTAGGAACACTCGCAATGAGAGAGGGTGAAGATAAAAGACAACCGAATAAACCTTATTCCTATTTCTTCTGGACCAGAATCCATCCCCGAACTGGAATAAGTTCCATTCGAGTTCGTATATAACCATACGATGGAGTATCCAAATAAACTGTGGATCTTCGTAGTGATACGGAGTGTCCTGGAGAAATACAAAGGTGATGTGGGAGTGGTAACGAAATATTTGGTTTGGTCGTGAATATCTGTTGCAATTTACTTTGCCCTCTTACTAATCCCTTGCTTTGTCTGAACTTAATACCTTCTGTACACCATCGTTAGGCTAATTGGTTTTCTTCATTCCCTACCGGTCGGCACCAGCCTAAGGTTTGGAAGAAGACTATCCAATTTGCGTAATAGGTGTACTATCTCCTAAACCAAGGAGTACTCGCAACCTGAGAGAAGGTAAAAGGAAAAGACAACTGAACAATCCTATCCGTTTTCTCCAGAACCTGAAACCATCCTCGAATAAATTCCTTCGAGTTCGTATCTTACCATATGATGGTTTTGTCCAATGGAAGTGGACGTTCGTAGCAACACGGGGTGTCCTGGAGAAAAGGGTAAAAGTAGGAGTGGCAATGAGGTTTGCAACTCTGACAATCCAAAAGCCAGTGTTAAGAAGGTTCGGTCAACTTGGTCACTGAGTCATAGTCTTAGGGTCGGGTCAAATGGTCGCTGCCAGAGAGAGAGAAAAGAAACACTCAGCGTGCACTCTAACCTAGATCAGAATGGTTACCAATTTATCTAATCTGGAAACCTCCCACTGTACCTCAAATTCTCCTCCAAACCTGAAAGAAGAATTAGTCGGGATTAGCCGAGGAGTATACGAACTCATCAGTGGGAATCGGGATCCAACTATCATTGCATGATAACGTGACGGAATCTGCTCACGTCATCACACTCCAGAAGGTATGCGCATATCTAGCAAGTTTCAGTTCTTTTGAAACTCCCGATGTGATTTTTGCCCCATGCTCTTATGACCTTGACGAAGGCCAACAAATCATAAGTCACATGTCAAGTTCTACCCGTCATTCTCCAGGTTGATTTGAACCCACCCGCACAAGCCCTTGACGAAGGCCAACAAGGCTATACGACTGTCCTAAACCAACGCATCTATCTATGCTGCAGAAAGGCAACAAGCAGCTACCATACACTATGCCTTGACGAAGGCCAACAAACATAGCATGAATACTACGTGCTACCCGTCTGAAACGACGGAGGGCTACGAATGGTTTCTGGCGAAAACCTTTAACGTAATGAACTCGATATCGTTGAAGGAACGTATAGCTTTTAAAAATATAGTGACGAAAACCTTCGCTAAAGAGGTCACTCCCGGTGAAGGGATCTCGGCTCTTTCCCCGTAGAATGGGGTGCAGGATATTCTAACTGAATACCACGGTGCAAAGCAAAAGTAGTCGGCTATAGTGAAGTTAATGCCCTGACGCAAACTTCTGTCCAAGAGGTCACTCCCGGTGAAGGGATCTCGGCCCTTGCCTCGTCGACTGAGGAGCAGGATATTCCAACTGAATACCACGATGCTAAACAAAAGTGAACGTCCTTGCAATAACAGCTTTTTGAAAAGTGTTCCAACAACATCAGATTAGGTTTGTTTTTAACTTGCATTGATCCGAATCAACGCAGTCCCATCAATTGATCACACCACAAAGAACGAAAATATACTGATGTACGTATATGCCATCCGCATTCGCCACTGGGTCCCGTCATTACCCGTTAGGTTAGCTAACTAACGACAGAGCGGGGACTGGACTAGCGCCGATGCAAAACATATACAACTTCTACTAATATATATACCAATATATTATATTTCGCTCAAAGAGTGAATAAAATGCAACATCACAGATATGTACAGCATCACAGAAACAATACAGATATCTGGGATCCCCGGGTTTCACAGAGCCGCTGAAACCCGACGTTCCCCTGGTCGTGTGGATAGCCTGTGCAATGAGAACCTAGACCCCTACGGGCGCGGCAAGTCACCCGCCAAAACCTGAAGCGAGGCAGCCCCCTTCAGCGCCGTGAATGGACCACCCAGCACTTCACGGAATCCGGTAACTTGGGCACCCCTCCTGGGTCAACCTGTACCCCCTACGAGTGCGGCGAATAGCCCGCCAATCCTAGAGTGAAGCCCCCTCCCTCTCAATGCCATGAGATGCGGGCTTGTTGCCCTCTAGAACCCGGCTATCCGTGCACCCCTCCGCGGGGCAATCCTAGTACAGAAAGTAAAATATACATACAACGGGTACATCGACCGCAACCAGGTCGTGCCCCAAAATAATAATACAAACAGGTAGTGACGGCAGTCCACATGTCGGACGCTCGCCCCGCAATATCAAATGTACATAATACAACCACAACTGTACTAGCATTGCATCCAGGCTATCCCCCACGACCGATCCGCAACATCACAGCAAAAACAGAACATCAACGTGAAAGTCACGTTCGCAAATCCGTCTAACCGGGCTATAGCAGTTAGACCGGATTTACCGATCAAGTGACATTCACGGTCGCAGATATAATGTAAATACTGTGAAATAATGTGTTTAAAAAATATACGATCGATCAAATTATAACAAGTGGGCCCCAAGCACTACTGTAGCACATCAAGAAACTCTGGGCCCAATATTAATATTCCAAAACCCCTAAAATCACCCCAGAAGCCCACTGGAGAAATTTGGCCCATTGATCTTTACATACTGCGGCGGAACCGCGGCCCAAGGTGGGTTTTGGCCGCGGTTCCGCGCTCCCCTTGATGGATCAATGACCCGAATTTTTCCAGAAGCCTTATAACTTCCTGTACAGTACTTTTATACAACCTGAAAAATTTTTAGAGACTAAAAAATTTCGACAGAAAACTGTCGTGGGTGATATTGGGTTTTCGGAACATTTGTTCGATCGGAATTGTAAAACACATTAAACGAAGCTAGACTATGTTAATGGCGAGGCTCTGATACCACTGTAAGTGCACGGCGGCGCCCCGGCCGTCAATCCGACGGCCAAATGCGGAAGCGGTGATAAACTTTAATTTTTCTTGAACAGGCAAACCGCCGCGCACTAATACCCGGATCGAACCATTAATTAGTCCTAGCTAACTACAAGAAAGGGAATAGAGATATACCGACAGATCCGAGTCCTCCGGTCTTCTCGTCATCGTCCCGATCTCCCGCGGAAGCCCCGGTCTCCACCTCGTCGTCGGAAGTGCACCACATCGCCTACTTCTTTTACGGGCTCCCACCTCAATGCCGAGGCAACTCGGGCACGAAGCCGGCTACTCGACGTGCTCAATGTTCGCTGTAGAATATGTAGTCCTCAAGTCTCACTTTGGGGTTGTGGAATTGCCATTTAGTGGAGGAATGATACTTGGAGCTTTTGGGATTGATCTTGTGGGATTTTTGCAACATGAAATGAAGCAAAATCCCACACTAAAATGTTTGGACAGCCCCACCAAGAGAGTGGCCGGCCATGGCTTCGTGAGAGGAGAGAATGGAGTGAGTGCTCAAAAAATGAAAGAGGATAGCCACAACCATAATGCAAGGGAGAGAGAGAAAGGTCATGATATCAAGAGATGATTACTAACCCAAACCCACACTCCACCAACAATCATCAACAACCATGATTGTCAACAAAGTCAAGCCATCATGATAAAGCTAGAAGTCAAGGTCAAGGAAAAGCTATCATGATACAACAAAAAGCAAAGACCCCCTCCACAAATGCTTATTTGCAACAATGCAAATAAGCCCTCCTCCACCAATCTTCGGCCAATGAACGATGCAAAGGAAATCGGCCGAAACGGAAAGCAAACTGGCAACTCCAGAAAACTGGTCCCGTAATAAATTACAGGAAAACCCCGATACTGTGCATACACACCCGCATTTGTATTCCGACCGAAATACAAATGCAATGAGACAAAATCTACACTGTACTATACTAGGATCCGGCTTAAACCAAAGCCGGCTAGTAATATCCGTTCGATCCTGATCCGTCCAATACCGCACGTATCTGATCGAACCCTGCCATATAACCATACGGCCTATAGTACAAACTGTCCGATCCTGATCCGTGCAATACCGCACGTATCTGATCGGACCCTGCCATATCTCCATACGGCCTCTACAACCTTTCGCCCAAAAGCTGAGTAACAGAATGTGGGGGACTCTAAAGACTCGTCAACACCTTGGTTGTGGATTTAACCACTAGCACGTCAGAGGTATAAGCCAATACGTAACGGGCTACCAGGTATTGACTAAAAGGGATGTCTGTGAGCGAACTCAGCCTGACAACCCTACTGAGCCTGTCAGTGACAATATCCGTACAGTCCGGTCCGTTCGTCTATGAGCATCGCATGGCGGGCCTAGGGGGTTGGTAAAAGTCAGACCCCCAAAAGCGGTACAAGTCGTGTCGGAGTGTAGCCCAGAACACCATGAGATACTACTGGAATACCTACCAGTAAATCTCCTTGCCTCGGCCGAGGGCTTCGTGTAATGGCTCTCCTAGACACAGCACGACCTCACCCCCAATACCGGGAGAGACGAACCCCTGAAGATACGCTCACTGCCTCCATGTGGCTCGGGACTGTACCCAACTAAAACCTGTTTGCACGACTCCTTTGAGCCGTGGTAGGGTAGTAATCAAAGTACAGTGGGAACTCACAGGAGACAAATGACGATCCCCAGGTCGATGAACTAACCTGCACACATGTCACCAGGGAACTGCCATCTGACGTCTGGTATATGACCAACTAGCATGTTCCCGGCGAGTCCAGTCCGGTGTACTCATAACCCAATGAGCACCTGTATACATCTTAGGTGATCCAACTGACACCAGTGGCTTGTGAGACCGGCCACCGCCCCTCGTCGGGGTCTCGACTGTATACACTAGTCTACTCTGGAGTATCGATGCCCTGTCTCGAAACTCACACGACTAGGGACCATTTAAGGATATGCTTATAGACCCCAGCTCCCACTTATATGATCGCCCTCATACTGCTGGTGGTCAAGCAAGAATCCTAGGGGCTCTATCAACGTATAATAGCATTTTGTCAGGTCACCTAAAACAGTACACGATGATAAAGGTAAACCAGATAGCATACTATCATCTCGAGTAAGACTGTCCTACCGGGATAGGTCCTCCATCAATCATTGCAATCACGTACCTGTGACCTAATAATTGACTCTGAGGGCACTATCTCCAACAAGAAGCGCGTGATGATGACGATGTGAGCCTGGCAGGGGAGCACTACCTACCGGTGATTTTACCCGACGCGTCGGATATCCGGAGGATACCGTCGTGGTCTTGAGATGGATGGTAGGGGCCGGTCTGGACTGACGGCGCCCTAGATATTGTGATTGAGACATTGAGATTTCGAGATATTAAGGTACAGAGACTGTGATACAGAGATATCGAGATATTGGGATTAAGTTTTGTGCCGTTGCTAGGCACTGTTTTATGCTGATTTCATTGTGATACCTCATTTGAAAAATACAAAGGAAATATCACTAAATTATGAAAACAGTTCTTCATTTACATGTATTCTGTTTCCATGCATTCATACCTCATTCATATGATATATTGCTACCTGAGGTACTGACACGGGCACATGAGATTACACTCAGGTTAGATATTTACCCTAGCCTTGTTATAGGTTGCATGTTATATATATAATTGAGGATATATTATGATCTTTGACCTAGGTTGCGTTATTTATGCGATTTCTTTCCGTAGTTGTTTTTCTATTCACGAGTTGGCAACTCACCCCCGTTGTGCCCCAGTTTCTTGCAGGTTTGCCGTACATGTTTCATTACGGGTTGGGGGCATAGTTTACTTCGGGTGATTTGCTAGTAAGTGGGTTTACTTGAATCGTACCCCCCATTATATAACTTGTATATTATTACTCTGTTGTATCTAGAAGTTCCATCAACCAAAAATGTTTTTTTTTTTAGATAGAGACCAGAGATGCTATTATTTCGACCTTAGAGTCGCGCGTTTTATTTCTGTGGTTTTCTTGTGGTTTTGAGTTTTTGATCCTCGCCGTTGGCGTTGTATATTATATTGCTTGTGTGGTTGTGACCGTCGATTGACGAAGAGCCAGCTCTCGCTTGGGGATGCCCTTTTATTGATTTCGTATACTATTCATGTTGTATCCCGTTTGGGGGCCAGTATTTACAAAGGAGACTCTGCCGAAATTTTCAGGAAATATTTGATGTTTTTTTTAAACGCATAATTCGGCTATGCTATTAAAACTACTTGATTTGAATTGGTTTTCCTTCACTCTACTACTTTTCTTGGTTTGGATTTCTGAGTTTTCGGTTTACTTAGATTACGTACGCCTCGAGACGTTTCGTAGTTTAAGTGCCGGTCATGTTCCGTACATTCAGGACGTGACAAAGTTGGTATCAGAGCGTTAGGTTTTACCTTCGGAACGTAGGATGACCCTTGGTTGATGGAATAGGTGACTAAAGTAGAGTGACGTACCGTGGGTATGTTCCGCGGCATATTTACGATACGCTACTCCACTTAAGAAGCTTTAGGATGTACATTTCTTTGCTCAGTATTATATTCATTCCGATCTAGCCTCATCAGTACAAATTATGGTTTTGCTGCCACGATTACGGGCAGGGAGAGCTACGGCTAGAGTTGCGGTCAGCACGAGCTCGTCACGAACGAGGACTGACCAGGGCGAAAATTCCGGCGACACTCGATTGCGGAGATGTGTCTTTTTACTGTGTTTCCGCGCCACGAGCGTTTGGCGGATCGCCTTTATGAGATTTCTTGGACGTGCCGATCAGTATCAGAGGATTGGGCCACTGACAGAGGCCAGCCAGATTTTGATGACCGTTGGTGTGTTGCTTATTCATGATGGTCGAGGCACTGTTCAGCATGCAGACGAGCGAGCCAGTTATTGCTGCGAACAACGAGATATTGCCCCAGATGCTGGCGTTAGTGCAGAGCGAGTTGTACTAAGAGATGATAGAAGGTCGCTAGTCATCGAGGATGAATGATTAGGACATGTGGATCGTTCGCCTACCCCGATGCGAGGTCATCAGATAGATTGATTCCAGCTAGAGACGACTTCACGCGGAGATGTTGGGAGTCGATAGAGACGATCGAATGTCAGAAACCTATTATTCCAAGTTTAAAGTAGTCGGAAAGACATGCAGGCAATTCTATGGTCCCTCTAGAAGAATGAAACCCTAACTCGACTTAATGACCATGTGAAAGCCTTTGAACCTTCGGGTTTACGGCAGTTCTACGGCGCCATTAGTGAGGCTTGGGTTTGCCCTTCTACGGCTGGACCACCGATGCTGTGGTATGTACTCGATACTATTAAACTGTGCCCAAGATGTTGAGCTTTTGGGGGATTATGAGGTTTTGACGACTCGATCGGATGGCTCGACTTAATTCGGATACTAGGTGGTGAGATGCATTTCTTAGGAGACTCCAGATACGAGGATAGCCGTTGGAGCTCAGTCCATCCAGCCGCGACGAGACGAGTCCAAAGAAGATGACATTAGAGGAAAGTGAAGTAAGAGGTTCGTACCAGATCTAGATGAGATGACGTTCCACTCCGCCGACATCAGAGATGCGATGCGCATGCCGAGGCATGGTACTTGGATTTACCTTCCGGAAGGAGTCGCGATGAGTATGCAGTCGTTCCAGAGCAAGATGCAGATATAGGTAAGGGACGCTGACTTCCGGACAGTTCGGCAAAGATGAGATTTGGGAGAGATTTCGACAGGACCTTTCTGGAATGAATTATGAGAAGACTTGGACCCAGGAGTGGTCATGTTACGCACACCGGCAGGCCAGAGTTCAGGATCGTCGACGAGACGTGCTATGAGTGATCACGACAATTGGCCAGAGGTTCTTAGAGGAAGTGCTTGAGCGGAGACTATCCCGCCATTATTGATTTCTCTGTTGATTTCATTGATGATACTTGATTTGATTTTGATGATTGAGGATTTACGATCTTTGCACAGGGTTGCACTTGATATCGTTTTCGTGCTTGGTTTCACCTGTTTGTGATTTTACGGTTTTAGGCATTTGAGTTGATTTTGTGCGTATATATGCACACGATTTGGTTTTTGCACGCGGTATAGTTCATATATGCTTACAGTGCAGTGTTACGTATGTTGTGCATTTAGGTGCCCTGGACTTTGATTTCGATGGTGGTGTTCGATATTTGTTTAGTGCACCTTGTGCACCTGATTTGATTTTGCGCATGTTCGGCACTTGATATTGGATTTCATGATTTCATGCACGATGGATGCACCTGATTTGGATTTTCGCGCATGTTGGGCGCATGTTTTGAAGTGTGATTTTGGTGCACACCAGATGCACTAATCGAGATTGTTCGTGCATGTCAGATGCACCTGATTTTGCGGTCAGGCACACATGTTGCCTACGACAGATGTTTCGTGCACACCCGATGCACTTGGATGTTGTTTCTGTGCATATGTATGGCACATATTTGGATTTTGATTTCCGTGCGCACCAGACACACGTAGAATGCATACGCGTATTTTGGGATTGATTTTTCTTATAGAGCAGTACGTTTTTATGATATTGTTATGTGTTTTCGTACTGAGCAGGACTAGTCAGAGGACAGTACCTGAATATATTTTGCATGCATTGATAGTTATTGAAGGGATTTCCAAAAAGCGAGCTATAGTCTCAGTATTTACCTACGTGTCTGATATGACACGAAATGTTCAAAATAAGGAGACCCTTCTAAATTGTTTCCAAAACGGCGGAACGTACATATTAAACAAAGGATATATATATATATATATGTAGTTATTTTCTTACAATAGACGTCCGCCACTGTGCAGTGCTGCGAGCATCGCACAGCGATTTGAAGAAGATTTGGCATGCATTGCTTCCAGATGTTTTAACGATGTATATCATGTTGGTTTTCATATTAGATCTTGACATTGATGTCTTCTCCATGACTCCGATGATTGCGGGATGCTGGATGGAGTTTGATTTTGAGTTATAGGCTCATTTTTTTTCATGCGCATGCGTTGCGCTACGATTTGTTTTATGTATTTATGATTTCGGAGTCCCGGCGATTTGATGGTTTTGGCTGAAATATTTTAGTATTTGGGGGAATTTTAATTTAAATTCGGAGACCGAATTTCTTTAAGGGGGGAAGATTGTAACGTTTTAAAAATCGTTTCGGTGAAATTTCGAAAAAACGGTAAAATAAGGGGGTTTTCTGTAAAAAGTCAAAATACAAATATCTTTATTATAAAATTAAATAAACATATTCTAGCTATGTAATTTCTAGTATTTGGTGTATATTGACCCACTTGTAAAATTTCTAGTTTACAGAATTTTTTTTCCGAAATTAGTTATTTTAATATTATTTTAAGCCGTCACTAATACATTTAATTAGTGAAAATTACAAATTTGGAATGGGTCAATTACACACATATGAACCATGACAACTAAAATCTAGTTGTAACATAAATTTGTTTACAAGTTATTCCAAGTTCTAGTTGTTTCTAAGGTTGTTATAATAAAAAAAGATAATAATAAATAAAATAAAGCAAATAATTAAGGTTGCTTTTGCACATACCCACACATTCCCCCCCTCCTCTCTCTCTTTCTTCCCTAAATGGCCGAGCCACACCTGTAGCACATCCCCCCCCCACTCATTTGTCCACCTTTCTCACTCGCAAAAAAAAAAAAAAGAAGAAGAGAAGAATAGAAAAGAAGGCATAGGTATGAGCATATTTTAATGAGGTATGGGGGTTTTATTGTCATGCAATTTTCTACACCTCACACTCTCTCCACACCTCTTTTTTTTTGTGGCCGAGACCCCTTGTAGCAGTCCCCTCATTTTCCTTATCTCTTTTCCACCTCGAAACTCCACCAAAATTCATCAAAAATCAACCCAAAATCCTAAAAAAACTCTAAATTCAAGCCCTACCCATTTTTCCTTGGTCTTTCAAGCATGGATTTTGGTGAAAAGAGAGCAATTTGGGAAGCTTAGATTTCAAGCTAGATCTACAAATGTGAGGTATAAATCTTAGCCCAATGTGTAAATTGTTGGTTTAATGCCTTAAGCTAACTTGTTTAGATGATTTTATGGTTTCAATTTCAAGTTTGAAATTTAAAGAAAAAGGTTTGGTTAAAGGTTAGGCTTTTATGAATAAATCAAGTTGGCTATGTGTTGATTGATATCTAAAGTCTTGCTAAACTCTAGTCAAATGGTCAAATTACTAATTGTTACATTTAAAATTGTCCAAATTGCAAAATATTGCAAACTAGGTTTTTATAAATAATATAAATAGGAGAGATAAAATTCGAGTGAGGGTTTTATGAATTCAAGATTAGGGTTTGATCACTTGGTGCTAGTTATGATGTCTAGTTTAACATCTTAAATTATGCAAAACCTAGTTTAGTTGTTAAATTGTGTATTGTTACTTTAAAATGGTTAAAATTGGATAAATTCGCAAACTAAATTTTAGCGATTAATACAAAGAGGTGAGATAAAATTTTGGTAATAATTATTATGACTTAGTTAAGATATTTAATGAGCATTATGGCCACTAGAATTGTTAAAATATTTAGATTGGTTAAAACATCAAGTTTTGAACTAAAATGGGGTTTGTGCTAACTAGGTTTCTGGATTAATGTAATTTAGTTAGATTAAAAATCTAGTAAATATTTATGTGGCCTAATTAAGATAATTTGTGAATATTGTGACCACTAGTTTTGCTAAAACATCAAGATTTGTATTAAAACGGTTAATGACCGCTTACTAGGCTTTTTGGAAATAAATCGACTTGATTAATTTTAAGGTTTTTATGAATTACACCCTATTTTCATATAAATTTTAGTGTGTTATGAACGCGTGATTGGTACGTTTGGGTTTTTCTCAATCAATCGGCGTTTGTACGCCGATTTCGAGGGTTATTTGGCCTTTTTGCATGAGTAGACCATAGGTTTTGACCTATGGGTGATTCGTGCGACATTTTGGTTTTCGTGCGTGATTTCGTTTATGATGCTATATATGATATGTAGGTACCCCATGTGGACTTCGAGACGACAAGAAAGCGCGTGGCGACGTCGGCACCGGCGAGCGAGGACCAGGTGAGTAGATTTGTATGTACGGGGAGAAGTCGGGTGGATGGCGTATAGCACCCCCGCAGTCCGTGGTGGTGTATACGGATGCGTATACACACCAACAATTTATTATATGTTATTTGGGATTAATAACGATGTTTAGGATGGATATTGGTGTGTTGGATTATTTTAGTGTTGCGAACCCTAGGGTAGTGTTGCACTACACATACACACATACATACTTGCATACATTCCTATTTATATGTGCTCATGGGATTCTTTATAGTTTTGTGTTCACATGGGTATGGGACTATGTGTTCACATACGGATTTGAGGATGATACTTGGGATTGAGCTGAGTCGATTAGATTTGTTTTGTGGTTGTGATATCGGTGATATGGCACGATTCGTACTTGAGGTACGTCCTTGTGTTATAGCGGATCTTGGGACGACGATACGGGTGAATAGTGTTATTAATAAAATGGTCGACATGTGATCGTGATATAAGATATGATATGCTAGGATATTGATACTAGGCCGTATTGGGCGATATATACCCCTTGATGATGATATGTGCTAATGATATCGGTTTGTACGAGATTGTCGATCAGTAGTCAGATCATGAATATCTTGAGGATATTAGTATTGTACTAGACATAGGTCAGTACCCTAGACCACGATCTTGAATAAAGAGGATACCAGAGGAATGGAGTGAGGAATATGATATTGACCCGTACCCAGATTTGTGGATGCCGTACGACGGATTTACGTACGAGCTATATCTTGATGATTGATCCGTACTCTTGACTTCGGATGTCTGATTGTAGATATGGTATCGGATATGATATTATTGAGGCGGGATCACCGACTAATATATATACAGGTTTGTATATGGATCGACTCAGATGTTAGGCGGTTTCCCTACCTGTAGTCCATCTTGTTAGCTTAGCCCTTTAGTTTAGTTTAGTTGTTAGATTAGATTCGATTCTTACCTATTTCAAAAACTAACGAATCGTGGGTATTTTAAAAGACAGCCCAAGGGATCCTACGGATATTTCAAAAGACGTATCTTTTCATAAAAACACCGTAGCCCCTATTTTTAAAACCCCATGATTCGTGTTATTTCAAAAGGCACCATTTGTAGCACTTATATTAGATTAATGCAGGTTAGTTATAGTTGCGTCTAGTATTCAGCTCCCGGTTATTATTGTGGTTCGCTTCGCATCGCATACTTATGTTATAATTTCTTATTGCAATGTTGATATCATATAGTTAGGACACTAGCACCATTACCGATGATGCGTATGTACCACGTACACTTACTTGCCGGCTCACACACATCTTCATCGGTAATTGCCATGTCACGTACACCTTAGAAAATATTATTGCTTGACCTAGCTTGTTAGTTAGTAATTTGACATGATATTAGTGTACCTGCCTTATATGCCAGCTTAACATTGTAGTTATTACTTGTCACTTCATGCATACTGTTATTCATTGTTATGCCTATATTCATGGTTTTACATGCTATTGATGATTTGGATTCGGATTTCCATGAAATTTTCTGGATTTTGGGGGAAAACAAAAAAACTTATATAAACTGATTTCTCTCTTTTTAAATAAAAAAAAGTGCGGTTTTTCCCGTGATGTATGAGTCGTCCACCATGAGTTTGTTGATGGATTTCGAGACCCGATTCGAGGAGACGGATGAACCGTTTCGGGGACATGGTGGACCCGGTAAGGTACCCCGGGGCAAGAAGCGCGTGATGATGACGATGTGAGCCTGGCAGGGGAGCACTACCTATCGGTGATTTTACCCGACGCGTCGGATATCCGGAGGTTACCGTCGTGGTCTTGAGATGGATGGTAGGGGCCGGTCTGGACTGACGGCGTCCTAGATATTGTGATTGAGAAATTGAGATTTCGAGATATTGAGGTACAGAGACTGTGATACAGAGATATCGAGATATTGGGATTACGTTTTGTGCCGATGCTAGGCACTGTTTTATGCTGATTTCATTGTGATACCTCATTTTAAAAATACAAAGGAAATCTCACTAAATTATGAAAACAGTTCTTCATTTACATGTATTCTGTTTCCATGCATTCATACCTCATTCATATGATATATTGCTACCTGAGGCACTGACACGGGCACATGAGATTACACTCGGGTTAGATATTTACCCTAGCCTTGTTATAGGTTGCATGTTATATATATAATTGAGGATATATTATGATCTTTGACCTAGGTTGCTTTATTTATGCGATTTCTTTCCGTAGATGTTTTTCTATTCACGAGTTGGCAACTCACCCCCGTTGTGCCCCAGTTTCTTGCAGGTTTGCCTTACAGGTTTCATTACGGCTTGCGGGCATAGTTTACTTCGGGTGATTTGCTAGTAGGTGGGTTTACTTGTATCGTACCCCCCATTATATAACTTGTATATTATTACTTTGTTGTATCTAGAAGTTCCATCAATCAAAAATGTTTTTTTTTTGAGATAGAGACCAGAGATGCTATTCTTTGGACCTTAGAGTCACGCGTTTTATTTCTGTGGTTTTCTTGTAGTTTTGAGTTTTTGATCCTCGCCGTTGGCGTTGTATATTATATTGCTTGTGTGGTTGTGACCGTCGATTGACGAAGAGCCAGCTCCCGCTTGGGGATGCCCTTTTATTGATTTCGTATACTATTCATGTTGTATCCCGTTTGGGGGCCAGTATTTACAAAGGAGACTCTGCCGAAATTTTCAGGAAATATTTGATGTTTTTTTTAAACGCATAATTCGGCTATGCTATTAAAACTACTTGATATAAATTGGTTTTCCTTCACTTTACTACTTTTCTTGGTTTGGATTTCTGGGTTTTCGATTTACTTAGATTACGTACGCCTCGAGACGTTTCGTAGTTTAGGTGCCGGTCATGTTCCGTACTTTCGGGACGTGACAACACCCTACTGCCTTCTTAACAGATCCATCCTCTATTCTGATGAAGTCAAAGAACTTATGACTGTCATATCAAAAATTAGATGATCTTTCTCCGCAATATCCGCTTTAGTCTATAAATAGACACAAGCTACTTGTCCATTACGCTTCCGCTGCTCCCACTGATTACGACAACCCTCTGGCAGAGTCATATACACGTGCACTTCTAAAGCTAGTTTAGAATAACGTTGTACTCATCCTCCTGCCGGGTTTCATAGTCTGGGACAACAGTAGTGTCAAGTCTAAGTAAACAAGAACCTCCCTGTCACCGTCCTTGAGGCTACCGAAGTACTTCTCGGGTGCCTGTGGTAACCTACCATATTTGCGGAGTGGCTAATGGATTGTCAATCCTGATTGAATCTTTAGGTCCTACTAAATTTTCTGTAATCGTTTGTGGTTCTGGAATCACTTCCAGTTCGACCATACTCCCACTACTCTTTTCTGAAAAAATTCATTTTACTAAAACTGTGGCGAGTCAAGAACAATATTGCTATTGATCTTCCAGATGGTAGAAAATTAATCCTCGTCAAATCCCGGGTTAACCCACAAACTGCCATTACAGAAACATGCCTTGAGTTTATCCGGATTCTGGTTTTAAGCATCTGCCGAACGACTCCTTATACCTTAACATCGATAAGATATAAATTGATTCTATATATATCTAATATAGAAACAAAAACACTAATTTAATTGGAACCAGATTCAAATCATGCAGCTGTATACAGTGCATGTCAACTAAATGGAAAGAGGCCGATCAGCATTACACAACTTAGGAGTGCGTCCAATTATGAGTAACCTCAAAGAGAAACAAGTTTCTCAAAACCATTACTATCAACTGAATATCTCATACAAGTATCTACATCTTCGATCACCTTGAAGAATCCCGATACTTGCGACACCTGGTTCTCTACTTTATTCTTGTACCTATAACTCCTCAAACTTGGACCTTGTATTTCTACGAAACACTTGTCCAAAACTTGAGAAGTCATAAGTAAACAGAATATGGTACGAGGACCAACCACTTTGTCCTAATGGACACTAGACAGCATACAATACTTTGTATAAGTCCGGTGAGTTTAATAACTCAAACCCTGTGCGTCGCAGGTTGAAAACTGTACTATGGTTATGAAGACTTATACCGCTGTTGAATGCTCCTTACCTAACCATCAACTGATATAGGTAAATGTCATCGACATAATTTTAAAAAGTTATATCTCACTTTATACAAATAAACGTACAGATATATCAGTTTGAAATTGGTGCATAACAACAGATATTCAAAACCAAATACTTGCCGTCAGGCAAACAACCAAGGCGATTTTCTTAAATATCACCAATTACAACGAATTCCGATATAATGAGGATGATCACCTAATTCCCAATAACTTACTCCCACTCAATATCTGTAAAACCATACAGATGTGAGAATCAAACTTGGTAAATACATACCCTGGAGTAATGACCTAATTGGGAAATCAGTTTCCAATTAGTGAAACCGAAGCATTAAAATGTTTTGTAGGGTATCCTGGTATTCCTACTAATGCCTCTTCCATTATCAAGATTCATGATTGAAACCATATATTTCCTTGCCATCTCTCCAAATCCCTTTATTTGTCTTTAGTTGTTACCTTCTGTACACCATTGTTAGGCTTAAATGGTTTTCTTCCTTCCCTACCGTTCGGCACCAGCCTATGGTTTGGAAGAAGACTATCCAATAAGCGTAATAGGTGTACTCTCCTAATCCTAGGAGTACTTGCAACCTGAGAGAAAGTGATGATAAAAGACAACTGAATAAACTTTATTCCTATTTCTCCTGAACCAGAATCCATCCTCGAAAAAGTTCCTTCGAGTTCGTATATAACCATACGATGGATTTATCCAATAGGATTGGATGTTCGTAGTGATAAGGTGTGTTCTGGAGAAATACAAAGGTGAAGTAGCAGTGGCGTTGAAAGATTTGGTTTGGTCGTGAATAGCAGTCGTAATTTACTTTGCCTTCTTTCTAATACATTTATTTGTCTTTACTCATTACCTTCTGTACACCATACTTAGGTTAATTGGTTTTCTTCATTCCCTACCTTTCGGCACCTGCCTATGGTTTGGAAGCAGACTATCCAATAAGCGTAATAGGTATACTGTCTCTTAATCCTAGGAGCCCTCACGACCTGAGAGAAGGTAAAAGGAAAAGACAACTGAATAATCCTATTCATTTTCTCTAGAAGCAGAAACCATCTTCGAAAAAGTTCCTTCGAGTTCGTATATAACCATACGATGGTTTTATCCAATGGAAGTGGATATTCATAGTGATACGGGGTGTTCTGAAGAAAGGCAAAGGGTAAAAGAAGGAGTGGCAATGATGTATGCAACTTGGACAATCCAAAAGCCAGTGATTTTAAGAAAGTTCGGTTAGCTTGGTCACTGAGTCATAGTCTAGGGTCGGGCCATGGTCGATGCCAAAGAGAGAGAGAAAAGAAACACTCCGCGTGCACTCTAACCTAGATCTGAATGGATAATCACTTTATCTAATCTGGATGGCTCCCATTGTATCCTCGAATTCACCTCCAAACCTAAATGGAGAATTAGTCGGAATCACCCGAGGAGTAATCCTACTCATCAGTGGGAATCGAGATCCAACTATCATCGCAGGATAACTTGATGGAAGCCACTCATGTCACCACACTCCAGAAGGTATGCGCATACCTGGCAAGTTTCCTGTATGTTTGAAACTCCCGATATGATTTTTACCCCTAGGATCCAAGTGACTTTGACAAGGTCAACAAGTCAAAGGGTCCTAGTCAAGTTCAACCCGTCATTATCTTGATTGCATTAGACCCACCCGCACAGACCCTTGACAAGGTCAACAAGGTCGAACGACTTTCCTAACCAATCCATATTTTCTTGTGACAGAAAAGTATTACAGAGCTACCGCTCACTACGCCTTGACAAGGTCAACAACCGCAGCACGAATACTAAGCAATACTAATCTGAAATGATGGAGGGCTACGGTTGGTTTTTGGCGAAAAACCTTTAACGTAATGAACTTGATCTCGTTGAAGGAATCCAAGTGGTTTTACAAAAGTATAGTAGCGAAAACTTTTGCTAAAGAGGTCACTCCCGGTGAAGGGATCTCGGCTCTTTCCCTGTCGATTGAGGTGCAGGATATTCCAAAATGAATACCAGGATGCAAAGCAAAAAGTAATCGACTATAGTGAAGTTATTACGTTGACGCAAACTTCTGCCCAAGGGGTCACTCTCGATGAAGGGATCTCGGCCCTTGCCTCATCGAATGAGGTGATGGATATTCATAACCGAATACCACTGTGCAAAGCAAAAGCGTACGTCTGTAATGTCTTTTTTTTTTTAAATCTTGGTTCCAACAACATCATATATATATATATAGGTTTGTTTTCCTTGCATTGATAAGAATCAACACAGTCCCATCTGTTAGTGTATATGCCCTAGAAGCCATTACTGTATCATACTAGTTTGTATATTACTTAATGGAAGCTTGGGATATTCACCTTGTATAGACAATCTTGCTCAAAATGGTAGTATATGCTACTTGGTTTGTTTTTACTTCAATATGTGCATGTGTTTCTTTTAGCATATTGCTTATACATATTAGTAGAGCCTCTAGGATCTATGCTTGATTACCAGCGTTATGATGGCAGTCACACTCATGGGGCTGGGTAATCCACAAGCACATCCTTATGCAGGTCCTTAGTCGTAGGACTATCGAGACAGGGCATCGATACTCCGGAGTAGACTAGCGTATGCGCTTCTCATCCCAGCAGGGGAGACAGTTTGTCCCACAGCCGTCAGTACGTCATACTTGAGATAGTATGCGGGTGCTCGTTAGGTTACGAATACACTGGACAGGACTCGTCGGGAACTGATTGTTTGGTACTATACCTATCGTCAGTTATCAGTTCCCAGGTGACATGAGTACGGCTTAGTCCGCTGACTTGACACTGTCACTTCGCCTCGAGTGTGTTCCCACTGTACTTTGATTACTATCCTACCACGGCTCAAAGGATTCGTGTAAATAGGTAGTAGTTGGGTGCAGTCCCGAAGCACTTGGAGGCAGTGACAGTTAGACAGGATTCGTCTCTCCCAGTATTTGGGGTTGACATCGCGCTGTGTCTAGGAGAGCCATTACACAAGTAGTCCCTGGCCAGGGCAAGCGAGATATACTAGTAGGTTTCCAGTGTTATCTCAGGGTGTTCTGGGCTACACTCCGACACGACTTGTACCGCTATTAGGGGACTGACGTTTACCACCCTCCTAGGTCCGCCATGCGATGTACTCAGATGAACATACCAGATTGTACGGAGATTGTCACATTCAGGCTGAGTATGAGTTCAGATGGGTTTCACCTCGTCAGTCTTCTTATCGGCATCTACCTGGGGGCCGTTACGCACAGCTAGTGCCGTTTGCGGTCTGTGGTTAAACCCACTGCCAGCGTAGTGTCGAGTCTTTAGAGTCCCACACAGAAAGCTATTCGCCTTTAGGCAAAAGAGTAGAGGTCGCATGGTTTTGCGACAGGGTTCGGTCATATCCGTGCACTTGTGCACGTTTGATGGCCGGACAGAGCTCGCATCGTTTTGCGACAGGGTTCGGTCACATCCGCGCACTTGTGCACGTTTAGTGACCGGGCAGTTATTACTAGTGGGCTTTGGTTTAAGCCAGATCCTAGTATACGTTTTGGGATTGATTTTATCTCGATTGTATTCGTGATCCCCGGAACACGGATGCGGGTGTGTATGCACAGTTGAGAGAGACAGAGGCAGAGGATTCTCATTAGGGTTGTTGACTGTTGACTTTTGCTTAACCCTAATGAGAATATGAAATATGATTAATGATAATATTAATTAAGTATTATTGTGCCATGGTTAGGAGAAAGGTTGACTTTGTTGACTTGTTGACTTGGTTGACCGGTTGATTAGGTTGGACTAGTCGACCATCATCATTACAATGGTTGTCATTTCATGCAAAGACTTTTGCTTGCTTGTTGAGCTTTGCAAAATGAGTGCATGAAATGATAATGCTACTTGAAATGATATGAACCATCACATAATACTCAATTACTATTGTTATTATTATTATTCTTTTTGGATTATGAGAGCATGGGAGGAAAAAGTGTTGGCTCATTCTATCATTTGGTTTCTCTCTCATGCTCAAGCTCTCTTCCTCTTCCTCTTGCTCTCTCTAGCTCAAGGAAACTCCCTCTCATGTGTTGAGAAACATTTTCCTTCGAGATAAAACCCAAAACACTTCTCTACTCATCCTAGTTCATAAGGTCTATCAAGCCAAGTGATCTAGTTTCTTCAAGTTAGAAGAAGAAGCCAAAAGGTAGAAGCTTTCGGGTGGATCCATCTTCGGCGCAAGGAGACGACGAGGGGAGGCCAATCAGTACACCGCAAAGAGTTGAAAACGAAGGAGTTCAAGAAAGGTATAACCCCCTAACCGAGTAGGAAAAACTCTTAGTTAGGTTGTTAGGTAGTTGTTTAACAAAGATCCGTATTTTTGAGTCCATGTTACCACCCTTGAAAAATTGTTTTTCACTATTTCCGCAACCCCAAAGAACCGGAGAAGGGTAACGTGGACTTACAGTGGTATCAGAGCCTAGTTAAACACTATCTAACATGTTAGCAAAGTAACTAGAAGTTCGATCGGAGAAAAAGTCGCGAAACATCCCCGAAAAATCAAGTTTCTGTCGATTCTGTATTCTGTTAAAAAAATGATAAATCTTGCACAAAAAATCGACACAAGTTTTTTAAAATATACCCAAGAAAATTGGTCCACTGAACCGGTCAATGCGCCGCGGAAACGCGGCGGGGGCACGCTCCCGCCGCGGATCCGCGGCCGAGTTGACTCGGCCGTGGCACAATTTTCTTGCAGTATGTCTCTGTAGGTGTTTTGGGATTTTTACAATATGTTTTTTCTGCCCAGATTTTCCAGAAAGAAAAATTAGTTTTTGGGGCTTGAAAATCCGTATTTTGATCGAACTTCTAAAGACTAAAGCTAACGGGTTTATATCTGTGATGTGATATATGTATTGAACGTCTGCTAATCGCTATACGTCGATTAGTGGGGGTTATACTTATATGTGTTCTGTAATGTTGATGGTATGTGCATATGAATTCATTGGATTGTCGCGGGTGAATAGCCGGGGGGTTGTGAGATGAGAGTTTTCTTTTCTTTCAATTCATATAAAATTTGTAATTGATGTAATATTATTTGTATGGCCGCACAACCGGGTCGGGGTTGTAGCCGTCATTGTAGAATTTCTTTTACTGTTTTTGCTCCTAGGATAGACCCATGGAGGGGGTGCACAAACTACCGGGTACCTTGAAGTGCCGAGTGGCCTACTCACGTCGTTGAGGGAGGTTGCTTTGCTTCGAGTATTTGGCGGGTAGTTTGCCGCACCCGTAGGGGTCTTGGGTGGGGTATTGGCTATTCACCGCGACCGTGTAATCCTCTTTTCGTTACAGGATCGTACGAATTGCGGATTCCTAGTATATCCAATGTGTTCATCTGTGATCTGGATTGGCTATCATTGTAATATATCTATATATGATAACTATTTAGGCGTTGCTTATGTTTTGCATCCGCGCTAGTCCAGCCCCCGCTCTGTCGTTAGTTAAGTAACCTAACGGGTAATGACGGGGCCCCGTGGCGAATGCGGATGGCATAAGCGTACGTCATATTTTGGTTGTTTTCTGCAGTGGTAGGATTAAATGATGGGATGCATTAAAAAGAATTAATGCAAGAAAATAAATGAAAGTAAAGTCGTTGGAACACTTTCAAAACCACTCGGTTCTTTTCAAAAACCAACTTTTAAATGCGGAGCTTGAGCCACTCCTTTTTAAAAGCTATCTCGTTCCATCGATTATATCAAGTTCACTACGTTCACGGTTTCGCCAAAACAATTCGTAGCCCTCCGTCATTTCAGTTAAATATTCAGTAGTATTCAAGCTATGTATTTTGACCTTCGCCAAGGCATAGTGATTGGTAGCTGCTGAATATTTATCTGTAGCATAGATAGATGCGTTGGTTTGGGACAGTCGTACTACTATTTTGGCCTTCGTCAAGGGTATGTACGGGTGGGTTCAAATTAACCTGGACAATGACGGGTAGAACTTGACATGTGACTTATGATATGTTGGCCTTCGTCAAGGTCATAAGAGCATGGGGCAAAAATCCACATCGGGAGTTTCTAAAGAACCAGAAACTTGCTAGCGCTGCATACCATTTGGAGTGTGATGATTCTGGTAGGATTCCTTCAGTTTTGTCACGCGATGATATTTGGATCCCGATCTTACTGTGAGTATATGCTACTCCTCGGGAACTTTCTCACTTAACGATCAATGCTATAAACCAAGTAGGTATCTAGAAAGGTGTTAGCGGGGCTACGCCCCCAGGGAAAAGAGGTTATTTAATTAAGGAACTTCGCGAAAGCATTGGAAAACATCTCTCGAAGTACCGACACTGGCCTGGCTGAACGGTTAAGCAAGTATTGTACGGTGAGATTGATCCCGACTAATTCTTCTTTTATGGTTTGAGGAGGGATTCGAGAGACAGTGCGAGCCATCCTGTTTAGATAAATTAAAAACCAATCTAAACTTGCAAGAGCGTCATGCTGAGTGTTTTCTTCTCTCTCTCTTAATTGCAGCGACCCAGTGACCACACATAGGTTACATCTAGATAATAAAATGCCTGAACCTGACTGTTATGATTGGCAAAGGTCTGTCCAGATGTCCATTGCCCATGACAAGCTGGGACACCCCTTAACTAATCAAACCCCTGCCGTCTCAGGACCAGTTTCCCCTGTCACGGATATTGACATCCGTAAGACATCGGAAAAGTACTGTGCGAAAGCCAAGTGCCTCGTGTTGGCCTCAGTTGATGGTGCATACCAGAAGCAACACGAGAAGATGGACTCAGTTTCTATCTTCCTCCATAACAAAGATTTATATAGAGAGCAATCTCGTATCGCAAGATATGAGACCTCGGACGAATTGCTTCAAGCGAGGTTGGCTATCGGGTCATCTGTAAGGGGCAACGTCCTTACAGAGACCAGCTACTTTGAGCTCACGGACCTAGAGACCACGTTGAAGAACGGGTCAGATGCTGACTTGATTCTACAGTCTTTACCTTCTACCCTGAAGGAAACCAGGGAAGAAGAAAGAAAGGGAAGGGCAAAAGTTTCGGGGCTGGATATAGTAAAAGAGGGACGTTCCTATTGTTACGAGAATGAACATTGGCAGAAGGATTGCAGGGCTAGCAAAGCCAGTAGCCAGGGTTCGAAGCATGTTGTGGCTTCCGCTTCGGGTGTGTTCGTAATAGAGAACTGTATGTCAGTTAACCCTACTTCCTGGGTATTAGATACCGGATCAGGATCTCAAATCTGTAATTCGTTACAGGCTCTGAAAAACCGTAGGGTTATCAGGAAAGGTGATATGAATCTCAGGGTTGCTAACGGAATGAGCATGGATGCTGAATCCGTAGGGGAATATCATCTTGGACTGACAACTGGGCAGATATTGATTCTGCGTGACTGTTTGTATGTACCACATGCGACTTGTAATATCATATCTGTATCCTTACTTTCTAAGGAAGTATATGATTTTACTTTTGTAAGCGATGTGGTCCACATCCACCTAAATCAAGTTCTGATTGGGTCAGGTACATTAAATATCGGGATATACGTATCGAATCAAGCTCAGATTTTCAGTGTCCAGAACACACTTAAAAGAAAGTCTCCGGAATTAAATCAGGTTTTCTTATGGCATTGTAGACTGGGTCACATTAATGAGACACAGTTAACAAAGTTACATAAAGAGGGATACTTGAATCCGTTCGAGTATCAGTCTTATGCCACTTGTGAATCTTGTCTCATGGGAAAGATGACAAAGACTCCGTTCACTGGACACGAAGTAAGAGCGAGCGAGCTCTTGGGACTCATACACAGTGACGTGTGTGGTCCAATGTCTACACGTGCGCGAAGTGGTTATTCATACTTCATTACTTTCACAGATGATTTCTCTAGGTATGGAAATGTCTTCTTGATGAAGCACAAATCCGAGGCCTTTGAGAAATTTCGGGAATACAAGAATGAAGTTGAAAAGCAAACAGGCAAAAGTATCAAGACACTGAGATCTGATCGAGGTGGAGAATACTTGAGTGCCGAGTTTCTGGACTACTTAAAAGAGAATGGAATTCTCTCGCATCTTGCTCCTCCATACACACCACAACACAATAGTGTATCGAAAAGGCAGAATCGAACCCTATTGGATATGGTTCGTTCCATGATGAGTAAGGCTGAGTTACCGCGATCATTCTGGGGCTATGCACTAGAATCAGCTGCATATCTTTTGAACAAGGTTCCCTCCAAGACTGTGCCTACCACACCATATCAGATGTGGTGTGGGAAGAAACCCCATCTTCAATATCTGAAGATATGGGGGTGTCCAGCTTTTATTAAAAAGCACCATGCGGACAAACTCGAGGCACGCTCAATACTGTGTATGTTTGTGGGATACCCAAAGAACTCCAGGGGGTATTTTTTCTATTACGCAGAGGAACAAAAGGTTTTTGTTTCTCGTCATGCCCACTTTCTGGATCAGTTTTTAGAAAAAGGTACAAGTAGGAGAGTAGTAGAACTGGAAGAAATTCCAGAACCACAAGCTATTACTGAAATCTTGGAAGTGCCAGAAGGTTCAGGAGAACCGGACATCCCAGCGCCACTCCGCAGGGGTAGTAGGCAGTCTCATCCACCCGAGAGATACTACGGTTTTCTCATAGACGGGGATAGAGAGGATTGTACAGTTGATTATGATGAGCCTACTAGCTTCCAGCAAGCCATTCAGAGCGGTGACTCGGTAAAATGGCTGGATGCAATGCAGACTGAGATGGAGTCCATGTACACCAACTAAGTTTGGACTTTGGACTTTGCTCCAGAAGGGGTAAAACCCGTAGGCTGCAAATGGATCTTCAGAAAGAAGATTGGTGTATATGAGCAGGTTGAGACCTATAAAGCTAGGCTAGTTGCAAAGGGTTTTTGTCAAAGACCTGGTTTGGACTATGACGAGACCTTTTCTCCAGTAGCTATGCTCAAATCCATTCGGATCCTTCTTGCCATTGCTGCCTTCCACGATTATGAAATCTGGCAGATGGACATAAAGACGGCCTTCCTAAATGGAAATTTGGAAGAGTGCGTCTATATGGATCAGCCGGAGGGATTCATTCAGAGTGGGAGCAGTGGTAAAGTGTGCAAGTTGCTCAAGTCCATCTATGGACTGAAGCAGGCATCGCGGAGTTGGAACATCTGCTTGGATGATACTGTCAAAGAATTCGACTTTATCAAAAACCCGGATGAACCATGCATTTACAGTTAGATTGTAGGGAAAACTGTAGTATTCCTCGTCTTGTACGTGGATGACATTCTCCTAATAGGAAATGATATTCCTATGTTACAGTCAGTCAAAAGATTCTTGTCACAGAGGTTCTCCATGAAGGACCTGGGCGATGCAAACTAAATTCTGGGGATCCAGATCTATCGTGATAGATCTAAAAGGATGTTGGGACTTTCACAGTCCAGGTACATTGACACCATACTGAAACGATTCAGTATGGAAGATTCCTAGCGCGGTAATCTACCGGCTTGTCACGGAATCACCCTCTCCAAAGAGATGTCTCCCAAGACTGATTTGGAAAGGGCTCGCATGTCATCTATACCCTACGCATCTGCGGTAGGCTCTATAATTTATGCGATGTTATGTACCAGACCAGATGTAGCATACGCATTGAACGTTGTGAGCTGGTATCAGTCGGACCCAGGGGAGAAACACTGGATAGCAGTAAAGAACATTCTCAAGTACCTGAGAAGGACTAAGGAGATGTTCTTGGTGTATGGCGGAAAAGACCTCCAGATCGAGACCTTTGCTGACTCCAGCTTCCAGAGTGACAAGGATGACTCCAAGTCCATGTCGGGTTACGTCTTTACCCTCAATGGAGTGGCGGTTTGCTGGAAGAGTTCCAAGCAGGAGACCGTTGCTGACTCAACTATGGAAGCGGAGTACATAGCTGCTTGCGATGCCGCAAAGGAAGCTGTCCGGATGAAGAAGTTCCTCATGGAGCTTCAGATGGTTCCTACCATTGTTGATCCAATACCGCTGTATTGTGACAACAACGGCGCTATAGCTTTAGCGAAGGAACCCAGGTCCCATCAGAAGTCCAGGCACATTTTGAGGCGGTACCACCTGATCAGGGAGATCGTAGATCGCCGGGAGATCGAGGTGAAGAGAGTAAATTCGGAAGATAACACTGCAGATCCAATCACGAAGGCCTTACCCCAGACTCAGTTCGAGCGGCTGATCGAGATGATAGGTCTCCGATACGCCAGTACATGGCCTTAGTGCAAGTGGAAGATTGTTAGTGTATATGCCCTAGAGGCTATTACTGTATCATACTAGTTTGTATATTACTTAATGGAAGCTTGGGATATTCACCTTCTATAGGCAATCTTGCTCAAAATGGTAGTATGCTACTTGGTTTGTTTCTACTTCAATATGTGCATGTGTTTCTTTTAGCATATTGCTTATACATATTAGTAGAGCCCTTAGGATCTTTGCTTGATTACCAGCGTTGTGATGGCAGTCACACTCGTGGGGCTGGGTAATCCACAAGCACATCCTTATGCAGGTCCCTAGTCGTAGGACTATCGAGACAGGGCATCGATACTCCGGAGTAGACTAGCGTAAGCGCTTCTCATCCCAGCAGGGGAGACGGTCTGTCCCACAGCCGTCAGTACGTCATACTTAAGATAGTATGCGGGTGCTCGTTAGGTTACGAGTACACTGGACAGGACTCGTCGGGAACTGATTAGTTGGTACTATACCTATCGTCAGTTATCAGTTCCCAGGTGACATGAGTACAGCTTAGTCCGCTGACTTGACACTGTCACTTCGCCTCGAGTGTGTTCCCACTGTACTTTGATTACCACCCTACCATGACTCAAAGGAGTCGTGCAAACAGGTAGTAGTTGGGTGCTGTCCCGAAGCACTTAGAGGCAGTGACGGTTAGACAGGATTCGTCTCTCCCGGTATTGGGGGTTGATATCGCGCTGTGTCTAGGAGAGCCATTACACAAGTAGTCCCTGGCCAGGGCAAGCGAGATATACTGGTAGGTTTCCAGTGTTATCTCAGGGTGTTCTGGGCTACACTCCGACACGACTTGTACCGCTATTAGGGGACTGACGTTTACCGCCCCCCTAGGCCCGCCATGTGATGTGCTCAGACGAACAGACCGGACAGTATGGAGATTGTCACATTCAGGCTCAGTAGGAGTTTAGATGGGTTTCACCTCGTCAGTCTTCTTATCGGCATCAACCTGGGGGCCGTTACGCACAGCTAGTGCCGCTTGCGGTCTGTGGTTAAACCCACTGCCAGCGTAGTGTCGAGTCTTTAGAGTCCCACACAGAAAGTTATTCGCCTTTAGGCAAAAGAGTAGAGGTCGCATGGTTTTGCGACAGGGTTCGGTCACATCCATGCACTTGTGCACGTTTGATGGCCGGACAGAGGTTGCATGGTTTTGCGACAGGGTTCTGTCACATCCGCGCACTTGTGCACGTTTAGTGACCGGGCAGTTATTACTAGTGGGCTTTGGTTTAAGCCAGATCCTAGTATACGTTTTGGGATTGATTTTATCTCGATTGTATTCGTGTTCCCCGATTTTTTAAGCTATACAGAAACATTTTTGGAGCACTTTCAGAAATCGACAGAAAATAGGCAAAATGGAAAATTGATTTGGAAATTTTGATCGATCGAGATTTTAAGCTTGTGCAAAGTAGCTAGTAGGGTTTAATGGGTGGCTCTGATACCATGTAGGGTTATGTGAGCACCCCGGCCATCGAACCGTGGCCAAATGCGGAACAAATTTTTTCTAAAACCCGGCGCTTCCATTACCCGATTTCCAAGATCGAAACCATTAACCCTAAAACAGCAAACCAATCGCAAAGAGATAGAATGGTTATACCAAATGAACCAAGTCCTTCGGGTCTTCAACCATTTCCAAGCTCCTAGTGATGCGGATCGACTTTGGTCGCCGGTCTTCCTTCATTTCCAATGATCCACCCGAGAGAAACGGCACAAGCTCCAGGTTCGCCAAGCGGACAAACCGACTTTCTAGGATTGCTAGTAGTAGAGAGTGGGGGTGTAGGATTGTGTCACTATAATTCTCTCTCAAAATCTAATGCCCATAGAGCAACCATGGAAGATGCGGAGGTGATGAAAGCAAGAATGACATGAGCTCAAAAATAGGCTAAGTGTTTTTGGGGGTGTGTATATGAAGAGAGAGTGAGCTAGAGAGAGTAGTAACCAAAATGAGCAAACCCCCACACTCTCATCAAGTGTGGCCGGCCCTCTCTCTCCCAACAAAATAATGCACACCCAAAAAACCTTTTCCAATTTGCAATAAACAAATACAACCCATACCAATCTCTACATAAGCAAAAGCCATGCTTTGACCAAAACCCATGCTTATGCCATGTCACCATTTCCACCTCATCTAAAACAAATGTTTTTCTAAAGAAAATCAATAATGAGGTGGCATCTTCTAGAAGCCATTCTGTATAAATACAGAATGCTTCCCGGTACATGTATCAAAATACACATACGCGTATTCGTACGAAAATACAAATAGTCAAAGAGAGAAAAATAAATAGTGAGCAATAATACTAGAATACATATATATAAATAGATATCTAAATTATTAAATCAAAACCTATGCCGCTAGTATTATCAACCGTCCGATTAAAGTCTGTGCACATATTCAATCGGACACCTGTATGTACCAACATACAACAACTACACCATATCACCTGAACCGTGAAAACCCTCTGTATGGGAATCTAAAGAATCGTCAATACAGTGTCAGTGGGTTTAACTACAAGCACGTCAGCGGCACTAGCTGTACGTAACGGCTACCCAGGTATTGAGAGAAAGGAAGGCCGATGAGCAAACTCATCCAAACCCCTACTGAGCCTGTCAGTGAAAATATCCGTACAGTCTAGTCTGTTCATCTGAGAGTATCGCATATCAAGTCTAGGGGGGTGGATAAAGTCAGATCCCTAACAACGCGATAATTCATGTCGGTATGAAACCCATCACTACCTGAGAAACTATCGATCCTGAATCGGTAATTCTCACATACCCCGGCCGAGGATTTCTAGTGATAGCCACCCGTGCACTGCGCGACATCAATCCCCAATACCCAGAAAGACGAATCCCTAATGATCCGCTCACTGCCTCCATGTGGATCGGGACTATACCCAACTAAAACTTGTTTGCACGACTCCTTTAAGCCGTCGTAGGGTAGTAATCAAAGCACAGTCGGAACTCACACGAGACAAATGATGATCTAAGGTCGACAGACTAACTTGTACACATGTCACCAGGGAACTTCTATCTGACTATAGGTATAATACCAACTAGCATGTTCTCGGTGAGTCCGTCCAGTGTACTCATAACCCAATGAGCACCTGTATACTATCTTTGGTGAACAACTGACACCGATGGCTTGTGAGACAGGCCACCGCCCCTCGTCAGGGTCTAGATAAGTATACACCAGTCTACACTGAAGTATCGATGCCCAGTCTCGATACTCCCACGACTAGGGACATTTAAGGATGTGCTTATAGACCCCAGTTCCCACCTATGTGATCGCCATCACAATACTGGTAGTCAAGCAAGAATCCTATAGGCTTTATCATCATATGATGGAAAGACAAACCAGATAGCATACTATCATCTCGAGTAAGAATGTTTTATCGGTATAGGTCCTCGCTCAATCATCATGATCACATACCTGCGACTATGATAATTGCCTTGAGGGCACTATAGCCAAAAGTCATGCTGGGGTAGAGCCCAACACATCCTGAGAAACTACTGGGGTACCTACCAGTAAATCTCACTTGCTATGGCCAGGGACTTTGTGTAATGGCTTTCTGAACACTGCCGATATCGACCACCAATACCGAGAGAGACGAATCCTCTATAACCGCCACTGCGTCCAAGTGCTTCGGGACTGCACTAAAATACTACCTGTTTGCACGACTCAATAGAGCCGTGGTAAGGTAGTAATCAAAGAACAGTGAGAACACACTCGAGGCGAAGCAGCAGTGTCAAGTCAACGGACTATACTGCACTCAGTCACATGGGAACTGCTACCTGACGATAGGTATATTAACGACCAATAGTTTCCCACGAGTTCGTCTAGTGTAACTCATAACCTAATGATCACCTGCATACTATCTCTAGTACGACGTACTAATGGGTGTGGGACAGACCATCTCCCCTACTGGGGTAAGAAGCGTATACTCTAGTCTACTCTGGAGTATCGATGCCCTGTCTCGATAATCCTACGACTTGGGACCTGTATAAGGATGTGCTTACAGACTACCCAGCCCCCACTAGTGTGACTGCCATCACAACACTGGTAATCAAGCAAAGATCTTAAGGGCTCCACCAATATGTATAAGCGATATGCTAATAGAAACACATGCACATTTTGAGGTAGAAACAAACCAGGTAGCATACTACCATTTCGAGCAAGACTGTTTCTATATCCGTGTATATCCCAAGCTTCCATTAAATAATATAAAAACCAGTATGATACAATAATGGCCATTAGGGCATATATCACTAACAATCTCCCACTTGCACTAAGGCCATATATTGGCGTATCGCAGACCTATGAACTCGAATAACCTCTCCAACAGTGTCTCAGGGATGGCCACGGTGAATGGATCTGCAGTGTATTTCTCCGTATCTACTCTTCTCACCTCGATCTCCCTGATCAGGTGGTACCGCCTCAAGATATGTCTGTTAGTTATATATATGCCCTAGATGCCATTATTATACATGTGATGTATATTATAGTGGATGCTTGAACATATATAGGGACGACTTTCTTGCTCGACATGATAGTATGCTATCTGGTTGCTCTTTATCTTAACATGTACACTTATTGTCTCTCTATTACATATTGATAAAGCCCTTAGGATAAGTACTTGACTACCAGGATTATGATGTAGATCATACTAGTGGGGCGTGTTGGGTTAGCATAGCACTTTGTGAAGGTTTTGGCAAGCATCAATCATGCTACTTTGATATTTTTGGTGTGCTAAACAAACCCTAACCAAGATCTTAACTAGAGAATTAGGGTTAACATGCATGTAAACAACTTTACATCTAAGAAGGAGGGATTACAACCTTTGTAGTCCGTTCCTTCGCTTCATAAGTTCCGAGTAGTAGTCCATTCGCCGCGATCAATGAACTTCCGGACTCCAGAGAGGCTCCACAAGTCGAATGATCCATGCTTGCTAGAAGTCTTACTTTTCGAAGATGATCTACCTTGAAGAATCTCAAACTCAAGCTCTCACTTCTCTAATCAAGTATAAGTGAAGTGAACACCCTAATCTAAGTGGCTAGAATAGATGAGGATGATGAAGTAGAAATTTTACTCTCTTTTGTTTTCAATTTCTCACTTTAAATCATCACAACACAAAAACCTAGAAAGCTTTTTCAAGGAAGAAGAAGAAGAAAGCTTTTGTGATGAATAATGAATTATTGTTGTAGTTACAATTACAGCCATGAGTTAATAATATGAAGGCTTTAACTCATGTAGAGAATAAACTAGAGTTAAGGGTTTGGGTTGGGTTAACAAATATCTACACAAAATATCAAAGCAAAATGACAAAAGGAAAGCTTCAAGAAGCTTCCTGAAAAAGCTAACACAAAACCTAACCCAAATCCAAACCCTAACTTTGTTTTAACTTAACAACCATGTTGCATTTGTAACCCTAACTTGTTACAATATTATATATCACATATACAATATATTTTGTAACAAAAGAAAATAATACAATTAACATATATCACATATACATCAATGTATTATCCAGTGAGAAAATGAATTAATAAAGCGAGCTTATATTAGTTAACGTAAAGTAATATATCACATATATAATTACACATTAAATAATCGAATCAACACTTGATCCGACAATCCGGCTATATTACATATAACCGACTAATATAACATGTACCAATTCATCGAATCAACACTTGATCCGATGACTCGGCTATATCGCATATACCTGGCCGATATCTCATATCGCGAGAATAGAATATGGTATCTCATATCGTATTATTCTTGGTCACGCACATATCACATATGTGCTCCTACTCCGTTTTTCTTGAGCCTGGAAAGCTCTGTGTAGGACTCTAAAGAATCGTCAATACTCCGGCAGTAGGTGATGATCATATCAAACACCCATAAGCTGCAAGCAGTCAGCTAAACGTAACAGCCACCCGTGTATTGAGCAATCGGAAGATCAATAAGCAAGCCTGTACATTCTCCTGTGAACCCAATCAGTAACACTACCGTACAGTCTGATCTCTGCGTCTGATATGTTGCATATCTAGTCTATGGGTGGTAAACGTCAGACCCCACTAATCGATAAGTCGTGTTAATGTAAGGCTCATAACGGGTCGAGAAACTACTGATAACTCTTACCAGTAAATCTCCATATCATCCCTGGCCAGGGACTTGTAGTTATAGCCAATCGAACACAGCACAACATCAACTCCCAATACCGGGAGAGACGAAACCCCTCCTACGCTCATTGCCTCCATATGATTCGGGACTGTACCCTAAAGCCACCGTTTTGCACGCCCTTTTGGAAGTGGTAAGGTGGAAATCAAAGCCCAGTTGGAATCACACAAGAATCTATGACGATCTCGGGTCTATAGACTAACCTGTACCAGTGTCACTGGAGAACTGCTATCTGACGATAGGTATAATACCATCCAGGAGTTCTCGGCAAGTCCGTTCAGTGTACCCAGTCCCCACTGAGCACCCGTTCACCATCTTTGATGTCCAACACCAATGGATATGGGATCATCCATCGCCCATCATATGGTTCAAGATGCGTATACGCTAGTGTACTCTGGAGTATCGATGCCCTGTCTCGATACACCCTCGACTAGGAACAGGTATAGGATGTACTCGTAGACTACCCTGGCCCCACTAGTATGATCTGTATCATAGTCCTAGTAGTCGAGTACATATCCTAATGGATTTATCAACACGTGATCACAAAACAGTATTTGTTAACATGTTAAGATAAAGTGAAACCAAATAGCATACTATCATATCGAGCAAGAAAGTCCTCTCTATATATATCCAAGCATCCACTATAATATACATCATATGTACAACAATGGCCTGTAGGGCATATATATAACAAACAATCTCCTACTTGCACTAAGGCCAGCTATTGTAGTATCTCATACCCAAAATCCCGAAGAGTCTCTCAAATTGTATCTGAGGAATGGCCTATGTGAGTGGATCCGCAGTGTTGTCCTTCGTATCAACTCTCCTGACCTCGATCTCGCGGCTGTCACGACCCACAGGGTATGCAACGTGACTAGCACTTAAGTTACGAAACGTCTCAAGACGTCCGTAAAATAAGTAAGCCAAAGCCCAGAAATCAAAACCAAAAAGCAGAAGAGTGAAGGAAAACTAATCAATTGAAAGCGAGTTTATCAAATAAGTCATATCAAGCCTTTTTAAAAACAATATCAATTTTTCCGAAAATTTCGGCAGAGTCTCCTTTGTAAATACTGGCCCCCAAAATGGGTACAACAAGAATATATATGAATACAACAAATAAGGCATCCCCAAGCGAGAGCTAGCTCTTCGCCACAAGGCGGTCACAAATCCCACGCAATGTAAATCAGCAATGTGCATAAATAAACATAAGAAGTACAAGTAAAACAGCATGTCGACTCAAGTGAGCTCGACCCCAAAATACAGCATAAAAAGCCCACAAATCTCACAGTCTCGTCTCTAAGTCAATATACAACAATACTGGTAGATACAGTAGATGGAGTACTCTAGATACAAAGAATATACAAGGTGGTACAAAATAATAATACAACCCACCTACGAGCAAAAGCCTCGAGTCCAGGCAAAAGAGGCAAAAGAAGGAAGTGCGCCCGCCGCTACTGTACTGACGGAGCAGACCTGCAAAAGGCTGTGGCACAACGGGGGTGAGTTGCCAACTCGTGAGTAATAAATATCATCTATAAAGGCTATCGTAAGCATGCACACAAGCATCCTAGTATCTATAATACAGGTAAGGCAGGATATACTAGCAGGTATGTATGCAAAATGAATGTACTAGCAGGTATGTATGCAATATGACTCAACACGTGATCTGAATGTGTAAGTATAAGAAATCATATTTTTCCTTTAAGAATCTCTTTTGAAATATCAGCACAATACCAATAGAATCAACAAGAATCTTTGTTCAGCATCGACACCTTAAAACTATCTCAATCTCATGTATCCATATCATAGTATCTCTGGCCTCAGCCGTCCGGCTGACCCATCTCAAATATCAATATCTCATCATCTCGCGGCCACAATCGGTATGCTCTGGATATCCGCTGTGCCAAAAAGTCACCGATAGGTAGTCTATCCCATGCCAGGCTCAACGTCAGCAACACGACCTTCTCGCCGTGGGGTATCTTACCGGGCCCACCATATACCCGAGACGGTTCATCCAACTTCTCGAAACGAGTCTCGAAAACCACAGCAAACTCATGGTGGACAACACTTACATCACTAGAAAACCGCAATTTTGCATATTTTAAAAAGGGTAATAAGTTTTAGAAATTTTGCGGCTTTCCCCCGAAATCCAGAAATATCATAAATCTCAAGAAATCATCATGAGTGCATACGTCAATGATAATGAATGCATATGGTATCAATGTTCAAGTTACAATGTATGATTAATAGACTAGGCATGAACAAATGATATAATGATATACATGCACATAAATAGCAATTCTACAAAGTTATTTTAAGGATTTATTGCAATAGTACAGGTTTAAGTATCAAATATGGTGACAATATTCTAGATTATAAGTTATCCAGTGTCCTGGCATGGCAATTACCAGGGCGTGTGTGTACGCATGAATAGTGCTCGTGCTGCATATAAAAACCCTGGTAATGGTGCAGGTGTCCTATATACTGGGTTCGCATATGTATGTCAAATAAAGAATGGATGTAGTTACTAATATCAGTAGAAATCTTTAACTACTTAAACTATCGGGCGACTTGCACCATCCAAATGAAAGTTGTAGGAGTACGGTAGCGCCCTGGTCGTCTATCCGAGGCTAAAATGTGGAAACGAAAATTTTCTTGAATTGAAAACGGCGATACTGCATCCTAAAAATCCCAGATAGAAACATTAACCTAAACCTACCAAACAAGAGAAGGGGTAGAGGGCTATACCGAGCGATCCGTGTCCTTCGGTCTTCGGCCTCCACTCTGATCTCCTCACGGAATCTCCGGTCTTCATCTCCTCGTCGGAACGGGCACCACATCGCCGGGTTCTTTTACGGGCTCCCACCTCTGGACCGAGGCAACTCGAGCACGAAGATGGCGAGTCGATGTGCCTAAGGATGCTGTAGGCTAAGTGTAGTAATGGTTGTCTCATGGGGTTGTGAAGTTGCCTTTTGATGGAGGTGAAGAATAGTGAGCAAGAAGAAAATGAGCCTTTTTGATACAAGCAAAGAATGAGATGAATGATTTTCTCCCCACCAAAAATAATCCTCATCTCCCCCTCTCTCTCAAAGTGGCCGGCCTCTTCTATGGTGAGGAGGGAAAAAAGGAATGAATAATCAAGAGAAGAAAAGTCATCATCTCATGTAAAAAGCAAGTGGATGATAATGAGGAAAATACATCACATCAATGCTAGCCATCATGAAGAAAAAAAGCAATGATGCTAGATTATCATAATCCCTCATTTACAAGAAACCCCCTCCACATATCTAATTAGCACACTTGCAAATAACCCCCTCCATCGGAAAAATCATGCCGTGAAGGAACAAAGGAAAACAGGCCGAAACGGAATGCAAACTGGCAGCTTCAGAAAACTGATCCCGTAATAAATTACAGGAAAACCCCGCGACTGTTTATACATACCCGCATTTGTATTCCGACCGAATACAAATGCAAAGAGACAAAATCTACACTGTACAATACTAGGATCCGGCTTAAACCAAAGCCCGCTAGTATTTTCCGTCTGATCATGATCCGTGCAATACCGCACGTATAAGATCGAACCCTAGCAGATATCCATACGGCCTCTACAGCGTTTCGCCCGAAACTTGAGAAAACGGTCTGTGGGGGACTTTAAAAGACTCGTCAATACTTTGGTTGTGGATTTAACCACTAGCACGTCAGAGGTATTAGCCATACGTAACGGGGTACCAGGTATTGACCAAAAGGGCCGTCGATGAGCGAACTCATCCTGACACCCTACCGAGCCTGTCAGTGACAATATCCGTACAGTCTGGTCCATTCGTCTATGAGCATCGCATGGCGGGCCTAGGGGGTTGGTAAAAGTCAGACCCCCAAAAGCGGTACAGGTCGTGTCGGAGTGTAGCCCAGAACACCCTAAGATACTACTGGAATACCTACCAGTAAATCTCCTGTCTCGGCCAACGGCTTTGTATAATGGCTCCCCTAGACACAGCGCGACCTCACCCCCAATACCGGGAGAGACGAACCCCTGCAGATCCGCTCACTGCCTCCATGTGGCTCGGGTCTGTACCCAACTAATACCTGTTTGCACGACTCCTTTGAGCCGTGGTAGGGTAGTAATCAAAGTACAGTGGGAACTCACACGAGACAAGTGACGATCTCAGGTCGATGAACTAACCTGTACACATGTCTCCAGGGAACTGCTATCTGACGTCCGGTATAAGATCAACTAGCATGTTCCCGGTGAGTCCTGTCCGGTGTACTCATAACCCAATGAGCACCTGTATACATCTTAGGTGAACCAACTAACACCAGTGGATTGTGAGACCGGCCACCGACCCTCGTCGGGGTCTCGACTGTATACACTAGTCTACGATGGAGTATCGATGCCCTGTCTCGAAAACTCCCACGACTAGGGACCTTTTAAGGATGTGCTTATAGACCCCAGCTCCCACGTATATGATCGCCATCATACTGCTGGCCGTCAAGCAAGAATCCTAAGGGCTCTATCAATGTGCAATAGTGACCTGTAAGGTCACCTGAAAAAGTACACGATGATAAAGATAAACCAGATAGCATACTATCATCTTGAGTAAGACAGTTCTAACGGTATAGGTCCTCTCTCAATCATTGCAATCACGTGCCTGTGATCCAATAATTGACTCTGAGGGCACTATCTCCAACAATCTCCCACTTGCACTCAAAGCTAATTTTTGCGATGTCGCATACTCACAGCTCGTGTGATACCGAACACCCAACTCCTCTACAAAACAGTCTCACAAAACCTGTTTGCGAAACTAATGTTTTTAAGGAATAGCCTCAGTGAGTGGATCCGCTCAAATGTTTCTTTCTATGTCTCTCGTTATCTCAAGTTCGCGGAGAAAGCCATCTCCCGAAATGAGCAATACCTGTCTTAGAATATGTATGGATATCTGATGGGACCTAGTTCATAAATGAACTCCAAATCCAAACTTCTCAGATTGTATCGTCAACAGAACTTAATCAGTATCCTGCGCCATGCCACCCTCAGTATTCACCTGGACCACCTGTCCAAACTACTGTCCCTCGTCAGAGGGAAAACTATCTCTGACAATCGCTCTGTCATGCAGGTCACCTTGGAAGCCTGGAATGATAACTGTCTCCGAAGGAGGATGCCGTCATCATATCCCTAGAACATCCACTTATGTTCTAAAACTGCTTCCGATCGTTTCTCCATGACTGGATTAATATCCAATCTGGAGAAACCACTGTGTGACAACCAAAGTATAACCGATCGTAGTATAGGAATTTCACTTCCTACTCTGTGTATATCATCCAAATACCAGGACATCACACCCTACTACCTTCTTAACAGATCCATCCCCTATTCTGATGAAGTCAAACCTATGACTGTGACATTAGAAATAGAAGATCTATCTCCGCTATATCAGCTTTAGTCTATAAATAGACATAAGCTACTTGTCCACTATACTTCCGCTGCTCCCACTGACTACGACAACCCTCTGGCAGAGTTATATAGACGTGCACTTCTAAAGCTAGTTCAGAACGACGCTATACTCATCCTCCTGCCGGGTCTCATAGTCTGGAACAACAGCAATGGCAAGTCTGGGTAAACAAGAACCTCCCTATCACCATCTTTTAGCATACCGAAGTACCTCTCGGGTGCCTGAGGTTACCCACCATATCTGCGGAGTGGCCAATGGAATGTCAAACCAGATTGAATCTTTATGTTCTTATCAAATTTTCAGTAATCGTTTGCGGTTCTGGAATCACTTCCAGTTCAACCATACTCTTACTACTGTTTTCTGAAAAAATCCAATTTTATTAAAACTGTGGCGAGTCAAGAACAATATCACTATTGATCTTTCAGATGGTAGAAAATCAACCCTCGTCAAAGCCCGGGTCAACCCACAAACAGCCATTACAAAAACGTGCCTTGAGTTGTCCAGAGTCTGGTTTTAAGCATAAGCTGGACAACTCCCAGTACCTTAACAACGTCGAGATATGAACTGTTCTATATCCAATATAGAAACAGAGGCACTGATTTAATTGGAACCAGATTCAAATCTTGCAGCTGTCTTCAGTGCATGTCAACTAAATGGAGAGAGGCTGATCAGCATTACTCAACTTAGGTGTACTTCCAATTATGAGTAACCTGAAAGAGAAGCAAGTTCTCTTAATCATTACTATTAACTGAATACCATAGACAAGTATCTACATCCTCGATCACCTTGAAGAAACCCGATACTTGCAATACCTGGTTCTCTACTTTATTCATATACCTATAACTTCTCAAAACTTCGACTTTGTATTTCTACGAAACACATGTCTATAAACTAGAGAAATCATAAGTAAACAGAATATAGTACGAGGACCAACCCCTCTGTCTTAATGGACACTGGACAACATACAATACTCTGTATAAGTCCCATGAGTCTAATAACTCATTCCCTGTGTGACGTAGGTTGAAAACTGTACTTATGGTTAAGAAGAATTACACCGTTGTTTAATGCTCCTTACCTAACCATCCACTGATATAGGTAAATGTCATAGACATAATTTCAAAAAGTTATATCTCACATCAGAAAAATGAACATACAGATATTCAAAACCAAATATTCAAAACCAAATATTTGTCGTCCGGCAAACAGCCCAGGTGATTCCCTCAAATATCACCAATTACAACGAATTCCGATATAATGAGGATGATCACCTAATTCTCAATAACTTACTCCCACTCATCATCTGTAAAACCATACAGACGTGAGAATCATACCTAGTAAATACATACCCTGAAGTAAGGACAAATTGGGAAATCAGTTTTCTTTTAACAGTATACAGTGAAACTGAATCATTGAAATATTTCGTAGAGGGATCCGGGTATTCCTAGTAATGCCTCTTCCATTATCCAGATTCATAACTGTAACCATATATTTCTTTGCATCTCTCCAAATCCTTTTATATGTCTTTAGTCATTACCTTCTGTACACCCCTTTAGGCCAAATGGTTTTCTTCCTTCCCTACCGTTCGGCACCAGCCTATGGTTTGGAAGAAGACTATCCAATAAGCATAATGGGTGTGCTGTCCTAATCCTAGGAGCACTCGCAATGCGAGAGAAGGTGAAGATAAAAGACAACCGAATAAACCTTATTCCTATTTCTCCCGAACCAGAATACATCCCCGAACTGGAACAAGTTCCTTTCGAGTTCGTATATAACCATACGATGGAGTATCCAATAAACTGTGGATCTTCGTAGTGATACGGAGTGTCCTGGAGAAATACAAAGGTGATTTAAGATTGGCGAAGAAATACTTGGTTTGGTCGTGAATAGCAGTCGCAATTTACTTTGCCCTCTTACTAATCACTTTATTTATCTTAACATAATACCTTCTGTACACCATTGTTAGGCTAATTGGTTTTCTTCATTCCCTACCGGTCGGCACCTGCCTCTGGTTTGGAAGAAGACTATCCAATTTGCGTAATAGGTGTACTGTCCCCTAATCCAAGGAGCACTCGCAACCTGAGAGAAGGTAAAAGGAAAAGACAACTGAATAGTCCTATCCGTTTTCTCCAGAACCAGAAACCATCCTCAAATAAATTCCTTCGAGTTCGTATATAACCATACGATGGTTTTATCCAATGGAAGTGGGCGTTCATAGTAATACGGGGTGTTCTGGAGAAAATGGTAAAAGTAGGAGTGGCAATGAGGTATGCAACTCTGACAATCCAAAAGCCAGTGTTTAAGAAGGTTCGGTTAATTTTGGTCACTGAGTCATAGTCATGGGTCGGGCCATGGTCGCTACCAAAGAGAGAGAGAAAAGAAACACTCAGCGTGCACTCTAACGTCAAATTCTCCTCCAAACCAGAAAGAAGAATTAGTCGGGAGTAAACCAACTCATCATAGGTAATCGGGATCCAACTATCATCGCATGATAACGTGACGGAATCCACTCAAGTTATCACACTCCAGAAGGTATGCACATGCCTGGCAAGTTTCAATTTCTTTAGAAACTCCCGATGCATGTTTTTACCCCTACGACCAAAGTGACCTTGACAATGCCAACATATCAAAGAGTCCTAGTCAAGTTCAACCCGTCATTATCATGATAGCGTTAAACCCACCCGTACGAGTCCTTGACAATGCCAACATAACCGTACGACTGTCCTAACCAATCCACTTATCCATGCGACAGAAAAGCATTACAGAGCTACCGAACACTACGCCTCGGCAATGCACGACATACGTAGCACGAATACTAAGCAATACTAATCTGAAATGACGGAGGGCTACGGCTGGTTTTTGGCGAAAAACCTTTAACGTAATGAACTTGATATCGTTGAAGGTACCGGATAGCTTTTTATAAAAATATAGTGGCAAAAACCTTTGCTAAAGAGGTCACTCCCGGTGAAGGGATCTCGGCTCTTTCCCCGTAGATAAGGTGCAGGATATTCCAACTGAATACCACGATGCAAAGAAAAAGGAAATCGGCTATAGTGAAGTTATTACCCTGACGCAAACTTCTGTCCAAGGGGTCACTCCCGGTGAAGGGATCTCAGCCCTTCCCTCGTCGACTGAGGTGCTGGATATTCATAACCGAATGCCACTGTGCAAAACAAAAGAGAACGTCCTTGCAATAACAGCTTTTTTGAAAAATTGTTCCAACAACATCAGAATAGGTTTGTTTAGCATGCATTGATCCGAATCAACACAGTCCCATCAATTGATCACGCCACAAAAGAACGAAAATACGATGTACGTATATGCCATCCGCATTCGCCACTGGGTCCCGTCATCACCCGTTAGGTTACTTAACTAACGACAGAGCGGAGACTGGACTAGCGCGGATGCAAAACATATACAACATCTACTAGTATATATATCAATATATAATAATCGCTCAAGGAGTGATAAAATGCAACATCACAGAAATGTAATAAGCATCACAGAACAATACAGATATCTGGAATCCCCGGGTTTCATAGAGCCGCTACTGAAACCCGACGTTACCCTGGTCGTATGGATAGCCTGCGTAATGAAATCCTAGACCTCTACGGGCGCGGCAAGTTACCCGCCAAAACCTGAAGCGAGGCAGCCCCCTTCAGCAACGTGAATGGACCACCCAGCACTTCACGAAATCCGGTAACTTGTGCACCCCTCCTTGGGTCAACCTGTACCCCCTACGAGTGCGGCGAATAGCCCGCCAATTCTAGAGTGAAGCCCCCTCCGTCTCAACGCCATGAGATGCGGGCCCGTTGCCCTCTAGAACCCGGCTATCCGTCCACCCTACCGTGGGGTAATCCTAGTACAGAAAGTAAAAAATATACATACAACGGGTACATCGACCTCAGCCCGGTCGTGCCCCAAAAGAATAATATACAAACAGGCAGTGACGGCAGTCCACATGTCGGACGCTCGCCCCGCAATATCAAATGTACAAATACAACCAAACTGTACTAACATTGCATCCAGGCTATCCACCACGACAAATCCGCAACATCACAGCACAACACAGAACATCAACGTGAATGTCACGTTCGCAATTCCGTCTAAAAGAACTATAGCAGATAGACAGGATTTACCGATCAAATGACATTCACTGTCGCAGATATAATGTAAATACTGTGAAATAACATGTTTAAAATTTTCGATCGATCAAATTTACCGAAGTGGGCCCCAAGCACAACTGTAGCACTCAAAGAAAATCTGGGCCCAAACAGAATATTCCAAAACCCCCATTTCCCTGTTAGAGAGCCACTGTACAAATTTGGTCCAATGAAGAGCTAGAACGGCGGCGAAACCGCGGCCAAAATGGGGTTTAGGCCGCGGTTCCACGGCGTTCCTAAGGAATCAGTCCACCAAATTTCTGCAGTGCCCCAACAAAACCTTGCCTGATTTTCTGCAGTACAACAAATAATTTTTTGACCACAGAAAAATTTCGACAGAAACTGTAATTTGAAATCGTGGTTTTTAGAAAATTTGTTCGATCGAAGTTTTAATCACACAAGAGCAAGCTAGACTAGGTTAATGGCGTGGCTCTGATACCTTGTAGGAGTACGGTAGCGCCCCGGCCGTCTATCCGAGGCCAAAATGCGGAAACGAAAATTTTCTTGACTTGAAAACGGCGCTACCGCATCCTAAAAAACCCGGATCGAACCATTAAACTAAACCGAGCAAACTAGAGAAAGGGTAGAGGGCTATACCGAGCGATCCGTGTCCTTCGGTCTTCGGCCTCCACTCCGATCTCCTCACGGAATCTCCGGTCTTCATCTCCTCGTCGGAACGGGCACCGCATCGCCGGGTTCTTTTACGGTCTCCTACCTCTGGACCGAGGCAACTCGAGCACAAAGTTGGCGAGTCGACGTGCCCAAGGATGCTGTAGGCTAAGTGTAGTAATGTTTGTCTCATGGGGTTGTGAAGTTGCCTTTTGATGGAGGTGAAGAATAGTGAGCAAGAAGAAAATGAGCCTTTTTGATACAAGCAAAGAATGAGATGAATGATTTTGTCCCCACCAAAAATAATCCTCATCTCCCCCTCTCTCTCAAAGTGGTCGGCCTCTTCTATGGTGAGGAGGGAAAAAGGAATGAATAATCAAGAGAAGAAAAGTCATCATCTCATGTAAAAAGAAAGTGGATGATAATGAGGAGAATACATCACATCAATGCTAGCCATCATGAAGAAAAAAAGAAAAGATGCTAGATTATTATAATCCCTCATTAACAAGAAACCCCCTCCACATATCTAATTAGCACACTTGCAAATAACCCCCTCTATCGGAAATATCCGGCCGTGAAGGAACAAAGGAAAACTTGCCGAAATGGAATGCAAACTGGCAACTACAGAAAACTAATCCCGTAATAAATTATAGGAAAACCCCGCGACTGTATATACTTACCCGCATTTGTATTCCGACCGAATACAAATGCAAAGAGACAAAATCTACACTGTACAATACTAGGATCCGGCTTAAACCAAAGCCCGCTAGTATTTTCCGTCTGATCATGATCCGTGCAATACCGCACGTATAAGATCGAACCCTAGCAGATATCCATATGGCCTCTACAGCGTTTCGCCCGAAACTTAAGAAAACGGTCTGTGGGGGACTTTAAAAGACTCGTCAATACTTTGGTTGTGGATTTAACCACTAGCACGTCAGAGGTATTAGCCATACGTAACGGGGTACCAGGTATTGACCAAAAGGGTCGTCGATGAGCGAACTCATCCTGACACCCTACCGAGCCTGTCAGTGACAATATCCGTACAGTCCGGTCCATTCGTCTATGAGCATCGCATGGTGGGCCTAAAGGGTTGGTAAAGTCAGACCCCCAAAAGCGGTACAAGTCGTGTCGGAGTGAAGCCCAGAACACCGTGAGATACTACTAGAATACCTACCAGTAAATCTCCTGCCTCGGCCGAGGGCTTTGTGTAATGGCTCTCCTAGACACAGCGTGACCTCACCCCCAATACCGGGAGAGACGAACCCCTGCAGATCCGCTCACTGCCTCCATGTGGCTCGGGACTGTACCCAACTAATACCTGTTTGCACGACTCCTTTGAGCCGTGGTAGGGTAGTAATCAAAGTACAGTGGGAACTCACACGAGACAAGTGACGATCTCAGGTCGATGAACTAACCTGTACATATGTCTCCAGGGAACTACTATCTGACGTCAGGTATAAGATCAACTAGCATGTTCCCGGCGAGTCCTGTCCGGTGTACTCATAACCCAATGAACACCTGTATACATCTTAGGTGAACCAACTGACACCAGTGGATTGTGAGACCGGCCACCGACCCTCGTCGGGGTCTCGACTGTATACACTAGTCTACGATGGAGTATCGATGCCCTGTCTCGAAAACTCCCACGACTAGGGACCTTTTAAGGATGTGCTTATAGACCCCATCTCCCACGTATATGATCGCCATCATACTACTGGCCGTCAAGCAAGAATCCTAAGGGCTCTATCAACGTGCAATAGTGACCTGTAAGGTCACCTGAAACAGTACACGATGATAAAGATAAACCAGATAGCATACTATCATCTTGAGTAAGACTGTTCTAACGGTATAGGTCATCTCTCAATCATTGCAATCACGTGCCTGTGATCCAAGAATTGACTCTGAGGGCACTATCTCCAACAATAGTCCTCCGTAGATGTTACATCTACTCACCGGAATCCCCAGCTAGCTATGTCCGATCACCGCTTTCCCTTTTCGTGCCGCGTCCGAAGTCTCCGCGACCGAACCTGGAATTTGCACCATTACAAAACATAAGGTTACATATCATGAAATGACGCAAATCCCAAACGAAAATATCAACGTTCACGAGTTAAGCACAACGTGCACATAGTGCGCGGAAGACACACGAAAATCACAAAAAATAAGTATAACCATCGTTTTGGGCGCCCGGCAAAGCTAAAACGCAATAAAACCAAAAATCCGCATTCACACACCCTAAAAGTTGTAGGAGATGCCAATACAATCATCATGATATCACAATTAATTCATCACATAATTTTATAAAAAATCTAGTAAGCATTTGCATTCCAAAATCGGTGCAAACACCGTCGCTTTGCGACAAAAGACTACTATCAATTATAACTGTTAGGTCCACGTTACCTCTCCCGGTACTTTCGAGGATGCGGAAACGGTAAAACAAAAATTTTTCTAAACTTTGTAACATGGACCGTAAAAGCCGGATCTTTGCTAAACTAAACTAGCATACTTGCAAAGAAGAGTTAACTACTCGGCAAAGTGGTTATACCTCAACTTGAACTCCTTCTCTTCTTGTTGTTCTTCTTCTTTCTTGCTCTTTGTAGTAGCTTGAATGGCTTCCCCTCCTCGTCTCCTCTTTGCCGAAGATAGATCCACCTGAGGGCTTCATCCTTGGGCTCCTTTCTCGATCTTGAGAGAACTAAGGTATTCGGCTTGCTAGACCTTCTACCTTAGAGTGAGTAGAGTGTGCTTTGGGGTGTTATATCTTCAAGGAGATGATTCTCAACACATGAGATTTGCTCTCCTTGAACAAGAGGAGGAAGAAGATGAAGTGAAGAGAGAGAAACCAAATGATAGCATGAGCTATTTTCCTCTTGCAACCATAACAAAAGGAAAATGATTTATCTAATTAATAATAATAAATTAAAATGAAATAGTTGATGGTTGTTTTTGGAATGACCATTACCATCACTACATTAAAAGAATGTAAGCAAGAATCAAGGAGTATCCTTGCAAAGCAATGATGATGGTCAAACATTCAACCATGGTCAACAAGTCAACCATGGTTAACAAGTCAACAAAATCAACCATGACACAATTTCATTTAATTAGTATTATTAATTGATATTTCATAAATCCATTAGGGTTTGGAAAAAGACGACTGTCAACTGTGCATACGCACCCGTTCCGAAACCCTAATGAAAGACCTCTTCCTCCGCCTCAAACAACTGTGCATACACACCTGCATTCTTGATCCGAGGAACAAGAATACTGAGAGATAAAAGCAACCCCAAAACATATACCAGTATCTGGCTCAAACCAGAGCCTGCTAGTATAATCCGTCCGGACTCCAAACGTGCACAAGTGCGCGGATGAGAATGAACCCTGCCGCAAAATCATGCGACCTCTACTCAGTTTTTCCCAGAGGCGAATAGCCCTCTGTGTGGGACTCTAAAGACTCGACGCTATGCTGGCAATGGGTTTAACCACAGACCGCAAGCGGCACTAGCTGTGCGTAACGGTCCCCAGGTAGATGCCGATAAGAAGACTGACGAGGTAAAACCCATCTGAACTCCTACTGAGTCTGAATGTGACATTCTCCGTACAGTCCGGTCTGTTTGTCTGATACATCGCATGGCGGGCCTAGGGGGGCGGTAAACGTCAGTCCCCTAATAGCGGTACAAGTCGTGTCGGAGTGAAGCCTAATACACCCTGAGATAACACTGGAAACTTACCAGTATATCTCGCTTGCCCTGGCCAGGGACTACTCGTGTAATGGCTCTCCTAGACACAGCGCGATGTCAACCCCCAATACCGGGAGAGACGAATCCTGTCTAACCGTCACTGCCTCCATGTGCTTCGGGACTGCTCCCAACTACTACCTGTTTGCACGATTCAGTAGAGCCGTGGTTGGGTAGTAATCAAAGAACAGTGGGAACACACTCGAAGCGAAGTGACAGTGTCAAGTCAGCGGACTAAGCTGTACAGATATCACCTGGGAACTGATAACTGACGATAGGTATAATACCAACCATCAGTTCCCGACGAGTCCTGTCCAGTGTACTCGTAACCCAACGAGCACCCGCATGCTATCTTAAGTACGACGTACCGACGGCTGTGGGACAGACCGTCTCCCGTGCTGGGATGAGAAGCGCATACGCTAGTCTACTCCGGAGTATCGATGCCCTATCTCGATACTCCCACGACTAGGGTCGTGTATAAGGATGTGCTTGTAGATTACCCAGCCCCCACGAGTGTGATTGCCATCACAACGTCGGTAATCAAGCAAAGATCCTAAGGGCTCTACTAATGCGTATAGGTGGATAAATAAACACACATGTACACATTAAAGCAGAGACAAACCAAGTAGCATACTACTATATTGAGCAAGATTGTCTGTACAACTGTGAATATCCCAAGCTTCCATCAAGTAATATACATACTAGTATGTTACAGTAATGGCCTCTAGGGAATATACACTAACAATCTCCCACTTGCACTAAGGCCATGTACTGGCGTATCGAAGACCTATCATCTCGATCAGCCGCTCGAACTGAGTCTGGGGTAAAGCCTTCGTGAATGGGTCCGCAGTGTTGTCTTTTGTGTCCACTCTCCGCACCTCGATCTCCTGTCGATCAATGATCTCCCTGATCAGGTGATACCGCCTTAAGATGTGCCTGGATTTCTGATGGGACCTTGGTTCCTTCGCTAAAGCTATAGCCCCATTGTTATCGCAATACAAAGGTATTGGGTAAACAATGGACGGAACCACCTGAAGTTCACTAATGAACTTCTTTATCCAGACCGCCTCTTTTGCGGCATCGCTTGCAGCAATGTATTCAGCCTCCATCGTCGAGTCTGCGACGGTATCCTGCTTGGAACTCCTCCAACATACCGCCCCTCCGTTGAGGGTAAACACAAAACCCGAGACAGACTTGCTGTCATCTTTGTCACTCTGGAAGCTTGAATCGATAAAGGACTCGACCCTAAGGTCTCCATTACCGTAAACCAGGAACATCTCCTTAGTCCTTCTCAGGTACTTGAGAATGTTCTTCACTGCTGTCCAGTGGTCCTCCCCTGGGTCTGACTGATACCGGCTTACCGTGCTCAACGCATAAGCTACATCTGGTCTTGTACATAGCATCGCATACATTATAAATCCTACCGCCGAAGCGTAGGGTATAGTGCTCATGCGAACCCTCTCCTCGTCAGTCTTAGGAGACATCTTCTTGGAGAGGGTAATTCCGTGCAATGCGGGTATGTTACCGCGCTTGGAACCCTCCATACTAAATCTGTTTAGTACGGTCTCTATGTACCTGGACTGCGAAAGTCCTAATAGTTTCTTGGATCTATCTCTATAGATCTTGATCCCCAGAATGTACGAGGCATCACCCAGGTCCTTCATGGAGAACCTTTGTGACAAAAATAGCTTGACCGATTGTAGCATCATTTCCTATCAAAAGAATGTCGTCCACGTACAAGACTAGGAATACGACAGTTCGTCCTACAATCTTCTTATATACACAGGGTTCATCTTCGTTCTTGATGAAATCAAATTCCTTGATTGCCTCATCTAAACAGATGTTCCAGCTCCGCGATGCCTGCTTTAATCCATAAATGGATTTAAGCAACTTGCACACCTTTCCGCTGCTCCCACTGTCTACGAAACCTTCTGGTTGATCCATGTAAACGCACTCTTCCAAACAACCGTTTAGGAAAGCCGTTTTAACATCCATCTGCCAGATTTCATAGTCATGGAAGGCAGCAATGGCAAGTAGGATCCGAATGGATTTGAGCATAGCCACCGGAGAAAAGGTTTCATCATAGTCCAAACCAGGTCTTTGACGAAAACCTTTTGCAACGAGTCTAGCTTTATAGGTTTCCACCTGCCCATCTACACCAAGTTTCCTTTTGTAGATCCATTTGCATCCAACGGGTTTTACCCCAAGTGGAGCAATATCCAAGGTCCACACTTTATTGGCGTACATGGACTCCATTTCGGATTGCATTGCTTCCTGCCACTTATCAGAGTCCCTACTGATAATGGCCTGCCTGAAACTTGTAGGGTCATCTTCTTCCAAGATGCAATCCTCTCGATCCCCGTCTATGAGAAAACCGTTGTATCTCTCGGGCGGATGAGAAATCCTACCAGATCTGCGGAGTGGCTGAGGTTCGTTTGGGGTTATTGAATCTAGCGGTTCCTCCAAATTTTCAGTTACATTTTGTGGTCGCTGAATTTCTTCCAGTTCTACCGAACTCCCACTAGTTTCTTTTGCAAGAAACTCCCTTTCTAAGAAGGTAGCGTGGCGAGATACAAACACCTTCTGTTACTCAGTGTGGTAGAACAGATATCCTAGTGAGTCTTTAGGATATCCCACAAATTTACAGAGAACTGACCGTGCCTCTAACTTGTCCGGTTTCTGTGTTTTCACATAGGCCGGACAACCCCATATCTTAAATCGCTTAAGATACGGATTTCTTCCACTCCATATTTCATATGGAGTCTTAGGCACTGATTTGGATGGAACATAGTTCAATAGGTACGCCGCTGTCTGAAGCGCATGTCCCCAAAATGAAAGAGGCAACTCAGCACTACTCATCATGGAGCGAACCATATCTAATAGGGTACGATTCCTCCGCTCCGAAACACCGTTGTGCTGTGGTGTATAAGGAGGAGTAAGCTGAGAGAGAATACCATTCTCTTTTAAGTAATCTAGGAATTCCGTGCTTAAGTACTCCCCTCCCCTGTCAGACTGGAGGATCTTGATACTTTTGCCAATCTGGTTCTCTACTTCCTTTCTGAATTCCTTGAATTTCTCAAAAGCTTCAGATTTGTGTTTCATCAGATACACATATCCGAACCTAGAGAGATCGTCAGTGAATGTGATGAAGTATGAGAACCCACCCCTTGCATGTATAGACATCGGACCACACACATCACTCTGTATGAGTCCCAAGAGCTCTCTTGCTCTTTCTCCATGTCCGGTGAACGGAGATTTGGTCATCTTTCCTTTGAGACAAGACTGACAAGTTTCATAAGATGAAAACTCGAACGTATTCAAGAGTCCATCTTTATGCAACTTACTCAGTCTTTTCTCTCCGATATGACCAAGCCTACAATGCCACAAGTAGGATTCATTCGTATCTGAATTCTTCCTCTTGCGTGTGTTTTGTATATTGAGAACTGTATTCTGATTTAGAACGTAGATACCATTACACAGTGTACCCTCTGCAACCAGTACCTTATGAAGGTAAATGTTCATGATATTCTTTTCAAGAACAAAGTTATATCCATCTTTATCGAGTAAAGAAACTGATATGATGTTGCAAACCATGGAGGGTACATAGTAGCAATCGTTGAAAATCATAGTCTTGCCATTTGGCGATACTAGGTGATATTCACCGACGGCTGCCGCATTAACTTGTGCTCCGTTCGCTACTCTGAGCGACATATCACCCGGTGCAATTTTCCTACTTTTTCTCAGTCCCTGTAATAAATTACAGATATGAGATCCTGATCCGGTATCAAGTACCCAGGAGGTAGGGCTGACCGTAAAACAGTTCTCAATTACAAGAACACCTGAAGTAGATGCAAAACCATGCTTCTTCTTCAACTGGGTATCCTGGAAATCCATACTTTCCCCTTTCCCATTCTCATACTCATGACTGTTGTCACAAGTTAGAGCTGAACCAACTTTCCCCAGTCCCGAATAAGAATTCGGATCGGTCAAGCGATACATTTTATTATCTTGATTAGGGCGTGAAAAGGTAGCTGCCTGGAGAGAGAGAAAAGAAACACTCAGCGTATGCTCTTGCAAGATTAGATTGGTCTATTAATTTATCTAACCAGGATGTCTCCCACTGTTTACTCAAATTCTTCTTAAAACCTTTTTAAAAGAAGAACTAGCCGGGTTTTAATTCACGTCACAATACTTGCTTAACCTTTCAGCCAGGCTAGTGTCGGTACTTCGAGGGAGGTTTTCCAACGCTTTCGCGAAGTTCCTTAATTAAAGAACCTCTTTTCCGTGGGGGCGTAACCCCGCTAACACCTTTCTTGACACCTACTAGGTTTATATCATTGATCGTTAAGTGAAATAACCTCCCGAGAGTAATCCAACTCATCAGTGGGATCGGGATCCAACTGTCATTGTGTGATAACCTAGATGGAATCCACTCTAGTCACCACACTCCAGAAGGTATGCTAAATCTGCAAGTTTCAGTACTTTTGAAACTCCCGATGTGGTTTTTGCCCCTAGGACCCAAGTGATCTTGACGTAGTCAACAAATCAAAGAGTCCTAGTCAAGTTCAACCTGTCATTATCTGGATTGCATTAAACCCACCCGCATAACCCTTGACGGAGTCAACAAGGTTATACGACTGTCCTAATCAATCCCATATACCGATACAAACAAGCAGCACTTAGCTACCGTACACTACGCCTTGACGGAGTCAACAAACGCAGCACGAATACTAAGTGTTACTTGTAAGAAATGACGGAGGGCTACGGCTGGGTTTTTGGCGAAAAACCCGTTAACTTAATGAACTTGATATCCTTGAAGGAACCTGGTAGTCTTTTTGAAATTATAGTGGCGAAAACTTTTGCTAAAGAGGTCACTCCCTGTGAAGGGATCTCGGCTCTTTCCTCGTCGAGTGAGGTGCTGGGCATTCGTAAGATGAATACCTCGATGCAAAGCAAGAATAATCGACTATGGTGAAGTTATTACCCTGACGCAAACCTTTTGTCCAAGGGGTCACTCCCGATGAGGGGATCTCGGCCCTTGCCTCGTCGATTGAGGTGCTGGGCATTCATAACCGAATACCTCGATGCAAAACAAAAAGATGAACGTCCTTGTAATAACAGCTTTTTGAAAAACTTGTTCCAACAACGTCTTTTAGGTTTATTTTCTTGCATTAGTTCTTTTAATGCGTCCCATCATTTAAATCCTACCATTGCAGAAAACAACCAAAATATGACGTACGCTTATGCCATTCGCATTCGCCTCGGGGTCCCGTCATCACCCGTTAGGTTACTTAACTAACGACAGAGCGGGGGCTGGGCTAGCGCGGCTGTAAAACATAAGCAACGCCTAAATATAAAGTAATGATAGACATTACAGATCACAGATGAATACATTGGATATATTAGGAATCCGCAATCCGTTCGAGCCTGCAACGAAAAGCGGATTACACGGTCGCGGTGAATAGCCAAAACCCCACCCAAGACCCCTACGGGTGCGGCAAACTACCCGCCAAGTACACGGTAGTTTGTGCACCCCTCCATGGGTCTATCCTAGGAGCAAAAACAGTAAAAAGAATTATACAATGACGGCTACAACCCCGACCCGGTTGTGCGGCCATACAAATAATATTATTACATCAATTTACATATTACAAATGAATGAAAGAAAAACAAAAGCTCATCTCACATCCACCCCTGCTATTCACCCGCGACAGTCCAACACATTCATATACACATTCCAATATCAAACACAGATCACAGAGATGTATAACCCCGACTAATCGACTTATAGCGATTAGCCGACGTTCAATACATACAAACATCACAGATATAACCAATATAGCCAAAGTGTAGCGAAGTTCGAAAAAAATACGGATTTATAGGACCCCAAAAGAATATTTTAGGAGTAAAAAGTTTTACATTTAGAGCACAAAAAATTTCAACAGAAACTTAGGGTTTTAGAATTTCCGGTTTTGCGATTTTTCGGTTTCGAACTTTCATACACTTCGCTACCAAGCTAGTTTAAGTTTAGTTAGGCTCTGATACCACTGTTAGGTCCACGTTACCTCTCCCGGTACTTTCGGGGATGCGGAAATGGTAAAACAAAAATTTTTCTAAACTTTGTAACATGGACCGTAAAAGCCGGATCTTTGCTAAACTAAACTAGCATACTTGCAAAGAAGAGTTAACTACTCGGCAAAGTGGTTATACCTCAACTTGAACTCCTTCTCTTCTTGTTGTTCTTCTTCTTTCTTGCTCTTTGTAGTAGCTTGAATGGCTTCCCCTCCTCGTCTCCTCTTTGCCGAAGATAGATCCACCTGAGTGCTTCATCCTTGGGCTCCTTTCTCGATCTTGAGAGAACTAAGGTATTCGGCTTGCTAGACCTTCTACCTTAGAGTGAGTAGAGTGTGATTTGGGGTGTTATATCTTCAAGGAGATGATTCTCAACACATGAGATTTGCTCTCCTTGAACAAGAGGAGGAAGAAGATGAAGTGAAGAGAGAGAAACCAAATGATAGCATGAGCTATTTTACTCTTGCAACCATAACAAAAGGAAAATGATTTATCTAATTAATAATAATAAATTAAAATGAAATAGTTGATGGTTGTTTTTGGAATGACCATTACCATCACTACATTAAAAGAATGTAAGCAAGAATCAAGGAGTATCCTTGCAAAGCAATGATGATGGTCAAACATTCAACCATGGTCAACAAGTCAACCATGGTCAACAAGTCAACAAAATCAACCATGACACAATTTCATTTAATTAGTATTATTAATTGATATTTCATAAATCCATTAGGGTTTGGAAAAAGACGACTGTCAACTGTGCATACGCACCCGTTCCGAAACCCTAATGAAAGACCTCTTCCTCCGCCTCAAACAACTGTGCATACACACCTGCATTCTTGATCCGAGGAAGAAGAATACTGAGAGATAAAAGCAACCCCAAAACATATACCAGTATCTGGCTCAAACCAGAGCCTGCTAGTATAATCCGTCCGGACTCCAAACGTGCACAAGTGCGCGGATGAGAACGAACCCTGCCGCAAAACCATGCGACCTCTACTCAGTTTTGCCCAGAGGCGAATAGCCCTCTGTGTGGGACTCTAAAGACTCGACGCTACGCTGGCAGTGGGTTTAACCACAGACCGCAAGCGGCACTAGCTGTGCGTAACGGTCCCCAGGTAGATGCCGATAAGAAGACTGACGAGGTAAAACCCATCTGAACTCCTACTGAGTCTGAATATGACATTCTCCGTACAGTCCGTTCTGTTCGTCTGATACATCGCATGGCGGGCCTAGGGGGGCGGTAAACGTCAGTCCCCTAATAGCGGTACAAGTCGTGTCGGAGTGAAGCCCAATACACCCTGAGATAACACTGGAAACTTACCAGTATATCTCGCTTGCCCTGGCCAGGGACTACTCGTGTAATGGCTCTCCTAGACACAGCGCGATGTCAACCCCCAATACCGGGAGAGACGAATCCTGTCTAACCGTCACTGCCTCCAAGTGCTTCGGGACTGCTCCCAACTACTACCTGTTTGCACGATTCAGTAGAGCCGTGGTTGGGTAGTAATCAAAGAACAGTGGGAACACACTCGAGGCGAAGTGACAGTGTCAAGTCAGCGGACTAAGCTGTACTCATGTCACCTTGGAACTGATAACTGACGATAGGTATAATACCAACCATCAGTTCCCGACGAGTCCTGTCCAGTGTACTCGTAACCCAACGAGCACCCGCATGCTATCTTAAGTACGACGTACCGACGGCTGTGAGACAGACCGTCTCCCGTGCTGGGATGAGAAGCGCATACGCTAGTCTACTCCGGAGTATCGATGCCCTATCTCGATACTCCCACGACTAGGGACGTGTATAAGGATGTGCTTGTAGATTACCTAGCCCCCACGAGTGTGATTGCCATCACAACGCCGGTAATCAAGCAAAGATCCTAAGGGCTCTACTAATGCGTATAGGTGGATAAATAAACACACATGTACACATTAAAGCAGAGACAAACCAAGTAGCATACTACTATATTGAGCAAGATTGTCTGTACAACTGTGAATATCCCAAGCTTCCATCAAGTAATATACATACTAGTATGATACAGTAATGGCCTCTAGGGCATATACACTAACAATAACATCCAACCGCACAACTAGTTAGCCACAAACACTATAATTACAACACATTAGCAATGCTTCAAATCCTATTTTCCAACACCAATTCCTTTCTTGATTTTTCATACATAGCAAAATCCAACCCAAACTATACATGAAACACTACATTAACACTAATTTGAAGCCCAAAAAGCAAGTTAACCTTTTAGATTTAGGTTAGCAAAACACTAAATAACAAAATAGATTAATTAACCACTTAATGGTGTTTTAAAAACCGTAGTTTAAAACAACTACTCTCTTAAAAAACTAGATTAGAAATTAACACTAATTTAACATTTCAAAGTATAAATTTAGCATAATACAACTAACAATTAACCATAGATTAGAAATTATACCTCACAAGCCCAAACCCTTGGTTACTCTAACTACTCAAGACACCTCCTTTCTCCAAGATTTGAACCAATTTAGGTTTGAGAGGAGGTGGAATAAGGGTTTTCTTTGAATTTGTGAAAGAAATTTTGGATTTTGATGGATTTTTGAGATAAAAATGAAGCAAAAGGGAATGAGAATTGGGGAACAATTTTTTGGCGGTTGCTGCAGGAATTTTGGCTGAGAGGGAGAGGGATGGGGGATGTGAGGGGATGGTGTAAAAATTCTAAGTCAAAGCCCCACGAAAAATACCATAATACCCCCACCCATTTACTATATTTTAAACCCTTTTTAAACAATTTAAAAGGAGTTGAAGAATACAATTTGGAGGGGGAAAAATTATGGGCTGCTGAAATGGTGGTAGGGCCAGCCAAATAAGAGGGGTGAGGTTGTGAGAGAGCGTAAAAAAAAATTCTATGCAAAAAGACCCCCCGACAAGCTCAAAATTGCAAGTTTAAGCTTAAATTAATTATATTTTGTTTTCCATAAAAAAACCAATTAGAACTTGAAATAAAATACTAAAAATTTATATTACTAATTAGATTTTAGTTAACATGATTTTAAATATTAAAATTATCCCATTTAAATTTGTATTTATCGCTAATTTAATGTATTTTTAACATCTTAAAATAATATTAAAAATTGAAAAATAGGGAAATTTTTTTAAACGACCAGAATTTTATAAGTAACTCCTTAGCTACTAAAAAGTAGCAATTACCTAACCAAATTAGGTATAATTATGCCTAAACTGCAAAATAACAATAATGACGATTTACGGAAAAAAAATTACCAAATTTTCACCAATTTTCGGGAAAACAACAAAACGACTTTTCAAGGCGTTACAGCGGCGATCAATTATCTCCCGGATCAGGTGATACCGCCTCAGAATATGTCTGGACTTCTGATGGGACCTGGGTTCCTTGGCCAAAGCCACAGCTCCAATGTTATCACAATACAGAGGTATTTTATGCTCAATGGGCGGAACCACACCAAGTTCGGTGATGAACTTCTTTATCCAGACAGCCTCTTTGGAAGTATCGTTGGCAACGATGTATTCAGCCTCCATCGTCGACTCTGCCACGGTTTCCTGTTTGGAACTCTTCCTACAAACCGCCCCTCCATATAAGATAAAGACAAATCCCGAGTGCGACTTAGAGTCATCCTTATCAATCTGGAAGCTCGAATCGGTAAAGGACTCTACCTGGAGTTCTCCGTTACCATACACTAAAAACATTTCTTTAGTCTTTCTCAAGTATTTGGGAATGTTCTTCACAGCTGTCCAGTGATTCTCTCAAGGATCTGCTTGATACCTACTCACTATACTTAGTGAGTATGCTACATCGGGTCTGGTACATAGCATCGCGTACATGATAGAGCCTACTGCCGAAGCATAGGGTATCCCTTGCATGCGAGCTCTCTCCAAATCAGTCTTGGGAGACTTCTCTTTGGAGAGAGTGAATCCAGAGATCGTGGGTAAGTTCCCACGCTTGGATTCTTCCATACTAAACCTCTTTAGTATGGTGTCAATGTACCTGGATTGGGACAATCCCAGTATCCGTCTAGATCTATCTCTATAGATCTTAATTCCTAAAATGCAGGAGGCATCACCTAGATCTCTCATTGAGAATCTATGTGATAATAAGAGCTTGACCGAGTGCAGCATAGGAATATCATTTCTTATCAATAGTACGTCATCCACATACAATACGAGGAAGACAACCTTACTCTCTGCCACCTTCTTGTATATAAAAGGTTCATCTATATTTTTGATGAAGTGAAACTCTTTGACTACCACAACAAAACATATGTTCCAACTCCGCGATGCCTGCTTCAACCCATAGATGGATTTAAGCAGCCTGCACACCTTTCCGCTGCTCCCACTGTCTACGAAGCCCTCTGGCTGAATCACGTACACGCACTCTTCCAAATCACCATTTAGAAAGGCGGTCATAACATCCATTTGCCGGATTTCGTAGTCATGGTATGCAGCAATGGAAAGTAAGATCCGTATGGACTTAAGCATAGCCACTGGAGAAAAGGTTTCGTCATAATCCACACCTGGTCGTTGATGAAAACCCTTTGCAACAAGTCTAGCTTTGAAAGTCTCAACTTTTCCATCAACACTAAGTTTCTTCTTAAAGATCCATTTGCTCCCAATGGGGTTTACCCCTTCAGGAGCAATTTCCAAAGTCCATACTTTGTTAGTGTACATGGATTCCATCTCAGATCGCATTGCATTCAGCCATTTCACAGAGTCCCCACTCATGATGGCCTGCTCAAAGTTACTCGGGTCATCATCTTCCATGATGCAGTCCTCGCTCCCACCATCAATGAGAAAACCGTGGTATCTCTTAGGTGGATGAGGAACCCTACTAGATTGGCTGAGAGGCAGGGGTTCGTCGGGAACTACTGAAGCCTCTGGTTCCATTAAATCTTCAGTTGTAGTTTGTGCTGCTGGAACTTCTTCCAGTTCTACCTCTTCGCCACTAATTTCTTTTGCAAGAAATTCCTTTTCCAAAAAGGTGGCATATTGAGAAACAAACACCTTTTGTTCCTTAGTGTTGTAGAAAATATATCTTTGTGAATTCTTAAGATATCCTACAAACTTGCAAAGAACTGATCGTGCTTCGAGTTTGTCAGGATTTTGCCTTTTGACAAAAGCCGGACAACCCCATATCTTAACTCGTTTAAAATAAGGTCTCTTCCCGCTCCATATCTCATGTGGTGTGGAAGGTAGAGATTTAGATGGAACTTGATTCAATAGGTATGCTGCTGTCTCCAGCGCATAACCCCAAAAGGAAATAGGCAACTCAGCGGAGCTCATCATAGAGTGTACCATATCTAATAGGGTGCGATTCCTCCGCTCCGATACACCGTTGTGCTGTGGTGTATAAGGAAGAGTAAGCTGAGAGAGAATCCCATTCTCTTTTAAATAGTCCAGAAACTCATTGCTCAAGTATTCTCCTCCTCGATCAGATCGTCGGATTTTAATACTTTTACCCGTTTGGTTCTCGACTTCGTGTTTATATTCCCTGAATTTCTCAAAAGTTTCGGACTTGTGTTTCAACAGGAACACATGTCCGTATCTTGAGAGATCGTCAGTGATTGTAATGAAGTAGGAAGAACCGTTCCTGGCATGTGTAGACATGGGACCACATACATCACTATGTATCAGTCCGAAGAGTTCCATAACTCTTTCTCCGTGTCCACTAAACGGAGTTTTGGTCATCTTGCCTTTGAGACATGACTGGTAAGTGTCATAAGATGAAAATTCGAACGGATTCAAATATCCATCCTTATGTAACTTAGCTAGCCGTGTCACATTGATATGACCTAGTCTACAATGCCACAAGAAGGATTCGTTCATTTCTGAACTCTTCCTCATGTGTGTGTTTTGTATGTTAAGAACTGTGTTTTGATTTAGAACGTATATTCCATTATGTAACGAGCCTGATCCAATCAACTTTTTATTTAGGAAGATGTTCATAACATTATCCTGTATTACAAAATTATATCCTTCTTTACTTAATAAAGAAACTGATGTAATGTTGCATATCATGTTCGGTATATAATAGCATTCGTTCAGAATCATTGTTTTACCACTTGGTAATACAAGGTGATATTCGCCAACTGGCTGCAACATTTGCACCATTCCCTACTCTTACGAAATGATCACCCATTCCCAGTTCTCTACCTTTCTTTAGCCCATGCATTATATTGCATATGTGGGATCCTGATCCCGTATCAAATGCTCAGGACGTAGAGTGAACTGAGAAATAGTTCTCGATAACTAACACATCCGAAGAAGATGCATCAACATGTTTATTCTTCGTTTGGGCGGCGTGTGAATTCTGGTATTCCCCTATTTCCTGTTCAGTCTTATAACAATTATAAGAAAGAACGGAACCAACGTTTCCCTGCTCAGTATAACAACCGGGTTCGGCCAATAAATCAATGTTATTATCTTGATTAAGGCCTGACATGGTCGATACCTGGAGAGAGAGAGAAGAAAACACTTTAGCATGCGCTCTTGCAAGATTAGATTGATTATTATCTTATCTAATCATGATGGCTCCTACTATTTTAATCAAATCTTCTTTCAAACCATAAAAGGTAAGATTAGCCGGGATTAATTACACCCTACAATTTCGTCAATCTTTCAGCCATATCAGTGTTGGTACTTTGAGGGAGGTTCCCCATGCTTTCGCACGGACCTAATTAGTATAAACTCGTTTTTCCCTGAGGCATAACCTCGTTAACACCTTTCTAGACACCTACTTGATCGGCTAATTGTCCTGTGTAAAATTCTCTCAGGAGTAACTCTTACTCGCAGTGGGTATCGGGATCCATCTATCTTATAGAAGGTATGAAATCTCATTGCAGATTTCAACATTTGAAATTCCCAATAATGCTTTTGCCCCTAGCAACTTATGACCTTAACATAGTCAACAAATCATAATTGCTAGCCAATTTCAACCCGTCATTTCCCGATTGAATTAAACCCACCTGCACGACCCTTAACATAGTCAACAAAGTCGTACAACTACCCTAATCCAATCACATCTCATGTTTTAGCAGATAAGCACTAATTAGCTACCGCACACTACGTCTTAACATAGTCAATAAACATAGCACGAATACTAAGTAGTACTTATCTGAAATGACGGAGGGCTACGTAGGTTTTTCAGAAAACCATAACCATAATGAACTTGATATAGTTGTAGAACAAGTGATTTTGAAAAAGGAATGTTTTTGAGGCTTTTCTAGTTTCGCTAAAGAGGTCACTCCCGGTGAAGGGATCTCGGCTCTTTCCTCATCGAATAAGGTGCAGGATATTTTATAAATATCGCTGTGCAAAGCAAGAACTATAGAAGCAATCAAAAACCAAACCGTGTGTTTGTAGCATTTGCCAGTTTTGCTAAAGAGTTCACTCCCAGTGAAGGGATCTCGGCTCTTTCCTTATCGAATAAGTTGCTGGATATTCTAAAAGGAATACCGTTATGCAAAGCAAAAACTGTAGCTACCCTTTTTGAAAATTTGATTCTACAACATCTTTTAGGTTAGTTTTCTTTTATTAATCTCATTAATAAAACCCATCAATTAAGCTTCCTAAGCATCACAGAAGAAACGAAAGCAGTAATATTTATGTATCAACACATACATATAGTATAAGCATTCGTCTCAGGCAGTAATATGATCTCATTACAGAACATTGCAGCAGAAGTCAACATATGAAATATTGGATATATTAGGACGTCCGTGTTTTTTTTTGAGCCTATATAAAACACGGATTCCACAGTCGCGATGAATAGCCAAACTCACATCCCTAGACCCCTACGAGAGCGGCAAGTAACCCTGCCAATTCTAGGGTTAGGAGACCCGGTCTCGACTCCTCGAGATGGCCTCCTACTGGTCCCTGAAACCCGGTTACTTGTGCTCTCCGTCTTGGGTCTATCCTAATGCGGAAAAGTAAATAATATACAATGGTGACAACATACTCAACCCGGAAGTGCCCCAATAAAAGAATATTACATACAAATGAATTTTACATGAATGAAAAAGAAAACTCTCATCTCACATAAAACCCTTGGCTATTCAATACACAACGATCCAATATAACATATCACAGCAATACATAAACATCACAGATAACTACCCGAAGTTAGATAATTCGATAGATACAACGAATTCCCAAAATTCCCCAGTGAGCTCAACACTTGAGTAGAAATAAAAATTCCCGGTAGTATGTCCCAGCACCTATGGACCGTCGCTGAAGGGCCCGTCCTAAGCCTCCACAGTGGCGCCGCGGAACCGCCGCCAAAACCAGGTTTTGGCCGTGGTTACCTGGTCACTATGGCTAGTTAGGGACTCGTTCTTCAGGTGGGTCTATAAAATTCCGTGCATGATTTTCTGAGTATTTTTAATATGAAAAATTTCAACCTTTTGAAAAATTTCCAGAAAAGGGGTCGTTTCGGGGTTTCGGGGTTCGATCGGACTTCTAACTTCGTTTAGACAACTCCTAATGCTCTAGCCTGGCTCTGATACCAGTGTTGGATTAGCATAGTGTGAAGGTTTTGGCAAGCATCAATCATGCTACTTTGAATTTTTTTGGGGTGCTAAACAAACCCTAACCAAGATCTTAACTAGAGAATTAGGGTTAACATGCATGTAAACAACTTTACATCTAAGAGAGAGGGATTACAACCTTTGTAGTCTGTTCCTTCACTTCATAAGCTCCGAATAGTAGTCCCTTAGCCGTGATCTATGAACTTCCGGACTCTAGAGAGGCTCCACAAGTTGAATGATCCATGCTTGCTAGAAGTCTTCCTTTTCGAAGATGATCTACCTTGAAGAATCTCAAACTCAAGCTCTCACTTCACAAATCAAGTATTAGTAAAATGAACACCCTAATCTAAGTGGCTAGAATAGATGAGGATGATGAAGTAGGAATTTTGCTCTCTTTTGTTTTCAATTTCTCACTTTAAATCATCAGAACACAAAAAGCTAGAAAGTTTTTTCAAGAAGGAAGAAGAAGAAGAAAGCTTTTGTGATGAATAATGAATTATTGTTGATGTTACAATTACAACCATGAGTTAATAATATGAAGGCTTTAACTCATGTAGAGAATAAAGTAGAGTTAAGGGTTTGGGTTGGGTTAACAAATATCTACACAAAATATCAAAGCAAAATGACAAAAGGAAAGCTTCATGAAGCTTCATGAAAAAGCTAACCCAAATCCAAAACCTAACTTTGTTTAAACTTAACAACCATATTGCATTTGTAACCCTAACTTGTTACAATATTATATATCATATATACAATTTATTTTGTAACAAAAGAAAATAATACAATTAACATATATCGCATATACATCAATGTATTATCCAGTGAGAAAATGAATCAATAAAGCGAGCTTATATTAGTTAACGTAATGTAATATATCACATATATAATTATACATTAAATTTTTGAATCAACACTTGATCCGACAATCCGGCTATATTTCATATAACCGACTAATATAACATGTACCAATTCATCGAACCAACACTTGATCCGATGACCCCGCTATATCGCATATACCTGGCTGATACCTCATATCACGAGAATAGAATACGGTATCTCATATCGTATTATTCTCGGTCCCGCACATATTGTAAGTGCACGGTAGCGCCCCGGCCATCTAACAGACGCCAAATGCGGAACAAAAACGTTTACAACTGGCGCTATCGTGTACTGTAACCCGGATCTACCATTAAAGCTAAACTACCAAACTACAAAGTGGGTAGAAATGTTATACCGAACGATCCGAGTCTTTCGGTCTTCAACCATCATCCCACGCCTTGTTGCGGCTGCTCCAATCTCCTGAATCTCCAGTCTTCTCGTCCAGGTGGCACCACGTCGACGGATCTTTAAACCGGCTCCCGCCTCTGAACCGAGGCAAGTCGGTCGTCAAGTTTACTAAAAGAGACGACCAAGATGATGTAGAGAATGAGTAGAACACTTTGTCTCGTTACGTCCAAAGATATGGACGAACGGTTAATGAAGTTGCCATTTGATTCGGGTGAAATGAGAATTGTAGCTATCTAATTTCAATACACCAAAACACTATCATAATCTTTTCCCTCAAATGAACAACCATCATTCTCACCAGAGAATGGCCGGCCACTATAAGGAGGTGGGGTGTGTGTGTAGGAAGAAACGAGGTGACCACAACATTAAAGAATGAGAATGAGTCATTTAGACACCTTGCATTATCATTAATGCACTAATGAATCATCTAACCTAGTCATGCTATCATTAAATGAACCATTAATGCAACCAATGAATTAACAACACCTCATCATCATAGTCACCATCTAAAAGCTTCTAGAACCATGACTCACCCTCATGACTCACCCTAGTGACGAAAAGATAAATCCGTAATTAAACCGAATGTTTAATATGGCTGATAGAAAACTGGAAACAGGCAACTTCCAAAAGCGATCCCGAAACGAATTTCAGGATAACCCCGTAACAGTATAAACATACCCGCATTTGTATTACGACCGAATACAAATGCAACTGAGTCAAAGATATTATATTTACAATTATAATACATGGATCCGGCTTAAACCAAAGCCTGCCAGTATTATCTTCCCGAAATATGACACGTGCGTAAACGCACGTGCATTTTCCGAACCCTGCCATAAAACCATACGGCCTCTACAACGTTTTGTCCGAACTTGGGAAACTGTCTGTTGGGGACTCTAATGACTCGTCAACACACTGGCATTGGGTATAACCATTAGCACGACAGAGGTACTAGCTGTACGTAACGGTTGCATATGTATTGATTGGAAGGGAAGCTGACGAGCGAACTCATCCAGAAACCCTACTGAGCCTAACAGTGAAAATATACATACAGTCCGGTCCGTTCGTATACGAGTACCGCATATCGAGTCTAGGGGGGTGGATAAAGTCAGACCCCTAATAACGTGATAATTCGTGTCGATATGAAGCCCATCACCACCTGAGAAATTACTGATCCAAATCAGTAGTTCTCCACTATCTCGGCCGAGGATTTCTAGTGATGGCCACCCGTGCACTATGTGATATCAACCCCCAATACCGGGAGAGACGAATCCCCGACGATCCGCTCACTACCTCCATGTGGCTCGGGACTGTACCCAAAAAATACCTGTTTGCACGTCTCCTTTGAGCGTGGTAGGGTAGAAATCAAAGCACAGTGGGAACTCACACGAGACAAATGATGATCTCAGGTCGACAAACTAACCTGTACACATGTCACCAGGGAACTGCTATCTGACGATATGTATAATACCAACTAGCATGTTCCCGGCGAGTCCTGTCCGGTGTACTCATAACCCAATGAGCACCTGTATACATCTTAGGTGATCCAACTGACACAAGTGGCTTGTGAGACCGGCCACCGCCCCTCGTCGGGGTCTCGACTGTATACACTAGTCTACTCTAGAGTATCGATGCCCTGTCTTGAAACTCCCACGACTAGGGACACTTTAAGGATGTGCTTACAGACCCCAGCTCCCACGTATATGATCGCCATCATACTGCTAGCAGTCAAGCAAGAATCCTATGGGCTCTATCATCATGCAATAGTGAACTAAAGCATGTAAACGATGATAAAGACAAACCAGATAGCATACTATCATCTCGAGTAAGACAGTCATGTCGGTATAGGTCCTCCTTCAATCATTGGAATCACGTACCTGCGATCCAATAATTGACTTAGAGGGCACTATATCCAACAATCTCCCACTTGCACTTAAGGCTAGTTATTGCGATGTCGCATACTCACAGCCCGTGTGATACCGAACACCCAACTCCTCTACTAATCAGTTTCACAAAGCTAGTTTGTAAATCTTTTGTGTTCGAGAAATGGTCTCAGTGAGTGGATCCGCCCTGATGTTTCTTTCATTGTCTCTCTTAATCTCAAGTTCGCGGAGAAAGCCATCTCCCGTATCGAGTAATACCTGTCTTAGAATATGTCTGGATATCTGATGGGACCTAGTTCATAAATGAACATCAAAACCAAAATTCTTAGACTGTAGTGATCACTGAACCTAATTAGTATCCAGCACCATACCTCCTACAGTATCCTCTTGGAACAACTGTCCATAATACTGTCCCTCGTCAGAGGGAAAACTATAACTCTGACAATCACTTTGTCATCCATGTCACCTTTGAAGCCTGGAATAATAACTGTCTCCCGAAGGAGGCTGCCGTTATCAAATCTTTAGAACATGCACTTATGTTCTAAAACTGCTTCCTTATGTTTCTTCAGGATTGGATTAAAATAAACTTATCGTATCTAGTGCAAAAACAACATCTGGTGTGGTACTTGACATCTCACGATTGACTCAATTGCCTAAGCAAGTGATATGTCAATCGTGCACATCCCTCTCCCCTTTAGTCTGTAAGACACCTTTAGAGAGGGTGACTCCATCACCTGCAGGTACACCACCAGGACAGGAGTCATCTATTCTAAAATACTATTAGAATACTGTCAAAGTACCCACATTGGGAAGCTACCCAAATCCAGATCTTAAACCATAGATCTAGTAACTAGAATGTCTTATATTATATCCATATCTTTTGTGGAGAAACAACTGTGTGACGAGCATAGTACAACCGATCGTAGTATAGGAATTTTACTTCCTACTCTGTGTATGTCATCCAAATACCAGGACATTACACCCTACTACCTTCTTAACAGATCCATCCCCTATTCTGATGATGTCAAACCCATGACTTTCACATCAAAAATAGATGATCTTATCTCCGCTATATTTGCTCAAGCCTATATATAGACATAAGCTACTTGTCCACTATGCTTCCGCTGCTCCCACTGACCACAACAACCCTCTGACAGAATAATATATACGTGCACTTCTAAAACCAGTTTAGAAAGACGCTATACATATCCTCCTGTCGGGTCTCATAGTCTGGAACAACCGTAGTGTCAAGTCTGGGTAAACTAGAACCTCCCTGTCACCGTCCTTGAGGTTACCGGAGTACCTCTCGGGTGTCTGAGGTTACCTACCATGTCTGCGGAGTGGCTATTGGAATGTCAAACCTGATTGAATATATAGGTCCTATTAAATTTTCCGTAATCGTTTGCGGTTCTGGAATCACTTCAAGTTCTACCATACTCCCACTAGTGTTTTCTGAAAAAGTCCATTTTATTAAAACTGTGGCGAGTCAAGAACAATATCACTATCGATCTTCCATATGGTAGAAATGTCAACCCTCGTCAAAACCAAGGTCAACCCACAAACAGCCATTACAGAAACGTGCCATGATTTATCCAGTGTCTGGTTTTAAGCATAAGCTGGATAACTCCCCGTATCTTAACATCGTTAAGATATGAACCATTCTCTATACAATATAGAAATAGAGGCACTAATTTAATTAGAAACAGATTCAAATCATGCAGCTGTCTCCAGTGCATATCAACTTAATAGAGAGAGGCTAATCAGCATTACTCAACTTAGGAATCCACCCAATTATGAGTAACCTGAAAGAGAAACAAGTTTCTCAAAACCGTTACTATCAACTAAATACCAATCACAAGAATCTACATCTTCAATTTCTTTGAAGAATCCCGATACTTGTGATATCTGGTTCTCTACTTTATTCTTATACCCACAACTTCTCAAAACTTAGACATTGTATTTCTATGAAACACTTGTCTAAAAACTAGAGAAGTCAGAAGTAAAAAGAACATAGTACGAGGACCTACCCCTTTGTCCTGACGGATACTGTACAATATACAATACTCTGTACAAGTCCGCTGAGTTTGAATAACTCAAAACCTGTGCATCGTAGGTTGAAAAACTGTACCCGGGCGATTTCCTCAAATATCACCAATTACAACGAATTCCGATATAATGAGGATGATCACCTAATTCCCAATAATTTACTCCCACTCATCATCTGTAAAACTATACAGATGTGAGAATGAAACCTGGTAAATTCATACCCTGGAGTAAGCATCTAATCGGGAAATCAGTTTTCCATTAACAATGCACTGAAACATGAAAATGTTTCGTAGGGGTATCCTGGTATTCCTAGTAATGCCTCTTCCATAATCCAATTCATGACTATAACCGTATATTTCTTTTCCACCTCTCCAAATCCCTTTATTTGTCTTTATTCATTTCCTTCTTTACACCATCGTTAGGCTAAGTGGTTTTCTTCTTTCCCTACCGTTTGGCACAAGCCTATGGTTTGGAAGAAGACTATCCAGTAAGCATAATAGGTGTACACTTCTAAACCAAGGAGTATTCGCAACTTGAGAGAAGGTGATGATAAAAGACAACAGAATAATACCTTATTCTATTTCTCCCGAACTGGGGAAAAAAGCAAAGGTGAAAAAAAAAGAGTGGCGATGAAGTACGCGGTTTGGTTGTGAATGATAACAGTCGCAAATTACTTTGCCTTCTTTCTAATCCCTTTATTTTGACTTTAGTTATTACCTTCTGCACACCTTACTTAGGCTAATTGGTTTTCTTCATTCCCTACCTTTCGGCACCTGCCTATGGTTTGGAAGAAGACTATCCAATAAGCGTAATAGGTGTACTCTCCTAAACAAAGGAGGCCTCGCAACCTGAGAGAAGGTGAAAATAAAAGACAACTGAATAAACCAATTCTATTTCTCCTGAACCTGTATCCATCCTCGAAGAAGTCCCTTTGAGTTCGTATATAACCATACGATGGATCTATCCAATGGAAGTGGATATCCGTAGTAATACGGGGTGTTCTGAGAAATCAAAAGGTAAAAGAAGGAGCAGTAATGACTTATGCAACTTTAGACAATCCAAAAAGCCAGTATTTTAAGAAGGTTCATTCAACTTGGTCACTGAGTCATAGTCAAGGGTCGGTCAAAGGTCGTTGCCAAAGAGAGAGAGAGAAAAGAAACACTCTGCGTGCACTCTAACCTAGATCAGAATGGTTATCACTTTATCTAATCAGAAAACATCCCACTGTGATCTCAAATTTCCTCCAAACCTAAAAGAAGAATTAGTCAAGATCACCCGAAGAGTAAACTAACTCATCAGTGGGAATCGGGATCCAACTATCATCGCATGATAACATGACGGAATCCACTCACGTTATCACACTCCAGAAGGTATGCGCATAATTGGCAAGTTTTTTTATGTTTGAAACTCCCGATGTGATTTTTGCCTCATGCTCTTATGACCTTGACTTTAGTCAACAAATCATAATTCACATGTCAAGTTCTACCCGTCATTATCCAGGTTGATTTGAACCCACCCGTACATACCCTTGACATTAGACAACAAGGTAATACGACTGTCCCAAACCAACACATCTATCTATGCAACAGATGAATGCCCAGCAACTACCAAACACTATGCCTTGATTTTAGTCAACAAACATAGCTTGAATACAACTGACTATCCATAAGAAATGACGGAGGGCTATGGCTGGTTTATAGCGAAAAACCTTTAACGTAATGAACTTGATCTCGTTGATGGAACCTGATAGCTTTTTATAAAGATATAGTTACGAAAACCTTTTGCTAAAGAGGTCACTCCCGGTGAAGGGATCTCGGCTCTTTCCTCGTGGAATGAGGTGCAGGATATTCTAACTGAATACCGCGATGCATAGAAACTTGTAATCGACTATAATGAAGTTATTACCCTGACACAAACTTCTGCCCAAGGGGTCTCTCCCGGTGAAAGGATATCGGCCCTTACCTCATCGAATGAGGTGCGGGATATTCTAACTGAATATCACTATGCAAAACAAAAGGAAACGTTTTTGTAATAACACCTTTTAAAATTTGTTCCAACAATATCAAATATAGGTTTGTTTTACTTGCATTGATAAGAATCAACGCAGTCCCATCAAATAATCACACCAGAAAAGAACGAAAATAAAATGTACGTATATGCCATCCGCATTCGTCACTGGATCCCGTCATCACCCGTTAGGTTACTTAACTAACGACAGAGCGGGGGCTGGACTAGCGTGGGTGTAAAACATATACAACATTTAATAGCATATATACTAATATACAATAATCGCTCCAGGCGTGATAATATGCAATATTACAGAAAAAATAATAAGTATCACAGAACAATACAGATAATCTGGGATCCCCGGGTTTCACAGAGCCGCTACTGAAAACCCGACGTTCCCCTGGTCGTGTGGATAGCCTGTGCAATGAAAACTAGACTCCTACGGGTGCGGCAAGTTACCCGCCAGAACCTGAAGCAAGGCAGCCCCCTACAGCAAAATGAATGGACCACCCGGCACTTCACGGAATCCGGTAACTTGAGCACCCCTCCTTGGGTCAACCTGTACCCCCTACGAGTGAAGCGAATATTCTGCGAATTCTAGAGTGAGGCCCCTCTGCCTCTCAAAGCCATAAGATACGGACCCGTTGCCCTCCAGAACCCGGCTATCTGTGCACTCCGTCGCGGGGTAAACCTAGTACAGAAAAAAAATATGTACAACGGGTACATCGACCTCTGCCCGGTCGTGCCCCAAAAGAATATTATACAAACAGGCAGTGACGGCAGTCCACATGTTGGACGCTCGCCCCGTAATATCAAATTTACAAATAAATCCAAACTGCACTACCATTGCACGCTGCTATCCACCACGACATATCCGCAACATTACAGCACAACACAGAACATCAACGCGAATGTCACGTTCGCAAACCCGACTTAAAGAACTATAGCAATCAGACGCTGTTTACCGCTCGAATGACATTCCCGGTCTGAGATATAATGTAAATACTGCATACTAACAAGTTTAAAATTTCGATTGACAAAACTTCCCGAAGTGGGCCCCACGAACATCTGCTGTACAGTAAGAAAATATGGGCCCAAAAGAAATATTCCAGAAACTACAATTCACTGTGTAGAACATACTGGTGAAATTTGGTTACATGTTCTCACAATCTCGCGGCGGATCCGCGGCCAAACCGTTGTTTGGGCCGCGGATCCGCGGTGGAACAGTGAGATCAATGGTCCAAATTTCACCAGTGTTCTAATAAAAGCCTGCACGAATTTCAGTGATGCTCAAAATAATTTTTAGACCAGATTTAAAATCGACAGAAACTTTGTACAGAAAAAATGTAGTTTTCGAAAATCCGTTCGATCGATATTTTAAACACGTTAGCACAAGTTAGAATAGCTTAATGGTGAAGCTCTGATACCACTGTAAGTGCACGGTAGCGCACCGGCCGTCTAACAGATGCCAAATGCGGAACAAAAACTTTTACAACTAGCGCTATCGTATACTGGAACCCGGATTTGCCATTAAAGCTAAACTAACAAACTACAAAGTGGGTAGAAATGTTATACCGAACGATCCGAGTCCTTCGGTCTTCAACCATCATCCCACTCTTTGTTGCGGCTGCTCCGATCTCCTGAATCTCCAGTCTTCTCGTCCAGGTAGCACCATGTCGACGGATCTTTAAACGGGCTCCCGCCTCTGAACCGAGGCAACTCGGACGTCAAGTTTGCTAAAAGAGGCGACCAAGATGATGTACAGAATGAGTAGAACACTTTGTCTCATTACGTCCAAAGCTATGGACGAACGGTTAATGAAGTTGCCATTTGAATCAGGTGAAATGAGAATTGTAGCTATCTAATTTCCATACACCAAAACACTGTCATAATCTTTTCCCTCAAATGAACAACCATCATTCTCACAAGAGAATGGTCGGCCACTATAAGGAGGTGGAGGGTGAGTGTAGGAAGAAAGGAGGTGACCACAACATTAAAGAATGAGAATGAGTCATTTAGACACCTTGCATTATCATTAATGCACTAATGAATCATCTAACCGAGTCATGCTATCATTAAATGAACCATTAATGCAACCAATGAATTAACAACACCTCATCATCCTAGTCACCATCTAGAAGCTTCTAGACCCACGACTCACCCTCATGACTCACCCTAGTGACGAAAAGATAAATCCGTATTAAACCGAATGTTTAATACGGCTGATAGAAAACTGGAAACTGGCAACTTCCAAAAGCGATCCCGAAATGAATTTCAGGATAACCCCGTAACAGTATAAACATACCCGCATATGTATTACGACCGAATACAAATGAAACTGAGACAAAAATATTATATCTACAAATATAATACATGGATCTGGCTTAAACCAAAGCCGACCAGTATTATCTGCCCGAAATATGACACGTGTGTAAACGCACGTGCATTTTCCGAACCCTGCCATAAAATCATACGGCCTCTACAACGTTTCGCCCGAACTTGGGAAACTGCCTGTGGGGGACTCTAATGACTCATCAACACGCTGGCACTGGGTATAACCATTAGCACGTCAGAGATACTAGATGTACGTAACGGTTGCCTATGTATTGATTGGAAGGGAAGCTGGCGAGCGAACTCATCCAGAAACCCTACTGAGCCTAACAGTGACAATATACATAAAGTCCGGTCCGTTCGTCTAAGAGTATCGCATATCGAGTCAAGGGGGGTGGATAAACTCAGACCCCTAATAATGCGATAATTCGTGTCGGTATGAAGCCCATCACCACCTGAGAAACTACTGATCCAAATCAGTAATTCTCCACTACCTCGGCCGAGGATTTCTAGTGATGGCCACCCGTGCACTGTGCGACATCAACCCCCAATACCAGGAGAAACGAATCCCCGACAATCCGCTCACTGCCTCCATGTGGCTCGGGATTGTACCCAAAAAATACCTGTTTGCACGTCTCCTTTGAGCGTGGTAGGGTAGAAATCAAAGAACAGTGGGAACTCACCCGAGACAAATGATGATCTCTGGTCGACAAACTAACCTGTACACATGTCACCAGGAAACTGCTATCTGACAATATGTATAATACCAACTAGCATGTTCCCGGCGAGTCCTGTCCGGTGTACTCATAACCTAATGAGCACCTATATACATCTTAGGTGATCCAACTGACACCAGTGGCTTGTGAGACCGGCCACCGCCCCTCGTTGGGGTCTCGACTGTATACACTAGTCTACTCTGGAGTATCGATGCCCTGTCTCGAAACTCCCACGACTAGGGACACTTTAAGGATGTGCTTACAGACCCCAGCTCCCATGTATATGATCGCCATCATACTGCTGGCAGTCAAGCAAGAATCCTATAGGCTCTATCATCATGCAATAGTGAACTAAAGCATGTAAACGGTGATAAAGACAAACCAGATAGCATACTATCATCTCGAGTAAGACAGTCATGTCGGTATAGGTCATCCCTCAATCATTGCAATCACGTACCTGCGATCCAATAATTGACTTAGAGGGCACTATATCCAACACATATCACATATGTGCTCCTACTCCATTTTGCCTGAGCCAGGAAACCTCTGTGTAGGACTCTAAAGAATCTTCAATACTCCGGCAGTAGGTGATGATCATATCAAACACCCACAAGCTGCAAGCGGTCAGCTAAACATAACAGCCACCCGTGTATTGAGCAATCAGAAGATCAACAAGCAAGCCATTACATTCTCCTCTGAATCCAATCAGTAATACTACCGTACAGTACGATCTCTTCGTCTGATATGTTGCATATCTAGTCTAGGGGTGGTATACGTCAGACCCCAGTAACCGATAAGTCGTCTCGATGTAAGGCTCATAACGGGTCGAGAAACTACTGATAACTCTTACCAGTAAATCTCCATATCAGCCCTGGTAAGGGACTTCCAGTTATAGCCAATCGAACATATCACAACATCAACTCCCAAAACAGGGAGAGACGAAATTCCTCCTATCGCTCATTGCCTCCATGTGATTCGGGACTGTACCCAAAAGCTACCGTTTTGCATGCCCTTTTTGACGTGGTAAGGTGGAAATCAAAGCACAGTGGGAATCACACAAGACTCTATGACGATCTCGGGTCTACAGACTAACCTGTACCAGTGTCACTGGAGAACTGCTATCTGACGATAGGTATAATACCATCCAGGAGTTCTCGGCGAGTCCGTTCAGTGTACCCAGTTTCCACTGAGCACCCGTACACCATCTTTGTTGTCCAACACCAATGGATATGGGATCATCCATCGCCCATCATATGGGTCAAGATGCGTATACGTTAGTCTACTCTGGAGTATCGATGCCCTGTCTCGATACACCCTCGACTAGGAACAGTTATAGGATGTACTCGTAGACTAGCTAGGCCCCACTTGTATGATCTGAATCATAGTCCTAGTAGTCGAGTACATATCCTAAGGGCTTTATCAATACGTGACCATAAAACAGTATTTGTTAACATGTTAAGATAAAAGTGAAACCGGATAGCATACTATCATATCGAGCAAGAAAGTCTTCTCTATATATATCCAAGAATCCGCTATGATATACATCATATGTACAACAATGGCCTTTAGGGCATATATATAACTAACAGGGCAGAGGTCGTCGATAAGTACATCCTTCAAATGTTTCTGGTCGTGGGAGTATCGAGACGGGGCATCGATATTCCAGAGTAAACTAGCATTTACGCTTCTTTACCCATATGATGGGCGATGGATGATCCCACATCCATTGGTGTTTGAGATCAGAGATGGTATACGAGTGCTCAGTGGAGACTAGGTACACTGGACGGACTCGCCGAGAACTCCTAGATGGTATTATCCCTCACGTAAGATGGCAGTTCTCTGGTGACACTAGTACATATTACTCTGTCAAATCGAGATCGTCATAGAGTCTTGTGTGATTCCCACTCTGCTTTGATATCCACCTTACCACGTTCAAGAGATCATGCAAAATGGTGGGTTTTGGGTACAGTCCCGAGTCACATAGAGGCAATGAGCGATAGGAGAGGATTTGACTCTCCCGGTATTGGGGGTTGATGTTGCGCTATGCTCGATTGGCCATAACAGGAAATCTCTGGCCAGGGTTGCCAAGATTTACTGGTAAGTGTTATCAATGGTTTCTCGAACCTTTATGGGCCTTGCATTGACATGACTTATCAAGCTATTGGGGTCTGACGTTTATCACACCCAGACAAGATATACGACATATCTGACGAAGAGACCGGACTGTACGGTAGTGTTACTTATTGTGCAGGAGTGTGAGCAGGCTTGCTTGTTGATCTTCAGATCGCTCAATACCCAGGTGGCCGTTACATTTAGCAGACAGTTTGCGGCTTGTGGGTGACTTATATGATCACCACGTACTGCCGGCGTATTGACGAGTCTTCAGAGTCCTTGTAACATTTTAAAAATTGTTTAGGTTAATTGTCCGATAATTAGTAATACAGCACGTGTTTTTCGTAAAACCTTGTTATAATTATTTTTCCACATAAACACAATTAAACCTACTTTAATTATGTAATAGTTTATGTATGGGTATTTTGTTAGTTACTTATTTAATTGCTGGTTTATTTAATTATTTTCCTTATGTATTTATTTTAAGTATTATTTTAATCATGCACTTACACATTTAAATAGTGTTAATTACAAATTAGAATGGGTTAATCACACATTAGTGCACCATGACAACTTAATACTCAATTAGTAACATGTTTTTGGAAAATTTCTTAAGGGTTCTAGACAATTCTAAAATAAAGCTTAAATAGAAAATAAGATAATTAAGAAAAATGAAACAATAAATGAGGAAATGGAAGAGTTTGACTTGATACCCCCCCACACACACTCACTCATCTCTTTCTTTCTTTTCTGGCCGAAAATTGCAGCAGCCTTCTCTCAACATTCTCCATCTCCTTTCATCACAAAAACCCTAATTTTCCCCATTAAAAATCCACATAAAATCCAACTAATTCCTAGGTAAATCTTCACTAAATTTACTTGGCCTAAACTAGCTTAGATCTTGAAGCAAGATAGCATTTTGGGAGGCCAAGTTTGCAAATTAGATCTCCAATTATTGTGGTATAAATCTTAACCCAATGGTTGCATTGTTGATTAAGTGCTTTAATCCAATTTATTTAGGTGTTAATATGGTTTTATTTGTAGGATTTGAGTTTTAAAGAGAAGGGTTTGGGTTAAAGTTAGGGTTTTCTACCACTTAACTAAGTTATCTAAATGTAGTTTACTATCTAGTGGCTTTACAAATCTAATCTAGATGATTACCTTGCTAATGTGGCTTTTAATTATCCTAATTAAGTGGTTAGGCAAGTAAATTTCATGATTGGGGTGTAAAGGTGAGGTTAAAATTTAGTTAATATTTGTGTGGCCTAATTAAGATATTAAGTGTAAATTGTGGCCACTAGATTTGCTAAAACATCTAGTTTTGCACTAAAATGGTTAATTGTTGCTTACTAGGTTTTTGGAATAAATAGACTTTAATTAAGTTTGAGATTGGAATGATCTACAACCTAATTTCTAAGATATGTAATGTGATGTGAATGCGTGATTGGTACGATTGAGTTCTAGATTTGGGGATTGCTATGCATAGCGACCCTTAGTTGTGGTTGTGGCAATGTCGTGCGCGTTTTGTGCACCAAGTACATGCGCGTCAAGTTAGTGCATGTTAGTTACTTCGTACCGCCTTGACTTCACGTCTATTTAAATGGTTAACCTCATATATACTTATTGTGTGATTCTAGGATCGGTTGCGGCAACGTCGGACGCGGTGCAGAAAAGAAAGGCTGTGAATGGATCAGATTAGATGAGGCGTCCCGATGAGTAGATGTATACATCTATGTGGGGGACGTCTGGATGGTGCGAGGCTCCAGATAGTTAGGATTACTAGTAGTGCTTGTATTTATATGCGTAGTGTCCTAGTCATTCATCTCATTGCATTGCATCATCTTATATACATATGATATTATCTCATAGGACACTTGAACCATTACCATTGGTCCATGCCGCAGTTGTTCAGTCGAATATATTGCAATCTTTAACATAAAAATTTCCTCACTATTCTAAATCATCTAAGGGTGTTTCTTGCAAATATAACACATATTACAAATTCGTCTGGAAAATATCAAATACCACGTGTTATATATATAATTAACATTCTTTAATGAAAATTGTGTGTTTATTATTTCACGCATGATATTGTATATCTCAACACTTTTCATTGAGAATTTGTGCAGAAAATTATTTCAGGACAAATATCGGAAACGCTAATTTGCCGATAAAACGCAGCAAGTCAAAGACTCAAAATCTGGCAGAGAATCAGAAGAGATAATAGAATTCCAGATATCACCTGAATACATGTAGACCAACACCAGAAGACACAAGAGAATTGATGCATCAAGCTCTTCAGATGGCCGCGAAACCGCGGCCGATTCAGCCCGATCCACCACGGATCTACGGCCGAGTTGGGGGCGCGGGGATCGAGACTTCTCCAGAACATTCCTCGTAACCTCCTAGCTTTTTCAAGACGCTTCGAACCACCTAGCTTACTCCAGAAGCTTCCCTACATTAGCCAAGCTTCTTATGCAAGCTTGATAACTATCTTACTCTAAAGCTTCCCTACAACTACCTAGCTTCTTTGAGGAGATTGACATAGCTTCTAGTGGAAGCTTGATGAAGGCTATATAAAGGGACCTAGTGCAACATTGTAAAGGTTGTTGAGTAAAGGTTGTTTAATTTTGGTTGTTGAATCTTAGTGACAAAGCTTTCATCCAAATACCAAATCATCCAAATCCAAATCAAGAATCGTGGAGAGCAATATCAAGCGACGACATCGAAGAGCGTTTATCGCAATGCCGATCGTCATTAAGAGCAAGAGATCTGTGATTGATCCACGTCTCACAGTGATCGAGCCACGCAAAAATCGACAACAAATTCTTTTTTCAAAGGAGTGATCGAGATCTTAGTCTTGTAATCACGGATTGAGAAGTTTAAATTTTAAGAAGATTTAATAAAGGTGATCAATTGTTATTTCTCGCTTTCTTTATATTCTTGCATTATGAAATTTCTAATTCTTGATTCTTTTATTTTCATGATGCGTGAGTGAAATCTCCGCTTGTTAAGGATTCGAAGGAATTCGGAAGATCAAATGGTGATGAAATCCTAAAACTAATCTTAAGTCTTATGAGAATTGTGAACTTTAGGAAAAAGAATCATCAATGACATAATTTGGATCGAGATCACCATTCTTGATAATTTCGTTGCAATTTGGGAATTAAACGATTGATGATTTTCTTCGCTAAAGGCTAGATTTGAATGATGATCAATGAAAAGACAAGGGATAGTGAAGGAGAAAACCTAGTTTCGTCAATAGATCCCTAATCTTCACTTATCGCCATCGATCTAGCTATAATTCATCAATAGATAAGATGAGTCATTATTAGTATTCATTGCTACTAATTCCTACCGATTCCTACAAGTTATTCTTCATTTTCTTGATAACTAAATTGATTTTGGACATTTTCTTGATATCAGATTCTTGAACTATTTTCTTGATGTTTCTTGAAAATACTTCATCTAATAAATCTTGAATCATCTTCTTGAATTTTCATTGATATTTTCTTTCAATTCATCTAGAGCAAAAAACGAATAAATACATGAATCTCAGTGGACGACCCATACTCATTAATGAACTACATCGACACCGTTATTGATTGCGGCTATAAATTCATTGATTGTGATAACACTTTTCTACATATCGAGATACGATCAATCAAATGGCGCCGTTGCCGGGGATGCGTGCTATTTTGTTCATTCTTGCTATTTGAGTTGAAATTTTATTATTCCATCAAAAATTTGAATCAAAATCGCATTAGGTGCTTAACGATTAGTGTGTAGATTTTGCAAGGAAACCTGGAATCTCTGCAGGAAGGGGAAAAATTTTCAGATCATTTCATCTAGGACAGGGGAGGAAAGGGAGCAGCAGTACAAAATTTCATTCAAAGAACCGTTCATTCAACCGAGGAACCGCGGCATTATGCAGGTTTTAGCGGCGGATACGCGACTTCATTGAAGCCTCAGGGCTTCAGTTCTCTATGGTATATTTCATACTTTCTTATCTCTTCCCTGCTCTTGTCCAATAACCATTTTCTTTAGGATTCTTTGCAAAAATTCGCAGCGCGGCTAGAAGAAAAATTTGTTGCGTATTTTGATATTGGTTGTTTGTGCATATTTTAATACGGAAATTAAGGGGTAAAGACCAAATTCAGATTAAGTAGGGATTTCATTACCCATCCTATGCCCCAAAAATCACAAAACTAGCCTCCGCATCACCCTCATTAACTAAAAAATATCTAGACAAGACTCTAAGGACCGTCGCACTCAATTAGGATAGAAGTCGTGGGTAATCTATTGCTAATCTGCATTTCTTTTGTGGTGTGTAAGGCAAGTGTGTCTAAGACAAGTGGTTACTTAATTAGGCCAGCTATTTCCGTAGCGGAAAACCTCTCACTTACCTGGCACTTACCTGGCGACAGAAGGGATAAAGAGGCAGTAGTGGATTTTTCTTGCAATTTGTCTTCTGGTTGTCTAGGAGCGGTCTCGTGACTTGACCTAGGTGACTATTAGATTTAGGGTTGCTTGTGCATTTTTTGTGTGATTTTTCAAAATCCGTCTTTTTTAAAAGAAACTAAACACAAACCATTTTCTCTAATTATCACCTACGCTGCCACTTGTGCTAATCCGTTTAGTGCATGCTCGGCTGGACACGGGATTCTAGTGCCCGTCTTGTCCGCGTTCCTCCTATCGACTCCGAAGTCGGTATTTCTACATCTTCTATTTCCTCACCACACACCACATACACCACGATGGACGGATCTCCATCGAACTTTCATAACACCACTTTGCCACCGCCCGCAGGTGCGCAGAATCTACCGCGTATGTCTCTCCAAGAGAGATGCTACCCGATACGTGGTCCTCTTTCTACTTGTCTTTCCATACCACCAGCCAATGGAGATAACTTCGAAATCAAACCACATTATATCAATCTTTTACCTAAATTTCACGGTCTCGAGTCTAAAGACGCATACGTTTTTATTACCAAATTTGAAAACGTATGTGCTATGATGGGCAATTCACAACTTTCTGTGGATGCTATGCTTCTACATCTTCTCCCGTTCACTTTGTGCGATTTAGCCGAAAATGGCTTTATAACATAGCTGCACACTCTATTTCAAACTGGGATGAATTCGTCATAGCATTCCTTAAGAAATTCTATCCCAATCATAAGACCGCCCTTGTCCGTAGCGAAATCAATCAATTTACCCAGCTTCCAAATGAAAAAATTTGGAAGTGTTTTGACCTGTTCAAGGATCTGCTAGTCCAATGTCTGTTAGTTGTATGTATGCCGTAGAGGCCAGTATTGTACATATTATGTATATTATATTGGATGCTTGGACATATATAGAGAGGACTTTCTTGCTCGACATGATAGTATGCTATCTGGTTGCTCTTTATCTTAACATGTATACTTGTCTCTTGATACTGTCTTATGGTTACATGTTGATAAAGCACTTAAGATGTGTACTTGACTACCAGGACAATCATGCAGATCATATTAGTGGGGCCATTGTATTCCATAAGTTCATCCTTTAATGTTCCTACTCGTAGGTGTATCGAGACAGGGCATCGATATAACAGAGTAGACTAGCGTATACGCTTCTCGACCCATAAGATGGGAGATAGATGATCCTATATCCATTGGTGTTTGAAATTAGAGATGGTATACGGGTGCTCAGTGGAGATTGGGTACACTAGACGGACTCGCCGAGAACTCCTAGATGGTATTATACCTCACGTCAGATGGCAGTTCTCTGGTGACACTGGTACAGTTAGTCTGTAGACCTGAGATCGTCATAGAGTCTTGTGTGATTCCTACTGTGCTTTGATTTCCACCTTACCGCGTCCAAGAGGGCGTGCAAAACGGTGGTTTTTGGGTACAGTCCCGAGTCACATGGAGGCAATGAGCGATAGGAGGGGTTTCGTCTCTCCCGGTATTAGGGGTTGATGTTGCGCTGTGCTCGATTGACCATAACAGGGAAGTCCCTGGCCAGGGCTGATTTTGAGATTTACTGGTAAGAGTTATTAGTAGTTTCTCGACCCGTTATAAGCCTCACATCGGCATGACTTATCGGTTATTAGGGTCTGAAGTTTACTACGCCTAGACTTGATATGCGACATATCAGACGAGGAGACCGGACTGTATGGCAAGTGTTACCGTCAGGCTTTTGCAGGAGTTGGAGCAGGCTTGCTTGCTGATCTTCTGATCCCTCAATACCCGGGTAGCCGTAATGTCCAGCTAATACCGCTGATGGCTTGTGGGTGCTTGATGTGACCATCACCTACTGCCGGCGTATTGACGAGTCTTTAGAATCTTACATAGAGGTTTTACTGGCTCAGGCAAAACGAAATAGGTGCATATATGTGATATGTGCGGGATCAAGAATAATGCGTGTATGTGATACTGTATTATATTCTCGCAACTTTTGTATCGGTCGGTTATATGCGATATAGTCGGGTTATCGAATCATGTGTTGATTCGATAAGTTGGTACATTTAGTGTTAGTCGGTTATATGAGATACAACCGGATTATTATATCAATTGTTGATTTGATAATTTAGTGTATAATTGTATATTTCATATACTAATTTACATTAACTAACATTGGCTCAATTAAGCATTCATTTCTCACTTGTGTATACATGTAATATTGATGTGATATATATTGATGTGCATTGTTTATTTTGTGTGTGTGTGTCATGGTTGTTGATACACACTACATAGGTGTATAAGACATACACCATACTAATTTTAATGTTTATTGTAAATCAAAATTAGTGGATTATTTGTTTTGTGCATGAAGCTTGTAGAAGCTTGTGAATTCTTTGACAAAGTCCACTCACTTTGTTTTACTTTAGATATTTGTTGACCAAACCATTTTAATTAGCCATGGTTATGTCTCTACATGAGTTAGTATATGATACTCACTCACCATGGTCCACTCTCTCACTTGATCATTTCATTCTCTTCTCATTTGTTCATCTTCTTCCTCAAGCCAAAAGCTTAATAGGGTTTGAAATAAGTGAGAAAGTATTGTGAGAAAAATAATTCTAAAGTGAGCCCACTCCCTACTCCATCATCCTCTACTAGATTAGCACTTTAGTATACGGTGTTTGCTTCACTAATTCTTTAGTTAGTGAAGTAGAAGCTTGAGATAGTATTCGCTCAACGTAGATCATCTTCGGCCTCGAAGACTTCAAGCAAGATCGCTCTTTTCCCCTCGTGAAGCCATGCAAGAGTCCGGGAGTTCAACGATCGCAGCGAAAGGACTACTACATGGAGCTTTAGAAGTGAAGGACCGATCTACAAAGGTTGTATTTCTATTTCACATAGAAGTAAAAAGGTTTACTTTTGTTTCCATATTATATTTCTAGTTAACGATTTTATTTTAGAGTTCCTTGAAACGGCAAAATTTTGAAAATGGCATGGACGATACCTCCCGAAACCTTGCTGCCGTCGATAGGAACCCTACAATGTCCTCATCCCGGGATCCATCGATGGGATCTCTGTCAAATCATATATGAGGGCATCAATCCTACAACAAAACAGATGCTTGAATCCATGTGTCAAGGCAATTTCATGTCTAAAAACGATGGTGAAGCTTGGAAATTTTTTAGAAGATTTTGCTGAAAAAACTTTGCAATGGGAGAGTGTAAGTTAACAATCGTCTAGCGGTGGTATCCATCAACTTGATGTTTCCATAGCAATCAAAGATGAAATGGCAGCAATGCAAAAGAAACTTGAAGCTATGGTACACAAATTTTTATGAGCCTCCCTAAACCAGATGACACTCCCTAAAACCATGTGTTGATGCTATTCTGATCCATCACATTTGACTGGAGAATGTCCTTTGAATTCTCCGTTTCAAGGTCAAGAGCACACTAATGTTGCTTTTCAGCAATGACCTAGAAACGATCCTTATTCTTCCATATATAATCATGGTTGGAGGAATCACCATAATTTCGCTTGGAACCAACACCAAACTCAAAATATGGTTCTAAACCAAAATAACTTTCAAAGGGTCCCTCCATAACAACAACAACCACTACAATTGACTCAGCACCCCTATCAACCACAAAATTTTCAAAATCCGGCCAATACTTCTGCACCGTTTAATAAGTCATTGCAATTGGCCGGTACTGATAACTCCTCTTCACTCGAACAAACCATGAATTTGGTTTTGAAAAATTTCATGCAAGTTTCGTCTGAGATGAAGTCTTCTGTCGAGAATATCAAGAAGAACTCCGCCTCCGACGGTGAGAGTATTAAATCGATAGAAGCACAAATTGCACGATTAAATGCCAAAATGAGTACTAGAGAGAAAGGGAAACTTCCATCTCAACCCCTACCGAATCCTGGGCATTCACATCACTACAATGTGAATGCCATTACAACGTTGAGATCTGGAAGAGTGCTGAATAATCAAGTCGGTGAACAGATTGATAGTGATGAAATAATCAATGACACCCCGGCTTCTACTTCCACTTCCACTTCTGACCCTAGTTCATCTTCTTGCGAGCCTATTCTCCGTTTTCCCCAAGGCTCGAACCCTTAGCCCATTTTTTCTAGTCAACCAAAGACGATCCCCACTCGTATTTTGGGATCTATTCCACTCACACATCCTTCTCCAATGTTGGACCCAGCTCGTATTGTTAAAGCTCCTTATCCGAATCGCTTAAGGGGAAACAAACCGAGTCTACATATGGAGAAGATTATGGAAATGTTTAAACAGGTTAATATCAATATCCCTCTTCTAGATACTATCCAACAAGTTCCGTCTTATGCGAAAATTCTTAAGGACTTGTGCACTAGGAAGAGGAAGACTCAAGTACCCAAAAAGGTATTCATGACAAATAATGTTAGAACAACTTTTACCCCACAATTACCAAAGAAACATAAGGACCCTGGCTGTCCTACAATCTCGATTTCTATTGTGGATAAAAATATTAACTGTGCTTTGCTTGACCTTGGCGCTAGTGTTAACCTGCTTCCATACTCTGTCTACAAGCAGTTAGGGATTGGAGAGTTGAAACTTTCTCATTATACTCTCCAAATGGCAGAACGATCTATCATTAAACCTCGTGGTGAGCTTGAGGATGTGTTGATAAAAGTCGAGGAATTTATATTCCCTATGGACTTTATTGTTCTAGATACACAGCCTATAGCGAACCCACGGAACCAAATTCCGGTGATTCTTGGTCGACCCTTCTTAGCCACTTCCAATGCTGTCATTAATTGTCAAAACGGTTCCATGAACCTATCCTTTGGGAAAATGACAATTAAGCTTAACATTTACAAGATTGGAAGTCATCCATCTGAACCCTCTGCTTATATTCTTGACGTATGTTCTGTCTACGAGATAGCTCTCGAAAGCTGCAAGGTTGATGAACTTTGCTTTGATGATCTCGACGACATTAGCACATTATTGTTTGATCTTGCACATCATAGTGAGGACACCTTTGATGAGTCCACTCCCGAGTCTGAACCTTTTGACTCATCACTTTCCGAGTCTGTATCCTTTGCAGGCTATGAACTTCTTCGATAATCCGAATGCCATTCACTTACCCCACATTTTATTGTCTCTCCGCCAACATTAGATCTCAAATTATTACCTTCTCATCTTAAATATGCATATTTAGGTGAGAATGAGTTTTTGCCCGTGATCATATCTGCTTCTTTAGCCTTAGAGCAAAAGAACGCTCTTTTGATGGTCTTGCGAAATAATAGGTAGGTCTTTGGTTGGACAATGGCTGACATCAAAGGGATTAATCCCTTGATTGTTGAACTTCATATACATTTGATGGATGAAGCCAAGCCAACCCGAGAACCACAAAGACGGTTAAATCCCATCATGAAGGAGGCGGTAATGAAAGAAATCTTCAAATGCCTTGACAGTGGCATCATTTACCCAATCTCTGATAGCCAATGGGTAAGTCCTATTCATGTAGTCCCTAAGAAATTTGGCATCACAGTCATAACTAATGAGGTTAATGAGTTGATCCAGACACGCACTCAAACTTGATGGCGTGTATGTATTGATTACAAAAAACTCAATGCCGCAACGAGGAAAGACCATTTCCCTCTAACTTTTATTGACCAGATGTTGGAATGATTAGCTGGACATGAATATTACTGTTTCATGGACGGATACTCTGGCTATAACCAGGTCCCTATTGCCGAAAAGGATCAAGATAAAACCACATTTACTTTTCCTTTCGGTACTTTTGCTTATAGACGCATGCCCTTTGGGTTATGCAATGCTCCCGCTACATTTCAGCGGTGTATGATGGGGATATCCTCGGACATGGTCGAGAATTTTCTGGAGATTTTCATGGATGATTTCTCGATATTTGGAAATTCTTTTGATGGTTGCCTATCTCATCTTGACGTAGTTCTTACTTGTTATAAAGATAAGAACTTAACTTTAAATTGGGAAAATGCCATTTCATGGTCCAAGAGGGAATTGTGCTTGGACATGTCATTTCAGAGAAAGGCATTGAGGTCGACAGAGCTAAAATAGATGTCATTCATAACCTTCCTCATCCCAAATGCGTCAATGATATACGATCTTTCCTTGGTCATGCAGGATTTTATAGGAGATTCATTAAGGATTTTAGCAAAATTGCTAGACCCTTAACTCTTCTCTTGGCCAAGGATACCACATTTCACTTTGACTCAGACTGTGTGGCTGCTTTTGAATCACTTAAAAATTCTCTCACTACCGCCCTTGTTCTATCATCTCCTGATTGGTACCACCCTTTTGAGCACATATGTGATGCATCAGATTTTTCTATTGGTGCATTCTTAGGACAGCACATTGATAAGATGCTACATGTGATTATTATGCAAGTAAGACCTTGAATGATGCCCAAATTAATTATACAACCACCGAGAAAGAACTCTTGGCAGTTGTATTTGCATTAGAAAAATTCAGGCCTTGCTTGATTGGCTCACCGATTATGGTTTACACTGATCACTCTGCCTTAAAACATCTATTATCAAAGAAGGGTGTTAAAGACAGGTTATTACGTTGGATCCTATTATTACAAGAATTTGATCTTGTCATACGAGATAAGAAAGGATGTGAAAATGTAGTAGCCGACCATCTTTCGTGCATCTCTTCTTCACCTGTGACCCTGCCAATTAACGACTCTTTCCCAGATGAACAACTCTTGACCGTATCCGGTGAACCATGGTTCGTGGATATTGTGAATTATCTTGCAACGGTACTTATCCCCAGCAAATGGTCTAAACAGGACAATTATCGACTTCTATCCTAAGTAAAGCATTTTTACTTGGATGAACCTTATTTGCTTAAGTATTGTTCTGACCAAATCATTCGTAAATGTGTCCCCAATGATGAATTCAAGAGTGTTTTTGTCTTTTTTTCATGATCAAGCATGTGGAAGTCACTTTGGTCCACAAAAGACGGCGGAGAAGGTTTTGCAATGCGGTTTTTATTGGCCTACTTTATTCAAAGATGCATTTGATCATTGCAAAACCTATCCACAATGTCAAAACACGAGTCGGATTTCTAAAAGAAATGAGATGCCAATTCAAATGATCTTGGTTGTTGAAATTTTCGACGTTTGGGGTATTGATTTTTTGGGCCCTTTTCCCAACTCTTTTGGGAACTTGTACATCTTGTTAGCGGTTGATTACGTATCGAAATGGGTGGAAGCTATTCCATGTCGCACTAATGACAACAAGGTTGTCATTAAGTTCCTTAAAGAAAATATCTTTTCACGATATGGACACCCGCACGCTATCATTAGTGACAACGGGACGCATTTCTGTAATCGGTCTTACGAGACTTTGATGCGGAAATATGTAATCAACCACAAACTTTACACTCCTTATCATCCCCAAACGAGCGAGCAAGCTGAGATTTCCAATAGGCAGATCAAATTGACGGATACTCTTTGGACATTCCGTACCGCTTATAAGACTGATCTCGGTATGTCTCCTTATCGCCTAGTTTTTAGAAAGGGTTGCCACCTTCCTGTCGAGATTGAACATAAAGCAATGTGGGCCATTAAGGAACTTAACTTTGATTTAAATCAAGCCTTCAACTTTCGGAAGCTGCAATTAAACGAGTTAAGCGGACTCCGCGATGAAGCTTACAATTCCGGTTCGCTCACGGTTTTTCCCTTTAGAGCGAACCGGACCCGACCAGGGGCCACTTCCCAGGAGGTCACCCATCCCAAGACTTCCCTGGCCCGAGCACGCTTAACTACGGAGTTCTTAAGCTCCTGTAGTTCCGGTTCACTTAAAAGGCGCCTCTGTATTGAAGAGTGGTTTTATTCCATTTATAGTACAGATCTGCCCCCTTTCGGAATGTATTCCGAAGAGTCCCCATTGTTCTACAGTGGGTCCCACGGACTCAAGAGGTGGCCCCCACGGATTCAAGAGGTGGCCCCCGCCCACTTAACACGACACTTGGCGTGGCACTTTGTTCCGTGTGGCACTTTGCTCCGTGAGCAAGAACCGGGTCCCGACATTCTCCCAACCTTTGAACAATGGTTCGTCCTCGAACCACAGACTTACTATTGAGGGACCAGCTCTGATACCATTCTGTCACGCCCCACCCCCAATACAGAGAGTATTGTCCGCTTTGGCCGAAACCGCACGGTTTTTCCCTTTAGAGCGAACCGGACCCTACCAGGGGCCACTTCCCAGGAGGTCACCCATCCCAAGACTTCCCTGGCCCGAGCACGCTTAACTACGGAGTTCTTAAGCTCCTGTAGTTCCGGTTCACTTAAAAGGCGCCTCTGTATTGAAGAGTGGTTTCATTCCATTTATAGTACAGATCTGCCCCCTTTCGGAATGTATTCCGAAGAGTCCCCATTGTTCTACAGTGGGTCCCACGGACTCAAGAGGTGGCCCCCACGGATTCAAGAGGTGGCCCCCGCCCACTTAACACGACACTTGGCGTGGCACTTTGTTCCGTGTGGCACTTTGCTCCGTGAGCAAGAACCGGGTCCCGACACGGACTAAGGTATTTCACGATAAAAATATTTTGAGAAAAACTTTTACCCCAGGTCAACAAGTCCTTCTTTGCGATTCCCGTCTCCATCTTCATGCGGGTAAGCTCCGATCTCGTTGGAAAGGACCATTTGTGGTGCGGTATGTCTACCCGCACGGGGAAGTTGAAGTCTAAGATAGAAAAAAACGGTATAATTTTCAAAGTGAGTGGACATAGACTAAAACCGTATTTTTCCACTGACCTCACGGAGGAGCTCCTGTTTTTACAGGAGCCGCTTTATCATAAATAAATTTCCTCCGTCTTACATCCATATCTTGAAAAATACTGTATATTCCTTTGAATGGAGGTGAGTGATAACAATAAGTTTGGGGAGATTTTCACGTACATTCATTCTTATCCCCATTAATAAATTTTTCCTCCCAATCCCACAGGTTATCGAGATTTAACAGATGACAACAGTGAGGACACTGCTGTAAACAGGTTTGGGGGAGGTTTGTGCTTATTTACGCATCCCATTGCATCATACTTTGCATAAGCACAAAACATAAATAAACAAAATAATAATAATAATAATAAATATAAAAATTCTTTTATAATAAAAGATCAGAAAGTGAAAAATTACATTTAAAAGATTGGAAGAATTTAAGAAAAAACCAAGAAGATTAGATGTTTTCTTAGACGAAACTAGTAATAAGTAATTATGAGCTGTTATCCCAAGGATTAGTAAGATGAAGGAAGTCACCAATCTGAGAATATAAATAAGTCTGAAAAAAAAGTTCCTATTCTGGAAGCCAAATATTTGAATATTGATACTCTCCTATACTCACTTACACACGTCTTGAAACTCGGGATAGTAGAGCATACCTTGAAATGCTCTTATCTAAAAGGAAAAGTACGAATAAATATAAATGAAGTATAAAAGTATAAAATGGTGAAGAAAAATGAACACCGGTTTTGTAATCACCAAGGCAGCATAAAAAAATATAGCATGGGTGCTTCATCACCTAGTGCCTTAGACCAACTGGTTTGGGAGTCACTGCTAAGCCTTAGGTGTTGCAAGACGAGGAAAATACTAATTACGCTTAATATGTGAGTACATTTAGTAATCGGTCGGTTAGTACCTTAAGAAGTATTAACGGTTGCATGAAGAAAGTGTGAGCAATTCCATCTAAAATATTCACCAACTAAAAAGTACTAAGGAAGATGGACAAGTGTATGATAGCTTGAATTGAATTCTCCAAGTGTAGGGATATATTTTACACACACGTAGGGGTATATGATCGGTGTTTGGAAGAAATGTAGGAATGAAGAATAAAGGAAATGTTTTATTAAGGGATGATGTGATTTCTAACATCTTTTCATGACTATTAAGATAGGGCTCATGACAACCGAAAAGCTAGTGTAGTTGGAAACTGAGATTTTCGAGTTCTTTCTTTTATAATTCTTATCTTTATAAGTAACTTTCATAGTCTTCCTTTTATTATAGGATTTTGTGGGTGTAATCCGCTGAAAAACCTCAGGAGAAAACACTCCTCCTACTAGGGACACCTAGAGTTTTAAAGGCTTGTTGCACGTGCTCAGTGCAATCGTGTTGCATACGAAAGTGTGCTAGTTAGTTTTTCTTTTTCTTAATAAATTTCTCCTTCTCCTGAATAAAAGAAGTTTGCTCGAGACGATCAAATTCAAGTTTGGGGGAATTTGTTTAGTAGAAAATATTGCAATCTGTTACATAACAATTTCCTCACTATTCTAAATCATCTAAGGGTGTTTGTTGTAAATATAACACATATTACAAATTCGTCTGGAAAATATCAAATACCACGTGTTATATATATAATTAACATTCTTTAAAGGAAATTGTGTGTTTATTATTTCACACATGATATTGTATATCTCAACACTTTTCATTAAGAATTTGTGCTGAAAATTATTTCAGGAGAGATATCGGAATCGCAGATTTGCCGATAAAACGCAGTAAGTCAAAAACTCAAAATTTGGAAGAGATTCAGAAGAGATAATAGGATTCCAGATATCACATGAATACATGTAGACCAACACCAGAAGACACAAGAGAATTGATGCATCAAGCTCTTCGGACGGCCGCGGAACCGCGGCCGATTCAGCCCGATCCGCCGCGGATCCGCGGCCGGGTTGGGGGCGCCGGGATTGAGACTTCTCCATAGCATTCCTCGTAACCTCCTAGCTTCTTCAAGACGCTTCGAACCACTTAGCTTACTCCAGAAGCTTCCCTACAACTGCCAAGCTTCTTATGCAAGCTTGATAACTACCTTACTTTAGAAGCTTCCCTACAACTACCTAGCTTCTTTGAGAAGATTGACATAGCTTCTAGTGGAAGCTTGATGAAGGCTATATATAGGTACATAGTTCTACATTGTAATGGTTGTTGAATGAAGGTTGTTGAATTTTGGTTGTTGAATCTTAGTGACAAAGCTTTCATCCAAATACCAAATCATCCAAATCAAAATCAAGAATCGTAGAGAGCAATATCAAGCGAAGACATCAAAGAGCCTTTATCGCAACGCCGATCGTCATCAAGAGCATGAGATCTGTGATTGATCCACGTCTCATAGTGATCGAGCCACGCAAAAATCAACGACAAATTCTCTTTTCAAAGGAGTGATCGAGAGCTTAGTCTTGTAATCTTGGATTGAGAAGTGTAAATTTGAAGAAGATTTAATAATGGTGACCAATTGTTCATTCTCGCTTTCTTTACATTCTTGCATTATGAAATTTCTAATTCTTGATTCTTTTATTTTCATGATGCGTGAGTGAAATCTCCGCTTGTTAAGGATTCAATGGTATTCGGAAGATCAAATGGTGATGAAATCCTAAAACTAATCTTAAGTCTTATGAGAATTGTGAACTTTAGGAAAAAGAATCATTAATGACCTAATTTGGATCGAGATCACCATTCTTTATAATTTCGTTGCAATTTGGAAATAAAACGATTGATGATTTTCTTTGCTAAAAGCTAGATTTGAATGATGATCAATGAAAAGACAAGGGATAGTGAAGGAGAAACCCTAGTTTCGTCAATAGATCCCTAATCTTTATTTATCGTCAACAATCTAGCTATAATTCATCAATAGATAAGATGAGTCATTATTAGTATTCATTGCTACTAATTCCTACCGATTCCAACAAGCTATTCTTCATTTTCTTGATAACTAAATTGATTTTGGACATTTTCTTGATATCAAATTCTTGGACTCTTTTCTTGATGTTTCTTGAAAATACTTCATCTAATAAATCTTGAATCATCTTCTTGAATTTTCTATGATATTTTCTTTCAATTCATCTAAAGCAGAAAAATGAATAAATAAACGAATCTAAGTGGACGACCCGTACGCATTAACGAACTACATCGACACCGTTATTGATTACGGCTATAAATTCTTTGATTGTGATAACACTTTTCTACACATCGAGAAACGATCAATCACACGTGCACTATTTTATGTGAACACAAACGCCTTTGGTAATTGCTATGTCACGAACACTATAGAATTTGCTTAGAATCGGTATCTGTGCATTTGCATCATATATGATATGTTGACTTGTTGTAACATTTCAAAAAAATAAAATATTATTTTTGTGGAATTTTTATAATTTAATAATAAAATATTGAATATTTTAAAAAAGGCGGTATAATTAAATACCAATAAATGGGGGAAAATTTGGAAAATTATAGAAATTATTAAAAGAGGGTGTTTTATGTCAATTATGCAAATTTTTAAGTTTTTATGATTAATTATATGCTAATTTTGTGCTAATCGCGATTAAAAATCGCTAATCGGACTTTGAGCGTGTTTTGTGCACATGTCATTTTTTCACACTTGTTACATTTTCCTACATGATTTGGGGTGTATGGTATTTGTTTTGGGTTCACTATTGAGGAGAGAAGGAAATTAGAGAAGAAAATAAAATAGAAATAGAAAAGAATAAAGAAATAGGTATGGGTGAGAGAGAGAAAGGTGAGGGTTTATGTTGACTTGGACTTGGCCATTCCCTCATCATTTCTTACACTCATTTCCTCTCCCTTTCTTTCTTTTGCTGCTGTTGCTGTGTAGGGTTACTAGGCACGGTCACAAGGTTCTATAAGGTATCAACCATGCCCGATTTAAAATTTAGAAGTGCCGAACAACCTAAAGCGAGAATCTTTGCTAGATAATTAGGGTTAAATATGCAAGTAAACATCGTTACATCTAAGAGAGAGGGATTACAACCTTTGTAGTCCTCTCCTTCACTTCATAAGCTCCGAGTAGTAGTCCCTTCGCCGCGATCCATGATCTCCCGGACTCAAGAGAGGCTCCACAAGCCGAACGATCCATACTTGCTTGAAGTCTTCCTTTCGAAGATGATCTACCTTGAAGTTTCTTTAACTCAAGCTCTCACTTCTCCAATCAAGTATTAATGAAGTGAACACCCTAATCTAAGTGGCTAGATTAGATGAGGATGATGAAGTAGGAATTTGGCTATCTTTTCTTATCAATTTCTCATACACACTCATCACAAAATCAAAAGCTAGTAAACTTAAGGAGGAAGGAGAAGATAAAGTCTTTTGTGATGAATAATGAATTGTTATTCTAATTACAAATGCAACCCATGGTTGATAATGAAAGGGCTAACCATTGTAGAGATTTAACTAGGGTAAAGAGTTTGGGTTGGGTTAGGAAATATCTTCACAAATATCAACACATAATATCTTAGATTAAAACAAAACAAAAGGTTCTAGAAGCTTCATGAAAGTGCTAACCCAAATCAAACCGTAACCATGTTTAATCTCCACTAATCATGTTGCATTAGTAATCATAACTTGTTACAATATTATATATCACATATATAATATATTTTTGTAACAAAAGAAAATAATACAATTAACATATATCGCATATATATCAATGTATTATCCAGTGAGAAAATGAATCAATAAAGCGAGCCTATATCAGTTAATGTAACGTAATATATCACATATATAATTATACATTGAATTATCGAATCAACACTTGATCCGACAATCCGGCTATTTCTCAAATAACCGACTAATATAACATGTACCGATTCATCGAATCAACACTTGATCCGATGACCCGGTTTTATCATTTATCGCGAGAATAGAATACGGTATCTCATAGCGTAATATTCTCGGTCCCGCACATATCACATATGTGCCCCTACTCCGTTTTGCCTGAGTCAAGAAACCACTGTGTAGGACTCTAAAGAATCGTCAATACGTCGGCAGTAGGTGATGATCATATCAAACACCCACAAGCTGCAAGCGGTCAGCTAAACATAACAGCCACCCAGGTATTGAGCGATCAAAAGATCAAAAAGCAAACCTGTACATTCTCCTGTGAATCCAATCAGTAACACTACCGTACAGTCCGGTCTTTTCGTCTGATATGTCGCATATCTAGTTTAGGGGTGGTAAACGTCAGACCCCAGTAACCGATAAGTCGTGTCGATTTGAGGCTCATAACAGGTCGAGAACTCTATATCAGACCTGGCCAGGGACTTCCAGTTATAGCCAATCGAACACAGCACAACTTCAACTCCTTATACCGGGAGAGACGAATCCCCTCCTATCGCTCATTGCCTCCATGTGATTCAGGACTGTACCCAAAAGCTACCGTTTTGCATGCCCTCTTAGACATGGTAAGGTGAAAATCAAAGCACAGTGGGAATCACACAAGACTCTATGACGATCTTGGGTCTACAGACTAACCTGTACCAGTGTCACCGGAGAACTGCCATCTGACGTGAGGTATAATACCATCTGGGAGTTCTCGGCGAGTCCGTCCAGTATACCCAGTCTCCACTGAGCACCCGTACACTATCCTTGTTGTCAAACATCGATGGATATGGGATCATCCATCTCCCATCATATGGGTTAAGATGTGTATACGCTAGTTTAGTCTGGTGTATCGATGCCCTGTCTCGACACACCCTCGACTAGGAACAGTTATAGGATGTATTCGTTGACTACACTGGCCCCACTAGTATGATCTCATCATAGTCCCAGTAGTCGAGTACATATCCTAAGGGCTTTATCAACATGTAAGAGCAAGACAGTAAATTAATATAAGTCAACATGTTAAGATAAAGTGAAACCAAATAGCATACTATCATGTCGAGCAAGAAAGTCCTCTCTATATATATCCAAGCATCCACTATAATATACATCAAATGTACAATAATGGCCTCTAGGGTATATACATAACTAACAATCTCCCACTTGCACTAAGGCCAGCTGTTGTAGTATTTCATACCTAACATCCCGAATAATATCTCAAACTGTGTCTGGGGAATGGCCTTCGGGAGTGGATCCACAGTGTTGTCCTTCGTATCAACTCTCCAGACCTCGATCTCCCGGCGATCAACTATCTCCCGGATCAGGTGATACCGCCTCAGAATATGTCTGGGCTTCTGATGGGACCTGGGTTCCTTGGCCAAAGCCACAGCTCCATTGTCATCGCAATACAAAGGTATTGGATGCTCAATGGACGAAACAACACCAAGTTCAGTAATGAACTTCTTCATCCAGACAGCCTCTTTGGCAGCATCGTTGGCAGCGATGTATTCAGCCACCATCGTCGAGTTTGCAACGGTTTCCTGTTTGGAACTCTTCCAATACACCGCCCCTCCATTGAGGGTAAAGGTAAATCCCGAGTGCGACTTAGAGTCGTCCTTATCACTTTGGAAGCTTGAATCGGTAAATGACTCCACCTGGAGTTCTCCGTTACCATACACCAAGAACATCTCCTTAGTTCTTCTCAAGTACTTGAGAATGTTCTTCACAGCTATCCAGTGACTTTTTCTAGGATCTGCTTGATACCTACTCACTATACTTAGTGAGTATGCTACATCGGGTCTGGTACATAGCATCGCATACATGATAGAGCCTACTGCCGAAGCATAGGGTATCCCTTGCATACGAGCTCTGTCCAAATCAGTCTTGGGAGACATCTCATTGGAGAGAGTGAGTCCAGAGATCGTTGGTAGGTTCCCACGCTTGGATTCTTCCATACTAAACATCTTTAGTATGGTGTCAATGTACCTGGATTGGGACAATCCCAGTATCCTTTTAGATCTATCTCTATAGATCTTTATGTTGGAGATAGTGCCCTCAGAGTCAATTATTGGATCACAGGCACGTGATTGCAATGATTGAAGGAGAACCTATCCCTGTAGGACAGTCTTACTCAAGATGATAGTATGCTATCTGGTTTACCTTTATCATCGTGTACTGCTTTAGGTGACTTTACTGATCACTATTGCACGCTGATAGAGCCCCTAGGATTCTTGGTTGACAACCAGCAGTATGAGGGCGATCATATACGTGGGAGCTGGTAGTCTATAAGCACATCCTTAAAACGTCCTTAGTCATGGGAGTTTCGAGACAGGGCATCGATACTCCAGAGTAGACTAGTGTATACAGTCGAGACCCCGACGAGGGGCGGTGGCCGGTCTCACAAGCCACTGGTGTCAGTTGGTTCACCTAAGATGTATACAGGTGCTCATTGGGTTATGAGTACAATGGACAGGACTTGCCGGGAACATGCTAGTTGGTCTAATACCAGACGTCAGATAGCAGTTCCCTGGTGACATGTGTACAGGTTTGTTCATTGACCTGAGGATCGTCATTTGTCTCGTGTGAGTTCCCACTGTACTTTGATTACTACCCTACCACGCTCAAAGGAGACGTGCAAACAGGTTTTAGTTGGGTACAGTCCCGAGCCACATGGAGGCAGTGAGCGGATCTTCAGGGATTCGTCTCTCCCGGTATTAGGGGTGAGGTCGCGCTGTGTCTAGGAGAGCCAGTACATGAAAGTCCTTGGCCAAGGCAGGAGATTTACTGGTAGGTATTCCAGTAGTATCTCAGGGTGTTATGGGATAAACTCCCACACGACTTGTACCGCTTTTGGGGGTCTGACTTTTACCAACCCCCTAGGCCCGCCATGCGATGCTCATAAACGAACGGACCGGACTGTACGGATATTGTCACTGACAGGCTCAGTAGGGTGTCAGGCTGAGTTCGCTCACAGACGTCCCTTTTGGTCAATACCTGGTAGCCCGTTACGTATAGGCTAATACCTCTGACGTGCTAGTGGTTAAATCCACAACCAATGTATTGACGAGTATTTAGAGTCCCCCACAGTCCAGTTTCTCAAGTTTCGGGCGAAACGCTATAGAGACCGTATGGAGATATGGCAGGTTTCGATCAGATACGTGCGGTATTGCACGGATCATGATCGGACGGTTAATACTAGAGGGCTTTGGCTTAAGCCGGATCCTAGTATTGTACAGTGTAGATTCTGTCTCAGTGCATTTGTATTCGGTCGGAATACAAATGCGGGTATGTATATACAGCAGCGGGGTTTTTCCTGTAATTTATTACGGGATCGGTTTTTTTGGAGTTGCCAGTTTGTTTTCCGTTTCGGCCATATTTCTTTGTATCTATCATAGGCCGAAGATTGGTGGAGGAGGGCTTATTTGCATTTGTGCAAATAAGCATTTTGGAGGGTTGTCCTTGCATATTATTGTATCATGATAATTCTACCACCATTTGACTTCTTCTTCTCATCATTGCTTGGCTTGTGTGATGGTGATGGGTTATGATGAGGTTGGTGGAGTGCTAGTTTTGATTGGTGATGATTTCTTTTCATGATCACCCTTTCTCTCTCTTGGATATGGTTGGGCCTCACTCATTGTTCACTCCACTCTCTCATTCCCATCCACAAGAGAGGCCGGCCAAGTATGGGTCTGTCCCAATTTTGGGAGTGGGGATTTTTCTCTTCATGCTTGTTAAAATTCCCAAGTTCACCACAAAAATTCCACATCTCATTTCCTCCACATTATGTCAACTGCCTACAACCCCAAATGAGACATAACACTACACTATTCAACAGCAAATCTTTGGCACGTCGACTCGCCAACTTCGTGCCCGAGTTGCCTCGGACCAGAGGCTGGAGCCCGGAAAAGAAGCCGGCGATGTGGTGCTCTTCCGGCGATGAGGTGGAGACCGGACATTCCTCGGGAGATCGGGACGACGACGAGAAGACCGAAGGACACGGATCGCTCGGTATATCTCTCTGCCCATTCATTTTAGTTAGCTAGGACTAGATTAATGGCACGATCCGGGATTTTAGTGCGCGGTGGTGCCGGTTATAAAGTTAAAGTAAATCATCGCTTCCGCATTTTTCGCCTCGGATTGACAGCCGGGGCGCTGCCGTGCACTTACAGTGGTATCAGAGCCTCGCCATTAACCTCGTCTAGCTTGGTCTAATGTGTTTACTTTTCCGATCGAACAAAAATCGCAAAACCGCGTTTTCATGTGCACAGTTTCTGTCGAAATTTTTTTTGGCTCCAAAATTTTTTCAGGTTGTTGCAGAATACTGTGCAGGGAATTCAAAGCACTCTGTGAAAATTTGGTCGCGTGAACTAACTATACCACCGCGGAAGCGCGGCCAAACCCATGCTTGGGCCGCGGTTCCGCCGCCATTTAGCCTCCTCAGTGGACCAATTTTTTACAGAGGGTCTTGGACAGGGAAATAGGGGTTTTGGAATATTAATTTTAGGCCGAGAATTTCTTTAAGTGCTACAGTAATGCTTGGGGCCCACTTGGCTAAATTTGATCGATCGAATATTTTAAACACATTAGTTCACAGTATTTACATTATATCTGCGACCGTGAATGTCACTTGATCGGTAAATCCCGTCTAACTGCTATAGCCCGGTTAGACGGATTTGCGAACGTGACATTCACGTTGATGTTCTGTGATTGTGCTGTGATGTTGCGGATTGGTCGGGGGGATAGCCGGTTGCAATGCTAGTACAGTTTTGGTTATATTATGTACATTTGATATTGCGGGGCGAGCGTCCGACATGTGGACTGCCGTCACTGCCTGTTTGTATTTTATTCTTTTGGGGCACGACCAGGTCGAGGTCGATGTACCCGTTGTATGTATATTTTACTTTCTGTACTAGGATTACCCCGCGGAGGGGTGCACGGATGGCTGGGTTCTAGAGGGCGACGAGCCCACATCTCATGGCATTGAGACGGAGGGGGCTTCACTCTAGAATTGGCGGGCTATTCTCCGCACTCGTAGGGGGTACAGGTTGACCCAGGAGGGGTGCCCAAGTTACCTGATTCCGTGAAGTGCTGGGTGGTCCATTCACGTTGCTGAAGGGGGCTGCCTCGCTTCAAGTTTTGGCGGGTAACTTGCCGCGCCCGTAGGGGTCAAGGATTTCATTGCACAGGCTATCCACACGACCAGGGGAACGTCGGGTTTCAGCGGCTCTGTGAAACCCGGGGATCCCAGATATCTGTATTGTTCTGTGATGCTGTACATTTCTGTGATGTTGCATTTTATCACTCCTTGAGCGAAAATTATATATTGATATATATATATACTAGTAGATGTTGTATATGTTTTGCATCCGCGCTAGTCCAGTCCCCGCTCTGTCGTTAGTTAGCTAACCTAACGGGTAATGACGGGACCCAGTGGCGAATGCGGATAGCATATACGTACGTCATTATTTTCGTTCTTTATTGGTGTGATCAATTGATGGGACTGCGTTGATTCGGATCAATGCAAGTTAAAAACAAACCTAATCTGATGTTGTTGGAACATTTTTCAAAAAGCTGTTATTGCAAGGACGTTCACTTTTGTTTTGCATCGTGGTATTTAGTTGGAATATCCTGCTCCTCAGTCGACGAGGCAAGGGCCGAGATCCCTTCACCGGGAGTGACCCCGTGGACAGAAGTTTACGTCAGGGCAATAACTTCACTATAGCCGATTACTTTTGCTTTGCATCGTGGTATTCAGTTGGAATATCCTGCACCTCATTCTACGGGGAAAGAGCCGAGATCCCTTCACCGGGAGTGACCTCTTTAGCAAAGGTTTTCGTCACTATATTTTTTTAAAAGCTATCCGTTCCTTCAACGATATCAAGTTCATTACGTTAAAGGTTTTCGCCAGAAACCATTCGTAGCCCTCCGTCGTTTCATATGGTTAGTCAATAGTATTCAAGCTGTGTTTGTTGGCAAAAGTCAAGGCACAGTGTTTGGTAGCTATTGGTTATTCATATGCAGCATAGATAGATGCGTTAGTTTGGGACAGTCGTATAGCCTTGTTGGCCAAATTCAAGGGCTTGTACGGTTAGGTTCAAATTAACCTGGAGAATGACGGGTAGAACTTGACATGTGACTTATGATTTGTTGGCCAAAGTCAAGGTCATAAGAGCATGGGGCAAAAATCACATCGGGAGTTTTAAAAGAAACTGAAACTTGCCAGATATGCGCTTACCTTCTGGAGTATGATAGCATGAGCAGATTCCGTCACATTATCATGCGGTGATAGTTGGATCCCGATTCCCACTGATGAGTTGGTTTACTCCTCGGGTGATCCCGACTAATTCTTCTTTCAGCTTTGGAGGAGAATTTGACGGTACAGTGGGAGGTTTCCAGATTAGATAAAGTGATAACCATTCTGATCTAGGTTAGAGTGCACGCTGAGTGTTTCTTTTCTCTATCTCTTTGGCAGCGACCATTGCCCCGACCCTAAGACTATGACTCAGTGAGCAAAATTAACCAAACCTTCTTTAACACTGACTTTTGGATTGTCAGAGTTGCAAACCTCATTGCCACTCCTACTTTTACCCTTTTCTCCAGGACACCCCGTCTTACTACGAACGTCCACTTCCATTGGACAAAACCATCGTATGGTTATATATGAACTCGAAGGAATTTATTCGAGGATGGTTTCCGATTCTGGAGAAAACGGATAGGATTATTCAGTTGTCTTTTCCTTTTACCTTCTCTCAGGTTGTGAGTACTCCTTGGTTTAGGAGATAGTACACTTATTACGCAAATTGGATAGCCTTCTTCCAAACCTTAGGCTGGTGCCGAACGGTAGGGAATGAAGAAAACCAATTAGCATAACGATGGTGTACAGAAGGTATTAAGTAAAGACAAAGAAAGGGATTAGAAGGAGAGCAAAGTAAATTGCGACTGCTATTCACGACCAAACCAAGTATTTCATTACCACTCCCACTTCACCTTTGTATTTCTCCAGAACTCTCCGTATCACTACGAAGATCCACAGTTTACTGGATATTCCATCGTATGGTTATATACGAACTCGTAAGGAACTTGTTCCAGTTCGGGGATGGATTCTGGTTCAAGAGAAATAGGAATAAGGTTTATTCGGTTGTCTTTTATCTTTACCTTCTCTCGCATTGCGAGTGCTCCTAGGATTAGGACAGTACACCCATTATGCTTATTAGATAGTCTTCTTCCAAACCACAGGCTGGTGCCGAACGGTAGGGAAGGAAGAAAACCATTTGGCCTAAAGGGGTGTGCAGAAGGTAATGACTAAAGACATATGAAGGGATGTGGAGAGGTGGCAAAGAAATATACGGTTACAGTTGTGAATCTGATAATGGAAGAGGCATTACTAGGAATACCAGGATACCCCCCCAAAACATTTCAATGTTTCAGTTTCACTGTGTACTGTTAAAAGAAAACTGATTTCCCAATTAGACACTTGCTCAAGGGTATGTATTTACCAGGTATGATTCTCACATCTGTATGGTTTTACAGATGATGAGTGGGAGTAAGTTATTGGGAATTAGGTGATCGTCCTCATTATATCGGAATTCGTTGTAATTGGTAATATTTGAGGAAATCGCCTGGGCTGTTTGCCGGACGGCAAATATTTGGTTTTGAATATCCGTTCTAATGCACCAATTTCAAATTGATATATCTGTACGTCTATTTTTATAGAGTGAGATATACCTTTTTAAAATTATGTCTATGACATTTACCTATATCAGTGGATGGTTAGGTAAGGAGCATTAAACAGCGGTGTAATTCTTCTTAACCATAAGTACAGTTTTCAACTTACGACACACAGGGATTGAGTTATTAGACTCAAGGGACTTGCACAGAGTATTGTATATTGTCCAGTGTCCATCAGGACAGAGGGGATGGTCCTCGTACTATATTCAGTTTACTTATGACTTCTCTAGTTCTAGACAGGTATTTCGTAGAAACACAAGGTCTAAGTTTTGATAAGTTATAGGTATATGAATAAAGTAGAGAAGCAGGTGTTGCAAGTATCGGGATTCTTCAAGGTGATCGAAGATATAGATACTTGTGTGTGGTATTCGGTTGAAAGTAATGATTAAGAGAACTTGCTTCTCTTTCAGGTTACTCATAATTGGAAGCATTCCTAAGTTGGGTAACGCTGATCGGCCTCCTTCCATTTAGTTGACATGCACTGGAGACAGCTGCATGACTTGAATCTGGTTCAATTAAATCAGTGCCTCTGTTTCTATATTGGATATAGAACAGTTCATATCTTAACGATGTTAAGGTACGGGGAGTTGTCCGGCCCATGCTTAAAACCATACTCTGGATAACTCAAGGCATGTTTCTGTAATGGCTGTTTGTGGGTTGACCCAGGCTATGACGAGGGTTGATTTTCTACCATCTGGAAGATCAATAGTGATATTGTTCTTGACTCGCCACAGTTTTAATAAAATGGATTTTTTCAGAAAACAGTAGTAGGAGTATGGTAGAACTGGAAGTGATTCCAGAACCACAAACGATTACTGAAGATATAATAAGAACCTAAAGATTCAATCTGGTTTGACATTCCATTGGCCACTCCACAGATAAAGTGGGTAACTTCAGGCACCCGAGAGGTAATCCTGTAGCCTCAAGGACGGTGACAGGGAAGTTCTTGTTTACCCAGACTTGCCATTGCTGTTGTTCCAGACCGTGAGACCCGGCAGGAGGATGAGTATAGCGTCGTTCTAAACTAGCTTTAGAAGTGTACATCTATATAACTCTGCCAGAGGCTTGTCGTGGTCAGTGGGAGCAGCGGAAGCTTTGGTGGACAAGTGGCTTATGTCTATTTATAGACTAAAGCAGATGTAGCGGAGATAGATCATCTATTTCTGACATGACAGTCATAGGTTTGACTTCATCAGAATAGGGGAGGATCTGTTAAGAAGGTAGTAGGGTGTGATGTCCTGGTATTTGGATGACATACACAGAGTAGGAAGTGATATTCCTATACTACGATCGGTTATACTTTGGTCGTCACACAGTGGTTTCTCCACATGGGACTTGGACATTATATTAGACATACTGGTTACTTGATCTATGGTTTTAGATCTAGATTTGGGTGGTTTTCCAATTAAGGGTACTTAGACAGCATTCTAAGAGTATTTAGAATGGACGACTCCTGGCACGGTAGTGTACCTGCAGGTGATGGAGTCACCCTTTCTAAAGGTGTCTTACAGACTAAAGGGGAGAGGGATGTGCATGATTGGCAGATCACTTGCTTAGGCAATTGAGTCAATCATGAGATGTCAAGTACCACACCAGATGTTGTTTTTGCACTAGATGCAATAAGTTGACATTGATCCAATCCTGGAGAAACCGTCGGAAGCAGTTTTAGAACATAAGTGGATGTTCTAGGGATATGATAACGACAGCCTCATTCGGGAGACAGTTATCATTCCAGGCTTCCAAGGTGACTTGGACGACAGGGAGGTTGTCAGAGTTATAGTTTTCTTTCTGACGAGGGGCAGTATTTTGGACAGGTAGTCCAAGGGGATACTGAGGGAGGCATGGCGCAGGATACTGATTGAGTTCAGTTAACGATACAGTCTAAGAAGTTTGGATTTGGAGTTCATTTATGAGCTAGGTCCTATCAGACATCCAGACACATTCTAAGACAGGTATCGCTCATTTCGAGAGATGGCTTTCTCCGCGAACTTGAGATATAGAGAGACATAGAAAGAAACATCAAGGCGGATCCACTCACTGAGGCTATTTCTCGAACGCAATAGTTTCGCAAACGAGCTTTGTGAGATTGACTAGTAGAGTAGTTGGGTGTTCGGTATCACACGGGCTGTGAGTATGCGACATCGCAATAATTAGCCTTGAGTGCAAGTGGGAGATTGTGCCCTCAGAGTAAATTATTGGATCACAGGCACGTGATTGCAATGATTGAGGGAGGACCTATCCCAGTAGGACAGTCTTACTCAAGATGATAGTATGCTATCTGGTTTACCTTTATCATCGTGTACTGCTTTAGGTGACTTTACTGATCACTATTGCACGTTGATAGAGCACCTAGGATTCTTGCTTGACTACCAGCAGTATGAGGGCGATCATATACGTAGGAGCTGGTAGTCTATAAGCACATCCTTAAAAGGTCCCTAGTCGTAGGAGTTTCGAGACAGGGCATCGATACTCCAGAATAGACTAGTGTCTACAGTCGAGACCCCGACGAGGGGCGGTGGCCGGTTTCACAAGCCACTGGTGTCAGTTGGTTCACCTAAGATGTATATAGTTGCTCATTGGGTTATGAGTACACCGGACAGGACTCGCCGGGAACATGCTAGTTGGTCTTATACCTGACGTCAGATAACAGTTCTCTGGTGACATGTGTACAGGTTAGTTCATCGACCTGAGGATCGTCATTTGTCTCGTGTGAGTTCCCACTGTACTTTGACTACTACCCTACCACGCTCAAAGGAGACGTGCAAACAGGTTTTAGTCGGGTACAGTCCCGAGCCACATGGAGGCAGTGAGCGGATCTTCAGGGGTTCGTCTCTCCTGGTATTGGGGGTGTGGTCGCGCTGTGTCTAGGAGAGCCAGTACATGAAAGTCCTTAGCCAAGGCAGGAGATTTACTGGTAGGTATTCCATGAGTATCTCAGGGTGTTCTGGGCTACACTCCGACACGACTTGTATCGCTTTTGGGGGTCTGACTTTTACCAACCCCCTAGGCCCGCCATGCGATGCTCATAGACGAACGGACCGGACTGTACGGATATTGTCACTGACAGGCTCAGTAGGGTGTCAGGCTGAGTTCGCTCACAGACGTCCCTTTTGGTCAATACCTGGTAGCCCGTTACGTATAGGCTAATACCTCTGACGTGCTAGTGGTTAAATCCACAACCAATGTATTAACGAGTCTTTAGAGTCCCCCACAGACCAGTTTCTCAAGTTTCGGGCAAAACGCTGTAGAGGCCGTATGGAGATATGGGAGGGTTCGATCAGATACGTGCGGTATTGCACGGATCATCATCGGACGGTTAATACTAGAGGGCTTTGGTTTAAGCCGGATCCTAGTATTGTACAGTGTAGATTCTATCTCAGTGCATTTGTATTCGGTCGGAATACAAATGCGGGTATGTATATACAGCAGCGGGGTTTTTCCTGTAATTTATTACGGGATCGGTTTTTTTTGGAGTTGCCAGTTTGTTTTCCGTTTCGGCCATATTTCTTTGTATCTATCATTGGCCGAAGATTGGTGGAGGAGGGCTTATTTGCATTTGTGCAAATAAGCATTTTGGAGGGTTGTCCTTGCATATTATTGTATCATGATAATTCTACCACCATTTGAGTTCATCTTCTCAGCATTGCTTGACTTTTGTGATGGTGATGGGTTATGATGAGGTTGGTGGAGTGTTAGTTTTGATTGGTGATGATTTCTTTTCATGATCACCCTTTCCCTCTCTTGGATATGGTGGGGCCTCACTCATTTTTCACTCCACTCTCTCATTCCCATCCACAAGAGAGGCCGGCCAAGTCTGGGGCTGTCCCAATTTTGGGAGTGGGGATTTTTCTCTTCATGCTTGTTAAAAATCCCAAGTTCACCACAAAAATTCCACATCTCATTTCCTCCACATTATGACAACTTCCTACAACCCCAAATGAGACATAACACTACACTATTCTACAGCAAATCTTAGGCACGTCGACTCATCAACTTTATGCCCGAGTTGCCTCGGACCAGAGGCGGGAGCCCGTAAAAGAAGCCGGCGATGTGGTGCTCTTCCATCGAGGAGGTGGAAACCGGACATTCCGCGAGAGATCGGGATGACGACGAGAAGACCGAAGAACACAGATCGCTCGGTATATCTCTCTACCCATTCTTTTTAGTTAGCTAGGACTAGATTAATGGCACGATCTGGGATTTTAGTGCGCGGTGGTGCCGGTTATAAAGTTAAAGTAAATCATCGCTTCCGCATTTTTGGCCTCGGATTGACGGCCGGGGCGCCGCCATGCACTTACACTTTATTTCCAGTATGCACGAGGCATCACCTAGATCTTTCATTGAGAATCTTTATGATAAGAAGAGCTTGACCGAGTGCAGCATAGGAACATCATTCCCTATCAAGAGTATGTCATCCACGTACAATACGAGGAAGGCAACCTTACTCTCTGCAACCATTTTATATATACAAGGTTCATCTACGTTTTTGATGAAGTCAAACTCTTTGACTACAACATCAAAGCAGATGTTCCAACTCCGCGATGTCTGCTTTAACCCGTAGATGGATTTAAGCAGATTGCACACCTTTCTGCTGCTCCCACTATCTACGAAGCCTTCTGGCTGAGTCATGTACACGCACTCTTCTAAACCACCATTTAGAAAGGCGGTCTTAACATCCATTTGCCAGATTTCGTAGTCATGGTATGCAGCAATTGCAAGTAAGATCCGGATGGACTTAAGCATAGGTACTGGAGAAAAGGTTTCGTCATAATCCACACCTGGTCATTGACGAAAACCCTTTGCAACAAGTCTAGCTTTGAAAGTCTCCACTTTTCCATCTACACCAAGTTTCTTTTTAAAGATCTACTTGCTCCCAATGTGTTTTACCCCTTCAGGAGCAACTTCCAAAGTCCATACTTTGTTGGTGTACATGGATTCCATCTCAGATCGCATTGCATCCAGCCATTTCACAGAGTCCCCACTCGTGATGGCCTGCTAGAAACTAGTCGGGTTATCATCTTCTATGATGCAATCCTCACTCCCACCATCAATAAGAAAACCGTATTATCTCTCTGGTGGATGAGAAACCCAACTAGATCGGCGGAGAGGCTGGGTTCGTTGGGCACTACTGAATCCTCTGGTTCCAATAAATCATCAGTTGTAGTTTGTGGTGCTGGAACTTCTTCCAGCTCTACCTCTTTGCCACTAATTTCTTTTGCAAGAAATTCCTTTTTTATGAAGGTGGCATATTGAGCAACAAACGCCTTTTGATCCTTACTGTGGTAGAAAAAAATATCCATAAGAATTCTTCGGATATCCCACGAACTTGCAAAGGACTGATCGTGCCTCGAGTTTGTCCGGATTTTGCCTTTTGACATAGGCCGGACAACCCCATATCTTAACTTGTTTAAGATACGGTCTCTTCCCACTCCATATCTCATATGGTGTGGTAGGTACAGATTTAGACGGAACTTGATTCAATAGGTATGCCGCTGTCTCAAGCACATAACCCTAGAAGGAAATAGGTAACTCAACATTGCTCATCATAGAGCGCAACATATCTAATAGAGTGTGATTCCTCCGTTCCGATATACCATTGTGCTGTGGTGTATAAGGAGGAGTAAGCTGAGAGAGAATCCCATTCTCTTTTAGATAGTCCAGGAACTCATTGCTTAAGTATTCTCCTCCTCGATCAGATCGAAGGATCTTAATACTTTTGCTCGTTTGGTTTTCTACTTCGTGCATATATTCTCTGAATTTCTCAAAAACTTCAGACTTGTATTTCATCAGGAACACATGTCCGTATCTTGAGAGATCGTCAGTGAATGTAATGAAGTAGGAAGAACCGTTCCTGGCATGTGTAGACATGGGACCGCATACATCACTATGTACGAGTCCTAAGAGTTCTTCAACTCTTTCTCCGTGTCCACTAAACGGAGTTTTGGTCATTTTGCCTTTGAGACATGAATGGCAAGTTTCATAAGATGATAATTCGAACTGATTCAAATATCCATCCTTATGTAACTTAGCTAGCCGTGTCGCATTGATATTGTAAGTCTACGGTAGCGCCCCGGCCGTCTGTCCGAGGCCAAAATGCGGAAACGAAAACTTTTTCAAAACTTAAAACCGGTGCTATCGTATACTTTAAATCCGGATCGAACCATTAACCTACAACTAGCAACTAGAGAAAGGGTTGGAAAGCTATACCGATCGATCCGTGTCCTTCGGTATTTGGCCACCATCCCAAGCTCCTCGCGCCATCTCCGGTCTCGATCTCCTCGTTGGAAAGTGCACCACATCTTCGAGTCTTTTTACGGGCTCCCGCTTCATCCGAAGTAACTCGGGCACGAAGTTCGCTAGCCGACGTGTCCAAGGCGAAGTAGAGAATGTTTGTGACAATTTTGTCTCTCGCATCCATTGTATGGATGGAGGTTGAAGGTGTAAGTGCACGGCGGCGCCCCGGCCGTCAATCCGACACCGGAATGCGGAAACGAAACTTTTCTAGAACTTAAAAACCGGCACCACCACGCACAAAAATCCCAGATTGGGCCATTAACCTAACTCTAGCAAACATGAGAAAGGGGTAGAATAGCTATAGCAAGCGATCCGTGTCCTTCGGTCTTCGCCTCCACTCCGATCTCCTCGCGGAACCTCTGGTCTTCATCTCCTCGTCGGAACGGGCACCACATCGCCGGGTTCTTTTACGGGTTCCCACCTCTGGACCAAGGCAACTCGGGCATGAAGTTGGCGAGCCTACGTGCCCAAGAAATGCTATAGATGACGTGTAGAATCGCATGTCTCAATTGGGGTTGTGAAGTTTCCTTGGTGATGGAGGAATGAGCAATGGACTTTGGAGTGAGGTTGATGAATTTGTGTAGCATGCAAAAATGAGATGATCAAATTTCCCTCATCAAAAATGAACCCCTCCCTCTCTCCCAAAGTGGTCGGCCCCTCAATCATAGAATGGTGGAGAGAAAAAGAATAATACATGAAGGGAGGTGAGAGTAGTAAAAGCAATGGGTGACCATAACCAAGTATGATAATAACAATATCATATCAACTTCTAATCCTTTCTAATCTCATTTAATGTAAGTGAGTGGATGGAAAAAGAATCTCATCATGAAGCCACAAATGCAAATAACACCCACCACAAAGATAATTTGCACAACTGCAAATAACCCCCTCCATTAGAAAAGTCCGGCCGGGAAGGAACAAAGGAAAACTGGCCGGAACGGAATGCAAACTGGCAACTTCAGAAAACTGATCCCGTAATAAATTACAGGAAAACCCCGTGACAGCATATACATGCCCGCATTTGTATTCCCACTAAATACAAATGCAAAGAGACAAAAACTACAGTGTATAATACTAGGATCCGGCATAAACCAAAGCCCGCTAGTAAAATCCGTCCAATCATGATCCGTGCAATACCGCGCGTATCTGATCGAACCCTGCCATATCTCCATACGGCCTCTACAGCGTTTCGCCCGAAACTTGAGAAAACGGTCTGTGGGGGACTCTAAAGACTCGTCAATACTTTGGCTATGGATTTAACCACTAGCACGTCAGAGGTATTAGCTATACGTGACAGGCTACCAGGTATTGACCAAAAAGGACGTCGATGTGCGAACTCATCCTGACACCCTACTGATCCTGTCAGTGACAATATCCGTACAGTTCGGTCCGTTCGTCTATGAGCATCGCATGGCGGGCCTAGGGGGTTGGTAAAAGTCAGACCCCCAAAAACGGTACAAGTCGTGTCTGAGTGTAGCCCAGAACACCGTGAGATACTACGAGAATACCTACCAGTAAATCTCCTGCCTTGGCCAAGGACTTCGTGTAATGACTCTTCTAGACACAGCGCGACCTCACCCCCAACACCGGGAGAGACGAACCCTTGATGATCCGCTCACTGCCTCCATGTGGCTCGGGACTGTACCCAACTAAAACCTGTTTGCACGTCTCCTTTGAGCGTCGTAAGGTAGTAATCAAAGTACAGTGGGAACTCACACGAGACAAATGACGATCTCAGGTCGATGAACTAACCTGTACACATGTCACCAGGGAACTGCTATCTAACGTCAGGTATAAGACCAACTAGAAGGTTCCCGGCGAGTCCTGTCCGGTGTACTCATAACCCAATGGGCACCTATATACATCTTAGGTGAACAACTGACACCAGTGGCTTGTGAGACTGGCCACCGTCCCTCGTCGGGGTCTCGACTGTATACACTAGTCTACTCTGGAGTATCGATGCCCAATCTCGAAACTCCCACGACTAGGGACCTTTTAAGGATTTGCTTATAGACCCCAGCTCTCACGTATATGATCGCCCTCATACTGCTGATAGTCAAGCAAGAATCCTAGGGGCTCTATCAACGTGCAGTAGTGACCTGTAAGGTCACCTAAAGCAGTACACGATGATAAAGATAAACCAGATAGCATACTATCATCTTGAGTAAGACTGTCCTACTGGGACAGGTCCTCCCTCAATCATTGCAATCACGTACCTGTGATCCAATAATTGACTCTGATGGCACTATCTCCAACAATCTCCCACTTGCACTCAAGGCTAATTATTGCGGTGTCGCATACTCACAACCGGTGTGATACCGAACACCCAACTCCTCTACTAGTCAGTCCCACAAAGCTCATTTGCGAAACTATTGCGTTCGAGGAATAGCCTCAGTGAGTGGATCCGCTTTGATGTTACTTTCTAGGTCTCTCTATATCTCAAGTTCGCAGAGAAAGCCATCTCCCGAAATGAGCAATACCTGTCTTAGAATGTGTCTGGATATCTGATGGGACCTAGTTCATAAATGAACTCTAAATCCAAACTTCATAGACTGTATCGTCAACTGAACTTAATCAGTATCCTGCGCCATCCTTCCTTCAGTATCCACCTGGAGCACCTGTCTAAAATACTGCCCCTCGTCAGAGGGAAAACTATAACTCTGACAGTCACTCTGTCATCCATGTCACCTTGGAGGCCTGGAATGATAACCGTTTCCCGAAGGAGGCTGCCGTTATCATTTCCCTAGAACGCCCACTTATGTTCTAAAACTGCTTCCGAATGTTTCTCCAGGATTGGATTAATATCAACTTGTTGCATCTACCGCAAAAACAATATCTGGTTTGGTACTTGACATCTCATGATTGACTCAATTGCCTAAGCAAGTGGTCTGCCAATCATGCACATCCCTCTCCACTTTAGTCTATAAGACACCTTTAGAGAGGGTGACTCCATCACCTGTAGGTACACTACCGTGCCAGGAGTCGTCCATTCAAAATACTCATAGAATGCTGTCTAAGTACCCAGATTGGGAAACTACCCAAATCTAGATCTAAGACCATAGATCTAGTAACCAGAATGTCTGATATAATATCCAAGTGCTATATGGAGAAACCACTGTGTGACAACCAAAGAATAACCGATCGTAGTATAGGAATTTCACTTCCTACTCTGTATACGTCATCCAAATGCCAGGACAACACACCCTACTACCTTCTTAACAGATCCATCCGCTGTTCTGATGAAGTCAAACCTATGACTGTCACATCAGAAATAGATGATCTATCTCCGCTATATCTGCTTTAGTCTATAAATAGACATAAGCCACCTGTCCACCAATGCTTCCGCTGCTCCCACTGACCATGACAACCCTCTGGCTGAGTCATATAGACGTACACTTCTAAAGCTTGTTTAGAACGACGCTATACTCTTCCTCCTGCCGGGTCTCACAGCCTGGAACAACAGCAATGGCAAGTCTGGGTAAACAAGAACCTCCCAGTCACCGTCCTTGAGGCTACAGGAGTACCTCTCGGGTGCCTGAGGTTACCCACCATATCTGCGGAGTGGCTAATGGAATGTCAAACTAGATTGAATCTTTAGGTTTTTATCAACTTTTCAGTAATCGTTTGCGGTTCTGGAATCACTTCCAGTTCTACCATACTCCCACTACAGTTTTCTGAAAAAATACATTTTTATTAAAACTGTGGCGAGTCTAGAACAATATCACTATTGATCTTCCAGATGGTAGAAAGTCAACCCTCGTCATAGCCTGGGTCAACCCACAAACAGCCATTACAGAAACGTGCCTTGAGTTATCCAGAGTCTGGTTTTAAGCATAAGCCGGACAACTCCCCGTACCTTAACAATGTCAAGATATGAACTGTTATATATCCAATACAGAAACAGAGGCACAGATTTAATTGAACCAGATTCAAATCATGCAACTGTCTCCAGTGCATGTTAACTAAATGGAAAGAGGCCGATCAGCATTTCTCAACTTAGGAGTGCTTCCAATTATGAGTAATCTGAAAGAGAAGCAAGTTCTCTTAATCATTACTATCAACTGAATACCATACACAAGTATCTACATCTTCGATCACCTTGAAGAATCTTGATACTTTCAATACCTGGTTCTCTACTTTACACTTATACCTATAACTTCTCAAATCTTAAACCCTGCATTTCTATGAAACACATGTCTAAGAACTAGAGAAGTCACAAGTAAACAGAATATAGTACGAGTACCAACCCCTCTGTCCTAATGGACATTGGACAATATCCAATACTCTGTATAAGTCCCCTGAGTCTAATAACTCATTCCCTGTGTGTTGTAGGTTGAAAACTGTACTTATGGTTAAGAAGAATTACACCGCTGTTCAATACTCCTTACCTAACCATCCACTGATATTGGTAAATGTCATAGACATAATTTCAAAAAGGTATATCTCACTCTATAAAAATAGACGTACAGATATATCGATTTGAAATTGGTGCATAACAACGGATATTCAAAACCAAATATTTGTCGTCCGGTAAACAACCCAGGTGACTTCCTAAAATATCACCAATTACAACGAATTCCGATATAATGAGGATGATCACCTAATTCCCAATAACTTACTCCCACTCATTATCTGTAAAACCATACAGATGTGAGAACCAAACCTGGTAAATACATACCCTGGAGCAAGTATCTAACTGGGAAATCAGTTTTCTTTTGACAGTACACAGTGAAACTGAAACATTGAAATGTTTCGTAGGGGTATCCGGGTATTCCTAGTAATGGCTCTTCCATTATCCAGATTCACAACTGTAACCGTATATTTCTTTGCCATCTCTCCAAATCCCTTTATATGTCTTTAGTCATTACCTTCTGCACACCCCTTTAGGCCAAATGGCTATCTTCCTTCCCTCCCGTTCTGCACCAGCCTATGGTTTGGAAGAAGACTATCCAATCAGCATAATGGGTGTACTGTCCTAATCCTAGGAACACTCGCAATGTGAGAGAAGGTGAAGATAAAGGACAACCGAATAAACCTAATTCCTATTTCTCCGGAACCAGAATCCATCCCCGAACTGGAACAAGTTCCTCTCGAGTTCGTATATAACCATACGATGGAGTATCCATATAACTGTGGATCTTAGTAGTGATACGGAGTGTTCTGGAGAAATACAAAGGTGATGTGGGAGTGGTAATGAATTACTTGGTTTGGTCGTGAATAGCAGTCGCATTTTACTTTTCCCTCCTTCTAATCCCTTTCTTTGTCTTAACTTAATACCTTCGGTACACCGTTTAAGCGAATTGGTTTTCTTCATTCCCTACCGGTCGGCACCTGCCTATGGTTTGGAAGAAGACTATCCAATTTGCGTAATAGGTGTACTGTCCTAATCCAAGGAGCACTCGCAACCTGAGAGAAGGTAAAAGGAAAAGACACTTCAATAGTCCTATTCATTTTCTCCAGAACCGGAAACCATCCTCGAATAAATTCCTTCGAGTTCGTATATAAGCATACGATGGTTTTATCCAATAGAAGTGGACGTTCGTAGTAATACGGGGTGTATGGAGAAAAGGGTAAAAGTAGGAGTGGCAATGAGGTCTGCAACTCAGACAATCCAAAAGCCAGTCTTATAAGAAGATTCGGTTAATTTGGTCACTGAGTCATAGTCTAGGGTCGGGTCATGGTCGCTGCCAAAGAGAGAGAGAAAAGAAACACTCAGCTTGCACTCTAACCTAGATCAGAATGGTTATCACTTTATCTAATCAGGAAACCTCCCACTGTAACGTCAAATTCTTCCCCAAACCTGAAAAAAGAATTAGTCGGGATCACCCGAGGAGTAAACCAACTCATCAGTGGGAATCGGGATCCAACTATCATCGCATGATAACATGACGGAATCCGCTCACGTTGTCACACTCCAGAAGATATACGCATATCTGGCAAGTTTCAGTTTCTTTAGAAACTCCCGATGTGATTTTTTGCCCCATGCTCTTATGACCTTGACGAAGGCCAACATATCATAAGTCACATGTCAAGTTCTACCCATCATCATCCAGGTTAATTTGAACCGACCCGTACATATCCTTGACGAAGGCCAAAATAGTAGTACGACTGTCCCAAACCAACACATCTATCTATGCTGCAGAAAAGTAACAAATAGCTACCATACACTATGCCTTGACGAAAGCCAACATACATAGCACGAATACTAAGTGTTACCTTTCTGAAATGACGGAGGGCTACGATTGGTTTCTAGCGAAAAACCTTTAACGTAATGAACTTGATATCGTTGAAGGAACCGGATAGCTTTATAAAAATATAGTAACGAAAACCTTTGCTAAAGAGGTCACTCCCGGTGAAGGGATCTCGGCTCTTTCCCCGTAGAATGAGGTGCAGGATATTCCAACTGAATGCCACGATGCAAAGCAAAAGTAATCGGCTATAGTGAAGTTATTACCCTGACGCAAACTTCTGTCCAAGGGGTCACTCCCGGTGAAAGGATCTCGGCCCTTGCCTCGTCGACTGAGGTGCTGGATATTCATAACCGAATACCACTGTGAAAAACAAAAAAGAACGCCCTTGCAATAACAGCTTTTTGAAAAGTGTTCCAACAACATCAGAATTGGTTTGTTTATCTTGCATTGATCCGAATCAATGCAGTCCCATCAATTGATCACACCACAAAAGAACGAAAATAATGTTGTACGTATATGCCATACGCATTCGCCACTGGGTCCCGTCATCACCCGTTAGGTTACTTAACTAACGACAGAGCGGGGACTGGACTAGCGCAGATGCAAAACATATACAACATCTACTAGTATATATATCAATATATAATATTCGCTCAAGGCGTGATAAAATGCAACATCACAGAAATGTAACCAGCATCACAGAACAAGATAGATATCTGGGATCCCCGGGTTTCATAGAGCCGCTACTGAAACCCGACGTTCCCCTAGTCGTGTGGATAGCCTGTGCAATGAAATCCAAGACCCCTACGGGCGCGGCAAGTTACCCGCCAAAAACTGAAGCGAAACAGCCCCCTTCAGCAACGTGAATGGACCACCCAGCACTTCACGGAATCCGATAACTTGGGCACCCCTCCTGGGTCAACCTGTACCCCCTACAAGTGCGACGAATAGCCCGCAAATTCTACAGTGAAGCCCCTTCCGTCTCAACGCCATGAGATGCGGGCCCGTTGCCCACTAGAACCCGGCTATCCGTGCACCCCACCTTGGGGTAATTCTAGTACAGAAAGTAAAATATACATACAACGGGAACATCGACCTTGACCCGGTCGTGCCCCAAAAGAATAATATACAAACAGGCAGTGACGGCAGTCCATATGTCGGACGCTCGCCCCGCAATATCAAGTGTACATATAAAACAAAACTGTACTACCACTGCAACCAGGCTATCCCCCAAGACCAATCCGCAACATCACAGCACAACACAGAACAACAACGTGAATGTCACGTTCGCAAATCCGTTTAAAAGGGCTATAGCAGTTAGACAGAATTTACCGATCAAATGACATTCACGGTCGCAGATATAATGTAAATACTGTGAACTAACATGTTTAAAATTTCCGATCGAACAAATTTTCCGAAGTGGGCCCCAAGCACAACTGTAGCACTCAGAAACATCTGGGCCCAAAAAGAATATACCAGAAACCCTATTTCCATGTCAGTAAACCACTGTAGAAATTTGGTACGGTTTGGCCACAAAATGGCGGTGGTTCCGCGGCCAAAACGTGGTTTTGGCCGCTAAACCGCCGCGCTACAGTAATATCAGCGTATCAAATTTTCACCGAATTCATAAAAAACCCTGCATGTAATTTTTCAATGTACCAAATAATTTTTAGAGCAAGGAAAAATTCGACAGAAAGTGAGACATGGAAATGTGGTTTTTGGAAAATCCGATCGATCAAACTTGTAAACACGTTAGAGCAAGCTAGACTAGGTTAATGGAGTGGCTCTGATACCAGTGTAAGTGCACGGCGACGCCCCGGCCGTCAATCCGACGCCGGAATACGGAAACGAAACTTTTCTAGAACTTAGAAACCGGCACAACCGCGGACAAAAATCCCGGATCGAGCCATTAACCAAACTCTAGCAAACATGAGAAAGGGGTAGAATAGCTATACCAAGCGATCCGTGTCCTTCGGTCTTCGCCTCCACTCCGATCTCCTCGCGGAACCTCCGGTCTTCATCTCCTCGTCGGAACGGGCACCACATCGCCGGGTTCTTTTACGGGCTCCCACCTCTGGACCGAGGCAACTCGGGCACGAAGTTGGCGAGCCGACGTGCCCTAGAAATGCAGTAGATGAAGTGTAGAATCGCATGTCTCAATTGGGGTTGTGAAGTTTCCTTGGTGATGGAGGAATGAGCAATGGACTTTGGAGTGAGGTTGATGAATTTGTGTAGCATGCAAAAATGAGATGATCAAATTTCCCTCATCAAAAATGAACCCCTCCCTCTCTCCCAAAGTGGCCGGCCCCTCAATCAAAGAATGGTGGAGAGAAAAAGAATAATACATGAAGGGAGGTGAGAGTAGTAAAAGCAATGGGTGACCATAACCAAATATGATGATAACAATATCATATCAACTTCTAATCCTTTCTAATCTCATTTAATGCAAGTGAGTGGATGGAAAAAGAATCTCATCATGAAGCCACAAATGCAAATAACACCCTCCACAAAGATAATTTGCACAACTGCAAATAACCCCCTTCATCGGAAAAGTCCGGCCGGGAAGGAACAAAGGAAAACTGGCCGGAACGGAATGCAAACTGGCAACTTCAGAAAACTGATCCCGTAATAAATTAAAGGAAAACCCCATGACTGCATATACATGTCCGCATTTGTATTCCTACTGAATACAAATGCAAAGAGACAAAAACTACACTGTACAATACTTGGATCTGGTTTAAACCAAAGCCCGCTAGTAAAATCCGTCCAATCATGATCCGTGCAATACCGCGCGTATCTGATCGAACCCTGCCATATCTCCATACGGCCTCTACAGCGTTTCGCCCGAAACTTGAGAAAACGGTCTTTGGGGGACTCTAAAGACTCGTCAATACTTTGGCTGTGGATTTAACCACTAGCAGGTCAGAGGTATTAGCCATACGTGACGGGCTACCAGGTATTGACCAAAAGGGACGTCGATGAGCGAACTCATCCTGACACCCTACTGATCCTGTCAGTGACAATATCCGTACAGTCTGGTCCATTCGTCTATGAGCATCGCAAGGCGGGCTTGGGGTTGGTAAAAGTCAGACCCCAAAAGCGGTACAAGTCGTGTCGGAGTGTAGCCAAGAACACCCTGAGATACTACTGGAATACCTACCAGTAAATCACCTGCCTCTGCCAAGGATTTCGTGTAATGGCTCTCCTAGACACAGCGCGACCTCACCCCCAATACCGGGAGAGACGAACCCCTGAAGATCCGCTCACTGCCTCCATGTGGCTCGGAACTGTACCCAACTAAAACCTATTTGCACGTCTCCTTTGAGCGTGGTAGGGTAGTAATCAAAGCACAGTGGGAACTCACACGAGACAAATGACGATCTCAGGTCGATGAACTAACCTGTACACATGTCACCAGGGAACTGCTATCTGACGTCAGGTATAAGACCAACTAGCAGGTTCCCGGCGAGTCCTGTCCAGTGTACTCATAACCCAATGAGCACCTGTATACATCTTAGGTGAACCAACTGACACCAGCGGCTTATGAGACCGGCCACCGCCCCTCGTCGGGGTCTCGACTGTATACACTAGTTTACTTTGGAGTATCGATGCCCTGTCTCGAAACTCCCACGACTAGGGACCTTTTAAGGATTTGCTTATAGACCCCAGCTCTCACATATATGATCGCCCTCATACTGTTGGTAGTCAAGCAAGAATCCTAGGCCTCTATCAACGTGCAATAGTGAACTGTAAGGTCACCTAAAGCAGTACACGATGATAAAGATAAATCTGATAGCATACTATCATCTTGAGTAAGACTGTTCTACTGGGATAGGTCCTCCCTCAATCATTGCAATCATGTGCCTGTGATCCAATAATTGACTCTGAGGGCACTATCTCCAACAGAAGGTGATTCCATCCATGGAAATGGTGAGCTAGAAGAAGAAGAAGAAAAGGAGCCATTTTGTGTTATGTTGCTATGATAAAAAAGAGAGCAAAAATGAATAATACAAGAGCAAACCCAAAGGGATATGGCTGCCCTTCTCTCTCATCCTCTCATTTCATCACTCAAATCCATCACAAAATGTGACTTATGCACAATAAAGAGACCATGAGTCACTAGGTTGCATGTGTCACAATAAATGCACCTCATGATGATTTCTTGCTTGCAATTTCCATATGCAAACATTAATCCAAATGTTTACAACAACAAAAAGATACGGCAATATCTAAAGTAAACTCGTGACGGATCACAAGGATACCCCTCACCTGTATATACATACCTGCATCCACATTCCGACTGAATGCGAATGCGATGATACTAAAGTAATCCAAAAAATCTAATACTAGGATCCGGCTTAAACCAAAGCCCAATAGTATGATCCGTCCGATCATGATCCGTGCACTACTGCACGTATATGATCGGACCCTGCCATATATCATACGGACTCTACAACTTTTCGCCCGAAACTTGAAAACTGTCTGTGGGGGACTCTAAGGACTCGTTAATACTTTGGTTGTGGATCTAACCACTAGCACGTCAGAGATACTAGCTGTACGTAACGGGTTACCAGGTATTGACCAAAACGGAGGTCGATGAGCGAAGTCATCCTGACATCCTACTGAGCCTGTCAGTGACAATATCCGTACATTCCGGTCCGTTCGTCTATGAGTATCGCATGGCGGGCCTAGGGGGCTGGTAAAAGTCAGACCCCCAAAAGCGGTACAAGTCGTGTCGGAGTGTAGCCCAGAACACCCTGAGATACTACTGGAATACCTACCAGTAAATCTCCTGCCTTGGACAAGGACTTCGTGTAATGGCTCTCCTAGACACAGCGCGATCTTACCCCCAATACCGGGAGAGATGAAAGCCCTGCCGATCCGCTCACAGCCTCCATGTGGCTCAGGACTGTACCAACTAAAACCTGTTTGCACGAGTCCTTTTAGCCGTGGTAGGGTACTAATCAAAGCACAGTGGGAACTCACACGATACAAATGACGATCTCAGGTCGATGAACTAACCTGTACACATGTCACCAGGGAACTGCTATCTGACGTCAGGTATAATACCAACTAGCATGCTCCCGGCGAGTCCTGTCCAGTGTACTCATAACCCAATGAGCACCTGTATACATCTTAGGTGAACCAACTGACACCAATGGCTTGTGAGACCGGTCACCGCCCTTCGTCGGGGTCTCGACTGTATACACTAGTCTACTAATGGAGTATCGATGCCCAGTCTTGAAACTCCCACGACTAGGGACCTTTTAAGGATGTGCTTATAGACCCCAGCTCCCACGTATATGATTGCCATCATACTGCTGGTAGTCAAGCAAGAATCCTAAGGGCTCTATCAATGTGTAATAGCGACCTGTAATGTCACCTAAAGCTTTACACGATGATAGAGATAAACCAGATAGCATACTATCAACTCGAGTAAGACTGTCCTACCGGCATAGGTCCTCCCTCAATCATTGCAATCACGTGCCTGTGATCCAATAATTGACTCTGAGGGCACTATATCCAACAATCTCCCACTTGCACTCAAGGCTAATTATTGCGATGCCGCATACTCACAGCCCGTGTGATACCGAACACCCAACGCCTCTACTAATCAGTCTCACGAAGCCCGTTTGCGAAACTATTGCGTTCGAGGATGAGCCTTAGTGAGTGGATCCGCCCTAATGTTTCTTTCTATATCTCTCTTTATCTAAAGTTCGCGGAGAAAGCCATCTCCCGAAATGAGCAATACCTGTCTTAGAATATGTCTGGATATCTGATGGGACCTAGTTCATAAATGAACTCTAAATCCAAACTTCTTAGACCGTATCGTCAACTGAACTTAATCAGTATCCTGTGCCATACCTCCCTCAGTATCCGCTTAGACCACCTGTCCAAACTACAGCCCCTCATAAGAGGGAAAACTATAATTCTGACAGTCACTCTGTCATCCAGGTCACCTTGGAAGCCTGGAATGATAACTATCTCCCGAAGGAGGCTGTCGTTATCATATCCATAGAACATCCACTTATGTTCTAAAACTGCTTCCGAATGTCTCTCCAGGATAGGATTAATATCAACTTACTGCATCTCGTGCAAAAACAATATCTGGTGTGGTATTTGACATCTCATGATTGACTCAATTGCCTAAGCAAGTGATCTGCCAATCATGCACATCCTTCTCCCCTTTAGTCTTTAAGACACGTTTAGAGAGGGTGACTCCATCACCTGCAGGTAAACTACCGTGCCAGGAGTCGTCCATTCTAAAACACCTTTAGAATACTGTCTAAGTACCCAGATTGGGAAACTACCCAAATCTAGATCTAAAACCATAAATCTAGTAACCAGAATATCTGATATAATATCCATATCTTATGTGAAGAAACCACTGTGTGACAACCAAAGTATAACCGACCGTAGTATAGGAATTTCTCTTCCTGCTCTATGTATGTCATCCAAATACCAGGACATCACACCCTACTACCTTCTTAATAGATCAATCCCCTATTCTGATGAAGTCAAAGCTATGACTGTCACATCAGAAACAGATGATCTATCTCCGCTATATCTGCTTTAGTCCAAAAATAGACATAAGCTACTTGTCCACTATGCTTCCGCTGCTCCCACAGACTACGACAACCCTCTGGCAGAGTCATATACACGTGCACTTCTAAAGCTAGTTTAGAACGACGCTATACTCATCCTCCTGCCGGGTCTCATAGCCTGGAACAACAGTAGTGTCAAATCTGGGTAAACAAGAACCTCCCTGTCACCATCCTTAAGGCTACCGGAGTACCTCTCGGGTGCCTGAGGTTACCCACCATATCTGCAGAGTGGTCAATTGAATGTCAAACCAGATTGAATATTTAGGTTCTTATCAAATTTTTAGCAATCGTTTGCGGTTCTGGAATCACTTCCAGTTCTACCATACTCCCACTACTGTTTTCTAAAAAAATCAATTTTTATTAAAACTGTGGTGAGTCAAGAACAATATCACTATTGGTCTTCCAGATGGTAGAAAGTCAACCCTCGTCATAGCCCGGGTCAACCCACAAACAGCCATTAAAGAAACGTGCCTTGAGTTATCCAGAGTCTTGTTTTAAGCATAAGCCGGACAACTCGCCGTACCTTAACAATGTTAAGATATGAACTATTCTATATCCAATATAGAAACAGAGGCACTGATTTAAATGGAACCAGATTCAAATCATGCAGCTGTCTCCAGTGCATGTCAACTTGTTGGATATAGTGCCCTCAAAGTCAATTATTGGATCGCAGGTACGTGATTGCAATGATTGAGACATGACCTATACCGATATGGCAGTCTTGCTCGAGATGATAGTATGCTATCTGGTTTGTCTTTATCATCGTATACATGCTTTAGTTCTCTATTGCATGTTGATAGAGCCCATAGGATTCTTGCTTGACTGCCAGCAGTATGATGGCGATCATATACGTGGGGGCTGGGGTCTGTAAGCACATCCTTAAAGTGTCCCTAGTCGTGGGAGTTTCGAGACAGGGCATCGATACTCCAGAGTAGACTAGTGTATACAGTCGAGACCCCAACGAGGGGCGGTGGCCGGTCTCACAAGCCACTGGTGTCAGTTGGATCACCTAAGATGTATACAGGTGCTCATTGGGTTATGAGTACACCGGACAGGACTCGCCGGGAACATGGTAGTTGGTATAATACATATCGTCATATAGCAGTTCCCTGATGACATGTGTACAGGTTAGTTTGTCGACCTGAGATCGTCATTTGTCTCATGTGAGTTCCCACTGTGCTTTGATTCCTACCCTACCATGCTCAATGGAGTGCAAACAGGTATTTTTTGGGTACAGACCCGAGCCACATAGAGGCAGTGAGCGGATCGTCGGGTATTCGTCTCTCCCGGTATTGGGGGTTGATGTCGCACAGTGCACGGGTGGCCATCACTACAAATCCTCGGCCGAGGTAGTGGAGAATTACTGATTTGGATCAGTAGTTTCTCAGATGGTGATGGGCTTCATGCCGACACGATTTATCGCGTTATTAGGGGTCTGACTTTAAGCACCTCCTAGACTCGATATGAGATACTCTTTAGACGAACGGACCGGACTGTACAGATATTGTCACTGTCAGGCTCAATAGGGTTTATAGATGAGTTCGCTTGTCAGCTTCCCTTCCAATCAATACATAAGCAACCGTTACGTACAGCTTGTACCTCTGACGTGCTAGTGGTTATACCCAGTGCCAGTGTGTTGATGAGTCATTAGAGTCCCCCACAGACACTTTCCCAAGTTCGGGCGAAACGTTGTAGAGGCCGTATGGTTTTATGGCAGGGTTCGGAAAATGCACGTGCGTTTACGCACGTGTCATATTTCGGGCAGATAATACTGGTGGGCTTTGGTTTAAGCCGGATCCGAGTATTTTACTGTGTAGATATAATATCTTTGTCTCAGTTGCATTTGGATTCGGTCGTAATACAAATGCGGGTATGTTTATACTGATACGGGGTTATCCTGAAACTCGTTTCAGGATCACGTTTGGAAGTTGCCAGTTTCCAGTTTTCTATCGCCCGTCTTTAACATTCGGTTAAATGCGGATTTATCTTTTCTTCATGGGTGAGTCATGAGGGTGTGTCTTGCTTCTAGAAGGTTCTAGAAGTGGTGCTAAGGCTTGTGAGTCATTAGTGCTTTAATAGTTCATTTAATGATATGATGACTAAGGGTTGTGATTCATTGTTTCATTAAATGTGTTCATACAAGGTGTAAACATGACTCATTAGTTTATTTATGTTTTGGTCACCTTCCTCTCCCTCCTACACTCACCCTCTCTCATTATATGGCCGGCCCCTCCCCTCTTGTGAGAGTATGGTTGCTTGAAAAAGATTATGATAGTTTTGGTAGATAAAAATTAGATGTGATCCATTTCTCATTTCCATTCGATCCAAAAAAGCAACTTCATTAACCGTTCGTCCATGGTTTTAGACGTAATGAGACAAAATGTTCTACTCATTCTCTACATCAATCTTGGTTATCTCTTTTAGCAAACTTGATGATCGAGTTGCCTCGGTTCAGAGGCGAGAGCCCGTTTAAAGATCCGTCGACGTGGTGCCACCTGGATAAGAAGACTGGAGATTCAGCAGATCGGAGCAGCCGCAACAAAGCGTGGGATGATGGTTGAAGACCGAAGGACTCGGATCGTTCGGTATAACTCTTCTACCCACTATGTAGTTTGTTAGTTTAGCTTTAATGGAAGATCCGGGTTATAGTACGCGATAGCTCCAGTTGTAAAAGTTTTTTGTTCCGCATTTGGCGTCTGTTAGACGGCCGGGGCGCTACCGTGGACTTACAGTGGTATCAGAGCCTCATCGTTAAGCTATACTAACTTGTGCTAACGCGTTTAAAAGATTAATTGAACGGAATTTCCGAAATCACAATTTTCAGCACACAAGTTTCTGTCGATTTTTTAAAGGGCCTAAAAATAATTTTGCATATCATAGAAAATCGTGCAGGGTTTTCTAAGAACTATGGAAAAATTTGGGCACGTGATCCCACAAGACCACCGCGGATTCGCGGTCAAACCTAGGGTTTGACCGCGGTACCGCGGCGCCTTTGTGGGAACAGTGCTTCAACTTTTTCCAGAGAGCTTTATTATGAAAATTGTGGTTTTTGGTACTGTTCTTTTGGGCCCAGATTTTGTTACTGTACAGCAGTTGTACGTGGGGCCCACTTCGGGAAATTTTATCGATCGAAATTTTAAACTTGTTAGTATACAGTACTTACTTTATATCTCCGACCGGGAATGTCATTTGATCGGTAAACCGTGTCTGATTGCTATAGTTCTTTTAGATGGGTTTGCGAACGTGACATTCGCGTTGATGTTCTGTGTTGTACTGTGATGTTGCGGATTTGTCGTGGTGGATAGCAGGGTGCAATGATAGTGCAGTTTGGATTTATTTGTACATTTGATATTGCGGGGCGAGCATCCAACATGTGGACTGCCGTCGCTGCCTGTTTGTATAATATTCTTTTGGGGCAAGACCGGATAGAGGTCGATGTACCCGTTGTACATATTTTTATTTCTGTACTAGGTTTACCCCGCGACGGAGTGCACGGATAGCCGGGTTCTGGAGGGCAACGGGTCCGTATCTCATGGCTTTGAGAGACAGAGGGGCCTCACTCTAGAATTGGCAGACTATTCGCCGCACTCGTAGGGGGTATAGGTTGACCCAAGGAAGGGTGCTCAAGTTACCGGATTCCGTGAAGTGCTTGGTGGTCCATTCACTTTACTGTAGGGGCTGCCTCGGTTCAGGTTTTGGCGGGTAACTTGCCGCAACCGTAAGGGTCTAGGTTTCATTGCACAGGCTATCCACACAACCATGGGAAAGTCGGGTTTCAGTAGCGGCTCTGTGAAACCCGGGGATCCCAGATTATCTGTATTGTTCTGTGATGCTTATTTCTTTTCTGTAATGTTGCATATTATCACGCCTGGAGCGATTATTGTATATTGGTATATATACTATTAGATGTTGTATATGTTTTACACCCGCGCTAGTCCAGCCCCCGCTCTGTCGTTAGTTAAGTAACCTAACGGGTGATGACGGGACCCAGTGGCGGATGCGGATGTCATATACGTACATTATATTTTCATTCTTTTCTGGTGTGATTGATTGATGGGACTGCATTGATTCTTATCAATGCAAGGATAAAACAAACCTATATTTGATGTTGTTAGAACAAATTTTAAAATGTGTTATTACAAAGACGTTTCCTTTTGTTTTTCATAGTGATATTCAGTTAGTATATCCTGCGCCTCATTCGACGAGGCAAGGGCCGAGATCCCTTCACCGGGAGTGACCCCTTAGGCAGAAGTTTGCGTCAGGGTAATAACTTCACTATAGTCGATTACAAGTTGCTTTGCATCGCGGTATTCAGTTAGAATATCCTGCACCTCATTCCACGAGGAAAGAGCCGAGATCCCTTCACCGGGAGTGACCTCTTTAGCAAAGGTTTTTCGCTACTATATTTTTATAAAAAGCTATCAGGTTCCTTCAGCGATATCAAGTTCGTTACGTTAAAGGTTTTTCGCCAAAAACCAGTCGTAGCCATCCATCGTATCTTATGGATGGTCAGTAGTATTCAAGCTATGTTTGTTGACTTTCGCCAAGGTATAGTGTTTGGTAGCTGCTGGGTATTCATTTGTTGCATAGATAGATGTGTTGGTTAGGGACAGTCGTATTACCTTGTTGGCTTTCGTCAAGGGTATGTATGGGTAGGTTCAAATTAACCTGGATAATGACGGGTAGAACTTGACATGTGACTTATGATTTGTTGGCTTTCGTCAAGGTCATAAGAGCATGAGGCAAAAATCATATCGGGAGTTTCAAACATACAGGAAACTTGCCAGGTATGCGCATACCTCCTGGAGTGTGATAACTTGAGTGGATTCCATCAAGTTATCATACGATGAGAGTTGGATCCCGATTCCCGCTGATGAGTTAGTTTACTCTTCGGGTAATCCTGACTAATTCTTCTTTCAGGTTTGGAGGAGAATTTGAGATTACAGTGGGAGGTTTCCTGATTAGATAAAGTGATAACCATTCTGATCTTGGTTAGAGTGCACGCAGAGTGTTTCTTTTCTCTCTCTCTCTCTTTGGCAGCGACCTTTGACCGACCCTACTTAGTGACCAAGTTGACCAAACCTTCTTAAAATACTGGCTTTTGGATTGTCTAAAGTTGCATAAGTCCTTGCCGCTCCTTCTTTTATCCTTTGTATTTCTCAGAACACCCCGTATTACTACGGACATCCACTTCCAATGGATAGATCCATCATATGGTTATATACGAACTCGCAGGTACTACTTCGAGGATGGATCCAGGTTCAGGAGAAATATAATTGGTTTATTCAGTTGTCTTTTATCATCACCTTCTCTCAGGTTGCAAGGGCTCCTTAGTTTAGGAGAGTACACCTATTACGCTTATTGGATAGGCTTCTTCCAAACCATAGGCAGGTGCCGAAATGTAGGGAATGAAGAAAACCAATTAGCCTAAGTAGGGTGTGCAGAAGGTAATATCTATAGACAAAATAAATGAATTAGAAAGAGGGCAAACTAAATTGCGACTGTTATGATTCACGACCAAACCTCGTACTTCATCGCCACTCCTATTTCACCATTGCTTTTTTCCCAGTTCAGGAGAAATAGAATAAGGTATTATTCAGTTGTCTTTTATCATCACCTTCTCTCAAGTTGCGAGTACTCCTAGGATTAGGAGAGTACACCTATTATGCTTACTGGATTGTCTTCTTCCAAACCATAGGCTGGTGCCGAACGGTAGGGAAGGAAGAAAACCATTTAGCCTAACGAAGGTATACAGAAGGTAACGACTAAAGACAAATAAAAGGATTTGGAGAGATAGCAACGAAATATACGGTTAACGTCATAAATTGATTTATGGAAGAGGCATTACTAGGAATACCAGGATATCCCTACGAAACATTTTCATGTTTCAGCGCATTGTTAAAAGAAAACTGATTTCCCGATTAGATACTTACTCCAGTATATGTATTTACCAGGTTACATTCTCATATCTGTATGGTTTTACAGATGATGAGTGGGAGTAAGTTATTGGGAATTTGGTGATCATCCTCATTATATAGGAATTCGTTGTAATTGGTGATATTTGAGGAAATCGCCTGGGTACAGTCTTCAACCGACAATGCACAAGTTTTGAGTTATTCAACTCAGCGGACTTATACAGAGTATTATATGTTGTCCAGTGTCCATCAGGACGAAGGGGTAGGTCCTCGTACTATGTTCTGTTTACTTATGACATCTCTAGTTTTTAGACAAGTGTTTCGTAGAAATACAATGTCTAAGTTTTGAGAAGTTGTGGGTATAAGAATAAAGTAGAGAACCAGGTATCACAGGTATCGGGATTCTTCAAAGAGATTGAAGATGTAGATTCTTGTGATTGGTATTCAGATGATAGTAATGGTTTTGAGAAACTTGTCTCTCTTTCATGTTACTCATAATTGGATGCATTCCTAAGTTGAGTAATGTTGATTAGCCTCTCTCCATTAAGTTGATTTGCACTGGAGACAGTTGCATGGTTTGAATCTGGTTCCAGTTAAATTAGTGCCTCTATCTCTATATTGTATATAGAATGGTTCATATCTTAACGATGTTAAGATACGGGGAGTTGTCCAGCTTATACTTAAAACCAGACACTGGATAACTCAAGGCACGTTTCTGTAATGGCAGTTTGTGGGTTGACCCTGGCTTCGATGAGGGTTGATTTTCTACCATCTGGAAGATCGATAGTGATATTGTTCTTGACTCGCCACAGTTTTAGTAAAATGGATTTTTTCAGAAAACAGTAGTGGGAGTATGGTAGAACTGGAAGTGATTCCAGAACCGCAAACGATTACGGAAAATTTAATAGGACCTATATATTTAATCAGGTTTCACATTCCAATAGCCACTCCTCAGACATGGTGGGTAACCTCAGACACCCGAGAGGTACTCCGGTAGCCTCAAGGACGGTGACAGGGAGCTTCTTGTTTACCCAGACTTGATACTACTGTTGTTCCAGACTATGAGACCCGGCAGGAGGATATGTATAGCGTCGTTCTAAACTAGTTTTAGAAGTGGACGTATATATTATTCTGCCAAAGGGTTGTCGTAGTCAGTGGAAGCAGCGGAAGCATAGTGGGCAAGTAGCTTATGTCTATAGGCTTGAGCAGATATAGCGGAGATAAGATCATCTATTTTTGATGTGATAGTCATGGCTTTGACTTCATCAAAATAGGGGATGGATCTGTTAAGAAGGGAGTAGGGTGTGATGTCCTGGTATTTGGATGACATACACAGAGTAGGAAGTAAAATTCCTAAACTACGATTGGTTGTACTTTGGTCGTCACACAGTTGTTTCTTCACAAAGGACATGGATATAATATCTGACATTCTGGTTACTAGATCTATGGTTTTAGATCTAGATTTGGGTAGTTTCCCAATATGGGTACTTTGACAGTATTCTAAAGGTATTTAGAATAGATGACTCCTGGCATGGTGGTGTACCTGCAGGTGATGGAGTCACCCTCTCTAAAGGTGTCTTACAGACTAAAGGGGAAAGGGATGTGCATGATTGGTAGATCACTTGCTTAGGCAATTGAGTCAATCGTGAGATGTCAAGTACCACACCAGATGTTGTTTTTGCACTAGATGCAATAAGTTTATATTAATCCAATCCTAAATAAACATAAGGAAGCAGTTTTAGAACATAAGTGCATGTTCTACGGATTTGATGACGGCAGCCTCTTTCGGGAGACGGTTATCATTCCAGGCTTCAAAGGTGACATGGATGATAGAGTGATTGTCAGAGTTATAGTTTTTCCTCCGACGATGAACAGTATTATGGGCAGGTGGTCCAAGTGGATACTGTAGGAGGCATGGTGCTGGATACTGATTAGGTTCAATTATCGATAAAGTCTATGAAGTTTGGACTGTAAGTCCATGCTACCTCTCACGGTACTTTCGGGCAAGCGGAATTTGATAAAAAACGATTTTCTTAGAGGTAGTAACATGGACTTAAAACCCGGATCTTTGTTTAACATCTAACTAACAACCTAACTACGAGTTGCTAACTACTTGGTTAGGGGGTTATACCTTTCTTTTTCTCGAACTCCTTCGTCTTCAAGCTTCGATGGTCGTCCGAATCGGCTTCTCCCCGTCGTCTCCTTGCGCCGAAGATAGATCCACCTGAAAGCTTCAACCTTTGGCTCCTTCTTCGAACTTTGAAGAAACTAGTTCACTCTTTTTGCTAAACCTTGTGAACTAGAGTGAGTAGAGAAGAGTTTGTATGGGATTTTATCTATGGTTCTTGGTTCTCAACTCATGAGACAAGTGAACCATAGAGTCAAGAGAGGGAGAGCAAGAGGAGGAGATGAGAGCTCAAGAACAAGAGAGAGAATGAGCATGAAAGAATGAGAGAAGACTTTTCTCATTTGGCTCTCATAATCCAAAACAATCATAACACCTCATATCAATCAAGTATTATGTGATAGTTTAAGCGACCATAGCCATATCATTTCATGCACTCATTTTGCACAAAAGAGCAAGCAAGCAAAAGTCTTTGCCATGAAATGATAGCTAAAGTTATCATGATGGTCAACTAGTCAAGCTTAGTCAACCGGTCAACAAAGTCAACAAGTCAACAAAAGTCAACAAGTCAACAAAGTCTATCCCTCAACAACCATGTCACAATAATACTTAATTAATATAATTGTTAATCACATATCATATTCTCATTAGGGTTGAGCAAAAAGTCAATAGTCAACTGTCAACAACCCTAATGAGAATCCTCTGCCTCTGTCTCTCCGTCAACTGTGCATACACACCCGCATCCGCGTTCCGAGGAACACGAATGCATACTGGATAAAACCAATCCCAAAAGGTACACTAGGATCTGGCTTAAACCAAAGCCCGCTAGTGTGAACTGTCCGGACACTGTACGTGCTCAAGTGCACGGATGTGACCGAACCCTGTCGCAAAACAATGCGACCTGTCGCAAAACCATGCGACCTCTACTCTTTTGCCTAAAGGCGAATAGCTTTCTGTGTGGGACTCTAAAGACTCGATACTACGCTGGCAGTGGGTTTAACCACAGACCGCAAGCGGCACTAGCTGTGCGTAACGGTCCCCAGGTAGATGCCGACAAGAAAACTGACGAGGCGAAACCCATCTGAACTCCTACTGAGCCTGAATGTGACACTCTCCGTACAGTCCGGTCTGTTCGTCTGATACATCGCATGGCGGGCCTAGGGGGCGGTAAACGTCAGTCCCCCAATAGCGGTACAAGTCGTGTCGGAGTGAAGCCTAAAACACCCTGAGATAACACTGGAAGCCTACCAGTATATCTCGTTTGCCCTGGCCAGGGACTACTCGTGTAATGGCTCTCCTAGACACAGCGCGATGTCAACCCCCAATACCGGGAGAGACGAATCCTGTCTAACCGTCACTGCCTCCAAGTGCTTCAGGACTGCACCCAACTACCACCTGTTTGCATGACTCCTTTGAGCCGTGGTAGGGTAGTAATCAAAGTACTGTGGGAACACACTCGAGGCGAAGTGACAGTGTCAAGTCAGCGGACTAAGATGTACTCATGTCACCTGGAAACTGATAACTGACGATAGGCATAATAACAACTAGTCAGTTCCCGACGAGTCCTGTCCAGTGTACTCGTAACCCAACGAGCACCTGCATACTATCTCAAGTACGACGTACCGATGGCTGTGGGACAGACCGTCTCCCACACTGGGATGAGAAGCGCATGCGCTAGTCTACTCCGGAGTATCGATGCCCTGTCTCGATAGTCCTGCGACAAGGGACCTGCATAAGGATGTGCTTATAGATTACCCAGCCCCACTAGTTTGACTGCCATCACAACGCTGGTAATCAAGCAAAGATCCTAAGGGCTCCACTAATGTGTATAGGCGATATACTAAAATAAACACATGTACACATTGAAGTAGAAACAAACCAAGTAGCATACTACTATTTTGAGCAAGATTGTATATACAAGGTGAATATCCCAAGCTTCCATTAAGTAATTTACAAACTAGTATGATACAGTAATGGCCTCTAGGGCATATACACTAACAATCTCCCACTTGCACTAAGGCCATGTACTGGCGTATCGAAGACCTATCATCTCGATCAGCCGCTCGAACTGAGTCTGGGGCAAGGCCTTGGTGAATGGATCTGCAGTGTTATCTTCTGAAGCGACTCTCCGAACCTTGATCTCCTGGCGATCCACGATCTCCCTGATAAGGTGATACCGCCTCAAGATGTGTCTGGATCTCTGATGGGACCTGGGTTCTTCGCTAAAGCTATAGCCCCGTTGTTGTCGCAATACAGAGGTATTGGATCAACAATGGACGGAACCACCTGAAGCTCTTTCAAGAACATCCTCATCCAGACAGCTTCTTTTGCGGCATCAGATGCAGCGATGTATTCCGCTTCCATCGTCGAGTCTGCAACGGTTTCCTGTTTGGAACTCTTCCAACACACCGCCCCTCCATTGAGGGTAAAGACAAAACCCGACATGGACTTGGAATCATCCTTGTCACTCTGGAAGCTGGAGTCAGCAAAGGCCTCGATCTGGAGGACTTTTCTGCCATACACCAAGAACATCTCCTTAGTTCTTCTGAGGTACTTGAGAATGTTCTTTACTGCTATCCAGTGTTTCTCCCCAGGGTTTGACTGATACCGGCGGTCTGGTACACAACATCGCATACATTATAGAGCCTACCGCAGAAGCGTAGGGTATAATAGACATGCGATCCCTCTCCAAATCAGTCTTGGGAGACATCTCTTTAGAGAGGTTGATTCCGTGACAAGCCGGTAGGTTACCGCGCTTGGAATCTTCCATACTGAATCTTTTCAGTATGGTGTCGATGTACCTGGACTGTGAAAGTCCTAATATCCTCTTGGATCTATCACGATGGATCCGGATCCCCAAGATGTATGAGGCATCACCCAGGTCTTTCATGGAGAACCTGTGCGATAAGAACCCCTTGACAGATTGTAGCATAGGAATGTCATTTCCTATTAAGAGAATGTCATCCACGTATAAAACGAGGAATACTACAGTTCTCGCTACAAATCTACTATAGATGCATGGTTCATCTGGATTTTTGATAAAGCCAAATTCCTTGACCGTCTCATCAAAACAGATGTTCCAACTCCGCGATGCCTGCTTTAGTCCATAGATGGACTTAAGCAACTTGCACACCTTTCCGCTGCTCCCACTCTGAATGAAACCCTCTGGCTGGTCCATATAGACACACTCCTCTAAATTTCCATTTAGAAAAGCTGTCTTTACGTCCATCTGCCAAATCTCATAATCGTGGAAGGCAGCAATGGAAAGAAGGATCCGAATGGATTTCAGCATAGCCACTGGAGAAAAGGTTTCGTCATAGTCCGAACCAGGTCTTTGACGAAAACCCTTTGCCACAAGTCTAGCTTTATAGGTCAAAACCGGTCCATCTACACCAATCTTCCTTTTGAAGATCCACTTGCATCTTACGGGTTTTACCCCGTCTGGAGCAATGTCCAACGTCCATACTTTGTTGGTGTACATGGACTCCATTTCGGTCCGCATTGCATCCAGCCATTTTACTGAGTCAACGCTCTGAACGGCCTGCTGGAAGCTAGTAGGCTAATCATAATCTATGATGCAATCCTCTCTATCCCCGTCTATGAGAAAACCGTAGTATCTCTCAGGCGGATGAGACTGCCTACTACTCCTGCGGAGCGGCGTAGGAATGTCCTGTTCTTTTGAACCCTCTGGTTCCACTAAACTTTCAGTAATAGTCTGTGGTTCTGGAATTTCTTCCAGTTCTACTGCGCTCCCACTAATTTCCTTTTCTAAGAACTGGTGTTCTAGAAAGTGGGCATGACGAGAAACAATAACTTTTTGTTCCCCTTCGCAGTAGAAGAAATATCCCTTGGAGTTCTTTGGATATCCCACAAACTTGCACTGTACTGAGCGTGCCTCGAGCTTGTCCGCATGCTGCTTTTTGACAAAAGCTGAACTTCCCCATGTCTTAATGTGATTAAGATGGGGCCTCTTCCCACACCACATCTCATATGGGGTGGTAGGCACAGTTTTAGTGGGAACTCGGTTCAAAAGGTACGCAGCTGATTCTAGCGCATACCCCCAGAATGATCGCGGTAACTCAGCGTTACTCATCATGGACCGTACCATATCCAATAGGGTTCGGTTCCGTCTCTCCGATACACCGTTATGTTGCGGAGTGTATGGAGGAGTAAGTTGAGAGAGAATTCCGTTCACTTTTAAATAGTCCAGGATCTCGGTACTCAAGTATTCACCACCTCGATCCGATCTTAGGATCTTGATACTTTTGCCGGTTTGTTTTTCTACTTCATTGTTATATTCCTGGAATTTTCCAAAGGCTTCGGACTTATGTTTCATTAAGAAGACATAACCGTACCTTGAAAAGTCATCTGTAAAAGTAATGAAGTAAGAATAACCGCTTCGCGCATGTGTAGACATTGGACCGCACACGTCGCTGTGTACGAGTCCCAAGAGCTCGCTCGCTCTTACTCCGTGTCCAGTGAACGGAGACTTTGTCATCTTTCCTTTGAGACAGGATTGACAAGTGGCATACGATTGATATTCGAACGGATTCAAATATCCTTCTGTATGTAACTTTGTCAACCTTCTCTCATTGATGTGACCCAGTCTACAATGCCATAAGAAAGTCTGATTTATTTCCGGAGACTTTCTTTTGTGTGTATTCTGGACATTGAAAATCTGTGGTTGGTTTAATACGTATATACCATTGCTCAATGTACCTGACTCAATCAGAACTTGATTAAGGTGAATGTTTACAACATTGCTTACAAACGCAAATTCATAACCTTCTTTAGAAACCAAAGATACAGAAATGATATTACAAGTTGCGTTGGGTACAAAAAAGCAATTACGCAAAACCAAAACATGTCCATCTGACATTCCCAGGTGATAGTCCCCCACGGCTTTAGCATCCATGCTAGCTCCGTTCGCAACTCTGAGGGTCATGTCACCTGCTTTCAAAACACTACGGTTTCTCAACGCCTGCAAAGAATTACAGATATGAGATCCTGATCCGGTATCCAATACCCAGGAAGTAGAGTTTATTGAAAGACAGTTTTCAATAACATACACACCTGAAGCTGAAGCTGCAACCTGCATCAATTCCTGTGTTCTGGCCTTCCAGGCCCTGCAATCATTCTTCCAGTGTCCTTTCTTATGACAATAGAAGCATTCTTCCTTATCCACAAGCTTCCCCGCTTTCTTTGTTGCTTTAGCTTTTCCCTTCGTATCCACTTTACTAACACCGCCTCTTGGTTTGGCGGGGGCTTTCTTCTTCTTTCCCTTGGCTTTCGCCTTGGACCTAGAAGAAGATGATCCTCCTACAAACAAAGTGGATGTTTCCCTACCTTTCTGTAGGGTGCCCTCAGCGCTCCTCAGCATGTTGAGGAGCTCTGAAAGTTCAACTTCTTTTTCTTGTAAGTTGAAGTTCAGTATAAACTGGGCGTAAGTGGAAGGAAGGGACTGGAGAACTAAGTCCGTATAGAGCTCACTCTCCAATGTGGTCCCTAGGTCCGCGAGCTCCTCAATGTAGCCGATCATCTTAAGCACGTGTTCTGCTACTGATGATCCGACGGCCATCCTTGCCGAAAATAACTTTTTCGACGCTTCGTATCTAGCGATACGAGATTGCTCTCATACAGTTCTTTTGTATGAAGAAATATGGATTCCAAGTCCATATTCTCGTGCCTCCTCTGATGTTCATTGTCCATAGAGGCAAGTACGAGGCACTTGGCCTTCGCGCTATCAATCTCCCAAGTCTTACGGATTTCCTTATCCGCGACGCTGGAAGTGGGACCAGAGACAGGGGGAGCTTTGGTGGTAAGAAGATACCCCAGCTTGTCATAAGTGATTGCCAATTTAACATTCCTGAGCCAATCTTTATAGTTCGGTCCTGTCAGTATGTTTTTATCTAGGAGTAACTTAAGTCCAGTCATGTCGATTGGTCGCTGCAATTAGGAGAGAGAGAAGAAACACTTAGCATGATGCTCTTGCAAGTTTAGAGTGGTTTTTAGTTTGTCTAAACAGGATGGCTCCCACTGTTTCTCGAATCCCTCCTCAAACCATAAAGGAAGAATTAGTCGGGATCAATCCCACCGCACAATACTTGCTTAACCGTTCAGCCAGGCCAGTGTCAGTACTTCGAGGGAGGTTTTCCAACGCTTTCGCGAAGTTCCTTAATTAAATAACCTCTTTTCCCTTGGGGCGTAGCCCCGCTAACACCTTTCTAGGCACCTAATAGGTTCATAGCATTGATCGTTTAGTGAGAAATTTGCCGAGGAGTAGCATATCTCACAGTAGGATCGGGATCCAAATATCATCGCGTGACGAAACTGAAGGAATCCTACCAGAATCATCACACTCCAAGTGGTATGCAAATCTAGCAAGTTTCAGTACTTATGAATCTCCCGATGTGGATTTTTGCCCCATGCTCTTATGACCTTGACTTTGGCCAAAATATCATAAGTCACATGTCAAGTTCTACCCGTCATTATCCAGGTTAATTTGGATCCATTCGCACCAACCCTTGACTCTGGCCAAAATGGCAGTACGACTGTCCTAAACCAACGCATCTATCTATGCTACACATGAACACCCAATAGCTACCAATCACTATGCCTTGACTTTGGCCAACATACATAGCTTGAATACTATTGACTATTCATGTGAAACGACGGAGGGCTACGAATGGTTTTGGTGAAACCGTGAACGTAGTGAACTTGATATAGTCGATGGAACGAGATAGCTTTTAAAAAGGAGTGGCTCAAGCTCCGCATTTAAAAGTTGGTTTTGAAAAGAACCGAGTGGTTTTTCGAAAGCGTTCCGACGACTTTTGCTTGGTTTATTATCTTGCATTAGTTCTTTTAATGCGTGATATTCTTGCATTAGTTCTTTTAATGCGTCCCATCATTTAATCCTACCATTGCAGAAAACAACCAAAATATGACGTACACTTATGCCATTCGCATTCGCCACTGGGCCCCGTCATTACCCGTTAGGTTACTTAACTAACAACAGAGCGGGGGCTGGGCTAGCGCGGCTGTAAAACATAAGCAACGCCTAAATAATATCATATATAGATATATTGCAATGATAGCCATTTCAGATCACAGATGAATACATTGGATATACTAGGAATCCGCAATTCGTACGAGCCTGTAATGAAAAGTAGATTACACGGTCGCGGTGAATAGCGAAAACCTCACCCAAGACCCCTACGGGTGCGGCAAACTACCCGCCAAGTACCCGAAGCGAAGCAACCCCCCTCAACTCCATGAGTAGGCCACTCGGCACTTCGGTATACCCGGTAGTTTGTGCACCCCCTCCATGGGTCTATCCTAGGAGCAAAAACAGTAAAAAGAAATTATACAATGACGTCTACAACCCCGACCCGGTTGTGCGGCCATACAAATAATTATTACATCAATTTACAAATTTACATGAATTGAAAGAAAAGAAAAAAACTCTCGTCTCACAACCCCCGGCTATTCCCCCGCGACAATCCAACATATTCATATACACATTGCAATAACATTACAGATCACAGATTTGTATAATCCCCACTAATCGACATATAGCGATTAGCAGACGTTCAATACAAATATCACATCACAGAAAAACCCGTCAGCTTAAGTCTTTTAGAAGTTCGATCAAAAATACGGATTTTCAGGACCCCAAAAATAAAATTTTCGTTCTGGAAAATCTGGGCAGAAAATATATATTCCAAAAATCCCAAAATACCCCTACAAGCATACTGTAGCAAAGCAAACACAGAGAGGAGCCTAAAAGGCCGCGGAACCGCGGCAATAGCAAGCTATTGCCGCGTTTCCGTGGCGCAATGATGAGATCATGTGACCATTTTTCTACAGTATACTTAGAAAACCCTGAGTCGATTTTTGGTGTATCCCAAAAAATTTTTCCAGCACTTTTAAAATCGACAGAAAGTTTAAAAACGGGGTTCGTTTTGCGACTTTTTCTTTGATCGATCTTCTAGCTACTTTGCTAACATGTTAGATAGAGTTTAATTAGGCTCTGATACCCCTGTAAGTCCATGCTACCTCTCCCGGTACTTTCGGGCAAGCGGAATTTGATAAAAAACGATTTTCTTAGAGGTGGTAACATGGACTTAAAACCCGTATCTTTGTTAAACATCTAACTAACAACCTAACTACGAGTTGCTAACTACTCGGTTAGGGGGTTATACCTTTCTTTTTCTCGAACTCCTTCGTCTTCAAGCTTCGATGGTCGTCCGAATCGGCTTCTCCCCGTCGTCTCCTTGCGCCGAAGATAGATCCACCTGAAAGCTTCAACCTTTGGCTCCTTCTTCGAACTTTGAAGAAACTAGTTCACTCGGTTTGCTAAACCTTGTGAACTAGAGTGAGTAGAGAAGAGTTTGTATGGGATTTTATCTATGGTTCTTGGTTCTCAACTCATGAGACAAGTGAACCATAGAGTCAAGAGAGGGAGAGTCAAGAGAGGGAGAGCAAGAGCATGAAAGAATGAGAGGGAGATGAGAGCTCAAGAACAAGAGAGAGAATGAGCATGAAAGAATGAGAGAAGACTTTTCTCATTTGGCTCTCATAATCCAAAACAATCATAACACCTCATATCAATCAAGTATTATGTGATGGTTTAAGCACCCATAGCCATATCATTTCATGCACTCATTTTGCACAAAAGAGCAAGCAAGCAAAAGTCTTTGCCATGAAATGATAGCTAAAGTTATCATGATGGTCAACTAGTCAAGCCTAGTCAACCGGTCAACAAAGTCAACAAGTCAACAAAAGTCAACAAGTCAACAAAGTCAATCCCTCAATAACCATGTCACCATAATACTTAATTAATATAATTGTTAATCACATATCATATTCTCATTAGGGTTGAGCAAAAAGTCAATAGTCAACTGTCAACGGTCAACAACCCTAATGAGAATCCTCTGCCTCTGTCTCTCCGTCAATTGTGCATACACACCCGCATCCGCGTTCCGAGGAACACGAATTCATACTGGATAAAACCAATCCTAAAAGGTACACTAGGATCTGGCTTAAACCAAAGCCCGCTAGTGTGAACTGTCCGGACACTGTACGTGCACAAGTGCACGGATGTGACCGAACCCTGTCGCAAAACCATGAGACCTGTCGCAAAACCATGCGACCTCTACTCTTTTGCCTAAAGGCGAATAGCTTTCTGTGTGGGACTCTAAAGACTCGACACTACGCTGGCAGTGGGTTTAACCACAGACCGCAAGCGGCACTAGCTGTGCGTAACGGTCCCCAGGTAGATGCCGACAAGAAGACAGACGAGGCGAAACCCATCTGAACTCTTACTGAGCCTGAATGTGACACTCTCCGTACAGTCCGGTCTGTTCGTCTGAAACATCGCATGGCTGGCCTAGGGGGCTGTAAACGTCAGTCCCCCAATAGCGGTTCAAGTCGTGTCGGAGTGAAGCCCAAAACACCCTGAGATAACACTGGAAGCCTACCAGTATATCTCGTTTGCCCTGGCCAAGGACTACTTGTGTAATGGCTCTCCTAGACACAGCGCGATGTCAACCCCCAATACCGGGAGAGACGAATCCTGTCTAACCGTCACTGCCTCCAAGTGCTTCGGGACTGCACCCAACTACCACCTGTTTGCACGACTCCTTTGAGCTGTGGTAGGGTAGCAATCAAAGTACAGTGGGAACACACTCGAGGCGAAGTGACAGTGTCAAGTCAGCGGACTAAGCTGTACTCATGTCACCTGGGAACTGATAACTGACGATAGGCATAATACCAACTAGTCAGTTCCCGACGAGTCCTGTCCAGTGTACTCGTAACCCAACGAGCACCCGCATACTATCTCAAGTACGACTTACCGATGGCTGTGGGACAGACCGTCTCCCACACTGGGATGAGAAGCGCATGCGCTAGTCTACTCCGGAGTATCGATGCCCTGTCTCGATAGTCCTGCGACCAGGGACCTGCATAAGGATGTACTTATAGATTACCCAGCCCCACTAGTGTGACTGCCATCACAACGCTGGTAATCAAGCAAAGATCCTAAGGGCTCCACTAATGTGTATAGGTGATATACTAAAATAAACACATGTACACATTGAAGTAGAAACAAACCAAGTAGCATACTACTATTTTGAGCAAGATTGTATATACAAGGTGAATATCCCAAGCTTCCATTAAGTAATATACAAACTAGTATGATACAGTAATGGCCTCTAGGGCATATACACTAACATGGATTTGGAGTTCATTTATGAACTAGGTCTCATCAGATATTCAAACATATTCTAAGACAGGTATTACTCGATTCGGGAGATGGCTTTCTCCGCGAGCTTGAGATTAAGAGAGACATAGAAAGAAACATCAGGGCGGATCCACTCACTGTGGTTATTTCTCGAACACAAGAGTTTTACAAACTAGCTTTGTGAAACTGATTAGTAGAGGAGTTGGATGTTCGGTATCACACGGGCTGTGAGTATGCGACATCGCAATAATTAGCCTTAAGTGCAAGTGGGAGATTGTTGGATATAGTGCCCTCAAAGTCAATTATTGGATCGCAGGTACGTGATTGCAATGATTGAGACAAGACCTATACCGATATGACAGTCTTGCTCGAGATGATAGTATGCTATCTGGTTTGTCTTTATCATCGTATACATGCTTTAGTTCTCTATTGCATGTTGATAGTGCCCATAGGATTCTTGCTTGACTGCCTGCTGTATGATGGCGATCATATACGTGGGGGCTGGGGTCTGTAAGCACATCCTTAAAGTGTCCCTAGTCGTGGGAGTTTCGAGACAGGGCATCGATACTCCAGACTAGACTAGTGTATACATTCGAGACCCCGACGAGGGACGGTGGCCGGTCTCACAATCCACTGGTGTCGGTTGGATCACCTAAGATGTATACAGGTGCTCATTGGGTTATGAGTACACCGGACAGGACTCGCCAGGAACATGCTAGTTGGTATAATACATATCGTCAGATAGCAGTTCCCTGGTGACATGTGTACAGCTTAGTTTGTCGACCTAAGATCGTCATTTGTCTCGTGTGAGTTCCCACTGTGCTTTGATTCCTACCCTACCACGCTCAAAGGAGACGTGCAAACAGGTATTTTTTGGGTACAGTCCCGAGCCACATGGAGGCAGTGAGCGGATCGTCGGGGATTCGTCTCTACCGGTATTGGGGGTTGATGTCGCACAGTGCACGGGTGGCCATCACTAGAAATCCTCGGCCGAGGTAGTGGAGAATTACTGATTTGGATCAGTAGTTTCTCAGATGGTGATGGGCTTCATGCCGACACGATTTATCGCGTTATTAGGGGTCTGACTTTATCTACCCCCCTAGACTCGATATGCGATACTCTTTAGATGAACGGAGCAGACTGTATGGATATTGTCACTGTCAGGCTCAGTAGGGTTTATGGATGAGTTCGCTCGTCAGCTTCCCTTCCAATCAATATATAGGCAACCGTTACGTACAGCTTGTACCTCTGACGTGCTAGTGGTTATACCCAGTGCCAGTGTGTTGATGAGTCATTAGAGTCCCCCACAGATACTTTCCCAAGTTCGGGCGAAACGTTGTAGAGGCCGTATGGTTTTATGGCAGGGTTCGGAAAATGCACGTGCGTTTACGCACGTGTCATATTTCGGGCAGATAATACTGGTGGGCTTTAGTTTAAGCCGGATCCGAGTATTATACCATGTAGATATAATATCTTTGTCTCAGTTGCATTTGTATTCGGTCGTAATACAAATGCGGGTATGTTTATACTGATACGGGGTTATCCTGAAACTCGTTTCAGGATCACTTTTGGAAGTTGCCAGTTTCCAGTTTTCTATCGCCCGTCTTTAACATTCGGTTAAATATGGATTTATCTTTTCTTCCTGGGTGAGTCATGAGGGTGTGTCATGCTTTTAGAAGGTTCTAGAAGTGGTGATAAGGCTTGCGAGTCATTAGTGCTTTAATGGTTCATTTAATGATATGATGACTAAGGGTTATGATTCATTGTTTCATTAAATGTGTTCATACAAGGTGTAAACATGACTCATTAGTTCATTTATGTTATGGTCACCTTCCTCTCCCTCCTACACTCACCCTCCCTCATTATATGGCCGGCCCCTCCCCTCTTGTGAGAGTATGGTTGCTTGAAAAAGATTATGATAGTTTTGGTAGATAGAAATTAGATGTGATCCATTTCTCATTTCCATTCGATCCAAAAAAGCAACTTCGTTAACCGTTCGTCCATGGCTTTGGAGGTAACGAGACAAAATGTTGTACTCATTCTCTACATCAATCTTGGTCATCTCTTTTAGCAAACTTGATGATCGAGTTGCCTCGGTTCAGAGGCGGGAGCCCGTTTAAAGATCCGTCGACGTGGTGCCACCTGGACAAGAAGACTGGAGATTCAGGAGATCGGAGCAGCCGCAACAAAGCGTGGAATGATGGTTGAAGACCGAAGGACTCGGATCGTTCGGTATAACTCTTCTACCCACTTTGTAGTTTGTTAGTTTAGCTTTAATGGAAGATCCGGGTTATAGTACGCGATAGCGCCAGTTGTAAAAGTTTTTTGTTCCGCATTTAGCGTCTGTTAGACGGCCGGGACGCTACCGTGGACTTACACAACTAAATGGAGAGAGGCCGAACAGCATTACTTAACTTAGGAGTACTTCCAATTATGAGTAACCTGAAAGAGAAGCAAGTTCTTTTAATCATTACTATCATCTGAATACCATACAATAGTATCTACATCTTCGATCACCTTGAAGAATCCTGATACTTGCAACACCCGGTTCTCTATTTTATTCTTATACCTATAACTTCACAAAACATGGACCTTGCATTTCTACGAAACACATGTCTAAGAACTAGAGAAGTCATAAGTAAACAGAATATAGTACGAGTACCAACCCCTCTGTCCTCATGGACACTGGACAACATACAATACTCTGTATAAGTCCTCTGACTCTAATAACTCATTCCCCATGTGTCGTAGATTGAAAACTGTACTTATGGTTAAGAAGAATTACACCGCTGTTTAATGCTCCTTACCTAACCATCCACGGATATAGGTAAATGTCATGGACATAATTTCAAAAATTTATATCTCACTTTATAAAAATAAACGTAAAGATATATCAATTTGAGATTGGTGCATAACAACGGATGTTGAAAACCAAATATTTGCCGTCCGTTAAACAACCCAGGCGATTTCCTCAAATATCACCAATTACAACGAATCCCGATATAATGAGGATGATCACCCAATTCCCAATAACTTACACCCACTCATCATCTGTAAAACCATACAGATGTGAGAATCAAACCTTGTAAATACATACCCTGGAGCAAGGACTAATTGGGAAATCAGTTTTCTTTTAACAATACACAGTAAAACTGAAACATATAGATGTTTCGAAGGGATATCCGGGTATTCTTAGTAATGCCTCTTCCATTATCAGATTAACAACTGTAACCGTATATTTCTTTGCCATCTCTATAAATCCCTTTATATGCCTTTAGTCATTACCTTCTGTACACCCCTTAAGGCCAAATGGATTTCTTCCTTCCCTACCGTTCGGCACCAGCCTATGGTTTGGAAGAACACTATCCAATAAGCATAATGGGTGTACTCTACTAATCCTTGGAGTACTCGTAACCTGAGAGAAGGTGAAGATAAAAGACAACTGAATAAAAGCTTATTCCTATTTCTCCTGAACCAGAATCTATCCCCGATCTGGAATAAGTTCCTTCGAGTTCGTATATAACCATACGATGGAGTATCCAAAAATTGTGGATCTTCGTAGTGATACGGAGTGTTCTGGAGAAATACAAAGGTGAAGTAGGAGTGGCGATGAAATACTTAGTTTTGTCGTGAATAGCAGTCGCAGTTTACTTTGCCCTCTTACTAATACCTTTATTTGTCTTTACTTAATACCTTCTATACACCATCGTTAGGTTAATTGGTTTTCTTCATTCCCTACCGTTCGGCACCTGCCTATGGTTTGGAAGAAGAATATCCAATTAGCATAATAGGTGTACCGTCCTAATCCAAGGAGCACCCGCAACCTGATAGAAGGTAAAAGGAAAAGACAACTGAATGGTCCTATTCATTTTCTCCAGAAACAGAAACCATCCTCGAATCTGGAACAAGTTCCTTCAAGTTCGTATATAACCATACGATGGCTTTATCCAATGGAAGTGGATATTCATAGTAATACGGGGTGTTCTGGACAAAAGGATAAAAGTAGGGGTGGCAATGAGGTATGCAACTCAGACAATCCAAAAGTCAGTGTTTTAAGAAGTTTCGGTCAACTTGGTCACTGAGTCATAGTTAAGGGTCGGGTCATGGTCGCTGCCAAAGAGAGAGAGAAAAGTAACACTTTGCGTGCACTTTAACCTAGATCAGAATGGTTATCACTTTATCTAATCAGGAAACCTCCCACTGTAATGTCAAATTATCGACCAAACCTGAAAGAAGAATTAGTCGGGATCACCCGAGGAGTAAACCAACTCATCGGTAGGAATTAGGATCCAACTATCATCGCATGATAATGTGATGGGATCCACTCACATTATCACAGTCCAGAAGGTATGCGCATGCCTGGCAAGTTTCAGTTTCTTTAGAAACTCCCGATGTGTGTTTTTACCCCTAGCGGCTTATGACCTTGACTAGGTCAACAAACCATAAACTGCTTGTCAAGTTCAACCCGTCATTATTCTGGATTGCATTAAACCCACCCGTACGTGACCTTGACTAGGTCAACAAGGCCGCACGACTGTCCTAACCAATCCCATTTATGCAAAAAACAAGTACCACTTAGCTACCGAACACTACGTCTTGACTAGGTCAATAAACGCAGCACGAATAATAAATAATACCCGTAAGAAATGATGGAGGACTACGGTTGGTTTTCGGCGAAAAACCTTTAATGTAATGAACTTGATATCGTTGAAGGAACTGCATAGCTTTTTATAAATATATAGCGGCGAAAACCCTTTGCTAAAGAGGTCACTCCTGGTGAAGGGATCTCGGCTCTTTCCCCGTAGAATGAGGTGCAGCATATTCCAAACTGAATACCACGATGCAAAGTAAAAAGTAATCGACTATAGTGAAGTTATTACCCTGACGCAAACTTCTGTCCAAGGGGTCACTCCCGGTGAAGGGATCTCGGCCCTTGCCTCGTTGACTGAGGTGCTGGATATTCATAACCGAATACCACTGTGCAAAACAAAAGAGAACGACCTTGCAATAACAGATTTTTGAAAAATGTTCCATCAACATCAGAATAGGTTTGTTTTCCTTGCATTGATCCGAATCAACGCAATCCCATCAATTGATCACACCACAAAAGAACGAAAATACGATGTACGTATATGCTATCCGCATTCGCCACTGGGTCTCGTCATCACCCGTTAGGTTACTTAACTAACGACAGAGCGGGGACTTGACTAGCGCGGGTGTAAAACATACACAACATCTACTAGTATATATATCAATATATAATATTCGCTCAAGGCGTGATAAAATGCAACATCACAGAGAGTAATAAGTATCAAAGAACAATACAGATAATCTGGGATCCCCGGGTTTCATAGAGCCGCTACTGAAACCCAACGTTCCCATGGTCGTGTGGATAGCCTGTGCAATGAAATCCTAGACCCCTACGGGCGCGGCAAATTACCCGCCAAAACCTGAATCGAAGCAGCCCTCTTCAACAACGTGAATGGACCACCCAGCACTTTACGGAATCCGGTAACTTGAGCACCTCTCCTTGGGTCAACCTGTACCCCCGACGAGTGCGGCGAATAGCCCGCCAATTCTAGAGTGAAGCCCCCTCTGTCTCAAAGCCATGAGATGCGGGCCCAATGCCCTCTAAAACCCGGCTACCCGTGCACCCCTACGCGGGGTAATTCTAGTACAGAAAGTAAAATGTACAACGGGTACATCGACCTCAGCCCGGTCGTGCCCCAAAAGAATAATATACAAACAGGCAGTGACGGCAGTCCACATGTCGGACGCTCGCCCCACAATATCAAATGTACAAATACAACCAAACTGTACTAACATTGCATCCAGGCTATCCACTACGACAAAACCGCAACATCACAGTACAACACTGAACATCAACGTGAATGTCACGTTCGCAAATCCATTTAAAAGAACTATAGCAATTAGACAAGATTTACCGATCAAATGACATTCACGGTCGCAGATATAAAGTAAATACTGTGAACTAACATGTTTAAAATTTTCGATCGACAAAATTTCCCGAAGTGGGACCCAAGCACAATTCCCAGCACTCAAACAAATCAGGCCCAAACAAAAAATACCAGAAACCCCAATTCCAGCTCAGAGAGCACTGCAGAAAATTTCGTACACTAATGCTATAGTACGGCGGCGGAACCGCGGCCAAAACAAGGCTAATGCCGGGGTTCCGTGGCGCTACAGTGACATCATGCTACGAAATTTTTGCAGTACTCTTAGAAATGCCTGCCCGATTTTCTGCAATACTCAAAATAATTTTTCGACGACAAAAAAAATTCAACAGAAACTGCATAAATTGGAATCGCGGTTTTGGAAATTTCGTTCGATCGAAGTTCTAAATACGTTAGAGCAAGCTAGTAAAGGTTAATGGTGTGGCTCTGATACTGTGTAAGTCTACGGTAGCGCCCCGGCCGTCTGTCCGAGGCCAAAATGCGGAAACGAAAACTTTTTCAAAACTTGAAACCGGCGCTATCGTATACTTTAAATCCGGATCGAACCAATAACCTACAACTAGCAACTAGAGAAAGGGTTGGAAAGCTATACAGATCGATCCATGTCCTTCGGTCTTTGGCAACCATCGCAAGCTCCTCGCGGCATCTCCGGTCTCGATCTCCTCGTCGGAAAGGGCACCACATCTTCGAGTCTTTTTGCGGGCTCCCGCTTCATCCGAAGAAACTCGGGCACGAAGTTCGCTAGCCGACGTGTCCAATGCAAAGTAGAGAATGTTTGTGACAACTTTGTCTTTTGCATCCATTGTATGGATGGAGGTTGAAGGTGATGCCATCCATGGAAATGGTGAGCTCGAGGTAGAAGAAGAACAGGAGACATTTTGTATTATGTTGCTATGATAAAAATGAGAGCAAGAATGAATAATACTAGAGCAAACCCAAAGGGATATGGCTGCCCTTCTCTCTCTTCCTCTCATTTCATCACTCAAATCCATCACAAAATGTGACATATGCACAATAAAAGAGACCATGAGTCACTAGGTTGCATGTGTCATAATAAATGCACCTCATGATGATTTCTAGCTCACAATTTCCATTTGCAAACATTAATCCAAATGTTTACAACAACAAAAAGATACGGCAACATTTAAAGTAAACTCGTGACGGATCACAAGGATACCACTCACCTGTATATACATACCTACATCCGCATTCCGACTGAATGCGAATGCGATGAGACTAAAGTAATCAAACAAATCTAATATTAGGATCCGGCTTAAACCAAAGCCCACTAGTATGATCTGTCCGATCATGATCCATGCACTACTGCACGTATATGATCGGACCCTGCCATATATCATACGGCCTCTACAACTTTTCGCCCGAAACTTGAAAATTATCTGTGGGGGACTCTAAAGACTCGTCAATACTTTGATTGTGGATCTAACCACTAGCACGTCAGAGATACTAGATGTACGTAACGGGTTACTAGGTATTGACCAAAAGGGTGGTCGATGAGCGAACTCATCCTGACACCCTACTGATCCTGTCAGTGACAATATCCGTCCAGTCCGGTCCGTTCATCTATCAGTATCACACGGCGAGCCTAGGGGGTTGGTAAAAGTCAGACCCCCAAAATCGGTACAAGTCGTGTCGGAGTGTAGCCCAGAACACCCTGAGATACTACTGGAATACCTACCAGTAAATCTCCTGCCTTGGCTAAGGACTTCGTGTAATGGCTCTCCAAGACACAGCACGATCTCACCCCCAATACCGGGAGAGACGAAACCCCTGCCGATCCGCTCACTGCCTCCATATGGCTCGGGACTGTACCCAACTAAAACCTGTTTGCACGACTCCTTTGAGCCATGGTAGGGTAGTAATCAAAGCACAGTGGGAACTCACACGAGACAAATGACGATCTCAGGTCGATGAACTAACCTGTACACATGCCACCAGGGAACTGCTATCTGATGTCAGGTATAATACCAAATAGCATGCCCCCGGCGAGTCCTATCCGGTGTACTCATAACCCAATGAGCACCTGTATACATCTTAGGTGAACCAACTGACACCAATGGTTTGTGAGACCGGTCACCGCCCCTCGTCGGGGTCTCGACTGTATACACTAGTCTACTAATGGAGTATCGATACCCAGTCTCGAAACTCCCATGACTAGGCACCTTTTAAGGATGTGCTTGTAGACCCTAGCTCCCACGTATATGATCGCCATCATACTGCTGCTAGTCAAGGAAGAATCCTAAGGGCTCTATCAATGTGTAATCGCGACCTGTAATGTCACCTAAAGCTGTACACGATGATAAAGATAAACCAGATAGCATTCTATCAACTCGAGTAAGACTGTCCTACCGGCATAGGTCCTCCCTCAATCATTGCAATCACGTACCTGTGATCCAATAATTGACTCTGAGGGCACTATATCCAACAGATATGACCAAGTATACAATGCCATAAGTAGAATTCATTCATTTCTTAACACTTCCTCTTGTGTGTGTTTTGTATATTAAGGACTGTAATTTGATTGAGAACGTATATGCCATTATGTAACGAGCCTGATCCAATCAACTTTTGATCTAGGAAGATGTTCATAACATTATCCTGTTTTACAAAATTATATACTTCTTTACTTAATAAAGAAACTGATATATTGTTGCACATCATGTTTGGTATATAATAGCACTCGTTCAGAATCAATGTATTACTACTTGGTAATACTAGGTGATATTCGCCAACTGCTTTGGCTGCAATATTCGTACCATTCCCAACTGTTACGGAATGATCACCCTTTCCCAGTTCTCTACCTTTACGTAGCCCACTTAACAAATTACATATGTGGGATCCCGATCCGGTATGTAATACCCGGGACGTAGAGTGAACTGAGAAACAGTTCTCGATAACTAACACACCCGAAGAAGATGCATCAACATGCTTATTCTTCATTTGGGTGGCTTGAGAATCCAGATTTTCTCCTATTTCCTGCTTAGTCTTATAACTCTTATAAGAAAGAACGGGATCAACGTTCCCCTGCTCAGTATAATAAGCGGGTTCAGTCAATACATCCATATTATTATCTTGATTAAGGCCTAACATGGTCGCTACCTGGAGAGAGAGAGAAGGAAACACTTTAGCGTATTCTCTTGCAAGATTTAGATTGGTTATTATCTTATTTAATCAGGATGTCTCCCACTGTATTTTTTTATAAAATCTTCCTTCAAACCCTAAAAGGAAAGACTAGCCGGGATTAATTACACCTTACAAGTTCCCCAATCTTTCTGCCAGGCCAGTGTTGGTACTTTGAGGGAGGTTCCCCGTGCTTTCGCACGGACCTAATTAAAGTAAACCTCGTTTTCCCAAAGGCATAACCCCGTTAACACCTTTCTAGGCACCTACTTGATCGGCTAATTGTCCCGTGTAAAACTCTCCCAGGAGTAACTCTTACTCGGAGTGGGTACCGGGATCCAACTATCTCATAGGAGGTATGCAATCTCATTGCAAATTTCAACACTTGAAATTCCCGATAATATTCTGCCCCTAGCGATCTATAACCTTGACAAGGTCAACATATCATAAATCGCAAGTCAAGTTCAACCCGTCATTTCCCGATTGAATTAAACCCACCCGCATGACCCTTGACAAAGTCAACAAGGCCGTACGAATACCCTAATCCAATCACATCTCATGTTTTAGCAGATAAACATTAATTAGCTACCGTACACTACGCCTTGACAAGGTCAACAAACGCAGCACGAATACTAAGCAAGATTTATCTGAAATGACATAGGGCTATGACAGGTTTTTCAGAAAACCTATTGCCTAATGAACTTGATATCGTTGTAGAAACAAGTGATTTTGAAAAGGAGCGTTTTTTAGGCTTTTCTAGTTTCGCTAAAGAGGTCACTCCCGGTGAATTGATCTTGGCTCTTTCCCTATCCAATAAGGTGCAGGGTATATCATATGTACCGCTGTGCAAAGCAAGAACTATAGAACCTGTCAAGAACTAAACCGCGAGTTTGCAGCATCTGCCAGTTTTGCTAACGAGGTCACTCCCGGTGAAGGAATCTCGGCTCTTTCCTCATCGAATAAGGTGCAGGGTATATCGTATATACCGCTATGCAAAGAAAAATTGTAGCTACCCTTTTTATAAAGTTTTGATTCTACAACTTCTTTTAGGTTTCTTTTCCTTTATTAATCTCATTAATAATTCCAATCAGTTAATTCTTCCTAAGCGTCACAGAAGAAACGAAAGCAGTAATATTTATATATCAACATATATATATATATATATATAGTATAAGCATTCGTCTCAGGCAGTAATATGATCTCATCACAGAATATTGCAGCAGAAGATAACATATGAAACATTGGATATACTAGGACGTCCGTGTTTTATTTCGAGCCTATATAAAACATGGATTCCACGGTCGCGATGAATAGCCAAACCCACATCCTTAGACGCCTACGAGAGCGGCAAGCAACTCTGCCAATTCTAGGGTTAGTAAACCCGGTCTCGACTCCTCGAGATGGCCTCCCACTGTACCCTAGAACCTGGTTACTTATGCTCCCCTCCTTGGGTCTACCTAATGCGGAAAAGTAAATAATATACAATGGTGACAACAACCTCAACCTGAAAGTGCCCCAATAAAAGAATATTACATACAATGAATTTTACATGAATGAAAATAAAAATCCTCATCTCACATAAAAAACCCCGGCTATTCAGAACACGACGATCCAATATAACATATCACAGCAACACATAATATCTCATATCATCAACGTAAGCAAGTATGCGTATCCCGATTGTCGTTGATGTATAGCAACGAAGCCGGCGATATACCACATACTACGCTTACGGTCACAGAAAAAAAAGTGTAAAAATACAACATTTGGAATCCACAATCACTTTAGACATCGTAAATCCGAAATATCACATACTTCGCATTTCATGCCTAACTACATGAATTCCACATATTGTATAACATTCCAGATAAATAGACAAAATTAAACTTTCCGATCGAATAATCAAATACCCAAGATTTCCAGATAGCTCAACACTTGAGCGGAGTTCAAAAATCCCAAAACATGTCACAACACTAATGAACCAGCCGTAGAAGGGTCAAACCAACGCCTCACATGTGGCAATGCTAAACTACCACAGACCCAAGGGTTCATTGGAAGTTTTGACGGTCACATAATCGAGTTAAGGTTACGTTCTTCTAGAGGGTCCACAAATATGCTTGCATGTTTTTCCGAAAGTTTTAAACTGAAGAAAAATTCAACACTTGAAAGTTTTTCATGTCGGGAAAAAAATGAGTTATTGATATCCGTTCGAACATTTTAACACGTTCTAAATTATCCGGAAAACTAAACGACGTTAAACTTTCCGATCGAATCAACGAATAATAAAGATCTCAAGAAAACTCAACACTTGAGTAAAATTAAAAATTCCCAGAAGCATATAGTAATACCTACGGATTAACCCTATAAATACGAGTCCCTAATTCCCAAGTACGGCCGCGAAACCGCCGCGCAAAGCATGTTCTTGCCACGGTTCCACGGCGACTTGAGGGTATTAGGGGATCGTATTTTACAGTAATCCTTAGAATCACCTGCTGAATTTTCTGAGTATTTTTAATACGGAAAAAACCAACATTTTAGAAAATTTCCAGAGAGGGGGTCAATATCGACGTTTCGGGGTTCGATCGGACTTTTAACTTCGTATACACGTCGCCTAATGCTCTAGCTAGGCTCTGATACCACTGTAGGGTTACTAGGCACTGGCACAAGGGTCTATAAGGCATCAACCATGTCTGATTTAAAATTTAGAAGTGCCGAACAAGCTAAAGCGAGGATCTTTGCTAGATAATTAGGGTTAAATATGCAAGTAAACTTCTTTAAATCTAAGAGAGAGGGATTACAACCTTTGTAGTCCGCTCCTTCACGTCATAAGCTCCGAGTAGTTGTCCCTTCGCCGCGATCCATGATCTTCCGGACTCAAGAGAGGCTCCACAAGCCGAAGGATCCATGCTTGCTTGAAATCTTCCTTTTCGAAGATGATCTAGCTTGAAGTTTCTTTAACTCAAGCTCTCACTTCTCTAATCAAGTATTAAAGAAGTGAACACCCTAATCTAAGTGGCTAGATTAGATGAGGATGATGAAGTAGGAATTTGGCTCTCTTTTCTTATCAATTTCTCACACACACTCATCACAAAATCAAAAGCTAGTAAGCTTAAGGAGGAAGAAGAAGAAAAAGTCTTTTATGATGAATAATGAATTGTTATTCTAATTAAAAATGCAACCCATGGTTAATAATGAAAGGGCTAACCATTGTAGAGATTGAACTAGGGTTAAAGATTTGGGTTGGGTTAGGAAATATCTCCACAAATATCAACACATAATATCTTAGCTTAAAACAAAACAAAAGCTTCTAGAAGCTTCATGAAAGTGCTAACAGAAATCAAACCCTAACCATGTTTAATCTTCACTAATCATGTTGCATTAGTAATCATAACTTGTTACAATATTATATATCACATATATAATATATTTTTGTAACAAAAGAAAATAATACAATTAACATATATCGCATATATATCAATGTATTATCCGGTGAGAAAATGAATCAATAAAGCGAGCCTATATCAGTCAATGTAACGTAATATATCACATATATAATTTTACATTAAATTATCGAATCAGCACTTGATCCGACAATCCGGCTATTTATCAAATAACCGACTAATATAACATGTACCGATCCATCGAATCAACACTTGATCCGTTGACCCGGCTATATCATTTATCGCGAGAATAGATTACGGTATCTCATATCGTAATATTCTCGGTCCCGCACATATCACATATGTGCCCCTACTCCATTTTGCCTGAGTCAAGAAACCTCTGTGTAGGACTTTAAAGAATCGTCAATACACCGGCATTAGGTGATGATCATATCAAATACCCACAAGCTGCAAGCGGTCAGCTAAACGTAACAGCCACCCAGGTATTGAGCGATCAGAAGATCAACAAGCAAGCCTATACATTCTCCTGTGAATCCAATCAGTAACACTACCGTACAGTCTGATATGTCGCATATCTAGTCTAGGGGTGGTAAACGTCAGACCCCAGTAACCGATAAGTCGTGTCGATGTGAGGCTCATAACAGGTCGAGAACCTACTGATAACACTTACCAGTAGTACTCTATATCAGCCCTGGCAGGGACTTCCAGTTATAGCCAATCGAACACAGCCCAACATCAACTCCCTATACCGGGAGAGACGAATCCCCTCCTATCGCTCATTGCCTCCATGTGATTCGGGACTGTACCCAGAAGCCACCGTTTTGCATGCCCTCTTGGAGGTGGTAAGCTGGAAATCAAAGCACGGTGGGAATCACACAAGACTCTATGAGGATCTCGGGTTTACAGACTAACCTGTACCGGTGTCACCGGAGAACTGCCATCTGACGTGAGGTATAATACCATCTGGGAGTTCTCGGCGAGTCCGTCCAGTGTACCCAGTCTCCACTGAGCACCCATACACCATCTTTGATGTCAAACACCGATGGATATGGGATCATCCATCGCCCATCATATGGGTCAAGATGCGTATACGCTAGTCTACTCTGGTGTATCGATGCCCTATCTCGACACACCCTCGACTAGGAACAGTTATAGGATGTACTCGTTGACTACCCTGGCCCCACTAGTATGATCTCATCATAGTCCCAGTAGTCGAGTACATATCCTAAGTGTTAGTTATATGTATGCCCTAGAGGCCATTACTATACATAGGATGTATATTGTAGTGGATGCTTGGACATATATAGGGAGGACTTTCTCGCTCGACATGATAGTATGCTATCTGGTTACTCTTTACCTTAACGTGTATACTGATTGTCTCTCTGTTACATGTTGGTAAAGCCCTTAGGATGTGTACTTGACTACCTGGACTATGATGCAGATCATACTAGTAGGGACATGGTAGTCTATAAGTACATCCTTCAAGGTCCCTAGTCGTGGGTGTATCGAGACGGGGCATCGATATACCATAGTAGACTAGCGTATACCTTCTTGACCCATACAGATAGGCAATGGATGATCCCATATCCATTGGTGTTTGACATCAGAGATGATATACGGGTGCTCAGTGGAGACTGGATACACTAGACGGACTCGCCGAGAACTCACAGATGGTATTATACCTTACGTCAGATGGCAGTTCTCTGGTGACACTGGTACAGAGTAGTCTGTTGACCCGAGATCGTCATAGAGTCTTGTGTGGTTTGTAAGTGCACGGCGGCGCCCCGGCCGTCAATCCGACGCCGGAAAGCGGAAGCGGTGAATAACTTAAATTTTGCGGACTTAGCAAACCGGCACCACTGCGCACTATAACCCGGATCGAAAACCATTAACTAGTCTAAGCTAACAAGAAGATGGGTTAGAGATATACCGACGATCCAAGTCCTCCGGTCTTCTCGTCATGGTCCCGATCTCCTGCGGAAAAGTCCCGTCTCCTCCTCGTCGCTAGAAGTGCACCACATCGCCTACTTCTTTTACGGGCTCCCACCTCAATGCCGAGGCAACTCGGGCACGAAGCCGGCTACTCGACGTGCCCAAGGTTCGCTGTAGAATGTGTAGTAGAGGAAGTCTCATATGGGGTTATGGAGTTGTGCCATTTTGTGGAGGAAAAGAGAGGAACTTTTGGAAAGGAACTAGAGGGCTTTTCTAGCAAGCATGAGAAAACAATATGCCACCCCAAAAATGAATCAATCAACCCCCCAAAAAAATGGTCGGCCAATGCAAGGTGATGGAATGAGAGAGCAATGAGAGTGATGGAGTGATATCATCAAAAAAACAAAAGATCCAACCACAACCATAATCAAAAGAGAGAGAGAAAGGAATGGTTATGATATCAAGTAATGATCACAAGCAAAACCAATACTCCACCACCAACCACCAACCTCATCATCAACAACCATGATGAGCCAAAAGTCATGCCATCATGACAAGAAGAGGTCAAGGTCAATGAAAAGATGTCATGATACAACAATAAGCAAAGAACCCCTCCACAAATACTTATTTGCAACAATGCAAATAAGCCCTCCTCCACCAATCTTCGGCCAATGAACGGAACAATGGAAATTGGCCGAAACGGAAAGCAAACTGGCAACTCCAGAAAACTGGTCCCGTAATAAATTACGGGAAAACCCCGATACTGTGCATACACACCCGCATCTGTATTTCGACCGAAATACAAATGCAATGAGACAAAGTCTACACTGTACTATACTAGGTCCGGCTTATACCAAAACCGGCTAGTAATATCTGTTCGATCCTGATCCGTGCAATACCGCACGTATCTGATCAAACCCTGCCATATAACCATACGGCCTATAGTACAAACTGTCCGATCCTGATCCGTGCAATACCGTACGTATCTGATCGGACCTTGCCATATCTCCATACGGCCTCTACAACCTTTCGCCCGAAAGCTGAGTAACTGAATGTGGGGGACTCTAAAGACTCGTCAACACCTTAGTTGTGGATTTAACCACTAGCACGTCAGAGGTATAAGCCAATACGTGACGGGCTACCAGGTACTGACCAAATGGGACGTCGATGAGGAAGCTCACCCCGACACCCAACTGAGCCTGTCAGTGACAATATCCGTGCAGTCCGGTCTGTTCGTCTATGAGCATCGCATGGCGGGCCTAGGGGGTTGGTAAAAGTCAGACCCCCAAAAGCGGTACAAGTCGTGTCGGAGTGTAGCCCAGAACACCCTGAGATACTACTGGAATACCTACCAGTAAATCTCCTTGCCTTGGCCAAGGACTTTGTGTAATGGCTCTCCTAGACACAGCACGACCTCACCCCCAATACCGGGAGAGACGAACCCCTGAAGATACGCTCACTGCCTCCATGTGGCTCGGGACTGTACCCAACTAAAACCTGTTTGCACGACTCCTTTGAGCCGTGGTAGGGTAGTAATCAAAGTACAGTGGGAACTCACACGAGACAAATGACGATCCCCAGGTCGATGAACTAACCTGCACACATGTCACCAGGGAACTGCCATCTGACGTCTGGTATATGACCAACTAGCATGTTCCCGGCGAGTCCTGTCCGGTGTACTCATAACCCAATGAGCACCTGTATACATCTTAGGTGATCCAACTGACACCAGTGGCTTGTGAGACCGGCCACCGCCCCTCGTCGGGGTCTCGACTGTATACACTAGTCTACTAATGGAGTATCGATGCCCAGTCTCGAAACTCCCACGACTAGGGACCTTTTAAGGATAAGCTTATAGACCCCCAGCTCCCACTTATATGATCGCCCTCATACTGCTGGTGGTCAAGCAAGAATCCTAGGGGCTCTATCAACGTGTAATAGCGACGTGTCATGTCACCTAAAGCAGTACACGATGATAAAGGTAAACCAGATAGCATACTATCATCTCGAGCAAGACTGTCCTACTGGGATAGGTCCTCCCTCAATCATTACAATCACGTACCTGTGACCTAATAATTGACTCTGAGGGCACTATCTCCAACAATCTCCCACTTGCACTCAAGGCTAATTATTGCGATGTCGCATACTCACAGCCCGTGTGATACCGAACACCCAACTCCTCTACTAGTCAGTCTCACAAAGCTCGTTTGCGGAACTATTGCGTTCGAGGAATAGCCTCAGTGAGTGGATCCGCTTAGTTGTTTCTTTCTATGTCTCTCTATATCTCAAGTTCGCGGAGAAACCTATCTCCCGAAATGAGCAATACCTGTCTTAGAATGTGTCTGGATGTCTGATGGGACATAGCTCATAAATGAACTCCAAATCCAAACTTCTTAGACTATATCGTCAACTGAACTTAATCAGTATCCTGCGCGCCATGCCTCCCTCAGTATTGCCTTGGACCACCTGTCCAAAATACTGCCCCTCATCGGAAGGAAAACTATAACTCTGACAACCTTCTTGTCGTCCATGTCACCTTGGAAGCCTGGAATGATAACTGTCTCCTGAATGAGGCTGTCGTTATCATCTCCCTAGAACATCCACTTATGTTCTAAAACTGCTTCCGACTGTTTCTCCAGGATTGGATTAATGTCAACTTATTGCATCTAGTGCAAGAACAACATCTGGTGTGGTACTTGACATCTCACGATTGACTCAATTGCCTGAGCAAGTGATCTGCCAATCATGCCCGTCCCTCTCCCCTTTAGTCTGTAAGACACCTTTGGAGAGGGTGACTCCATTACCTGCAGGTACACTACCGTGCCAGGAGTCGTCCATCCTAAATACTCTTAGAACGCTGTCAAGTACCCTGATTGGGAAACCACCCAAATCTAGATCTAAGACCATAGATCTAGTAACCAGTATGTCTGATATAAAATCCATTTCCTTTGTGGAGAAACAACTGTGTGACGACCAAACTATAACCGATCGTAGTGTAGGAGTTTCCTTTCCTACTCTGTGTATATCATCCAAATACCAGGATATCACACCCTACTACCTTCTCAACAGATCCATCCCCTATTCTGATGAAGTCAAACCCATGACTGTCACGTCAGAAATAGATGATCTTTCTCCACTACATCTGCTCTAGTCTATAAATAGACATAAGCTACCTGTCCACCAATGCTTCCGCTGCTCCCACTGACTACGACAACCCTCTGGCAGAGTCATATAGACGTGCACTTCTAAAACTAGTTTAGAACGACGCTATACTCATCCTCCCGCCGGGTCTCGCAGCCTGGAACAACAGCAATGGTAATTGTGGGTAAACAAGAACTTCCCTGTCACCGTCCTTGAGGCTACCGGAGTACCTCTCGGGTGCCTGAAGTTACCCACCTTATCTGCGGAGTGGCCAATGGAATGTCAATTCAGATTGAATCTTTAGGTTCCTTATCAAATCTTCAGTAATCGTTTGTGGTTCTGGAATCACTTCCTGTTCTACCATACTCCCACTACTGTTTTTCTGAAAAAAAATCCATTTTTAATAAAACTGTGGCGAGTCTAGAACAATATCGCTATTGTTCGTCCAGATGGTAGAAAATCAACCCTCGTCATAGCCTGAGTCAACCCACAAACAGCTATTACAGAAACGTGCCTTGAGTTGTCCAGTGTCTGGTTTTAATCATAAACCGGACAACTCCCCGTACCTTAACATCGTTAAGATATGAATTGTTCTATATCATATATAGAACCAGAGGCACTGATTTAATTGAACCAGATTCAAATCATGCAACTGTCTCCAGTGCATGTCAACTAAATGGAAGGAGGCCGATCAGCGTTACTCAACTTAGGAATGCTTCCATTTATGAGTAACCTGAAAGAGAAGCAATTTCTCTTAATCACTACTATCAACTGAATACCATATACAAGTATCTACATCTTCGATCACTTTGAAGAATCCCTGATACTTGCTACACCTGGTTCTTTACTCTATTCAAATACCTATAACTTCTCCAAATTCGGACCCTGTGTTTCCACGAAACACTTGTCTAAAAACTAGAGAAGTCATAAGTAAACCGAATATAGTACGAGGACCAACCCCTCTGTCCTAATGGACACTGGACAACATACAATACTCTGTATAAGTCCCTTGAGTCTGATAACTCATTCACTGTGTGTCGTAGGTTGAAAACTGTACTTATGGTTAAGAAGAATTACACCGCTGTTTAATGCTCCTTACCTAACCATCCACTGATATAGGTAAATGTCGTAGACATAATTTCAGAAAGGTATATCTCACTCTATGAAAATAGACGTACAGATATATCAATTTGAAATTGGTGCATAACAGTGGATATTCAAAACCAAATATTTGCCGACCGGCAAACAGCCCAGGTGATTTCCTCAAATATCACAGATTACAACGAATCCCGATATAATGAGGATAATCACCCAATTCCCAACAACTTACTCCCACTCATCATCTGTAAAACCATACAGATGTGAGAATCGTACCTGGTAAATACATACCCTGGAGTAAGTATCTAATCGGGAAATCAGTTTTCCTTTAACATTACACAGTGAAACTGAAACATTGAAATGTTCCGATGGGGTATTCTGGTATTCCTAGTAATGCCTCTTCCAGATTCACGACTGTAACCGTATAGTTCTTTGCCACCTCTCCAAATCCCTTCATATGTCTTTAGTCTTTACCTTCTGCACACCCTTTTAGGCCAAATGGTTTTCTTCCTTCCCTACCGTTCGGCACCAGCCTATGGTTTGGAAGAAGACTATCCAATAAGCATAATGGGTGTACTGTCCGCATCCTAGGAACACTCGCAATGAGAGAGGGTGAAGATAAAAGACAACCGAATAAACCTTATTCCTATTTCTCCTGAACCAGAATCCATCCCCGAACTGGAACAAGTTCCATTCGAGTTCGTATATAACCATACGATGGAGTATCCAAATAAACTGTGGATCTTCGTAGTGATACGGAGTGTCCTGGAGAAATACAAAGGTGATGTGGGAGTGGTAATGAAATATTTGGTTTGGTCGTGAATATCTGTTGCAATTTACTTTGCCCTCTTACTAATCCCTTGCTTTGTCTGAACTTAATACCTTCTGCACACCATCGTTATGCTAATTGGTTTTCTTCATTCCCTACCGGTCGGCACCAGCCTAAGGTTTGGAAGAAGACAATCCAATTTGCGTAATAGGTGTACTACCCCTAAACCAAGGAGTACTCGTAACCTGAGAGAGGGTAAAAGGAAAAGACAACTGAATAATCCTATCCGTTTTCTCCAGAACCGGAAACCATCCTCGAATAAATTCTTTCGAGTTCGTATCTAACCATACGATGGTTTTGTCCAATGGAAGTGGACGTTCGTAGTAATACGGGGTGTCCTGGAGAAAAAGGGTAAAAGTAGGAGTGGCAATGAGGTCTGCAACTCTGACAATCCAAAAGCCGGTGTTTAAGAAGGTTCGGTCAACTTGGTCACTGAGTCAAAGTCTTAGGGTCGGGTCAATGGTCGCTGCCAAAGAGAGAGAGAAAAGAAACACTCAGCGTGCACTCTAACCTAGATCAGAATGGTTACCAATTTATCTAATCTGGAATCCTCCCACTGTACCTCAAATTCTCCTCCAAACCTGAAAGAAGAATTAGTCGGGGTTACCCGAGGAGTATACCAACTCATCAGTGGGAATCGGGATCCAACTATCATTGCATGATAACGTGACGGAATCCGCTCACGCTATCACACTCCAGAAGGTATGCGCATATCTGGCAAGTTTCAGTTCTTTTGAAACTCCCGATGTAATTTCTGCCCCATGCTCTTATGACCTTGGCTTTGGCCAACAAATCATAAGTCACATGTCAAGTTCTACCCGTCATTCTCCAGGTTGATTCGAATCCACCCGCACAAGCCCTTGACTTTGGCCAACAAGGCTATACGACTGTTCCAAACCAACGCATCTATCTATGCTGCATATGAATAACCAACAGCTACCAAACACTGTGCCTTGACTTTGGCCAACAAACACAGCTTGAATACTATTGACTGCCCATATGAAACGACGGAGGGCTACGAATGGTTTCTGGCGAAAACCTTTAACGTAAAGAACTTGATATCGTCGAAGGAACGGATAGCTTTTAAAAATATAGTGACGAAAACCGTTGCTAAAGAGGTCACTCCCGGTGAAGGGATCTCGGCTCTTTCCCCGTAGAATGGGGTGCAGGATATTCCAACTGAATACCACGATGCAAAGCAAAAGCAATCGGCTATAGTGAAATTAATGCCCTGACGCAAACTTTTGTCCAAGGGGTCACTCCCGGTGAAGGGATCTCGGCCCTTGCCTCGTCGACTGAGGAGCAGGATATTCCAAATGAATACCACGATGCAAAACAAAAGTGAACGTCCTTGCAATAACAGCTTTTTGAAAAAGTGTTCCAACAACATCAGATTAGGTTTGTTTTTAACTTGCATTGATCCGAATCAATGCAGTCCCATCAATTGATCACACCAAAATGAACGAAAATATACTGATGTACGTATATGCCATCCGCATTCGCCACTGGGTCCCGTCATTACCCGTTAGGTTAGCTTACTAACGACAGAGCGGGGACTGGACTAGCGCGGATGCAAAACATATACTACATCTACTAATATATATACCAATATATTATATTCGCTCAAGGCGTGAATAAAAATGCAACATCACAGAAAATGTACAGCATCATAGAAACAATACAGATATCTGGGATCCCCGGGTTTCACAGAGCCACTACTGAAACCCGACGTTCCCCTGGTCGTGTGGATAGCATGTGCAATGAAATCCTAGACCCCTACGGGCGCGGCAAGTTACCCGCCAAAACCTGAAGCGAGGCAGCCCCCTTCAGCAACGTGAATGGACCACCCAGCACTTCACGGAATCCGGTAACTTGGGCACCCCTCCTGGGTCAACCTGTACCCCCTACGAGTGCGGCGAATAGCCCGCCAATCCTAGAGTGAAGCCCCCTCCGTCTCAATGCCATGAGATGCGGGCTTGTTGCCCTCCAGAACCCGGCTATCCGTGCACCCCTCCGCGGGGCAATCCTAGTACAGAAAGTAAAATATACATACAACGGGTACATCGACCGCAACCAGGTCGTGCCCCAAAATAATAATACAATCAGGCAGTGACGGCAGTCCACATGTCGGACGCTCGCCCCGCAATATCAAATGTACATAATACAACAAAACTGTACTAGCATTGCATCCAGGCTATCCCCCACGACCGATCCGCAACATCACAGCAAAAACAAAACATCAACGTGAAAGTCACGTTCGCAAATCCGTCTAACCGGGCTATAGCAGTTAGACCGGATTTACCGATCAAGTGACATTCACGGTCGCAGATATAATGTAAATACTGTGAAAAATGTGTTTAAAAAATTTCCGATTGATCAAACAATTAACAAGTGGGCCCCAAAGAAAACTGTAGCACTCACAGAAACAATTGGCCCAACTTTAATATTCCAAAGCCCATATTTTAAGCCCAGAAGGCCTCTGTAAAAAAATGGTGAAGTGATGTGAATAGTGAGCGGCGGAAGAGCCGCATAAATGGGGTTTTCGCGGCGGTTCCGCGCTCCAACTGTGGAGTTACTTCGTCAAATTTTTACAGAACTCTTAGATTTTCCAGTACATCAATATTTTATAACCTGAAAAAATTTTCGAGACCAAAAATTTTCAACAGAAACTGATGCGAACTAAAATGCAGTTTTGGAACTTTTTGATCGATCGGAAATGCAAACACATTACACAAAGTTAGACTAAGTTAATGGCGAGGCTCTGATACCACTGTAAGTGCACGGCGGCGCCCCGGCCGTCAATCCGTCGCCGGAAACCGGAAGCGGTGAATAACTTAAATTTTGCGGACTTAGCAAACCGGCACCACCGCGCACTATAACCCGGATCGAAAACCATTAACTAGTCTAAGCTAACAAGAAGATGGGTTAGAGATATACCGACGATCCAAGTCCTCCGGTCTTCTCGTCATGGTCCCGATCTCCTGCGGAAAAGTCCCGTCTCCTCCTCGTCGCTAGAAGTGCACCACATCGCCTACTTCTTTTACGGGCTCCCACCTCAATGCCGAGGCAACTCGGGCACGAAGCCGGCTACTCGACGTGCCCAAGGTTCGCTGTAGAATGTGTAGTAGAGGAAGTCTCATATGGGGTTATGGAGTTGTGCCATTTTGTGGAGGAAAAGAGAGGAACTTTTGGAAAGGAACAAGAGGGCTTTTCTAGCAAGCATGAGAAAACAATATGCCACCCCAAAAATGAATCAATCAACCCCCCAAAAAAAATGGTCGGCCAATGCAAGGTGATGGAATGAGAGAGCAATGAGAGTGAGGGAGTGATATCATCAGAAAAACAAAAGATCCAACCACAACCATAATCAAAAGAGAGAGAGAAAGGAATGGTTATGATATCAAGTAATGATCACAAGCAAAACCAATACTCCACCACCAACCACCAACCTCATCATCAACAACCATGATGAGCCAAAAGTCATGCCATCATGACAAGAAGAGGTCAAGGTCAATGAAAAGATGTCATGATACAACAATAAGCAAAGAACCCCTCCACAAACACTTATTTGCAACAATGCAAATAAGCCCTCCTCCACCAATCTTCGGCCAATGAACGGAACAATGGAAATTGGCCGAAACGGAAAGCAAACTGGCAACTCCAGAAAACTGGTCCCGTAATAAATTACGGGAAAACCCCGATACTGTGCATACACACCCGCATCTGTATTTCGACCGAAATACAAATGCAATGAGACAAAGTCTACACTGTACTATACTAGGTCCGGCTTATACCAAAACCGGCTAGTAATATCTGTTCGATCCTGATCCGTGCAATACCGCACGTATCTGATCAAACCCTGCCATATAACCATACGGCCTATAGTACAAACTGTCCGATCCTGATCCGTGCAATACCGCACGTATCTGATCGGACCTTGCCATATCTCCATACGGCCTCTACAACCTTTCGCCCGAAAGCTGAGTAACTGAATGTGGGGGACTCTAAAGACTCGTCAACACCTTGGTTGTGGATTTAACCACTAGCACGTCAGAGGTATAAGCCAATACGTGACGGGCTACCAGGTACTGACCAAATGGGACGTCGATGAGGAAGCTCACCCCGACACCCAACTGAGCCTGTCAGTGACAATATCCGTGCAGTCCGGTCCGTTCGTCTATGAGCATCGCATGGCGGGCCTAGGGGGTTGGTAAAAGTCAGACCCCCAAAAGCGGTACAAGTCGTGTCGGAGTGTAGCCCAGAACACCCTGAGTACTACTGGAATACCTACCAGTAAATCTCCTTGCCTTGGCCAAGGACTTTTTGTAATGGCTCTCCTAGACACAGCACGACCTCACCCCCAATACCGGGAGAGACGAACCCCTGAAGATACGCTCACTGCCTCCATGTGGCTCGGGACTGTACCCAACTAAAACCTGTTTGCATGACTCCTTTGAGCCGTGGTAGGGTAGTAATCAAAGTACAGTGGGAACTCACACGAGACAAATGACGATCCCCAGGTCGATGAACTAACCTGCACACATGTCACCAGGGAACTGCCATCTGACGTCTGGTATATGACCAACTAGCATGTTCCCGGCGAGTCCTGTCCGGTGTACTCATAACCCAATGAGCACCTGTATACATCTTAGGTGATCCAACTGACACCAGTGGCTTGTGAGACCGGCCACCGCCCCTCGTCGGGGTCTCGACTGTATACACTAGTCTACTAATGGAGTATCGATGCCCAGTCTCGAAACTCCCACGACTAGGGACCTTTTAAGGATAAGCTTATAGACCCCCAGCTCCCACTTATATGATCGCCCTCATACTGCTGGTGGTCAAGCAAGAATCCTAGGGGCTCTATCAACGTGTAATAGCGACGTGTCATGTCACCTAAAGCAGTACACGATGATAAAGGTAAACCAGATAGCATACTATCATCTCGAGCAAGACTGTCCTACTGGGATAGGTCCTCCCTCAATCATTACAATCACGTACCTGTGACCTAATAATTGACTCTGAGGGCACTATCTCCAACATGGTTCCCACTGTGATTTGATTTCCATCTTACCACGTCCAAGAGGGCGTGCAAAACGGTGGTTTTTGGGTACAGTCCCGAGTCACATGGAGGCAATGAGCGATAGGAGGGGATTCGTCTCTCCCGGTATAGGGGGTTGATGTTGCGCTGTGTTCGATTGGCTATAACCGGAAATCCCTGGCCAGGGTTGCTGAGATTTACTGGTAAGTGTTACCAGTAGTTTCTCGAACTGTTATAGACCTCATATCGACACGACTTATCGAGCTATTGGGGTCTGACATTTACCACCCCTAGGCGAGATATGCGACATATCAGACGATCAGACCGGACTGTACGGTAAGTGTTACTGGTTGGATTCACAGGAGTGTGGGCGGGCTTGCTCGTCGATCTTCTGATCGCTCAATACCCGGGTGGCCGTTACGTTTAGCAGACCGCTTGCGGCTTGTGGGTGTTTGATATGATCATCATCTGCTGCCGGCGTATTGACGAGTCTTTAGAGTCCTACACAGAGGTTTCCTGGCTCAAGCGAAACGAAATAGGAGCGCATATGAGATATGTGCAGGACCGAGAATAATGCGTGTATGTGATACCGTATTCCATTCTCGCGATGAATGTATCGATTGGTTGTATGCGATATAACCTAGTTATCGATTCAAGGATTGATTCGATTAGCCGATATATTGGACACTAGTTGGTTATATGCGATATGACCGGATCGTTAAATCAAGTGTTGATTTAATGATTTAGTGTATAATTATATATTTGATATATTACTTTGCATTAACTAGTATTGGTTCACTTTAAATGGATTTTCTCACTTTTGTATATGTATACTTTTGTGCACTTGATTGTATCATGTTTGATGATACATGCTTACTTGAGTTTGTGTAAAGTTTAAACCTTGGTTAAGTAAATGGTTAGGGTTTTGTTTAATTAATTTATTCATTTATTGATTTGTTTATTTCATTTTGGCAAAAGGAAAATGGTGGCTAATTTTGTTTTTTTTTTGAAGTTTCATGAAACTTTGAATAAAGTCCACCATTTTTGTTTTATGCCTAACCTAACCATTCACCTAACTATAGTTTGCTCTCTACACATAACCATGGTTGTATTATGATAAGTATTGGTTTTCTTTTCTTTTTTAGAAGAACTTATCATAATATTATCATCTTCTTCTTCTTCTTCTTCAAGAAGAAAACCTAGACTTCATCAATGGTGACTTGATGAAATGAGTGAGAAATCCAATTCTAAAGTGAACCCACTTCCTATTTCTTCATCCTCTACCTCTTGCCAAGTAGTATAGGGTGTTTCCTTCACAAGTTTTCATGGCTTGGTGAAGGTGGAGCTTGATCTAGTGATGCCTCGACGTAGATCATCTTCGGCGTCGTAGTCGATGACCTAGCCCGTCCATTCTCCGATGAAGTCGACACTAGAGCCCGGGATCCGATGATCGCAGCGAGGACACATCATCACGGAGCTAAAGAGGTGGAGCACCGGATCTACAAAGGTTGTATTTCCGTTACACTTTAGTTAAGTTGTTAACTAGCTCGTTGTTTCGCCTAAATTTCTAGTTAACGATCCGTATCAGGGTTTCTCGGCACCCGTAAAGTTTGAAATTGGCATGGTTGATGCCTTGTGAGACCTCATTAGCGTGCCTAGGAACCCTACACTAAGGGCTTTATCAACATGTGAGAGCAAGACAGTAAACTAATATAAGTCAACGTGTTAAGATAAAATGAAACCAAATAGCATAATATCATGTCGAGCAAGAAAGTCCTCTCTATATATATCCAAGCATCCACTATAATATACATCAAATATACAATAATGGCCTCTAGGGCATATACATAACTAACATGCTGCTGCCTCCATTTCCTCCTCCCATCTTCAAGCCACAAAACACCAGGAAAAACTCTCCAAAACCCCATTCACACTTCACAAAATTTGTGCACAACCTCACAAGCTAACCAGTGGACCAAGAAAAATGTGATTTTGGCACTGTAGAGGATTCATGGGAGCTAGATGAGGCAACCCCTTTCACAATTAGAGTAGTGTTTCTTGTGCTTTAGCCTCATTTCAAGTTCAAAATCGTTTTGGCAAAGTTTGGTGAACTTTGAAGATTTCTAGAGAAGGTTGTGGGATTTTTGAGTCGTGTTGGTGAAATTGAACACTTGTGATGACCTTAAACCCCTCTCAATTGAGCAGAACCCAGACCGATCCCAAAATAGAACCTGGAACTGCAAAACAGAAACTTGCATGTCGGTTTGTGAGTGTATAAGGCGTGCAGGGAAATCTGGAATGAACCGGGACATTTACGAGATAAATAAACAACTTCAGAAGCTTAGATTGACTGCCAGGAGACCACCCTCTGCAAACGAGACGATTCCACCGTACTAGAACCGTCCTGGCCGGAATTTTGGGTTATGTGGCCGGCCCCCTGGTAAAGTAGGTGCCCAGATTGCTTCAGTAGGTCATATTCACACTATATATCACCCCAGAGTTGTTTGCTTGCCCTGTTTTGGCCTGAGTCAAAATATAGGACCACTTTCTCTAGTTGCTGCTTTGATTTGAGTTATGGTTTTCCGTATTTCGATTTCTAGATTTTTGTATCTGTGCTTTATCTCGATCACATGACGTTTGTACGTCTATCTCGAGTGATATTGGGTTGATTTGCGAGAGCTAACCATAGCTTCTAACCTATAGGCTTTTAAGCGTATCGTTTTGGTTTTCGTGTGTCGTTTTGGCTTTGATTTGGTTTTAATGTGATGCGATACGTTTGACATGTAGGTACCCTCACGGTGATCTGAGACGATGAAGAAGATGGTGGCGACATCGACATCGGCAAGCAAGATCAAGGTGAGTAGATTATATCTACGGGGGAAGTCGGGTGGATGGCGTATAGCACCCCCGCGGTTCGATGTTTAGTATACTATATATACTATATATATACGTATGATAGCGTTAAGTGTGATATGGATATTCTAGATGTGTTTAGGTGTACTATGGATGGATTAGGGTTTAGAAGTGAACTAGTATAGTTTCCTAGATGTGAACCCTAGAATAGGTTTACACCCACATGCACACACATGCTTATCTGTTATACTTATACCTGGACGATGAGGATAGTGGATGATATTTGGAGATGAGTCGATGAGATTACGCATTGTGCCATGAGATCAGTGATATGATGTGGTTTGTATTTGGGATACGACATGAGATTTTAGCGGGCCTTGGACGTGTGTTTTACACACGCACTTATATTTATATAGATGGTATCAATTTGTACTAGACTTAGATCTGTACCCCAGATCATGAGATATGATGATACGGATACTAGATAATTGATGAGATGAATGTGATATTGACCCGTACCCAGCTTTTGGGATGCCGTTCGATGATTTACCGTACGAGCTTTATATTGATGATAGATCCGCACTCATGACTCGAGGATGTCATATGATATTGTATCGTACGCGGTACCTTTGAGGCGGGATCACCGACTTGTGTGTGTGTGTGTATATATATATATATATCGACTCAGATTTAGGTGGTTTCCATACCCCTCCCGATTAGCTGGTTAGGCTAGGCCGATGTCATACCTATTTCAAAAACTAACGAATCGGGAGAATTTTGAAGAAAGGAAAAGGGATTCTAAGGATATTTTCAAAAGACGCATATTTTCTTAAAAACACCGTAGCCCTTATTTTCCTAAAAACCCCGATTCGTCTTCTTTCAAATGGCAAAACAGTATGACATGCATATATTGATGTAGATACTGCACTGTTGTGTTTATTATTCATTTGCCGCATATTCTTGCTTTTCGCATTGCATTGCATGTTGAAATATGTTTATCGTTATATCAAAACCATGCTGTTAGGACACCAGCACCTTTATCGATGATGCATATGTACCACGTACACCAGCTTGCCGGCTCACACACTTCATCATCGATAATTTCCATGTCACTACACTGATAGACTGCTGCATTCAGGATATGATCCCTTGCATGTCATACTCGTGTACTTACATATTGTACACTCATACTTGTGCACATACCTATTGTACACTCATACTCGTGTACTGACATATTGTACACTCATACTTATGCACATACATATTGTACACTCATACTCGTGTACTCACATATTGTACACTCATACTTGTGCACATACCTATTGTATATTCATACTTGTGTACTCACATATTATACACTCATACTTGTGCACATATCTATTGTACACTCATACTCGTGTACTTACATATTATACACTCATACTTGTGCACATACCTATTGTACACTCATACTTGTGCACATACCTATTATACACTCATACTCGTGTACTTACATATTGTACACTCATACTTGTGCACATACCTATTGTACACTCATACTTGTGTGCTCACATATTGTACACTTATACTTGTGCACACACCTATTGTGCACGCCTACTTGTATACATACATATTGTACGCTCATGCTTGTGTACATACATTGTGTACACCCATTCTTGCATACATACGTATTTGCACATACATAGATGATTCTGTCTGGATTTGGAGATTTGGGAACCGCAAGATATATCATAAAATTGTATTCATTTAAAAGAGCGGTTTCCCTCAATATGTGCATATTACTATTCCATATTGCATGATATACTGATATGCTTACATTTCTTTTACATGTCGCATACATCATGCTTTATGATTATACGCATTGAGATATGTTGTTTCCATGATATTTCTGGATTTGGGAACCGTGGGTATTTCAAAAGTGAGTATGTATTGTTTTAAAAACCCGGTTACCCTTGATATGATATTTCAGTGCGTCCACCATGTGTTTTCTCGGTTCTGAGAGCGACATGTGAAACCCAATTCGAGGAGAGGTAGGCACCGTCTGCGGGTACATGGTGGACCCAGTGAGGTACCTCGGGGCAAGAAGACGCGTATATGTTAGATGGTGAGCCTGGCAGGGGAGTACAACCTACCGGTGATTGTTTTTGAGCTCGGCGGATATCTGGGGGATACCGACCGGAGTTGAGAGATGAGACGGGCCGATCCGGACTGACGGAGCCCTATGTATATGAGGATTTACGTGCCGATGCTAGGCACAGATTTCATGATGTTTTCGAGTGTCGATACTTGAAACTCGAGTTCCATGATTTTGATATATCGCAAGCGACACATGTTGATTTACATCCTCATACTGCCATGCATATGCTTTATGATATTTACATGCATGATGCTTATTGTCATTGGGTGACACGTGGATGAGATCCACACACATACATACATACATATAGTTGATATTGATGACATTGATCACATAGTTGGATGATATCCACATACATATAGTCGACATTGATCATACCTCATATTTATGATATATTATTACCTGAGGCACTGGCACGAGCACTTGGCACTACACTCATGTATAGATGTTACATTGCCACCTTTTCATTCTTGAGACTTATTCATTTGAGGTTTATATAAATATTCGATCGTATTGACCTAGGATTGTGTCATACATATGATTTCTGCTCTGTGATGTTTTCTACTCACGAGTTGGCAACTCACCCCCATTGCGCCACAGTTCTTGCAGGTTTTGCCGCACAGGTTCCATTGCGGCTTCTGGCACACTGCTTCCCTTATGGGTGATTTGCTTTGGTAGGTGGGTTCTTTTGCATCAGAACCACCATTGTACATGTATTATTCAGTTGTATCTAGTAATTCCATCAACAAAAACTTGTATATTGTTTCAGACTTAGAAAACAAGTTATGTATTATTTCGACCTTAGAGTCGCGTGTTGTAGTATTATGGTTTTCATGCTGATTTCGAGTTTTCCTTTGAGTTTGATCCTCGCCCTTTGGCGTTGTATATTATACTGCTTTCGTGGTTGTGACCGTCGATTGACGAAGAGCTAGCTCCCGCTTGGGGATACCTTTTATCATTCCATATATATTATTCTTGTTGTACCCCGTTCGGGGCCAGTATTTACAAAGGAAACTCTGCCGAAATTTTCAGAAAAGACTGTAGATTTTAAAAATACATATTCGGCTTACTTATTTAAAAACCTTGTTTTTAAAACATATTTTCCTTACTTCTTAAAAACGAGTTTTCTTTATTTACTCCTAAAAATGGTTTTAGATTTCTGGGCTTTTGGCTAACTTGAATTAGATGAGGTCCTATAGACTTCAAATGATTCAAGGGCCAGTCACGTGCTATTTTGGGTCGTGACAAAGTTGGTATCAGAGCGCTAGGTTAACCTTGGTTCAAGTCTAAGTTGGACTATGCGGAGCCTAGAGCGTTTATATATATACGGAACTTAGGCTTGACCTTACGGAACTTAGACTTAGTCAAGGGGGTATTATACCCGAACTTTCGTCGCTTAGGATGACTCTTGGTTGATGGATTAGGTAGCTTGAGTAGAGTGACGTACCGTACGTATGTTTCGCGGTATATTTACGATACGCTACTCCGCTTAAGAAACCATAGGCTGTACATTTCCTTGCACAGTATTATATTCATTCATATGATCTATTCACATCGATATTGGTTATGATTTTGCTGCCAAGATTACACGGGCAGAGGGAGCTACGGCTAGAGTTGCGTCAGCTTGAGCTCGTCACGGACGAGGACTGACCAGGGCATGATTCCAGGGACGTACGATTGCATAAAGAGGCGTCCTTTTATTGTGTTTTCGCGTCATGAGCGTTTAACAGATCGCTTTTACGAGATTTCCCAGATGTGTTGATCGGCACCAGAGGATCAGGCTACTGCTAGAGGCCAGCCAGAATGTAATGACAATTGATATATAGCTTATTCATGATGATTGAGGCGTTGTTCAGCGTACAGACGAATGAGCCAGTTGCTGCTGCAAATGACGAGATATTGCCCAGATGGTGGAGCTACTGCAGCATGAGTATATACTTAGAGATACGATGGAGAGTCGCTAGTCACCCAAGGAGGAACAACTAGGACATGTGGTTCGTTCGCTTACCCTGATGCGAGGTCATCAGATAGATTGATTCTAGCTAGAGACGACTTCACGCAGATTCGTTGAGAGTCGATAAAGACGATCAAATGTCAGAACCCATTTCCAAGTTTAAAGTATTCAAAAGACAATGCAAGTAATGCTATGGACCCTCTAGAAGAATGAAACCCTAACTCGACGTAATGACCATGGAACGCCTTCGAACCTTAGGGTTTACGACAGTTTAGCGGTGCCATTTGTGAAGCTTGGGTTTGCCCTTCTACGGTTGGTCCACAGGTGCTGTGGTATGTACCGGAATACTATTAAACTGTACTCAAGATGTTGATCTCTTTGGGGATTATGAGGTTTCGACAAATCGATCGGATAGTTCGACATCATTCGGATATCATGTGATGGGATACATTGCTTAGGAGACTCCAGATACGAGTATAGCCGTTGGAGCGCTGTCCATGCAGCCACGAGAAGACGAGTCCGAATCAGTCGACATTGGAACAGAGTAAAGTAAAGAGTTCGCACAAGAATTCGACGAGATGACGTTCCACTCCGCCGACATCAGAGATGCGATATGCATACAGAGGCATTGTATACGTATGTTCTTTCCAGAAGGAGTCGGGATGAGTATGCAGCCGTTCCGGAACGAGAAATGAATGTAGTAAAGGACGACGACTTCCGGGCAATTCGACAGAAACGAGATTTGAGAGAAACCTCGACAGGACCTTTCTGGAATACTGTACGAGAAGACTTGGACCTAAGAGCGGTCATAGTGTGCACACCCAACAGGCCAGAGTTCGGCATCATCGACGAGATAGTTGACCAGGTTTGGATAGAGGACCTCACCCAGATGCGTTGTGAGTTGATCAAGAATGGATGAGAATGGAGTATTTCTCCGCCGATTGGGATGAGTTCCGGAGGACGTGTTCGGCTAGATATCTTCCACAGAGTGATGAAGATACCGAGTTCGTGATTTCGAGTCCTTGTAAGAGACTTCGGATTGACCGTAGCCGAGAACATTTGCAGTGCGCAGATAGAGACGTGACGTCGAAGTGGACGATGATACAGACAAGTGGGACAAGGGGTTCGTGCGATATGCTGACGAGCTGTTGTTACTCCCCGTTAAGATTAAAGGTCGGAGATGTCTATAGAGGCGTTGGGATGCGACCAGTTTCTGAGGAAATGCTGTGCTGAGGACGCAGATGTCCAGAGAGCGAGAAAAGATTATGCATGAGTACCAGCCTCCGTACAGTTCGACATAGGCGAGATCGGAAGAGACCTTGAGTAGGATTCCTTCAAGGGTACTGCTGCGATAAGATTTGCACCCAGGATCAGATATGTAATCTGTATTTAGAGGACCAGAGGTCGGCGCCAGTGACATGCTACTTTATGAGTGGTCGTGAGGATTAACCGAGAGATAACCAGAGAAGTGCCAGTACAGAATTGTTGGATATAGTTCCCTCAAAGTCAATTATTGGATCGCAGGAACGTGATTGCAATGATTAAGGAGGACCTATACCGGTAGCACAGTCTTACTCGAGATGATAGTATGCTATCTGGTTTTCCTTTATCAGTCGTGTACAGGTTCAGGTGACTGATCACTATTACACGTTGATAGAGCCCTTAGGATCTTGCTTAACTACCAACAGTATGATGGCGATCATATACGTGAGAGTTGGGTAGTCTATAAGCACATCCTTAAAACTGGTCCCTAGTCGTGGGAGTTTTGAGACAGGGCATCGATACTCCAGAGTAGACTAGTGTATACAGTCGAGACCCCGACGAGGGGCGGTGGCTGGTCTTACAAGCCACTAGTGTCAGTTGGATCACCTAAGATGTATACAGGTGCTCATTGGGTTATGAGTACACCGGACAGGACTCGCCGGGAACCTGCTAGTTGGTATTATACTTATCGTCAGATAGCAGTTCCCTGGTGACATGTGTACAGGTTAGTTCATCGAACTGAGGTTGTCATTTGTCTCGTGTGAGTTCCCACTGTGCTTTGATTTCTACCCTACCACGGCTCAAAGGAGTCATGCAAACAGGTATTTTTTGGGTACAGTCCCGAGCCACATGGAGGCAAGTGAGCGGATTGGCAGGGGATTCGTCTCTCCCGGTATTGGGGGTGAGATCGTGCTGTGTCTAGGATAGCCATTAAACCAAGTCCTTGGCCAAGGAAGGTGAGAATTACTGGTAAGTATTCCAGTAGTTTCTCAGGGTGTTCAGGGCTTGTCTCCGACACAACTTATACCGCTTTTGGGGGTCTGACATTACCAGCCCCCTAGGCCCGATATGCAATACTCATAGACGAACGGACTGGACTGTAAGTATATTGTCACTGTTAGGCTCAGTAGGGTTTCAGGATGAGTTCGCTCATCGGCTACCCTTGAGGTCGATACATGGGCAGCCGTTACGCACTGCTAGTGCCGCTGATGTGCTTGTGGTCAAGCCCACTGCCAGGGTACTGATGAGTTATTAGAGTCCCCCACAGATAGTTTCCCAAGTTCGGGCGAAACGTTGTAGAGGCCGCATGGTTTTATCGCAGGGTTCGGAAAATGCACGTGCGTTTACGCACGTGTCATATTTCGGGCAGATAATACTGGTGGGCTTTGATTTAAGCCGGATCCGTATATTATACAGTGTAGATATAATATCTTTGTCTCAGTTGCATTTGTATTCAGTCGTAATACAAATGCGGGTATATTTATACAGTTACGGCGTTATCCTGAAATTCGTTTTGGGATCGCTTTTGGAAGTTGCCAGTTTTCTATAACCCGTATTAAACATTCGGTTTAATACGGATTTATCTTTTCTTGAGGGTGAGTCGTGTGTGTGGAAGCTTCTAGATGGTGACTAGGTCAGTGGGGTGTTCTTGATTCATTGGTAGCATTAAATGAATGGTGACTAGGCTTTGTGACTCTTCATTTGCATAATGGTTTTTGCAAGGTGTATGATGAATCATTCATATCATTTATTGTTATGGTCACCTTCCCCTTCTCCTACACTCACCCCTCCTCATGATATATTGGCCGACCCCTCTTTGAAATGGTAAGGGATTGATTGTGAGAAAAATCATGGTTGTTGATTAGAAAGATTAGGAATTTGATTCATGGAAATTTCAAATTCTTATTTCTCATTTACTCGGTCCAAAAGGCAACTTCATTAACCGTTCATCCATGGCTTTGGATGAAGCGAGACAAAGTGTTCTACTCATTCTCTACATCAATCTTGGTCATCTCTTTTAGCAAACTTGATGACCGAGTTGCCTCGGTATAGAGGCGGGAGCCCGTTTAAAGATCCGTAGATGTGGTGCCACCTCGACGAGGAGCCAGGAGATCGGAGCAGCCGCAACGGAGCGTGGGATGATAGTTGAAGAACGAAGGACTCGGATCGTTCGGTATAACCTTTCTACCCACTTTGTAGTTTGTTAGTTTAGCATTAATGGCAGATCCGGGTTATAGTATGCGATAGTGCCAGTTATAAAAGTTTTTGTTCCGCATTTGGCGTCAGATTGACGGCCGGGGCGCTACCGTAGACTTACATGGTATCAGAGCCACGGCATTAAGCTTTACTAATTTGTTCTAACGTGTTTAAAAGATCGATCGAACGGATTTTCGAAAACCGCAATTTCTATGTTAAAGTTTCTGTCGAATTTTTAAACAGGTCTAAAAATTATTTTGAGCATCTCAGAAAATCGTACAGGCTTTTTTAAGAATACTGATGAAATTTGGTCAACTGTTGACACCAAAGCGCCGCGAAACCGCTGCACAAACCGTAGTTAGGCCGCGGTTCCGCGGCCGTTTTAGAGCTACAGTGAACCATTTTTCTACAGTAGGTTCTACATTGAAAATTGTGGTTTCTGGAATATTTCTTTTAGGCCCAGATTTTGTTACTGTACAACAGATGTACGTGGGGCCCACTTCGGGAAATTTTGTCGATCGAAATTTAAACGTGTTAGTTTGCAGTACTTACATTATATCTCTGAACGTGAATGTCATTCGAGCGGTAAACCGCGTCTAATTGCTATAGTCCTTTTAGACGGGTTTGCGAACGTGACATTCGCGTTGATGTTCTGTGTTGTGCTGTGATGTTGCGGATTTGTCGTTGTTGATAGCAGTGTGCAATGGTAGTGCAGTTTGAATTTATTTGTACATTTGATATTGCGGGGCGAGCGTCCAACATGTGGACTGCCGTCACTGCTGTTTGTATAATATTCTTTTGGGACACGACCGGGCTGAGGTCGATATACCCGTTGTACATATTTTTCATTTCTGTACTAGGTTTTACCCCGCGATGGAATGCACGGATAGCCGGGTTCTGGAGGGCAACGGGGCCGCATCTCATGGCTTTGAGAGGCAGAGGGGTCTCACTCTAGAATTGGCAGACTATTCGCCGCACTCGTAGGGGGTACAGGTTGACCCAAGGAGGGGTGCTCAAGCTACCGGATTTCGTGAAGTGCAGGGTGGTCCATTCACTATGCTGTAGGAGGCTGCCTCGCTTCAGGTTTTGGCGGGTAACTTGCCGCACCGGTAGGGGTCTAGGTTTCATTGCACAGGCTATCCACACGACCTGGGGAACGTCAGGTTTCAGCACCGGCTCTGTGAAACTCGGGGATCCCAGGTTATCTGTATTGTTCTTGATGCTTATTACTTTTCTGTAATGTTGCATATTATCACGCCTGGAGCGATTATTATATATTGATATATATACTTGTAGATGTTGTATATGTTTTACACCCACGCTAGTTCAGTCCCCGCTCTGTCATTAGTTAAGTAACCTAACGGGTGATGACGGGACCCAGTGGCGAATGCAGATGGAATATACGTACATTTTATTTTCGTTCTTTTCTGGTGTGATTAATTGATGGGACTGCGTTGATTCTGATCAATGCAAAGGAAAACAAACCTGTTTGGATGTTGTTGGAACAGTTTTAAAAAGTGTTATTACAAAGACGTTTTCTTTTGTTTTTCATAGTGGTATTCAGTTGGAATATCCTGCACCTCATTCGACGAGGCAAGGGCCAAGATCCTTTCACCGGGAGTGACCCTTTGGGCAGAAGTTTGTGTCAGGGTAATAACTTCACTATAGTCGATTAGAAGTTGCTTTGCATCACGGTATTCAGTTGGAATATCCTGCACCTCATTCCACGAGGAAAGAGCCGAGATCCCTTCACCGGGAGTGACCTCTTTAGCAAAGGTTTTCGCCACTATATTTTTATAAAAAAGCTATCAGGTTCTCTCAACGAGATCAAGTTCATTACGTTAAAGGTTTTTCGCCAAAAACCAGCCGTAGCCCTCCGTCATTTCTTATGGATGGTCAGTAGTATTCAAGCTATGTTTGTTGGCTTTCGTCAAGGCTTAGTGTTTGGTAGCTGCTGGGGTATTCATTTGTTGCATAGATAGATGAGTTGGTTTGGGACAGTCGTATTACCTTGTTGGCTTTCGTCAAGGGTATGTATGGGTAGGTTCGAATTAACAAGATAATGACGGACAGAACTTGACATGTGACTTATGATTTGTTGGCTTTCGTCAAGGTCATAAGAACATGAGATAAAAATCATATCGGGAGTTTCTAAAGAAACTGAAACTTGCCAGGCATGCGCATACCTTCTGGAGTGTGATAACGTTAGTGGATTCCGTCACGTTATCATGCGATGAGAGTTGGATCCCGATTCCCACTGATGAGTTGGTTTACTCTTCGGGTGATCCCGATTGATTCTTCTTTTTGGTTTGGAGGAGAATTTGACAGTACAGTAGGAGGTTTCCTGATTAGATAAAGTGATAACCATTCTGATCTAGGTTAGAGTGCGTCCAGAGTGTTTCTTTCCTCTCTCTCTTTAGCAGTGACCTTTGACCGACCCTAGACTATGACTCGGTGACCAAGTTGACCGAACCTTCTTAAAATACAGGCTTTTGGATTGTCTAAGTTGCATAATTCATTGCCACTCCTTCTTCTACACTTTGGATTTCTCAGAACACCCCGTATTACTACGGACATCAACTTCCATTGGATAGATCCATCGTATGGTTATATACGAACTCGAAGGGACTTCTTCGAGGATGGATCCAGGTTCAGGAGAAATAGAATTGGTTTATTCAGTTGTCTTTTATTATCACCTTCTCTCAGGTTGCGAGGGCTCCTTGCTTTAGGAGAGTACACTTATTACGCTTATTGGATAGTCTTCGTCCAAACCATAGGCAGGTGCCGAAAGGTAGGGAATGAAGAAAACCAATTAGCCTAAGTAGGGTGTACATAAGGTAATATGTAAAGACAAAATAAAGGGATTAGAAAGAGTGCAAAGTAAATTGCGACTGCTATCATTCACGACCAAACCACGTACTTCATCGCCACTCCTATTTCACCTTTGCTTTTTTCCCCGGTTCGGGAGAAATAGAATAAGGTATTATTCAGTTGTCTTCTATCATCACCTTCTCTCAAGTTGGGAGTACACCTTGGTTTAGGATGGTACACCTATTATGCTTACTGGATAGTCTTCTTCCAAACCATAGGCTGGTGCCGAACGGTAGGGAAGGAAGAAAACCACTTAGCCTAAAAGGGGTGTACAGAAGGAAATGACTAAAGACAAATAAAGGGATTTGAAGAGATTTCAAAGAAATATACGGTAATAGTCATGAATTGGATTATGGAAGAGACATTACTAGGAATAACAGGATACCCGTACGAAATATTTTCATGTATCAGCTTCACTGTGCATTGTTAAAGAAAAGCTGATTTCCCGATTAGATACTTACTCCAGGGTATGTATTTACCAGGTATGATTCTCACATCTGTATGGTTTTACAGATGATGAGTGGGAGGAAGTTATTGGGAATTAGGTGATCATCATCATTATATCGGAATTCGTTGTAATTGGTGATATTTGAGGAAGTCGCCTAGGTTTTTGCCAGACGGCATGTATTCGGTTTTGAGTATCCGTTGTTGTGCACCAATTTCAAAATGATATATCTATACGTTTATTTTTATAAAGTGAGATATAACTTTTTGATATTATGTCGATGACATCTACCTATATCAGTTGGCGATTGGGTAAGGAGCATTGAACAACGGTGTACTTCTTAACCATAAGTACAGTTTTCAACCTACGATGCACAGGTTTTGAGTTATTCAACTCTGCGGACTTATACAGAGTATTGTATGTTGTCCAGTGTCCATCAGGACAAAGGGGTTGGTCCTCGTACTATATTCTGTTTACTTATGACTTCTCTAGATTTTAGACAAGTGTTTCGTAGAAATACAAGGTCTAAGTTTTTGAGAAGTTGTGGGTATAGGAATAAAGTAGAGAAACATATGTCGCAAGTATCGGGATTCTTCAAAGAGATCGAAGATGTAGATACTTGTGATTGGTATTCAGATGATAGTAATGGTTTTTGAGAAACTTGTTTCTCTTTCAGGTTACTCATAATTGGATGTATTCCTAAGTTGAGTAATGCTGATTAGCCTCTCTCCATTAAGATATGCACTGGAGACAGCTTCATGATTTGAATCTGATTCCAATTAAATAAGTGCCAAAATTTCTATATTGCATATAGAATGGTTCATATCTTAACGATGTTAAGGTACGGGGAGTTGTCCGGCCTATGCTTAAAACCAGACTCTGGATAACTCAGGGCACGTTTCTATAATGGCAGTTTGTGGGTTGGCCCGGGCTATGTCGAGGGTTGATTTTCTACCATCTGGAAGATCAATAGTGATATTGTTCTTGACTCTCCACAGTTTTAGTAAAATGGATTTTTTCAGAAAACAGCAGTGGGAGTATGGTAGAACTGGAAGTGATTCCAGAACCGCAAACGATTACGGAAAATTTAATAGGACCTACAGATTCAATCAGGATTGACATTCTAATAGCCACTCCACAGATATGGTGGGTAACCTCAGACACCCGAGTGGTACTCCGGTAGCCTCAAGGACGATGACAGGGAGGTTCTTATCTACCCAGACTTGACACTACTGTTGTTCCAGGCTATGAGACCCGGCAGGAGGATAAGTATAGCGTCATTCTAAGCTAGCTTTAGAAGTGCACGTATATATTATTCTGCCAGAAGGTTGTTGTGGTCAGTGGGAGCAGCGGAAGCATAGTGGGAAAGTAGCTTACGTCTATTTATAGACTAGAGCAGATATAGCGGAGATAGATCATCCAATTTTGATGTGACAGTCATGGGTTTGACTTCATCAGAATAGGGGATGGATCTGTTAAGAAGATAGTAGGGTGTGATGTCCTGGTATTTTGATGACATACACAGAGTAGGAAGTAAAAATTCCTATACTACGATCGGTTGTACTGTGGTCGTCATACAGTTGTTTCTCCAGACAGGATATGGATATAATATCAGACATTCTGGTTTCTAGATCTATGGATTTAGATCTAGATTTTGGTAGTTTCCCAATATGGGTACTTTGACAGTATTCTAATAGTTTTTAGAATAGATGACTCCTGGCATGGTGGTGTACCTGCAGGTGATGGAGTCACCCTCTCTAAAGGTGTCTTACAGACTAAAGGGGAGAGGGATGTGCATGATTGGCATATCACTTGCTTAGGCAATTGAGTCAATCGTGAGATGTCAAGTACCATACCAGATATTGTATTTGCACTAGATGCGATAAGTTTATATTAGTCCAATCCTGAAGAAACATAAGGAAGCAGTTTTAGAACATAAGTACATGTTCTACGAATTTGATGACGGCAGCCTCCTTCGGGAGACGATTATCATTCCAGGCTTCAAAGGTGACATGGATGACAGAGTGATTGTCAGAGTTATAGTTTTCCCTCTGACACGAGGGAAAGTATTATGGACAGGTGGTCCAAGAGTATACTGTGGGAGGCATGGTGCAGGATACTGATTAGGTTTAGTTGACGATACAGTCTAAGAAGTTTGGATTTGGAGTTCATTTATGAACTAGGTCCCATCAGATATCCAGACATATTCTAAGAGAGGTATTACTCAATTCGGGATATGGCTTTCTCCACGAACTTGAGATTATGAGAGACATAGAAAGAAACATCAGGGCGGATCCACTCATTGAGGCTATTTCTTGAACACAAGGGCTTTACAAACGAGCTTTGTGAAACTAGTTAGTAGAGGAGTTAGATGTTCGGTATCACACGGGCTGTGAGTATGCGACATCGCAATAATTAGCCTTGAGTGCAATTGGGTGATTGTTGGATATAGCGCCCTCAAAGTCAATTATTGGATCGTAGGTACGTGATGGCAATGATTGAGGAGGACCTATACTGGTAGCACAGTCTTACTCGAGATGATAGTATGCTATCTGGTTTTCCTTTATCAGTCGTGTACAGGTTCAGGTGACTGATCACTATTACACGTTGATAAAGCCCTTAGGATCTTTCTTGACTACCAACAGTATGATGGCGATCATATACGTGAGAATTGGGTAGTCTATAAGCACATCCTTAAAAATGGTCCCTAGTCGTAGGAGTTTAGAGACAGGGCATCGATACTCCGGAGAAGACTAGTGTATACAGTCGAGACCCCGACGAGGGGCGGTGGCTGGTCTCACAAGCCACTGGTGCCAGTTGGATCACCTAAGATGTATACAGGTGCTCATTGTATTATGAGTACACCGGACAGGACTCGCCGGGAACCTGCTAGTCGGTATTATACCTATCATCACATAGCAATTCCCTGGTGACATGTGTACAGGTTAGTTCATCGACCTGAGGTCGTCATTTGTCTCGTGTGAGTTCCTACTGTGCTTTGATTTCTACCCTACCACGGCTCAAAGGAGTCGTGCAAATGAGTATTTTTTGGGTACAGTCCCGAGCCACATGGAGGAAAGTTAGCGGATCGGCAGGGGATTCGTCTCTCCCGGTATTGGCGGTGAGATCGTGCTGTGTCAAGGAAAGCCATTACACCAAGTCCTTGGCCAAGGCAGGTGAGAATTACTGGTAAGTATTCCAGTAGTTTTTCAGGGTGTTCTGGGCTTGTCTCCGACACGACTTATACCGCTTTTGGGGGTCTGACGTTACCAGCCCCCTAGGCCCGATATGCGATACTCATAGATGAACGGACCGGACTGTATGTATATTGTCACTTTTAGGCTCAGTAGGGTTTCAGGATGAGTTCGCTCATCGGGTAAGCTTGAGGTCAGTACATGGGCAGCCGTTACGCACTGCTAGAATCGCTGACGTGCTTGTGGTTAAACCCACTTCCAGGGTACTGACGAGTCATTAGAGTCCCCTACAGATAGTTTCCCAAGTTCGGGCGAAACGTTGTAGAGGCCGTATGGTTTTATGGAAGGGTTCGGAAAATGCACGTGCGTTTACGCACGTGTCATATTTCGGGCAGATAATTCTGGTGGGCTTTGGTTTAAGCCGGATCCATGTATTATACAGTGTAGATATAATATCTTTGTCTCAGTTGCATTTGTATTCGGTCGTAATACAAATGCGGGTATATTTATACAGTTACGGGGTTATCCTGAAATTCGTTTCGGGATCGCTTTTGGAAGTTGCCAGTTTTCTATCACCCGTATTAAACATTCGGTTTAATACGGATTTATCTTTTCTTAAAGGTGAGTCATGTGTGTGGAAGCTTCTAGATGGTGACTAGGTTAGTGAGGTGTTCTTGATTCATTGGTAGCATTAACTGAATGGTGACTAGGCTTTGTGCCTCTTCATTTGCATTAAATGGTTTTTGCAAGGTGTATGATGAATCATTCATATCATTTATTGTTATGGTCACCTTCACCTTCTCCTACACTCACCCCCTCCTCATGATATATTGGCCGGCCCCTCTTTGAAATGATAAGGGATTGATTGTGAGAAAAATCATGGTTGTTGATTAAAAAGATTAGGAATTTGATTCATGGAAATTTCATATTCTCATTTCTCATTTACTCGATCCAAAAGGCAACTTCATTAACCGTTCATCCATGGCTTTGGATGAAGTGAAACAAAGTGTTCTACTCATTCTCTACATCAATCTTGGTCATCACGTTTAGCAAACTTGATGACCGAGTTGCCTCGGTATAGAGGCGGGAGCCCGTTTAAAGATCCGTAGATGTGGTGCCACTTCGACGAGGAGCCAGGAGATCGGAGCAGCCGCAACGGAGCATGGGATGATGGTTCAAGAACAAAGGACTCGGATCGTTCGGTATAACCTTTTTACCCTCTTTGTAGTTTGTTAGTTTAGCGTTAATGGTAGATCCGGGTTATAGTATGCGATAGCGCCAGTTATAAAAGTTTTTGTTCCGCATTAGGCGTCAGATTGACCTCCGGGGCGCTACCGTAGACTTACAGGAATCGCCCCCGTTTGCACACCTGACCGGGCCGATGAGCCGATGGATTACGAGATTGGTAATCCACAGGGAAGATAAGGGCCTAGAGATAGAGGACGCCAGACCGTGAGCAAGAGGCAAGTAGATATCTTGCGCTGCTAGCATTGGATGCTCCGACACCTTCTCCACTTTGAAGGTGGATACATCGACGACGGTATTTATGATTTGTGATATTGTGATTCGATTATCACGTATCCGTCACCTTGGACTTCAGTGTTTTGGGCGATCTATTCACATGATTTAGTCCTGATGTCTGAGTTTCATGATATTTTTTTTCGTGCACAATGGTTGCACCTACTGGGTATTCATATTTGTGCACAGTTACTTCACTTGATATCGTTTTTGTGTCTTGGTTGCACATGCTTATGACTTCATGGATTTCTTACCGTTGGGTTGATTTTGTGCACATAGTATGCACACGATTTGGTTTTTGCACTCAGTATAGCTTATATATACTTGTAGTGCATTGTTATGTGTTTTGTGCACGCAGTTGCTCGCGTTCATGATTTTCTTTACACCTGGGTACACTCGGTGTTGCTATTTACGCATTTGAGTTATTGTTTGGATTTTGTGCAAAAGATGCACTGTATTTGTATTTCTTGCACAGGATGCGCCAGTTTTTATATTTTGTGCGTTTATCGTACCAGATTTATATTTCGTACCTTTGTTGCACCGGATTTATATTTTGTGCGCTATGGTTGCATCTGACTTCGATTTGATGTCATTCGATACGTTGATTTTGATTTCATGCCTATGCTATGTATGCGATTTGACTTATGCCTTCGGCGTCGTTTACATGCACTTTTAGTGTTTTGATTTGATTTGTGCATGCTGATGCACGTGGCTGTGAGCCTATGTACTGCGGTATACCTGTTTCTGATTGATCCGTATTGTGTACCGTCGATTTTGATTCTACTATTGATGTTGATTTCTTGCACTCCATGCATTTGATTTGGATTTTGCGCATGTTCGACGCCTGATATTGGATTTCATGATTTCATGCAAGCAGAATGCGCATGATTTAGATTTTATTCGTGCATGTCGGATGCACCTAATTTGGATTTTCGTGCGTGTTGAGCGCATGTTTTGAGATACGATTTTGGTGCACACCAGATGCACTAAATCGAGATTTTTTAAAAATTTTTTTTTTTCCGTATTAAAAATACTCAGAAAATTAAGCAGGGAATTCTAAGGATTACTGTGAAATACGAACCCCTAATACCCTCAAGTCTCTGCGGAACCGCGGTAAGAACATGCTTTGCGCGGCGGTTCCGCGGCCGTACTTAGGTATTAGGGACACGTATTTGTAGGTCATATCCGTAGCTATTACTACATGCTTCTAGGAATTTTTAATCTTACTCAAGTGTTGAGTTTTCTGGAGATCTTATGTATTTGTTGATTCGATCGGAAGGTTTAACTTCGTTTTGTTTTTCGGGTAATTTAGAACGTGTTAAAAGATTCGAACGGATATCAATAACTCATTTTTTCATGACGGAAAACTTTCAAGTGTTGAATTTTTCTCGAGTTTGAAACTTTCGGAAAAACATGCAAGCATATCTGTGGACCCTCTAGTAGAACGTACCCTTAACTCGATTATGTGACCGTCAAAACTGCCACTGAACCCTAGAGTTTGTGTTAATTTAGCGGTGCCACATGTGAGGCGTTAGTTTGACCCTTCTACGGCTGGTTCATTCGGGCTGTGACATGTTCTAGGATTTTTGAACTCCGCTCAAGTGTTGAGCTATTTGGGAAATTTTGGGTGTTTGATTATTCGATCGGAAAGTTTAACTTTGCCTATTTATCTGGAATGTGATACAATATGTGGAATTCATATAGTTAGGCATGAAATGCGAAGAATGTGATATTTCGGATTTAAGATGTCTAAAGTGATTCTGGATTCCAAATGTTGTAGTTTTACACTTTCTTTTTGTGACCGTAAGCGTAGTATGTGGTGTATCGCCAGCTTCGTTGCTATACATCAATGAAAATCGGGATATGCATACTTGCTTACGTTGATGATATGAGATATTTTGTGTTGCTGTGATATGTTATATTGGATCGTCGTGTTCTGAATAGCAGGGGGTTTTATGTGAGACGAGGGTTTTAATTTTCATTCATGTAAAATTCATTGTATGTAATATTCTTTTATTGAGGCACTTCCGGGTTGAGGTTGATGTCACCATTGTATATTATTTACTTTTCCGCATTAGGTAGACCCGAGGAGGGGAGCACAAGTAACCGGGTTCTAGGGTCCAGTGGGAGGCCATCTCGAGGAGTCGAGACCGGGTCTCCTAGCCCTGGAATTGGCAGTGTTACTTGCCGCTCTCGTAGGGTTCTAGGGATGTAGGTTTGGCTATTCATCGCGACCGTGGAATCCGTGTTTTATACAGGCTCGAAATAAAACACGGACGTCCTAGTATATCCAATATTTCATATATTATCTTCTACGGCAATAGTCTGTGATGAGATCATATTACTGCTTGAGACGAATGCTTATACTATATATATATGATGATATATAAATATTACTGCTTTCGTTTCTTTTGTGATGCTTAGGAAGCATTAACTGATGGGATATATTAATGAGATTAATAAAAGAAAAGAAACCTAAAAGATGTTGTAGAATCAAAACTTTATTAAAAAAGGGTAGCTACAGTTTTGCTTTGCATAGCGGTATATACGATATACCCTGCACCTTATTCGATGAGGAAAGAGCCGAGATCCCTTCACCGGGAGTGACCTCTTTAGCAAAACTGGCAGATGCTACAAACTCACGGTTTAGTTTTTGATTGCTTCTATAGTTCTTGCTTTTCACCGCGGTATTTGTGAAATATCCTGCACCTTATTCGATAAGGAAAGAGCCGAGATCCCTTCACCGGGAGTGACCTCTTCAGCAAAACTAGGAAAAGCCTCAAAAACACTCATTTTCAAAATCACCTGTTTGTACAACGATATCAAGTTCATTACGCTCTTGGTTTTCTGAAAAACCTGCGTAGCCTCCGTCATTTCAGATAGAGACTAGTTAGTATTCGTGCTGCGTTTGTTGACCTTAGCTAAGGCGTTGTGTACGGTAGCTAATTAGTATTTATCTACTAAAACATGAGATGCGATTGAGTTAGGGTAGTCGTACGAATTTGTTACCTTAGCCAAGGGTCGTACGGGTTGGTTTAATTCAATCGGGAAATGACGGGTTGAACTTGGCTAGCACTTATGATTTGTTGACCTTAGCCAAGGTCATAAGTTGCTAGGGGAAAAAGTATTATCGGGAATTTCAATTGTTGAAATTTGCAATGAGATTGCATACCTCCTATGAGATAGTTGGATCCCGATACCCACTGCGAGTAAAAGTTACTCCTGGGAGAATTTTACACAGGACAATTAGCCGATCACGTAGGTGACTAGAAAGGTGTTTACGGGGTTAAGCCTCTGGGAAAATGAGGTTATTTTAATTAGATCCATGCGAAAGCACGGGGAACCTCCCTCAAAGTACCAACACTGGCCTGGCTGAAAGATTCGCGAACTTGTAAGGTGTAATTAATCCCGGCTAGTCTTTCCTTTTAGGGTTTGAAGGAAGATTTGATAAAAACAGTGGTAGACATCCTGATTAGATAAGATAATAACCAATCTAATCTTGCAAGAGCATATGCTAAAGTGTTTTTCATCTCTCTCTTTCCAAGTAGCGACCATGTCAGGCCTTAATCAAGATAATAATATGGATGTATTGACTGAACCCGCTTATTATACCGAGCAGGAGAACGTTGGTCCCGTTCTTTCTTATTGGAGTTATAAGACTGAGCTGGGAATAGGAGAATATCTGGATTCTCACGCCGTCCAAATGAAAAACAAGCATGCTGATGCATCTTCTTCCGGTGTGTTTGTTATCGAAAACTGTTTCTCAGTTCACTCTACGTCCTAGGTATTAGATACCGGATCGAGATCCCATATATGTAATATGTTACATGGGCTACAGAAAGGTAGGGAACTTGGAAAGAGTGATCTTTCCCTAAGAGTAGGGAATGGTGCAAATGTTGCAGCCAAGGCAGTTGGCGAATATCACCATGTATTACCAAATGGTAATACATTTGTTCTGAACGAGTGCTATTACATTCCGACCCTGATATGCAATATTATATCAGTTTCTTTATTGAATAAAGAATGATATAATTTTGTTGTAAAGGATAATGTTATGAACATATTCCTGAATCAAAAGTTGTTTGGATCAGGTTCATTATTTAATGGTATATACGTTCTCAACCAAACTACGGTACTTAATGTACAAAACAAACACAAGAGGAAGAGTTCTGAAATGAACGAATCCTTCTTATGATATTGTAGACTAGGTCATATCAATGCGACACGACTAGCTAAGTTACATAAGGATGGATATCTGAATACATTCGAATTATCATCTTATGATACTTACCAGTCATGTCTCAAAGACAAGATGACCAAAACTCCGTTTAGTGGACACGGAGTAAGAGTTACAGAACTCTTGGGGCTGATACATAGTGATGTATGTGGACCCATGTCTACACATGTCAGGAACGGTTCTTCCTACTTCATTACATTCACTGACGATCTCTCAAGATACGGACTTGTGTTCCTGATGAAACACAAATCTGAAGCTTTTGAGAAATTCAGGGAATATAAGCACGAAGTAGAGAATCAAACGGGCAAAAGTATTAAGATCCTTCAATCTGATCGAGGAGGAGAATACATGAGCAATGAGTTTCTAGATTATCTAAAAGAGAATAGGATTCTCTCTCAGCTTACTCCTCCCTATACACCAAAGCACAACGGTGTATCGGAGCGGAGGAATCGCACCCTATTAGATATGGTGCGCTCTATAATGAGTACTGCTGAGTTGCCTATTTCCTTCTGGGGGTATGCGATTGAGACAACCAAATACCTATTGAATAGAGTTCCAATCAAATCTATACCTACCACTCCATATGAGATATGGAATGGGAAGAGACCATCTCTTAAAAGAGTTAAGATATGGGGTTGTCTGGCCTATGTTAAAAAGCAAAATCCGGACAAGCTCGAGGCACGATCAGTTCTTTGCATGTTTGTAGGATATCCATGCAATTCGTATGGATATCTATTCTATCACAGTGAACAACAAAAGGTGTTTGTTGCTCTACATGCCACCTTTTTAGAAAAGAAATTTCATGTAAAAGAAATTAGTGGCGAAGCGGTAGAGCTGGAAGAGGTTCCAGCACCACAAACTACAAATGATGATTTATTGGAACCAGAGGATTCAGTAGTACCCAACGAACCCCAGCCTCTCCGCCGATCTAGTAGGGTTTCTCATCCACCTGAGAGATACTACGGTATTCTCGTTGACGGTGGGAGCAAGGATTGCATCATGGAAGATGATGACCCGACTAGCTTCGAGCAGGCCATTACGAGTGGTGACTCTGTGAAGTGGCTGGATGCAATGCGATCTGAGATGGAATCCATGTACACCAACAAAGTATGGACTTTGGAAGTTGCTCCTGAAGGGGTAAAACCCATTGGGAGCAAATGGATCTTTAAGAAGAAACTTTGTGTAGATGGAAAAGTGGAGACTTTCAAAGATAGACTTGTTGCAAAGGGTTTTCGTCAACGACCAGGTGTGGATTATGACGAAACCTTTTCTCCAGTGGCTATGCTTAAGTCCATCCGGATCTTACTTGCCATTGCTGCATACTATGACTACGAAATCTGGCAGATGGATGTTAAGACAGCCTTTCTTAATGGTAATTTGGAAGAGAGCATGTACATGACTCAGCCAGAGGGCTTCGTAGATAGTGGGAGCAGAGGAAAAGTGTGCAAGCTTCTTAAATCCATCTACGGGGTAAAGCAAGCATCACGGAGTTGGAACATCTGTTTTGATGTTGTAGTCAAAGAGTTTGACTTCATCAAAAACGTAGATGAACCTTGTATATATAAGAAGGTTGCAGAGAGTAAGGTTTTTCTTCCTCGTATTGTACGTCGATGACATACTCTTGATAGGAAATGATGTTCCTATACTGCAATCAGTCAAGCTCTTCTTATCATAAAGATTCTCAATGAAAAATCTAGGTGATGCCTCCTGCATACTTGGAATTATGATCTATAGAGATAGATCTAAACGGATACTTGGATTGTCCCAATCCAGGTACATTGACACCATACTAAAGAGGTTTAGTATGGAAGAATCCAAGCGTGGGAACCTACACACGATCTCTGGACTCACTCTCTCCAAAGAGATGTCTCCCAAGACTGATTTGGAGAGAGCTCGCATGCAAGGGATACCCTATGCTTCGGCAGTAGGCTTTATCATGTATGCGATACTATGTACCAGACCCGATGTAGCATACTCACTAAGTATAGTGAGTAGGTGTCAAGCTTATCCTGGAGATAAGTATAGTGAGTAGGTATCAAGCAGATCCTGGAGAGAGTCACTGGATAGCTGTGAAGAACATTCTCAAGTACTTGAGAATAACTAAGGAGATGTTCTTGGTGTTTGCTAACGGAGAACTCCAGGTGGAGTCCTTTACCGATTCAAGCTTCCAAAGTGATAAGGACGACTCCAAGTCGCACTCGGGATTTGTATTTACCCTCAATGTAGGGGCGGTGTGTTGGAAGAGTTCCAAACAGGAAACCGTTGGAGACTCGACGATGGAGGCTGAATACATCGCTGCCAACGATGCTGCAAAAGAGGCTGTCTGGATGAAGAAGTTCATTACTGAACTTGGTATGGTTCCATCCATTGAGCATCCAATACCTTTGTATTGTGATAACAATGTAGCTGTGGCTTTGGCCAAGGAACCCAGGTCCCATCAGAAGTCCAAACATATTCTGAGGCGGTATCACCTGATCCGGGAGATAGTTGATCGCCGGGAGATCGAGGTCAGGAGAGTTGATACGAAGGACAACACTGCGGATCCACTCACGAAGGCCATTCCCTAGACACAGTTTGAGAGACTCTGCGGGATGTTGGGTATAAGATACTACAACAGCTGGCCTTAGTGCAAGTGGGAGATTGTTAGTTATATATATGCCCTAGAGGCCATTGTTGTACATATGATGTATATTATAGTGGATGCTTGGATATATATAGAGAGGACTTTCTTTCTCGACATGATAGTATGCTATTGGGTTTCACTTTGTCTTAACATGTTGACTTATATTAGTTTACTGTCTTGCTCTCACATGTTGATAAAGCCCTTAGGATATGTACTCGACTACTGGGACTATGATGAGATCATACTAGTGGGGCCAAGGTAGTCTATGAGTACATCCTATAATTGTTCCTAGTTGAGGGTGTATCGAGACAGGGCATCGATACACTAGAGTAGACTAGCGTATACATATCTTGACCCATATGATTGGCGATGGATGATCCTATATCCATCGGTGTTTGACATCAAAGATGGTGTATGGGCTCAGTGGAGACTGGGTATACTGAACGGAGTCGCCGAGAACTCTCAGATGGTATTATAACTCACGTCAGATGGCAGTTCTCTGGTGACACTGTTACAGGGTAGTCTGTAGACCCGAGATCGTCATAGAGTCTTGTGTGATTCCAACTGTGCTTTGATTTCCACCTTACCACGTCCAAGAGGGCATGCAAAACGATGGCTTTTGGGTACAGTCCCGAATCACATGGAGGCAATGAGTGATAGGAGGGGTTTCGTCTCTCCCGGTATAGGGAGTTGATGTTGTGCTGTGTTCGATTGGCTATAACTGGAAGTCCCTGGCCAGGGCAGATATAGAGTACTACTGGAAAGTGTTATCAACAGTTTCTCGACCTGTTATGAGCCTCACATCGACACGACTTATCGGTTACTGGGGTCTGACGTATACCACCCCTAGACTGGATATGCGACATATCAGACGAAGAGACCGGACTGTACGGTAGTGTTACTGATTGTATTCACAGGAGAATGTACAGGCTTGCTTGTTGATCTTCTGATCGTTCAATACCTGGGTGGCTGTTACGTTTAGCTAACTGCTTGCAGGTTGTGGGTGTTTGATATGATCATCACCTACTGCCGGCGTATTTACGATTCTTTAGAGTCCTACACAGAGGTTTCTTGACTCAGGCAAAACGGAGTAGGAGCACATATGTGATATGTGTAGGACCGAGGATAATGCGATATGAGATACCGTATTCTATTCTCGCGATATATGATATCAGCCGGGTATATGTGATATAGCCGGGTTATCGAATCAAGTGTTGATTCGATGAAACGGTACATGATATATTAGTCGGTTATATGCGATATAGCCGGATTGTCGGATCAAGTGTTGATTCGATAATTTAATGTATAATTATATATGTGATATATTACATTACATTATCTAATATTAGCTCACTTTATTGATTCATTTTCTCAACGGATAATACATTGATATATATGCGATATATGTTAATTGTATTATTTTCTTTTGTTACAAAAATATATTATATATGTGATATATAATATTGTAACAAGTTATGATTACAAATGCAACATAATTTGCGGAGATTAAACATGGTTAGGGTTTGATTTGGGTTAGCTTTTTCTTGAAGCTTCTAGAAACTTTATTTTTGTTTTAAGCAAAGATATTTTGTGTTGATATTTTGGAGATATTATTTAACCCAACCCAAACCCTTAACCCTAATCAATTCTCTACATGAGTTAATACTTGATATTATTAACTCAAGTTTGTTTTGTAACCAGAGTAACATTTTTCATTATTCATCACAAAAGGTTTCATCTTCTTCTTCCTCCTTGAAAAGCTTTCGAGCTTTTGGTTTTGTGATGATTTAGTGTGACAATTTGAAAACAAAAGAGAGCTAAATTCCTATCTCATCATCCTCATCTGTTCTAGCCACTTAGATTATGGTGTTCACTTCTCTAATACTTGATTAGAGAAGTGAGAGCTTGAGTTAAACATTCTTCAAAGTAGATCATCTTCGAAAAGGAAGACTTCAAGCAAGCATGGATCGTTCGTCTTGTGGAGCCTCTCTAGAGTCCGAAAGTTCATGGATCGCGGCATAGGGACTACTACACGGAGCTTATGAAGCGAAGGAACAGACTACAAAGGTTGTAATCCCTTTCTCTTAGATGTAAAGTTGTTTACATGCTTTGTTAACCCTAATTATCTAGCAAAGATCATCGCTTTAGGTTGTTCGGCACATCCAAATTTTAAATCGGGCATGATTGATACCTTATAGACCCTTGTGACAGTGCCTAGTAACCCTACACCATCTACCTTATCAACCGTTTTCCATCCGTTGTTTATTTGGACTTAGATGGTGAGCTTGTGAGATTTGTATGTATTCTATTTCTGCTGTCGATGCTCACTTGAGCCGACGTGGTGTTTTCTTATTTCTTGTTTTCTGATGCTTATCTCATATTATGATGATATATATTGCATGTGGTTGTGATTTCCGCCATTGGCGAAGAGCTAGCTCCCGCTTGGGGATGTCTTTATTCATTATTTATGTATATTTTTGTATTGTACCTGATTGTTAGAGATTTTGCGTGCTTAGTTTTAATTACCGCAATCAAGACGGTTTCGCTTGGTAGCTAGCCGGTTGAGTACGGGTCGATCCACGGAGAGATGGGAGGCTTTTTCTTAGTGTTTTAACGAGTTAAGTCCAATTTGTCCAGGTTTGTTTAGTTTCACTATGTGCTAAAATATATATAAAGGGAACTTGTTAGGGTTAGGATTAGGTTAGTTTGAGTTTGGAGTCGCTCACTCCTTTCGTTGCCACTCTTAATATAGATGTTACGGTAATCGGCAACAATGGGGATTAGCACGACTAGGAAGGAAACTTGCAAGTATAACCTAGGCTTTCCAACGCTTGGTTCCTTCCTTTTGGTCCTTGTCCGTCTGTTCTTGGCTTTTAGCCTTAACCTCCGGTTAATTCAACCACAACCGGTCTCACTGGGGTATCACCGCTATCATGTAGGATAGGGTACCGTAGGGAGCGTATTATGGTTCAATTATTGGGAGTCCGAATCAAGATGTTGGGCAAAGAAAAGAGTGAGAGAGATTTTCTTCTCTTAAACTTCCCTTATCATGCCCTAACAAGTGAGAAACTACTCACCCATTAAAAAGGAAAAGAAAATGAAACAAAGATCGAAGATAGAAAGAAATGGGTTTAGAAAATCACAACTAGCTATTTGAGACCTCACTTTGGCAAGGATCATACTTAAGCATCATTTTTGTAAGGATAAAGGAAAAGAGTAAAAGAAAGCAAACAAACAAATAACAACAACTACTTTAACAAATGAAAATTACAAGCGAATATAACAACACAATTACAAGACATGCATGTTAATAAAAGGAACTCTTCTTTTATTCATCATAACACATGAAGCTCACTACAATATCAATGGAGAAAGAAGAAGAGGAATAAGAAAATACAAACACTTATCCTAAAATCTAATACAAGAAAAAGGACACATTACTTGGCTTGGAACTGGGCTATTTATAGGCAGATACATGAAACCCTAGGGAATATGAGACAAAATGAAGTTACAAAATTACCCTAAAAATATGAGTCAACACTGAGATGACTCGGCCGCGGATCCGTGGTCCAAGTGCCACATTGGCCGTGGATCCACGACCCTTTAGTTGAATTGGAGGGTAGTTTTTTCTAGGGTTCTCCATGTTGCTGTTCTTCTCTGTTTGGTACACTTGGTTTCTCAGAATCTCTTCAGTTTTCTCCCAGATTTTTAGCTGTCCAAAAAGATGAAATGAAGTGGACTTTTGCCTTCAATTTCTTGAGCTCCGCGTTGAAATCATTGATCTTGTGCTGCCTCTTGTGCTTTGTGAATGAAATGACCAATGATTTTCCATTTTGTCCCTCTAACTGGTATGCGGTATCATATGGATAGTGAGCGGAGACCCGTACTTATATGTTATTGGCCGTAGTCCTGAATTTGTTGCGACTTTTCATGTTTTTCACTGTTTAGAGTTGAGAAACTGTAACCTGCAATTATTTAGCAAATACGGATCAAGAGTACCTACCTATATGCAATGCGATCAAGAATGGGCGGTATAAAAATACAAAAATCTGATATGAACAAATACCCCAAACTTATCTTTTGCTCGTCCCGAGTAAAGCTATTTTATTCACAAAAAGTCCTAACCTCACTTTTGCATGGAACGCGATTACACTGAGCTTATGCAACTGGCTGTTAAACCTCTAGGTTGCCTTAGAGGAGGAGTGTTGTCTCCTGAGGGTTTTCAGCGGATACTACCCATAAAATCCGATCAATTGGCCATCGACTCAAATCATAAAGTTCAGCATTCTAGCAAGAAACTCTATCATCTTTAACTTAGAAATCATCAACTCTTATTCTTCACACTTCCTTTTTATTTAACTTAAGATCCTATACGTTTTTCCAGTTTATAAAGCTCTCAGCATCTCTTGAGTTTTCCTTCTAAAACGCAATCTCAAATCCGGAATTTTTATCATCTCTATTGAAGATATAAGCCCTATTTTTCATTCCTATCTCTCCTCCAAAGTCCGATCATATACCCCTACGTGTGTGTAATTATCACCCCTACACTTGGAAATTCAATTCAAGCTATAATACCATTGCCTTGATACCTAGTACTACTTCTTTTCATTAATGATGGACAGTTTTGCTCATACATCTTTTATGCGACTATTAATGCTTCTTGAGGCACTAATATTCGATTACTGAATGTGTGAGATTAAAGCATAAATAGCAGTTTCCAGGTCTTGTATTTTATTCAATTTTTTATTTCAAGACCGGATATATTTTTCAATAATACTCTTTTGGTGGTTAGTTTTAAATGCCGTTTTTTCTTTCATACTAGGCTTTCAAGCAAGAGTATTTCTAGGTATGCTCTACTATCCCAAATTTCAAGGTGCGTGTAAGTGCGATTTGTAGGGTATATATTTTTAGAATTTGGACTTAACTTTCAGAATTATTTTTTAGACTTACTCTTTAAATAGAGCTTTCAAAACTCTTCCCTCATTTCAACTTGGCCCAAGAGTTGAAATCAAAATTGCTTATTTCTAAATAAACTGCAAGGCCGTATATTTTCTACAGTTATACTTCAAGAAAGGTTATTTTTAGGGTTTTTAATTTACTAAGTTTAGGATTTAGTTTTTTCTAACTAGTCAACCGTAATGTCGAACTCGAGTGTAAAAATGGCCAATATTGAAATTTTCAATTTTTTTTTTAATTTTCAATTTTTTTTGCAATGCAGAAAAAAAACGATGTGGAATTTAAACATGCAAAGTAAAAAAAACAAATATTTACAAAAAATAAAAAAACGTGCAGATGCAAGGATAACTATTTACAAACCAACCCAACCCCCAAACTGACCGACAGCAGTGCCCTCACTGCTGCCTATGGCGTCTCCTAGACGCAGCATTACGTGTTCCAGCCTCACGCCTGTCCGTCCCCCGACCCCTCGATCGTGCCCGTTCCTCTCGTGCCAGTAGGGTGGATATTCCATGTTCCAGACTCGTCAACCGCTGATTAAAGTTTGTCAGTATCCCTAACACTAGTTCGACCTCCCTATGGGTACATCGTATTAAGCATGCTTGCGCAGTAGGGGTTAGCTCTTCATCGCTCGCTGTGGAGCTCGAGCTGGGCGTCTTCGCCATCACATCTTCGGTCGGCTCGGTGCGCGACCATAATCCATGAAGTCTTGTATAGGATATGGAGACACCCTCCAGAAGATGTCGAATAGGAACCCCACCATGTATGTAAACGTCAAATTCCTCAATAGGAAGGAAGTAGCTACACAATTGTGTCACTCACATCGGTCATGGGTAATTGGCAGCCCCCTTGCCGGCGCCAATCGAGTGTAATAGTACAGTGCACATGTCGTAACTAGGGTTCTTGGTCATTAATGTGTGCACTATGTGTAGGGATGGGGTAAAAAATGTGGTGTTGTGCGAACTTCCGAAAATGTTGTTTTATGCCCAACGGCATACGGTTAAAACGTTCGCATATAGGGTTCGAGCCTGAATTGTTAGGTCCACGTTACCTCTCCCGGTTCTTTCGGGGTTGCGGAAACGGTGAAAAACGATTTTTGTGGTTTTGGTAACATGGACTAGAAAATCCGGATCTTTGCTAAACAACACACTAGCAACAACTACGAGCTTTAGCTACTCGGTTAGGGGGTTATACCTAGTCTTGAACTCCTTCTCTTCTTGTTGTTCTCCTCCTTGCTTGCTCCTTGTGGTAGTTTGAACGGCTCCTCCTCCCCGTCTCCTCTTTGCCGAAGATAGATCCACCCGAGGGCCTCGAACTTGAGCTCCTACCTCAACCTAGAGGTAACTAAGGTGTTTGGTTTACTAAACCTAGTACCCTAGAATGAGTAGAGATGTGTTATGGTAGCTTTGTCTCAAAAACTTATGATTTCCAACACATGGAACACTTAAGCTTTGAGAGAGGAAAAAGAAGAGCTTTTGCAAAGTGAGAGAAAAGATATGATAGAATGAGAGCTCTCTTTTTACAACCATGCTCATATGTGAGAATAATAGATTAATAATAATAATTAAAAAGGAAAATGTGATGGTGAGTATAGAGTGACCATTATCATTTCATAATAAATGCAATTTGCAAAGATCAAGAAGCATCTTTGATATGAAATGATTATGGTCAAAATGTCAACAAGGGTCAAAATGTCCACCATGGTCAAATGGTCAACCTAACCATCACACAATAAACCTTAATTATCATTATTAATCATATTTATCATTCTCATTAGGGTTTGGAAAAATTCAACGGTCAACAAGTCAACCAAAGTCAAATGGTCAACAACCCTAATGAGAATCCTCTGCCTCTGCCTCTATCAACTGTGCATACACACCCGCATCCACGTTCCGAGGAACACGAATACAATGAGACAAAACCAATCCCAAAACAAATACTAGTATCTGGCTTAAACCAAAGCCCACTAGTAATAACTGCCTGGTCACCAAACGTGCATAAGTGCGTGAATGTGAACGAACCCTGTCGCAAAAACATGCGACCTCTACTCTGTTTTGCCCAAAGGCGAGTAACCCTCTGTGTGGGACTCTAAAGACTCGATACTACGCTGGCAGTGGGATTAACCACAGACCGCAAGCGGCACTAGCTGTACGTAACGGTCCGCAGGTAGATGCCGATAAGAAGACTGATGAGGTGAACCCATCCGAACTCCTACTGAGCCTGTATGTGACAATCTCCGTACAGTCCGGTCTGTTCGTCTGAGAATATCGCATGGCGGGCCTAGGGGTGGTAAACGTCAGTCCCCTAATAGCGGTACAAGTCGTGTCGGAGTGTAGCCCAGAACACCCTGAGATAGCACTGGAAACCTACCAGTATATCTCGCTTGCCCTGGCCAGGGACGACTATGTATAATGGCTCTCCTAGACACAGCACGATATCAACCCCCAATACCGGGAGAGACGAATCCTGTCTAACTGTCACTGCCTGCAAATGCTTCGGGACTGCACCCAACTACTACCTGTTTGCACGTCTCAGTAGAGCCGTGGTAGGGTAGTAATCAAAGAACAGTGGGAACACACTCAAGGCGAAGTGACAGTGTCAAGTCAGCGGACTAAGCTATACTCATGTCACCTGAGAACTGTTAACTAACGATAGATATAATACCAACCAACAGTTCCCGACGAGTCCTGTCCAGTGTACTCGTAACCTAACGAACACCAGCATACTATCTCCAGTACGACATACTGATGGCTGTAGGACAGACCATCTCCCATACTGGGAAGAGAAGCGTATGCACCAGTCTGCTCTGGAGTATCGATGCCCTGTCTCGATAATCCTACGACTAGGGACCAAGAATAAGGATGTGCTTATAGAGTACCCAGCCCCCACTAGTGTGATCGCCATCACAACGCCGGTAGTCAAGCAAAGATCCTAAGGGCTCCATCAATATGTTTCAGCGATATGTTAAAAGAAACATATACACATATTAAGATAGAAACAAACCAAGTAGCATACTACTATATCGAGCAAGACTGTCGTAAAACCGTATATATATATATATATATATATATATATATATATATATATCCGAAGCTTCCAAAATGTATTATACAAACTAGTACTATACAATAATGGCCTCTAGGGCATACATATCTAACATGAATACCCTTCCTAGGCTCCATAGAACAATCTTTACCCATTAATGGCATGTAGTCCTCAAAGCGGAGGGGTTGATCATGTACGGGGATTCTAGGTATCAAAGTGACTGCGTGGATGAAGTCCCTATCTATAATAATTTCCCGATCCCCACATAATAATCGTATGAACCCGTGTTTTTCTAAACTTCCCTCCTCCATTTTTTCAAAGAAACGCGCAATGAGATCCGGAATCGTGAACGCGTTTAGATGGTTAAATAACAGAAAATTCCATCCGCGTTTTCGGATCTCGTCGCCGAAATAACTACCATACATGTCGTGGGAAAATAATTTAGAAAAATCCCATTCAAACTAAAATGTAGGGGCTATGGAAATAAAGTGCAGAAAGTAGTAAATTTACAGAGAAGAGTTTAGAGATGCAAACCTCCTCTGAAAATTTCAGAGGGAGACAAGGCAAGGAGGCGGTGGTTGCGCGGCAGAATGGGGCAATCGACGGCAGTTTGGCGGCGGAAAGGGTCTTCTGTAGAGTTTTGCAGATGTGGCTAGGGTTTGTGTGATGGTGAAAATTAGGGCTCTGGAGTTGCAGAAATAGGTCGAGGGTGTGTTTATAAGGGCTGTTGGTAATTTGTACAAAAGACCTTCTAAAACGAATAATTAAAAAAAAAATATTTATTTAATATTTTATATATATATTTTTAATTTATGGCTCTGAATATTTACAAAAACACCCCCCTTTAAATATTTTTTTTTTCATTTTTATTTTTTTATTTTTAAAAATTATTATAAGTGGGAATTTTACCAGGTAAGAAATATCCCGACACACAAAGAAAAATAGAAAGGTATATACATACCCCCAAACTTATTTGAAATAGTGTTTCCACTGTTTATCGCTGGATAACCAAAGTTTGGTGGTAAGCGGAAGGAGATTAGTTAATGTAAACCGGCTCCTGCAACATCAGGAGCTCCTCCGAAGGTTCTGCGGTGAGGAACGGTTTTACCCTGTGTCCATTCACTTTGAATAGTGAACCGTCCTCTGGATTCTCCAAATCCACCGCGTAGTGCGGGTATACAGTCCACACAAAAATGGGTCCTTTCCAGAGAGATCGAAGCTTACCGGGATGGAAATAGAGTAGAGTGTCTTAAAGAAGTACCTATTGTCCAGGCATGAAAGTTTAGCGCGTAAGGTGTTTATCATGAAACACCTTCGTTCGGTTCTTAATGGCAACCGCGTTTTCAAAAGTTTCATCCCGAAGCTCGTTCAGTTCATTGAGCTGCAGCTTCCGATAGCTCCCTGCATCTTCAAAGGTTAGGTTCAGCTCTTTGATCGCCCAAAATGCGCGATGCTCTATTTTCATAGCAAAGTGGCAAGCCTTTCCATACACAAGCCGATAGGGAGACATTCCAAGATCAGTCTTGTATGCAGTGTGGAATGCCCAAAGGGCATCAGTGACTTTCAAAGACCAATCCTTACGGTTCTTGGAAACCGTTTTCTCCAAAATCTACTTGATTTGCCGGTTTGAAACATCGGCTTTCCCACATGTTTGGGGTGGTAGGGCGTGGAGAGCTTATGATTAATGCAGTATTGCCGCATCAAGGCCTCGAAATTTCTATTAAAGAATTGTGCCCATTGTCGCTGATGATCGCGCGGGTGTGCCCGAACCGGGAAAAGATGTTTTCTTTAAGGAATCTAACGACAACCTTGTTGTCGTTAGTCCGGCTTGGCACTGCCTCGACCCATTTAGAGACATAATCAATAGCTAGAAGAATATACAGGTTCCAAAAAGAGCTGGGAAACAGCCCCATGAAATCAATTCCCCAAACATCCAAGATTGGTTGGAGCGGCACCTCGTTTCTCCTGGAAATCCGGCCCAAGTGTTGGTACCGGGAGCAAGTCTTGCGGTAATCATAAGCATCTTTGAAGAGTTATGGGAAGTAGAAGCCACACTGCAAGATATTCTCGGTGGTCTTTCTTGGTCCAAAATGCCTGCCACACGCTTGATCGTGGCAAAACGACAGCACACTCTTGACTCATTATCAGGAACACACCAACGAATAATCTGGTCGGGACAGTACTTGAACAGGTAGGGTTTGTCCCAGTAAAAGTGTTTTATTTAGGATAATAATCTAAATCTGTCTTGACTGGACCATTCGTTCGGTAGTAGTCCTGTCGCCAAATAGTTCACAATATCTGTAAACAAGGCTTCGCACGATACTGTCAAGAGTTGTTCATCAGGAAAAACATCGTTAATTGGGAGAGGAAGCGTCGACGAAGAAGGAAGTCGTGAAAGATGGTCGGACACTACGTTTTCACATCCTCTTTTGTCCTTAATGATATGGTTAAATTCTTGAAGTAAGAGGATCCAACGTATTAACCGAGATTTTGCATCCTTCTTCGCAAAAAGATGTCGCAGAGCTGAATGGTCCGTGTAGACAATGACTGGAGAGCCGATCAAATAAGTCCTGAATTTTTCTAAAGCAAACACAACAGTCAAGAATTCCTTCTCGGTTGTTGTGTAATTCAATTGGGCATCATTCAGGGTCCGGCTTGCGTAGTAGATTACGTGCGGCATTTTATCGATGTGCTGTTCTTGGACAGCACCGATAGCAAAGTCGGATGCATCGCACATTATCTCCAAGTGATACGTCCAGTCAGGTGAAGAAAGAACGGGAGCAGAGGTGAGTGAGCTTTTCAGTGATTCGAACGCAGTCACACAGCTCGAGTTGAAGTCGAATGTGGTATCCTCAGCCCGCAGAAGAGTCAAGGGTCTAGCAATCTAGCTAAAGTCCTTGATAAACCGTCTGTAAAATCCGGCGTGGCCAAGAAAAGCTCGGATATCTCTGACGCATCTGGGAGGAAGGAGATTGGAAATGACTTCAATCTTCGCTTTGTCAACCTCAATGCCGTTTTGCGAAATGATATGTCCTAGGACAATACCTTCGCGTACCATGAAGTGACACTTTTCCCAGTTTAACGTGAGGTTTTTATCCTTACATCGGGTAAGGACAGCGTCGAGATGTTGCAGACACTCGTCAAAAGAATCGCCAAAGATGGAGAAATCATCCATGAATATCTCTAAGAATTTCTCAACCATGTCAGAGAAAATTCCCATCATACACCGCTGGAAGGTAGCGGGAGCATTGCATAGCCCAAAGGGCATGCGGCGATATGCAAACGTGCCGAAAGGACAGGTGAATGTGGTTTTGTCCGGGTCTTTCTCAGCGAAGGGAATCTGGTTGTAGCCTGAGTAGCCATCCAGAAAACAGTAGTACTCATGTCCAGCCAATCTTTCGAGGATTTGGTCAATGAATGGTAGCAGAAAGTGGTCCTTCCGCGTTGCAGCGTTGAGTTTTCTATAATCAATGCATACCCGCCACCCAGTCTGGATGCGAATAGGGATAAACTCGTTCGCCTCGTTTGTGATGACCGTCATGCCCGACTTTTTAGGGACAACATGTATATGACTGACCCACTGGCTGTCTGAGATAGGGTAAATGATACCACTATCCAGACATTTGCGATCTCTTTTTTCACAGCCTCCTTCATGACTGAATTTAGTCGCCTCTGTGGATCCCTGGCTAGTTTGTCATCATCCATCATATAAATGTGATTTTCAACGATCAAGGGACTAATCCCCTTGATGTCCGCCATTGTCCAGCCAAAAGCTTGCCGATTGCTTTGCTAGACCGTGAGAAGGGCTTTCTCCTGCTCTGGAGCTAGAGAAGCCGAGATGATGACAGGGAGGGTCTGGTTCTCTCCTAAGTAAGCATACTTGAGATGAGACGACATCGACTTGAGTTCGAGCTTTGGAGGTGAAACGATTGAAGGCAATGTAGGGTTCCTAGGCACTCTAATGAAGTCTCACAAGGCATCGATCATGCCAATTTCAAAAATTATGGGTGCCGAGAAACCCTAATACGGATCGTCGGCTAGATTTCTAGGCGAAAAGATAATCTAGTTAACACTTTAACTAAAGGAAGAGAGCTACAACCTTTGTAGATCCAGTTATCCACTTCCTTAGCTCCACGTGGGTGTCCTCTCGCTGTCCATCATGAATCCCAAACTCATTCGTCGGCTTCATCGGAGAAACGGGCGGAATAGGTCGTCGGCTTCGTGTCAAAAACGATCTACGTCGAGGCATCACAAGTTCAAGCTCCGACTTCACAAAGTTGTGAAACTTGTGAAGAAAACACCCAAAACAACTTGGCAAGAGGTAGAGGGTGAAGAAATAGGAGGTGGGTTCACTTTAGAATTGGATTTCACTCACTTTTGCTCAAGTTGCCATTGATGGCATCAAGCTTTTCTTGAAGAAGAAGATGATGAAGAAGAAAGAATATGATAAGTTTCATATTTGAAAAAGAAACTAATATCAATACTTATCATATCTTGACCATGGTCAAGTGTAGAGATTAAACTAAGGTTAATAGGAATGGTTAGGGTTAAGGATGAGATAAGGATGGTGGACTTTGTCAAAGCTTCAAGAAACTTCAACAAGAGACAAAGAAAGCCACCATTCTCATCTAAACCTTTTCTAAATAAATAAACAAATAAATAAATAAAAAGGCAAAACCCTAATCATCTCTTAACCATGGTTTAATACTTCACACTTAACCTAATGAGCAAGCATCATCAAACATGATACAAAGATGTGCACAAAAGTATATCACATATACAACATGTACATCAAGTGAGAAAATCCATTTAAAGTGAACCAATACTAGTTAATGCAATGCAATATATCAAATATATAATTATGCATTAAATCATTAAATCAACATTTGAGTCAATGATCCGGTCATGTCGCACATAACCGACTAGAATCCAATGTATCGATTTATCGAATCAATGATTCGATAACTAGGTCATATCGAATATAACCAATCGAAACATATATCGCGAGAATGAAATGCGGTATCACATACACGCATTATTCTCGGTCCTGCACATATCTCATATGCGCTCCTATTTCGTTTCGCTTGAACCAGGAAACCTCTGTGTAGGACTCTAAAGACTCGTCAATACGCCGGTAGCAGATGATGATCATATCAAGCACCCACAAGCCGCAAGCGGTCTGCTAAACGTAACGGCCATCCGGGTATTGAGCGATCAGAAGATCGACGAGCTAGTCCGCTCACACTCCTGTGAATCCAACCAGTAACACTTACCGTACAGTCCGGTCTGTTCGTCTGATACGTCGCATATCAAGTCTAGGGGTGGTAAACGTCAGACCCCAATAACCGATAAGTCGTACCGATGTTAGGCTCATAACGGGTCGAGAAACTACTGGTAACACTTACCAGCAAATCTCTGATCAGCCCTGGCCAGGGACTTCCCTGTTACGGCCAATCGAGCACAGCGCAACATCAACTCCCACTACCGGGAGAGACGAAACCCCTCCTATCGCTCATTGCCTCCATGTGACTCGGGACTGTACCCAAAGACCACCGTTTTGCATGCCCTCATGGACGTGGTAAGGTGGAGATCAAAGCACAGTGGGAATCACACAAGACTCTATGACGATCTCGGGTCTACAGACTAACCTGTACAAGTGTCACCTGAGAACTGCCATCTGACGTGAGGTATAATACCATCTGGGAGTTCTCGGCGAGTCCGTCCAGTGTACCCAGTCTCCACTGAGCACCCGTACACCATCTCTGATGTCAAACACCAATGGATATGGGATCATCCATCGCCCATCTCATGGGTCGAGAAGCTTATACGCTAGTCTACACTGGTATATCGATGCCCCGTCTCGATACACCCACGACTAGGGACCATGAAGGATGTACTTATAGACTACCATGTCCCCACTAGTATGATCTGCATCATAGTCCAGGTAGTCAAGTACACATCCTAAGTGCTTTACCAACATGTAACTATAAGACAGTTTAAAGAGACTAGTGTACATGTTAAGATAAAGAGTAACCAGATAGCATACTATCATATCGAGCAAGAAAGTCATCTCTATATATGTCCAAGCATCCAATATAATATACATCATCTGTACAATACTGGCCTCTAGGGCATACATACAACTAACAATCTCCCACTTACACTAGGGCCAGCTGCTGTAGTATCGCATACCGAGCATCCCGAAGAGTCTCTCAAACTGTATCTGGGGAATGGCCTTCGTGAGTGGATCCGCCGTGTTGTTCTTCGTGTCAACCGTCCTGACCTCGATCTCCCGGCGATCAACTATCTCCCGGATCAGGTGATACCGCCTCAGAATATGCCTGGATCGCTGATGGGACCTGGGTTCCTTGGCTAAAGCCACCGCTCCATTGTTATCGCAATACAAAGGTATTGGATGCTCAATGGATGGAACCACACAAAGTTCAGTAATGAACTTCTTGATCCAGACAGCCTCTTTGGCAGCATCGTTGGCAGCGATGTATTCAGCCTCCATCGTCGAGTCTGCCACGGTTTCCTGCTTGGAACTCTTCCAGCTAACCGCCCCTCCGTAAAGGGTAAAGACAAAGCCCGACTGCGACTTAGAGCCGTCCTTATCACTCTGGAAGCTCGAATCTGTAAAGGACTCCACTTGGAGCTCTCCGTTACCATACACCAAGAACATATCTCTAGTCCTTCGCAAGTACTTGAGAATGCTCTTCACAGCTGTCCAGTGACTCTCTCCAGGATCAGCTTGATACCTGCTCACTACACTTAGTGAGTATGCTACATCGGGTCTGGTACATAGCATCGCATACATGATAGAGCCTACTGCCGAAGCATAGGGTATCCCTTGCATGCGAGCTCTTTCCAAATCAGTCTTGGGAGACATCTCTTTGGAGAGAGTGACTCCAGAGATCGTGGGCAAGTTCCCACGCTTGGATTCTTCCATACTAAACCTCTTTAGTATGGTGTCAATGTACCTGGATTGGGACAATCCCAAAATCCGTTTGGATCTATCTCTATAGATCCTAATTCCCAATATGCAGGAGGCATCACCAAGATCTTTCATTGAGAATCTTTGTGATAAGAAGAGCTTGACCGATTGCAGCATAGGAATATCATTTCCTATCAAGAGTATGTCGTCCACGTACAATACGAGGAAGACAACCTTACTCTCTGCCACCTTCTTGTAGATACATGGTTCATCTAGGTTTTTGACGAAATCAAACTCTTTGATAACGACGTCAAAGTAGATGTTCCAACTCCGCGATGCTTGCTTTAATCCATAAATGGATTTAAGCAGCTTGCACACCTTGCCGCTGCTCCCACTGTCTACGAAGCCCTCTGGCTGAGTCATATACACGCACTCTTCTAAATCACCATTTAGAAAGGCGGTCTTAACATCCATTTGCCAGATTTCGTAATCATGGTATGCAGCGATGGCAAGCATGATCCGGATGGATTTAAGCATAGCCACTGGAGAAAAGGTCTCGTCATAGTCCACACCTGGTCTTTGACGAAAACCCTTTGCTACAGGTCTAGCTTTGAAAGTCTCCACTTTCCCATCTACACCAAGTTTCTTCTTGAAGATCCACTTGCTCCCAATGGGTTTTTCCCCTTCAGGAGCAACGTCCAAATTCCATACTTTGTTGGTGTACATGGATTCCATCTCGGACCGCATAGCATCCAACCATTTCACTGAGTCCCTACTCGTGATGGCTTGCTCGAAGCTAGTTGGGTCATCATCATCCATGATGCAATCCTCGCTTCCACCATCAATGAGAAAACCGTAGTATCTCTCAGGTGGACGAGAAACCCTACTAGATCGGCGGAGAGGCTGGGGTTCGTCGGGTACTATCGAATCTTCTGGTTCCACTAAATCTTCAGTTATAGTTTGTGTATCTGGAATTTCTTCCAGCTCTACCACTTTGCCACTAATTTCTTTTTCAAGGAATTCCTTTTCTAAAAAGGTGGCATATTGAGAAACAAACACTTTTTGTTCTTCAGCATGGTAGAAAAAATATCCTTGGGAATTCTTAGGATATCCCACAAACTTGCAGAGAACTGACCGTGCCTCGAGTTTGTCTGGATTTTGCCTTTTGTCATAGGCCGGACAACCCCATATCTTAACTCGTTTAAAATATGGTCTCTTCCCACTCCATATCTCATATGGTGTGGTAGGTACAGATTTAGATGGAACTTGATTCAATAGGTATGCAGCCGTCTCCAGTGCATATCCCCAGAAGGAAATAGGTAACTCAGCTGTACTCATCATAGAGCGCACCATATCTAATAGGGTGCGGTTCCTCCGTTCAGATACACCGTTGTGTTGTGGTGTATATGGAGGAGTCAGCTGAGAGAGAATCCCATTTTCTTTTAGGAAGTCCAGGAATTCATTGCTCAAGTATTCACCTCCTCGATCAGATCGAAGGATTTTAATACTTTTTCCGGTTTGGTTCTCGATTTCTTGTTTATATTCTCTAAATTTCTCAAAAGCTTCTGATTTGTGTTTCATCAGGAACACATCCCGAACCTAGAGAGATCGTCAGTGAATGTAATGAAGTATGAAGAACCATCCCTGGCATGTGTAGACATGGGACCGCATACATCACTATGTATAAGTCCCAAGAGTTCGGTAACTCTTTCTCCGTGTCCCGTAAACGGAGTTTTGGTCATCTTGCCTTTGAGACATGACTGGCAAGTGTCATAAGATGAAAATTCGAAAGGTTTCAAATATCCATCCTTATGCAACTTAGCCAGTCGTGTCACATTGATGTAACCCAGTCTACAATGCCACAAGAAGAAATCGTTCAGTTCTGAACTCTTCCTCTTGTGTGTGTTTGTTATGCTCAGAACTGTTGATTGGTTTAGAACATAAATGCCATTGCACAACGTGCCTGATCCAACCAACTTTTGGTTACGGAAAATGTTCATAAAATTGTCCTGTAATACAAAATTATATCCCTCTTTACTCAGCAAAGAAACTGATATAATGTTGCATATCAGGTTCGGCATGTAATAGCATTCGTTCAGAACCAATGTATTTCCAGTTGGTAATACAAGGTGATATTCTCCGACAGTCTTAGCTGCAACAATTGCACCATTTCCAACTCTAATGTCTTTATCACCTTCTCCAAGTTCTCTACCTTTCCTTAGCCCATGTAACTGATTACATATATGGGATCCTGACCCGGTATCTAATACCCAGGACGTAGAGCAAATGGAGAAACAGTTCTCTGTAACGAACACACCCGAAGAAAATGCATCAACATGTACTTTCTTCATTCGGGTGGCATGGGAATCCTGGTATTCCCCTATATCTTGTTCATTCCTATAACTCTTATAGGAAAGAACGGAACCAACGTTCCCCAGCACAGTATAACATGCGGGTTCGGTCAATACATCCATATTATTATCTTCATTAGGGCATGAAATGGTCGCTACCTGGAGAGAGAGAGAAGAAAACACTTTAGCGTATGCTCGTGCTAGATCAGATTGGTTATTATCTTATCTAATCAGGATGGCTCCCACTGCTTTTTATCAAATCTTCCTTCAAACCCTAAAAGGAAAGACTAGCCGGGATTAATTACACACTACAAGTTCGCCAATCTTTCAGCCAGGCCAGTGTCGGTACTTTGAGGGAGGTCCCCCGTGCTTTCGCACGAACCTAATTACTGTAAACCTCGTTTTCCCAGAGGCGTAACCTCGTTAACACCTTTCTAGACACCTACTTGATCGGCTAATTGTAATGTGTAAAACTCTCCCAGGAGTAACTCTTACTCGCAGTGGGTATCGGGATCCAACTATCTCATAGAAGGTATGCAATCTCATTGCAAATTTCAATACTTGAAATTCCCGATAATATTTTTCCCCTAGCAGCTATATGACCTTAACATAGTCAACAAATCATAAGTGCTAGTCAAGTTCAACCCGTCATTTCCCGATTGAATTAAACCCACCCGCACGACCCTTAACATAGTCAACAAAGTCGCACGACTACCCTAATCCAATCGCATCATATGCTTATACAGATAAGCACTAATTAGCTACCGCACACTACGCCTTAACATAGTCAACAAACGTAGCACGAATACTAACTAGTACTTATCTGAAATGACGGAGGGCTACGTCAGGTTTTTCTGAAAACCTATTGCGTAATGAACTTGATATCGTTGTAAAATCAAATGAAGTTTTAAAATGGAATGATTTTGAGGCTTTTCTAGTTTTGCTAAAGGGGTCACTCCCGGTGAAGGGATCGTCGGCCCTTTCCTCGTCGAATGAGGTGCGGGATATATCATATATATCACTGTGCAAAGCAAAAACTCTTAAAAGCAATCAAAGCCAAACCGAGTGTGTAGCATCTGCCAGTTATTGCTAAAGGAGTCACTCCCGGTGAAGGGATCTCGGTCATTTCCTCATCGAATAAGGTGCAGGGTATATCATATATACCGCTATGCAAAGCAAGAACTGTAGCTACCTGTTTTGTTTAAAATCTGATTCTACAACATCTTAGGTTTCTTTTCTTTCATTAATCACATTAATGAAGTCCCATCATTTAAATACCTAAACATCACAGATAAATACGACGTACACTTATGCCATCCGCATTCGCCTCGATGTCCCCTCGTGCACCGTTAGGTTAGGTAACTAACGGCAGAGCGGGGCAGGGCTAGTACGGGTGTAAAACATAAGTAACGTCTATATAATATATCATATATACTATATATTGTATCCATCACAGAACATCACATGATCACATCACAGATATCGCAGCAGAAGAAACATATGAAACATTGGATATACTAGGACGTCCGTGTTTTCAATACGAGCCAGTATAAAACACGGATTCCACGGTCGTGATGAATAGCCAATCCCACACCCCTAGACCCCTACGAGAGCGGCAAGCAACCCTCCCAATTCTAGGGTTAGGAGACCCGGACTCGACTCCTCGAGTTGGTCTCCCACTGGACCCCAGAACCCGGTTACTTGTGCTCCCCTCCTTGGGTCTATCCTAGTGCAGAAAAGTAAATAATATACAAAAGGTGACAGCTTCCGCAACCTGGAAGTGCCCCAAATAAAAGAATATTACATACAAGTTTTTACATGAATGAAAATGAAAAACACTCATCTCACATAAAAACCCCTGGCTATTCAAACACGACAATCCAATATAACATATCCAGCAACACATAACATCACATGTCATCAACGTAAGTAAATATGCGCATCCCAATTGTCGTTGACATATAGCAACGAAACCGGCGATATCACATATTACACTTACGGTCACAGAAAAGAAAGTGTAAAACTACAATAGTTGGAATCCGCAACCTCTTTAGACATCGCATGCCTAATCAAATGAAATACTTAGACATCACATGCCAACAGATATAAATCCCGCATTTTAGTCTCATTATCGAAAACTCTTTTCAATATCATGTGGGACTAAACTGCTAGATTTATAACATTCATTCAGTTATCTCATAACTGTTTGTGAATTCCAATTATTGTATCACATTCCGGATAAACAGAAAATGTTAAACTTTCCGATCGAACATTCGAATACCCAAGTTTTCCCGATACAGCTCAACACATGAAATAAGTCTAACAACATTCAGTTCGTGCCTCAGTACCAACGGTCCAGCCGTAGAAGGGTCAAGCCAACGCCTCACATATGGCACGCCGTACTGCCCCAAACCCGAAGGTTCAAAGGGCAGTTCAAGACGGTCACATAATCGAGTTAAGGTTTGTTGTCTTCTAGAGGGTCCATCGCGTTACTTGCACTACTTAGAATGTCGTTAAACTACGGAAAAATCCAACACTTGGAAATTTCCCGACAGGAGAAAAATTGGGTATTTATATCCGGTCAAACTTTTTAACATATTCTAAAAATTATCCGGAAAAACAAAAAGACGAAATTTGATAATCCGATCGAAACATCGAAGCTCTAAAACACCCTAGAAAATTCAACTCTTGAATAAATTTTAAAAATTCCCAGAAAATCCAACACCAGAAGATATCAGTTACTGTGCAAAAATTATATAATAATTTAATAAAGCTGCCGCGGAACCGCCGCCTAAGGAGGCTTAGGCCGCGGTTCCGCCGCACTTTAGACTGTTCATCAAGAAATTTTTGCACCGTAATTCATATATTTCCCTGCTAAATTTTTTAGCAATTTTTAATATCGAAAAACTCCAGATTTTGGAAAAAGTCCAGAGAGCATGTTTGGTTTAGGGTTTCGGGTTCGTTCGGGCTTCAAATTGCGTCTAGACTTCGCCTAAGGCTCTAGCTAGGCTCTGATACCACTGTAGGGTTCCTAGGCACTCTAATGAAGTCTCACAAGGCATCGATCATGCCAATTTCAAAAATTATGGGTGCCGAGAAACCCTAATACGGATCGTCGGCTAGATTTCTAGGCGAAAAGATAATCTAGTTAACACTTTAACTAAAGGAAGAGAGCTACAACCTTTGTAGATCCGGTTATCCACTTCCTTAGCTCCACGTGGGTGTCCTCTCGCTGTCCATCATGAATCCCGAACTCATTCGTCGGCTTCATCGGAGAAACGGGCGGAATAGGTCGTCGGCTTCGCGTCAAAGACGATCTACGTCGAGGCATCACAAGTTCAAGCTCCGACTTCACAAAGTTGTGAAACTTGTGAAGAAAACACCCAAAACAACTTGGCAAGAGGTAGAGGGTGAAGAAATAGGATGTGGGTTCACTTTAGAATTGGATTTCACTCACTTTTGCTCAAGTTGCCATTGATGGCATCAAGCTTTTCTTGAAGAAGAAAATGGTGAAGAAGAAAGAATATGATAAGTTTCATATTTGAAAAAGAAACTAATATCAATACTTATCATATCTTGACCATGGTCAAGTGTAGAGATTAAACTAAGGTTAATAGGAATGGTTAGGGTTAAGGATGAGATAAGGATGGTGGACTTTGTCAAAGCTTCAAGAAACTTCAACAAGAGACAAAGAAAGCCACCATTCTCATCTAAACCTTTTCTAAATAAATAAACAAATAAATAAATAAAAAAGGCAAAACCCTAATCATCTCTTAACCATGGTTTAATACTTCACACTTAACCTAATGAGCAAGCATCATCAAACATGATACAAAGATGTGCACAAAAGTATATCACATATACAACATGTACATCAAGTGAGAAAATCCATTTAAAGTGAACCAATACTAGTTAATGCAATGCAATATATCAAATATATAATTATGCATTAAATCATTAAATCAACATTTGATTCAATGATCCGGTCATGTCGCACATAACCGACTAGAATCCAATGTATCGATTTATCGAATCAATGATTCGATAACTAGGTCATATCGAATATAACCAATCGAAACATATATCACGAGAATGAAATGCGGTATCACATACACGCATTATTCTCGGTCCTGCACATATCTCATATGCGCTCCTATTTCGTTTCGCTTAAACCAGGAAACCTCTGTGTAGGACTCTAAAGACTCGTCAATACGCCGGTAGCAGATGATGATCATATCAAGCACCCACAAGCCGCAAGCAGTCTGCTAAACGTAACGGCCATCCGGGTATTGAGCGATCAGAAGATCGACGAGCTAGTCCGCTCACACTCCTGTGAATCCAACCAGTAACACTTACCGTACAGTCCGGTCTGTTCGTCTGATACGTCGCATATCAAGTCTAGGGGTGGTAAACGTCAGACCCCAATAACCGATAAGTCGTGCCGATGTTAGGCTCATAACAGGTCGAGAAACTACTGGTAACACTTACCAGCAAATCTCTGATCAGCCCTGGCCAGGGACTTCCCTGTTACGGCCAATCGAGCACAGCGCAACATCAACTCCCAATACCGGGAGAGACGAAACCCCTCCTATCGCTCTTTGCCTCCATGTGACTCGGGACTGTACCCAAAGACCACCGTTTTGCATGCCCTCATGGACGTGGTAAGGTGGAGATCAAAGCACAGCGGGAATCACACAAGACTCTATGACGATCTCGGGTCTACAGACTAACCTGTACAAGTGTCACCTGAGAACTGCCATCTGACGTGAGGTATAATACCATCTGGGAGTTCTCGGCGAGTCCGTCCAGTGTACCCAGTCTCCACTGAGCACCCGTACACCATCTCTGATGTCAAACACCAATGGATATGGGATCATCCATCACCCATCTCATGGGTCGAGAAGCTTATACGCTAGTCTACACTGGTATATCGATGCCCCGTCTCGATACACCCACGACTAGGGACCATGAAGGATGTACTTATAGACTACCATGTCCCCACTAGTATGATCTGCATCATAGTCCAGGTAGTCAAGTACACATCCTAAGTGCTTTACCAACATGTAACTATAAGACAGTTTAAAGAGACTAGTGTACATGTTAAGATAAAGAGTAACCAGATAGCATACTATCATATCGAGCAAGAAAGTCATCTCTATATATGTCCAAGCATCCAATATAATATACATCATCTGTACAATACTGGCCTCTGGGCATACATACAACTAACAGGCAAGATTGGCGAAAATGTCTCGAACTCAAAGGATTCTAACAGAGGCTCAAAACGAGTGTAAGCGACCAAGTTGGATGGTTCAACTAACGCATTCGAAAATTCGAAAGATTCAAACTCGGGTGGAAACAAGCCAAGGTCATTCGAAAACGTGAAACACTCATAATCATTGTCGGGAGCGGAAGCAGCAGCAAGTTCAAAGAGAAACGCACTAGTGGCATCAAGATTGTTGTGATCGAACAAGAATTCCTCAAATTCAGAGTCCTCTGGGGCGATCTCCTGGATGGAACAAACATCGACTATATGAGCACTAGGTTCGGATGGCTGATTCCCTAACCTAAAAATGTTGATTTAAATTGTCAGGTTTCCAAAAGATAGGTTCATTGAACCATTTCGACAATTGATCACAGCATTTGAGGTTGCAAGGAATGGGCGACTGAGTATCATCGGAATTTGATTCCAGTGGGGAGCTACAGGTTGCGTCTAAAACAATGAAGTCAAAGGGGAATATGAAGTCCCCAACTTTGATTAACACATCCTCTAGATCACCCCTATGATGGGTGATAGATCGGTCGGCCATTTGGAGAGTACAGTGTGTGGGTTTCAGCTCTCCTACACCTAGTTGCTCATATACAGATTACAGAAGCAGGTTAACACTGGCACCAAGATCCAATAGAGCGCGGTTGATGTTTTTATCCCCAATGGTTATTGAAATCGTAGGACAGCCAGGGTCCTTCCGTTTTTGAGGTAAAGGTTGGGCAAGAGTTGTAGGGTTCCTAGGCACTCTTGTGAAGGTTCTAAAGGCATCAAACATGCCCGGATAAAATTTTAGACGTGCCGAACAACCCAAAGCCGGGATCTTTGCTAGATTATTAGGGTTAAACATGCATTAAGATAACTTTTATCTAAGTGTGAGGGATTACAACCTTTGTAGTCCGCTCCTTCACTTCACAAGCTCCGAGTAGAAGTCCCTTTGCCGCGATCCACGATCTCCCGGACTCATGAGAGGCTCCACGACTCGAACGATCCATTCTAGCGTGTCGTATTCCAAATCTTCGATGATCTACCTTGAAGTTGCTACGACTCAAGCTTTCTCACTCTTATGAGATGAACACACTAATCTCAAGGGCTAGATGAGATGAGGATGAGAGAGTAATAATTTTTCTTTCTTTTTATATCATTTTCTCATATTTTATCATCACTTTAGGATTTTCAAGAGAGCTTCTTCAAGAGAGAAGAAGAAGAAGATAATGGATAATGTTAATCTCAAATCCTTTTTGTGATGAATAGAAATAAAACATATGATTGATATATAACCATGGTCAAGGATGAATGGCTAAGAATGAGTAGAGAAACAACTAGAGTTAGGGTTTGGTTAAGTTAAAAATGTGTCATCACAAAATATCACAACCATGACAAAAAGAAAAATGCTTCTAGAAGGAACTTGAAGCATCTAACCCTAATCAAACCCTAACCTCAATTAATCATCCTTAAACATGTTTAACAATTAATCATATCATGTCACAATAATATATATCACATATATATTATATATTTGCAACAAAAGAAAATAATACAATTAACATATGTCGCATATATATCAATGTATCATCCACTGAGAAAATGAAATAATAAAGCGAGCCAATATTAGATAATGTAATACAATATATCATATATATTATTATACATTAAATCATCGAATCAACACTTGAATCGATGATCCAGCTATATCGAATATTACCGACTAATATATCATGTACCGATTCATCGAATCAACACTTGATCCGATGAACCGGTTCATATCCACATATCGCGAGAATATAATACGGTATCCCATATCGCATTATTCACGCTCCTGCGCATATCACATATGCGCCACAACTCCGTTTCGCCTGAGCCAAGAAACCTCTGTGTAGGACTCTAAAGAATCGTCAATACGCCGGTAGCAGGTGATGATCATATCAAACACCCACAAGCTGCAAGCGGTCAGCTAAACGTAACAGCCACCCAGGTATTGAGCGATCAGAAGATCAACAAGCTAGCCTGTGCGTTCTCCTGTGAATCCAACCAGTAACACTCCCGTACAGTCCGGTCTGTTCGTCTGATATGTCGCATATCAAGTCTTGGGGTGGTATACGTCAGACCCCAATAACCGATAAGTCGTGTCGATGTGTGGCTCATAACGGGTCGAGAAACTACTAGTAACACTTACCAGTAAATCTCTATATCAGCCCTGGCCAGGGACTTCCAGTTATAGCCAATCGAACACAGCACAACATCAACTCCCTATACCGGGAGAGACGAATCCCCTCCTATCGCTCATTGCCTCCATGTGATTCGGGACTGTACCCAAAAGCCACCGTTTTGCACGCCCTCTTGGACGTGGTAAGGTGGAAATCAAAGCACAGTGGGAATCACACAAGACTCCATGACGATCTCGGGTCTACAGACTACCCTGTACCTGTGTCACCGGAGAACTGCCATCTGACGTGTGGTATATCACCATCTGGGAGTTCTCGGCGAGTCCGTCCAGTGTACCCAGTCTCCACTGAGCACCCGTACACCATCTCTGATGTCTAACACCGATGGATATGGGATCATCCATCGCCCATCATATGGGTCAAGATGCGTATACGCTAGTCTACTCTGGTGTATCGATGCCCTGTCTCGATATACCCTCGACTAGGAACAGTTATAGGATGTACTCATCGACTACCGCGGCCCCACTAGTATGATCTCATCATAGTCCCAGTAGTCGAGTACAAGTCCTAAGGGCTTTATCAACATGTGAGAGTAAAACAGTAAACCAATACAAGTCAACATGTAAAGATAAAGTGAAACCAAATAGCATACTATCATGACGAGCAAGAAAGTCATCTCTATATATAACCAAGCATCCATTATAATATACATCATATGTACAACAATGGCCTCTAGGGCATATACATAACTAACAATCTCCCACTTGCACTAAGGCCAGCTGCTGTAGTATCTCATACCTAGCATCCCGAATAATCTCTCAAACTGTATCTGGGGAATAGCCTTCGTGAATGGATCCGCAGTGTTGTCCTTCGTATCTACTCTCCTGACCTCGATCTCCCGGCGATCAACTATTTCCCTGATCAGGTGATACCGCCTCAGAATATGTCTTGACTTTTGATGGGATCTGGGTTCCTTGGCTAAAGCCACAGCTCCATTGTTATCACAATACAGAGGTATTGGATGCTCAATGGATGGAACCACACCAAGTTCACTAATGAACTTCTTGATCCAGACAGCCTCTTTGGCAGCATCGTTGGCAGCGATGTATTCAGCCTCCATCGTTGAGTCTGCAACGGTATCCTGTTTGGAACTCTTCCAACATACCGCCCCTCCATTGAGGGTAAAGACAAAACCCGGATGCGACTTAGAGTCGTCCTTATCACTTTGGAAGCTGGAATCGGTAAAGGACTCCACCTGGAGTTTTCCGTTACCATACACCAAGAACATCTCCTTAGTCCTTCGTAAGTACTTGAGAATGTTCTTCACAGCTGTCCAGTGACTCTCTCCAGGATCTGCTTGATACCGACTCACTACACTTAGTGAGTATGCTACATCGGGTCTGGTACATAGTATCGCATACATGATAGAGCCTACTGCCGAAGCATAGGGTATCCCTTGCATGCGAGCTCTTTCCAAATCAGTCTTGGGAGACATCTCTTTGGAGAGAGTGAGTCCAGAGATCGTGGGCTGATTCCCACGTTTGGATTCTTCCATACTAAACCTCTTTAGTATGGTGTCAATGTACCTGGATTGGGACAATCCCAGTATCCGTTTAGATCTATCTCTATAGATCATGATTCCCAATATGCAGGAGGCATCACCTAGATCTTTCATCGAGAATCTCTGTGATAAGAAGAGCTTGACTGATTGCAGCATAGGAATATCATTTCCTATCAAGAGTATGTCATCCACGTATAATACGAGGAAGACAATCTTACCTTCTGCTACCTTCTTATAGATACAAGGTTCATCTATATTTTTGATGAAGTCAAACTCTTTGACTACAACATCAAAACAGATGTTCCAACTCCGCGATGCTTGCTTTAACCCATAAATGGATTTAAGCAGCTTGCACACCTTTCCGCTGCTCCCACTATCTACGAAGCCCTCTGGCTGAGTCATGTACACGCTCTCTTCTAAATCACCGTTTAGAAAGGCGGTCTTAACATCCATTTGCCAGATTTCGTAGTCATGGTATGCAGCAACGGCAAGTAAGATCCGGATGGACTTAAGCATAGCCACTGGAGAAAAGGTTTCGTCATAATCCACACCTGGTCGTTGACGAAAACCCTTTGCTACAAGTCTAGCTTTGAAAGTCTCAACTTTTCCATCTACACCAAATTTCTTTTTAAAGATCCACTTGCTCCCAATGGGTTTTACCCCTTCAGGAGCAATTTCCAAAGTCCATACTTTGTTGGTGTACATGGATTCCATCTCAAATCGCATTGCATCCAGCCATTTCACAGAGTCACCACTCGTGATGGCCTGCTCGAAACTAGTCGGGTCATCATCATCCATGATGCAATCCTCGCTTCCACCATCAATGAGAAAACCGTAGTATCTCTCAGGTGGACGAGAAACCCTACTAGATCGGCGGAGAGGCTGGGGTTCGTCGGGTACTACTGAATCCTCTGGTTCCACTAAATCTTCAGTTGTAATTTGTGTTTCTGGAACCTCTTCCAGCTCTACCTCTTTGCCACTAATTTCTTTATCAAGAAATTCCTTTTCTAAAAAGGTGGCATATTGAGAAATAAACACCTTTTGTTCCTCAGCGTGATAGAAAATATATCCTTGAGAATTCTTAGGATATCCCACAAATTTGCAAAGAACTGATCGTGCCTCGAGTTTGTCTGGATTTTGTCTTTTGACATAGGCCGGACAACCCCATATCTTAACTCTTTTAAAATATGGTTTCTTCCCACTCCATATCTCATGTGGTGTGGTAGGCACAGATTTAGACGGAACTTGATTCAATAGGTATGCTGCTGTTTCAAGCGCATAACCCCAGAAGGAAATAGGCAACTCAGCCTCGCTCATCATAGAGCGCACCATATCTAATATGGTGCGATTCCTCCGCTCCGATACACCGTTGTGCTGTGGTGTATAAGGAGGAGTAAGCTGAGAGAGAATCCCATTCTCTTTTAGATAATCTAAGAACTCATTGCTTAAGTATTCACCTCCTCGATCAGATCGAAGAATCTTAATACTTTTGCCCGTTTGATTCTCTACTTCGTGCTGATATTCTCTGAATTTCTCAAAAGCTTCAGACTTGTGTTTCAACAGGAACACATGTCCGTATCTGGAGAGATCGTCAGTGAATGTAATGAAGTAGGAAGAACCGTTCCTGGCATGCGTAGACATGGGACCGCATACATCACTATGTACTAGTCCTAAGAGTTCGGTAACTCTTTCTCCGTGTCCACTAAACGGAGCTTTGGTCATTTTTCCTTTGAGACATGAATGGCAAGTATCATAAGATGATAATTCGAACGGATTCAAATAACCATCTTTATGCAACTTAGCCAGTCGTGTCGCATTGATATGACCAAGTCTACAATGCCACAAGTAGGATTCGTTCATATCTGAACTTTTCCTCTTGTGTGTGTTTTGTATATTCAGGACTGTATTCTGATTTAGAATGAATATGCCATTATGTAACGAGCCTGATGCAATCAACTTTTGATCTAGGAATATGTTCATAACATTATCCTGTACTACAAAATTATATCCCTCTTTACTTAATAAAGAGACTGATATAATGTTGCACATCATGTTCGGTATATAATAGCACTCATTTAAAATCAGTGTATTACGACTTGGTAATACTAGGTGATATTCGCCAACTGCTTTGGCTAAAATACTTGCACCGTTCCCTACTTGAACGGAATGATCACCTTTTCCCAGTTCTCTACCTTTACGTAGCCCAGGTAACTGTTTACATATGTGGGATCCGGATCCGGTATCTAATACCCAGGACGTAGGGTGAACTGAGAAACAGTTCTCAATAACTAACACACCCGAAGAAGATGCATCAACATGCATGGTCTTTTGGGCGGCGTGAGAATCCAGATATTCTCCTGTTTCCTGTTCAGTCTTATAACTCTTATAAGAAAGAACGGGTCCAACATTCCCTAGCTCAGTACAATAATTGGGTTCAGTCAATACATCCATATTATTATCTTGATTATGGCATGATATGGTCGCTACCTGGAGAGAGAGAGAAGAAAACACTTTAGCGTATGCTCTTGCAAGATTAGATTGGTTATTATCTTATCTAATCAGGATGTCTCCCACTGTTTTTATCAAATCTACCTTAAAACCCTAAAAGGTAAGATTAGCCGGGATTAATTACACCCTACAATTTCGTCAATCTTTCAGCCAGATCAGTGTCGGTACTTTGAGGGAGGTACCCCGTGCTCTCGCACGGACCTAATTAATGTAAACCTCGTTTTCCCAGAGGCGTAACCTCGTTAACACTTTTCTAGACACCTACTTGATCGGCTAATTGTCCTGTGTAAAACTCTCCCAGGAGTAACACTTACTCGCAGTGGGTATCGGGATCCAACTATCTCATAGGAGGTATGCAATCTCATTGCAAATTTCAACACTTGAAATTCCCGATAATATTTTTGCCCCTAGCAATTTATGACCTTAACATAGTCAACAAATCATAATTGCTAGCCAAGTTCAACCCGTCATTTCCCGATTGAATTAAATCCACCTGCACAACCCTTAACATAGTCAACAAAGTCGCACAACTACCCTAATCCAATCACATCTCATGTTTTAACAGATAACTACTAATTAGCTACCGCACACTACGCCTTAACATAGTCAACAAACGTAGCACGAATACTAACTAGACTTTATCTGAAATGACGGAGGGCTACGCAGGTTTTTCAGAAAACCCTGAGCGTAATGAACTTGATATCGTTGTAGAATCGAGTGAAGTTTTGAAAAGGAGTGTTTTTGAGGCTTTTCTTAGTTTCGCTAAAGGGGTCACTCCCGGTGAAGGGATCGTCGGCCCTTTCCTCATCGAATAAGGTGCAGGATATATCATATATACCGCTGTGCAAAGCAAAACACTAAAAGCAATCAAAAGACAAACCGCGTTTTGTAGCATCTGCCAGTTTTGCTAAAGGAGTCACTCCCGGTGAAGGGATCTCGGTCCTTTCCTCATCGAATAAGGTGATGGATATATCGTATATATCACTGTGCAAAGCAAAAATGTAGCTACCCTTTTTGTTAAGTTTTTGATTCTACAACATCTTTAGGTTTCTTTTCTTTTATTAATCTCATTAATAAAATCCCATCAGCTTATGCTTCCTAAGCATCACAGAAGAAACGAAAGCAGTAATATTTATATATCAGCATATATATATAGTATAAGCATTCGTCTCAGGCAGTAATATGATCTCATCACAGAACATAGCAGCAGAAGAACATATATGAAATATTGGATATACTAGGACGTCCGTGTTTTCAATACGAGCCTGTATAAAACACGGATTCCACGGTCGCGACGAATAGCCAAACCCACATCCCAAGACCCCTACGAGAGCGGCAAGTAACTCTGCCAATTCTAGGGTTAGGAGACCCGGTCTCGACTCCTCGAGATGGCCTCCCACTGGACCCTAGAACCCGGTTACTTGTGCTCCCCACCTTGGTTCTACCTAATGCGGAAAAGTAAATAATATACACTGGTGACAGCAACCGCAACCAGGAAGTGCCCCAAATAAAAGAATATTACATTACAAATGAATTTTACATGAATGAAAATAAAAACCCTCATCTCACATAAAACCCCCGGCTATTCAGAACGCGACGATCCAATATAACATATCACAGCAACACATAATATCTCATATCATCAACGTAAGTAAATATGCGCATCCCAATTGTCGTTGACATATAGCAACGAAACCGGCGATATCACATATTACACTTACGGTCACAGAAAAGAAAGTGTAAAACTACAATATTTGGAATCCACAATCTCTTTAGACATCGTAAATGCGAAATATCACATACTTCGTATTTCATGCCTAACTTTATGAATTCCACATATTGTATCACATTCCAGATAAATAAACAGTATTAAACTTTTCGAACAGATAATCAAACACCCAAAATTTCCTAAACTGCTCAACACTTGAGCGGGGTTCAAATGATCCCAGAATATGTCATAGTACCGGTGATCCAGCCGTAGAAGGGTCAAGCCAACGCCTCACATGTGGCACGCCGTACTGCCCCAAACCCGAAGGTTCAAAAGGCAGTTCAAGACGGTCACATAATCGAGTTAAGGTTTGTTGTCTTCTAGAGGGTCCACCGCTTAACTTGTACAATTTTCCGAAGGATTTAAACCCGAATAAATTTCAACACTTGAAAGTTTGCCGTACCGGGAAACAGTAAGTTAATGATATCCGTTCAAATAGTTTAACAGTTTCTAAATATCCGGAAAGAAATACGAATTTAAAATTTCCGATCGAGTCTACTATTACAAAACAAACCCCAGAATTTTAAACACCTGGAGCAGATTAAAAATACCCAGAATAGTCAGCAAGTACCTACGGTCATTACCATAAAAGCCACGTGTCATGATCTTACAGTTCCGCCGCGGAAGCGCCGCGCAAGCCATGCTTGCGCCGCGCTTCCGCCGCAGTTTGGTCGAATTAGGGGTTCGGGTTTTATGGTAATCCTTAGAATTCCCTGCTGATTTTTTTACATATTTTTAATTCTGAAAAACCCCAAAATTTAAAAAATTTCCAGAGAGGGGTCCAATTTTGTCGTTTCGGGTTCGATCGGAGTTTTAACTTCGTAAACACATCGCCTAATGCTCTAGCTAGGCTCTGATACCACTGTAGGGTTCCTAGGCACTCTTGTGAAGGTTCTAAAGGCATCAAACATGCCCGGATAAAATTTTAGACGTGCCGAACAACCCAAAGCCGGGATCTTTGCTAGATTATTAGGGTTAAACATGCATTAAGATAACTTTTATCTAAGTGTGAGGGATTACAACCTTTGTAGTCCACTCCTTCACTTCACAAGCTCCGAGTAGAAGTCCTTTTGCTGCGATCCACGATCTCCCGGACTCATGAGAGGCTCCACGACTCGAACGATCCATTCTAGCTTGTCGTATTCCAAATCTCCGATGATCTACCTTGAAGTTGCTACGACTCAAGCTTTCTCACTCTTATGAGATGAACACACTAATCTCAAGGGCTAGATGAGATGAGGATGAGAGAGTAATAATTTTGCTTTCTTTTTATATCATTTTCTCATATTTTATCATCACTTTAGGATTTTCAAGAGAGCTTCTTCAAGAGAGAAGAAGAAGAAGATAATGGATAATGTTAATCTCAAATCCTTTTTGTGATGAATAGAAATAAAACATATGATTGATATATAACCATGGTCAAGGATGAATGGCTAAGAATGAGTAGAGAAACAACTAGAGTTAGGGTTTGGTTAAGTTAAAAATGTGTCATCACAAAATATCACAACCATGACAAAAAGAAAAATGCTTCTAGAAGGAACTTGAAGCATCTAACCCTAATCAAACCCTAACCTCAATTAATCATCCTTAAACATGTTTAACAATTAATCATATCATGTCACAATAATATATATCACATATATATTATATATTTGCAACAAAAGAAAATAATACAATTAACATATATCGCATATATATCAATGTATCATCCACTGAGAAAATGAAATAATAAAGCGAGCCAATATTAGATAATGTAATACAATATATCATATATATTATTATACATTAAATCATATAATCAACACTTGAATTGATGATCCGGCTATATCGAATATTACCGACTAATATACCATGTACCGATTCATCGAATCAACACTTGATCCGATGAACCGGTTCATATCCATATATCGCGAGAATATAATACGGTAACCCATATCGCATTATTCACGCTCCTGCGCATATCACATATGCGCCACTACTCCGTTTCGCCTGAGCCAAGAAACCTCTGTGTAGGACTCTAAAGAATCGTCAATACGCCAGTAGCAGGTGATGATCATATCAAACACCCACAAGCTGCAAGTGGTCAGCTAAACGTAACAGCCACCCAGGTATTGAGCGATCAGAAGATCAACAAGCTAGCCTGTGCGTTCTCCTGTGAATCCAACCAGTAACACTCCCGTACAGTCTGGTCTGTTCGTCTGATATGTCACATATCAAGTCTAGGGGTGGTATACGTCAGACCCCAATAACCGATAAGTCGTGTCGATGTGTGGCTCATAACGGGTCGAGAAACTACTAGTAACACTTACCAGTAAATCTCTATATCAGCCCTGGCAAGGGACTTCCAGTTATAGCCAATCGAACACAGCACAACATCAACTCCCTATACCGGGAGAGACGAATCCCCTCCTATCGCTCATTGCCTCCATGTGATTCGGGACTGTACCCAAAAGCCACCGTTTTGCACGCCCTCTTGGACGTGGTAAGGTGGAAATCAAAGAACAGTGGGAATCACACAAGACTCCTTGACGATCTCGGGTCTACAGACTACCCTGTACCTGTGTCACCGGAGAACTGCCATCTGACGTGTGGTATATCACCATCTGGGAGTTCTCGGCCAGTCCGTCCAGTGTACCCAGTCTCCACTGAGCACCCGTACACCATCTCTGATGTCTAACACCGATGGATATGGGATCATCCATCGCCCATCATATGGGTCAAGATGCGTATACGCTAGTCTACTCTGGTGTATCGATGCCTTGTCTCGATATACCCTCGACTAGGAACAGTTATAGGATGTACTCATCGACTACCGCGGCCCCACTAGTATGATCTCATCATAGTCCCAGTAGTCGAGTACAAGTCCTAAGGGCTTTATCAACATGTGAGAGTAAAACAGTAAACCAATACAAGTCAACATGTTAAGATAAAGTGAAACCAAATAGCATACTATCATGACGAGCAAGAAAGTCATCTCTATATATAACCAAGCATCCATTATAATATACATCATATGTACAACAATGGCCTCTAGGGCATATACATAACTAACAAGAGTATCACTAACGGCACTAGCTAAGAAAACTTTCTTGGGTACCTGAGATTTCCTCTTCTTAGTGCACAAGTCCTTCAAGATTTTTGCGTAGGAAGGGACTTGTTGGACTGCATCTAAGAGGGGAATGTTGATGTTAACCTGTTTAAACAACTCCAGAATCTTCTCCATTTGTGGATTTTGTTTATTGGATCTTAACCAGTTTTGAAATGGAACATTTTTCAAATTGGTTGAGTCCAATGCTTGTGGAGGATATTCTGGAGTTGGAACGGCTCCCAGAGCTGGTGTTTTAGTGGTGTGAGATGTGGGTCCATTCGGAGCAGCGGAAGAAGAGGGAGAGCCTTTTGAAGAATGGAGAATAGGCTCAGAAGACGAAAAGGAAGAAGAAGAAGAAGCTGCCGGGGTGTCGTCATCTATCCGTGTGCCAGTGTTGTTCTGCAGTATCCTTCCAGATCCCAACATAGTCACGACACTCACATTATGGTTCGGTTGTTCAAGAACAACATGTACATTATGTGGGTGACCAGGATTTGGGAGTGGTTGAGATGGAAGCTTCCATTTCTCTCGCTCACTTGACGCCGCATTCAGCTGTGCAATCTGGGCTTCGATAGTCTTTATGCTTTGCCCGTGTGCAGCGGTGTGTTGCACCAGAGACTGAATAGAGGACTGGATGTTGCGGTGGATTGAGTCGATTATTTTACAAACGCCTCCAGACTTCGTTCTAGCGAGAAAACTTTATCGTTGTTTGAGGGAACAATGTTGTTTTGAGGAAAAGAATTGTTGTGTGCAAAGTTGTTCGTCGGAATTTGAAAAGGTTGGGGTTGGGAGGGCTGCTGATATTGATGTTGAGTTTGTTGCTGAGCTTGTTGTTGAGGAGGAGGAGGCCTCTGGAAGATGTTGTGGCCTTGGAATTGATGCTGGTTCTGATTCCAAGCGAAATTGGGGTGGTTGCTCTACCCGGGATTGTAAGTGGAAGAGTATGGATCATTTCTTGGTCTTTGCTGAAATGCAGCATTGGCCTGATCCTATCCTTGAGAAGGCAGGTTGTAAGGACACTCTTCGGTCAAATGGGATGGATCAGAACAACAAGCGCAGATAGTACGAGGGGGAAGAGCAGGGGCAGGAGAAAGAGATGAGAATTTGCTCTTAATTACTTCCAGTTTTCGCGTGATTGCTGCCATCTCGGCCTTCATTGCAATTGAGATTTCGAGTTGATGAACTCCTGTCCTGGAGAGACTGGAAGTAGTAGAAGAAGAAGATGAAGTGGTCAGTCTGGTACTTTCCTACTGAAGCATTTGTTCCGCAAGATCATCGAAGAATTCTAAGCTTCCTCCTCAGATTTTGATAGGAAGTGGACTTGACAAATGGTCTCCAGCAACTGTTTAGTTGCTGGATTCAGGCCCTCATATATGGTTTGGCAAAGTTGTCATCTTTCAATACCGTGATCAGGGCACTGACCAAGAAGGTCTTTGTATCGGTCAAAGCACTTCCAAAAAGGTTCGGTAGGAAGCACGGATAATTGGTTAATTTCTTTTTGGATTCTCGCGGTTTTGTGATTTGGGTAGAATTTTTTCAGAAACGCTCCTACAAACTCGTCCCAACTGGTTATGGAATGCGATGCGGTGCTATACAACCACTTCTCAGCAAGGTCACATAGAGTGAAAGGAATGACTCGTAGCCGTGTAGTATCATCGGACAGTTGGGTCGTCTTCATCATTGCACAAACATTCTGGAACTTGTTGATGAAGATGTAGGCAACGTCGGATTCCAGCCCGTGAAATTTAGGCAACATACTGATGAAGTGGGGCTTAATTTCGAAATTATCCTTATTAACCGGTGGAAGTGAAAGACAGGTAGGGAGTGCGGCGCGGGTAGGATAGAAACGATCCCGTAGCGCGATTCGCTGTGGCGCTTCAACAGGAGGTGGTTGCGGGTTATTCACACCCAAATGAGGTGGAATCAGTCCCGGGGCAGGTAAAGGGATGTTAGGAAGAAATCCTGACATCTCAGAAGAAGAATTTGGTGATGGTGATGGTGAAGATGAAGATGTATGAACAGAATCCCGGTCAACGTCAGAGTTGGCCGGAAAAGCTAAGGGTGAAAGAGGTGTGGAGAGAGTTTCGACGTCGAAGTCAATCGTGTAGTCGGTAGCGACTAACGTAACGCGGACTAGGCGGGCAATAGTGTCCCGAGTCTAACTGTACATACACTAAACTAGTTTAGTATAGTCAAAGTGTAGAAAGTGAGGGTAAGAAAACGTCAATGGAGAAATGTGGATGAAAGGTAGGTGAAATAGAATTCTGGTGACAAAGAGCAAGTTTTTATAAAAGTGTTGTTGTGTTGTTTTTTTTTAAAGAGTTTTGCAAAAATATGTACGGACTTATGGCACAACTTCAAACAATCACAGTCAAAACATACACAATCATACCTGGAGCTATGGTATTCAAAGTCAACTAGACTGCTCCTAACTGTTCCAAAGTGACAAGTTGTGAGATAACCCATAAATCGTCTTTTCACTGCCAATTGTGGCCAGGTAAGCACAAGTGAGGTATGAAGGGTTCCGCTCACGAATCACCGTTAGACGGGCCTTTTAAAATTAACTTTCTCAGTTTTCTAGCCTAGTGTCACGACCCGGAAATAGCATGTGACTGGCACTTGAATCATATGAAGTCTATACGACCCTATCTAATTCATGTAAGCCAAAATCCCAGAAATCTAAACCATTTGAAAAGAGAGAAGGAAAAGTTTAGTTTTAAAGCAAGTGGTTTAACAAAATAAGTCGTAGTATACATTTTTAAAATATCAAGTCTTTTCCAAAAATTTCGGCAGAGTTTCCTTTGTAAATACTGGCCCAAAACGGGTACAAACATGCATAATATAAAGGCATCCCCAAGCGGGAGCTAGCTCTTTGCCAATTGGCGGACACAACCACGCAATGCAATATAATATGCAACGCCGAAGGGCGAGGATCAAAACTCAGAAGAAAACCAAAGGAAAACCATAATAATACAATGCGCGACTCTAAGGTCGAAAGAATATACAACTGGTCTTCTAAGGCTATCAAATAGTATAGTCTGGTTGATGGAGTTTACTAAATACAACTAAAATATAATAAAAGGTAGAATGGTGGTCACGATGCATGTGAACCCACCTACCAAGCAATTACCCGGAAAGAAGCAGTGTGCCAGCAAAGCCGCCAAGGAAATCTGTACGGCAAAACCTGCAAGAAACTGTGGCACAACGGGGGTGAGTTGCCAACTCGCGAGTAGAAAACATCACCGAGCAGAAATCGCATGTATGACTCTATCCTAGGTCATACCATAATAATATCCTCAAAGTAAAACAGCCTGAAGCATAAATAATGGCAAGGGTAGACATCTATACATAAGTGTAATACTAAGTGCTCGTGTCAATGCCTCAGGTAGCAACATATCATATATATGATGTATGAATGCATGAAAACAGAATACATCTAAATGATAAAACTGTTTCCTTATCTCAGTGAGATTTCAGTATAAAAATTCGAAGTATCATCAATGAAATCAACAGAAAATCAGTGTCTAGTAACAACACAAAATATATATCTCACTATCTCAATATCTCAGGCTCCGGCAATCCGGACTGGCCTATATCATCAAATCTCAATATCTCAGGCTCCGGCAATCCGGACTGGCCTATATCATCAAATCTCAAGACTGCGTCGGTATCCTCCGGATATCCGCCGCGTCACAATAAAATCACCGGTCAGTAGTGCTCCCCTGCCAGGCTCAATGCCATCATCTGCAACCATCTTGCCCCGGGTACCGCACCGGATCCACCATATACCCACAGACGGTTCCTCCTCCTCCTCGAATCGGGTGTATGATAACGCTCAAGATCCGAGAAAACTCATGGTGGACACCTCCCAAGTCATATCATGAGAAAACCGCAATTTTCTGTCTTTAAACGATAATAAGTTTATAAAATCCTTGCGGTTTCTCCAAATCCAGAAATCTCATGGAAATCCGAAATCCCCATCTCAAGAGTTAAAAAACAATGAATTACCGGCAATAAACTCTATAATATTGCATGACAAATGAATAAATAAATGCATCGGATGTCAAGCAAGGAATGGAATAATTAAACTAGCTTATAAAAGCAAGCGCACTAGTACTATATCGAAACTATCAGCTAGAAATTTATACTAACGAAATAGTGTTTTCTAAACGTGACATGAAAATTACCGATGATGATGTGTGTGAGTCGGCGAGCAGGTGTTCATGGAGCATACAGATCATCGGTAATGGTGCTGGTGTCCTGACAGCATGATTGTATAATGACTAAAGAAAACACAAGTAAGCATGCAATGCGATGCGAATAGTAATAATATACTACACATGAATAGTAAATGCAATAATAAAGGATATACATTATATAAACGAGTCATACAGTTTTGGTATTGAAATAACACGAATCGGGGTGTTTAGAAAATAGGGGCTACAGTGTTTTTAAGAAAAGGTATGTCCTTTGAAATATCCGTAGTATCCCTTGGCTTGTCATTAAAATACTCACGATTCTTTAGTTTTAGAAATAAGTATGACTCGAGCCCAGTCTAACCTCTACTAAGTAAACTACAGTACTAAACTAACAGAAAAATCGAAAGGTAAGGAAAACCACCTAAGTCTGAGTCGATATATATATATCTAGTAGTCGGCGATCTCGCCTCAATAGTGTCACGTACGATACAATTTATAATATGACATTCTCGAGTCAAGAGTGCGGGTCTATCATCATAATTATATCTTGTACTGTAAATCTATCGTACGACATCCCAAATCTGTGTACGGGTTGAATATCACATTTATCTCATTATTCATCTGGTATCCTTATCACCATATCCTGAATTAGGGGTATTGATCTAAAGTCTAGTACATTCCGATACCATCAACACACACACACACACACACACACACACACACACACATATATATATATATATATATGCATGTGTATGAAAACACATTGCCTAAAGATCCGTTAAATTATCATGTCGTATCTCATAATACGAACCAAGTCACATCACCGATCTCGTGGCATCATGCCCAATCACATCGACTCATCTCCAAGTACCATTACAATCCTCATTATCCATGTATATGTATACATACATACATATATACATACATATATATATAAATACATACTCACATACATATATATATATATATCCCCATATACGTGTAAGTCCATGCTACCCTTCCCCGGTACTTACGGGGTTGCGGAATTGGTGAAAAACGATTTTCAAGAGGGTGGTAACATGGACTACCAATACGGATCTTTGTTAAACTACTAACTAACAACCTAACAAGAGTTTCCCTACTCGGTTAGGGGGCTATACCTTTCTTGAACTCCTTCGTTTTCGACTCCTCCCGGTGTACGGATCGGCCTCACCCCGTCGTCTCCTTGCGCCGAAGATGGATCCACCCGAAAGCTTCTACCTTTGGCTTCTTCTTCGAACTTTGAAGAAACTAGATCACTTGGCTTGCCAGGCCTTGTGAACTAGAATGAGTAGAGAATGTTTTGGTGTCTTTTTATCTCTAAGGCAATGAGTCTCAACACATGAGAATGGTTTGCCTTGAGGTAGAGAGAGCAAGAGGAAGAGGGAGAGCTTGAGAATGAGAGAGCTCAAGAGAGAGAAAGCAAATGATAGAATGAACCATACTCTTCTCATTCTCACCTCTCATAATCCAAAAGTCATCATAACAAAAATAGTAATCAAGTATTGTGTAAATGGTTTAAGTCAAAATGGCTATATCATTTCATGCACTCATTTTGCATAAATAAACAAGCAAGCAAAAGTCTTTGCCATGGAATGATAGCCATTGTCATGATGATGGTCAACTAGTCGAACCTAGTCAACCAGTCAACAAAGTCAACAAGTCAACAAATTCAACCCCTCAATAACCATGTCACTATAATACTTAATTAATATTAATGTTAATCATATATCTTATTCTCATTAGGGTTAAGCAAAAGTCAATGGTCAACAGTCAACTGTCAACAGTCAACAGTCAATAACCCCAATGAGAATACTCTGCCTCTGTCTCTCTGTCAACTGTGCATACACACCCGCATCCGCGTTCCGAGGAACACGAATACAAACGAGATAAAACCAATCCTAAAACGTACACTAGGATCTGGCTTAAACCAAAGCCCGCTAGTGTTAACTGTCCGGACACTGTACGTGCACAAGTGCACGGATGTGACCGAACCCTGTCGCAAAACCATGCGACCTCTACTCTTTTGCCTAAAGGCGAATAGCTTTCTGTGTGGGACTCTAAAGACTCGACACTACGCTAGCAGTGGGTTTAACCACAGACCGCAAGCGGCACTAGTTGTGTGTAACGGTCCCCAGGTAGATGCCGACAAGAAGACGGACGAGGTGAAACCCATCTGAACTCCTACTGAGTCTGACTGTGACAGTCTCCGTACCGTCCGGTCTGTTCGTTTGATACATCGCATGGCGGGCCTAGGGGGCGGTAAACGTCAGTCCCCTAATAGCGGTACAAGTCGTGTCGGAGTGAAGCCCAAAACACCCTGAGATAACACTGGAAGCCTACCAGTATATCTCGCTTGCCCTGGCCAGGGACTACTCGTGTAATGGCTCTCCTAGACACAGCGCGACGTCAACCCCTAATACCGGGAAAGATGAATCCTGTCTAACCGTCTCTGCCTCCAAGTGCTTCGGGACTACACCCAACTACTGCCTGTTTGCACGACTCCTTTGAGCCGTGGTAGGGTAGTAATCAAAGTACAGTGGGAACACACTCGAGGCGAAGTGACAGTGTCAAGTCAGCGGACTAAGCCGTACTCATGTCACCTGGGAACTGATAACTGACGATAGGTATAATACCAACCAATCAGTTCCCGACGAGTCCTGTCCAGTGTACTCGGAACCCAATGAGCACCCGCATACTATCTCAAGTACGACGTACTGACGGCTGTGGGACAGACCGTCTCCCCTGCTGGGATGAGAAGCGCATACGCTAGTCTACTCCGGAGTATCGATGCCCTGCCTCGATAGTCCTGCTACTAGGGACCTGCATAAGGATGTGCTTATAGATTACCCAGCCCCCACTAGTGTGACTGCCATCACAACGCTGGTAATCAAGCAAAAATCCTAAGGGCTCCACTAATACGTATAGGTGATATAATAAAATAAACACATGTACACATTGAAGTAGAAACAAACCAAGTAGCATACTACTATTTTGAGCAAGATTGTATATACAAGGTGAATATCCCAAGCTTCCATTAAGTAATATACAAACTAATATGATACAGTAATGGCCTCTAGGGCATATACACTAACAATCTCGCACTTGCACTAAGGCCATGTACTGGCGTATCGAAGACCTATCATCTCGATCAGCCGCTCGAACTGAGTCTGGGGCAAGGCCATGGTGAATGGATCTGCAGTGTTATCTTCTGAAGCAACCCTCCTAACCTCGATCTCCTGGCGATCCACGATCTCCCTGATCAGGTGATACCGCCTCAAGATGTGTCTGGATTTCTGATAGGACCTGGGTTCCTTCGCTAAAGCTATAGCCCCGTTGTTGTCGCAATACAGAGGTATTGGATCAACAATGGATGGAACCACCTGAAGTTCTTCCAAGAACTTCCTCATCCAGACGGCTTCTTTTGCGGCATCAGATGCAGCGATGAATTCCGCTTCCATCGTCGAGTCTGCAACGGTTTCCTGTTTGGAACTCTTCCAACACACCGCCCCTCCATTGAGGTTAAAGACAAAACCCGACATGGACTTGGAATCATCCTTGTCACTCTGGAAGATGGAGTCAGTAAAGGCCTCGATCTGGAGGTCTTTTCCGCCATACACCAAGAACATCTCCTTAGTCCTTCTCAGGTACTTGAGAATGTTCTTTACCGCTATCCAGTGTTTCTCCCCAGGGTTTGACTGATACCGGCTTACTACACTAAGTGCATAAACTACATCCGGTCTGGTACACAACATCGCATACATTATATAGCCTACCGCAGAAGCGTAGGGCATAATGGACATGTGATCCCTCTCCAAATCATTCTTGGGAGACATCTCTTTGGAAAGGGTGATCCCGTGACAAGCCGGTAGATTACCGCGCTTGGAATCTTCCATATTGAATCTTTTCAGTATGGTGTCGATGTACCTGGACTGTGAAAGTCCTAATATCCTCTTGGATCTATCACGATGGATTCGGATCCCCAGGATGTATGAGGCATCACCCAGGTCTTTCATGGAGAACCTGTGTGACAAGAACCCCTTGACAGATTGTAGCATAGGAATGTCATTTCCTATTAAGAGAATGTCATCCACGTATAAAACGTGGAATACTACAGTTCTCGCTACAAATCTACTATAGATGCATGGTTCATCTGGATTTTTGAGAAAGCCAAATTCTTTGACTGTCTCATCAAAGCAGATGTTCCAACTCCGTGATGCCTGCTTTAGTCCATAGATGGACTTAAGCAACTTGCACACCTTTCCGCTGCTCCCACTTTGAATGAAACCCTCTGGCTGGTCCATATAGACACACTCCTCTAAATTTCCATTTAGAAAAGCGGTCTTTACGTCCATCTACCAAATCTCATAATCGTGGAAGGCAGCAATGGCAAGAAGGATCCGAATGGATTTCAGCATAGCCACTGGAGAAAAGGTTTCGTTATAGTCCAAACCAGGTCTTTGACGAAAACCCTTTGCAACAAATCTAGCTTTATAGGTCTCAACCTGTCCATCTACACCAATCTTCATTTTGAAGATCCACTTGCATCCTACGGGTTTTACCCCGTCTTGAGCAATGTCCAACGTCCATACTTTGTTGGTGTACATGGACTCCATTTCGGTCCGCATTGCATCCAGCCATTTTACCGAGTCAATGCTCTGAACGGCCTGCTGGAAGCTAGTAGGCTCATCATAATCTATGATGCAATCCTCTCTATCCCCGTCTATGAGAAAACTGTAGTATCTCTCGGGCGGTTGAGACTGCCTACTACTCCTGCGGAGCGGCGTAGGAATGTCCTGTTCTTTTGAACCCTCTGGTTCTACTAAGCTTTCAGTAAAAGTCTGTGGCTCTGGAATTTCTTCCAGTTCTACTGCGCTCCCACTAATTTCCTTTTCCAAGAACTGGTGTTCTAGAAAGTGGGCATTACGAGAAACAAGGACTTTTTGTTCCTCTGCGTGGTAGAAAAGATACCCCCTGGTGTTCTTTGGGTATCCCACAAACTTGCACAGTACTGAGCGTGCCTCGAGTTTGTCCGCATGCTGCTTTTTGACAAAAGCTGGACATCCCCAGATCTTCAGATATTGAAGATAGGGTTTCTTCCCACTCCATAACTCATATGGTGTGGTAGGCACAGTCTTAATGGGAACTCGGTTCAAAAGGTATGCGGCGGATTCTAGCGCATATCCCCAGAATGATCGTGGTAACTCAGCGTTACTCATCATGGACCGTACCATATCCAATAGGGTTCGGCTCCGTCTCTCCGATACACCGTTATGTTGCGGAGTGTATGGAGGAGTAAGCTGAGAGAGAATTCCGTTCTCTTTTGAATAGTCTAGGAACTCGGCACTCAAGTATTCACCACCTCGATCCGAACTTAGAATCTTGATACTTTTGCCGGTTTGTTTTTCTACTTCATTCTTTTATTCCTGGAACTTTCCAAAGGCTTCGGATTTATGTTTCATTAAGAAGACATGTCCGAACCTTGAAAAATCATCCGTAAAAGTAATGAAGTAAGAAAAACCGCTTCACGCATGTGTAGACATTGGACCGCACACGTCGCTGTGTACGAGTCCCAAGAGCTCGCTCGCTCTTACTCCGTGTCCAGTGAACGGAGTCTTTTTCATCTTTCCTTTGAGACAGGATTGACAAGTGGCATATGATTGATATTCGAACGACTTCAAATATCCTTCTGTATGTAACTTCGTCAACCTTCTCTCATTGATGTGACCCAGTCTACAATGCCATAAGAAAGTCTGATTTATTTCCGGAGACTTTCTTTTGTGTGTATTCTGGACATTGAAAATCTGTGGTTGGTTTAATACGTATATACCATTGCTTAATGTACCTGACCCAATCAGAACTTGATTAAGGTGAATGTTTACAACATTACTTACAAACGCAAATTCATAACCTTCTTTAGAAGTCAAAGATACAGAAATGATATTACAAGTTGCGTTGGGTACAAAATAGCAATTACGCAAAACCAAAACGTGTCCATCTGACAACCCCATGTGATAGTCCCCCACGGCCTTAGCATCCATGCTAGCTCCGTTTGCAACTTTGAGGGTCATGTCACCTGCCTTCAAAACCCTACGGTTTCTCAACGCCTGCAAAGAATTACAGATATGAGATCCTGATCTGGTATCCAATACACAGGAAGTAGAGTTTATTGAAAGACTGTTTTCAATAACATACACCGGAAGCTGAAGCCGCAACCTGCATCAGATCCTGTGTTCTGGCCTTCCAAGCCCTGCAATCTTTTTTCCAGTGTCCACTCTTATGACAATAGAAGCATTCTTCTTTATCCACAAGCTTCCCCACTTTCTTAGTTGCTTTTGCCTTTCCCTTCGTATCCACTTTACTCACACCGCCCTTTGGTTTGGCGGGGGCTTTCTTCTTCTTTCCCTTGGCTTTCGCCTTGGACCTAGAAGAAGAAGATCCTCCTACAAACAAAGTGGATGTTTCCCTACCTTTCTGTAGGGTGCCCTCTGCGCTCCTCAGCATGTTGAGGAGTTCTGAAAGTTCAACTTCCTTTTCTTTTAAGTCGAAGTTCAGTATAAACTGGGCGTAAGTGGAAGGAAGGGACTGGAGAATCAAGTCCGTATAGAGCTCATTCTCCAACGTGGTCCCAAGGTCCGCGAGCTCCTCAATGTAGCCAATCATCCTAAGCACGTGTTCCGCTACCGATGATCCGACGGCCAATCTTGCCGAAAATAACTTCTTCGGCACTTCGTATCTTGCGATACGAGATTACTCTCCATACAGTTCTTTTGTATGGAGAAATATGGATTCGAGGTCCATATTCTCGTGCCTCCTCTGATGTTCGTTGTCTATAGAGGCAAGCACGAGGTACTTGGCCTTCGCGCAGTCTAGTTCCCAGGTCTTACGGATTTCCTTATCCGCGACGCTGGTTTTGGGACCTGGGACAGGGGGAGCTTTGGTGGTAAGAAGATACCCCAGCTTGTCGTAAGTGATTTCCATCTTGACATTCCTGAGCCAATCATTGTAGTTTGGCCCTGTCAGTATGTTTTTATCTAGAAGTAACTTAAGTCCAGTCATGTCGATTGGTCGCTGCAATTAGGAGAAAGAGAAGAAACACTCAGCATGATGCTCTTGCAAGTTTAGAGTGGTTTTTAGTTTATCTAAACAGGATGGCTCCCACTGTCTCTCGAATCCCTCCTCAAACCAAAAAGGAAGAATTAGTCAGGATCAATCTCACCGTACAATTCTTGCTTAACCGTTCAGCCAGGCTGGTGTCGGTACTTCGAGGGAGGTTTTCCAACGCTTTCGCATAGTTCCTTAATTAAATAACCTCTTTTCCCTGTGGGCGTAGCCCCGCTAACACTTTTCTAGACACCTACTTGGTTTATAGCATTGATCGTTAAGTGAGAAATTTCCCGAGGAGTAGCATATACTCACAGTAGGATCGGGACCCAAATATCATCGCGTGACAAAACTGAAGGAAACCTACCAGAATCATCACACTCCAAATGGTATGCAGTGCTAGCAAGTTTCAGTACTTATGAAACTCCCGAAGTGGATTTTTGACCCATGCTCTTATGACCTTGGCGTGAGGTCGAAATGTCATAAGTCACATGTCAAGTTCTTCCTATCATTATCCAGGTTAATTTGAACCCACCCGTACCTACCCTTGACGTAAGCCAAAATGGCAGTATGACTGTCTCAAACCAACGCATTCTATCTATGCAACAGATAAATATCCGGCAGCTACCAATCACTATGCCTTGGCGTGAGGTCAAAATACATAGCTTGAATACTACCGAATATTTAACTGAAATGATGGAGGGCTACGGATGGTTTTGGCGAAACCGTGAACGTAGTGAACTTGATATAATCGATGGAACGAGATAGCTTTGTAAAGGAGTGGCTCAAGCTCCGCATTTAAAAGTTGGTTTTGAAAAGAACCGAGTGGATTTTCGAAAGTGTTCCAATGACTTTTACTTGGTTTATTTTCTTGCATTAGTTCTTTTAATGCATATTTTTCTTGCATTAGTTCTTTTAATGCGTCCCATCTTTTAATCCTACCATTGCAGAAAACAACCAAAATATGACGTACGCTTATGCCATTCGCATTCGCCACGGGGCCCCGTCATTACCCGTTAGGTTACTTAACTAACGACAGAGCGGGGGCTGGGCTAGCGCGGCTGTAAAACATAAGCAACGCCTAAATAACATCATATATAGATATATTGCAATGATAGCCATTTCAGATCACAGATGAATACATTGGATATACTAGGAATCCGCAATTCGTACGAGCCTGTAACGAAAAGCAGATTACACGGTCGCGGTGAATAGCCAATACCCCACCCAAGACCCCTACGGGTACGGCAAACTACCCGCCAAGTACCCGAAGCGAAGCAACCTCCCTCAACTCCGTAAGTAGGCCACTCGGCACTTCGGGATACCCGGTAGTTTGTGCACCCCCTCCATGGGTTTATCCTAGGAGTAAAAACAGTAAAAAGAAATTATACAATGACGGCTACAACCCCGACCCGGTTATGCGGCCATATAAATAATTATTACATCAATTTACAAATTTACATGAATTGAAAGTAAAGAAAACTCTCATCTCATAACCCCCGGCTATTCACTCACGACAATCCAATGAATTCATATACACATTCCAGCAACATTACAGATCACAGATTTGTATAATCCCCACTAATCGACATATAGCGATTAGCAGACGTTCAATACAAATATCACATCACAGAAATACCTGTCAGCTTAAGTCTTTAGAAACTCGATCAAAATACGGTTTTTAAAGCCCCAAAAATAAATTTTTCTTTCTGGAAAATCTGGGCTGAAAAAACATATACCAAAAATCCCAAAATACCCCATAGAACAAACTGCAGTGAAGACGATCCAGAGAGGAGCTTAATCGGCCGCGGAACCGCGGCAATAGCAAGCTATTGCCGCGTTTCCGCGGTGGTTTGGTGGGATCTCTGGACCGTTTTTCTACAGTAGACTATAAAAATCCTGAGTCGATTTTTGAAGCATGATTTATAATTTTTACAGAACTTTAAAAATCGACAGCAAACATGAATTTCGGGTTCATTTCGGAACTTTTTCTCCGATCGAATTTCTAGCTACTATGCTAACATGTTAGATAGAGTTTAACTAGGCTCTGATACAACTGTAAGTCCATGCTACCCTTCCCCGGTACTTACGGGGTCGCGGAATTGGTGAAAAATGATTTTCAAGAGGGTGGTAACATGGACTACCAATACGGATCTTTGTTAAACTACTAACCAACCACCTAACAAGAGTTTACCTACTCGGTTAGGGGGCTATACCTTTCTTGAACTCCTACGTTTTTGACTCCTCCCGGTATACGGATCGGCCTTACCCCGTCGTCTCCTTGCGCCGATGATGGATCCACCCGAAAGCTTCTACTTTTGGCTTCTTCTTCGAACTTTGAAGAAACTAGATCACTTGGCTTGACAGGCCTTGTGAACTAGAATGAGTAGAGGAATGTTTTGGTGTCTTTTATCTCTAAGGCAATGAGTCTCAACACATGAGAATGGTTTGCCTTGAGGTAGAGAGAGCAAGAGGAAGAGGGAGAGCTTGAGAATGAGAGAGTTCAAGAGAGAGAAAGCAAATTATAGAATGAACCATACTCTTCTCATTTTCACCTCTCATAATCCAAAAGCCATCATAACAAAAATAGTAATCAAGTATTGTGTAAATGGTTTAAGTCAAAATGGTTATATCATTTCATGCACTCATTTTGCATAAATAAACAAGCAAGCAAAAGTCTTTGCCATGGAATGATAGTCATTGTCATGATGATGGTCAACTAGTCCAACCTAGTCAACCGGTCAACAAAGTCAACACCTCAACAACCATGTCACTATAATACTTAATTAATATTAATGTTAATCATATATCTTATTCTCATTAGGGTTAAGCAAAAGTCAATGGTCAACAGTCAACTGTCAACAGTTAACAACCCCAATGAGAATACTCTGCCTCTGTCTCTCTGTCAACTGTACATACACACCCGCATCCGCGTTCCGAGGAACACGAATACAAACGAGATAAAACCAATCCCAAAACGTATACTAGGATCTGGCTTAAACCAAAGCCCGCTAGTGTTAACTGTCCGGACACTGTATGTGCACAAGTGCACGGATGTGACCGAACCCTGTCGCAAAACCATGCGACCTCTACTCTTTTGCCTAAAGGCGAATAGCTTTCTGTGTGGGACTCTAAAGACTCGACTCTACGCTGGCAGTAGGTTTAACCACAGACCGCAAGCGGCACTAGCTGTGCGTAACGGTCCCCAGGTAGATGCCGACAAGAAGACTGACGAGGTGAAACCCATCTGAACTCCTACTGAGTCTGACTGTGACAGTCTCCGTACAGTCCAGTCTGTTCGTCTGATACATCGCATGGCGGGCCTAGGGGCGGTAAACGTCAGTCCCCTAATAGCGGTACAAGTCGTGTCGGAGTGAAGCCCAAAACACCCTGATATAACACTGGAAGCCTACCAGTATATCTCGCTTGCCCTGGCCAGGGACTACTCGTGTAATGGCTCTCCTAGACACAGCGAGATGTCAACCCCCAATACCGGGAGAGACGAATCCTGTCTAACAGTCACTGCCTCCAAGTGCTTCGGGACTGCACCCAACTACTACCTGTTTGCACGACTCCTTTGAGCCGTGGTAGGGTAGTAATCAAAGTACAGTGGGAACACACTCGAGGCGAAGTGACAGTGTCAAGTCAGCGGACTAAGCTGTACTCATGTCACCTGGGAACTGATAACTGACGATAGGTATAATACCAACCAATCAGTTCCCGACGAGTCCTGTCCAGTGTACTCGTAACCCAACGAGCACCCGCATACTATCTCAAGTGCGACGTACTGACAGCTGTGGGACAGACCGTCTCCCCTGCTGGGATGAGAAGCGCATACGCTAGTCTACTCCGGAGTTTCGATGCCCTGTCTCGATAGTCCTGCGACTAGGGACCTGCATAAGGTTTTGCTTATAGATTACCCATCCCCCACTAGTGTGACTGCCATCACAACGCTGGTAATCAAGCAAAAATCCTAAGGGTCCACTAATGCGTATAGGTGATATAATAAAATAAACACATGTACACATTGAAGTAGAAACAAACCAAGTAGCATACTACTATTTTGAGCAAGATTGTATATACAAGGTGAATATCCCAAGCTTCCATTAAGTAATATACAAACTAGTATGATACAGTAATGGCCTCTAGGGCATATACACTAACAATTCGCACAAGAAAATAAAATGTATACGTGTGTGTGTGCGTGTGTGTAGACCTTATTCTAGGGTTCGCGAGTAAAAACTAACTAACGACACTATCATCCAATTATAATAAAATTTAAAACATTATCTCCTAAGATCTTACTTGCTAACTGAAGGGTTGCTAGGCACACGCACAACGGTCTATGAGGCATCAACCATGCCCGATTTAAAATTTAGCCGTGCCGAACAACGCTTAACAAGATCTTTATACTAGAGATTAGGCGAAAACAATCATGTTAAACACTTTAACACTAAGTGAGAGGGATTACAACCTTTGTAGATCCGGTCCTTCACTTCATAAGCTCCGTGATGAGGTCCCTTCGCTGCGATCATCGTGTTCCGGACTCTCGAGAGGCTCCACGAAGAGAAAGATGCAAGCTTGCTTCCGATCTTCGATAACAAAGATGATCTACCTTGAAGTTTCATTAACACAAGCTCTCACTCACTAAATGAAGTGAACTCCCTCATCTAAATGGCAAGGATAGATGAGGATGATGAAGTAGGATTTTTTCTCTCATTTATTTTCTTACTCTCACTCACTTTCATTACAAAATCAAAGCAAGAAAAAACTTTTCCATGCAAAGAGAAGGAAGAAGAAGAAGAAGGAATCCTTTTCTGATGAATAATGAATAACCCATATGTGAGGTTAGAAATGCAACCATAGTTAAGAATGAATCCTTAACCCTTGTAGAGAAGCAACCATGGTCAAGGGTTTGGGTTTGGTTAAGCAAATATCTTCACAAAATATCTTTTCCAAAAAAAAAGAAAGCTTCTAGAAACTTCTAGAATAGCTTAACCCAAATCAAACCCTAAACATGTTTAATCTCCAGTAAACATGTTGCATTAATAACCACATCATGTTACAATATTATATATCACATATATAATATTTATTGTAACAAAATAAAATAGTACAATTAACATATATCGCATATATATCAATGTATTACCCGAGTGAGAAAAAGAATTTTTTAGTGAGCTAATATTAGTTAATGTAATTTAATATATCATATATATTATTATACATTAAATCATCGAATCAACACTTGATCTGACAATCCGGCTATATCGCATATAACCGACTAATATCACATTTACCGATTCATCGAATCAACACTTGATCCGATGACCCGGCTGATATCAAATATCGCGAGAATATAATACGGTATCTCATATCGCATTATTCTCGGTCCTGCACATATCACATATGTGCCCCTACTCCGTTTTTCCTGAGTCAAGAAAGCTCTGTGTAGGACTCTAAAGAATCGTCAATACGCCGGCAGTAGGTTATGATCATATCAAACACGCACAAGCTGCAAGCGGTCAGCTAAACGTAACAGCTACCCAGGTATTGAGCGATCAGAAGATCAACAAGCAAGCCTGTACATTCTCCTGCGAATCCAATCAGTAACACTCCCGTACAGTCTGGTCTCGTCGTCTGATATGTCGCATATCTCGCCTAGGGGTGGTAAACGTCAGACCACAGTAGCTTGATAAGTCGTGTCGATATGAGGTCTATAACAGTTTGAGAAACTACCGATAACACTTACCAGTAAATCTCAGCAACCCTGGCCAGGGATTTCCAGTTATAGCCAATCGAACACAGCGCAACATCAACTCCCTATACCGGGAGAGACGAATCCCCTCCTATCGCTCAATTCCTCCATGTGATTCGGGACTGTACCCAAAAGCCACCTTTTTGCACGCCCTCTTGGACGTGGTATGATGGAAATCAAAGCACAGTGGGAATTACACAAGACTCTATGACGATCTCAGGTCAACAGACTACTCTGTACCAGTGTCACCGGAGAACTGCCATCTGACGTGTGGTATACTACCATCTAGGAGTTCTCGGCGAGTTTGTCCAGTGTACCCGGTCTCTACTGAGCACCTATACACCAACCTTGATGTCAAACACCGATGGATATGGGATCATCCATCGCCCATCATATGGGTCAAGATGCGTATACGCTAGTCTACTCTGGTGCATCGATGCCCTGTCTCGATACACCCTCGACTATGAACAGTTATAGGATGTACTCGTCGACTACCGTGGCCCCATTAGTATGATCTCATCATAGTCCCAGTAGTCGAGTACATATCCTAAGGTCTTTATCAACATGTAACATAGAGACAATCAGAGTACATGTTAAGATAAAATACAACCAGATAGCGTACTATCATGTTGAGCAAGAAAGTCCTCCTTATATATGTCCAAGAATCCATTACAATATACATCGTATGTACAGTAATGGCCTCTAGGGCATACGTATAACTAACAATCTCCCACTTGCACTAGAGCCATCTGTTGTCGTATCACATACCCAACAATTAGCTGTGGTTGAAGTATCTCATACTCAACCATCCCATAAAAGTCTCTACTGGGAAAAAGGCCTTTGTGAGTGGATCCGCGCTGTTGTCCTCTGTGTGTACTCTCCTAACCTCGATCTCCCTGGAGATCAACCATCTCCATGATCATGTGATACTGCCTAAGAATTATATCTGGATTTCTGATGGGACGAGGGTTCCTCGGCATAAGCCACAACTCCATCGTCACACAATGGTTGGAACAAAGTTCATCTCATGAACTTATATATCCAGACTGCCTCTTTGGTAGCATCCTTAGTAATGATGTATCTTGCCTTTAATAGTCTAGTAAGTCACGGTATCTAGCTTGGAACTCTTCCAACATACTGTCCCTCCGCTGAGGGTAAAGACAATACTTGCGACTGACATTCAGTCGTCCTTATCACCCTGGAACCTTTCCATTGATTCTCCCCAGGATCGATTGATACCATCTCACTACAACTAGTGAGTATCCTAACATCCAATTAGATCTATCTCATAGATCCAAAACCCAGGATTTAGGAGGTGTCATTTTGATCCTATATGGAGAATCCTTGTGATAAGCGGAGATTAACCGAGCGTAGCATAGGAAACTCCTTCCTTATCAAGAGTATGTCATCCACGTACTCTACAAGGATCACCACCATACTCCCTACTACCTTTTTGTATATACAAAGTTCATCTACCATTTTGATGAAGTCAAACTCTTTGACTACCACATCAAAACAGATGTTCCAACTCCGCGATACCTGCTTTATCACATAAAACATCTTGCACACGTTTCCGCTGCTCCCTCTGTCTACGAAGCCCTCTGGCTGTGTACTTATAGACGCTCGCTTCTAAAACATCATTTAGAAAAACAGTCATGACACCCAACCACCAGATATCGTAGTCATGGTATGTAGCCGTGGCAAATAGGATCTGGATGGACTTAAGCATAGCTTTGAAAGTCTCAACTTTTCCATGTAAACAAAGTAATATTCTCAAGATATACTTGCTCCTGATGGGGATTTAACCCTTCAGATAAAGCAACAAAAGTCCATACTTTGTTGGTGTATAAGGATTCCATCTCAGATCGCTAAGCATTCAGCCATTCTTACAGAGTCCCACTCCTGATGGCCAGCTTGAAAATTGTTGGGTCATCATCTCATGATGTAATCCTCGCTCCCACTGTTATAGAGAAACCGAAGTATCTCTCAGGTGGGTGAGGAACCTTACTAGATCGGCGGAGAGGCTGAGGTTCGTTAGAAACTATTGAATCCTTCGGGTTCTACCATATTATCAGCTGCAGTTTGTATAGCTGGAACTCTTTCCAGTTCTACCTCATGACCAATAATTTCTTCACAAGAAATTCCCTTTCAAAAAGGTAGCATGCTGAGAAACAAAACATCTTTTGTTCCTTGGTTAGGTAGAAGATATTCCCTTGCGGATGCTTGGGATATCCAACAAACTTCTACAGAACTGACGTTGCATCGAGCTTGTCCGGATTATGCTTTTAGACATAGGCCGGACAACCCCAAATCTTAACATACTTAAGATATAGGCTCTTCCTATTCCATATCACATATGAAGTGGTAGGCAACTGATTTGATTGGAACCCTATTCAATAGGTATGCAGCTTCTCAAGTGCATAACTCCCAAAAGGAAATAGGAAACTCAGTAGTACTTATCATAGAGCGCACCATATCAAATAGGGTGTGTTTTCTCCGCCCCGATACACCGACGTGCTGTGGTGTATACAGAGGAGTAATGCTGAGATAGAATCTCATTCCCCTTTGGAATAGTCCAGGAATATCGTGCTCAAGTATTCTCCTCCTTGATCACATCAAAGGACATAATACTTATACCCGTTTTTGGTTCTCTACTTCTAACTTATATTCTGTGAATATCTCATAAGGTTCAGACTTGTGTTTCAACAGGAACATATGTTCGAATCTTGAGAGATAATCAGTGAATGTAATGAAGTACAAAGAACCAGTCCTGGCATGCGTAGACAGGGGACCTTCATATATCAGCATGTATCAATCCCTAGAGTTCATTAACTCTTTTTCTGTTTCCAATAAACGGAGCTGTGGTCACCTTATCTTTGTGACATGACCGGCAAGTTTCACAAGATATAAATTCAAACTAATTTAAATATGCATCTTTATATAACTTCAGCTAGTCGGGTCGCATTGATATGACCTAGTCTACAATACCTCAAGAAGGATTCGTTCATTTCTGAACTTTTCCTCTTGTGTGTGTTCTGTACGTTAAGAACTGTGGTTTGATTTAGAACGTCTATGCTTTTAGATAACGTGCCTGAACCGATCAACTCTTGATATAGGAAATGTTCAAAATATTATCTAACAATACAAAATTATATCCTTTCTTTACTAATAAAGAGACTGATATGATGTTGTATATCAGGTTCGGTATCTAATAACCTTCGTTCAGAATCAATATATTCTGATAATACAGGGTGATAACTACCAACAGACTTGGCTGCAACACTTGCACCGTTTCTATCTCATGAAATTTATCACCCGTTCTTGGTTCTCTACCTCTCTGTAGCCCATGTAACAAATTACATTTGCGGGATCCGGATCCGGTATCTCATACCCAGGATGTAAAGAATACTGAGGAACAGTTCTGTGTAATGAACACACCCGAAGATGATGCATCAACATGCACTTTCTTCATTTGGGCGGCACGGGAAATCTGGTATTCCCCAATTTCCTGCTCTGTCTTATAACAATTATAAGTTGGTGCGGGACCAACGTTCCTTAGCGCAGTATAACAAGCGGGTTCGGTCAATACATCCGTATTATTATCTTGATTAAGGCGTGACATAGTCGTAACCAGGAGAGAGAGAGAAGAAAACACTCAGCGTGCTCTTTTACAAGATTAGATTGGTTATCAATTTATCTAATCAGGATGTCTCCTACTGTTTTAGTCAAATCTTCCTTCAAACCTTAAAAGGAAAGACTAGCCGGGATTAATTACACTATACAAGTTTGCCAATCTTTCAGCCAGGCCAGTGACGGTACTTTGAGGGAGGTTCCCCGTGCTTTCGCACAGACCTAATTAAAGTAACTCTCGTTTTCCCAGGGGCGTAACCCCGTTAACACATTTCTAGACACATACTTGATCGGCTAATTGTAACGTGTAAAACTCTCCCAGGAGTAACTCTTAAGGTATCGGGATCCAACTATCTCATAGAAGGTTTGAAATCTCATTGCAAATTTCAACACTTGAAATTCCCAATAATATTTTACCCCTAGCGTCCTATGACCTTGACGGAGGCCAAATTACCCATAGTCCGCTAGTCAAGTTCAACCCGTTCATTTCTTGATTGAATTAAACCCACCCGCACGACCCTTGACGGAGGCCAAACTACGCCGTACGAATACCCTAATCCAATCGCATCGTATGCTAGCAGATAAGCACTAGTTAGCTACCATAAACTACGCCTTGACGGAGGCCAAACTACCGCAGCACGAATACTAAGTAGTACTTATCTGAAATGACGGAGGGCTACGACAGGTTTTTAAGAAAACCCTTTGTGTAATGAACTTGATATCGTTGTAGAATCGAGTGATTTTTTTTTAAAGGAATGTTTTTTAGGACTTTCTAGTTTTGCTAAAGTGGTCACTCCCGGTGAAGGGATCGTCGGCTTTTTCCTCATCGAATAAGGTGCAGGATATTTCATAAATACCACTATGCAAAGCAAGAACTATAGAAGCAATCAAAAGACAAACCGAGTATGTAGCATCTGCTAGTTTTACTAAAGAGGCCACTCCCGGTGAAGGGATCTCGGCTCTTTCCTTATCGAATAAGGTGCTGGATGTTCTACAAGGAACACCGCTATGCAAAGCAAGAACTAGAGCTACCAGTTTTTAAACAAGTTTCTACAACATCTTTAGGTTTCTTTTAGTTTCATTAATCTCATTAATGAAGTCCCATTTTATTATGCTTCACAAGCATCACATTTGAAATGAAATCTGCAATATAACATATATCTCATATATATAATATAAACATTCGTCTGAGGCAGTAATATGATCTCATCACAGAACATTGTAGCAGAAGAACATATATGAAATATTGGATATACTAGGACGTCCGAGTTTTAATACGAGCTTGTATAAAACACGGATTCCACGCTCGCGATGAATAGCCGAACCCACATCCCTAGACCCCTACGAGAGCGGCAAGTAACTCTGCTAATTCTAGGGTTAGGAGACCCGGTTTCGACTCCTCGAGATGGTCTCCCACTAAACCCTAGAACCCGGTTACTTGTGCTCCCCGCCTTGGGTCTACCTAATGTGGAAAAGTAAATAATATACAATGGTGACATCATCCTCGGCCCGGAAGTGCCCCAATAAAAGAATATTACATACAATGAATTTTACATGAATGAAAAAGAAAAAACTCTCATCTCACATAAAACCCCGGCTATTCAGAACACGACGATCCAATATAACGTATCACAACAACACATAATATCTCATATCATCAACGTAAGCAAGTATGCGTATCCCGATTGTCGTTGATGTATAGCAACAAAACCGGCGATACACCACATACTACGCTTACGGTCACAGAAAAAAATTTGTAAAACTACAACAGTTGGAATCCGCAACCTTTTTAGACATCGCATGCCTAACCAAATGAATTCCTTAGACATCGCATGCCTAACAATTATAAACTCCGCATTTTAGTCTCATTATTGAAAACACTTTTCTATATCAAGTCGGGCAATTCAACAAGATTCCCGACAACCTGATCGAATGCTCGTCGTAAACTTTAGTAGACGGACGCACCCCCGATGCCATCGACGAAGTGCACTAAGGCGGAACACCACTGCCGCGAGCACCCGAACGGATGGTTTTGGCGACGGAGTTCTCCTACTGTCACTTGGTCGGAGCTATGGAGCATGGCTGTCTGTTAAGCTTACCCGGCCCGTATCCGCGCACGCTACGTGTTTGCGACGGACTTTTGATCACATCAAAATTCCGTGGCAACCGATTATCTGAGACTGAACTGCTAGATTTATAACATTCAAATTAGTTATCTCATAACTATTTGTGGATTCCAAATATTGTATCACATTCCAGATAAATAGACAATGTTAAACTTTCCGATCGAAAAATCAAACACCCAAATTTTCCCAAATAGCTCAACACTTGAGCGGAGTTCGAAAAGTATCTATCACATGCCACAGTACCAATGATCCAGCCGTAGAAGGGTCAAGCCAACGCCTCACATGTGGCAACGCCGTACTGCCCCAAACCCTAAGGTTTAGAGGCAGTTCAAGACGGTCACATAATCGAGTTAAGTTTGTGTTCTTCTAAAGGGTCCACCGCGTTACTTGCATGATTTTCCGGAAGTTTCAAACTCGAGAAAAAATCCTACTTTTGAAAAAATTTCCGACAGGGAAAAAAGTGAGTTATTGTTATTCGTTCGAACTTTTTAACAGTTTCTAAAAATTATCCGGAAAAACTAAACGAAGTGAAATTATCCGATCGAATCAACGAGCCCCCAATACAACCCAGAAAACTCAACACTTGAGTGGAATTAAAAATTCCCAGAATTTTACAAAATAACCCAGTAATAATACCGTGAAGTTGAGGGCCCCAATGACACTATTCAGCCGCGGAAGCGCAGCCACGTGCGTGGTTTGGCCACGGTTCCGCGGTCACGTGATCGATTTGGGAGTCTGTACTTCACAGTAATTCTTAGATTTTCCTGCTTATATTTCTGATTATTTTTAATGCATAAAAAATCACATTTTTGAAAAATATCCAGAGAAGGGTATATATCGGGGTTTCCAGGTTCGATCGGACTTTAAACTTCGCATAAACCTCTAGCTTGGCTCTGATACCACTGAAGGGTTGCTAGGCATACGCACAAGGGTCTACGAGGCATCAACCATGCCCGATTTAAAATTTAGCCGTGCCGAACAACCCTTAACAAGATCTTTATACTAGAGATTAGGCGAAAACAAGCATGTTAAACACTTTAACACTAAGTGAGAGGGATTACAACCTTTGTAGATCCGGTCCTTCACTTCTTAAGCTCCGTGTTGAGGTCCCTTCCCTGCGATCATCGTGTTCCGGACACTCGAGAGGCTCCACGAAGAGAAAGATGCAAGCTTGCTTCCGATCATCGATAACAAAGATGATCTACCATGAAGTTTTATTAATACAAGCTCTCACTCACTAAATGAAGTGAACACCCTCATCTAAATGGCAAGGATAGATGAGGATGATGAAGTAGGATTTTTGCTCACATTTATTTTCTTACTCTCACTCACATTCATCACAAAATCAAACCAAGAAAAAACTTTTCCGTGCAAAGAGAAGGAAGAAGAAGAAGGAATCCTTTTATGATGAATAATGAATAACCCATATGTGAGGTTAGAAATGCAACCATAGTTAAGAATGAATCCTTAACCCTCGTAGAGAAACAACCATGGTCAAGGGTTTGGGTTTGGTTAAGCAAATATCTTCACAAAATATCTTTTCCAAAACAAAAAAGAAAGCTTCTAGAAACTTCTAGAATAGCTTAACCCAAAAAAAACCCTAACCATTTTTAATCTCCGTTAAACATATTGCATTAATAACCACATCATGTTACAATATTATATATCACATATATAATATTTATTGTAACAAAATAAAATAATACAATTAACATATATCGCATATATATCAATGTATTACCCGAGTGAGAAAAAGAATCTTTTAGTGAGCTAATATTAGTTAATGTAATTTAATATATCATATATATTATTATACATTAAATCATCGAATCAACACTTGATCCGACAATCCGGCTATATCTCATATAACCGACTAATATCACATTTACCGATTCATCGAATCAACACTTGATCCGATGACCCGGCTAATATCAAATATCGTGAGAATATAATACGGTATCTCATATCGCATTATCCTCGGTCCTGCACATATCATATATGTGCCCCTACTCCGTTTTGCCTGAGTCAAGAAACCTCTGTGTAGGACTCTAAAGAATCATCAATACGCCGGTAGTAGGTGATGATCATATCAAACACCCACAAGCTGCAAGCGGTCAGCTAAACGTAACAGCCACACAAGTATTGAGCGATCAGAAGATCAACAAGCAAGCCTGTACATTCTCCTGCGAATCCAACCATTAACACTCCCGTACAGTCTGGTCTCGTCGCCTGATATGTCGCATATCTCGCCTAAGGATGGTAAACCTCAGACCCCAGTAGCTTGATAAGTCGTGTCGATATGAGGTCTATAACAGTTCGAGAAACTACTGATAACAATCACCAGTAAATCTCAGCAACCCTGGCCAGGGATTTCCTGTTATAGCCAATCGAACACAGCGCAACATCAACTCCCTATAACGGGAGAGACGAATCCCCTCCTATCGCTCATTGCCTCCATGTGATTCGGGACTGTACCCAAAAGCCACCTTTTTGCACGCCCTCTTGGACGTGGTTTGATGGAAATCAAAGCACAGTGGGAATCACACAAGACTCTATGACGATCTCGGGTCAACAGACTACTCTGTACCAGTGTCACCGGAGAAGTGCCATCTGACGTGAGGTATAATACCATCTGGGAGTCCTCGGCGAGTCCGTCCAGTGTACTCAGTCTCTACTGAGCACCCATACACCATCTTTGATGTCAAACACCGATGGATATAGGATCATCCATCGCCCATCATATGGGTCAAGATGCGTATACGCTAGTCTACTCTGGAGCATCGATGCCCTGTCTCGATACACCCTCGACTAGGAACAGTTATAGGATGTACTCGTCGACTACCGTGGCCCCACTAGTATGATCTCATCATAGTCCCAGTAGTCGAGTACATATCTTAAGGGCTTTATCAACATGTAACATAGAGATAATCAGAGTACATGTTAAGATAAAATACAACCAGATAGCGTACTATCATGTCGAGCAAGAAAGTCCTCCCTATATATGTCCAAGCATCCATTACAATATACATCGTATGTACAGTAATGGCCTCTAGGGCAAACATATAACTAACAATAACTATCCATGTTTCACATAACACATATTCATATATAAATATAATATATCATAGGCTACACTTCGAACTGCGGGGGTGCTATACGCCATCCACCCGACTTCCTCCGTAGATACATATCTACTCACCTTGATCCTTGCTTGCCGAAGTCGATTACACTACGCTCGTCCTTGTCGTTCATGTCCACTCGAGGGTACATACATATATACACATAAGATATCGTAAACAGAAATCGGACACGAAAACCAAAACGGCACGCATATCAAACCATCGAGTTGAAACCCAATTATCGAAACTCAAGTTAATACGAAGACGCAAAACAAAGCAGCCACTCAAGAAAACACCTCCAGATTTTACCCTAGGATGAATCAGCCAATTTTGCACATGTGGAGGGTCTAATTTACTGAAGATAAATCCATGGACCCAACACGAACCAATTCCATCCTACCCAGGCCGCAATTTGCGGCCAATGGGAATAAATCTGCGGCCAGGAAGTTGATAGGGGGTCTCAGGTTTTGGGGTTAGCTTCTAGGTTGCCTGCACACATCTCAGTCTTTGCTAAATATTTTTCAGGTCCCCCGGGTCCTAGCAGATCTCTAAAATTCATAACAATTCCCATAAACATCCGATATCGGAGTTTCTAAGTTCATGTCTTGAGTTTAAATCTCTGGTTTAGTCCAAAATACTAACACTACAGGGGTTTAAGGTCATAACTAAACTCAATTACACTATCTCAATTCAAGAATCCCTCAAACCACTTCTAGGAATTTTCCTATGTCACAAAACCCCACTAAACTAATTCTAAACTAACATTTGAGCGAAAGGAAATGGAATACTGTACTAATAGTGAAGAATATACCTCATTTGGCAACTCAAGAAATTTCTTGAGTTGCCCTAAGTGCTCTAAATCCAAACTTTCTTAGTCTAAAATGCTTGTAGTGAGCTTGTACACATTTTTAGTGATGGGAAGATGATGTTTTGAGGTGGGATTGAGGTTGTGGTGAGAAGGTAGAGGAGGGGGGAGTGAGAGGGCAGCTATGGGGATGAGGAGGGAAAAATGATGAAGATAATGAAGAGGGAAACAAATGACTAAGGTCAACACAAGACCCCTCGCCCTCTCTTCTCTCTTTTGCCCATACAACATCGTTTATTCCTTTTTCTTCTCTTTTCTTTTCTTTTATTTCCTTTTCCTTTTTCCCTTCATTTAAAAACAAAACCATGCATGAAAAATAGGGAAAAAGCCATGGTAGAAAATGTAACAAATGTGTAATATGACATGGTGCTTGTCACATGCATAAAACACTATCAATGTGTGATTAGATACTAATCGTGTTTAGTAATACTTACTTATCTACAAATCATTGTATACTACATTGTAAAATTCCCAGTTTTCATAAATTCAATTAAAATGAATAATTGATATAAATTTCCAAATATTTCCCAATTTATCGGTATTTAATTATACCGTATCATAAACTAATCTCCACACATTATAATATTCATATTATTTATTATATTAATTATTTAAATTCCCAAAAATAATAATTTATTTTTCTGAAATGTTACAGTCTTTCCCCTTAAAGAAATTCAGTCCCCGAATTGAAATTTAAATCCCTCAAATACTAAAACATTTCAGTAAAAGATCTAGTCGTCGGGGTTCCAAAATCATAAATACAGAAAACACATCGTAGCGCAATGCATACGCATGAAAAACGAGTATATAAACCAAAATCAAAACTCCGTCAAACAACTCGCAATCATTGGAGTTATGGTGAAGACACCAATGTCGAAGTCCAATACGAAAACCAACATGATATACATCAAAAGTATAACATGTACATAGTACGCATCGTTGTAAATTCATCAAAACATCTGAAAGAAATGCATGCCAAACCTTCCTCAAATCACAGTGTGATGCGCGTATCACAACAAAAGTAGCGGACATTTAATTGTAAGAAAATAACTCTATATACATATATATATATACATATATATATATATATATACATATATATATATACATATATATATGTCTTTCGTTCAACATACCTACCGCCGTTTTGAAAATAATTTAGAAGGGTTTTCTTTATAAAATGTTTCGTGTCATCTCGGACACGTAGGTAAATACTGAGACTATACCTCCTTTTTGGAAATCACTTCGATAACTATTAATGCATTCAAAAGCGTATTCAGGTACTGTCCTCGGACTAGTCCTGCTTAGCCACTATACAAAATATTAAATATCATAAAACATACTGCTCAAGAGAAATCGTACTCAAAATGAGTATAAGAATGCCACGTGTGTCTGGTGCGCACGGAAATCAAAATCCATGAATGTGCCATACATGTGCATAAAAACAAAATCTAAGTACAATGGGTGTGCATGAAACACCAGTCAAAGGCAACGGTGTGCCTGACAACAATATCAGGTGCATCTGATATGCAAGAAGAATTCCGATTTAGTGCATCTGGTGTGCACCAAAATCGCATCAAGCATGTCAAGTATGCGCAAGGATCCAAATCAAGTGCACAAGGTGCACGAAAACAAATACCGAGTATCACAATCGAAATCGACGGTATACAATACATCTCAATCCAAATCAGGTTTACCGTGGTAAATAATCTCACAACCATGTACATCAACGTGCACAAAATCGAATCAAAATACTAAAGGTGCATGAACACTATGCAGAAAGCACAAGTCAAATAACATGCATGCCATAAGCATGAAATCAAAATCAACATCTCGAATGACATCAAATCGAAGTCAAGTGCAACTTTGGTGCACAAAATCTCAACCATGCAAATAAATCGCCCAAATTACCGAAATAAAAGATGACGGAAATAGTCCCGCTCTGGCATATTCTCTAAAGATCTCTAGCCTACTATCTGGTCACTCATAACATATCTCGTCGACGATGCCGAACTCTGGCCTACTGGGTGTGCACAATACTAATTATCCTGGGTCCAAGTCTTCTCGTATAGTATTCCAGAAAGGTTCTGCCGAGGTCTCACCCAAATATCGTTTCTGCCGAACTGCCCGGAAGTTATCACCATTTACTAAATCTATTTCTTGTTCCGGAACGGCTGCATACTCATCGCGACTCCTTCTGGAAGATATATCCATATTCAACGCCTCTGCATACGTATTACATCTCTGATGTCAACGGAGTGGAACGTCATCTCGTCGAAATCTCGTACGAATCTCTTACTCCGCTTTTCTCTAATGTCGACTAATTCGGACTCGTCTCTTCGTAGCTGTATGGACTGCGCTCTAACAGCTATACTCGTATCTAGAGTCTCCCAAGTAATGTATCCCTTCACATGATATCCGGACGGCGTCGAACTTTTCGATCGATTCATCAAAGTCCCATGATTCCCCGAGAGCTCAACTCTTGAGTACAGTTTAATAATATCCAGTACATGCCACAGTACCCAGGACCAGCCGTAGAAGGGCAAACCCAAGCCTCATTAATGGCACCATGGAACTGCCACAAACCCTAAGGTTCCAAAGCGTTCCCATGGTCATTATATCGAGTTAGGGTTTCATTCTTCTAGAGGGTCCACAGAATTACTTGCATGTTTTTCCAAATACTTTAAACTTGGATAAATGGGCTTCTGACATTCGATTGTTTTCTATCGACTCTCAACATTCCTGCGTGAAGTCTTCTCAAGCTAAAATTAATCAATCTAATGACCTCGCATTAGGGTGTCCAAACGAACCACATGTCATAGTCTTTCCTCCTTGGGTGACTAGTGATCTTCTATCATATCTTTAAGTACAACTCATGCTGAATTAGCTTCACACATCTGGGGCGATATCTCATCAGTCGCATCAACAACTGAATCATTTGTCCGCACACTAAATAGTGCCTCAATCATTAAGAATAATCGGTGTATTGACGGTCATCACATTATGGCTGGCCTCTAGTAGTGGCCCAATCTTCTGGTGCTGATCTGCACGTTCGAGAAACTTTGTAAAAGCAATCCATTAAACGCGCATGGCGCGAAAACACAGTAAAGCGACACATCAATACAATTGTGTGTCCCTGGAATCACGGCCTTGTCAGTCCTCGTCCGTGATGAGCTCTTGCTGACCGCAACTCTAGCCGCAGCTCTTTCTGCCAATGCAATCGTGGTAACAAAAACCACCAACTGATACTGATGAGGATAGATCATAGGAATGAATATAATACTGTACAAAGAAATGTACATCCTAAGGCTTCTTAAGCGGAGTAGCGTATCGTAAGTATGCCGCGGAACATACACACGGTACATCACTCTACTTAAGTCACCTACTCTATCAACCAAGATCAACCTATGCGACAAAAGTTTGGGTCTAATACCCCCTCGACCAAGTCTAAGTTCCGTAAGGTCAATCCTAGGTTCCGAATATATATAAACGGCCTAGTGTAACGCCTTAGATATAGATTAGTGTTAGTTTAGACGGTAATGCGGGTTGTTGGTAAAAAGTTTACCAATTTGGGTTCCTCACATTTTATAACATTTAATTAAAAATTTATTTTTATTTGTTATAGCATGCACACACATGTTCATGTTTATGTAAGGGTGTGTTTGTGTAATCTAGATTAGTGAGCATGACTACTTAACCCTAATCTAATCCTTGTTTAACCTTAACCTAAACATCTAGATATTTGTTGTGAGAGAGTGTAGATATTTGTCTTGGGTTTTTGTTTGGAGAGGAGGTGGCATTGTGAGCATATGCTTGCATTAATTGAATGGTGCACTCACTCTTGCACTCACCTCTCTCTTTCTTTTTATCTTTTTCTTCTCTCATTCTCTCACACTTATTCCGTTCTCATTATTTCTCATCCCCTTCTTTTCTCAACTGAACACTCATCACCTCACTACTAAACCTTCACTAATCCTTCACTAAATTTCATAAAATCTCAAAAAAATCACATCTTTAGACTTGTTTTGCCTCTTGGATGCCTTGGAGCTTAGAAAGCTAGGATCTTTGAGCTAGTGGGAGTAGGTAATGATCTCTATATGTTCTTTATGTTGTTTTAGTGTTGTGTAGCCTTTTCGTTTCAGTTTTGATCGTTTAAAGTTAAGTTTCGTGCAAATATCGTATTTTTAGTGTCGTTTGTGATATCTGTGATCTGCTGTGACCCCGAGAATATACTAGAAAATCAAACATTATAGTTGTGTTGTACCTGAGACCATAGGACATTACCTGGAGCACGAACCCCTCTTGCTCGGACTCGGCCGGCGACGAGAAAGACATTTCCGGCGACGTCGGATTTTTGAGGGAGTTAGGGTTTAGGTTTTAGTGGGTAGCTGTCTGCTTTGGTTTAGGTGTGTCTGGTCCTGTTTGATTTTTGGGTTTTATCTGTATACAAAATCAGGGAAACATAGCTAATTTCTTGTGTTACGATTACGTGTGTTACGTTATACGACACGGTGGTTTTGCTCTTAGGTTGGTTTCGTAGTGTCGCTACGCACGTTACCCACAATACGAACACTTGAGAGTTTGTTTTGAGTAGGTTCGTCGGTCAAACGTAGTTTGTACGTTTTATTGGCCGTTTGCTAATATACATACTTGTTATATTGTTTTATGTTTTATGTTTTACGTTCGCAGGCGGGGTCTTCGGACTCTTCGAAGAAAGGGAAACAGGTGGTTGGCTTTACTAAGCCAGGATCATTTGTGAGTAGATTTAATAACTACAGGGAATCGCCCGCATGGCATTATGCGTCCGGGCAAGAGATGTTATGATATTATTCACATATTCTATTGCATTTATAGAGTTTGCGCATACACCTCATTACATATTATTACTTGTTGTGCTTGGACTCGTACCCTTAGGACACTGCACTACTATTGACGGCTCATGTTGCACGAGCACTGATTGTGTGCCACACACACCGTCAATAATTGCCATGACATGCACAACACACATACATATATTATATAGTTTGGTTAGGGACATTGAGACATTGATTCATATTCCTTTATGCATATGACATATAGCATACCTGTATACCTACAGGCTTACACATATGCCTTGATATGCTTACATGCTAGTTACCTGTGTACCTATATGGTATTGTACCATTAGAAATAAGTATATCCATATATGAGACATAGATACATGTACATCTTGCATACATACTTACACTTATACCTGGAGGGTATATTCCATCATTACTGATAGGTAGATACATATACCTTGCTATACCTATATGTTTACACATATATCTGGCAATAGCTACATGTTCACCTTTATTTGATGTTATATGAACTTGGAGAAATTACGAACCACATGATATATAAATTAACTTGTTGCAGTTAAATAGCGGCTTTTTCTTTATATGCTCACATTACAGTAATATGTGGCATACATTATATTCATGGATTTTCGCATTGAGATATGAATTTTTCATGATTTTTTCTGGATTTGAGGACCGTGGTAGTTTCATGAAATTATGCATTATTTGAAAAACCCAGTTTCTCTTGATATGATATTTCAGCAGCCACCATTAGATTTATCGGTTCTAATATATATACCTCATACGAAGAGGCGTCGTGGGCCGTGTGCGGGTACGTGGTGGGGCCCGGAGGTACCCCGGGGCAAGAAAGGTATTTTGATGGACCAAGCCGATGAGCCTGACAGGGGAACCATGCCTACCGGTGACAGTACCTATGACTCGGCGGTTGTTGTGGGGATACCAGTCATGTATGTATGGATACGTCGAATTTCGAGTGTCGAAGCTGGGCCCTCGAGTTTTCGGGATAGCGTATGATACGTACCTATCAGGAGGGCTAGTCGTGGTGACAGCGTCTGATAGATCAATATTTATGTGTCGATACTTGACACTTGTTTCCATGATATTTTTATTTCTAAGTATATATAACAGTGGAATGGGACGCTGTTATATATACAAACATACATATATATATATATTAGTGGTATGGGACGCTAATATATATGTATACATATCTAATTTATATACATCATCATGATGATTCATGCAAATATACTTATTCATTTCATGAGACTTGCTCGATATTGGATAAAGGATATATGAGATTTACTTGATATTGGACACAGGATATATGAGATTTACTTGATATTGGATACAGGATATATGAGATTTACTTGGTATTGGATACATGATATATAAGATTTACTTGATATTGGACACTCAGGATATATGAGATTTACCGTATATGAGAGCCAATTTAGGGGCTGATTTGAGGAAATTTGGTATTTTGATTGTCTTGATGGACTTTGGTCCTGCCACGAGATCAGGATTCAGTGAGGATGACATGTTTTAACCCATACTTCGCATTTATGTTATATGCATTGCTTCAAGTATTAGTAGTACCTGATAGAGTACCTTTCATGACTGTTGCATTTACATATTGTCATATTATTGCTTCATGTATTAGTTGTACCTGCTAGAGTACCATTCATTACTGTTGCATGCATATGACAATTTATTGCTATTAGCTTGCATATGTTAGATTCGCGCTGTACGTGCATACTTGCGATTACCTGCACATGTTATTTACTATTCATGAGTTGGCAACTCACCCCCGTTGTGCCACAGTGTTTTCCAGGTTGTTCCTCAGAGTAGTAGAGGCAGGCTTTTCACCTATCATATCATCTTTTGCAGCGGATACCACTATGGCTGACTGAGTACAGTTTTGTTATAGGTGGGTTTTGCAGTTATCCGATGTTGCTTATTGTATATTCGTTGTACCATGTACTCTCCATCTACCACTTTCATGTATGACTTAGAGACTTAATGTGAGGACGATATTGTATATTATTTTGTGACCTGGAGGTCTTTTATGCGGTTTTATTTATATCATCTTTTATTTCTTCGCTACGGCGTCGTATATCTGTTGTGGTGGTTGTTTTCCGCTTTTGGGCGTGTATTTGCTCCCGTTTGGGGATGCTTTACTTATATCTTTGTTGTACCTATTTTTGGGGCTAGTTTTTATAGAGGTACTTCCAAAATTTTGAAGGAAATAAAGTTGGACTTTAAAGAATTTGGGTTGAGATTTCAGAAGTTTTAAAATTGTTATTATCAGTTACTATTTTTGATGGTTTAGATTACTGGGTTTTCGGCTTACTTAAATTGTGTTACGCCTGTAGACGTTGCGTAGTTTAAGGCCGTCACGTGCCAATTTCGGGACGTGACAAAGTTGGTATCAGAGCGCTATGTTTTACCTTTCGGAGTGTAGGATGACCTTGGTATGATGGAATAGGTAGCTTAAGCAGAGTAACGTAATGTGTGTATGTCCGCGGCATACTTATGACATGGTATTCCTGTAGGGTTCCTAGGCACACCCTTGAGGTTCTACAACTGATCAACCATGCCAAAATCAAATTTTCCATGTGCCAAAGAACCCTAATGCTAAATCGTTAACTAGAGGTAAGGCAAAACATAGCAAGTTAACTACTTTAACTACAAGTGAAAGGGATTACAACCTTTGTAGATCTGGTCCTCCACTTCTTTAGCTCCGTGATGACGTCCCTCCGCTGCGATCATCGGGATCCCGGACTCTAGCAATGGTTTCGTCGGAGAAATAAGCGGGCTAGGTCGTTGACTTCGGTGCCGAAGATGATCTACGTCGAGGCGACTCTAACTCAAGCTCCATCTTCACTTGGTCATGAACCTTGTGAAGAAAACACCCTATACAACATGGCAAGTGGTAGAGGATGAAGAAATAGGAAGTGGGTTCACTTTGGATTTGGATTTCTCACTTGATTTCATCATTAGAAAATTTTCAAGAAAAGCTTTCTTCACTTCATGAAGTAGAAGAAGAAGAAAGAAAAAGAATGAATTATCTTATTAGAAAATTCAAGTGAAGTCTATCATATGGAAACCATAGGTGAGGTAAACATATGTAGAGAATAAACTAGGGTTTAGGTGTAATGGTTAGGTTAAAGGAAAAAACAAAATCGTTAAGACTTTTTTTCAAAGATGCTTAAAAGAAACTTCATGAAGCTTCAAGCAAGAAAACAAATAAAGCCACCATTTTGTTTTTGCCAAAATAAATAAAAAGAGTAAATAAAACCTAACCATTAACCTAAACATGGTGTATAGCGTACACACACCCAAGTTTGCATGTATCATCAATCATGATACAAACTAGTGCACAAACATATATCATATATACAATGTGCACAATCTAGTGAGAAAAATTAATCCTAAGTCAACCAATACTAATTAATGTAAAGTAATATATCAAATATATAATTATACATTAAATCATTAAATTAACACTTGATTTAATGATCCGGTCATACTGCATATAACCGACAAATATCAAGTGAATCAATATATCGAATCAACATTTGATTCGGTAACCCGGCTATATCTTATATAACCGTCCGATGATACAAATCGCGAGAATAGAATTCAGTATCACATACTGGTATTATTCCCGGTCCCGCACATATCTCATATGCGCTCCTATTTCATTTCGCTTGAGCCAGAAAACCTCTGTGTAGGACTCTAAAGACTCGTCAATACGCCGGCAGCAGGTGATGATCATATCAAACACCCTCAAGCCGCAAGCGGTCTGCTAAACGTAACGGCCACCCAGGTATTAAGCGATCAGAAGATCAACGAGCAAGCCCGCTCACACTCCTGTGAATCCAACCAGTAAAACTTACCGTACAGTCCGGTCTCGTCGTCTGATATGTCGCATATCTCGCCTAGGGGTGGTAAACGTCAGACCCCAGTAGCTCGATATGTCGTGTCGATATAAGGTCTATAACAGTTCAAGAAACTACTGGTAACACTTACCAGTAAATCTCAGCAACCAAGGCCAGGGATTTCCAGTTATAGCCAATCGAACACAGCACAACATCAACTCCCTATACATGGAGAGACGAATCCCCTCCTATCGCTCATTGCCTCCATGTGAATCGGGACTGTACCCAAAAACCACCGTTTTGCATGCCCTCTTAGACGTGGTAAGGTGGAAATCAAAGCACAATGGGAATCACACAAGACTCTATGACGATCTCGGGTCAACAGAGTAACCTGTATCGGTGTCACCAGAGAACTGCCATCTGACGTAAGGTATAATACCAACTGAGAGTTCTCGGCGAGTCCGTCCACTGTACCCAGTCTCCACTGAGCACTCGTATATCATCTCTGATGTCAAACACCAATGGATATGGGATCATCCATCGCTCATCTGTATGGGTCAAGAAGGTATACGCTAGTCTACTCTGGTATATCGATGCCCCATCTCGATACACCCACGACTAGGGACCTTGAAGGATGTACTTATAGACTACCATGTCCCCACTAATATGATCCGCATCATAGTCCAGGTAGTCAAGTACACATCCTAAGGGCTTTACCAACATGTAACAAAGAGACAATCAGTGTACACGTTAAGGTAAAGAGCAACCAAATAGCATACTATCATGTCGAGCAAGAAAGTCCTCCCTATATATGTCCAAGCATCCACTACAATATACATCCTATGTATAGTAATGGCCTCTAGGGCATACATATAACTAACAATCTCCCACTTGCACTAGGGCCATCTGATAGCAGTGGTTGCAGTATCTCATACTCAACCATCCCATAAAAGTCTCTCTCTGGGAAAATGCCTTTGTGAGTGGATCCGCCGTGTTGTCCTCTGAGTCTACTCTCCTAACCTCGATCACCCTGGAGATCAACTATCACCATGATCAGGTGACACTGCCTTAGAATATGTCTGGATCACTCATGGGACGAGCGTTCCTAGGTATAAGCCACAACTCTATTGTCTCACAATGGTAGGAACGAAATTCATCTCATAAACTTATATACACCCAGACTTCCTCTTTGGTAGCATCTTTGGTAACGATGTATCTTGCCTTCAATCGTCTAGTATGTCACGGTATCTAGCTTGGAACTCTTCCAACATACCTTCCCTCCACTGAGGGTAAAGACAGTGCCTGTGACTGACATTCAGTCGTCCTTATCACCCTGGAACCTTTCCACTGATTCTCCCCAGGATCAATTGATACCATCTCACTACATCTAATGAGTATCCTAACATCCATTTAGATCTATCTTATAGATCCTAAACCCAGGATTTAGGAGGTATCACTTTGATCCTATATGGAGAATTATTGTGATAAGCGGAGATTGACCGAGCGTAGCATAGGAAACTCCTTCCCTATCAAGAGTATGTCATCCACGTACTCTACGAGGATTACCACCATACTCCCTACTACCTTTCTGTATATGTAAGGTTCATCTACCATTTTGATGAAGTCAAACTCTTTGACTACCACATCAAAGCAGACGTTCCAACTCCGCGATGCCTGCTTTATCCTGTAAAGCATCTTGTACACGTTTCCGCTGCTCCCACTGTCTACGAAGCCCTCTGGCTGTGTACTTATAGACGCTCTCTTCTAAAACATCATTTAGAAAAGCTGTCATGACACCCAACCACCAGATATCATAGTCATGGTATGTAGCCATGGCAAGTAGGATCTGGATGGACTTAAGCATAGCTCCTTAGAAAAGGTTTCATCATAATCCATACCTGGTCAATGATGCAAACCTTTAACAAGTCTAGCTTTGAAAGTCTCAACTTTTCCATGTACACCAAGTAATCTTCTCAAGATATACTTGCTCCTAATGGGGATTTAACCCTTCAGATTGAGCAACCAAAGTCCATACTTTGTTGGTGTACAAGGATTCCATCTCAGATTGCTAAGCATCCAGCCATTCTTATAGAGTCTTACTCTTGATGGCCAGCTCGAAACTAGTTGGGTCATCATCTCATAATGCATTCCTCGCTCCCAATGTCATCGAGAAGCCAAAGTATCTCTCAGGCAGGTGAGGAACCCTGCTAGATCTGTTAGTTATATGTATGCCCTAGAGGCCATTACTATACATAGGATGTATATTGTAGTGGATGCTTGGACATATATAGGGAGGACTTTCTTGCTCGACATGATAGTATGCTATCTGGTTGCCCTTTACCTTAACGTGTACACCGATTGTCACTCTGTTACATGTTGGTAAAGCCCTTAGGATGTGTACTTGACGACTTGGACTATGATGCAGATTATACTAGTGGGGACATGGTAGTCTATAAGTACATCCTTCAAGGTCCCTAGTCGTGGGTGTATCGAGACGGGGCATCGATATACCAGAGTAGACTAGCGTATACCTTCTCGACTCATACAGATGGGCGATGGATGATCCCATATCCATTGGTGTTTGACATCAGAGATGATATACGGGTGCTCATTGGAGACTGGGTACACTGGACGGACTCGCTGAGAACTCCCAGATGGTATTATACCTTACGTCAGATGGCAGTTCTCTGGTGACACTGGTACAGAGTAGTCTGTTGACCCGAGATCGTCATAGAGTCTTGTGTGATTCCCACTGTGTTTTGATTTCCACCTTACCACGTCCAAGAGGACATACAAAACGGTGGTTTTTGGGTACAGTCCCGAATCACATGGAGGCAATGAACGATAGGAGGGGATTCGTCTCTCCCGGTATAGGGAGTTGATGTTGCGCTGTGTTCGATTGGCTATAACCGGAAATCCCTGGCTAGGGTTGCTGAGATTTACTGGTATGTGTTACCAGTAGTTTCTAGAACTGTTATAGACCTCATATCGACACGACTTATCGAGCTATTGGGGTCTGACGTTTACCACCCCTAGGCGAGATATGCGACATATCAGACGAACAGACCGGACTGTACGGTAAGTGTTACTGGTTGGATTCACAAGAGTATGAGCGGGCTTGCTCGTCGATCTTCTGATCGCTCAATACCCGGGTGGCCGTTACGTTTAGCAGACCGCTTGCGGCTTGTGGGTATTTGATATGATCATCACCTACTGCCGGCGTATTGACGAGTCTTTAAAGTCCTACACAAAGGTTTCCTGGCTTAAGCGAAACGAAATAGAAGCGCATACGAGATATGTGCGTGACCGAGAATAATGCGTGTATGTGATACCGTATTCTATTCTCGCGATGAATGTATCGATTGGTTGTATGCGATATAACCTAGTTATCGAATCGTGGATTGATTCGATAAGTCGATACATTGGATATTAGTCGGTCATATGCGATATGATCGGATCGTTAAATCAAGTGTTGATTTAATGATTTAATGTATAATTATATATTTGATATACTACTTTGCATTAACTAATATTGGTTCACTTAAGATGGATTTTCTCACTTGATGTGCACAAGTTGTATATGTGATATATTTTTGTGCACTTATTTGTATCATCACTACTAAAAATAAGGGTTGCCCCTACGGATAAATCCGTAGGGGCAACCCACTGCCCCTACGGATATATGCGTAGGGGCGAAAAAATACCCCGTAGGTGCAAAGGCCGCAGGTGCAAGTTGAGGCCCTGAACTTGCCCCTACGGGCAAATTCTTGCCCCTACGGATTGTTGGAGATAGTGCCCTCAGAGTCAATTATTGGATCACAGGCACGTGATTGCAATGATTGAGGGAGGACCTATCCCGGTAGAACAGTCTTACTCGAGATGATAGTATGCTATCTGGTTTAACTTTATTATCGTGTACTGTTTCAGGTGACCTTACAGGTCGCTATTACACGTTGATAGAGCCCCTAGGATTCTTGCTTGACGACCAGCAGTATGATGGCGATCATATACGTGGGAGCTGGGGTCTATAAGCACATCCTTAAATGGTCCCTAGTCGTGGGAGTTTCGAGACTGGGCATCGATACTCCATTAGTAGACTAGTGTATACAGTCGAGACCCCGACGAGGGGCGGTGGCCGGTCTCACAAGCCACTGGTGTCAGATGGTTCACCTAAGATGTATACAGGTGCTCATTAGGTTATGAGTACACCGGACAGGACTCGCCGGGAACCTGCTAGTTAGGATTATACCAGACGTCAGATAGCAGTTCCCTGGTGACATGTGTACAGGTTAGTTCATCGACCTGAGATCGTCATTTGTCTCGTGTGAGTTCCCACTGTGCTTTGATTACTACCCTACCACGGCTCAAAGGAGTCGTGCAAACAGGTTTTAGTTGGGTACAGTCCCGAGCCACATGGAGGCAGTGAGCGGATCTTCAGGGGTTCGTCTCTCCCGATATTGGGGGTGAGGTCGCGCTGTGTCTAGGAGAGCCATTACGCAAAGCCCTCGGCCGAGGCAGGAGATTTACTGGTAGGTATTCCAGTAGTATCTCAGGGCGTTCTGGGCTACACTCCGACACGACTTGTACCGCCTTTGGGGGTCTGACTTTTACCAACCCCCTAGGCCCGCCATGCGATGCTCATAGACGAACGGACCAGACTATACGGATATTGTCACTGATAGGCTCAGTAGGGTGTCAGGATGAGTTCGCTCATCGACGTTCCTTTTGGTCAATAGCTGGTGGCCCGTCACGTATTGGCTTATACCTCTGACGTGCTAGTGGTTAAATCCACAACCATAGTATTGACGAGTCTTTAGAGTCCACCACACTTTCAGTTACTCAAGCTTTCGGGCGAAACGCTGTAGAGGCCGTATGGAGATATGGCAGGGTCCGATCAGATACGTGCGGTATTGCACGGATCAGGATCGGACGGTTTGTACTAGTGGCCGTATGGTTATATGGCAGGGTTCGATCCGATACGTGCGGTATTGCACGGATTAGGATCGAACGGATATTACTAGCCGGCTTTGGTTTAAGCCGGTCCTAGTTTAGTACAGTGTAGATTTTGTCTCATTGCATTTGTATCCGGTCGGAATACAGATGCGGGTGTGTATGCACAGTATTGGGGTTTTCCTGTAATTTATTACGGGACCAGTTTTCTGGAGTTGCCAGTTTGCATTCCGTTCCGGCCGGTTTTCTTTTGTTCTTTCCCGGCCGGACTTTTCTGATGGAGGGTGTTATTTGCAAGTTTGCAAATAACACATTGTGGAGGGGTTTCATGCAAATGGTTTGATTATGAAAGCATCTTTTGATACCATTCTTATCTATCATCATCACTTGCTTTTTATTGATTTTAGGTGATTAGTAGTTGATGTAGATTTGTTATGATGATGTTTGGATATGGTCACCCTCTCTCTTTTTCCTACACTCACCTCCCTCTTGCTTATGTATTCTTTCCTCCACCATTCTAGTATGATAAGGTTTTCATTTTGAGAAAAGAGAAGAAGAGGTTGTTCATTCTTGAGAGTGTGGCATTCTTGATCTCATTTTTCCATGCTAGAAAAATGCAAGCACCATTTTTCTCATCTTGATTCCTCCATCATCTTCAAAGGAAACAAAATCCCAAATGAGACATAGCCTCTACACTACACATTCTACAGCAAATCTTGGACGCGTCGGCCAGCCAACTTCGCGTCCGAGTTGCCTCGGTATTGAGGTGGGAGCCCGTAAAAGACACAGGCGATGTGGTGCCCTTTTCAGCAAGGAGGCGATGATATGGAGACAGGACTTTCCGCGGGAGATCGGGACGATGACGAGAAGACCGGAGGACTCGGATCACTTGGTATACTTCTCTTCCCATCTCTTGTTTGCTAGTATAGGTTAATGGTTAACGATCCGGGTTTTATTGTCCGCGGTAGCGCCAGTTTCCAAGTAAGGAAAATTTTTGATTCTGCATTTTGGCCTCGGTAAGACGGCCGGGGCGCTGCCGTGGCTAAACATGGTATCAGAGCCTCGCCATTAACTTCGTCTAGCTTCGTTTGATGTGTTTTGCATTTCCGATCGACCAAAATTCCAAAATCTACATTTTTTTCTCACATCAGTTTTCTGTCGAATTTTTTTCTGGCTCTAAAAATTTTTCAGGTTGTCTCAGAATGATGTGCAGGGAGTTCTAAGACTGCTGTAAAAATTCGACGCTGTGAATCGATCAGTGAAGCGCGGAAACGCGGCCAAACCCCCCTTGGGCCGCGGTTCCGCCGCACATTGGTGTCCTCACTGTGTCCAATTTCTCCAGTGGGCTTCTGGGCTTATTTTAGGGGTTTTGGAATATTAATATTGGGCCCAGATTTTCTGTGAGTGCTACAGTATTGCTTGGGGGCCCACTTGTTAATTTTTGATCGATCGGATATTTTAAACACATTATTTCACAGTATTTACATTATATCTGCGACCGTGAATGTCACTCGATCGGTAAATCCGGTCTAACTGCTATAGCCCGGTTAGACGGATTTGCGAACGTGACTTTCACGTTGATGTTTTGTGTTTTTGCTGTGATGTTGCGGATCGGTCGTGGGGGATAGCCTGGATGCAATGCTAGTACAGTTTCTGTTGTATTATGTACATTTGATATTGCGGGGCGAGCGTCCGACATGTGGACTGCCGTCACTGCCTGTTTGTATTATTCTTTTGGGGCACGACCTGGTTGCGGTCGATGTACCCGGTGTATGTATATTTTACTTTCTGTACTAGGGTTACCCCGCGGAGGGGTGCACGGATTGCCGGGTTCTAGAGGGCAACGGGCCCGCATCTCAGGGCATTGAGACGGAGGGGGCTTCAGTCTGGAATTGGCGGGCTATTCGCCGCACTCATAGGGGGTACAGGTTGACCCAGGAGGGGTGCCCAAGTTACCGGATTCCGTGAAGTGCTGGGTGGTCCATTCACGGTGCTGAAGGGGGCTGCCTCGCTTCAGGTTTTGGCGGGTGACTTGCCGCGCCCGTAGGGGTCTAGGATTTCATTGCACAGGCTATCCACACGACCAGGGGAACGTCGGGTTTCAGCAGCGGCTCTGTGAAACCCGGGGCTTCCAGATATCTGTATTGTTCTGTGATGCTGTACATTTCTGTGATGTTGCATTTTATCACGCCTTGTGCGAAATACTATATATTGGTATATATATTAGTAGATGTTGTATATGTTTTTCATCCGCGCTAGTCCAGTCCCCGCTCTCCCGTTAGTTAGCTAACCTAACGGGTGATGACGGGACCCAGTGGCGAATGCGGATGGCATATACGTACGTCAGTATATTTTCGTTCTTTATGGTGTGATCAATTGATGGGACTGCATTGATTCGGATCAATGCAAGATAAACAAACCTAATCTGATGTTGTTGGAACACTTTTTCAAAAAGCTGTTATTGCAAGGACGTTCACTTTTGTTTTGCATCGTGGTATTCATTTGGAATATCCTGCTCCTCAGTCGACGAGGCAAGGGCCGAGATCCCTTTACCGGGAGTGACCCCTTGGACAAAAGTTTGCGTCAGGGCATTAACTTCACTATAGCCGATTACTTTTGCTTTGCATCGTGGTATTCAGTTGGAATATCCTGCACCTCATTCTACGGGGAAAGAGCCGAGATCCCTTCACCGGGAGTGACCTCTTTAGTAAAGGTTTTCGTCACTATATTTTCTAAAAAAGGCTATGCAGTTCCTTCAACAATATCAAGTTCATTACGTTAAAGGTTTTTCTCCAAAAACTACACGTAGCCCTCTGTCATTTCTTACAAGTATTACTTAGTATTCGTGCTGCGTTTGTTGACTGTGTCAAGGCGTAGTGTGCGGTAGCTAAGTAGTGTTTGTCTGTAGCATATTAATGGGATTGGTTAGGACAGTCGTGCGGCCTTGTTGACTGTGTCAAGGGCTCGTACGGGTGGGTTTAATGCAATCCAGGATAATGACGGGTTGAACTTGACTAGGACTCTTTGATTTGTTGACTGTGTCAAGGTCACTTGGGTCCTAGGGGTAACAATCACATCGGGAGTTTCAAAAGAACTGAAACTTGCCAGATATGCGCATACCTTCTGGAGTGTGGTGACTTGAGTGGATTCCGTCAAGTTATCATGCGATGATAGTTGGATCCCGATTCCTGCTGATGAGTTGGTTTACTCCTCGGGTGATCCCGACTAGTTCTTCTTTCAGGTTTGGAGGAGAATTTGACGGTACAGTGGGAGGTTTCCTGATTAGATAAAGTGATAACCATTCTGATCTAGGTTAGAGTGCACGCTGAGTGTTTCTTTTCTCTCTCTCTGGCAGCGACCATTGACCCGACCCTAAGACTACGACTCAGTGACCAAGTTGACCGAACCTTCTTAAACACTGGCTTTTGGATTGTCAGAGTTGCAGACCTCATTGCCACTCCTACTTTTACCCTTTTCTCCAGGACACCCCGTATTACTACGAACGTCCACTTCCATTGGACAAAACCATCGTATGGTTATATACGAACTCAAAGGACTTTATTCGAGGATGGTTTCCGGTTCTGGAGAAAACGAATAGGACTATTCCGTTGTCTTTTCCTTTTACCTTCTCTCAGGTTGCGAGTACTCCTTGGTTTAGGAGATAGTACACCTATTATGCAAATTGGATAGTCTTCTTCCAAACCTTAGGCTGGTGCCGAAAGGCGGGGAATGAAGAAAACCAATTAGCATAACGATGGTGTATAGAAGGTATTAAGTTAAGACAAAGCAAGGGATTAGTAAGAGGGCAAAATAAATTGCGACTGCTATTCACGACCAAACCGAGTATATCTTCTCCAAAACTAAATCATCTTTGTATTTCTCCAGGACACTCTGTATCACTACGAAGATCCACAGTTTATTTGGATACTCCATCGTATGGTTATATACGAACTCGAAAGGAACTTGTTCCAGTTCGGGGATGGATTCTGGTCCAGGAGAAATAGGAATAAGGTTTATTCGGTTGTCTTTTATCTTCACCTTCTCTCGCATTGCGAGTGCTCCTAGGATTAGGACAGTACACCCATTATGCTTATTGGATAGTCTTCTTCCAAACCATAGGCTGGTGCCGAACGGTAGGGAAGGAAGAAAACCATTTGGCCTAAGGGGTGTGCAGAAGGTAATGACTAAAGACATATAAAGGGATTTGGAGAGGTGGCAAAGAATTATACGGTTATAGTTGTGAATCTGGATAATGGTAGAGGCATTACTAAGAATACCAGGATACCCCATCGAAACATTTCAATGTTTCAATTCAACTGTGTACTGTTAAAAGAAAACTGATTTCCCGATTGGACACTTGCTCCAGGGTATGTATTTACCAGGTTTGATTCTCACATCTGTATGGTTTTACAGATGATGAGTGGGAGTAAGTTATTGGGAATAGGGTAATCATCCTCATTATATCGGGATTCATTGTAATCGGTGATATTTGAAGAGATCATCTGGGCTGTTTGCCGGTCGGCAAATATTTGGTTTTGAATATCCGCTGTTGTGCACCAATTTCAAATTGATATATCTGTACGTCTATTTTAATAGAGTGAGATATACCTTTTGATATTATGTCGATGACATTTACCTATATCAGTGGATGGTTAGGTAAGGAGCATCAAACAGCGGTGTAATTCTTCTTAACCATAAGTACAGTTTTCAACCTACGACACACAGTGAAAGAGTTGCCAGACTCAGCGGACTTATACAGAGTATTGTATGTTGTCCAGTGTCCATTAGGACAGAGGGGTTGGTCCTCATACTATATTCTGTTTACCTTTAACTTCTCTAGTTCTTAGACATGTGTTTCGTAGAAACACAGGGTCTAAGTTTTGAGGAGTTATAGGTATTTGAATAGAGTAGAGAACCAGGTGTAGCAAGTATCGGGATTCTTCAAGGTGATCGAAGATATAGATACTTGTGTATGGTATTCAGTTGATAGTAATGATAAAGAGAAATTGCTTCTCTTTCAGGTTACTCATAATTGGAAGCATTCCTAAGTTGAGTAACGCTGATCGGCCTCCTTCCATTTAGTTGACATGCACTGGAGATAGCTGCATGATTTGAATCTGGTTCATTTAAATTAGTGCCTCTGGTTCTATATTGGATATAGAACAGTTCATATCTTAACGATGTTAAGGTACGGGGAGTTGTCCGGCTTATGATTAAAACCAGACACTGGACAACTCAAGGCACGTTTCTGTAATGGCTGTTTGTGGGTTGACCCAGGCTATGACGAGGGTTGACTTTCTACCATCTGGAAGATCAATAGTGATATTGTTCTTAACTCGCCACATTTTAAAAAGAAATGGTTATTTTTCAGAAAACTGTAGTGGGAGTATGGTAGAACTGGAAGCGATTCCAGAACCGCAAACGATTACTGAAGATTTGATAAGGAACCTAAAGATTCAATCTGATTTGACATTCCATTGGCCACTCCGCAGATAAGGTGGGTAACTTCAGGCACCCGAGAGGCACTCCGGTAGCCTCAAGGACGGTGACAGGGAAGTTCTTGTTTACCCACACTTGCCATTGTTGTTGTTCCAGGCTGCGAGACCCGACAGGAGGATGAGTATAGCGTCGTTCTAAACTAGCTTTAGAAGTGCACGTCTATATGACTCTGCCAGAGGGTTGTCGTAGTCAGTGGGAGCAGCGGAAGCATTGGTGGACAGGTAGCTTATGTCTACTTATAGACTAAAGCAGATGTAGCGGAGATAGATCATCTATTTCTGACGTGACAGTCATAGGTTTGACTTCATCAGAATAGGGGATGGATCTGTTGAGAAGGCAGTAGGGTGTGATGTCCTGGTTTTGGATGACATACACAGAGTAGGAAAAGAAACTCCTATACTACGATCGGTTATACTTTGGTTGTCACACAGTGTTTTCTCCATACAGGACTTGGATATTATATCAGACATACTGGTTACTAGATTTATGGTTTTAGATCTAGATTTGGGTGGTTTCCCAATCAGGGTATTTTGACAGCATTCTAAGAGTATTTAGAATGGACTACTCCTGGCACGGTAGTGTACCTGCAGGTAATGGAGTCACCCTCTCTAAAGGTGTCTTATAGACTAAAGTAGAGAGGGATGTGTATGATTGGCAGATCACTTGCTTAGGCAATTGAGTCAATCATAAGATGTCAAGTACCACACCAGATGTTGTTCTTGCACTAGATGCAATAAGATGATATTGATCCAATCCTGGAGAAACAATAGGAAGCAGTTTTAGAACATAAGTTAATGTTCTAGGGAATTGATAACGGCAGCCTCCTTTATGAGACGGTTATCATTCCAGGCTTCCAAGGTGACATGGACGACAAGGAGGTTGTCAGAGTTATAGTTCTCCCTCTGACGAGGGACAGTATTCTGGACAGGTGATCCAGGCAGATACTGAGGGAGGCATGGCGCAGGATACTGATTAAGTTCAGTTGACGATACAGTCTAAGCAGTTTGGATTTGGAGTTCATTTATGAACTAGGTCCCATCAGACATTCCAAGACAGGTATTGCTCATTTCGGGAGATGGTTTTCTCCGCGAACTTGAGATATAGAGAGACATAGAAAGAAACATCTAGGCGGATCCACTCACTGAGGCTTTTCCTCGAACGCAATAGTTTCGCAAACAGGCTTTGTGCGACTGACTAGTAGAGGAGTTGGGTGTTCGGTATCACACGGGCTGTGAGTATGCGACATCCCAATAATTAGCCTTGAGTGCAAGTGGGAGATTGTTGGAGATAGTGCCCTCAGAGCCAATTATTGGATCACAGGCACGTGATTGCAATGATTGAGGGAGGACCTATCCCGGTAGAACAGTCTTACTCGAGATGATAGTATGCTATCTGGTTTAACTTTATCATCGTGTACTGTTTCAGGTGACCTTACAGGTCGCTATTACAAGTTGATAGAGCCCCTAGGATTCTTGCTTGAAGACCAGCAGTATGATGGCGATCATATACGTGGGAGCTGGGGTCTATAAGCACATCCTTAAATGGTCCATAGTCGTGGGAGTTTCGAGACTGGGCATCGATACTCCATTAGTAGACTAGTGTATACAGTCGAGACCCCGACGAGGCGCAGTGGCCGGTCTCACAAGCCACTGGTGTCAGATGGTTCACCTAAGATGTATACAGGTGCTCATTAGGTTATGTGTACACCGGACAGGACTCGCCGGGAACCTGCTAGTTGGGATTATACCAGACGTCAGATAGCAGTTCCCTGGTGACATGTGTACAGGTTAGTTCATCGACCTGAGATCGTCATTTGTCTCGTGTGAGTTCCCACTGTGCTTTGATTACTACCCAACCACGGCTCAAAGGAGTCGTGCAAACAGGTTTTAGTTGGGTACAGTCCCGAGCCACATGGAGGCAGTGAGCGGATCTTCAGGGGTTCGTCTCTCCCGGTATTGGGGGTGAGGTCGCGCTGTGTCTAGGAGAGCCATTACGCAAAGCCCTCGGCCGAGGCAGGAGATTTACTGGTAGGTATTCCAGTAGTATCTCAGGGCGTTCTGGGCTACACTCCGACACGACTTGTACCGCCTTTGGGGGTCTGACTTTTACCAACCCCCTAGGCCCGCCATGCGATGCTCATAGACGAACGGACCGGACTATACGGATATTGTCACTGACAGGCTCAGTAGGGTGTCAGGATGAGTTCGCTCATCGACGTCCCTTTTGGTCAATAGCTGGTGGCCCGTCACGTATTGGCTTATACCTCTGACGTGCTAGTGGTTAAATCCACAACCATAGTATTGACGAGTCTTTAGAGTCCACCACACTTTCAGTTACTCAAGCTTTCGGGCGAAACGCTGTAGAGGCCGTATGGAGATATGGCAGGGTCCGATCAGATACGTGCGGTATTGCACGGATCAGGATCGGACGGTTTGTACTAGTGGCCGTATGGTTATATGGCAAGGTTCGATCCGATACGTGCGGTATTGCACGGATTAGGATCGAACGAATATTACTAGCCGGCTTTGGTTTAAGCCGGTCCTAGTTTAGTACAGTGTAGATTTTGTCTCATTGCATTTGTATCCGGTCGGAATACAGATGCGGGTGTGTATGCACAGTATTGGGGTTTTCCTGTAATTTATTACGGGACCAGTTTTCTGGAGTTGCCAGTTTGCATTCCGTTCCGGCCGGTTTTCCTTTGTTCTTTCCCGGCCGGACTTTTCTGATGGAGGGTGTTATTTGCAAGTTTGCAAATAACACATTGTGGAGGGGTTTCATGCAAATGGTTTGATTATGAAAGCATCTTTTGATACCATTCTTATCTATCATCATCACTTGCTTTTTATTGATTTGAGGTGATTAGTAGTTGATGTAGATTTGTTATGATGATGTTTGGATATGGTCACCCTCTCTCTTTTTCCTACACTCACCTCCCTCTTGCTTATGTATTCTTTCCTCCACCATTCTAGTATGATAAGGTTTTCATTTTGAGAAAAGAGAAGAAGAGGTTTTCATTCTTGAGAGTGTGGCATTCTTGATCTCATTTTTCCATGCTAGAAAAATGTAAGCACCATTTTTGTCATCTTGATTCCTCCATCATCTTCAAAGGCAACAAAATCCCAAATGAGACATAGCCTCTACACTACACATTCTACAGCAAATCTTGGACGCGTCGGCCAGCCAACTTCGCGCCCGAGTTGCCTCGGTATTGAGGTGGGAGCCCGTAAAAGACACAGGCGATGTGGTGCCCTTTTCGGCAAGGAGGCGATGATATGGAGACAGGACTTTCCGCGGGAGATCGGGACGATGACGAGAAGACCGGAGGACTCGGATCACTTGGTATACTTCTCTTCCCATCTCTTGTTTGCTAGTATAGGTTAATGGTTAACGATCCGGGTTTTATTGTCCGCGGTAGCGCCAGTTTCCAAGTAAGGAAAATTTTTGATTCCGCATTTTGGCCTCGGTAAGACGGCCGGGGCGCTGCCGTGGCCAATTTATGTGTAGGTCCTGTTGCCCCTACGGATTAAGCCGTAGGGTATAAGATTTTATATTATTTACGGTTTTTTTTAATATATTACTTGTACCTACGGACATGTCCGTAGGTCCATGTACTGCCCCCTACGGATATGTGCGTAGTTACGTTTCCGTAGGGGCAAAATATCAGGATTCCTGATAGTTTGCCCCTACGGATAACGCCGTAGGGGATAGGCAGTGGCCCCTACGGCTATGTCCGTAGGGGCATTCCCAACCCCCTGGCACTGAGATCAGGGGGGAAATATCAGTTACTGCTGATATTTTGCCCCTACGGATATATCCGTAGGGGTAACATGTGTGCCTACGGATTAATCCGTAGGTACATATTGTCTGTATTTTTTTTTTAAAATGGGCTGCTTGATTTTTTCCCGCCCTGTGCACAATAATATATACATCAATCAAATCATATATTGCAGTATTCATAATCACATCTCACGTATATATATAATATACAAAAGAAACCCAAAAACTGAATATGATATAAATACAAACCAATATCAATATCGTTTCAAAATGTAGTACAATGTGTATGATATAAATAAATACATGTTTCAAAAAATAAGAACCAAAAATCTACCCTAGCTCGGTCCAGCTCCACCACTGAATAACGATAGAATAACGCGCGCCTGCTCCTCGGTCAATAAACTCTGCAATTCGTCGCGAGCGGGAGTCTGAGCGGCATGTGGAGCTGGCGATGTGGTCTGCGCAGCCGCCGTCGAGGTAGTCCCTTGCGGAGCTGCGGCTGCGGGAGTCTGAGTGGGCGGTGGAGCTACAGGAGCTGTCTGCGGAACCGCAGCCGATGTAGTGGCTTGCGGAGCCGCAGCCGAAGGAGATGCATGTGGAGGTTCGGCCGATCTACCCTGTCGCGTCTGGACATACCGTGTGTAAGAAGCGTGTAAGAACTGTGTATTATTCGAATTCGTATCATTATTAAGTTATTTCGAAACCCTGTTTGGATATATAGTTTGGAAAAGCGTTGTTTATTTTAATTACATATGTAGGTATGATTAATCAAACTTAAGTCTAAAACCAAATAAGCTCAAGCTACGTACTAATTATGGATATGTTGATATGTATATAATATGAAATGATATTTTACTATAAAGTAGTATACATACCAGCATCTCCTTCAACTCCTGAACGGTGGCCCTCAAGCTATCCAGTTCCTGATGGACATGCCGGTCACTGGAGACGGAGGAAGTAACCGCCGGGGTGGAGTCCAACCTCATATGGGCCCTGCTAGGGCCCAATCCCCGGCCTCTCTCCCAACCTCCGTGGTGCCCTCCATGTGCGGCGTCCAGAACTGGGGTCAGCAGCCTCGGATCGTTCTGTCCGATAAAATCGATCCCCGAGGCCTGGGCCTGCTCAACCACCCGCTCCTACACCCACATTAAGCAGTAAAGTATAAGTATAAAATTTAAACTTGAACCTTCCAAAACTAAAATTTCAAATTTGGGTAGAAAAAATATTAACACTTACGCAGTACTCCTGGGTAGCAACGTCGGGATATCGAAGCTCGTCCGTGGCCGGATCTGTCGAGGTGCCGTGGACGGCAAGATATGCGGACAGCACGCTCGGTGTACCACCTGACGCCACGGTCCGAGATGTCTGCAATATTAGAAAGTAACTCTTAATATTAGAAATATTAGAGAATAACTCTTAATATTGCAGAATATTAGAGAATAACTCTTAATTTACCGATAACTCCATGGCTCGAGTAATGTTCCTCGAGCCACCTGTGTAAGTGAGGCGACCCCTCTTCGCCGACTTCCTGTTCTCCGTATTCTGAGCGGCCTGTTTCTGCACAACGCATTAACATTTAGTTTTCTAATTAAGAAACACAAAGAAATAAATTATATCATAAATAAGGAATTAAATTTAAAATACATACCTGTTTGCGTTGGGAGTCGAAATAAGCGCACAATAGAGGCCATGTCTCTACGTCGACTCTCGCAAACGCCGGAGTAGATAGGAGGGCCGCTCACTCTGCCTCGGGGGTCGCCATCCACAGGGAGTAGCAGTCGGCCTTCAGCTCATTCCTGTTGTATCGGACCTTGGCCTGCATGTTCTTCATCAGGCCATTGTACAGAGCATGAAGGTCGAGCACCCTCCCCGGGTGATCAGGGTCGGCTACAGGCTGAAAATCGTAATCCAACTGAAAATACCAAAAAAAACCTTGTTATTAGATTGCAAGTGTTAATAATAAATATATTGGATAGATCAAATGAAAATATATATTAATACATACCCGAGCCTGATCAAAGAAGAGGGCGAATGAGCGCTGGTGCTGCTCGCCCCACTCAATGTGAAATGGATAGTTCTTCACGATCCGGCTCTCGTCCCCCAAATACCGGCCAAACCTCTCGGCATGAGGACCGGTATAGCGATGGTCAAGGGTAAAAAATAGGGGGAATGCTTCCTCCCCCCTAGCTCTATCAGGCCTCAGCCTATGGGACTGATTCGGGCCTCGAGTCCCCCTCTGGGGATGGAGAGGCCCTGCGTCTGCACGAAATATCAAGACAATCAATAATAAGACAAATTTGTATTAAGAAATCAAGGTTAAACAAAAATTCAAGTGTAATATATACCTCCGGTGACTAGCGCACGAGCCTGGGCCCGAGCAGCAGCACGAGCGGGACGATAGTTCCTCCGGTGAGGAACAACCAGGGTCCCGGACCCGGACGCATCCCCTCCAACTATAAAATAAACATCGATGCTAAATTTCCATAAAGTTCATATTTATTCTATAGAGCATATGTAAAATGAATAAATATTTTAAATTTATTCATACTAACCTGCAGACGATGCGGAGGGTATGGAAGCGGCAGGAGTGGCCCCTGTGGAAGGTGTGGCCGCACCACCTATAATTAGACAATTAAAAATAGATTATATAAGTAATTGCAAAAAGAATGTGTAGATCAATAATATAACGTTCTAAATCAATATGCATGCACTATAGGATATTTAAACATACCCGCAGGTGCCGTGGTGTCACCACATACAGCTAGACAATAATAAAAATTGCTAAGTAAGAGCAAAAGGAATGTGTGTATTTATGATATAGCATTCTAAATCAATATACATACACTATATGATATATAAACATACCTGGAGGAGCGGGGGTGGCCTCTGTCCCAGATGTGGACGCATCACCAACAACTAGACAATCAAACATTGACAATATAAGTAATTTTGACATAAACATGCATGAATATCTGTAATATTACATTCAAAATGGATATGCGTGCAGTATACCTGGAGGTGTGGCCAAATCAACACGGAAGGAGGCATCCGAAGGGGTCTCCGATCTGGGTGCAAGACCGGCCCTCTGAAGCTCCCTACGGAGCTCTCCGAGCGGCAGAACCGCTCTGCCTCTGCCTCTGCCTCTGCCTCTGCCTTTGCCGCGGCTGGAGCTCCTGCCGCCCCTCGCTTCTCCCGACATCGTCATCAAATCTAGATAAACGGTTCGTGGACGCATTAGACAATCATTAAAAGTATTGACTATATATGATCTAGAGCGTAAAATGTGAAGTAATAATATAACATTACTGATAACATTTTTTGTTTCGTGGGCGCATCATACATATCTACTTGGATTTCATCGTCGATGTCATTTCTAACCCACGTAACTTCATGATCGGTCGAAGACAACCCGTCCTTTGAAACAGACGGTCGGAGCACTTTAAGCTTTCTCTCTTCTTCGTCCTCATCGCTGTCCTCGTATTCTGCGACATCGTAGATATCTCTAGGTTTCCATCGGCATACAACACTCCACCTCGGATGCTTCAAACACTGTGAGTAGTATACTTGGAACGCTTGGTTCGGAAAGATAAACGGATCGTCCTGACCGTAAAATCGAAGTGTGTTCACACTGGTCAATCCATATTCATCTTTCCAAGTCCCAAGACTGCTTCTCCACCTGTCCGTATCGGTTCGCGGATCGTACCAAGTACACTGGAATAGATAAAAGAGTTCTGATCGTCCGGGATAGTGGATGCCGAGTATACAATTTAAGTACCCATAGTAAATCACACCGTCCGATCCTACCGTCGCAATCCCACTATTCTGAGTGGTTCTAGATGTTTCTATGTCCTTAACTTCGAATTTGTATCCAAGGACACCAAATCCTTTGTAATATGCAACCTCCATACTAGGAAATTGAGCTAAACATCTTGAATCACTCTCAAATGATGCAGACAAGTTCGGATCGTGGATCTAACAAAACAAATTTTACGACAAAATACATAACGATACAAGTTTAGATTAAAACTGATAGCAATAAAATGTTATTCGAATAACTTACATGATCGGTGACCCAATCACAAAAATTATCCTGATGGTATTTTTCCAAACGTTCTTCGTTCCAATCAGGATGCCCCTCACGTACCTCGTTAAAATGAGTTTTGTTTTCGACAAGTAATTGTGACATTAATATTATGTCATTTCATACACACACAAACACAGATATAACAATTAATCTAAAAGAACTTACTCTCTAATTTGTTCAAGATATGCGCAATTAAGCAAGATAAACCGGTTTATCTTATTGATAAACATAGTGTCTACCCTCTTATACTCGGCTTTACCATATGGCCCGTCATGAATTCTTCGTGGTCGGTTAAGCCTTGTCTCAATGTTCTCGTCCAGATAGCGGGAACAAAATATGGTTGCTTCATCAAGAAGATAACCTTGCATGATAGAACCCTCTGGTCGATTTTTATTGCGTAAATACTTCTTAAGAGTGTAGAGGTACCTAATGAGAATATGTTGAATAAATAAATACGGGCATACATGACAACAATAAATTTATAAATTGCGCGAAACGAAAAATTACACGTACCTCTCGACGGGATACATCCATCGATATTGTACTGGTCCGGCTAACTTCGCCTCAGTTGCAAGATGAACCGTCAAGTGTATTATGATATCGAAAAATGACGGTGGGAAAATACGCTAAAACTTGCAAAGTATCAACGCAATAGAATTTTCTAGTTTATCCAGCGTCGCAACCTCCAGTGTTTTAGCACACAACTCCCTGAAAAAACAACATAGGTCGTTGATTACTAGACCAACCGAGTTGGGGAGAGAAGTCCTGAGGGCTAATGGAAGAAGGTGCTCCACGATAACATGGTGATCATGACTTTTCAGCCCATCGATCTTGCCCTTCACAATTTTTATTTTCTTGCTGAATGATCCTGAGAAACCTGTGGGGACTTTCAAATCATGCAACACCTGCAGGAATCTTTTCTTCTCCGGTTGTGACATATGATAAGCGGCATTGGGAAGTACAAACTTGCCCGGTTTACCCGCTACCGGTCTAGGGTGCAATTCACTTCTTATTCCCCACTCTTGTAGATCCATCCGAGCATTCATGTTGTCTTTCGATTTCCCGTCTTTACACAGAAGCAAGTTAAGTATGTGCTCTGATACTCCCTTCTCTATATGCATGACGTCCAGACAATGACGCACTGAATTTGTAGACCAGTACGGAAGCTCGAAGAAAATGCTTAACTTGTTCCAATATTGTGGTTTGACCTGTTTCGTCGGATCCATCCCGAAGATCACGTTATTGTAACCATCCCATTTAGCAGTCACGTCCTCTCCGGATAATGGGGATGGAGCTCCAAGAAGCTCCTGATGACCATCAAAGTGAACCGTGTCTAACCTATTGGGGTGGTCTGGAGGCAGAAAACGTCGATGGCCGCAATAACAAACCTTCCTGCTAAAATTCAAAAAATTTTGATGTTGTGTGTTCATGGCAATGAGGACATGCTTTGTGACCATGTACGGACCAACCTGATAGCATTCCATACGCAGGAAAGTCATTAATTGTCCACATTAAAGCCGCACACAGTATGAAGGTTGTATTTGTGTTTGAATCATACGTCTCTACACCATCAATGAACAAAGTTTTCAGCTCCTCGATCAGAGGTCGAAGATAGACGTCGATATTGTTCCCCGGTGAGTTTGGTCCGTCGATAAGAAGAGGCATTATAAAGTACGATTGGTCCTTAACCAACCAAGGCGACAGATTGTAAATTATCATTACAACGGGCCATGTATTGTGACTTCCAGCCATATAGTTGAATGGGCAGAAGCCATCGGTAGCCAGTCCGAGCCGGACATTGCGAGGATCGCTACTGAATATTGCGTGCCTCCTATCGAAATCCTTCCATGCCGGTGAATCTCTTGGATGGCTCATTTTTCCATTTTCGCTTGGAGGAGCACGGTGATGCCAAATCATTGCCTCGGCTGTTTTCTTGCACCTGAATAGCCTCTGTAGCCTCTGTGTTATGGGAAAATATCGTGCTATCTTCACAGGTATATTAGGCTTCTTATCAGAATCTTTCGGCTTATACCTGGCCTCTCTGCATGTTGGACACTCTTTCAAATCTGAACTCTCTTTCCGGTACAACACGTAATTTTTAGGACATGCTTGAATCTTCTCGCACTTTAGACCCAAATCAGACATCATTTTCTGGGCTTCGTACCAGCTTTCGGGCACATTATTTCCCGGAGGCATAGAATCTTTCAAGAACGAAAGAAGCATTGTGAATGACTTGTTGCTCCATCCATTTAGGCACTTAATCTAGAAAAGTTGGACGAACCATGAGAGGGTGGAATACTTCGCATTCTCATAAATTGGTTTCCTAGCATCATTCATGAAATTTTCATATTTATCCGCACGCGGTCCTTGACCGGAAGGAATGTCATCTTCGGTACGAATAGATTCACCTAGGGCAGCCTCTACCATATCCTCCATTTCTTCTGATGGAAATAAATTTCCGTCTCCTGCCGTATTACCGAATTCTTCTTCTCCTGCCGCATTATCGTGTTCTCCTTCTTCTTCTACCGCAGTACTGCATTCTTCTCCTTCCCCGTGATATTTCCAACTTGAATAAAGTCTAGTAAACCCATGTTTTACAATATGAAGCTCTACCAATTCTACCTTCTGCCAGTACTTATTGCCACATCTATCGCACGGACAGAGAATCTTCTCTATTATGATCTTATTATGTGCGCGTGCAAATTCAAGGAAAGAAGCAACTCCTGCGACAAACTTAGGTTGCATACGTTGTTTCCAATCCACATACATCCAGTCCTTAACTCTGACGTACTCATGGGCCATGTTAGACTGAATAACATATAAATTGTAGGTTATGCTGACTATATTGAGAAATATAAGAACGGGATAATTACTGACAAAGGAGAAAATCCGTGTATATGCTTTGTGTGTGCGTTTGTCGTTGAAAAGAATAAATTATCGCACGTTATGTTAACCGATAGACGGGGACTAAGTGGCGCTTTTAGTTTCATATATGAGTATCGATGGGAATATGAAGGTTTCATATTATCATATATTGGTTTTAACCCGAACATCTCGATTCGCTCTCTAATTATGCGTTTGTATGTATGTGTTCCGGCTGTCGGGGGTAGGCTTCTATCCCATTAAGAATATATAGATCGAATGCCCATCACTTGTGCTTTCAACCGTTTCGAGTAAATTTCGGCAGCACCTCCCCGCTGTTCTCCGAGTACACTGTAATAGAATAGATAATCATTTCAAAGCTGTGAAACAACGTTGAAATGAACATCTAATCTATCTTTGTACACGGAGAACCAGCGGAAAGGTACCGACGAAATATCTCGAAACGGATGAAAACACAAGTGAATGAAGGCGTTTGCTTTATACATTCTTAACTTGTCCACACGGGACAAATCTATGGGTTACCATACGATTGAATTTTCTCGTCACATAGACTATACGACGGTTGTTAGTATCGAGCTATACTGTCCGATATTTAACAACCTTCGTATAGTTCTAGGTCACGACGAGCATCGCACGTATGTTAACCGATAGACGGGGACTAAGTGGCGCTTTTAGTTTCATATACGAGTATCGATGGGAATATGAAGGTTTCATATTATCATCGAGTATCATATATTGGTTTTACCCCGAACATCTCGAATCGCTCTCTAATTATGCGTTTGTTGTGTATTCTTGTTGTATGTGTGTGTTCCGGCTGTCGGGGGTAGGCTTCTATCCCATTCAGAATGTATAGAGCGAACGCCCATCACTTGTGCTTTCAACCGTTTCGAGTAAATTTCGGCAGCACCTCCCCGCTGTTCTCCGAGTACACTGTAATAGAATAGATAATCATTTCAAAGCTGTGAAACAACGTTGAAATGAACATCTAATCTATCTTTGTACACGGAGAACCAGCGGAAAGGTACCGAAGAAATATCTCGAAACGGATGAAAACACAAGTGAATGAAGGCGTTTGCTTTATACATTCTTAACTTGTCCACACGGGACAAATCTATGGGTTACCATACGATTGAATTTTCTCGTCGCGTAGACTATACGACGGTTGTTAGTATCGAGCTATACTGTCCGATATTTAACAACCTTCGTATAGTTCTAGGTCACGACGAGCATCGCACGTATGTTAACCGATAGACGGGGACTAAGTGGCGCTTTTAGTTTCATATATAAGTATCGATGGGAATATGAAGGTTTCATATTATCATCGAGTATCATATATTGGTTTTAACCTGAATATCTCGAGTCGCTCTCTAATTATGCGTTTGTTGTGCATTCGTGTTGTATGTGTAACATGATTTTAAACCATTGAGATCAAGATTGATAGAACTGATCATCCTACATTGCAATAGCATTCATCAACCAAAAACTATTATTGCAATGGTATTCATCTATAACAATCAACAATTAAAACTACAAATGTACGATACTGATATCATAAAGCGTTATACGCAACATTGATAGAACTGATAAATAAAAAAACGAAACACAAACCGTATCAAGATTTAACAACTTTGATTATGTCATATACGCGGGCCGATATTTTCATATTAGCCAATTGGCAAAAATAGATTGTGGTCTGGATATGGCATTTTGGAAGATGTTACCTATATGCATACATACATGTTGTCTCCCCATTTTTTCATAAATCAAACCAACTACATACATCAAACTAGTCCATTACACCAATCGGAAACTCCACTATGTCTTTGAATTATTATTTTTCCAAATAGCATTGAGCTCCTATTGACATTGTCCCATCCAACAAATTTATTGTGCTTGCCTCGACCTTCATCTAGCTTTCACATGACATACACATTATATGACTAATATAGTTATAAATTATGGTATTTTGTTGTCATCAATCCACCTAACCCTAACCCCAAGTTGCTCTCTGAAAGCACATAGAACCATCCCCCCTAGTCAAGCATAGCTTTTTCTGTGCAATTGTTCTCATTCTTAATTTCTCACATTCATTACTCTCTCATTTTCTTGTCAACAAATTTGTTGTGCAATTGTTCTCATTCTTAATTTCTCACATTCATTACTCTTTCATTTTCTTCTTTTTTTCCAACTCCCCACCACTTAACCCCAACCCAGCCCCAGCCGCAGCCCCCAGCCCCAGCCCAGCCCCAACCTAACCCTAACCCCAGCACGGCCAGCTAAACCCCAACACCAACCCTAAGGCAAACCCTAACCCCAGCCCCACCCCAGCAGCAGTCGAACCCCAACCCTAACCGTACCCCGACCCCGACCCCGACCGCGACCCCTGCCCAACCCCAACTCGCGCGCGCAACCCCAGACCCAGCCATGAACCCTAAGCCCAAAATAATCCAAAAATTCTTTAATTTACCTCGAGATTTACTTACCTGAACGGCTGCTTCCGGGGCTGGGGCGACGACCTGAACCGCGGTGGCGACGAGATTTGCGGTGGCGACGAAACCGGCGGTGGTGACGAGGAGAACGACGGTGGCGACGACGGCGTGGCGATTTGGGGATTTTTTTCGCGCGCGATCGAGAGAGAGAGAGAAAGTGAGCGTAGGCGATCGATCTGGGCTTTTGTTAAATCGATATTTACTTGCCCCTACGGATATACCCGTAGGTCCTTTGTTTGCGGCTCCGTAGGGGCAAACACCATATTAAGAATTAATATTTTTATTCTTGGACGTCTTTGCCCGTAGGGGCAACCTTTTAGCCCTACGGATTAATCCGTAGGGCCAGGTTAAATCTGCCCCTACGGATTCCAATATCCGTAAGGGCAACCCCCTATTTTACTAGTGCATGTTTGATGATACATGCAAACATGAGTGTGTGTAAGACTTAAACCATGTTTAGTTGATGGTTTAGGGTTTTTACTTGTTTATTCATTCTTTTTATGTATTTTTGGCAAAATATAACATGGTGGCTTTCTTTGTTTGATACTTGAAGCTTTGAAAAGTCTAGCCATTTTGTCTTTTGCCTTAACCCTAACCATTCAACTAAACCCTAGTTTATTCTCTACACTAAACCATGGTTGCAAATATGATAAGAATCACTTTATTTTCTATTTTCATGATTCTTATCATATTTTTCTTCTTCTTCTTCTTCTTCTTCTTCAAGAAGAAAGAAGCTTGCTAGCTTCAATGGTGACTTGAGAAAAAGAGTGAGAAATCCAATTCTAAAGTGAACCCACTTCCTATTTCTTCATCCTCTACCACTTGCCATGTAGTATAGGGTGTTTTCTTCACAAGTTTCATGACTTGGTGAAATTGGAGCTTGATCTTGAGTTGCCTTGACGTAGATCATCTTCGGCATCGAAGTCGACGACCTAGCCCGATCATTTCTTCGACGAAACCATCGCTAGAGTCCGGGATCCGATGATCGCAGCGGAGGGACATCGTCACGGAGCTATGGAGGTGGAGGATCGGATCTACAAAGGTTGTATTTCTGTTCACTTTAGAGTAAAGTTGTTTATTCGCATTTGTTTTCGCCTATTCTCTAGTTAACGATCGCATTAGGGTTTCTCAGCACCGGAAAAATTAGAATTTGTCATGGTTGATGCCTTGTGGAACCTCATTAGTGTGACTAGGAACCTTACAGTGGTATCAGAGCCTAGCTAGAGCCTTAGGCGATGCGTAGACGAAATTAGAAAGCCGATCGAACCCCGAAACCCTAATTCTAACCCTTCTCTGTACATTTTTCAAAACTGTGCATTTTTCTATATTAAAAATATGGAGAAAAATCAGCAGGGTTATATAAGGGTTACTGTGCAAAACGATCGCCTGATTCCACTAAAGCGCCGCGGAACCGCGGCAATAGGAGGCTCATGCGGCGGTTCCGCGGCCATATAGTCATGTCATTTATTCGTTTTTGCACAGTAATGTCTATCTTAAAGTGCTGTATTTTCTGGAAATTTTTAATATTTGCTCAAGAGTTGAGTTTTCTGGGTTGTATTGGGAGTTCGTAGATTTGATCGGATTATCAAACTTTGTCTATGTGCTTTTCCGGGTATTTTTAAAACATATTAAAAAGTTCGACCGGATATAAATACCCACTTTTTCCTCTGCTAGGAAATTTCCAATTGTTGGATTTTTCCGTAGTTTAATGACGTTCTAAGTAGTGCAAGTAACGCGATGGTCCCTCTAGAAGACAACAAACCTTAACTCGATTATGTGACCGTCTTGAACTGCCCTTTGAACCTTAGGGTTTGGGGTAGTACGGCGTCCACATGTGAGGCGTTGGCTTGACCCTTCTACGGCTGGACCGTTGGTACTGAGGCATGAAGTGAATGTTTTTAAACTTGTTTCATGTGTTGAGCTGTTTCGGGAAAACTTGGGTGTTCGATTGTTCGATCGGAAAGTTTGACATTTTCTATTTACCCGGAATGTGTTACAATATTTGGAATTCACAAGTAGTTATGAGATAACTGAATGAATGTTATAAACATAGCGTTTTAGTCTCACTTGATCGGTTGCCACGGAATTTTGATGCGATCAAAAGTCCGTCGCAATCACGTAGCGTACGCGGATACTCGCCGGTAAACTTAATAGATAGCCACGCCCCATAGCCCCGACCAAGTGACTGTAGGAGAACTCCGTCGCCTAAAGCATCCGTTCGGGTGCTCGCGGCAGCGGTGTTCCGCCTTAGTGCACTTCGTCGACGGTATCGGGGGGTGCGGCCGTCTACTAAAGTTTGCGACGAGCATTTGGTCAGGATGCCGGGAATCTTGTTGAATTGCCCGACTTGATATTGAAAAGATTTTTCGATAATGAGACTAAAATGCGGGGTTTATAATTGTTAGGCATGCGATGTCTAAGGAATTCATTTGATTAGGCATGCGATGTCTAAGGAGGTTGTGGATTCCAACTGTTGTAGTTTTACACTTTCTTTTCTGTGACCGTAAGTGTAATATGTGATATCGCCGGTTTCGTTGCTATATGTCAACGAAAATTGGGATGGGCATATTTACTTACGTTGATGACATGTGATGTTATGTGTTGCTGGATATGTTATATTGGATCGTCGTGTTTGAATAGCCGGGGGGTTTTATGTGAGATGAGTGTTTTTCATTTTCATTCATGTAAAAACTTGTATGTAATATTCTTTTATTGGGGCACTTCCAGGTTGCGGAAGATGTCACCTTTTGTATATTATTTACTTTTCCGCACTAGGATAGACCCAAGGAGGAGAGCACAAGTAACCAGGTTCTGGAGTCCAGTGGGAGACCAACTCGAGGAGTCGAGTCCGGGTCTCCTAACTCTAGAATTGGTAGGGTTGCTTGCCACTCTCGTAGGGGTCTAAGAGTGTGGGTTTGGCTATTCATCGCGACCGTGGAATCCGTGTTTTATACTGGCTCGTATTGAAAACACGGACGTCCTAGTATATCCAATGTTTCATATGATTCTTCTGCTGCGATATCTGTGATGTTATCATGTGATATATTCTGTGATGGATACTGTATATGGTATATATGACATATTTTATAGACGTTACTTATGTTTTACACCCGCGCTAGCCCTGCCCTGCTCTGCCGTTAGTTACCTAACCTAACGGTGCACGAGGGGACATCGAGGCGAATGCGGATGGCATAAGTGTACGTCGTATTTATCTGTGATGTTTAGGTTACTTAAATGATGGGACTTCATTAATGTGATTAATGAAAGAAAAAGAAACCTAAAGATGTTGTGGAATCGAATTTTCAAAAACAGGTAGCTACAGTTCTTGCTTTGCATCGCGGTGTTCCTTGTAGAACATCCTGCACATTATTCGAAAGGAAAGGACCGAGATCCCTTCACCGGGAGTGACTCCTTTAGCAATAACTGGCAGATGCTACAACCCTCGGTTTGTCTTTTGATTGCTCCTATAGTTCTTGCTTTGCACAGCGATATATATGATATATCCCGCACCTCATTCGACGAGGAAAGGGCCGACGATCCCTTCACTAGGAGTGACCCCTTTAGCAAAACTAGAAAAGCCTCAAAAACACTCCATTTCAAAATCATTTGATTCTACAACGATATCAAGTTCATTACGCAATAGGTTTTCAGAAAAACCTGTCGTAGCCCTCCGTCATTTCAGATAAGTCCTACTTAGTATTCGTGCTACGTTTGTTGACCTCCGTCAAGGCGTAGTGTGCGGTAGCTAACTAGTATTTATCTGCTTATGCATATGATGCAGATTGGGTTAAGGTAGTCGTACGGCCTTGTTGACCTCCGTCAAGGGTCGTGCGGGTGGGTTTGATTCAATCAAGAAATGACGGGTTGAACTTGACTAGTAGCCTATGGTTTGTTGACCTCCGTCAAGGTCATAGGGTGCTAGGGGCAAAATTATCAGGAATTTCAAGTGTTGAAATTTGCAATGAGATTGCATACCTTCTATGAGATAGTTGGATCCCGATACCCACTGCGAGTAATTGTTACTCCTGGGAAAGTTTTACACTTTACAATTAGCCGATCAAGTAGGTGTCTAGAAAGGTGTTAACGAGGTTACGCCTCTAGGAAAACGAGGTTTACTATAATTAGGTTCGTGCGAAAGCACGGGGGACCTCCCTCAAAGTACCGACACTGGCCTGGATGAAAGACTGGCGAACTTGTAGCGTGTAATTAATCCCGGCTAGTCTTACCTTTTAGGGTTTGAAGGAAGATTTGATAAAAACAGTGGGAGCCATCCTGATTAGATAAAATTATAACCAATCTATTCTTGCAAGAGCGCACGCTGAGTGTTTTCTTCTCTCTCTCTCTCCAGGTAGCGACCATATCATGCCTTAATCAAGATAATAATACGGATTATTGACCGAACCCGCTTGTTATACTGAGCTGGGGAACGTTGGTCCCGCTCCAACTTATAATTGTAATAAGACAGAGCAGGAAATTAGGGAATACCATATTTCCCGTGCTGCCCAAACGAAGAGAGTGCATGTTTATGCATCATCTTCGGGTGTGTTCATTACAGAGAACTGTTTCTCAGTATCCTTTACGTCCTGGGTATGTGATACCGGATCAGGATCCCGCATATGTAATATGTTACATGGGCTACAGATAGGTAAAGAACTGAGAACGGGTGATAAGTTTCATGAGACAGAAAACGGGGCAAGTGTTGCAGCCAAGTCTGTTGGTCACTGTCACCCTGTATTACCAATACATTGATTCTGAACAAATGCTATTAGATACCGAACCTAATATACAAAATCATATCAGTCTCTTTATTAGTAAAGAAAGGATATAATTTTGTATTGGTGGATAATGTTTTGAACATTTCCTATTTTAAAAGTTGATCGGTTCAGGCACGTTATCTAAAAGTATTAACGTTCTAAATCAAACTACAGTTCCTTGTATACAGAACACACACAAGAGGAAGAGTTTAGAAATGAACGAATTTTTCTTGAGGTATTATTGACTAGGTCATATCAATGCGACCCGACTAGCTGAAGTTACATTTAGATGCATATTTAAATCTGTTTGAATTTACATCTTATGAAACGTGTCAGTCATGTCACAAAGAAACGATGACCATAGCTCTGTTTACTGGAAACAGAGAAAGAGTTAGTGAACTCTTGGGATGATACATGTTGATGTATGTAGGTCCCCTGTCTACACATGCCAAGACCGGTTCTTTGTATTTCATTACATTCTCTGATAATCTCCCAAGATTCAGACATATGTTTCTGTTGAAACACAAGTCGGAACCTTTTAAGATATTCACAGAATATAAGTTAGAAGTAGAGAACCAAAACGGGTATAAGTATTATGTCCTTTGATGTGATCAAGGAGGAGAATACTTGAGCACGGAATTCTTGGACTTTTCTAAAGGAGAATGAGATTCTCTCTCAGCATTACTCCTCCGTATACACCATAGCACGATGGTATATCGGGGCGGAGCAATCACACCCTATATGATAAGGTGTGCTCTATGATGAGTACTACTGAGTTACCTATTTCCTTTTGGGAGTTATGCACTTGAGAAGCTGCATGCCTATTGAATAGGGTTTCAATCAAATTAGATGCCTACCACTTCATATGTGATATGGAAAGGGAAGAGCCCATATCTTAAGTTGGTTAAGATTTGGGGTTGTCCGGGCTATATCTAAAAGCAAAATCCGGACAAGCTCAAGGCAAGGTCAGTAAAGTAGAACTGGAATGGTTCCAGCTATACAAACTACAGCTGATGATTTGATAGAACCAAAGGATTCAATAGTCACCGACGAACCTCAGCCTCCCCGCCGATCTAGTAGGGTTCCTCACCCACCTGAGAGATACTTCAGTTTCTCTATGACAGTGGGAGCGAGGATTACATCATGAGATAATGACCCAACTAGTTTCGAGCTGGCCATCAGGAGTGGGACTCTATAAGAATGGCTGGATGCTTAGCGATTTGAGATGGAATCCTTATACACCAACAAAGTATAGACTTTGGTTGCGATATCTGAAGGGTTAAATCCCCATCAGGAGCAAGTATATCTTGAGAAGATTACTTGGTGTACATGGAAAAGTTGAGACTTTCAAAGCTAGACTTGTTAAAGGTTTGCATCATTGACCAGATATGGATTGTGTTGAAACCTTTTCTAAGGATCTACGTTTAAGTCCATCCAGATCTTACTTGCCACGACTACATACCTTGACTACGATATCTGGTGGTTGGGTGCCATGACGGCTTTTCTAAATGATGTTTTAGAAGAGTGCGTCTATAAGTACATAGCCAGAGGACTTCGAAGACAGTGGGAGCAGCGGAAACGTGCACAAGTTGCATTATAGGATAAAGCAGGCATCGCGGAGTTGGAACGTCTGTTTTGATGTAGTAGTCAAAAAGTTTGACATCATCAAAATAGTAGATGAACCTTGTATATACAAAAAAGGTAGTAGAGAGTATAGTGGTGATCCTCGTAGAATACGTGGATGAAATACTCTTGATAGGGAAGTAGTTCCCTATGCTACGCTCGGTCAATCTCCGCTTATCACAATGATTCTCCATACAGTATCAAAGCGATACCTCCTAAAATCCTGGGTTTTGGGATCTACGAGATAGATCTAAATGGATGTTAGGATACTCACTAGTTGTAGTGAGATGGTATCAGATGATCCTGAGGAGAATCACTGGAAGGGTTCCAGGGTGATAAGGACGACTGAATGTCAGTCACAGGCATTGTCTTTACCTTCAGTAAAGGGATGGTATGTAGGAAGAGTTCCAAGGTAAACACCGTGGCATACTAGACGATAAAGGCTGGATACATCGCCACTTAAGATGCTACCAAAGAGGCTGTCTGGGTGTGTATTAGTTCATGAGATGAACTTAGTTCCTCCTATTGTGTGACAATGGAGTTGTGGCTTATGCCTAGGAACGCCCGTCCCATCAGTGATCCAGACATATTCTGAGGCAGTGTCACCTAATCATGGAGATGGTTGATCTTCAAGGGATCGAGGTTAGGAGAGCAGACTCATAGGACAACACGGCGGATCCACTCACAAAGGCCTTTTCCCAGAAAGAGACTATTATGGGATGGTTGAGTATGGGATACGACAACCACTGCTTCAGATGGCCCTAGTGAAAGTGGGAGATTGTTTGTTATATGTATGCCCTAGAGGCCATTACTATATATAGGATGTATATTGTAGTGGATGCTTGGACATATATAGGGAGGACTTTCTTGCTCGACATGATAGTATGCTATCTGGTTGCCCTTTACCGTAACGTGTACACCGATTGTCTCTCTGTTACATGTTGGTAAAGCCCTTAGGATGTGTACTTGACTACCTGGACTATGATGCGGATCATACTAGTGGGGATATGGTAGTCCATAAGTACATCCTTCAAGGTCCCTAGTCGTGGGTGTATCGAGACGGGGCATCGATATACCAGAGTAGACTAGCGTATACCTTCTCGACCTATACAGATGGGCGATGGATGATCCCATATCCATTGGTGTTTGACATCAAAGATGATATACGGGTGCTCAGTGGAGACTGGGTACACTGGACGGACTCGCCGAGAACTCCCAGATGGTATTATACCTTACGTCAGATGGCAGTTCTCTGGTGACACTGGTACAGAGTAGTCTGTTGACCCGAGATCGTCATAGAGTCTTGTGTGATTCCTACTGTGCTTTGATTTCCCTCTTACCACGTCTAAGAGGGCATGCAAAACGGTGGTTTTTGGGTACAGTCCAGAATCACATGGAGGCAATGAGCGATAGGAGGGGATTCGTCTCTCCCGGTATAGGGAGTTGATGTTGCGCTGTGTTCGATTGGCTATAACCGGAAATCCCTGGCCAGGGTTGCTGTGATTTACTGGTAAGTGTTATCAGTAGTTTCTCGAACTGTTATAGACCTCATATCGACACGACTTATCGAGCTATTGGGGTCTGACGTTCACCACCCCTAGGCGAGATATGCGACATATCAGACGAACAGACCGGACTGTACGGTAAGTGTTACTGGTTGGATTCACAGGACTATGAGCGAGCTTGCTCGTCGATCTTATGATCGCTCAATACCCGGGTGGCCGTTACGTTTAGCAGACCACTTGCGGCTTGTGGGTGTTTGATATGATCATCACCTACTGCCGGCGTATTGACGAGTCTTTAGAGTCCTACACAGAGGTTTCCTGGCTCAAGCGAAACGAAATAAGAGCGCATATGAGATATGTGCGGGACCGAGAATAATGCGTGTATGTGATACCGTATTCTATTCTCGCGATGAATGTATCGATTGGTTGTATGCGATATAATCTAGTTATCGAATCGTGGATTGATTCGATAAGTCGATATATTGGATATTAGTCGGTCATATGCGATATGACCGGATCGTTAAATCAAGTGTTGATTTAATGATTTAATGTATAATTATATATTTGATATACTACTTTGCATTAACTAATATTGGTTCACTTAAGATGGATTTTCTCACTTGATGTGCACAAGTTTTATATGTGATATATTTTTGTGCACTTGTTTGTATCATGTTTGATGATACATGCAAACAAGGGTGTGTGTAAGACTTAAACCATGTTTAGTTGATGGTTTAGGATTTTTACTTGTTTATTCATTATTTTTATGTATTTTTGGCAAAATATAACATGGTGGCTTTCTTTGTTTGATACTTGAAGCTTCTTGAAGCTTTGAAAAGTCTAGCCATTTTGTCTTTTGCCTTAACCCTAACCATTCAACTAAACCCTAGTTTATTCTCTACACTAAACCATGGTTGCAAATTTGATAAGAATCACTCTATTTTCTATTTTCATGATTCTTATCATATTTTTTCTTTTTCTTCTTCTTCTTCTTCAAGAAGAAAGAAGCTTGTTAGCTTCAATGGTGACTTGAGAAAAAGAGTGAGAAATCCAATTCTAAAGTGAACCCACTTCCTATTTCTTCATCCTCTACCACTTGCCATGTAGTATAGGATGTTTTCTTCACAAGTTTCATGACTTGGTGAAGTTGGAGCTTGATCTTGAGTTGCCTCGACGTAGATCATCTTCGGCATCAAAGTCGACGACCTAGCCCGATCATTTCTTCGACGAAACCATCGCTAGAGTCCGGGATCCGATGATCGCAGCGAAAGGACATCGTCACGGAGCTATGGACGTAGAGGATCTGATCTACAAAGGTTGTATTTCCGTTCACTTTAGAGTAAAGTTGTTTATTCGCATTTGTTTTCGCCTATTCTCTAGTTAACGATCGCATTAGGGTTTCTCGGCACCGGAAAAATTAGAATTTGGCATGGTTGATGCCTTGTGGAACCTCATTAGTATGCCTAGGAACCCTACAAGATCGACGGAGAGGCCAAGGTTCGTTGGGGACTATTGAATCCTTTGGTTCTATCAAATCATTAGCTGGAAATCCTTCCAGTTCTACAGAACTGACCTTGCCTCGAGCTTGTCCGGATTTTGCTTTTGACATAGGCCGGACAACCCCAAATCTTAACTTGCTTAAGAGATGGGCTCTTCCCATACCATATGTCATATGGAGTGGTAGGCAGTGATCTGATTCGAACCTAATTCAATAGGTATGCAACTTCTTAAGTGCATAACTCCCAAAAGGAACAGGTAACTCAGTAATACTCATCATAGAGCACAACATATCTAATATGGTGCGATTGCTCTGCCCCGATATACCAACGTGCTATGGTGTATACGGAGGAGTAATGCTGAGAGAGAATCTCATTCTTCTTTAGAATAATCCAGGAATTCCGTGCTCAAGTATTCTTCTCCTTGATTACATCAAAGGACATATTACTTATACTCGTTTTGGTTCACTACTTCTAACTTATATTCTGTGAATATCTCAAAAGCTTCTGTAGCGTTTTGAAAATCGTTTCGGTGAAATTTCGGAAAATCGGTAAAATAAGGGGGTTTTCTGTAAAAAGTCAAAATACAAATATATTTATTATAAAATTAAATATACATATTCTAGCTATGTAATTGCTATTATTTGGTGTTTATTGACCCACTGGTGAAATTTCAAATTTTCCGAAAATTTTTCCGAAATTAATTATTTTAATATTATTTTAAGCCGTCATTAATATATTTAATTAGGGAAATCTACAAATTGGAATGAGTTGAAACAAATTTTGTGCAGCATAAAATATTAAATAAAATTTTATCATTTGGTTTATGAAACGAAATCATTTGCCAAAACGGTTTAGAAAATATCGAAGAAAAAGGCTTTTTTCGGTGAAATTAGTGTTAATGGAATTAGGGTATAACATTTATCCTTTCCCAACCCACTCACCCACCCACACACACCCACAAGGACATGGTTTCCCCTCACCCACACACTTCACACTTCATGAGAAAAGAAATGAGAAAAGAAAAAGGAAAGAGTAAGGAATGAAGTAAAAAAGGGGTATGACTTTGACCTTGGGTTGACTAGATGACTTTTTTCCCTACCTCACTCTCTCTCCTCTCACTCCCCCCATTGTAGCCGAGCCTTCCCCTCCCCCAACAGCAGCAACCCCTTCATTTACCCTTCTCATTTCTCATCAAAAAATTCACCAAAAATGCTTCAAATCCACAAAAAAATCAAAGCTAAATCCAAATCCAACACTTACCCATTATTCTTTCGCTCATCTAGCATGGATCTTAGGGTATAGAAGCTAATTTGGGAGGCTAAGTTGCATGTAGATCTACAAGTTTTGTGAGGTATAAATCTTTGTTCCATGGTTTGATTATTGATTAGTTACTTAATTGTTGCTATCATACTTCAAGTGAAGCTAATTAGGTGTTTATTAGGTCTATTTGCTTATTTAGAAAATTCAAGAAAGGGTTTTGAATTGCAATTAGGGTTCTTATCATGTAATCATGGTTAAAATGAGTGGATTAACATGTTAATGTGATGCTAAAACTAACCTAGTTGCTAGTTTACTAATTGAGGCTTGTAATTGTTAAAATTGGAATTTTATGCAAACTAGGTTTTGGAAATTTATTGCAAATGTTAGACTAAAAATCTAATTAGGTTTTTCATGACTTCATTAACATTATTAAGTGTAGTTTAATGTTTTAGATCATGCAAATCTAAGCTAGATTGTAGTTTCTGCATTTTTGCTTTGAAATTGTTAAAATTGGTTATGTTTGCAAACTAGATTTTTGAGATTGATATTAAGAATTAAGTTTAAAATCTAATTAACATTGGTATGACTTAATTAAGACGGTTAGTGAGCTTTATGGCCATTAGTTTTGTTAAAACATCTTGTTTTGTACAAAAACGGGTAAATTTTGCTTGCTAGATTTTCGGAAAAATATCTTTTAAAGTGAGTTTGAGCTTTTTGTGAATTGCAACCTATTTCATATTATAATTAGTGCTTGTGATTGTACAAATGAGTGTGTTTGGGTTTTTCTCGATGGTTTGGCGTTTGTACGCCGACGTCGAGGGTTTTTAGGTTGATTTGTGGAAGCAAACCATAGATTTTGACCTATATGGGATTCATGAGTCGTTTTGGTCATGAGTCGGATTTTAATGCGATACGGTGAGTTATGATATGTAGGTACCCCATGTGGACTTCAAGACGATAAGCAAGCGCGTGGCGACGTCGGCACCGGCGAGCGAGGAGCAGGTGAGTAGATTTGTATCTACGGGGAGAAGTCGGGTGGATGGCGTATAATACCCCCGCAGTCCGTGGTGGTGTATACGGATGCGTATACACACCAACAATTATTATATGTTATTTGGGATTAATAACGATGTTTAGGATGGATATTGGTGTGTTGGATTATTTTAGTGTTGCGAACCCTAGGGTAGTGTTGCACTACACATACATACTTGCATACATTCCTATTTATATGTGCTCATGGGATTGTTTATAGTTATGTGTTCACATGGGTATGGGACTATGTGTTCATATATGGATTTGAGAATGATACTTGGGATTGAGCTGAGTCAATGAGATTTGTTTTGTGGTTGTGATATCGGTGATATGGCAGGATTCATACTTGAGGTACGTCCTGGTGTTATAGCGGAGCTTGGGACGACGATACGGGTGAATAGTGTTATTAATAAAATGGTCGACATGTGATCGTGATATGAGATATGATATGCTAGGATATTGATACTAGGCCTTATTGGGCGATGTATACCCCTTGATGATGATATGTGCTGATGATATTGGTTTGTACGAGATTGTCGATCAGTAGTCAGATCATGAGTATATTGAGGATATTAGTATTGTACTAGACATAGGTCAGTACCCTAGACTATGATCTTGGATAAAGAGGATACCAGAGAAATAGTGTGAGGAATATGATATTGACCTGTACCCAGATTTGGGATTCCGTACGACGGATTTACGTACGAGCTATATTGATGATTGATCCGCACTCTTGACTTGGGATGCCTGATTATAGATATGGTATCAGATGTGATATTATTGAGGCAGGATCACCGACTATACATATACAGGTATGTATATGTATCGACTCAGATGATAGGCGGTTTCCTTACCTGTAGTTCAGCTTGTTAGTTCAGCCGTACAGTTTAGTGTAGTTGTTAGATTAGATTGGACTCCTACCTATTTCAAAACTAGCGGATCGTGGTTATTTTAAAAGATAGGTCAAGGGATCTACCGATATTTCAAAAGACGTATCCTTTCTTAAAAAACCACCGTAGCCCCTATTTTCAAAACCCCGCGATTCGTGTTATTTCAAATGGCACCATTGTTTAATATTTAGCTCCCGCTCATTATGGTTGCTCGCTCCACATCGCATACTTACATTGTTATTTCATATTGCATTGTTGATATTATGTTGTTAGGACACCAGCACCATTACCGATGATGCGTATGTACCACGTACACTTACTTGTCGGCTCACACACATCTTCATCGGTAATTGCCATGTCACGCACACCCTAGAAAATATTATTGCTTAACTTCGCTTGATAGCTAGTAGTTTGACATGATATTAGTGTACTTACCTTATATGCCAGCTTAGATATTGTAGTTATTACTGTCGCTTCATGCATACCGTTATTCATTGTTATGCCGGATTCATGGATTCTCATGCATATATTCACTTTTTACGTGCTATTGAGGTTTTGGATTCGGATTTCCATGAGATTTTCTGGATTTGGGGAAAACCGCAAAACATATACAAACTTCTTCTTTCTCTTTTTAAATGAAAAGCGCGGTTTTTCCCATGATGTATGAGTCGTCCACCATGAGGTTGCTGATGGATTTCGAGACCCGATTCGAGGAGTTGGATGAACCGTTTCGGGTACATGGTGGACCCGGTAAGGTACCCCGGGGCAAGAAGCTCGTGGTGATGACGATGAGCCTGGCAGGGGGAGACTACCTACCGGTGATTTTACCCGACGCGTCGGATATCCGGAGGATACCGTCGTGGTCTTGAGATGGATGGTAGGGGCCGGTCTAGACTGACGGCGCCCTAGATATTGTGATTGAGACATTGAGATTTCGAGATATTGAGGTACAGAGACTGTGATACAGAGATATCGAGATATTGGGATTACGTTTTGTGCCGATGCTAGGCACTGTTTTATGCTGATTTCATTATGATACCTCATTTTAAAAATACAAAGGAAATCTCACTAATTTATGAAAACAGTTTCTTCATTTACATGTACTCTGTTTTCATGCATTCATACCTCATTCATATGATATATTGCTACCTGAGGCACTGACACGGGCACATGAGATCACACTCGGGTTAGATATTACCCTAGCCATTGTTATAGGCTACATGTTATTCATATATTTGAGGATATATTATGATCATTGACCTAGGTTGCGTTATTTATGCGATTTCTGTGCGTAGATATTTTTCTATTCACGAGTTGGCAACTCACCCCCGTTGTGCCGCAGTTTCTTGCAGGTTTGCCGTACAGGTTTCATTACGGCTTGCGGGCATAGTTTCCTTCGGGTGATTTGCTAGTAGGTGGGTTTACTTGTATCGTACCCTCATTATATATCTTGTATATTATTATTCTGTTGTATCTCGAAGTTCCATCAACCAAACATGTATTATTTTTGAGATAGAGACCAGTGATGTTATTTTTTCGACCTTAGAGTCGCGCGTTGTATTTCTATGGTTTTCTTGTTGTTTTGAGTTCCTTTTGAGTTTTGATCCTCGCCCTTGGCGTTGTATATTATATTGCTTGTGTGGTTGTGACCGTCGATTGACGAAGAGCTAGCTCCCGCATGGGGATGCCTTTTTATTGATTTCTTATACTATTCATGTTGTATCCCGTTTGGGAGCCAGTATTTACAAAGGAGACTCTGCCGAAATTTTCAGAAAATACTTGATGTTTTTTTAAAAACCGCATAATTCAGCTTATGCTATTAAAACTACTTGATTTTAAATTGGTTTTCCTTCACTCTACTACTTTTCTTGGTTTGGATTTCTGGGTTTTCGGCTTACTTAGATTACGTACGCCTCGAGACGTTTCGTAGTTTAAGTGCCGGTCATTTTCCGTACTTTCGGGACGTGACAAAGTTGGTATCAGAGCGTTAGGTTTTACCTTCGGAGCGTAGAATGACCCTTGGTTGATGGAATAGGTGACTAAAGTAGAGTGACGTACCGTGGGTATGTTCCGCGGCATACTTACGATACGCTACTCCACTTAAGAAGCCTTAGGATGTACATTTCTTTGTTTAGTATTATATTCATTCCTGATCGAGCTTCATCGGTACCAGTTACGGTTTGCTGCCACGATTACGGGCAGGGAGAGCTACGGTTAGAATTGCGGTCAGCACAAGCTCGTCATGAACGAGGACTGACCAGGGCATAATTTTGGCGACACACGATTGCGGAGATGTGTCTTTTTACTGTGTTTCGCGCCACGACCGTTTGGCGGATCGCCTTTATGAGATTTCTCGGACGTGCCGATCAGTACCAGAGGATTGGGCCACCGACAGAGGCCAGCCAGATTTTGATGACCGTTGGTGTATTTCTTATTCATGATGGTCGAGGCACTGTTCAGCGTGCAGACGAGCGAGCCAGTTATTGCTATGAACGACGAGATATTGCCCCAGATGCTGGAGCTATTGCAGTACGAGTTGTACTAAGAGATGATAGAAGGTCGCTAGTCATCGAGGATGAATGACTAGGACATGTGGATCGTTCACCTACCCCGATGCGAGGTCTTCAGATAGATTGATTCCAGCTAGAGACGACTTCACGCGGAGACGTTGAGAGTCGACAGAGACGATCGAATGTCAGAAACCTATTTTTCCAAGTTTAAGTAGTCGGAAAGACATGCAGGCAATTCTATGGTCCCTCTAGAAGAATGAAACCCTAACTCGACATAATGATCGTGTGAAAGCCTTTGAACCTTAGGGTTTTCGGCAGTTCCGCGGCGCCATTAGTGAGGCTTGGGTTTGCCCTTCTACGGCTGGACCACCGATGCTGTGGTATGTACTCGATACTATTAAACAGTGCCCAAGATGTTGAGCCCTTGGGGTATTATGAGGTTTTGACAATCGATTGGATGGTTCGACTTAATTCGGATGCTAGGTGGTGAGATGCATTTCTTGGGAGACTCCCGATACGAGGATAGCCGTTGGAGCTCAGTCCATGCAGCCGCGACGAGACGAGTCCAAAGAAGACGACATTAGAGAAAAGTGAAGTAAGAGGTTCGTACCAGATCTAGATGAGATGACGTTCCACTCCGCCGACATCAGAGATGCGATGCGCATGCCGAGGCATGGTACTTGGATTTACCTTCCAGAAGGAGTCGCGATGAGTATGCAGCCGTTCCGGAACAAGAAATTGATATGGTAAAGGACGATGACTTTCGGACAGTGCGGCAGAGACGAGATTTGGGAGATACCTCGACAGGACCTTTCTGGAATAAATTACGAGAAGTCCTGGACCTAGGAGTGGTCATCATACACACACCAGCAGGCCAGATTTCAGGATCGTCGACGAGACATGCTATGAGTGACCATGACAGTTGGCTAGAGATTCTTGGAGGATATGCTTGAGCGGGACTATTCCGCCATACTTGATTTGCGTATTTTGGGCGATTTATTCGCATGATTGATTTTGATGATTGAGTTTCATGATATTTGTCTTCATGGACCATGGTTGCACCTGCTGAGTATTTACGATTTTTGCACGGTTGTTGCACTTGATATCGTTTTCGTGCCTTGGTTCTCATGTTTGTGATTATATGGATTTCATACAGTTGAGTTGATTTGTGCGTATATATGCACACGATTTGGTTTTTGCACTCGGTATGATTCACATATGCTTGCAGTGCAGTGATACGCATTTTGTGCACTTAGATGCACTGGACTTCGATTTCGATTGTGATACTCGATATTTGTTTTGTGCACCTTGTGCACCTGATTTGATTTCGCGCATGTTCGGCGCTTGATATTGGATTTCATGATTTCGTGCATGATGGTTGCCCCTGGTTTTGGGTTTTCGCGCATGTTGAGCGCATGTCTTGAGATGCGATTTTGGTGCACACCAGATGCACTAAATCGAGATTTTTTTCGTGCATGTCAGATGCACCTGATTTTGCTGTCAGGCACACACGTTGCCTACGACAGATGCTTTGTGCACACCCGATGCACTTAGATCTTGTTTCTGTGTACTTGTATGGCACGTATATGGATTTTGATTGTCGTGCGCACCAGAAGCACGTAGTATTCATACGCGTATTTTGGGATTGATTTCTTATAGAGCAGTACGTTTTTATGATATTGCTATGTGTTTTCGTACTGAGCAGGACTAGTCAGAGGACAGTACCTGAATATATTTTGCATGCATTGATAGTTATTGAAGAGATTTCCAAAAAGCGAGCTATAGCCTCAGTATTTACCTACGTGTCTGATATGACACGAAATGTTTAAAATAAGGAGACCCTTCTAAATTGTTTCCAAAACGGCGGAACGTACATTTTAAACAAAGGTATATATGTATATAGTTATTTTCTTATGATAGACGTCCACCACTGTGCAGTGTTATACGCGTTGCACAGCGACTTAAAGAGATTTGGCATTCATTTCCTTCAGATACTTACAGATATAGATTCGATATTTACATGTATAGTTTCGAGTTATATCAAATTGGTTTTGATTTGGATTTGGCATTGATGTCTTCCCCATGACTCCGATGATTGCGGGATGCTTGACGGAGTTTTGATTTGAGTGATATGCTCATTTTTCATGCGCATGCGCTGCGCTACGATTTGTTTTATGTATTTACAATTTCAGAGCCCCGACGACTTGATGATTTTGGTTTAGATGTTTTAGTATTTGGGGGGAGTTTTAATTTAAATTCGGGGACCGAATTTCTTTAAGGGGGGAAGATTGTATCGTTTTGAAAATCGTTTCGGTGAAATTTTGGAAAATCGGTAAAATAAGGGGGTTTCTGTAAAAAATCAAAATACAAATATTTTTATTATAAAATTAAATATACATATTATAGCTATGTAATTTCTAGTATTTGGTGTTTATTAACCCACTGGTGAAATTTCAAATTCTCAAAAAAAATTTCCGAAATTAATTATTTTAATATTATTTTAAGCCGTCACTAATATATTTAATTAGGGAAAATTACAAATTGGAATGAGTTGGAACAAATTTTTTGCATCATAAAATATTAAATAAAATTTTATCATGTGGTTTTTGAAACGAAATCGTTTGCCAAAACGGTTTAGAAAATATCGAAGAAAAAGGCTTTTTTCGGTGAAATTAGTGTTAATGGAATTGGGGTATAACATTTATCCTTTCCCAACCCACTCACCCACACCCACACACCCACAAGGACATGGTTTCACCTCACCCACACACTTCACACTTCATGAGAAAAGAAATGAGAAAAGAAAAAGGAAAGAGTAAGGAATGAAGTCAAAAAAGGGTATGACTCTGACCTTGGGTTGACTAGATGACTTTTTCCCTACCTCACTCTCTCTCCTCTCACTCCCCCCATTGTAGCCGAGCTCCTTCCCATCCCCAAACAGCAGCAGCCCCTTCATTTCCCCTTCTCATTTCTCATCAAAAAATTCACCAAAAATGCTTCAAATCCACAAAAAAATCAAAGCTAAATCCAAATCCAACACTTACCCATTATTCTTTCGCTCATCTAGCATGGATCTTAGGATATAGAAGCTAATTTGGGAGGCTAAGTTGCATGTAGATCTACAAGTTTTGTGAGGTATAAATTTTTGATCCATGGTTTGATTATTGATTAGTTACTTAATTGTTGCTATCATACTTCAAGTGAATCTAATTAGGTGTTTATTAGGTCTATTTGCTTATTTAGAAAATTCAAGAAAGGGTTTTGAATTGCAATTAGGGTTCTTATCATGTAATCATGGTTAAAATGAGTGGATTAACATGTTAATGTGATGCTAAAACTAACCTAGTTGCTAGTTTACTAATTGAGGCTTGTACTTGTTAAAATTGGAATTTTATGCAAACTAGGTTTTGGAAATTTATTGCAAATGTTAGACTAAAAATCTAATTAGGTTTTTCATGACTTCATTAACATTATTAAGTGTAGTTTAAAGCTTTAGATCATGTAAATCTAAGCTAGATTGTAGTTTGTGCATTTTTGCTATGAAATTGTTAAAATTAGTTATGTTTGCAAACTAGATTTTTGAGATTGATATTAAGAATTAAGTTTAAAATCTAATTAACATTGGTATGACTTAATTAAGATGGTTAGTGAGCCTTATGGCCATTAGTTTTGTTAAAACATCATGTTTTGTACAAAAATGGGTAAATTTTGCTTGCTAGATTTTCGGAAAAATAGCTTTTAAAGTGAGTTTGAGCTTTTTGTGAATTGCAACCTATTTCATATTATAATTAGTGCTTGTGATTGTACAAATGAGTGTGTTTGGGTTTTTCTCGATGGTTTGGCGTTTGTACGCCGACGTCGAGGGTTTTTAGGTTGATTTGTGGAAGCAAACCATAGATTTTGACCTATATGAGATTCGTGAGTCGTTTTGGTCATGAGTCGGATTTTAATGCGATACGGTGCGTTATGATATGTAAGTACCCCATGTGGACTTCGAGACGACAAGCAAGCGCGTGGCGACGTCGGCACCGGCGAGCGAAGACCTGGTGAGTAGATTTGTATCTACGGGGAGAAGTCGGGTGGATGGCGTATAGCACCCCCGCAGTCCGTGGTGGTGTATACGGATGCGTATACACACCAACAATTATTATATGTTATTTGGGATTAATAACGATGTTTAGGATGGATATTAGTGTGTTGGATTATTTTAGTGTTGCGAACCCTAGGGTAGTGTTGCACTACACATACACACATACATACTTGCATACATTCCTATTTATATATGCTCATGGGATTCTTTATAGTTATGTGTTCACATATGGATTTGAGGATGATACTTGGGATTGAGCTGAGTCGATGAGATTTGTTTTGTGGTTGTGATATCGGTGATATGGCAGGATTCGTACTTGAGGTACGTCCTGGTGTTATAGCGGATCTTGGGATGACGATACGGGTGAATAGTGTTATTAATAAAATGGTCGACATGTGATCGTGATATGAGATATGATATGCTAGGATATTGATACTAGGCCGTATTGGGCGATGTATACCCCTTGATGATGATATGTGCTGATGATATCGGTTTGTACGAGATTGTCGATCAGTAGTCAGATCATGAGTATATTGAGGATATTAGTATTGTACTAGACATAGGTCAGTACCCTAGACTATGATCTTGGATAAAGAGGATACCAGAGAAATAGTATGAGTAATATGATATTGACCTGTACCCAGATTTGGGATGCCGTACGACGGATTTACGTACGAGCTATATTGATGATTGATCCGCACTCTTGACTTGGGATGCCTGATTATAGATATGGTATCAGATGTGATATTATTGAGGCAGGATCACCGACTATACATATACAGGTATGTATATGTATCGACTCAGATGATAGGAGGTTTCCTTACCTGTAGTTCAGCTTGTTAGTTCAGCCGTATAGTTTAGTGTAGTTGTTAGATTAGATTAGACTCCTACCTATTTCCAAACTAGCGGATCGTGGTTATTTTAAAAGATAGGTCTAGGGATCTACGGATATTTCAAAAGACGTATCCTTTCTTAAAAAACCACCGTAGCCCCTATTTTCAAAACCCCGCGATTCGTGTTATATCAAATGGCACCATTGTTTAATATTTAGTTCCCGCTCAATATGGTTGCTCGCTCCGCATCGCATACTTACATTGTTATTTCATATTGCATTGTTGATATTATGTTGTTAGGACACCAGCACCATTACCGATGATGCGTATGTACCACGTACACTTACTTGCCGGCTCACACACATCTTCATCGGTAATTGCCATGTCACGCACACCCTAGAAAATATTATTGCTTAACATCGCTTGATAGCTAGTAGTTTGACATGATATTGGTGTACTTACCTTATATGCCAGCTTAGATATTGTAGTTATTACTGTCGCTTCATGCATACCGTTATTCATTGTTATGCCGCATTCATGGATTCTCATGCATATATTCACTTTTTACGTGCTATTGAAGTTTTGGATTCGGATTTCCATGAGATTTTCTGGATTTGGGGAAAACCGCAAAACATATACAAACTTCTTCTTTCTCTTTTTAAATGAAAAGCGCGGTTTTTCCCATGATGTATGAGTCGTCCACCATGAGTTTGCTGATGGATTTCGAGACCCGATTCGAGGAGTTGGATGAACCGTTTCGGGTACATGGTGGACCCGGTAAGGTACCCCAGGGCAAGAAGCTCGTGGTGATGACGATGAGCCTGGCAGGGGGAGACTACCTACCGGTGATTTTACCCGACGCGTCGGATATCCGGAGGATACCGTCGTGGTCTTGAGATGGATGGTAGGGGCCGGTCTGGACTGACGGCGCCCTAGATATTCTGATTGAGACATTAAGATTTCGAGATATTGAGGTACAGAGACTATGATACAGAGATATCGAGATATTGGGATTACGTTTTGTGCCGATGCTAGGCACTGTTTTATGCTGATTTCATTATGATACCTCATTTTAAAAATACAAAGGAAATCTCACTAATTTATGAAAACAGTTTCTTCATTTACATGTACTCTGTTTTCATGCATTCATACCTCATTCATATGATATATTGCAACCTGAGGCACTGACACGGGCACATGAGATCACACTCGGGTTTGATATTGCCCTAGCCATTGTTATAGGCTACATGTTATTCATATATTTGAGGATATATTATGATCATTGACCTAGGTTGCGTTATTTATGCGATTTCTGTGCGTAGATATTTTTCTATTCACGAGTTGGCAACTCACCCCCGTTGTGCCCCAATTTCTTGCAGGTTTGCCGTACAGGTTTCATTACGGCTTGCGGGCATAGTTTCCTTCGGGTGATTTGCTAGTAGGTGGGTTTACTTGTATCGTACCCTTATTATATATCTTGTATATTATTATTCTGTTGTATCTAGAAGTTTCATCAACCAAACATGTATTATTTTTGAGATAGAGACCAGTGATGTTATTCTTTCGACCTTAGAGTTGCGCATTGTATTTCTATGGTTTTCTTGTTGTTTTGAGTTCCTTTTGAGTTTTGATCCTCGCCCTTGGCGTTGTATATTATATTGCTTGTGTGGTTGTGACCATCGATTGACGAAGAGCCAGCTCCCGCTTGGGGATGCCTTTTCATTGATTTCGTATACTATTCATGTTGTATCCCGTTTGGGAGCCAGTATTTACAAAGAAGACTCTGCCGAAATTTTCAGGAAATACTTGATGTTTTTTTAAAAACCGCATAATTCGGCTTATGCTATTAAAACTACTTGATTTTAAATTGGTTTTCCTTCACTCTACTACTTTTCTTGGTTTGGATTTCTGGGTTTTCGGCTTACTTAGATTACGTACGCCTCGAGGCGTTTCACAGTTTAAGTGCCGGTCATTTTCCGTACTTTCGGGACGTGACAGCTTCGGACTTATGTTTCAATAGGAACATATGTCTAAATCTTGAGAGATCATCAGAGAATGGAATGATGTACAAAGAACCGGTCTTGGTATGTGTAGTCAGGGGACTTCCATACATCGACATGTATTATCCCAAAAGTTCACTAACTCTTTCTATGTTTCCATTAAACAGAGCTATGGTCATCATATCTCTGTGACATGACCAGCACGTTTCACAAGATGTAAATTCAAACTAATTTAAATATGCATCTATATGTAACTTCAGCTAGTCAGGTCGCATTGATATGACCTAGTCTACAATACTTCAAGAAGGATTCGTTCATTTCTGAACTCTTCCTCTTGTGTGTGTTCTGTATACTAAGAACTGTAGTTCGATTTAGAACATCAATGCTTTTAGATAACGTGCCTGAACCGATCAACTTTTGATATAGGAAATGCTCAAAACATTATCCAACAATACAAAATTATATCCTTTCTTTACTAATAAAGAGACTGATATGATTTTGTATATCAGGTTCGGTATCTAATAACATTCGTTCAGAATCAATGTATTCTGGTAAAACAGGGTGATAGTGACCAACAGACTTGGCTGCAACACTTGCACCGTTTTCTGTCTCATGAAACTTATCACCCGTTTTCAGTTCTCTACCTATCTGTAGCCCATGTAACAAATTACATATTTGGGATCCTGATCTGGTATCACATACCCAGGACGTAAAGGATACTGAGAAACAGTTCTCTGTAATGAACACACCCGAAGATGATGCATCATCATGCACTTTCTTCGTTTGGGCGGCACGGGAAATCTGGTAATCCCCTATTTCCTACTCTGTCTTATAACAATTATAAGTTGGAGCGGGACTAACGTTCCCCAGCTCAGTATAACAAGCGGGTTCGGTCAATACATCCATATTATTATCTTGATTAAGGCGTGATATGGTCGCTACTTGGAGAAAGAGAGAAGAAAACACTTTTCGTGTGCTCTTGCAAGATTAGATTGGTTATTTATTTTATCTAATCAGGATGGCTCCCACTGTTTTTATCAAATCTTCCTTCAAACCTTAAAAGGAAAGACTAGCCGGGATTAATTACACTCTACAAGTTTTCCAATCTTTCAGCCAGGCCAGTGTCGGTACTTTGAGGGAGGTTCCCCGTTCTTTCGCACGGACCTAATTAAAGTAAACCTCGTTTTCCTAGGGGTGTAACCCCGTTGACACCTTTCTAGACACCTACTTGATCGGTTAATTGCAAAGTGCAAAACACTCCCAGGAGTAACTCTTACTCGCAGCGGGTATCGGGATCCAACTATCTCATAGAAGGTATGCAATCTCATTGCAAATTTCAACACTTGAAATTCCCGATAATTTTGCCCCTATCACCCTATGACCTTGACGGAGGTCAACAAACCATAGGCTACTAGTCAAGTTCAACCCATCATTTCTTGATTGAATCAAACCCACCCGCACGATCCTTGACGGAGGTCAACAAGGTCGCACGACTACCCTAATCCAATCTGCATCATATGCATAAGCAGATAAATACTTGTTAGCTACCGCACACTACGCCTTGACGGAGGTCAACAAACGTAGCACGAATACTAAGTAGGACTTATCTGAAATGGCGGAAGGCTACGACCGGTTTTTCTGAAAACCTATTGCGTAATGAACTTGATATCGTTGTAGAATAAAATGATTTTAAAATGGAGTGTTTTTTAGGCTTTTCTAGTTTTGCTAAAAGGGTCACTCCCGGTGAAGGGATCGTCAGCCCTTTCCTCGTTGAATGAGGTGCAGGATATATCATATATATCACTGTGCAAAGCAAAAACTCCAAAAGCAATCAAAAGACCAACCGAGGGTTGTAGCATCTGCCAGTTATTGCTAAAGGGGTCACTCCCGGTGAAGGGATCTCGGCCCTTTCCTCATCGAATAAGGTGCAGGATGTTCTACAAGGAACACCCCGATGCAAAGCAAGAACTGTAGCTACCTGTTTTTCAAAATTCGATTCCACAACATCTTTTAGATTTCTTTTTCTTTCATTAATCACATTAATGAAGTCCCATCATTTAAGTTACCTAAACATCACAGATGAATACGACGTACACTTATGCCATCCGCATTCGCCTCAGTGTCCCCTCGTGCACCGTTAGGTTAGGTAACTAATGCCAGAGTGGGGCAGGGCTAGCGCGGGTGTAAAACATAAGTAACGTCTATATAATATATCATATATACTATATATAGTATCTATCACAGCACATCACATGATCATATCACAGATAACGCAGCAGAAAATATCATATGAAATATTGGATATACTAGGACGTCCGTGTTTTATTTTGAGCCTGAATAAAACACGGATTCCATGGTCGTAATGAATAGCCAATCCTACACCCCTAGACCCCTACGAGAGCGGCAAGCAACCCTACCAATTCTAGGATTAGGAGACCCGGACTCAACTCCTCGAGATGGTCTCCCACTGAACTCCAGAACCCGGTTACTTGTGCTCTCCTCTTTGGGTTTATCCTAATGCGGAAAAGTAAATAATATACAACGGTGACATCTTCCGCAACCTGGAAGTGCCCCAATAAAAGAATATTACATACAAGTTTTTACATGAATGAAAATGAAAAAAACCCATCTCACATAAAACCCCCCCGGCTATTCAAATACGACGATCCAATATAACATATCCAGCAACACATAACATCACATGTCATCAACGTAAGTAAATATGCCCATCCCAATTGTCGTTGACATATAGCAACGAAACCGGCGATATTACATATTACACTTACGGTCAGAGAAAAGAAAGTGTAAAACTACAACAGTTGGAATCCACAAACTCTTTAGACATCGCATGCCTAACCAAATGAATTCCTTAGACATCGCATGCCTAACAATTATAAACCCCGCATTTTAGTCTCATTATCGAAAACTCTTTTCAATATCAAATCAGGCAATTCAACAGGATTCCCGACATTCTGATCGAATGCTCGTCGCAAACTTTAGTAGACGGCCGCACCCCCGATGCCGTCGACGAAGTGCACTAAGGCGGAACACCGCTTCCGCGAGCACCCGAACTGATGCTTTCGGCGACGGGGTTCTCCTACAGTCACCTGGTCGGGGCTATGGGGTGTAGCTGTCTATTAAGTTTACCCGGCGAGTATCCGCGTACGCTACGTGATTGCGACGGACTTTTGATCACATCAAAATCCCGTGGCAACCGATCAAATGAGACTAAACTACTATATTTATAACATTCAAATTAGTTATCTCATAACTACATGTGGATTCCAAATATTGTAACACATTCCAGATAAATAGAAAATGTTAAACTTTCCGATCGAATAATCAAACATCCAAGTTTTCCCGAATAGTTCAACACTTGAAATAAGTTCAAAAACATCCATTTCATGCCACAATACCAACGGTCCAGCCGTAGAAGGGTCAAGCCAACGCCTCACATGTGGCACGCCGTACTGCCCCAAACACTAAGGTTCACAGGGCAGTTCAAGGCGGTCACATAATCGAGTTAAGGTTTGTTGTCTTCTAGAGGGTCCATCGCGTTACTTGCACTACTTAGAACGTTCTTAAACTACGGAAAAATCCAACACTTAGAAATTTCCTGGCAGGGGGAAAGTGGGTATTTATTTCCGGTCGAACTTTTTAACATGTTCTAAAATACCCGGAAAAACACAGACAAAGTTAAACTTTCTGATCGAATTAACGAAATACCAATACAACCCAGAAAACTCAACTGTTGAGTAGAAGTTAAAAATTCCCGGAAAACACAGCACTTACAGATAGGAATTACTGTGCAAACCACGTGGCAAGATTCACCACTATGGTCGCGGAACCGCCGCGTAAGCCAGGGTGGGGCCGCGGTTCCGCCGTGCATTGGTCGAGTTGGGGCCACGTGTTGCACAGTAACTTCTAGAAAACTCTGCTGAATTTTTTGACAATTTTTAATTCACAAAAATCCACGATTTCAAAAAATGTACAGAGAGGGGTATTCGATTAGGGCTTCGGGTTCGATCGGACTTCTAACTTCGTCTACACTTCACCTAAAGCTCTAGCTAGGCTCTGATACCACTATAGGGTTCCTAGGCACACCCTTGAGGTTCTACAAGGCATCAACCATGCCAAAATCAAAATTTTTCCATGTGCCGAGAAACCCTAATGGAGATCGTTAACTAGAGGTAAGGCGAAAGTAAAAGCAAGCAAACAACTTTGCTAATAGGTGAAAGGGATTACAACCTTTGTAGATCCGGTCCTCCACTTCTTTAGCTCCGTGATGACGTCCTTCCGCTGCGATCATCGGGATCCCGGACTCTAGCAATGGTTTCGTCGGAGAAATAAGCGGGCTAGGTCGTTGACTTCGGTGCCGAAGATGATCTACGTCAAGGCGACTCTAACTCAAGCTCCATCTTCACTTGGTCATGAACCTTGTGAAGAAAACACCCTATACAACATGGCAAGTGGTAGTGGATGAAGAAATAGGACGTGGGTTCACTTTGGATTTGGATTTCTCACTTGATTTCATCACTTGAAAATTTTCAGGAAAAGCTTTCTTTACTTCATGAAGAAGAAGAAGAAGAAAGAAAAAGAATGAATTATCTTATTAGAAAATTCAAGTGATGTCTATCATATAGCAACCATGGGTGAGGTAAACACATGTAGAGAATAAACTAGGGTTTAGGTGTAATGGTTAGGTTAAAGGAAAAAACAAAATGGTTAAGACTTTTTTTCAAAGATGCTTAAAAGAAACTTCATGAAGCTTCAAGCAAGAAAACAAATAAAGCCACCATTTTGTTTTTGCCAAAATAAATAAAAAGAATAAATAAAACCTAACCATTAACCCAAATATGGTGTATAGCATACACACACCCAAGTTTGCATGTATCATCAATCATGATACAAACTAGTGCACAAACATATATCATATATACATTGTGCACAATCTAGTGAGAAAAATTAATCCTAAATGAACCAATACTAGTTAATGTAAAGTAATATATCAAATATATAATTATACATTAAATCATTAAATCGATACTTGATTTAATGATCCGGTCATACTGCATATAACCGACTAATATCAAGTGTATCAATATACCGAATCAACATTTTATTCGGTAACCCGGCTATATCTTATATAACCGTCCGATGATACAAATCGCGAGAATAGAATTCAGTATCACATACTGGTATTATTCTCGGTCCCGCACATATCTCATATGCGCTCCTATTTCGTTTCGCTTGAGCCAGGAAACCTCTGTGTAGGACTCTAAAGACTCGTCAATACGCCGGCAGCAGGTGATGATCATATGAAACACCCACAAGCCGCAAGCGGTCTGCTAAACGTAACGGCCACCCGGGTATTGAGCGATCAGAAGATCAACGAGCAAGCCCGCTCACACTCCTGTGTATCCAACCAGTAACACTTACCATACAGTCCGGTCTCGTCGTCTGATATGTCGCATATCTTTCCTAGGGATGGTAAACGTCAGACCCCAGTAGCTCGATAAGTCGTGTCGATATGAGGTCTATAATAGTTCGAGAAACTACTGGTAACACTTGCCAGTAAATCTCAGCAACCCTGGCCAGGGATTTCCGGTTATAGCCAATCGAACACAGCACAACATCAACTCCCTATACCGGGAGAGACGAATCCCCTCCTATCGCTCATTGCCTCCATGTGAATCGGGACTCTACCCAAAAACCACCCTTTTGCACGCCCCCTTGGATGTGGTAAGGTGGAAATCAAAGCACAGTGGGAATCACATAAGACTCTATAACGATCTCGGGTCAACAGACTAACCTGTACCAGTGTCACCAGAGAACTGCTATATGACGTAAGGTATAATACCATCTGGGAGTTCTCGGCGAGTCCGTCCAGTGTACCCAGTCTCCACCGAGCACCCGTATATCATCTCTGATGTCAAACACCAATGGATATGGGATCATCCATCGCCCATCTGTATGGGTCGAGAAGGTATACTCTAGTCTACTCTAGTATATCGATACCCCGTCTCGTTACACCCACGACTAGGGACCTTGAAGGATGTACTTATGGACTACCATGTCCCCACTAGTATGATCCGCATCATAGTCCAGGTAGTCAAGTACACATCCTAAGGGCTTTACCAACATGTAACAGAGAGACAATCAGTGTACACGTTAAGGTAAAGAGTAACCAGATAGCATACTATCATATCGAGCAAGAAAGTCCTCCCTATATATGTCCAAGCATCCACTACAATATACATCCTATGTATAGTAATGGCCTATAGGGCATACATATAACTAACAATTCCGCCTAAAGTGACCTAAGTACTAATTGCTTGAAATTCCTTTCTTGATGATACATATCCTTGTGATTCAATTTCCGTGTTCTTATCGAATCCTATTTCCATTTATAGCATTTGCCGCTGATGACTATGGTGACTCAGAGAGGTGCAGCGGGCCGAGGTTAGAGTTGACTCTTGTGGGACAAGGTTTGACCAGGATTGTACGCTCGGTGTACAGGAGCAGATGGATCCGCCTTCGATAGATCATATCGCTAGGCTTGAGGCAGAGATGCAGGACTTGCGCCGGACGATGAGGTCGTTGGTTGGGGCCAGTCGAGCACAGTGACAGGAGGTTGCCAACCCTGTTACCCAGTTGTTCCTTGCCATCAGCGCACGGCATAGTGTTACGTATACAGCACCAGTGGATGCAGCCATAGTTGACGAGGCACGTCTTCCAGAGACTTTGGGACTTTTGGAACAGAGGAGGACTCGTGCAGGTGTACCAACCCAGAGAAAGAGGTTCAGTCGCCATGATAGGTTTCGTGCACGTCGCGGGAGTAGCAGAGGCTTGGGACGAGGACAGTCGCTCAGTTCTCCTCCCCAGAAGGGTCAGCAACCATAGCATGGATGTTTCTGGTGCGGGAGCCCTCATCACCTCATCAGGAATTGTTCCTTAGCACCGCGTCAGACCCATGTTCAGAGAGGTCGGGGATGCGGAAGGTTTGTTCCGAGGGGACAGGTTGGCAGAAGAGGAGTTCAGCCAGTTGCGGGTAGGAGGGAGACACAAGAGTTTGCTTCTACTCATCGGGACGCGCGGGCGTCCCGATGCAGAGTATTAAGGTATTCTTAATTCATATGTTTTTTTGATGCACTTGTTTGTTTTACACACTTTGTGTCGTGGTTGGACCTAGAGTCGTGTTAGCTAGATCAGCCGTTTGTTGTGTTAACTTCTATCAGCGATTCTTTTGTTGCGCGACACGTGTTTCGGTCGTGTGCCAATCGGATAGGAGATTGAGATTCGTCCATCGTTTTGATCCTTCTAGAGATGTTGGATTTGACGTTCTCCTGGGCAGAGACTGGTTTGCTACGTGCTATGCGTCTATGGACTGCCGCGAGGAAACAGTCAGGTTTTTTTCCCGGCCAGTCAGTTCTTGTTGTGTAGGGGGACAGTGGTGCCGCATCTCACAGCTTGAATTCAGCCTTTTTCACTAGTCGACTTTTGAGGAGAGGATGTCGAGGATTCTTGGCTTTCATTCATGATACCAGAGCCACAGTGGGATTGTTAGACTGCGAGAGTTGTCCGACGTTGTTCCCGATGAGCCGGCGGAGCTTAGGGAGCTTAAGGATCAGCTGCAGAGTTGCTTGTAGGGGGGCTTATGCGTCTGAGTGTTTCGCTTTCGGGAGCTCCTATTCTGTTCGTCAAGATAAGGACGGCAGTTGAGGTTGTGTATTGACGGATCGTCAATTGAACCGGGTTATGGTGTGAATAGGTATCCTTTACCTCGCATTGACGATTTCTTTGATCAGCTCCATGGTCCGAGACATTTTCTAAGTTTGTTTGGGATCAGGTTATCATTGTTGCAGGTTCGGAGTGATGACATTCCGAAGACTGCTTTTGTGCGTTCTACGGGCTTTATGAGTTTTGGTGGTGTCGTTGGACTCACCAATGCCCTAGCAGCATTCGTGGATATGATGAACCAGATTTCTTCAGGCCGTACCTCGACCAGTTGATTGCTGTGTTATTGATGACATTCTGGTCTATTCCAAGAGTCGTGAGGAACGTGTGCAACACTTGAGGATTTGCTTTGCAGGCATTGGGAGAGCCCCAACGGTTTGCTAAATTCTCGGAGTGTTCTTTCAGGCTTGATTGTGTTGACTTCCTAAGGTCATGTGGTTACGGGAGACGGTTTTCGTACGAACCGAGGGAAATCGAAGCCGTACAGCTTTGGCCCAGACTTGTGTACGGGGTGGAGTCCGCAGATTTTTGGGCTTAGCAGTTTTTTACCGATGTTTCGTGCAGTATTATTTGTGTATCGCTGCACATTTTACTGGACTGACCGGAAAGGATGTTCCTTTTCTTGGACTGAGGCATGCGTGCTGAGTTTTCAGCAGCTGAAGACTCAGTTGACGACTGCACCAGTTCTTTCTTTGTTTTCTGGATCGGGTGACTTTGTTTTTTCGTGAGTGGGGCTCGATTTTGCGTTGATGTGGCATTATGGAGTTATCTCTTTTGCTTTCCGACAGTTGGAGGAAGTACGAGCAGGATATCCCACTCATGATCTGGAGACGGCGGCGGTGCTCGTGCGTTGAAAATTTGAGACACTACTTGTGCGGAGAGTCGTGTCAGATTTTCACGGACCACCAGAGCTTAGTGTACATCTTCCTGCAGCGGGTTTTTGATTGTTGAGACAGTCTTCTGCAGATTTACAGTTCTTGTACGATCGTTGAGTATAGCTTAAGTTCGCCTCTACTGAGGGGACAACTTGCTCTTGTTCGCGCGCGTCCATTTTTCCTTAATCGCTTTTGCGAGGCACAGCCCACCGATGCTCGTTTGTCTAAAATTCTAGAGCATGTTCGGCTGGGTAAAGATTCGGAGTCCTTGATTTGTGACCAGGGTGTGCTACGTTTAAGGACGCGTTTATATGTACCTGATGCTGATGGGTAGAGACGTGAAATCCTAGAGCAGGTACATCAGTCATCTTTCAGTGTTCATTCAAGTTCCACCAATTTGTAGCGTGACTTGTGAGATAGTTACGGGTGGACATGGATGAAGAGTGATGTTTCGGATTTCATTTCGAGGTGTCTGTCTTGTTGTGAGCTAGGGTTGAGCATTTGAGACTGGCTGGAGAGTTGCAACCTTTTTACCGTTCCGGAGTTGGAATAGGAGCAGATCTCCATGAATTTCGTTGTGGTGTCTACCCAGGTCTAGACAGGGTATGACTCCATTTAGGTGTTTGTTGTCCGGTTATGCTCAGCTGTTCTTCGTTAAGTTAATGCGTTTGCACAGAGTTCCGTGATGTGTTGTATCCAATGGAGGCATCCTGTTCGCTTGCTTTCCTTGGCGGAAGCTTCAGGAAGCCTCGGGTACTGGTTGAGCTTTAGCTCCGCTTTCCATCCGTTGGCCGATGGTTAGACAGAACGGACTATACAGACTCTGGAGGATATGTTTGTGCGTACGTACTAAGTGGTTTTTGGAAGTTGGGATCGTCACTTGCCATTGTTAGGGTTCTCCTTCGATAGCAGTTATCAGGAGACATTCCAATTGGCAACCTTTAGGTTTTCTTTGGTAGGCCGTGTCGATCGCCAGTCTGTTTTTCTGACTCTGCCAGAGTAGAATTTTTGGACCCCAGCTAGTCGAGAGGCTTCGGAGAAGATCCAGTTGGTTCAGGTCAGGATGAGAGTAGCCCAGTGCAGACAGAGGTCTTATGCCGACCGTGGTGGTCGCAGACTTGAGTTCGCAGTAGGAGATCATGTATTCTTACGGATTTTCCGATGAATGACGTGTTGAGTTTTGGGAAGCTTATCCTAGGTTTGTAGGTCCTTTTGAGATCCTTAAAGCGAGTTAGTTCTGTTGCCTATAATTTAGTACTTCCACCCAGATTATTGAGTATTCACCACATATTCCTTGTGTCAATACTTTGCAAATACCTTCATAACCTTTCTCTCATGATTCAGCACCAGACCATTTATTTGGGACGCGATCTTTTCGTTCACCGGCAGCCAATTGTGTTAGTGATTCGGCAGGTGGAGAAACTTCGGTCAAGGGTCCTGCCATCTGTGGAGGGTTTTCTTGGACGTAGCCGTATAGTGAGGTGATCACTTGGGAGGCTGCGAACGAGATTTGGGAGTTTTGTACTCATCTCTTTGAAGGTACGATTAGTGAGAATTTTAAATTCAGGGTCGAATTTTTATAAGGGGGGAGATTATAACGCCTTAGATTTATATTAGTGTTAGTTTAGACGGTAATGCGGCTTTCTGGTAAAAGGTTTACCAATTTGGGTTCCGCACATTTTATAACATTTAATTAATAATTTATTTTTATTTGTTATGGCATGCACACATGTGCATGTTTATGTGAGGGTGTGTTTGTGTAATCTTGATTAGTGACCATGACATCTTAACCCTAATCCAATCCTTGTTTAACCTTAACCTAAACATCTAGATATTTATGGTGAGAGAGTGTAGATATTTGGCTTGGGTTTTTGTTTGGAGAGGAGGTGGCATGGTGAGCATATGCTTGCATTAATTGAATGGTGCACTCACTCTTGCACTCACCTCTCTCTTTCTCTTTATCTTTTCCTTCTCTTATTCTCTCACACTTATTCCGTTCTCATTATTTCTCATCCCCTTCTTTTCTCAACTGAACACTCATCACCTCACCACTAAACCTTCACTAATCCTTCACTAAATTTGACAAAATCTGACAAAAATCACATCTTTAGACTTGTTTTGCCTCTTGGATACCTTGGAGCTTGGAAAGCTAGGATCTTTGAGCTTGTAGGAATAGGTAATGATCTCTATCTGTTTTTTTATATTGTTTTAGTGTTGTGTAGCCTTTTCTTTTCAGTTTTGATCGTTTAAAGTTAAGTTTCATGCGAATATCGTATTTTTAGTGTCGTTTGTGATATCTGTGATCTGCTGTGACCCCTAGAGTATACTAGAAAATCAAACAATATAGTTGTGTTGTACCTGAGACCATAGGACATCACCTGGAGCACGAACCCCTCTTGCTCGGACTCGGCCGGTGACGAGAAGGACATTTCCGGCGACGTCGGATTTTTGAGGGAGTTAGGGTTTGGGTTTTTCTGGGTAGCTGTCTGCTTTGGTTTAGGTGTGTCTGGTCCTGTTTGATTTTTGGGTTTTCTCTGCATACAAAGTCTGGGATCACATAGCTAGTTTCTTGTGTTACGATTACGTGTGTTACGTTATATGACACGTTCCGTGCACTTTGTGTGGTTTTCCTCTTGTGTTGGTTTCGTAGTGTCGCTACACACGTTAGCCACAATACGAACACTTGAGAATATGTTTTTGAGTTGGTGCGTCGGTCAAACTTAGTTTGTACGTGTTATTGGTCGTTTGCTAATATTCATACTTGTTATATTGTTTTATGTTTTAGGTTCGCAGGCGGGGACTTCGGATACTGCGAAGAAAGGGAAACATGTGGCATGGCGTTATGCGTCTGGCATAGAGATGTTATGATATTATTCGCATATTCTATTGCATATATATAGTTTGTACATACACATCATTGCATATTATTACTTGTTGTGCTTGGACTTGTACCCTTATGACACTACACTACTATTGATGGCTCATGTTGCACGAACACTGATTGTATGCCACACACACCGTCAATAATTGCCATGACACGCACAACACACATACATATATGATATTGTTTAGTTAGGGACATTGATTCATATTCCTTTATGCATATGACATATAGCATACCTGTATACCTACATACATACACATATGCCTTGACATGCTTACATGCTAGTTACTTGTGTACCTATATGGTATTGTACCATTAGATATAGGTATATCCACATATGAGACATAGCTACATGTACATCTTGCATATATACTTACACTTATACCTGGAGGGTATATTACATCATTACTGATAGATAGATACATATACCTTGTTATACCAACATGTTTACCCATATATCTGGCTATAGCTACATGTTCACCTTTATTTGATATTATATGGACTTGGAGAAATTAGGAACCGCATGATATATATATTAACTTGTTGCAATTAAATAGCGGCTTTTCCTTTATATGCTCACATTACAGTTTTATGTGGCATATATTATATTCATAGATTTTCGCATTGAAATGTGGATTTTTCATGATATTTTCTGGATTTGAGGACCGTGGTAGTTTCATGAAATTATGCATTATTTGAAAAACCCGGTTTCTCTTGATATGATATTTCAGTAGCCACCATGAGATTTATAGGTTCTGATATATATACCCCATGCGACGAGGCGTCGTGGGCCGTGTGCGGGTACATGGTGGGGCCCGGAGGTACCCCGGGGCAAGAAAGGTTTTTCGATGGACCATGTCGATGAGCCTGATAGGGGAACCATACCTACCGGTGACAGTACCTATGACTCGGCGGTTATCGTGGGGATACCGATCGGAGTCATATATGTATGGATACGTCGAATTTCGAGTGTTGAAGCTGGGACCTCGAGTTTTCAGGATAGTATATGATACGTACCTATCAGGAGGGCCAGTCGTGGTGACAGCGCTTGATAGATCAATATTTATGGGTCGATACTTGACACTTGTTTCATGATATTTTTACTCCTAAGTACATATAAAAGTAGAATGGGACGCTGTTATATATGCATATATATATATATATATATATATATTAGTTGTATGGGACGCTAATGCTAGTTATATGTATGCCCTAGAGGCCATTACTGTACATAGGATGTATATTGTAGTGGATGCTGGGACGTATATAGGGAGGACTTTCTTGCTCGACATGATAGTATGCTATCTGGTTGAACTTTACCTTAACGTGTATACTGATTGTCTCTCTGTTACATGTTGGTAAAGCCCTTAGGATGTGTGCTTGACTACCTGGACTATGATGCGGATCATACTAGTGGGGACATGGTAGTCCATAAGTACATCCTTCAAAGTCCCTAGTCGAGGGTGTATCGAGACGGGGCATCGATATACCAGAGTAGACTAGCGTATACCTTCTCGACCCATATAGATGGGCGATGGATGATCCCATATCCATTGGTGTTTGACATCAGAGATGATATACGGGTGCTCAGTAGAGACTGGGTACACTGGACGGACTCGCCGAGAAGTCCCAGATGGTATTATACCTCACGTCAGATGGCAGTTCTCTGGTGACACTGGTACAGAGTAGTCTGTTGACCCGAGATCGTCATAGAGTCTTGTGTGGTTCCCACTGTGCTTTGATTTCCATCTTACCATGTCCAAGAGGGCGTGCAAAACGGTGGTTTTTGGGTACAGTCCCGAGTCACATGGAGGCAATGAGCGATAGGAGGGGATTCGTCTCTCCCGGTATAGGGAGTTGATGTTGCGCTGTGTTTGATTGGCTATAACAGGAAATCCCTGGCCAGGGTTGCAGAGATTTACTGGTAAGTGTTACCAGTAGTTTCTCGAATTGTTATAGACCTCATATCGACACGACTTATCGAGCTATTGGGGTCTGACGTTTACCACCCCTAGGCGGGATATGCGACATATCAGACGATCAGACCGGACTGTACGGTAGTGTTACTGGTTGGATTCACTGGAGTGTGAGCGGGCTTGCTCGTCGATCTTCAGATCGCTCAATACCCGGGTGGCCGTTACGTTTAGCAGACCGCTTGCGGCTTTTGGATGTTTGATATGATCATCATCCGCTGCCGGCGTATTGACGAGTCTTTAGAGTCCTACACAGAGGTTTCCTGGCTCAAGCGAAACGAAATAGGAGCGCATATGAGATATGTGCGGGACCGAGAATAATACCAGTATGTGATACTGTATTCGATTCTCGCGATATGACATTGATCGGTTATATGCGATATAGCCGGGTTATCGGATCAAGTGTTGATTCGATAAGATGTTACTAATGGTACCAGTCGGTTATGTGCGTCATGATCGGATCGTTAAATCAAGCGTTGATTTAATGATTTAATGCATAATTATATATTTGATATATTACTTTGCATTAACTAGTATCGGTTCACTTTAAATGGATTTTCTCGCTCGGTTGTGCGCATTGCATATGCGATATGATTTTGTGCACTTGTTTGTATCATATTTGATGATACATGCAAATTAGGGTTTGTGTAAAGAATTAAACCTTGGTTAAAGAAATGGTTAGGGTTTTTATTTGATTATTCATTTATTCATTTGTTTTTATTTTTGGAAAATAAAATTGCATAAAATAGAATGGTGGCTTCTTTTGTTTTCTTTCATGAAGCTTCATGAACTTTTGACTTAGTCACCATTTTGTCTCATGCTTAACCCTAACCAATTCAATTAACTCAAGTTAATTCTCTACACCTAACCATGGTGAGAATTATGATAAGAATGGATTTTTATTTATTCTTTTTATCTTATCATAATACTTATCTTCTTCTTGCTCTTCTTCTTCTTCATTCTTCTTTGAAGAAAACCAAGCTCCATCAATGGTGATTGTTGGAAAAGAGTGAGAAATCCAAAACTAAAGTTAACCCACTTCCTATTTCTTCATCCTCTACCTCTTGCCAAGTAGTAGAGTGTGTTTTCTTCACAAGTTTCTTGACTTGGTGATGTCGGAGCTTGATTTAGCGATGCCTCGACGTAGATCATCTTCGGCATGGACATCGACGACCTAGCTTGCCCATTCTCCGACGAAGCCGACGCTAGAGCCCGGATTTGATTTGGACAGCGGAGAGGACTTCGTTGCGGAGCTATGGAGGTGGAGCACCGGATCTACAAAGGTTGTATTTCCGTATTCCCTTAGTTAAGTGTTAACTAGTTATCTTTTCGCCTAGTTTTCTAGCAAACGATCCGTAGTCGGGTTTCTCGGCACCTAGATTTTTTGAAATTGGCATGGTTGATGCCTTGTGAGACCTCATTAGTATGCCTAGGAACCCTACAGTGGTATCAGAGCCTAGCTAGAGCCATAGGCGAAGTCTTGACGGAATTTGAACTCCGATCGAATCAAAACCAAAACCCTAAAGTTGCTCTGTGGACGATTTTGAAAAACTGGGATTTTTCCAGATTAAAAATATTCAGAAAACTCAGTAAAATAATCTAAGAATTACTGTTTAAATTAGAGGGCTTGATTCATTAAAGGGGGCGCGGATCCGCGGCCTTACAGTAGGCTGATGCGGCGGATCCGCGCTACTTTTGTCATTTTGTGCATCCTTTTCTGCACAGTAATTCTTATATATTATTTCTGGTGTTTCTGGGAATTTTTAATATTTATTCAAGAGTTGAATTTTCTGGAGTTGTTTTGGGGATTCGGTGTTTCGATCGGAGTATCAGATTTTATCTGTGGCTTTCCGGATAATTTTTAGAATATGTTAAAAAGTTCGACCGGATATAAATACCCAATTTTTCCCCTGTCGGGAAATTTCCAAGTGTTGGATTTTTCCGTAGTTTAACGACGTTCTAAGTAGTGCAAGTAACGCGATGGACCCTCTAGAAGACAACAAACCTTAACTCGATTATGTGACCGTCTTGAACTGCCCTTTGAACCTTCGGGTTTGGGACCGTACGGCGTGCCACATGTGAGACGTTGGCTTGACCCTTCTACGGCTGGACCGTTGGTACTGAGGCATGAACTGAATGTTGTTAGACTTATTTCATGTGTTAATCTGTATCGGGAAAACTTGGGTGTTCGAATGTTCCATCGGAAAGTTTAACATTTTCTAATTATCTGGAATGGGATACAATAATTGGAATTCACAAGAAGTTATGAGATAACTGAATGAATGTTATAAACATAGCAGTTTAGTCTCACTTGATCGGTTGCCACGGAATTTTGATGTGATCAAAAGTCCGTCGCAAGCACGTAGCGTACGCGGATACTCGCCGGGTAAACTTAATAGACAGCCTCACTCCATAGCCCCGACAAAGTGACTGTAGGAGAACCCCGTCGCCGAAAGCATCCGTTCGGGTGCTCGCGGTGGCGGTGTTCCGCCTTGGTGCACTTCGTCGACGGCGTCCGGGGTGCAGCCGTCTACTGAAGTTTGCGACGAGCATTCGATCAGGATGTCGGGAATCTTGTTGAATTACCCGACTTGGTATTGAAAAGTGTTTTCGATAAAGAGACTAAAATGCGGAGTTTATAATTGTTAGGCATGCGATGTCTAAGTAATTCATTTGGTCAGGCATGCGATGTCTGGGAGGTTGCGGATTCCAACTGTTGTAGTTTTTCACTTTCTTTTCTGTGACCGTAAGTGTAATATGTGATATCGCCGGTTTCGTTGCTATATGTCAACGACAATTGGGATGGACATATTTACTTACGTTGATGACATGTGATGTTATGTATTGCTGGATATGTTATATTGGATCGTCGTGTTTGAATAGCCGGGGGGTTTTATGTGAGATGAGTGTTTTTCATTTTCATTCATGTAAAAACTTGTATGTAATATTCTTTTATTGGGTCGCTTCCAGGTTGCGGAAGTTGTCACCTCTTGTATATTATTTACTTTTCCGCACTAGGATAGACCCAAGGAGGAGGGCACAAGTAACCGGGTTCTGGAGTCCAGTGGGAGACCAACTCGAGGAGTCGAGTACGGGTCTCCTAACTCTAGAATTGGTAGGGTTGCTTGCCGCTCTCGTAAGGGTCTAGGGGTGTGGGTTTGGCTATTCATCGCGACCGTGGAATCCGTGTTTTATACTGGCTCATATTGAAAACACGGACGTCCTAGTATATCCAATATTTCATATGTTTCTTCTGCTGCGATATCTGTGATGTGATCATGTGATGTTCTGTGATAGATACAGTATATAGTATATATGATATATTATATAGACGTTACTTATGTTTTACACCCGCGCTAGCCCTGCCCCGCTCTGCCGTTAGTTACCTAACCTAACAGTGCACGAGGGGACATCGAGGCGAATGCGGATGGCATAAGTGTACGTCGTATTTATCTGTGATGTTTAGGTAATTAAATGATGGGACTTCATTAATGTGATTAATGAAATAAAAAGAAACCTAAGATGTTGTAGAATCGAATTTCAAAATAAAACAGGTAGCTACAGTTCTTGCTTTGCATAGCGGTATATGTGATATATCCTGCACCTTATTCGATGAGGAAAGGACCGAGATCCCTTCACCGGGAGTGACTCCTTTAGCAATAACTGGTCGATGCTACGCCCTCGGTTTGTCTTTTGATTGCTTTTAAGAGTTTTTGCTTTGCACAGTGATATATATGATATATCCCGCACCTCATTCGACGAGGAAAGGACCGACGATCCCTTCACCGGGAGTGACTCCTTTAGCAAAACTAGAAAAGCCTCAAAAACACTCAATTTCAAAATTCATTCGATCCTACAACGATATCAAGTTCATTACGCAATAGGTTTTCAGAAAAACCTGTCGTAGCCCTCCGACATTTCAGATAAGTTGTATATAGTATTCGTGCTACATTTGTTGGCTTTCGTCAAGGTGCAGTGTGCGGCAGCTATATGCTGCTTATCTGCAGCATACGATGCGATTGGATTAGGGTAGTCGTGCGGCTTTGTTGGCTTTCGTCAAGGGTCGTGCGGGTGGGTTTAATTCAATCAAGAAATGTACGGGTTGAACTTGACTAGCGGGCTATGGTTTGTTGGCTTTCGTCGAGGTCATAGCACGTTAGGGGCAAAAGATTATCGGGAATTTCAAGTGTTGAAATTTGCAATGAGATTGCATACCTTCTATGAGATAGTTGGATCCCGATACCCGCTGCGAGTAAGAGTTACTCCTGGGAGAGTTTTATACATTACAATTAGCCGATCAAGTAGGTGTCTAGAAAGGTGTCAACAAGGTTACGCCTTTGGGAAAACGAGGTTTACATTAATTAGGTTCGTGCGAAAGCACGGGGGACCTCCCTCAAAGTACCGACACTGGCCTGGCTGAAAGATTGGCGAACTTGTAGTGTGTAATTAATCCCGGCTAGTCTTTCCTTTTAGGGTTTGAAGGAAGATTTGATAAAAAGCAGTGGGAGCCATCCTGATTAGATAAAATAATAACCAATCTATTCTTGCAAGAGCGCACGCTGAGTGTTTTCTTCTCTCTCTCTCCAGGTAGCGACCATATCACGCCTTAATCAAGATAATAATACGGAATATTGACCGAACCCGCTTGTTATACTGAGCTGGGGAACGTTGGTCCCGCTCCAACTTATAAATGTTATAAGACAGAGCAGGAAATTGGGGAATACCAGATTTCCCGTGCCGCCCAAACGAAGAGAGTGCATGCTGATGCATCATCTTCGGGTGTGTTCATTACAGAGAACTGTTTCTCAGTATCCTTTACGTCCTGGGTATGTGATACCAGATCAGGATCCCAGATATGTAATCAGTTACATAGGGCTACAGAAAGGTAGAGAACTGAGAACGGGTGATAAGTTTCATGAGGCAGAAAACGGGGCAAGTGTTGCAGCCAAGTCTGTTGGTCACTGTCACCCTGTATTACCAATACATTGATTCTGAACGAATGTTATTAGATACCGAACCTGATATACAAAATCATATCTATCTCTTTATTAGTAAAGAAATTATAAAATTTTGTATTGTTGGATAATGTTTTGAACATTTCCTATATCAAAAGTTGATCGGTTCAGGCACGTTATCTAAAAGCATTAATGTTCTAAATCAAACTACAGTTCTTTAGTATACAGAACACACACAAGAGGAAGAGTTCAGAAATGAACGGATCCTTCTTGAGGCATTATAGACTAGGTCAGATCAATGTGACCCGACTAGCTAGAGTTACATATAGATGCATATTTAAATCAGTTTGAATTTACATCTTGTGAAACTCGCCAGTCATGTCACAAAGATAAGATGACCATAGCTCCGTTTACTGGAAACAGAGAAAGAGTTAGTAAACTCTTGGGATGATACATGTTGATGTATGTAGGTCCCCAGTCTACACATGCCAAGACCGGTTCTTTGTACTTCATTACATTCTCTGATAAATCTCTCAAGATTCAGACATATGTTCCTGTTGAAACACAAGTCCGAACCTTTTGAGATATTCACAGAATATAAGTTAGAAGTAGAGAACCAGAATACGGGTAAAAGTATTATGTCCTATGATGAGATCAAGGAGGAGAATACTTGAGCACGAAAATCCTGGACTATTCTAAAGGAGAATGAGATTCTCTCTCAGCATTACTCCTCTGTATACACCATAGCACGATGGTATATCGGGGCGGAGCAATCACACCCTATATGATATGGTGTGCTCTATGATGAGTACTACTGAGTTACCTTTTTCCTATTGGGTGTTATGCACTTGAGAAGTTGCATACCTATTGAATAAGGTTCCAATCAAATCAGTTGCCTACCACTTCATATGTGATATGGAAAGGGAAGAGCCCATCTCTTAAGATAGTTAAGATTTGGGGTTGACCGGCCTATGTCTAAAAGCAAAATCCGGACAAGCTTGAGGCAAGATCTGTTATGTAGAACTGGAAATGTTCCAGCTATACAAACTGCAGCTGATGATTTGAAAGAACCAAAGGATTCAATAGTAACCAACGAACCTCATCCTCTCCGCCGATCTAGTAGGGTTCCACACCCACCTGAGAGATACTTCTGTTTCTCTATGACAGTGGGAGCGAGGATTGCATCATGAGATGATGACCCAACTAGTTTCGAGTTGGCCATCTGGAGTGGGACTCTGTAAGAATGGCTGGATGCTTAGCGATTTGAGATGGAATCCATGTACACCAACAAAGTATGGACTTTGGTTGCTATATCTGAAGGGTTAAATCCCCATCAGGAGCAAGTATATCTTGAGAAGATTACTTGGTGTAGATGGAAAAGTTGAGACTTTCAAAGCTAGACTTGTTAAAGGTTTGTATCATTGACCAGGTGTGGATTATGTTGAAACCTTTTCTAAGGAGCTATGCTTAAGTACATCCAGATCCTACTTGTCACGGCTACATACCATGACTACGATATCTGAAAGGTTCCTAGGCACCCTAGAGTGGTCTCACAAGGCATCGAACATGCCATTTTAAAAAAATTTGGTGCCGAGAAACCCTAGACTACGGATCGTCGCTAGAATTCTAGGCGAAACTAAAAGCTAGTTAACACTTAACTACTAGGATACGGAAATTACAACCTTTGTAGATCCGGATATCCACCTCCACGGCTCCGCAACGAAGTCTTCTCGCTGTCCATCTTGAAGCTTGGACTCTCGTGACGGCTTCATCGGAGAAACGTGCGGAATAGGTCGTCGGCTTCGTGTCAAAGACGATCTACGTCGAGGTTGCATAAACTCAAGCTCCGACTTCACAAAGTTGTGAAACTTGTGAAGAAAACACCCAAAACAACTTGGCAAGAGGTAGAGGGTGAAGAAATAGGAGGTGGGTTCACTTTAGAATTGGATTTATCTCACTTTAACTCAAGTTGCCATTGATGGACCTTGAGCTTGAAGAAGAAGAAGAAGATGAAGATGAAGAAAGAAAGATAAGTCTTCATATTTTAAAATAAAACTAATATGAATACTTATCATATCTTGACCATGGTCAAGTGTAGAGATTAAACCAAGGTTAGTAAGTGTGGTTAGGGTTAAGGATGAGATAAGGATGGTGGACTTTGTCAAAGCTTCATGAAGCTTCAACATAGCTCCAAAATAAGCCACCATTCTTAACTTAATCCTATCAAATAAATAAACAAATAAATAAATGAAAAACCAAAACCCTAATCATTACTTAACCGTGGTTTAACCCTTTACACTTAATCACATTATCAAGTATCATCAAACATGATACAAAGTAGTGCACTAAAGCATATCACATATACAATGTGCATCAAGTGAGAAAAATCCATTTAAAGTGAACCAATACTAGTTAATGCAATGCAATATATCAAATATATAATTATGCATTAAATCATTAAATCAACATTTGATTCAATGATCCGGTCATGTCGCACATAACCGACTAGAATCTAATGTATCGATTTATCGAATCAATGATTCGATAACTAGGTCATATCGAATATAACCAATCGAAACATATATCGCGAGAATGAAATGCGGTATCACATACACGCATCATTCTTGGTCCTGCACATATCTCATATGCGCTCCTATTTCGTTTCGCTTGAGCCAGGAAACCTCTGTGTAGGACTCTAAAGACTCGTCAATACGCCGGTAGCAGATGATGATCATATCAAGCACCCACAAGCCGCAAGCGGTCTGCTAAACGTAACGGCCACCCGGGTATTGAGCGATCAGAAGATCGACGAGCTAGCCCTCTCACACTCCTGTGAATCCGACCAGTAACACTTACCATACAGTCCGGTCTCTTCGTCTGATACGTCGCATATCAAGTCTAGGGGTGGTATACGTCAGACCACAATAACCCGATAAGTCGTGCCGATGTGAGGCTCGTAACGGGTCGAGAAACTACTGGTAACACTTACCAGTAAATCTCAGATCAGCCCTGGCCAGGGACTTCCCTGCTACGGCCAATCGAGCACAGCGCAACATCAACTCCCAATACCGGGAGAGACGAAACCCCTCCTATCGCTCATTGCCTCCATGTGACTCGGGACTGTACCCAAAGACCACCATTTTACACGCCCTCATGGACGTGGTAAGGTGGAGATCAAAGCACAGTGGGAATCACACAAGACTCTATGACGATCTCGGGTCTACAGACTAACCTGTATAAGTGTCACCTGAGAACTGCCATCTGACGTGAGGTATAATACCATCTGGTAGTTCTCGGCGAGTCCTTCCAGTGTACCCAGTCTCCACTGAGCACCCGTATACCATCTCTGATGTCAAACACCAATGGATATGGGATCATCCATCGCCCATCTCATGGGTCGAGAAGCGTATACGCTAATCTACTCTGGTATATCGATGCCCCGTCTCGATACACCCACGACTAGGGACCTTGAAGGATGTACTTATGGACTACCATATCCCCACTAGTATGATCTGCATCATAGTCCAGGTAGTCAAGTACAAATCCTAAGGGCTTTACCAACATGTAACTATAAGACAGTATAAAGAGACTAGTGTACATGTTAAGATAAAGAGTAACCAGATAGCATACTATCATGTCGAGCAAGAAAGTCATCTCTATATATGTCCAAGCATCCAATATAATATACATAATCTGTACAATACTGGCCTCTAGGGCATACATACAACTAACAATCTACCACTTGCACTAGGGCCAGCTGCTGTAGTATCTCATACCGAGCATCCCGAAGAGTCTCTCAAACTGTATCTGGGGAATGGCCTTCGTGAGTGGATCCGCCGTGTTGTTCTTCGTGTCAACTCTCCTGACCTCGATCTCCCGGCGATCAACTATCTCCCGGATCAGGTGATACCGCCTCAGAATATGCCTGGACCGCTGATGGGACCTGGGTTCCTTGGCCAAAGCCACCGCTCCATTGTTATCGCAATACAAAGGTATTGGATGCTCAATGGATGGAACCACTCCAAGTTCAGAAATGAACTTCTTGATCCAGACAGCTTCTTTAGCAGCATCGTTGGCAGCGATGTATTCAGCCTCCATCGTCGAGTCTGCCACGGTTTCCTGCTTGGAACTCTTCCAGCTAACCGCCCCTCCGTAAAGGGTAAAGACAAAGCCCGACTGCGACTTAGAGTCGTCCTTATCACTCTGGAAGCTCGAATCGGTAAAGGACTCCACTTGGAGTTCTCCGTTACCATACACCAAGAACATATCTCTAGTCCTTCGCAAGTACTTGAGAATGCTCTTCACAGCTGTCCAGTGACTCTCTCCAGGATCAGCTTGATACCTGCTCACTACACTTAGTGAGTATGCTACATCGGGTCTGGTACATAGCATCGCATACATGATAGAGCCTACTGCCGAAGCATAGGGTATCCCTTGCATGCGAGCTCTCTCCAAATCAGTCTTGGGAGACATCTCTTTGGAGAGAGTGACTCCAGAGATCGTGGGTAAGTTCCCACGCTTGGACTCTTCCATACTAAACCTCTTTAGTATGGTGTCAATGTACCTGGATTGGGACAATCCCAAAATCCGTTTGGATCTATCTCTATAGATCCTAATTCCCAATATGCAGGAGGCATCACCAAGATCTTTCATTGAGAATCTTTGTGATAAGAAGAGCTTGACCGATTGCAGCATAGGAATATCATTTCCTATCAAGAGTATGTCGTCCACGTACAATACGAGGAAGACAACTTTACTCTCTGCCACCTTCTTGTAGATACAAGGTTCATCTGGATTTTTGACGAAATCAAACTCTTTGATAACGACGTCAAAGCAGATGTTCCAACTCCGCGATGCTTGCTTTAATCCATAAATGGATTTAAGCAACTTGCACACCTTCCCGCTGCTCCCACTGTCTACGAAGCCCTCTGGCTGAGTCATGTACACGCACTCTTCTAAATCACCATTTAGAAAGGCGGTCTTAACATCCATTTGCCAGATTTCGTAGTCATGAAAGGCAGCAATGGCAAGCATGATTCGGATGGATTTAAGCATAGCCACTGGAGAAAAGGTCTCGTCATAGTCCACACCTGGTCTTTGACGAAAACCCTTTGCTACAAGTCTAGCTTTGAAAGTCTCCACTTTCCCATCTACACCAAGTTTCTTCTTGAAGATCCACTTGCTCCCAATGGGTTTTACCCCTTCAGGAGCAACTTCCAAAGTCCATACTTTGTTGGTGTACATGGATTCCATCTCGGACCGCATAGCATCCAGCCATTTCACTGAGTCCCCACTCGTGATGGCCTGCTCGAAGCTAGTTGGGTCATCATCCTCCATGATGCAATCCTCGCTTCCACCGTCCATGAGAAAACCGTAGTATCTCTCAGGTTGGCGAGGAACCCTACTAGATCGGCGGAGTGGCTGGGGTTCATCGGGAACTACGGAATCCTCGGGTTCAACCAAATCTTCTGTTGTAGTCTGTGTCGCTGGAACCTCTTCCAGTTCTACCTCAATGCCACTTATCTGTTTCATAAGAAAACCTTTTTCTAAGAAAGTGGCATGTCGAGAAACAAACACCTTTTGTTCCTCGGGGTGGTAGAAGATATACCCTTGTGAATTTTTGGGATATCCTACAAACTTACATAAGACAGATCTTGCCTCGAGTTTTTCCGGATTTTGTCTTTTGACATAGGCTGGACAACCCCAAATCTTAATATAATTAAGATGTGGTCTCTTTCCTTTCCATATCTCATATGGAGTGGTAGGCACTGATTTGGTAGGAACTCTATTCAATAGGTCCATGGTTGTCTCAAGCGCATGTCCCCAGAAGGAAATAGGTAACTCAGCTGTACTCATCATTGAGCGCACCATATCTAATAGGGTGCGGTTTCTCTGTTCAGATACACCGTTGTGCTGTGGTGTATAAGGAGGAGTCAGCTGAGAGAGAATCCCATTCTCTTTTAGGAAGTCCAGGAATTCATTGCTCAAGTATTCCCCTCCTCGATCAGATCGTAGGATTTTAATACTTTTTCCGGTTTGGTTCTCAACTTCTTGCTTATATTCCCTAAATTTCTCAAAAGCTTCTGATTTGTGTTTCATCAGGAACACATACCCGAACCTAGAGAGATCGTCAGTGAATGTAATGAAGTATGAAGAACCATCCCTGGCATGTGTAGACATGGGACCGCATACATCACTATGTATTAGTCCTAAGAGTTCGGTAACTCTTTCTCCGTGTCCCGTAAACGGAGTCTTGGTCATCTTGCCTTTGAGACATGACTGGTAAGTGTCATAGGATGAAAATTCAAACGGATTTAAATATCCATCCTTATGCAACTTAGCTAGTCGTGTCGCATTGATGTGACCCAGTCTACAATGCCACAAGAAGGATTCGTTGAGTTCAGAACTCTTCCTCTTGTGTGTGTTTGTTATGCCCAGAACTGTTGATTGATTTAGAACATAAATGCCATTGCACAACGTGCCTGATCCAACCAACTTTTGGTTATGGAAAATGTTCATAACATTGTCTTGTAATACAATATTATATCCTTCTTTACTTAGCAAAGAAACTGATATAATGTTGCATATCAGGTTCGGCATGTAATAGCATTCGTTCAGAACCAATGTATTACCAGTTGGTAATTCAAGGTGATATTCCCCGACAGTCTTAGCTGCAACAATTGCACCATTTCCAACTCTAATGTCTTTATCACCTTCTCCAAGTTCTCTACCTTTCCTAAGCCCATGTAACTGATTACATATATGGGATCCTGACCCGGTATCCAATACCCAGGACGTAGAGCAAATGGAGAAACAGTTCTCTGTAACGAACACACCCGAAGAAAATGCATCATCATGTACTTTCTTCATTCGGGTGGCATGGGAATCCTGGTATTCCCCTATATCCTGTTCATTCCTATAACTCTTATAAGAATGAACGGAACCAACGTTCCCCAGCACAGTATAACATGCGGGTTCGGTCAATACATCCATATTATTATCTTTATTAAGGCATGAAATGGTCGCTACCTGGAGAGAGAGAGAAGAAAACACTTTAGCGTATGCTCGTGCAAGATCAGATTGGTTATTATCTTATCTAATCAGGATGGCTCCCACTGCTTTTTATCAAATCTTCCTCCAAACCTTAAAAGGAAAGACTAGCCGGGATTAATTACACACTACAAGTTCGCCAATCTTTCAGCCAGGCCAGTGTCGGTACTTTGAAGGAGGTCCCCCGTGCTTTCGCATGAACCTAATTAATGTAAATCTCGTTTTCCCAGAGGCGTAACCTCGTTAACACCTTTCTAGACACCTACTTGATCGGCTAATTGCACTGTGTAAAACTCTCCCAGGAGTAACTCTTACTCGCAGCGGGTATCGGGATCCAACTATCTCATAGAAGGTATGCAATCTCATTGCAAATTTCAACACTTGAAATTCCCGATAATCTTTTGCCCCTAGCGTGCTATGACCTTGACGCATGCCAAACAACCCATAGTCCGCTAGTCAAGTTCAACCCGTCATTTCCTGATTGAATTAAACCCACCCGCACGACCCTTGACGCATGCCAAACAACGCTGTGCGAATACCCTAATCCAATCTGCATCATATGCATAAGCAGATAAATACTAGTTAGCTACCGTACACTACGCCTTGACGCATGCCAAACAACCGCAGCACGAATACTAAATAGTACTTATCTGAAATGACGGAGGGCTACGACAGGTTTTCTGAAAACCTATTGCGTAATGAACTTGATATCGTTGTAGAATCAAATGAAGTTTTAAAATGGAGTGATTTTGAGGCTTTTCTGGTTTTGCTAAAGGAGTAACTCCCGGTGAAGGGATCTCGGTCCTTTCCTCGTCGAATGAGGTGCGGGATATATCATATATATCGCTGTGCAAAGCAAAAACCCAAAAGCAGTCAAAAGCAAACCGAGTCTGTAGCATCTGCCAGTTATTGCTAAAGGAGTCACTCCCGGTGAAGGGATCTCGGTCCTTTCCTCATCGAATAAGGTGCAGGGTATATCATATATACCGCTATGCAAAGCAAGAACTGTAGCTACCTGTTTTATTTTTAAAATTCGATTCTACAACATCTTAGGTTTCTTATCTTTCATTAATCACATTAATGAAGTCCCATCATTTAAATACCTAAACGTCACAGATAGATATAACGTACACTTATGCCATCCGCATTCGTCTCGATGTCCCCTCGTGCACCGTTAGGTTAGGTAACTAACGACAGAGCAGGGCAGGGCTAGCACGGGTGTAAAACATAAGTAACGTCTATATAATATATCATATATATACTATATACTATATCCATCACAGAATCACATCACAGATATCGCAGCAGAATAAACATATGAAATATTGGATATACTAGGACGTCCGTGTTTTCAATACGAGCCAGTATAAAACAAGGATTCCACGGTCGTGATGAATAGCCAATCCCACACCCCTAGACCCCTACGAGAGCGGCAAGCAACCCTGCCAATTCTAGGGTTAGGAGACCCGGACTCGACTCCTCGAGTTGGTCTCCCACTGGACCCCAGAACCCGGTTACTTGTGCTCCCCTCCTTGGGTCTATCCTAATGCGGAAAAGTAAATAATATACAAAGGGTGACAGCTTCCGCTACCTGGAAGTGCCCCAAATAAAAGAATATTACATACAAGTTTTTACATGAATGAAAATGAAAAACACTCATCTCACATAAAAACCCCCGGCTATTCGAACACGACGATCCAATATAACATATCCAGCAACACATAACATCACATGTCATCAACATAAGTAAGTATGCATACCCCAATTGTCGTTGACGTATAGCAACGAAACCGGCGATATGAACATACTACACTTACGGTCATAGAAAAGAAAGTGTAAAACTACAACAATTGGAATCCGCAACGGCTTTAGACATCACATGCCTAATCAGATATAAATCCCGCATTTTAGTCTCATTATCGAAAACTCTTTTCAATATCATATGGGACTAAATTGCTAGATTTATAACATTCATTCAGTTATCTCATAATTACTTGTGAATTCCAATTATTGTATCACATTCCAGATAAACAGAAAATGTTAAACTTTCCGATCGAACATTCGAACACCCAAGTTTTCCCAATACAGATCAACACATGAAATAAGTCTAACAACATTCAGTTCGTACCTCAGTACCAACGGTCCAGCCGTAGAAGGGTCAAGCCAACGCGTCACATGTGGCACGCCGTACTGCCCCAAACCCGAAGGTTCAAAGGGCAGTTCAAGACGGTCACATAATCGAGTTAAGGTTTGTTGTCTTCTAGAGGGACCATCGAGTAACTTGCACTACTTAGAACGTCGTTAAACTACGGAAAAATCCAACACTTGGAAATTTCCCGACAGGGGAAAAATTGGGTATTTATATCCGGTCGAACTTTTTTAACATATTCTAAAATTTATCCGGAAAGCCAAATAGACAAAATTTGATACCCCGATCGAAACACCGAATCCCCAAAACAATTGCAGAAAATTCAACTCTTGAATCAATATTAAAAATTCCCAGAAAACTCAGCAGAATAAATCAGGTATTACTGTGCAAATAAGTGGGGATGACGTCATCAATTAGGCGCGGAAGCGCCGCAGAACTGAGGGATATGCCGCGGATCCGCGCCTTATTACACTGTTCATAGGAAACGATTTGCACAGTAATTCTTAGATTTTATTGCTGATTTTTTTAGGCATTTTTAATTGACAAAAAACCACAAATTACAGAAATGTCCAGAGAGCATGGTAATGGTTTGGGTTTCGGGTCGATCGGACTTCAAATCGCGTCTAGACTTCGCCTAAGGCTCTAGCTAGGCTCTGATACCAGTGAAAGGTTCCTAGGCACCCTAGAGTGGTCTCACAAGGCATCGAACATGCCATTTTAAAAAAATTTGGTGCCGAGAAACCCTAGACTACGGATCGTCGCTAGAATTCTAGGCGAAACTAAAAGCTAGTTAACACTTAACTACTAGGATACGGAAATTACAACCTTTGTAGATCCGGATATCCACCTCCACGGCTCCACAACGAAGTCTTCTCGCTGTCCATCTTGAAGCTTGGACTCTCGTGACGGCTTCATCGGAGAAACGTGCGGAATAGGTCGTCGGCTTCGTGTCAAAGACGATCTACGTCGAGGTTGCACAAACTCAAGCTCCGACTTCACAAAGTTGTGAAACATGTGAAGAAAACACCCAAAACAACTTGGCAAGAGGTAGAGGGTGAAGAAATAGGAGGTGGGTTCACTTTAGAATTGGATTTATCTCACTTTAACTCAAGTTGCCATTGATGGACCTTGAGCTTGAAGAAGAAGAAGAAGATGAAGATGAAGAAAGAATGATAAGTCTTCATATTTTAAAATAAAACTAATATGAATACTTATCATATCTTGACCATGGTCAAGTGTAAAGATTAAACCAAGGTTAGTAAGTGTGGTTAGGGTTAAGGATGAGATAAGGATGGTGGACTTTGTCAAAGCTTCATGAAGCTTCAACATAGCTCCAAAATAAGCCACCATTCTTAACTTAATCCTTTCAAATAAATAAACAAATAAATAAATGAAAAACCAAAACCCTAATCATCACTTAACCATGGTTTAACCCTTTACACTTAATCACATTATCAAGTATCATCAAACATGATACAAAGTAGTGCACTAAAGAATATCATATATACAATGTGCATCAAGTGAGAAAAATCCATTTAAAGTGAACCAATACTAGTTAATGCAATGCAATATATCAAATATATAATTATGCATTAAATCATTAAATCAACATTTGATTCAATGATCCGGTCATGTCGCACATAACCGACTAGAATCTAATGTATCGATTTATCGAATCAATGATTCGATAACTAGGTCATATCGAATATAACCAATCGAAACATATATCGCGAGAATGAAATGCGGTATCACATACACGCATCATTCTCGGTCCTGCACATATCTCATATGCGCTCCTATTTCGTTTCGCTTGAGCCAGGAAACCTCTGTGTAGGACTCTAAAGACTCGTCAATACGCCGGTAGCAGATGATGATCATATCAAGCACCCACAAGCCGCAAGCGGTCTGCTAAACGTAACGGCCACCCGGGTATTGAGCGATCAGAAGATCGACGAGCTAGCCCGCTCACACTCCTGTGAATCCGACCAGTAACACTTACCATACAGTCCGGTCTCTTCGTCTGATACGTCGCATATCAAGTCTAGGGGTGGTATACGTCAGACCCCAATAACCCGATAAGTCGTGCCGATGTGAGGCTCGTAACGGGTCGAGAAACTACTGGTAACACTTACCAGTAAATCTCTGATCAGCCCTGGCCAGGGACTTCCCTGCTACGGCCAATCGAGCACAGCGCAACATCAACTCCCAATACCGGGAGAGACGAAACCCCTCCTATCGCTTATTGCCACCATGTGACTCGGGACTGTACCCAAAGACCACCATTTTGCACGCCCTCATGGACGTGGTAAGGTGGAGATCAAAGCACAGTGGGAATCACACAAGACTCTATGACGATCTCGGGTCTACAGACTAACCTGTACAAGTGTCACCTGAGAACTGCCATCTAACGTGAGGTATAATAAGATCTGGGAGTTCTCGGCGAGTCCGTCCAGTGTACCCAGTCTCCACTGAGCACCCGTATACCATCTATGATGTCAAACACCAATGGATATGGGATCATCCATCGCCCATCTCATGGGTCGAGAAGCGTATACGCTAATCTACTCTGGTATATCGATACCCCGTCTCGATACACCCACGACTAGGGACCTTGAAGGATGTACTTATGGACTACCATGTCCCCACTAGTATGATCTGCATCATAGTCCAGGTAGTCAAGTACAAATCCTAAGGGCTTTACCAACATGTAACTATAAGACAGTATAAAGAGACTAGTGTATATGTTAAGATAAAGAGTAACCAGATAGCATACTATCATGTCGAGCAAGAAAGTCATCTCTATATATGTCCAAGCATCCAATATAATATACATAATCTGTACAATACTGGCCTCTAGGGCATACATACAACTAACAATATCTGGTGGTTGGGTGTCATGACTGCTTTTCAAAATGATGTTTTAGAAGAGTGCGTCTATAAGTACACAGCCAGTGGGCTTCGTAGACAGTGGGAGCAGCGGAAACGTGTACAAGATGCTTTATAGGATTAAAGCAGGCATCGCGGAGTTGGAACATCTGTTTTGATGGATTAGTCAAAGAGTTTGACATCATCAAAATGGTAGATGAACCTTGTATAAACAAAAAGGTAGTAGGGAGTATGGTGACGATCCTCGTAGAATACGTGGATGACATACTCCTGATAGGGAAGGAGTTTCCTATGCTACGCTCGATCAATCTCCGCATATCACAATGATTCTCCACATAGGATCATGATGATACCTGCTAAATCCTGAGTTTTGGATCTATGAGATAGATCTAAATGGATGTTAGGATACTCACTAGCTGTAGTGAGATGGTATCAGTTGATCCTGGGGAGAATCACTGGAAAGGTTCCACAGTGATAAAGACGACTGAATGTCAGTCACAGGCATAGTCTTTACCCTAAGTAAAGGGACGGTATGTTGGAAGAGTTCCAAGCTAGATACCTTGACATACTAGACGATAAAGGCAGGATACATCGCTACTTAAGATGCTAACAAAGAGGCAGTCTGGGTGTATATTGGTTCATGAGATGAACTATGTTCCTCCCATTGTGTGACAGTGGAGTTTTGGCCTATGCCCAGGAACGCAGGTCCCATCAGTGATCCAGACATATTCTAAGGCAGTATCACTTGATCATGGAGATGGTTGATCTCCAGGGTGATCGAGGTTTGGAGAGTAGACTCAGAGGACAACACAGCGGATCCACTCACAAAGGCCTGTTCCCAGAGAGAGACTTTTATGGGATGGTTGAGTATGAGATACTGCAACCACTGCTATCAGATGGCCCTAGTGCAAGTGGGAGATTGTTAGTTATATGTATGCCCTAGAGGCCATTACTGTACATAGGATGTATATTGTAGTGGATGCTGGGACGTATATAGGGAGGACTTTCTTGCTCGACATGATAGTATGCTATCTGGTTGAACTTTACCTTAACGTGTATACTGATTGTCTCTCTGTTACATGTTGGTAAAGCCCTTAGGATGTGTGCTTGACTACCTGGACTATGATACGGATCATACTAGTGGGGACATGGTAGTCCATAAGTACATCCTTCAAAGTCCCTAGTCGAGGGTGTATCGAGACGGGGCATCGATATACCAGAGTAGACTAGCGTATACCTTCTCGACCCATACAGATGGGCGATGGATGATCCCATATCCATTGGTGTTTGACATCAGAGATGATATACGGGTGCTCAGTAGAGACCGGGTACACTGGAGGGACTCGCCGAGAAGTCCCAGATGGTATTATACCTCACGTCAGATGGCAGTTCTCTGGTGACACTGGTACAGAGTAGTCTGTTGACCCGAGATCGTCATAGAGTCTTGTGTGGTTCCCACTGTGCTTTGATTTCCATCTTACCACGTCCAAGAGGGCGTGCAAAACGGTGGTTTTTGGGTGCAGTCCCGAGTCACATGGAGGCAATGAGCGATAGGAGGGGATTCGTCTCTCCCGGTATAGGGAGTTGATGTTGCGCTGTGTTTGATTGGCTATAACAGGAAATCCCTGGCCAGGGTTGCAGAGATTTACTGGTAAGTGTTACCAGTAGTTTCTTGAATTGTTATAGACCTCATATCGACACGACTTATCGAGCTATTGGGGTCTGACGTTTACCACCCCTAGGCGGGATATGCGACATATCAGACGATCAGACCGGACTGTACGGTAGTGTTACTGGTTGGATTCACTGGAGTGTGAGCGGGCTTGCTCGTCGATCTTCAGATCGCTCAATACCCGGGTGGCCGTTTCGTTTAGCAGACCGCTTGCGGCTTGTGGATGTTTGATATGATCATCATCCGCTGCCGGCGTATTGACGAGTCTTTGGAGTCCTACACAGAGGTTTCCTGGCTCAAGCGAAACGAAATAGGAGCGCATATGAGATATGTGCGGGACCGAGAATAATACCAGTATATGATACTGTATTCGATTCTCGCGATGTGATATTGATCGGTTATATGCGATATAGCCGGGTTATCGGATCAAGTGTTGATTCGATAAGATGTTACTAATGGTACCAGTCGGTTATGTGCGTCATGACCGGATCGTTAAATCAAGCGTTGATTTAATGATTTAATGCATAATTATATATTTGATATATTACTTTGCATTAACTAGTATCGGTTCACTTTAAATGGATTTTCTCGCTCGGTTGTGCGCATTGCATATGCGATATGATTTTGTGCACTTGTTTGTATCATATTTGATGATACATGCAAATTAGGGTTTGTGTAAAGAATTAAACCTTGGTTAAAGAAATGGTTAGGGTTTTTATTTGATTATTCATTTATTCATTTGTTTTTATTTTTGGAAAATAAAATTGCATAAAATAGAATGGTGGCTTCTTTTGTTTTCTTTCATGAAGCTTCATGAACTTTTGACTTAGTCACCATTTTGTCTCATGCTTAACCCTAACCAATTCAATTAACTCAAGTTAATTCTCTACACCTAACCATGGTTAGAATTATGATAAGAATGGATTTTTATTTATTCTTTTAATCTTATCATAATACTTATCTTCTTCTTGCTCTTCTTCTTCTTCATTCTTCTTTGAAGAAAACCAAGCTCCATCAATGGTGATTGTTGGAAAAGAGTGAGAAATCCAAAACTAAAGTTAACCCACTTCCTATTTCTTCATCCTCTACCTCTTGCCAAGTAGTAGAGTGTATTTCTTCACAAGTTTCTTGACTTGGTGAAGTCGGAGCTTGATTTAGCGATGCCTCGACGTAGATCATCTTCGGCATGGACATCGACGACCTAGCTTGCCCATTCTTCGACGAAGCCGACGCTAGAGCCCGGATTTGATTTGGACAGCGGAGAGGACTTCGTTGCGAAGCTATGGAGGTGGAGCACCGGATCTACAAAGGTTGTATTTCCGTATTCCATTAGTTAAGTGTTAACTAGTTATCTTTTCGCCTAGTTTTCTAGCAAACGATCCGTAGTCGGGTTTCTCGGCACCTAGATTTTTTGAAATTAGCATGGTTGATGCCTTGTGAGACCTCATTAGTATGCCTAGGAACCCTACAGCTAATATATATGTATACAAATCTAATTTATATACATCATCATGATGATTCATGCAAACATACTTATTCATTTCATGAGACTTGCTCGATATTGGATACAGGATATATGTGATTTACTTGATATTGGATACATGATATATGAGATTTACATGATATTGGATACATGATATATGAGATTTACTTGATATTGGACACTCAGGATATATGAAATTTACAGTATATGAGTGCCAATTTGGGGGCTGATTTGAGGCAATTTGGGATTTTGATTGTCTTGATGGACTTTGGTCCTGCCACGAGGTCAGGATTCCATGAGGATGACATGTTTTATCCCATACTCCGCATTTATTTTATATGCATTCCTTCATATATTAGTACTAACTGATAGAGTACCTTTCATGACTGTTGCATTTACATATTGTCATATTATTGCTTCATGTATTAGTTGTACCTGCTAGAGTATCTGTCATGACTGTTGCATGCTTTTGACCATTTATTCCTATTAGCTTGCATATGTTAGATTCGCACTGTACGTGCATACTTGCGATTACCTACATATGTTATTTATTATTCACGAGTTGGCAACTCACCCTCGTTGTGCCACAGTGTTTTGCAGGTTGTTCCTCAGAGTATTCGAGGCAGGATTTTCACCTATCATATCATCTTTTGCAGCGGATACCGCTACGGCTGACTGTGTACAGTTTTGCTATAGGTGGGTTTTGCGGTTATCCGATGTTGCTCATTGTATATTCGTTGTACCATGTACTCTCCATCTACCACTTTCATGTATGACATAGAGACTTGATGTGAGGACGATATTGTATATTATTTTGTGACTTGGAGGTATTTTATGCAATTTTATTTATATCTTCTTTTATTTTTTCGCTACGGCGTCGTATATCTGTTGTGGAGGTTGTTTTCCGCCTTTGGGCGTGTATTTGCTCCCGTTTGGGGATGCTTTACTTATATTTTTTATATACCCATTTTTGGGGCTAGTTTTTACAAAGGAGGTGCTGCCAAAATTTTAAAGGAAATAAAGTTGGACTTTAATGAATTTGGGTTGAGATTTCAAAAGTTTTAAAATTGTTATTATCACTTACTACTTTTGATGGTTTAGATTGCTGGGTTTTCGGCTTACATAAATTGCGTTACGCCTGTAAACGTTGCGTAGTTTAAGGGCCATCACGTGCTAATTTCGGGTCGTGACACGTAGAATCCGCATAGTTAAACATAGACTCGAACCAAGATTAAACCTAGCGCTCTGATACCAACTTTGTCACGACCCGGAAATAGCACGTGACTGGAACTTGAATCATATTAAGTCTATAGGACCCCAGCTAATTCAAGTAAGCGAAAATCCCAGAAATCTAAACCATTTGAAAAGAGAGAAAAGGAAAAGTTTAGTTTTAAAGCAAGTGGTTTAACAAAATAAGCCGTAGTATGCATTTTTAAAACATCAAGTCTTTTCCAAAAATTTTGGCAGAGTTTCCTTTGTAAATACTGGCCCCAAACGGGTACAAACATGTATAATATAAAAGGCATCCCCAAGCGGGTGCTAGCTCTTCGCCAATTGGATGACACAACCATGCCATGCAATATAATATACAACGCCGAAGGGAGAGAATCAAAAATCAGAAAAAACCAAAGGAAAACCATAATAATACAACGCGCGACTCTAAGGTCGAAAGAATATGCAACTGGTCTTCTAAGGCTATCAAATAGTACAGTCCGGTTGATAGAGTTTACTAGATACAACTGAAATATAATAAAAGGTACAATGTTGGTCATGATACAAGTGAACCCACCTATCAAGCAATCGCCCGGAAAGAAGCAATGTGCCAGCAAAGCCGCCAAGGAAACCTGGACGGCAAAACCGGCAAGAAACTATGGCACAACGGGGGTGAGTTGCCAACTCAGGAGTAGAAAACATCACCGAGCAGAAATCGCATGTATGACTCTATCCTAGGTCATACCATAATAATATCCTCAAAATAATATATCCTGAAGTATAAATAATGGCAAGGGTAGACATCTATACATAAGTGTAATAACAAGTACTCGTGTCAATGCCTCAGGTATCAACATATCATATATATGATATATGAATGCATGAAAACAGAATACATCTAAATGATAAAACTGTTTTCTTTTCTCAGTGAGATTTCTGTATAAAAAATCGAAGTATTATCAATGAAATCAACAGAAAATCAGTGTCTAGCATAGACATAAAATATATATCTCGCTGTCTCAATATCTCAGGTTCCGGCAATTCGGACTGGCCTATATTATCAAATCTCAATACCTCAGCCTCCGGCAATCCGGACTGGCCTATATCATCAAATCTCAAAACTGCGTTGATATCCTCCGGATATCCTGCACGTCATAATAAAATCACCGGTCAGTAGTGCTCCCCTGCCTGGCTCAACGCCATCATCTGCAACCATCTTGCCCTAGGGTACCGTACCGGGTCCACCATGCACCCACAAACGGTGTATGATAACGCTCAAGAGCCGAGAAAACTCATGGTGGACACCTCCCAAATCATATCATAAGAAAACCCAAATTTTCTGTCTTTAAACGATAATAAGTTTATAAAATCCTTGCGGTTTCTCCAAATCCAGAAATCTCATGGAAATCCGAAATCCCCATCTCAAGAGTAAATAAACAATGAATTACCGGCAATAAACTCTATAATATTGCATGACAAATGAATATATAGATGCATCGGATGTCAAGCCAGGAATGCAATAATTAAACTAGTATATAAAAGCAAGCGCACTAGTACTATGTCGAAACTACCAGCTAGCAATTTATACTAATGAAATAGTGTTTTTTAATGTGTACGTGACATGAAAATTACCGATGATGATGTGTCTGAGCCGGCGAGCAGGTGTACGTGGAGCATACGCATCATCGGTAATGGTGCTGGTGTCCTGACAGCATGATTTTATAATAACTAAAGAAAACACAAGTAAGCATGCAATGCGATGCGAATAGTAAGAATATACTGAACATGAATAGTAAACGCAACAATAAAGGATATACATTATATAAAAGAGTCATACAGTTTTGGCATTGAAATAACACGAATCGTGGTGTTTAGAAAATAGGGGCTAAGGTATTTTTATGAAAAGGTACGTCCTTTGAAATATCCCTAGTATCCCTTGGCCTGTCTTTGAAATACTCACGATTCGTTAGTTTTAGAAATAAGTATTACTCGAGACCAGTAAAAAATCTACTAAGTAAACTACATCACTAAACTAACAGACTAATCGAAAGGTAAGGAAAACCACCTAAGCCTGAGTCGATATATATATATATATCTAGTAGTCGGTGATCCCGCCTCAATAGTGTCACGTACGATACAATATATAATATGACATACTCGAGTCAAGGGTGCGGGTCTATCATCATAATTATATCTCGTACGGTAAATCCATCGTACGGCATCCCAAATCTGTGTACGGGTCGAATATCACATTTATCTCATTATTCATCTGGTATGCTTATCATCATATCCTGAATTAGGGGTACTAATCTAAAGTCTAGTACATTCCGATACCATAAACATATATATATATATGCCTGTGTATGAAAACACATCGCCTAAAGATCTGCTATATTATCATGTCGTATCTCATAATGCGAACCAAGTCACATCACCGATCTCGTGGCATCATGCCCAATCACATCGAATCATCTCCAAGTACCATTACTACCCTAATTATCCATGTATATGTATACATACATACATACATACATACATATATACATACTCACATACATATATGTATATATATATGTCCCAATATATACATAAGAAAATAAAATGTATGCGTGTGTGTGCGCGTGTGTGTAAACCTTATTCTAGGGTTCGCGACTAAAAACTAACTAATGACACTATCATCCTATTATACTAAAATTAAACCCATGATCTCCTAAGATCTTACTGGCTAACTATCCATGTTTCACATAACACATATTCATATATAAATATAATATATCATAGGCTACACTACGAACTGTGGGGGTGCTATACGCCATCCACCCGACTTCCCCCGTAGATATATATCTACTCACCTTGATCCTTGCTTGCCGAAGTCGATGACTCCACGTTCGTCCTTGTCATTCAAGTCCACTCGAGGGTACCTACATATATACACACAAGATATTGTAAAAAGAAATCGCACACGAAAACCAAAACGGCACGCGTATCACACATAGGTTAAAACCTATGGTCTACGCATGCATGAATAACCAACAATCCTCGATGTCGATGTACAAACATCAAAACATCGAGTTCAAACCCAAATACCAAAACTCAAGTTAAAACAAAGTCGCAAAACAATGCAGCAACTGAAGAAAACACCTCCAGATTTTACCCTTGGTTGAATCAGCCAATTTTGCACATGTGGAGGGTCTAATTTACTGAAGTTAAAGCCATGGACCTAACACGAACCAATTCCATCCTACCCAGGCTACAATTTGCAGCCAATGGGAATAAATCTGCGGCCAGGAAGTTGATAGGGGGTCTCAGGTTTTGGGGTTAGCTTCTAGGTTGCCTGCACACATTTTAGTCTATGCTAAATATTTTTCAGGTCCCCAGTGATCCTAGAAGATCTCTAAAAATCATCACAATTCCTACAAACATCCGATATCAGGGTTTCTAAGTTCAAGTCTTGAGTTTAAATCTCTGGTTTTAGTCCAAAATACTAACACTATAGGGTTTAAGGTCTCTACTAAACTCAATTACACTATCTCAATTCAAGAATCCTCAAACCTCTTCCAGGAATTTTCCTATGTCACAAAACCCCACTAAACCAATTCTAAACTAACATTTGAGCTAAAGGAAATGGAATACTACAATAATGGTGAAGAATATACCTCATTTGGCAACTCAAGAAATTTCTTGAGTTTCCCCAAGTGCTCAAAATCCAAACTTTCTTGGTCCAAAATACTTGTAGTGAGCTTGTGCACATTTTTAGTGAAGGGAAGATGATGTTTTGAGGTAGGATTGAGGTTGTGGTGAGGAGGTAGAGGAGGGGAGAGTGAGAGGGCAGCCATGGGGATGAGGAGGGAAAAATGATGAAGATAATGAAGAGGGAAACAAATGACCAAGGTCTACATAAGACCCCTCACCCTCTCTTTTCTCTCTTGCCATACCTCATTGTTTATTCCCTTTTCTTTTCTTTTCTATTCTTTTATTTCCTTTTCCTTTTTCCTTTCATTTAAAAACAAAGCCATGCATGAAAAATAGGGAAAAAGCCATGGTAGAAAATGTATCAAATGTGTAATATGACATGGTGCATGTCATATGCACAAAACACCATCAATATGTGATTAGATACTAATCGTGTTTAGTAATACTTACTTATCTACAAATCATTGTATACTCCATTGCAAAATTCCCAATTTTCATAAATTCATTTAAAATCAATAATTTAAATAAATTTCCAAATATTTCCTAATTTATCGGTATTTAATTATACCGTATCATAAACTAATCTCCACACATTAAAATATTCATAATATTTATTATATTAATTATTTAAATTCCAAAAAATAATATTTTATTTTTCTGAAATGTTACACCTAGGCACCACAAAGTCAAGTTTAGATAAACGATCGAATGCCCATAACCTTCCTCTGTCCTATTGAGCACGGCTGTCCTTAGTTGGCTGAGTCTAGATATTTTTTATTAAGCTCAAGGGTAATGCGTATGGTTTTAGTGATTTTTGGGGTCTTAGGAAGGGTGATGAAATCCCCACCGAATCTGAATTAGTATTATAGCCCCTTAAAGTCCGTATTATTTATGCAAAACGATAACAAACAAAAATCTAAAACACTTGCAAAATTTTATTTGGCGGTGGCGCATAGAATCCTGCATGAAAACAGTTTTATTGGAGAGGGGAAGAGAGTTTGTGCAAACAATGCTGCAGAAAGAATAGTTCAGTGGAATTCAGAGGGGGTGAAAATGAGAGTGTAATACTCACAGAAGAAATTGGGTGCTGATGTCACAGTTTGACCACGGCTCCGCGGTCAAACTCACACTTATGCGGCGGTTCCGCGGCTGCACAGTCAGTTGGGAGGTTCAAATTTCTCCCATGTGCTGAGTTTAGTCTCCTCTTCTTGTTAAGAGCCCCTAAATCTTGATTTGGTCACTTAATTTGCTCCAGAATTTTACAGCAAACCGTGGTTCCGTCTTGATCCGCCGCGGTGTAGCCGCGAGATATGGGTCTAACTTCCCACGACTTTGGCACTGAAGTTGACCTTTTTCCTATCCTGCACACTTGTACAAAAAAGAATCAAAAGTAACAAGATGATTTTTACAATATATATTTTTTTGTTTTTGATTATATATATATATATATATTCACAAATTAATCCGAAATTACACAAAAAAATAAAGTACCGTCTCCCCAGCAACGGCTCCATTTGATTGTTAGAGATTTTGCGTGCTTAGTTTTAATTACCGCAATCAAGACGGTTTCGCTTGGTAGCTGGCCAGTTGAGTATGGGTCGGTCCACGGAGAGATAGGAGGTTTTTTCTTAGTGTTTTAACAAGTTAAGTCCAATTTGGCCAGGTTTGTTTAGTTTCACTGTGTGCTAAAATATGTATAAAGAGAGCTTGTTTGGGTTAGGGTTACGATTAGGTTAGTTTGAGTTAGGAGTCGCTCACTTCTTTCGTTGCCACTCTTAATATCGATGTTACGGTAATCGGTAACAACGGGGATTAGCACGACTAGGAAGTAAACTTGCGAGTATAAGCCAGGCTTTTCAATGCTTAGTTCCTTCCTTTTGGTCCTTGTCCGTCCGTTCTTATCTCTTAGCCTTAACCTCCGGGTAATTCAACCACAACCGGTATCACTAGGGTATCACCACTATCATGTAGAATAGGGTGCTGTAGGGAGCGGATTGTGGTTCAATTAACGGGTGCCCGAATCAAGATGCTGGGCAAAGAAAAAAGTGAGAGAGATTTTCTTCTCTCAAACTTCTCTTATCCAACCCTAACAAGTGAGAAACTACTCACCAATTAAAAAGGAAAAGAAAATGAAACAAAGAAATAAGATAGAAAGAAATGGGTTTAGAAAATCATAACTAGCTATTTGAGACCTCACTTTGGTAAGGATCATATTTAAGCATCATTGTTGTAAGGATAAAGGAAAAGAGAAAAAGAAAGCAAACAAACAAACAACAACAACTACTTTAACAAATGAAAATTACAAGAAAATATAACAACACAATTACAAGACATGCATGTTAATAAAAAGAACTCTTCTTTTATTCATCATCACTCATGAAGCTCACTACAATATCAATGGAGAAAGATGAAGAGGAAGATGAAAATACAAATTATTATCCTAAAATATAATACAAGAAAAAGCACCTTACTTGGCTTGGAACTAGGCTATTTATAGGCAGATACATGAAACCCTAGGGATACAATCTGAGACAAAATGAAGTTACAAAAATACCCTTAAAATACGAGTCAACACTGAGTTGACTCGGCCGCGGATCCGCGGCCTAAGTGCCATATTGGTCGCGGATCCGCGGCCCTTTCGTTGAATTGGAGGGTCGTTTTTTCTAGGGTTCTCCATGTTGCCGTTCTTCTTTGTTTGATACACTTGGTTTCTCAGAATCTCTTCAGTTTTCTTCCCGATTTTTAGCAGTCCAAAAAGTTGAAATGAAGTGGACTTTTGCGTTGATTTTCTTGAGCTCCGTGTTGAAATCTTTGATCTTGTGTTGCCTCTTGTGCTTTGTGCATGAAATGACCAATGATTTGCCATTTTGTCCCTCGAACTGGCATGCGGCATCATACGGATAGTGAGCGGGGACCCGTATTTATCTGTTGTTGGCCGTAGTCCTGAATTTATTGCGACTTTTCATGATTTTCACTGTTTAGAGCTGAGAACCTGTAACCTGCAATTATTTAGCAAACACGGATCAAGAGTACCTACCTATATACAATGCGATGAAGAATGGGCGGTATAAAAATGCAAAAATCTGATATGAACAAATAAAAATCCGATATGAATAGTACCCGTTTGGGGCCAGTATTTACAAAGGAAACTCTGCCGAAATTTTCGGGAAAATTTGATATTTTAAATGTTTTAATGTGAATTTATTTTACACAAATCATCTTTTAAGTTAAGTTTTCCTTCACTCTATTTATTTAATGGTTTAGAATTCAGGGCTTTGGCTTACTTATATTACATTACGCCTTTAGACGTCGCATAATTTAAGTGCCAGCCACATTCCACATATTCGGGTCGTGACGGTCCTACGCAGAGGTTTTCTGGCTCAAGCGAAACGAAGTAGGAGCACATAGATGATATGTGCGGGACCGAGATTAATACGTGTTTGTGATACGGTATTCTATTCGCGCGATATGTGATATCGGTCGGTTATATGTTATATAGCCGGGTTATCGGATCAAGTGTTGATTGGATAAGTTGATACATATGATATTAGTCGGTTGTATGCGATATATCTGGATTATTAAATCAAGTGTTGATTTAATAATTTAATGTATAATTATATATTTGATATATTATCTTACATTAACTAATATTAGCTCACTTAAGATTTCTTTTTCTCACTATTGTACATTTAGTATATATGTGATATATACTAATCTATATCTTTTGTGTCATGCTTGATGCCACAAGCTACATAGATGTATGAGACTCACACCATGCTTATAATAATGTAAGGTTTTGTTTATTTAAAGCAAATCAAATTAGTTGGAAATTAGTCACATGGTTGAAGCTTGTAGAAGCTTATAGAACCATTGAACAAGTCCACTATTTTTTTTTACTTGAACATATTTATTAACCCAACCATTAAGATTAGCCATAGTTTTGTCTCTACATGAGTTAGTATATGATATTAACTCACCCATGGTTGCCATTCTTCACTTTCTTGATTCCATGGTTGATTTTCTTCATCTCCTTCCTCAAGCTCTCTAGAATTAGACGATATTTGTAGAATTACGAAAACAAGTAACACCTGAAACACCAAAACCCAGAGACCAGAACACCACCAAAAACTGAACCCAGAACATTGTTAAAAAACAGGTGGGGCTTATTTTTAACCTCATGTGGCCGGCCATTTTATGGTGAGAGGGGTTCAATTTTCAGTGGTGTTCATGTTACATCACATGTAGCATTCTGCAGTTGCTTAAAAAAATTTTATACACCCTGAAAAATTCGACAGAAACTAGGTTTTTATTTCGAGTGTTTCGGAGTGGTTTCGGTTTCGTAATTCAACAAATATCGTCTAATTCTCTTTCCTTTCTCTGATACCACTGTAGGGTTCCTTTCGGTAGCCACTGGGTTTCGGGAGGCATCGACCATGCTGTTTTCAAAAAATTGGCGCGCTAAAGAACCCTAATGCTAGAATCTTAACTAGAGAATTAGATGAAACAAGAATGTAAACATCTTTACATCAAAGTGAACAAGGAATGGTCGATGCCTCCCGAAACTCAGTAGCCACCCAAGGGAACCCTACAGTGGTATCAAAGACAGGCTAGAGAATTAGACAATGTTTTTAGAATTACGAAACCGAAACAACTCCTAAACACTCGAAATAAAAACCTAGTTTCTGTCGAATTTTTCAGGATGTCTAAAATATTTTTAAGCAACTGCAGAATGCTACATGTGGTGTAACATGAACACCACAGAAAATTGAACCCCTATCGCCGGAAAATTGCCGGCCACATGAGGTTAAAAACCGGCCCCACCGTTTTTTTAGCAATGTTCTGGGTTCAATTTTTGGTGGTGTTTTGGTCTCTGGGTTTTGGTGTTTCAGGTGTTGCTTGTTTTTACCAATATTGCATGTGATGTTATATTTCTGTATAGTCAATTCGGAGTGTTCTGTAGTCGTAATTCTAACATTCATTCGGGTTATTCAGACGACGTTAAAAAGTTCGAACGTGTAAGTCTACGGTAGTGCCCCGGCCGTCTGTCCGAGGCCAAAATGCGGAAACGAAAACTTTTTCAAAAATTAAAACCGGCGCTATCGCAAACTTTAATCCCGGATCGAACCATTAACCAACAACTAGCTAACTAGAGAAGGGTTAGAAAAGCTACACCGATTGATCCGTGTTATTCGGTCTTTGGCCACCAACCCAAGCTCCTCGCGGCATCTTCGATTTCCGGTCTCCTCATCGGAAATGGCACCACATCTTCGAGTCTTTTTACGGGCTCCCGCTTCGTCCGAAGCAACTCGGACACGAAGTTTGCTAGCCGACGTGTCCAAGGTGATGTAGAGAATATGTGTGATCACTTTTTCTCAAGCATCTATTGATTCTCAACACATGAGAGTGTATGGATGGAGGTTGAAGATGATGCCATGGTGGAAATGGTGGGCTAGAGGAAGAAGAAGAAGAAGAGGTTCTTTTTCTTTTGTGAGATATGATAAAATGAGAGAGTGAGAACAAATAATACAAGAGCTAACCTCTTTACATGGCTGCCTTCTCTCTCTCCAGCTTTCATTTCACACTCAAATCCATCAATTAAGATGACAAGTTCACCAAAAAAGAGACCATGAGTCACCAAATTGAACATGCCACATTAATTGCTTGTCATGATGACTTAAGCTCATAATTTCCATTTGTAAACATTAATCCAAATGTTTACAACAATAAAAAGATACGGCAACATCTAAAGTAAACTCGTGACGGATCACAGGGAAACCCCTCACCTGTATATACATACATGCATCCGCATTCCGACTAAATACGAATGTGATGAGACTAAAGTAATCCAGCAAATCTAATACAAGGATCCAGCTTAAACCAAAGCCCACTAGTATGATCCACCCGATCATGATCCGTGCACTACTGCATGTATATGATCGAACCCTGCCATATATCATACGGCCTCAATAACGTTTCGCCCAAAACATGAGAAACAGTCAGTGGGGGACTCTAAAGACTCGTCAATACTTTGGCTGTGGATTTAATTACTAGCACGTCAGTGGTACTAGCCGTACGTAACGGGCTACCAGATATTGACCAAAAGGGAGGTCGATGAGCGAACTCATCCTGACACCCTACTGAGCCTGTCAGTGACAATATCCGTACAGTCCGGTCCGTTCGTCTATGAGTATCGCATGTCGGGCCTAGGGGGTTGGTAAAAGTCAGAACCCCAAAAGTGGTACAAGTCGTATCAGAGTGTAGCCCAGAACACCCTGAGATACTACTAGAATACCTACCAGTAAATCTCCTGCCTTGGCTAAGGACTTCGTGTAATGGCTTTCCTAGACACAACGCGATCTCACCCCCAATATCGGGAGAGACGAAACCCCTGCCGATCTGCTCACTGCCTCTATATGGCTCGGGACTGTATCCAACTACAACCTGTTTGCACGACTCCTTTGAGCCGTGGTGGGTAGTAATCAAAGCACAGTGGAAACTCACACGAGAACAATGACGATCTCAGGTCGATGAACTAACCTGTACACATGTCACCAGGGAACTTCCATCTGATGTCAGCTATAATACCAACTAGCATGTTCCCGGTGAGTCCTGTCCGGTGTACTCATAACCCAATGAGCACCTGTATACATCTTAGGTGAACCAACTAACACCAATGGCTTGTGAGACCGGCCACCGCCCCTCATCGGGGTCTCGACTGTATACACTAATCTACTAATGGAGTATCGATGCCCAGTCTCGAAAACTCCCATGACTAGGGAGCACTTTAAGGATGTGCTTATAGACTACCCAACTCTCATGTATATAATCGCCATCATACTGCTGGTAGTCAAGCAAGAATCCTAAGGGCTATATCAACATGTAATAGTGATCTGCAAGGTCACCTAAAGCATGTACACGATGATACAGATAAACCAGATAGCATACTATCATCTTGAGTAAGACTATCCTACCGGTATAGGTCCTCCCTCAGTCTTTGCAATCACGTGCCTACGATCCAATAATTGACTTTGAGGGCACTATATCCAACAATCTCCCATTTGCACTCAAGGCTAATTATTGCGATGTCGCATACTCACAGCCCGTGTGATACCAAACACTCAACTCCTCTACTAATCAGTTTCACAAAGCCCATTTGCGAAACTATTGCGTTCGAGGAATAGCCTCAGTGAGTGGATCCGCCATAATGTTTCTTTCTATGTCTCTCTTTATCTCAAGTTCGCGGAGAAAGCCATCTCCCGAAATGAGCTATTCCTATCTCAGAATATGTCTGGATATCTGATGGGACCTAGTTCTTAAATGAACTCCAAATCCAAACTTCTTAGACTGTATTGTCAACTGAACTTAATCAATATCCTGTGCCATGCCTTCCTCAGTATCCGCTTGGACCTCCTGTCCAAACAACTGCCCCTCGTACGAGGAAAAACTATAACTCCGACAGTCACTCTGTCATCCAGGTCACCTTGGAAGCCTGGAAAGATAACCGTCTCCTAAAAGAGGGTGTCATTATCATATCCCTAGAACGTCCACTTATGTTCTAAAACTGCTTCCGAACGCTCCTCCAGGATAGGATTAATACCAACTTATTGCATCTAGTGCGAAAACAACGTCTGGTGTGGTATTTGACATCTCATGATTGACTCAATTGCCTAAGCAAGTGATGTGCCAATCATGCGCACCCCTCTCCCCTTTAGTCTGTAAGACACCTTTAGAGAGGGTGACTCCATCACCTGCAGGTACACTACCATGCCAGGAGTCGTCCACTCTAAAACACCTTTAGAATGCTGTCTAAGTACCCAAAATGGGAAACTACCCTAATCTAGATCTAAAACCATAGATCTAGTAACCAAAATGTCTGATATAATATCCAAGCTTTATGTGGAGAAGCCACTGTGTGACAACCAAAGTATAACCGATCGTAGTATAGGAATTTCACTTCCTACTCTGTGTATGTCATCCAAATACCAGGACATCACACCCAACTATCTTCTTAACAGATCCATCCCCTATTCTGATGATGTTAAACCTATGACTGTCACATCAGAAATAGATGATCTATCTCCGCTATAACTGCTTTAGTCCATAAATAGACATAAGCTACTTATCAACTATGCTTCCGCTGCTCCCACTGACTACGACAACCCTCTGTCAGAGTCATATACACGTACACTTCTAAAGCTAGTTTAGAATGACGCTATACTCATCCTCTTGCGGGGTCTCATAGCCTGGAACAACAGTAGTGTCAAGTCTGCGTAAACAAGAACCTCCCTGTCATCGTCCTTGAGGCTACCGGAGTACCTCTCGGGTGCCTGAGGTTACCCACCATATCTGCGGTGTGGCCAATGGAATGTCAATTCAGATTGAATCTTTAGGTCTTATTAAATTTTCAATAATCGTTTGCAGTTCTGGAATTACTTCCAATTCTACCATACTCCCACTACTGTTTTTCAGAAAAAAATTCTATTTTACTAAAATTGTGGCGAGTCAAGAACAATATCACTATTGATCTTCCAGATGGTAAAAAGTCAACCCTCGTCATAGCCCGGGTCAACCCACAAACTGCCATTACAGAAACGTGCCTTGAGTTATCCAGAATCTGGTTTTAAGCATAAGCTGGAAAACTCCCCGTACCTTAACAATGTTAAGATATGAACTATTCTATATACAATTTAGAAATAGAGGCACTGATTTAATTGGAACCAAATTCAAATCATGCAGCTGTTTCCAGTGCATGTCAACTAAATGGAGAGAGGCCGATCCGCATTACTCAACTTAGGAATACATCCAGATATGAGTAACCTGAAAGAGAAGCAAATTCTCATAATCATTACTATCAACTGAATACCATACACAAGTATCTACATTTTCGATCATTTTGAAGAATCATGATACTTGCAATACCTGGTTCTCTACTTTATTCATATACCTATAACTTCTCAAAACTTGGATCCTGTATTTCTATGAAACGTATGTCTAAGAACTAGAGAAGTCATAAGTAAACAGAATATAGTACGAGTACCAACCCCTCTGTCCTAATGGACACTGGACAACATACAATACTCTGTATAAGTCCCCTGAGTCTAATAACTCATTCCCTGTGTGTCGTAGGTTGAAAACTGTACTTATGTTTAAGAAGAATTACAACGCTGTTTAATGCTCCTTTCCTAACCATCAACCGATATAGGTAAATGTCATGGACATAATTTCAAAAAGTTATATCTCACTTTATAAAAATAAACGTATAGATATATCAGTTTGAAATTGGTGCATATCAGCGGATATTCAAAACCAAATATTTGCCGTCCGGCAAACAACCCAGGCGATTTCCTGAAATATCACCAATTACAACGAATCCCGATATAATGAGGATAATCACCCAATTCCCAATAACTTACTCCCACTCATCATCTGTGAAACCATACAGATGTGAGAATCAAACCTGGTAAATACATACCGTGGAGAAAGGACTAATTGGGAAATCAGTTTTTCTTTTAACAATACACAGTGAAACTGAAACATGTAAATATTTCGAAGGGGTATCCGGGTATTCCTAGAAATGCCTCTTCCATTATTAGATTCACAACTATAACCGTATATTTCTTTGCCATCTCTCCAAATCCCTTTATATGTCTTTAGTCATTACCTTCTGTACACCCTTTTAGGCTAAAAGGTTTTCTTCCTTCCCTACCGTTCGACACCAGCCTATGGTTTGGAAGAAGACTATCCAATAAGCGTAATAGGTGTACTGAAGGTAAAGATAAAAAACAACTGAATAAAACTTTATTCCTATTTCTCCTGAACCAGAATCTATCCCCGAACTGGAACAAGTTCCTTCGAGTTCGTATATAACCATACGATGGAGTATCCAAATAACTGTGGATCTTCATAGTGATACGGGGTGTTCCGGAGAAATACAAAGATGAAGTAGGATTGGCGATGAAATACTTGGTTTTGTCATGAATAGCAGTCGCAATTTACATTGCCCTCTTCCTAATCCCTTTATTTGTCTTTACTTAATACCTTCTGTACACCTTTTAGGCTAAATGGTTTTCTTCATTCCCTACCGTTCGGCACTTGCCTATGGTTTGGATGAAGACTATCCAATTAGCGTAACAGTTGTACTGTCCTAATCCAAGGACCACTCGCAACCTGAGAGAAGGTAAAAGGAAAAGACAACTGAATAGTCCTATTCATTTTCTCCAGAACCGGAAACCATTCTCGAATCTGGAATAAGTTCCTTCGAGTTCGTATATAACCATATGATGGTTTTATCCAATGGAAGTGGATGTTCGTAGTAATATGGGGTGTTCTGGAGAAAAGGGTAAAAGTAGGAGTGGCAATGAGGTATGCAACTCTGACAATCTAAAAGCCAGTGTTTAAGAAGGTTCGGTTAACTTGGTCACTGAGTCATAGTCTAGGGTCGGGCCATGGTCGCTGCCAAAGAGAGAGAGAAAAGAAATACTCTGCATGCACTCTAACCTAGATAAGAATGGTTACCAATTTATCTAATCAGGAAACCTCCCACTGTATCCTCAAATTCTCCTCCAAACCTGGAAGAAGAATTAGTCGGGATCACCCGAAGAGTAAACTAACTCATCAGTGGGAATCGGGATCCAACTATCATCGTATGATAACGTGATGGAATCCACTCACGTTATCATACTCCAGAAGGTATGCGCATGCCTGGCAAGTTTCAGTTTCTTTAGAAACTCCCAATGTGATTTTTACCCCATGCTCTTATGACCTTGAGGAAGGTCAACAAATCATAAGTCACATGTCAAGTTCTACCCGTCATTGTCCAGGTTAATTTGAACCCACCCGTACAAGCCCTTGACGAAGGTCAACAAGGCTGTACAACTGTCCCAAACCAACGCATCTATCTACGCAACAGAAAGGTAACAAGCAGCTACCATTCACTATGCCTTGACGAAAGTCAACAAACATAGCATGAATACTAAGTGCTACCCATCTGAAATGACGGAGGGCTACGAATGGTTTTTGGCGAAAAACCTTTAACGTAATGAACTTGATATCGTTGAAGTAACCGGATAGCTTTTTGTAAAAATATAGTGGCGAAAACCTTTGCTAAAGAGGTCTCTCCCGGTGAAGGGATCTTGGCTCTTTCCCCGTAGAATGAGATGCAGGATATTCCAACTGAATACCACGATGCAAAGCAAAAAGGCAATCAGCTATAGTGAAGTTTTTACTCTGATGCAAACTTCTGTCCAAGGGGTCACTTCCGGTGAAGGGATCTCGGCCCTTGCCTCGTCGACTGAGGTGCTGGATATTCCTAACCGAATACCTCTGTGCGAAACAGAAGAGAACGTCCTTGCAAAAATAGCTTTTTGAAAAATGTTCCAACAACATCAGAATAGGTTTGTTTAGCTTGCATTGATCTGAATCAATGCAGTCCCATCAATTAATCACGCCACAATGAACGAAAATATGATGTACGTATATGCCATCCGCATTCGCCACTGGGTCCTATCATCACCAGTTAGGTTACTTAACTAACGACAGAGCGGGAACTGGACTAGCGCGGGTGTAAAACATATACAACATCTATTAGTATATATATCAATATATAATATTCGCTCCAGGCGTGACAAATGCAACATCACATAAATGTAATAAGTATCACAGAACAATACAGATAATTTGGGAGCCCCGGGTTTCATAGAGCCGCAACTGAAACCCGACGTTCCCCTGGTCGTGTGGATAGCCTGTGCAATGAAATCCTAGACCCCTAGAGGCGCGGCAAGTTACCCGCCAAAACCTAAAGCGAGGCAGCCCCCTTCAACAAAGTGAATGGACCACCCAGCACTTCATAGAATCCGGTAACTTGAGCATCCCTCCTTGGGTCAACCTATACCCCCTACGAGTGCGGTGAATAGCCCGCCAATTCTAGTGTAAAGCCCCCTCCGTCTCAAAGCCATGAGATGTGGGCCCGTTGCCCTCTAGAACCCAGCTACCCGTGCACCCCTCCACGGGGTAATCCTAGTACAGAAAGTAAAATATATACAACGGGTGCATCGACCTCAGCCCGGTCGTGCCCCAAAAGAATAATATACAAACAGGAAGTGACGGCAGTCCACATGTCGGACGCTCACCCCGCAATATCAAATGTACAAATAAAACCAAACTGTGCTAACATTGCACCAAGCTATCCACCACGACAAATCCGCAATATCACAGCACAATACAAAACATCAACGTGAATGTCACGTTCGCGAATCCGTCTAAAAGAGCTATAGCAATTAGACAAGATTTACCGCTCGAATGACATTCACGGTCACAGATATAAAGTAAGCACTGTAAACTAACATATTTAAAATATTCGATCGACAAAATTTCCCGAAGTGGGCCCCAAGTACAATTCCCAGTACTCAAAATAATCTGGGTCAAAACAAAAATTACCAGAAACCCCAATTCCAAGTCAGAGACCACTGTAGAAAATTGAGTGCACTGAAGCTACAGTAGTGCGGCGGAACAGCGGCCAAAACGTCGGTATGGCCGCGGTTCCGCGTTGATACAGTGAGATCGTTGTACAAAATTTCTGCAGTAGTCTTAGAAATGCTTGCCTGATTTTGTGGCATACTCAAAATAATTTTTCGACGACAAAAAAAATTCGACTGAAACTTGACTTTTGAATTGCGGTTTCGGAAATTTTGTTTGATCGAAGTTCTAAACACGTTAGAGCAAGCTAGAAAAGGTTAATGGCGTGACTCTAATACCATGTAAGTCTACGGTAGCGCCACGGCCGTCTGTCCGAGGCCAAAATGCGGAAACGAAAACTTTTTCAAAACTTGAAACCGGCGCTATCGCAGACTTTAATTCTGGATCGAACCATTAACCTAGAACTAGCTAACTAGAGAAGGGTTTAAAAATCTATACTGATCGATCCGTGTCCTTCGGTCTTTGGCCACCAACCCAAGCTCCTCGCGGCATCTCCGATCTCCGGTCTCCTCGTCGGAAAGGGCACCACATCTTCGAGTCTTTTTACGGGCTCCCGCTTCGTCCGAAGAAACTCGGACACGAAATTTGCTAGCCGACGTGTCCAAGGTGATGTAGAGAATGTGTGTGATCACTTTGTCTCAGGCATCCATTGATTCTCAACACATAAGAGTGTATGGATGGAGGTTGAAGATGATGCCATGGTGGAAGTGGTGAGCTTAAGGAAGAAGAAGAAGAAGAGGTTCTTTTTCTTTTGTGAGATATGATAAAATGAGAGAGTGAGAGCAAATAATACAAGAGCTAACCACTTTACATGGCTGCCCTCTCTCTCTCTCCATCTTTCATTTCACACTCAAATCAATCAATTAACATGACATGTTCACCAAAAAAGAGACCATGAGTCACCAAAATTGAACATGCCACATTAATTGCTTCTTATTATGACTTAAGCTCACAATTTCCATTTGTAAATATTAATCCAAATGTGTACAACAATAAAAAGATACCGTAACATCTAAAGTAAACTCGTGATGGATCACAAGGATACCCCTCACCTGTATATACATACCTGCATCCGCATTCCGACTAAATGCGAATGCGATGAGACTAAAGTAATCCAACAAATCTAATACTAGGATCCGGCATAAACCAAATCCCACTAGTATGATCCTCCCGATCATGATCCGTGCATTACTACACGTATATGATCGAACCCTGCCATATATCATACGGCCTCTACATCGTTTCGCGGGAAACTTGAGAAACTGTTTGTGGGGGACCTAAAGATTCGTCAATACTTTGGCTGTGGATTTAACCACTAGCACGTCAGTGGTACTAGCCGTACGTAACGGGCTACCAGGTATTGACCAAAAAGGAGGTCGATGAGCGAACTCATCCTGACACCCTACTGAGCCTGTCCGTGACAATATCCGTACAGTCCGGTCCGTTCGTCTATGAGTATCGCATGTCGAGCCTAGGGGGTTGGTAAAAGTCAGACCCCCAAAATCGGTACAAGTCGTGTCGGATTGTAGCCCAAAACACCCTGAGATACTACTGGAATACCTACCAGTAAATCTCCTGCCTTGGCCAAGGACTTCGTGTAATGGCTCTCCTAGACACAACGCGATCTCACCCCCAATACCGGGAGAGACGAAACCCCTACCGATCCACTCACTGCCACCATGTGGCTCGGGACTGTACCCAACTAGAACCTATTTGCACGACTCCTTTGAGCCATGGTAGGGTAGTAATCAAAGCACAGTGGGAACTCACATGAGAAAAATGATGATCTCGGGTCGATGAACTAACCTGTACACATGTCACCAGGGAACTGCCATCTGACGTCAGGTATAATACCAACTAGCATGTTCCCGGCGAGTCCTGTCCGGTGTACTCATAACCCAATGAGCACATGTATACATCTTAGGTGAACCAACTGACACCAATGGCTTGTGAGACCGGCCACCGCCCCTCGTCGGGGTCTCGACTGTATACACTAGTCTACTAATGGAGTATCGATGCCTAGTCTCGAAAACTCCCACGACTACGGACCACTTTAAGGATGTGCTTATAGACTACCCAACTCTCACGTATATGATTGCCATCATACTGCTGGTAGTCAAGCAAGAATCCTAAGGGCTACATCAACGTGTAATAGTGATCTGCAAGGTCACCTAAAGCATGTACACAATGATACAGATAAACTAGATAGCATACTATCATCTTAAGTAAGACTGTCTTACCGGTATAGGTCCTCCCTCAATCATTGCAATCACGTGCCTGCGATCTAATAATTGACTTTGAGGGCACTATATCCAACAGAACGGATATCAATAACCCATTTTATCCTTCGCTGGAAATTTTCCAAGAGTTGGATTTTTCCAAGTTAAAATCTTCAGAAAATCATGCAGGAGTTTTCTATGGACCCTCTAGAAGAACGAAAACCTAACTCGATTCTGTGACCGTCGGAACAGCCACCAAACGCTAGGGTGTGTGGTAGTTCCGCGGCACCATTGGTGAGGCAAGGGTTGACTCTTCTAGGGTTGGTCCATAGGTGCTGTGGCATTTTCTTAATCTCCGCTCAAGTGTTGAGAACTTTGGGAAATTTTGGGTGTTTCTTGATTCGATCGAAAAGTTTAACATCGTCTAGCTATCTGTGATTGTTATACAATACTTGGAATCCACAATATTTAATTTTATGAAAACTAAATTGAATTTTATAAATCTAGTAATTTAGTCTCATAGGATCGGTTGCCACGGGATTTTGATGTGGATCTATAACATTTCTGAAATCGTTATATGAATTTTTCCATTTTAGGGTAAAATAGTCGGTATTTTCCGTTTTAACCCGATTGTGATCAAACTTCCGTATAAACTTGCCGGCACCTAGTTTTGCTAAAATAAAGCTAGTGCACGGGTTTTGGGGGTCAATGGGAAGATTTGGTTCACATATAATTTTTCCCTAATTAAATATTATTTTTATCGTGTTATTTATGCACTTAATTATTGGTTAATGTGTGCATTTCTTTTTGGCCATATTTCCATTCTTCTAGGCTTTGGCCAAAATTACATTTTGGGTAAGGATGGGTTTTTGTTTTGGGTGTGAGTCATTGGTTCTAGAATGGATGGTTATAGTTTGCATGACTCATTCTTTGCATTAATGGTTTTTTGATGAGCTTAGGATATTAAGTGTAGATCTTTTCCTTATGGTTACCATCTCATTGTTGTGCTCCCCCCCCCCCCGACATTTCTGCCCTTTTCCTTCAGTTGCTCATTTTCATCTCATTCAAGCTCACAAAAATGACTAAAAATCCTCAAATAAACCAACAAACTCCAAATTAAATTCATACCCATTATTCCTTAATCCTAAACAAGCTTGGATCTTCACTAAAAACATCATTTTTGGAGGCTAAAAGTTTGGGTTTTGTTGCTATTGAGATTTAGTTTGTAAAGTTTAACCCTAATCTTTAATTTGTTGTTTAAATCCTTAAAGCTTGCTTATTAGGTGTTTAATATAGCTTTAATTGCATGCTTAGAATTTTCATGAAAAAGTTATGAAAATCAAGTTAGGATTATGATGTGTTAAATGGTTAATCATCAAGTGTTAACTTGGAAAACTTAATCAATTTATGAGAATGATATTTGTTAAAATTCCTAATTTGTCTAATTGAGTTTTTAGTAAACTAGATTTTTCTAAATCATTCTTGGGCAAGATTAAAATTATGGAATTGATTTGGATCACTAAGTTAAGCTATTCTGTGTTGTTGGAAATTGCTAGAATTGTTAAATTTCTAGCTTTGTGTTAAAATGAGCTAAAATGATATAATCTGCTTGCTAGGTTTTCGGTAAAACTTAGACGTGAGTTTTAATAGACGTTTGGATGACGTGAATATTATTATTGACGATAATTATTGTGTTGTAAAAGAGTATTGGTACTATTGGATTTTTGGCGTGGCAGTTTTCATGTATAGCGACCCTAGGGAGGGTTTTGGTTATGTTTTCCGGTATTTGGGATTTCTTGGTTTTGCGACTGGATATTGTATTTGGTCGTTGGACGTTTGTACGTCAACGATGAGGGTTGTTTGGTTGTTTTTCATGCGTAGGTTATAGGTTCTAACCTATGAACGCACCGCGTGCTGTATTTGGATTTCGGAATTTCATGTTAATAGCATTGCGATTTCATATTGATTGTAGGTACCTTAGTGTGGATTCCGTGACGACGAAGCGCATCGACTCCGACTAAGCGAGGAGTTTAGCAGGTGAGTAGAGTTATATGTACGGGGGAAGTCGGGTGGATGGCGTATAGCACCCCCACAACCATTGATATGGATTATCGTTTGATTATTATATCTTAATAATGATATGCGACGAACATGATTGTAGGATTTGCAAACGATAATATGTTTGAAGTTGATGCTAATGAACAATTGACTTAGGAGAAAATGAAATGATAAGTGAATCATGATAAGTACGATTTTAAAGAGAACAAGTGTGACGTTTATTTAATGTGATGCGAGATATTAATGTGATGAACGAGTATACGATGTGATATGTTAACTTAGTGTGATATGTTATTTTATGAATTCGAGTCGATATGAGATTGTTGATACCTTTATAGGTCCTCTGATACTAGTTTGACATGGATGTGACCAGAGAGATAGGTATATATATTTATATGGATAGTGATTGCATAATGAGTGATATGCCGTACGAGACTTAGATCTGTACCCTCGATGTTGTATTGGTTGATAGAACCCCTATTTGGTTAATGCCGCCATACGTTAGATTACCGTACGCGATGAGTTTTACTTGTTGATTTATCCATACCTCTGATTAGAGGATGTCGTACGATGGATTGTACTGTACGTGATGTTGTGAGGCTGGATGCCGATTGATCGATTCACCGACTCGGTCTTGTTGATATGTATACCTTATAGCATTTGATTCACTATATGCATTGTGCTGCATTCATGCTATTTTCATTGCATTTCTTATGCCTATGCTAGTACACCTACACCATTATCGATGAGGCGTATGTTACACATACACAGATTGCCGGCTCACACACTTCATCATCGATAATTGCTATGTCACTTACACAGTAGAATTGTACATCATGCTATGATATACTGCCATGTTCACATCACTTTTCTAGGTTGCATGATATACTAACTTGTACACCCACATACTCTGCTACATCTACATGTACATCATGCCTACATACTGATATGTACACCCACATATCTTGCAATAGTTGCATATACCCTGAGTGGTATTGTATTGACATGTGATATTAAGACATGGATTATTGTGCTATTGTGCTTATGAAATGTTTCATACATACTTACTTACATGTAGATACTTATACCTTGCTAAAGTTACATGTACACCTCATATGATGCTGCACTTGTTTTTCGGAGAATTTGGGAACCGCATGATATATTTTAAAACTGGATTCATTTAAAAGAGCGGTTTTCCCTTAATATGCTCATATTGTTGTTTTATATTGCATATGTTAGTTTTCATGGATTTACGCATTGAGATATGGATTTCATGTGATTTATGGATTTGATAACTGTGGGAGTATTTTAAGAAACTATGTATTGTTTGAAAACCCAGTTCCTCTTGATATGATATTTCGATGCGTTCGTCATGAGATTTCTCGGTTCTGAGATTTGTAATATATACCCGATGCGACGAGTGAGTGGGCCGTGTGCGGGTACATGGTGGAGCCCTGTATGGTACCCCGGGGCAAGAAAGATATGTCGATGGATAAGCCGATGAGCCTGGCAGGGGATGTGCACTGCCTATCGGTGACAGTATTTGGACTCAGCGGTTATCTGGAGGATACCGACTGGAGTCATGAGATGGATTTAGGCCGACCCGTTCTGCCGGAGCCTGCGGGCCGATCCCGCAGACGGAGCCTATTATACGAGGATTTACGTGTCGATGTTAGACACAGGTTTCATGATGTTTCGTGTGTCGGCGTTATACACTCAGGTTTCTATGATTTTGTTGTGTCGTGAGGGACATACGTTGATTTATATCCTCATATTTACCTGCATATGCTTTTATGATATTTACATGCAGGAGTTTTTGTGTCAGTGGTTGACACGTGGACGAGATCCACCGCATACATGTATTGATTTCATTATTGGACGAGATCCACCTGCATTCATACATTGATTATATTGTTGGATATTATCCACTTGCTGTTAGGCATTTATTATGTGTTGGCACATATACAGATACGGTCACTTTAGATATCATAGTATTACCTTTATGATATAGTTGACCTTGGAATCGTTGTTTATTTCGATTTCTACCTGATGATGTTTCTTTCTATTCACGAGTTGGTAACTCACCCCTGTTGTGCCACAGTTCTTGCAGGTTGACCGCATGGATCAGTTGCGGCATTACTGGCACACAGCTGTTTTCGGGTGACTTGCTTGTGGTAAGTGGTACATGTTGGATCATGCCCCTCTTGTATTCATTATTCATATTGTATCTAGTCACTCAATCAAATCAGAAACTAGTAATTGTATATGTTGCAGACTTAGAGGACTTGTAGTTGCGAGATTTGAGCGATGGGTTTTATGTTCGCTTTTGGGGTTAATGTCTTGCTTTACTTTATTTCCTTATGTGGATCATCGCCGTTGGGCATCGTAAGCTTGTTATTTATACTTGTGGTGGTTGTTTCCGCCGTTGGGCATGATTTGCTCCCGTTTGGGGATGCTATATTATTTTCTGTGTTGTACCCGTTTTCGGGGTTAGTTTTTACAAAGGATGTGCTGCCCAATTTTTTTCAAAAGACAAAACATGATTTACTATATCTTTATTTCAAAGCTTCACCTCTTTATTTCTTAAAAAGGTTTAGATTTCTGGGTTTCAGCTTACTTGAATTACGTTACGCCTGTCGACGTCGCGTGATTTAAGTGCCGGTCGCAAGCTAATATTTTGGGTCGTGACAAAGTTGGTATCAGAGCGCTAGCTTTAACCTTGGTTCGAGTTTAGGTTTGACTATGTGGGGTCTAGGGCGTATATATTTTGGAACCTAGGCTTGACCTTACGGAACTTAGACTTGAACAGGGGGTGTTAAACCCGAATTTTCATTACATAGGCTGACCCTGATTGATGGAGTAGGTAGCTTGAGTAGAGTGACGTACCGTACGTATGTTCTGTGGCATATTTACGATACGATACTCCACTTAAGAAACCTTAGGATATACATATCTTGAGACTGGTGATTCTCTTCGTTCCCTTGATTTTACATACATTTGAGATCCTTGATTTTATTCGCTTCAATGATCATACTCTCAGTGATTGGACTCCTCCATATGATCATGTATCCATTTTGGGATATGTTGACTCTTTCATCCCTTTGATCTTTTGCGTCGATACTTGATTGAAGTTCCTGTCACCATGGTTTGAGCACAGATTGAGCTGCTGCTGGTGATGCAGTCAGGGCGAGCTCGTCGTGGACGAGGACTGACCATCGTGTTTTCTGGTGACATGGGAACGTATCGATGTAGTGTTGTGTTGTGACCCCTCGTTGAGAGAGTGTGCGGTCTTGTACCGGATGATCAGGCTATTGTTAGAGGCTGTCTGCTGTGAGAGGACTGTTAATGTGCAGCATACCTCAGAGATTTGTGATATCATCGACCAAGCAGACAGATGACCCAGCTGTTGCTGAGATTGATGTGATGTCGCTTCCAGAGCTTACGAGTTGAGATTTGCTGGAGCTACCAGGCAGAGATGCGACAGGTGATAGCTAGTCTATCTTGAGTTGAGAGACGAAAGTGATCCGTCAGATTTGATGCGCCGACGCAGGCCCTGTTGAGTTGATGATTTCCAGTGTGGAGTGTCTTACTCAAATCTAGAGTAGATCGATCTAGAGATGACGTTGTTTGTCGGATGTTCCGATGTGAGATCAGTAAGATGAACAGCTTCAGATAGAGGACCTCACCCCGATGTGTTGTGAGTTGATCGAGAAACGGATGAGTATTAAGTATTCCGCCGATGGTTAGGACGAGTTCCCGAGGACGCGTTCAGCTAAAGATCTTCTACAGAGTGATGAAGATACCGAGTTTGTGATTTCGAGTCCGTGCAAGAGATTCCGGAATGATTGTCGCCGAAAACATTTGCAGTACGTAGATAGCATGACATAATGTCAAGTGGACGATAATAAAAACGAGTGGAACAATAGGTTCTTGCGTGATGCTGATGAACCGTTGTTACTCCTCGTTGAGATTAGAGATCTATACACATGCAGAAGCGTTGGGATACGAACAGTTCTCGAGAAAATATTGTGCTGAGAACGCAGATATCCAGATAGCGAGAAAAGATTTGTGAGTGTACCAGCCTCCATACAGTTCGGTATAGGCGAGATTGGAAGAGACCTTGAGCCGGTTCCTTCCAGGACACTGCTGCGATGAGATTGCACGCGAGATTGGAAGAGACCTTGAGCCAGTTCATTCCAGGACACTGCTGCGATGAGATTGCACCGAGGATCAGTTGTGTCACGTGTATTCAGAGGGCCAGAGGTCGACGCCAATGGCGTGCTGCTTTATGAGTGATCATACTTTTTGGCCGAGAGATGACCTGAGGAGTGCCATAGAGGAATTGTTTCCGTTAGCACACCTAAACGGGAAGATGAGCCGAAAGAGTGTGATATTGGTAATATACAGATAAATGAAGATCCAGAGGCAGAAGATGCCAGACTGTGAGCTGGAGGCAAGCGGATGTTCTTGCTCTGCCAGTTTTGGCGCACCCACTTTTTTCGACATTGTAGGATGTGTACCTCAATGTCATTTTTTGCGATTTGCGTTTGTGATCCGAGTATCATGCTTATATCGCTTGGATTTTAGTTTTGATGATTAAGTTTCAGGATATTGTTTTCGTGCACCGTAGCTGCACTTACTGGGTATTTACATTTTTGTGCATAGTTATTGCACTTGATATATTTTATACACCATGGTGTTGATGTCGATTTTGTGCCTTAGCTGCACATGTTTTTGATTTCCTGGTTTTCCTGTAGAGGATTTGATATTTCGTGCACTAGATGCACAGGATTTGATATTTCGTGCAGTGGATGCACAGAATTTGATATTTTGTGCACTAGATACACAGGATTTGATATTTCGTGCAGTGGATGCACATGATTTGATATTTCGTGCACTAGATCCACAAGGTGGATATTTCGTGTAGTGGATGCACAGGATTTGATATTTCATATACTAGATGTTTTTTTACGAACCCGACGCGCTTGGGTTGGATTTTTGCGCATATTAGGCACTTGGTATAGGATTTTGTGCGCATCGGATGCACTTGAGTGAGATTTTTACTCGTGCATGTTGGATGCCCGTGATATAGATTTTATCCGTGCATATTAGATGCGATTTTATTCGTGCATGTAGGATGCACTTGATTTCGTTTTCGTTTGTGCATGACGGATGCACTTGATTTGGACTTTCGCGCATGTTGGGCGCGTGATATGATTTTGTGTACACCTGATGCACTCAATTGGGGTTTTCGTTCGTGCATGTTAGTTGCACAGGATTGAGATTTTCGGGCACTTTTGATGCACTAGTTGTTATTGTCGTGCAGGCCAATTGCATTGGACAGATACTTTCGTGCACACCCGTTGCACTTAGTCTTACTTTTATGCATATTATGGCACTTGTACTGGATTTGGATTTCCGTGCGCACCAGACGCACGTGATGGTTGGACACGCCTTTTGAGGCTGATATTGCTTTTGAGCACCTTGTTTTCATGATGAGCCTCTATACTTTGTAGTACCCTAGCAAGACTGATCCGAGGACAGTACCTGTGTACTTTGCATGCATAAAAAGTTATCAAGAGGTTTTAAAAAAAAGGAGCTATAGTCTCGCTATTTTTTTACGTGTCTGCGAGTGACATGAGCATTTACAAAAGAAAACCTTTGGGGATATTTTAAAAAGGGGCAGAACGTATATTTTGAGCAAAAACATATATGAAAGTATATTATTACTTTACAAAATGAGCGTCCGTCATTTGCGCCGTGAGTTACACATCATACGGCGATTCAGAAAAAGATTCTGCATATGTTATTTTAGTTTTGGAGATTTTTCAAACGATGTGTACTATATACATTATATAGCATTTGCTTAGTGTATATTAGATTTCTGTAGCGGATTTCGAGATCTGTATCTCCATTGTGACTCCGATGATATGCGTGTAAGTCTGATGATTTGCGTGACGCTTGATGGAGATCGGTTTTGAGTTTCGTACTCATTTTTCCGGTGCACAGGATGCGCTGTGGTTTTTCTGTATCTTCCGTGATTTCGGATCCCTGTTGATTAAGTGGGATTTTTTTTAAATGTTTTAGTATTGGCGGTTTGAATTTAAATTTGGGGACCGAATTTTTTTAAGGGGGGAAGATTGTAATGTTTCTGAAATCGTTATATGAAATTTTCCGTTTTAGGGTAAAATAGTCGGTATTTTCGGGTGACTTGCTTGTGGTGGGTGGTACATGTTGGATCGTGCCCCTCTTGTATTCATTATTCATATTGCATCTAGTCACTCCATCAAATCAGAAACTAGTAATTTTATATGTTGCAAACTTATAGGACTTGTAGTTGCGAGATTTGAGCGATGGGTTTTATGTTCGCTTTTGGGGTTGATGTCTTGCTTTACATTATTTTCTTATGTGGATCTTTGCCGTTGGGCGTCGTATACTTGTTATTTATACTTGTGGTGGTTGTTTCCATCGCTGGGCATGATTTTCTCCCATTTGGGGATGCTTTATTATTTTCTGTGTTGTACCCGTTTTCGGGGTTAGTTTTTACAAAGGAGGTGCTCCCAATTTTTTTCAAAAGACAAAATATGATTTATTATACCTTTATTTTAAAGCTTCACCTCTTTATTTCTTAAAAAGGTTTAGATTTCTGGGTTTCAGCTTACTTGAATTACGTTATGCCTGTAGACGTCGCGTGGTTTAAGTGCTGGTCGCGAGCTAATATTTTGGGTCGTGACAGGATCAAAAGTCCGTCGCAACCACATAGCTTATGCGGATACTCACCGGGTAACCTTACTAGATAGCCACACCCCATAGCTCCGACCAAGTGACTGTAAGAGAACCCCGTTGCCAAAAGCATCCTTCAGGTTTCTCGCGGACGCGGTGTTCCGCCTAAGTGCACTTCGTCAACGGCATGGAGGGTGCGGCCGTCTACTAAAGTTCCGACGAGCATTCGATCTGGTTGTCGGGAATCTTGTTGAATTACCCGACTAGTTATTGGAAAGTGTTTTCAATATCGAGACTAAAATACGGGGTTTATAATTGTTAGGCATGAAATTCGGAATATGAGATATTACGGGTTTAATATATCTATGAATTCATTTGGTTAGGCATGAAATCCAAAGTATGTGATACATGGGGTTTATGATGTCTAAGGTGGTTGCGGATTCCAATTGCTGTAGTTTTTCACTTTCTTTTCTGCGACCGTAAGTGTAATATATGGTGTATCGCCAGTTTCGTTGCTATATGTCAACGTCAATTGGGATACGCATATTTACTTACGTTGATGACATGTGATGTTATGTGTTGCTGGGATATGTTATATTGGATCGTCGTGTTTGAATAGCCGGGGTTTTTTATTTGAGATGAGATTTTTTCATTTTCATTCATGTAAAAACTTGTATGTAATATTCTTTTATTAGGGCACTTCCGGGTTGAGGATGATGTCACCATTGATATTATTATTTACTTTTCCGCATTAGGATAGACCGAAGGAGGGGAGCATAAGTAACCGGGTTATAGGGTCCAGTGGGAGACCATCTCGAGGAGTCGAGACCGAGTCTCCTAACTCTAGAATTGGTAGGGTTGCTTGCCACTCTCGTAGGGGTCTAGGGATGTGGGTTTGGCTATTCATCACGACCGTGGAATCCAAGTTTTTTACTGGCTTAATTTAAAGTACGGAATTTCTAGTATATCCAATATTTCATATGTGTTCTTCTGCTGCTGATATTCTGTGAAGTGATCATTTTATATATTGAGACGAATGCTTATATTATATATGTGATATATAATAAATATTGTTGCTTTCGTTTCTTCTGTGATGCTTAAGAAGCATAATTGATGGGACTTCATTAATGAGGTTAATGAAAGAAAAGAAACCTAAAGATGTTGTAGAAACCTGCTTTAAAAAGTGGTAGCTCTAGTTTTTGCTTTGCATAATGTTATTCCTTATAGAATATCAAGCACTTTATTCGATAAGGAAAGAGCCGAGATCCCTTCACCAGGAGTGAACTCTTTAGCGAAACCAGCAGATGCTACAACCCACTCGGTTTTGTTTTTGATTTCTTTTTTAGTTCATGCTTTGCATAATGGTATTTATGAAATATCCCGCACCTCATTCGATGAGGAAAGAGCCGAGATCCCTTCACCGGGAGTAACCTCTTTAGCAAAACTAGCAAAAGCCTAAAAGACACTCCTTTTCAAAATCAATCAATTCTACAGCGATATCAAGTTCATTACGCAATGGGTTTTTATTAAAAACCCGTCGTTGTCCTCCGTCTTTTCAGATAAGAACTATTTAGTATTCGTGCTGCGTTTGTTGACCTTGTCAAGGCGTAGTGTGCGGTAGTTGATTAGTGCTTATCTGAAAAGCATGAGATGCGATTGGATTAGGGTAGTCGTGCGGCCTTGTTGACCTTATTAAGGGTCATGCGGGTGGGTTTAATTCAATCATGAAATGTACGGGTTAAACCTGACTTGCGATTTATGGTTTGTTGACCTTGTCAAGGTCATAGATCGCTTGGGGCAAAATATTATCGGGAATTTCAAGTGTTGAAATTTGCAATGAGATTGTATACCTTCTATGAGATAGTTGGATCCCGATACCCACTGCGAGTAAGAGTTACTCCTTGGAGTGTTTTGCACATTACAATTAGTCGATCAAGTAGGTGTCTAGAAAGGCGTTAACGGGGTTACGCCCGTGGGAAAATGTGGTTTATTTTAAGTAGGTCCGTGCGAAAGCACGGGAAACCTCCCTCAATGTACCGACACCAGCCCGGCCGAAAGAATGGCGAACTTGTATGGTGTAATTAATCCCGGATAGTCTTACCTTTTAGGGTTTGAAGGAAGATTTGATAAAAACAGTGGGAGCCATCCTTATTAGATAAAATAATAACCAATCTGATTTTGCAACAGCATACACAGAGTATTTTATTCTCTCTCTCCTAGTGGCGACCATGTCACGCCTTAATTAAGATAATAATATTGATGCATTGACCGAACCTTCTTATTATACTGAGCTGGGGAACGTTGGTTCCGCTCTATCTGATAATTGTTATAAATCCGAGCAGGAAATAGGGGAATATCCGGATTTCCACACAACCAAAATGAGGAATGAACATGTTGATGCATATTCTTCGAGTGTGTTTATTACCAAGAACTGTTTCTCAGTATCGTCTACGTCCTAGGTATGAGATACCAGATCAGGATCCCACATATTTAATCTGTTATATGGGCTAAAGAAAGGTAGAGAACTAGGATTGGGTGATATGACTCTAAGTGTTAGAGAAAGGTGCAATTTTTGCAGCCAAGTCAGATGGCATATATCACCTTGTATTACCAAATGGTAAATACATTGATTCTGAATAAATGTTATTACATGCCGAACCTGATATGCAACATTACATCAGTTTCTTTATTAAGTTAAAGAAGGGTATAATTGTGTATTGCTGAATAATGTTGTGAACATTTTCCTTAATAAAGAGTTGATTAGATCAGGCACGTTATATAATAGCATTTACGTTCTAAATCAAACCACAGCTCAATGTATATAGAACACACAAAAGAGGAGTAGTTCAGAAATGAACGAACCCATCTTTTGGCATTGTAGACTATGTCATATCAATGCGACACAACTAGCTAAGTAACATAAGGATAAATATTTGAATCCGTTCGTATTTTCATCTTCTGATACTTGCCAGTCTTGTCTCAAAAGTAAAATGACCAATACTCCGTTTACTTGAAACTGAGAAAGAGTTACTGAACTCTTGGACGGATACATGATGATGTATATGGTTGTATGTCTAGTAATGCCAGGGTTGGTTCTTTGTACTTTATTACATTCATCGATAATCTCTCAAGATTCGGATATGAGTTCCTGTTGAAACACGAATCTAAAAATTTATGAGAAATTCAAGGAATATAAGCATGCGACGGGTAGAAGTATTAAAGTTCTTCGATGTGATCGAAGAGGTGAATGCTTAGGCAGAGAGTTCCTGGATTTTCTAATCAGAGAATGGGATTCACTCTTAGCTTACTCCTTCGTATACACCACAACACGACGGTGTATCGGGGCGGAGGTATCGCCCCCTATGAGATATGGTGCGCTCTATGATGAGTACTGCTCAGTTACCTATTTCCTTTTGGAGTTATGCACTTGAGAAGCTGCATACCTATTGAATGGGGTTCCATCCAAATCAGAGCCTACCACTTCATATGAGATATGGTAAGGGAAGGGACCATCTCTTAAACGAGTTAAGATATAGGGTTGTCCGGGCTATGTTGAAAAGCAAAATCCGGACAAGCACCAGACAATGTCAGTTCTATATAAGTTTGTTAGGATATCCCAAACATTTGCGAGGGAATATCTTCTACCACACTAAGGAGCAAAAGGTGTTTTTTCTCAGCAAGCCACCTTTTTTAGAAAAGGAATTTCTTATGAAGAAATTTGTGGTCATAAGGTAGAACTAGAAGGAGTTCCAGCTGGACAAACTAACAGCTAATGATTTGGTGAAACCAAACGATTCAATAGTCTCCAACAAACCTCAGCCTCTCCGCGAATCTGGTACGGTTCCTCATCCACCTGAGAGATACTACGGTTTCCTCGGTGACGGTGGGAGGGAGGATTGCAAAATAGTAGATGATGAACAAACCAGGTTCAGGCAGGCCATCATGAGTGGGGACTCTGTGAATTTGCTGGATGCTATGCAATCAAAGATGAAATCCATGTACACCAACAAAGTATGACCTTGAATGTTATACCTAAAGGGGTAAAACCCTTCGGGAGCAAATAGATCTTGAGAAGATTCTTGGTGTAGATGGAAATGTTGAGACTTTCAAAGTTATGCTTAAGTCCAACAGGATTAAAGTAGGCATCGTGGAGTTGGAACATCTGTTTTGATGTGGCAGTCAAAGAGTTTGACATCATCAAAAAGATAGATGAACCTTACATATACAAGAAGGTTGTAGAGAGTAAGGTAGTCTTACACGTATTTTACGTAGATGACATACTCTTTATAGGAAATGGTTTCCTATGCCACACTCGGTCAAGCTCCTCTTATCACAGGGATTCTCCATGGAAGATCTGGATGATGCCTACTATATCTTGTGGATTATGATCTATAGTGATAGATCTAAGTGGATGTTGGGAGTGTCCCAAATCTAGGTAAATTAACACGATACTAAAAGGGTTCAATATGGAAGATTCTAAGCGTGGTGGTTCGCCCACTTATTCAGGAATCACTCTCTCCAAAAAGATGTCTTCCAAGACTGATTTGAAGAGAGCTCACATGCAAGGGATACCCTATGCTTCGGCAGTAAGCTCTATCGTATATTCGAAGTTATGTACCAGACCAGATGAAGCTAACTCACTAGGTGTAGTGATTAGGAATCAATCGGATCTTGGGAAAGTCACTGGATAGCTGTGTAGGACATTCTTAAGTACTTGAGAAGCACTGAAGAAATGTTCTTGGGGTTTTGGTAACGGTGATCTCCAGTGGGAGTCCATTACCAATTCGAGCTTCCAGAGTGATAAGGTCGACTGAAAGTCAGTCACAGGCTTTGTCTTTACCCTCAGTGGAGGGATGGTATATTGGAAGAGTTCCAAGCTAGATACCGTGACAAACTAGTCGATAAAGGATGAATACATTGCTACCAACGATGCTACAAAAGTGGATGTCTTGATATTTCTTGTTCATGAGATGAACATTGTTCCTACCATTGAGCGTCCAATAATTGTTATTGTGACAACAATGGAGTTATGGCTTTAGCCTAGGAACGCCGGTTCCATCAGCGGTCCGGACATATTCTGAGAATAGTATCACCTGATCAAGAAGATGGTTGATCTCCAAGGGATCGAGGTAAGGAGAGTTGACGCGATGGATAACACGGCGGATCCACTAACAGAGGCCTTTCCATAGAGAGAATTTTATGGGGCGTTGGGTATGAGATACTACAACAAATGGCCTTAGTGCAAGTGGGAGATTGTTAGTTATATGTATGCCCTAGAGGCCGTTATTATACATGTGATTAATATTATAGTGGATGCTTGGACATATATAGGGAGGACTTTCTTGCTCGACATGATAGTATGCTATCTGGTTGCTCTTTATCTTAACATGAACACTTTTTGTCGCTCTATTACATATAGATAAAGCCCTTAGGATGAGTACTTGACTACCAGGATTATGATGCAGATCATACTAGTGGGGCAAAAGTAGTCGATAAGTACATCCTTCAAATGTTCCTAGTCGTGGGAGTATCGAGATGGGGCATCGATATTTCATAGTAGACTAGCGTATACGCTTCTTGACCCATATGATGGGCGATGGATGATCCTACATCTATTGGTGTTTGACATCAGAGAAGGTATACGGGTGCTCAGTGGAGACTGGGTACATAGGATGGACTCGCCCAGAACACCTAGAAGGTATTATACCTCATGTCAGATGGCAGTTCTCTAGTGACACTGGAAGGTTAGTCTGTCGACCCGAGATCATCATAGAGTCTTGTGTGATTCCTACTGTGCTTTGATTTCCACCTTACCACGTTCAAGAGATCGTGCAAAATGGTGGTTTTTGGGTATAGTCCCGAGTCACATTGAGGCAATGAGCGATAGGAGAGGATTCATCTCTTCCGGTATTGGGGGTTGATGTTGCACTATGCTCGATTGGCCATAACAAGAACTCCCAAGCCAGGGTTTCTGAGATTTACTGGTAAGTATTATCAGTAGTTTCTCGAACCGTTATGGGCCTTGCATCGACATGACTTATAAAGCTATTGGGGTCTGACGTTTACCACCCCTAAGCGAGATATGCGACATATCTGACGAAGAGACCGGACTGTACAGTGGTGTTACTTACTGAATTCGTAGGAGTATGTGCACGCTTGCTTATTGATATTCTGATCTCTCAATACCCAGATGGCCGTTACTTTTAGCACACCGCTTGCGGTTTGTTGGTGACTGATATGATCACCACCTACTGCCGACGTATTGACGAGTCTTTAGAGCCCTATACAGAGGTTTCCTGGCTCAAGCGAAATGAAGTTGGAGCATATATGTGATATGTGCGGGACCGAGATTAATACGTGTATATGATACCGTATTCTATTCTCGCGATATGTGATATCGGTCGGTTATATATGATCTAGCCGGGTTATCGGATCAAGTATTGATTCGATAAGTTGATACATATGATATTAGTCAGTTGTATGTGATATAGCCAGATTATTAAATCAAGTGTTGATTTAGTAATTTAATGTATAATTATATATTTGATATATTATCTTATATTAACTGATATTAGCTAACTTAAGATTTCTTTTTCTCACTAGTGTACACTTAGTATATATGTGATATATATTAATATGCATCTTTTGTGTCATGCTTAATGCTACATGCTACATTGGTGTATGAGACTCACACCATGTTTATAATAATGTAAGGTTTTGTTTATTTAAAGTAAATCAAATTAGTTGGAAATTAGTCACATGGTTGAAGCTTGTAGAAGCTTGTGGAACCATTGACAACGTCCACTAATTTTTTTTTACTTGAAGATATTTATTTACCCAACCATTAAGATTAGCCATAGTTTAGTCTCTGCAGGAGTTAGTATATGATATTAACTCACCCATGGTTTCCATTCTTCAGTTGCTTGATTCCATGGTTGCTTTTCTTCATCTCCTTTCTCAAGCTCTCTAGCTTTTTGGGAGGTGAAGAAAATGAGTGAGAAAATTATTTCTAAAGTGAGAGAAATTCCTACTTCATCAACCTCTTCTCTACTAGCCATTTAGATTAGGTTTTTTCTTCACTAAGTTCATCACTTAGTGAAGTGGTAGCTTGAGTTAGCGTCTCCTCAACGTAGATCATTTTCGGCCTCGAAAACTTCATGAAAGCTTGTTCATTTCACCTTGTGGAGCCTCACTAGAGTCCGGAAGATCACTACTTGGAGCGAAGGGACTACAACACGGAGCTATTGAAGTGAAGGACCGGTTTACAAAGGTTGTATTCCTTATTCACTTAGATGAAAAGATGTTTACATTCTTATTTCGTCTAATTCTCTAGTTAAGATTCTAGCTTTAGGGTTCTTTAGCACGCCAATTTTTTGAAAACGGCATGGTCGATGCATCCCGAAACCCAGTGGCCGCCCTCGGGAACCCTACAATGTCTGGATCTCTGATGGGACCTGGGTTCCTTCGTTACAGCTATAGCGCCATTGTTGTCACAATACATAGGTATTGGAACAACAATGGTAGGAACCACCTGTAAGTCAATGTTGCACACCCCACGTGTTCGTGGGGAGGCGGAATTTGCAAAAAATGTTTTTTACGAGCTTCGCAACACCGACTAGAACCAAGGATCGTTCATAAACCCTAGCTAGCAAACTACTTGAGATTTAACTACTCGGATACGAAGTTATACCTCATGATACTTTTCCTTCGGGTCTTCATCGTTGTCCTCCTCGTCTATGTAGGCTCCAAGGATCGATCCGGATCGTAGCAACCTCTACGGCCTCCTCAAGTCGAAGACGATCCACCCGAGAGTCTATAGTCCGAGCTTCACCTCAAAACCGAGATAACTAGGGCAACAAGCTTGCTAAACTTGATGTCCTAGGTGATGTAGAGTATGAAGATGGATTTATTTGTCTCTTTAAACCCTAATTTACTCAACTCATGAGACATTGGGGGTTTTCTAGTGGGGAAGAAGAAGAAGAGCTAGCATGAGAGCTCACTTGGGGAAAGAGAAAGTTATTTGATAAATGATAATCCAAATGAAAAATATGATGGCTCCCTTGACTTGACAACTCTCATGGAAAGAAAATATCTCACAAAAAAATATCTAGTGCCACAAAATATCTCATAAGAAATATCTAGTCAAAGAGTCAAACTAAGTCAAGTTGTCAAACCAAGTCAAATGGTCAAACCGAGTCAAGTAGTCAAAACAAGTAGCCATGCCACAATTATTATTTACAAACATAACAAATACTTTCCTCCACCTCATAATTGTTTTGATCAAGTAAATGGTCAAAACCCTAATGAGGTGTCTCCTTCTGTTCTCCTCACATCCGTCTATACATACCGCATTCGTGTTCCGAGAAACACGAATACAAAGAGACGAAACTGATCCATCAATATAATCTAGGATTCGGCTTAAACCAAAGCCCACTAGTATTATTCACCCGAACATCATACGCGCACAAGTGTACGTAAGTGATCGAAGCCCTGCCGTAAAACCATACGGCCTCTACACCTTTTGCCCAGTACAGGGAAACTCTCTGTGTGGGACTCTGAAGACTCGACGCTACGCTGGCAGTGGGTTTAACCATTGGTCACAACCGGTACTAGCTGCACTTAACGGTCCCTAAGTAGTGTCGATTAGAAGATCGATGAGGAAAACCCATCGGAACTCCTACTGAGTCTGAATGTGGCAATCTCTGTACAGTCCGGTCTGTTCGTCTAAGAGTATCGTATATCGGGCCTAGGGGGATGGTAAACGGTAGACCCCTTATAGCGGTATATGTCGTGTCAGAGTGTAGCCTAAAACACCCTGAGAAACTACTGGAATACCTACCAGTAAATCTCGCTTGTCCTGGCCAGGGACTTTGTGAAATGGCTCTCCGAGCACAGCACGATATCAACCTGCAGTACCGGGAGAGAAAAATCATATCTAACCGCCACTGCCTCCAAGTGCTTCAGGACTGCACACAACTACTATCTGTTTGCACGACTCCTTTAAGACGTGATAGGGTAGTAATCAAAGTACAGTAGGAATACACTCAAGGCGAAGCAGCAGTATCAAGTCAACGGACTAAGCTGTACTCATGTCACCTGGGAACTGCTACCCGACGATAGGTATAATACTAACCAACAATTCCCGATGAGTCATGTCCAGTGTACTCGTAACCTAACGAGCACCTAAATACTATGTCATGGCTGTGGGACAGACCATCTCCCCTGCTGGGATGAGAAGCGTATACACTAGTCTACTTTGGAGTATCGATGCCCAGTCTCGATAATCCTACGACTAGGGACCTGTATAAGGATGTGCTTGTAGATTACCCAGTCCCCACTAGTGTGACTTCCATCACAACGCTGGTAATCAAGCAAAGATCCTAAGGGCTCCACTAATATGTATAATCGATATGCTAAAAGAAACACATGCACATATTGAAGTAGAAACAAACCAAGTAGCATACTACCATTTTGAGCAAGACTGTCAATACAACTGTGAATATCCCAAGCTTCCATTAAGTAATATGCAAACCAGTATGATATAATAATGGCCTCTAGGGCATATACACTAACAATCTCCCACTTGCACTAGGGCCATGTACTGGTGTATCGCAGACCTATCATCTCGATCAGCCGCTCGAACTGTGGCTGAGGGATGTCCTTCATGAGTGGATCTGCAGTGTTATTCTCCGTATCTACTCTCCTCACCTCGATCTCCCGATGATCTACAATCTCCCTGATCAGGTGGTACCGCCTCAAAATGTGTCTAGACTTCTGATGGGACCTGGGTTCTTTCGCTAAAACTATAGCTCCGTTGTTGTCACAATACAGAGGTATTGGATCAACAATGGTCGGAACTACCTGAAGTTCTGTGAAGAACTTCTTCATCCAGACAGCTTCTTTTGCGGCATCGTAAGTAGCTATGTACTCCGCTTCCATCGTCGAGTCTGCAATGGTGTTCTGCTTGGAGCTCTTCCAACAGACCGCCCCTCCATTGAGGGTAAAGATATGACTCGACATGGACTTAGAGTCATCCTTGTCACTCTGGAAGCTGGATTCAGCAAAGGCATCGATTTGGAAGTCTTTTCCTCCATACACTAAGAACATCTCCTTAGTCCTTCTCTGGTACATGAGAATGTTCTTTACTGCTATCCAGTGCTTCTCCCCTGGGTTTGACTGATACCGGCTTACAACGCTCAATGCTTAGGCTACATCTTGTTGGAGATAGTGCCCTCAGAGTCAATTATTGGATCACAGGCACGTGACTGAAATGATTGAGGGAGGACCTGTCCCAGTAGGACAGTCTTACTCAAGATGATAGTATGCTATCTGGTTTACCTTTATCATCGTGTACTGCTTTAGGTGACCTTACAGATCACTATTGCACGTTGATAGAGCCCGTAGGATTCTTGCTTGACTACCAGCAGTATAAGGGCGATCATATACGTGGGAGCTGGAGTCTATAAGTACATCCTTAAAAGGTCCCTAGTCGTGGGAGTTTCGAGACAGGGCATCGATTCTCCAGAGTAGACTAGTGTATACAGTCGAGACCCCGACGAGGGGCGGTGGCCGGTCTCACAAGCCACTGGTGTCAGTTGGTTCACCTAAGATGTATACAGGTGCTCATTGGGTTATGAGTACACCGGACAGGACTCCCCAGGAACCTGCTAGTTGGGATTATACCAGACGTCAGATAGCAGTTCCCTGGTGACATGTGTACAGGTTAGTTCATCGACCTGAGATCGTCATTTGTCTCGTGTGAGTTCCCACTGTGCTTTGATTACTACCCTACCACGCTCAAAGGAGATGTGCAAACAGGTTTTAGTTGGGTACAGTCCCGAGCCACAAGGAGGCAGTCAGCGGATCTTCAGGGGTTCGTCTCACCCGGTATTGGGGGTGAGGTCGCGCTGTGTCTAGGAGAACCATTACATAAAGCCCTCGGTCGAGGCAGGAGATTTACTGGTAGGTATTCCAGTAGTATCTCAGGGTGTTGTGGGCTACACTCCGACACGACTTGTACCGCTATTGGGGGTTTGACTTTTGCCAACCCCCTAGGCCGGCCATGCGATACTCATAGATGAACGGACCGGACTGTACGGATATTGTCACTGACAGGCTCAGTAGGGAGTCAGGATGAGTTCGCTCACAGACGTCCCTTTTGGTCAATAGCTGGTGGCCCGTCACGTATGGCTAATACCTCTGACGTGCTAGTGGTTAAATCCACAGCCATAGTATTGACGAGTCTTTAGAGTCCCCCCCACACAGTTACTCAAGTTTCGGGCGAAACGCTGTAGAGGTCGTATGGAGATATGACAGGGTTCGATCAGATACGTGCGGTATTGCACGAATCGTGATCGGACGGATTTTACTAACCGGCTTTGGTTTAAGCCGGATCCTTGTATTAGACAGTGTAGATTTTGTCTCTTTGCAGTTGTATTCAGTGGGAATACAAATGCGGGCATGTATATACAGTAGCGGGGTTTTCCGGTAATTTATTACGGGATTAGTTTTTTGAAGTTGCCAGTTTGCATTCCGTTCCGGCCGGTTTTCCTTTGTTCCTTCGCGGCCGGACTTTCCGATGGAGGGGGTTATTTGCAAGTTTGCAAATAACATTTGTGGAGGGGTTTCTTGCATTTTTGGCTTCCTCATCATGAGATCCTTTTCTAGTCACTTCCTTTGCATTTATGAGAAAAGAATGGATGAGATTTTGATATGGCTTTTGTTGTGACCATTTTTCCTTTATCATTCTTTTTCTCCACTTGCTTTTCCCCTGCAATTTTACAACACCCATTTTGGAGAATGAGAGGGGCCGGCCACTTCATGGGGATGGGAGAGAGTTCATTATTTTTTCATGAGGGAAAATGATTCACTCTCATTTTTGGCCTTGTTTGCTTCAAAATTCCTATGCTCATCTCCAAATCTTTTTATTCCTCCATCACCATGGCAACTTACCAAATCCCAAAGAGACAAGTTTCTACACTATACATACAGTTCTCTTGGACGCGTCGGCTAGCCAACTTCGCACCCGAGTTGCCTCGGTCCAGAGGTGGGAGCCCGTAAAAGATATCGGCTACGTGGTGCCCTTTCCGACGAGGAGGTGACGAACGGAGATTCCGCGGGAGATCGGAGTGGAGACGAAGACCGAAGGACACGGATCGCTTGGTATAACTCTCTACCCATCTTTTAGTTTGCTAGTAGCTAGGTTAATGGCCCGATCCGAGTCAAAAGTGCGCGGTGGTGCCGGTTTGCAAGTTTCGCAAAGTTTTTCGTTTCCGCGTTTCCGGCGTCGGATCGACGGCCGGGGCGCCGCCGTGCACTTACATTGGTATCAGAGCCATGCCATTATCCTAGTCTAGCTTGCTCTAGTATGTTTAGAACTCGATCGAACAATAAAACCCCAAAAACCGTATTTTCTAGTTCATCGGGTTTCTGTCGAAAATTTTTTGGCTCCAAAAATTTTTCAGGTTGTTGCAGAGAAACTTGCAGGAAGTTTTAAGAATTCTGTGAAAAAATGGTGGCATGATACTGTAGGACGACCGCGGAACCGCAGCCAAACCCCCATTCTGGCCGCGGTTCCGCCGCAGTACAGTGTCCTCTCTGTGCCATTTTTGCACAGAACTCTTTGGACTTGAAAATAGGGGTTTTGGGATATTTTTTTTGGGCCCAGATTTTCTGTAAGAGCTACAGTAGTGCTTGGGGCCCACATTGATAAATTTGATCGATCGGATTTTTTAAACATGCTAGTTCACAGTTTTTACATTATATCTGCGACCGTGAATGTTATTTGATCGGTAAATCCTGTCTAACTGCTATAGCCCTTTTAGACGGACTTGCGAACGTGACTTTCACGTTGATGTTCTGTATTGTGCTGTGATGTTGCGGATTGGTCGTGGGGGATAGCCTTGATGCAATATTAGTACTGTTTTGTTTTATATATGCATTTGATATTGCGGGGCGAGCGTCCGACATGTGGACTGCCGTCACTGCCTGTTTGTATTATTCTTTTGCGGCACGACCGGGCCGAGGTCGATGTACCCGTTGTATGTATATTTTACTTTCTGTACTAGGATTACCCCGCGGAGGGGTGCACGGATAGCCGGGTTCTAGAGGGCAACAAGCCCGCATCTCATAGCGTTGAGACGGAGGGGGCTTCACTCTAGAATTGGCGGGCTATTCGCCGCACTCGTAGGGGGTATAGGTTAACCCAGGAGGGGTGCCCGGGTTACCGGATTCCGTGAAGTGCTGGGTGGTCCATTCATGTTGTTGAAGGGGGCTGCCTCACTTCAGGTTTTGGCGGGTAACTTGCCGCATCCGTAGGGGTCTAGGATTTCATTGCACAGGCTATCCACACGACCAGGGGAATGTCGGGTTTCAGTAGCGGCTCTATGAAACCCGGGGATCCCAGATATCTGTATTGTTCTGTGATTTTGGTTACATTTCTGTGATGTTGAATTTTTATCACGCCTTGAGCGAATATTATATATTTATATATATACTAGTAGATGTTATATATGTTTTTCATCCGCGCTAGTCCAGTCCCCGCTCTGTCGTTAGTTAGCTAACATAACGGGTGATGACGGGACCCAGTGGCGAATGCGGAAGGCATATACGTACATCATTATTTTCGTTCTTTATTGGTGTGATCAATTGATGGGACTGCGTTGATTCGGATCAATGCAAGATAAACAAACCTATTCTGATGTTGTTGGAACATTTTTCAAAAAGCTGTTATTGCAAGGGCGTTCTCTTTTGTTTTGCACAGTGGTATTCAGTTGGAATATCCTGCTCCTCAGTCGACGAGGCAAGGGCCGAGATCCCTTTACTGGGAGTGACCCCTTGGACAAAAGTTTACGTCAGGGCAATAACTTCACAATAGCCGATTACTTTTGCTTTGCATCGTGGTATTCAGTTGGAATATCCTGCACCTCATCCTATGGGGAAAGAGCCGAGATCCCTTCACCGGGAGTGACCTCTTTAGCAAAGGTTTTCATTACTATATTTTTATAAAGCTATCAGTTCCTTCAACGATATCAAGTTCACAACGTTAAAGGTTTTCGCCAGAAACCATTCGTAGCCCTCCGTCGTTTCATATGAATAGTCAATAAGTATTCAAGCCGTGTATGTTGGCCAAAGTCAAGGCACAGTGATTGGTAGCTATTGGGTATTCATATGAAGCATAGATAGATGCGTTGGTTTGGGACAGTCGTACTACTATTTTGGCCAAAGTCAAGGGTATGTACGGGTGGGTTCAAATTAACCTGGAGAATGACGGGTAGAACTTGACATGTGACTTATGATATGTTGGCCAAAGTCAAGGTCATAAGAGCTTGGGCCAAAAAATCACATCGGGAGTTTCTAAAGAAATTGAAACTTTCCAGATATGTGCATACCTTCTGGAGTGTGATAACGTGAGCGGATTCCGTCACGTTATCATGCGATGATAGTTTGATCCCGATTCCTACTGATGAGTTGGTTTACTCCTCGGGTGATCCAGACTAATTCTTCTTTCAGGTTTGGGGAAGAATTTGACGTTGCAGTGGGAGGTTTCCTGATTAGATAAAGTGATAACCATTCTGATCTAGGTTAGAGTGCACGCTGAGTGTTTCCTTTCTCTCTCTCTTTGGAAGCGACCTGGCCCGACCCTTGACTATGACTCAGTGACCAAAATTAACCGAACCTTCTTAAACACTGGCTTTGGGATTGTCAGAGTTGCAGACCTCATTGTCACTCATACTTTTACCCTTTTCTCCAGGACACCCCGTATTACTACGAACGTCCACTTCCATTGTACAAAACCATCGTATGGTTATATACGAACTCGAAGGAATTTATTCGAGGATGGTTTCCGGTTCTGGAGAAAACGAATAGGACTATTCAGTTGTCTTTTCCTTTTACCTTCTCTCAGGTTGCGAGTACTCTTTGGTTTAGGAGATAGTACACCTATTACGCAAATTGGATAGTCTTCTTCTAAACCTTAGGCTGGTGCCAAATGGTAGGGAATGAAGAAAACCAATTATCCTAAACGGTGTACAGAAGGTATTAAGTTAAGACAAAGAAAGGGATTAGTAAGAGGGCTGTTCATATCAGATTTTTGCATTTTCATACCGCCCAATTTTTATCACATTGCATATCCGTAGATACTCTTGAGCCGTGTTTGCTAGTCAATTGCAGGATACAGGTTCTCGGTTCTAAAATGGTGAAATTCATGGAAAACACGACAAAATCCGGATTCCTGCCAACCACAGATAAAACACGGTCTCCACTCTTCATCCGTATGTTGCCAGATACCAGTTTAGAAGACAAAATGACAAATCAATTATCACCTTCATGCACAAAGCACTATGGCAACACCAAAACCAAGAAATCTACGCGGAGCTCAAGAAAATCCATGTCCAAAGTCCACCTTTCCCTCAACAGAAATTCTGGAAGAAATGTGGAAGTATTTTCAGAAAATACATATACCAGACAAGAGGGGACAGCAGACCAGGGAAGTACCAAGAACCCGACCCCCTAACTCCACCATAGTGCGGCGGATCCGCGGCATAAGCTGGCTTAGGCCGCGGATCCGCGGCCGTATGGTGGCGGCAGGTGGCCAATTTTTTTGGGTATTTTGGTCTTTTTGTGTGTATTCTGATGGTTGCCCTAGATTTTCAGTTTTCAGCCTATAAATAGCCCAGAACTTTGTGAAGGAAAGGGTCCATTCTTGTATTTTCATTTTGCTAGGATTAGTTGTGTTTCTTCTTCCTCTTCTCACCTCTTCTCCATTGAAACTTGTAGTGAGCTTGTGAGTGAAGAGTGATGAATAAAGAAGAACCATTTATTATCATGCTTGTCTCTTTATCTTGTTAATTGTTGTAATTTTAATTTGTTAAGTAGTTATTGTTATTTTCTTGTTGTTTCTTTCTTCTCTCTTTTTCTTTATCCTTAATACGACAATGATGCTTACGCTCGATCCTCGCCAAGGTGAGGTCGCAAATAGCTAGTCGTATCCTTCTAATCACCTTCTTTCTATCTTCCTCTTTTGTTTTGTTTTATTTTTCCGTATCATGATGTGTGAGTAGTTCATACTTGTTAGGGTAGGATAAGGGAAAGTTTGAGAGAAGGAAATCTCTCTCACTCTTTCCTTGCCCAACAGCTTAAATCGACTCCCGTTAATTGAACCACAATCCGCTCCTTACGGCACCCTATCCTACATGATAGCGGTGATCCCGTAGTGAGACCGGTTGTGGTTGAATTAACCGGAGGTTATGGCTAAGAGCCAAGAACGGACGGACAAGCACCAAAAGGAAGGACTTATGCGTTGGAAAGCCTAGCATATACTCGCAAGTTCCTTCCTAGTCGTGCTAATCCCCGTTGTTGCCGATTACCGTAACACCGATATTAAGAGGGGCAACGAAAGATGTGGAGACTCCTAACTCAAACTAACCTAATCCTAACCCTAACAAGCTCTCTTTAAAACATCAACTTAACACTTAGATAATCACAAACAAATCTGAACTCTCGGACTTAACTCGTTAAAACACATAGAAAAAGACTCCCATCTCCCTGCGGACGACCCGTACTCAACCGGCTAGCTACAAGCGAAACCGTCTTGATTGCGGTATTTAACTAAAACTTGAACACGCAGAACCCCTAACAATCAAATGGCGCCGTTGCCGGGGAGACGGTAGTTTATTTCCTTGTGTAATTTCGGGTTAATTTGTGAATATAACCGAAAAACAAAACAAAAAAAAATACTTTGTAAAAAAACCATCTTGTTATTCTTGATTAGTTTTTGTGCAAGTGTGCAGGAAAATACGAAGTTCAAGATCGACGCCAAGGACGTCAGATAATACGGAGTTCAAGTACAGTGCCAAAGACGTGGGAAGATAGACCTACATTTCGCAGCTACACCGCGACGGACAAAACGAAGCATACGGTCTACTGTCAATATCTGGAGCAGGTACAGTGAGCAAGTAAAAATTCAGAAGATCCAGACAAGCAGAGGAGACCCATACCAGCACCCACACAAAAACTAAAGCCCCAACTCCATGTTCCTGCCGCGGAACCGCGGCAATAGAAGGCTTAGGCCGCGGATCCGCGGCCACTTGGTGCCCTTGGGCTGCCAAATTCTCTCTGTAAGTCTCTCTGCTCCTCTCCACTCCTCTGGACTCCACTGAATTGTGTTTTCTGCAGCCTTCTTTGCGCAAATTCTTCTCCCCCTTCCAATAAACTGTTCTTGTGCAGGATTCTTTGCGCCGCAAATAAAAATTGTTTGCAGTTGATTTGTTACCGCTTTGCATTCTTTAATAAGGACTTAAGGGGCTTGAAACCAATCCAGATTGGGTGGGGATTTCATCACCCTTCCCAGGACCCCAAAAATCACAAAGCATATGCATTGTCCATTGTAAATTAAAAAAATACTAGACTTCAGCCCTAAGGACTTCGCGCTCATTAGGAGAAGATAAACCGTGTTTAGAACCTCGCTTAACGGTATATTGTTTACGGGGTGTCTAGGAAAGTGTTAAAGGCGCAACCGCCGAAAGAGAAAGGGTTATTTAATTAAGGAACTTCGCGAAAGCGTTGGACAACCTCCCCTTATCTCTGCACTTACCTGGCCTCGTGATCAGTGTATTTTTAAGCCCGTTTCTCGACACTGTTTAACTTCGACAATGAAGTTCAGGAGCAGGTCTAGTAGACCTAGGTTGCCCTAGATCTAGGTGTGATTGTGCATATCTTGTTTGTGATTGCTTAAGCCGTATTTCCGTACATATTTCTGTAAAAATCTTTCTAAAAAAAAAAAGAGAAAAAAATCAAAACTTTTACAAAAACTAGCCCTTTGTCGCCAAATCAATTTTTCACCCACCACCCATCGCCTTTCTCCATTGAAGTTTTCTTACCCTCACCTTCTTCGCTTTGACTATACTAAACTCGTTTAGTGTATGTCCGCTTGGACTCGGGACACTAGCGCCCGTCTAGTCCGCGTTACGTTAGTCGCTACCGACTACGCGATCGACTCCGAAGTCGATACTCCGTCCACTCCTCTTTCACCCCTCCCTTTGCCGGCCGACTCCGACGTTGACCGGAATTCTGTTCATACATCTTCACCTTCACCTTCACCAACCTCTTCTTCCGCGATGTCAGGATTTAATCCGAACATCTCTTTGACTACCCCTGGATTGGCTCCACCTCCTACGGAGACCAATATTCCACCACCACCGCCTGTTGTAGCGCCGCAGCGAATCGCGCTCCAGGATCGTTTCTATCCCACCCGTTCTGCACTTCCCACCTGCCTTTCTCTTCCTCCGGCCAATGGGGACAACTTTGAAATTAAGCCCCACTTCATCAACATGCTTCCACGTTTTCATGGGCTTGAATCTGAAGATGCCTATATCTTCATCAACAAATTTCAAAACGTCTGTGCCATGATGAAAACCACCCAACTGTCGGACGATGCTATACGTCTACGGGTCATTCCGTTCACTTTATGCGATCTTGCTGAAAAATGGCTGTATAGCACCGCTTCCCACTCAATCACCAGCTGGGACGAGTTTGTTAAAGCGTTTCTGAAAAAATTCTATCCGAATCATAAAACCGCAAGAATTCGAAATGAAATCAACCAATTCTCCCAGCTTCCTTATGAACCCTTCTGGAAGTGCTCTGACCGATACAAAGACCTTCTTGTTCAGTGTCCTCACCACGGTATAGAGAAATGGCAACTCTGCCAAACCTTATACGAGGGACTGAACCCAGCAACGAAGCAGTTGTTGGAAACCATCTGTCAGGGCCACTTCCTATCAAAATCTGACGAGGAAGCGTGGCAGTTCTTTGACGACCTTGCGGAGCAAACGCTACAGTGGGAGAGCACCAGACCGACTTCTTCTTCTACCTCCACTTCTACCGGTCAGTCTAGGGTAGGAATCCACTAACTTGACGTCTCTATTGCGATGAAAGCTGAAATGGCTGCTATAACAAGAAAGCTTGAAGCGATAGAAAGCAAATTCTCTGCTCCTGCTCCTGCCCCTGTTCTCCCCCTTCGTACCATCTGCGCTTGTTGTTCCGATCCTTCTCACTTGACCGAAGAGTGTCCTTACAATCCACCCTCGCAAGGACAGGATCAGGTTAATGCTGCATTCCAGCAAAGACCGAGGAATGATCCATACTCTTCCACCTACAATCCCGGTTGGAGGAACCACCCCAATTGCGCCTGGAATCAGAATCAGAATCAATTCCAGGGCAACAATTTCCAAAGGGCCCCTCCGCCGCAACAACAAGCGCAACAACAAACTCAACATCAATATCAGCAGCCCTTCCAACCCCAACCTTTCCAAAATCAGACGAACAACTTTGCACCCAACAATTCTTTTCCACCAAACAACTTTGTTCCGTCAAACAACGATAAGGTTTCCTCGCTCGAACGAAGTCTGGAGGCGTTTGTTAAACAATCGACTCAATCCACCGCCAACATCCAGTCTTCCATTCAATCTTTAGTGCAACACACTGCCGCACACGTGCAAAGCATCAAGACCATCGAGGCCCAGATTGCACAGCTGAACGCGGCCTTAAGCGAGCGAGAGAAGGGGAAGCTCCCGTCCCAGCCACTTCCAAATCCCGGTCACCCACATAATGCACATGTTGCTCTTGAACAACAAAACCATAATGTGAGTGCCGTGACCACACTGAGATCGGGGAGGATGCTGCAAAACAACATTGGCAAACGGATCAACGATGACCCCCCGGCCGCTTCTTCTTCTTCTTCTTCTTCTTCTTCTTCGTCTTCTGAGCCTATTCTCCGTTCTTCACAAGGCTCCCCTCCCTCTTCTTCTGCTCTGAACAGACCCACTTCTCACTCCACGAAGACACCTATTCTGGGATCCGTTTCAACTCCATAATCTCCTCCTCCAGCATTAGACTCAACCAATTTTCAAAATGTTCCATTTCCAAACCGGTTGAGGTCTAATAAACAAAATCCTCAAATGGAGAAGATTCTGGAGTTATTTAAGCAGGTTAACATTAACATTCCTCTTTTAGATGCTATCCAACAAGTCCCGTCCTACGCGAAAATCTTAAAGGACTTGTGCACGAAAAAGAGGAAGTCTCAGGTACCCAAGAAAGTTTTCTTGGCTAGTGCTGTGAGTGATGCCCTTACCCAATCTTTACCACAAAAACGGAAGGACCCTGGCTGTCCTACGATTTCAATTACTATTGGGGATAAGAACATCAACCGCGCACTATTAGATCTTGGTGCCAGTGTTAACCTGCTTCCGTATTCAGTATACGAGCAATTAGGCGTCGGAGAGCTGAAACCCACGCACTGCACTCTCCAAATGGCCGACCGATCGATCACCCATCCTAGGGGTGAGCTAGAGGATGTGTTAATCAAAGTCGGGGACTTCATATTCCCCGTTGACTTCATTGTATTAGACACACAGCCTGTAGCTAACCCCCGTAATCAAATTCCGGTGATACTCGGTCGCCCATTTCTCGCAACCTCAAATGCTGTGATCAATTGTCGCAATGGTTCGATGAACCTCTCTTTTGTAAATATGACGATTGAACTCAACATTTTTAGGTTGGGGAATCAGCCCGCCGAACCTAATGCTCATATACTGGACATCTGCTCGATCCAGGAGATCACGCCAGAAGAGTGTGAATTCGAGGAGTTTTTGTTTGATCACGATAATCTTGACGCCACTAGTGCGTTTCTCTTCGAACCTGCTGCTGTTTCTGCGCACGACAATGACTACGAGTGTTTCACGTTTTCAAACGATCTTAGCTGCGCACAACCCGAGTTTGAATCCTTCGACTTTCCGGATGAGTTACCTGAACCATCCAACTCGGTTGCCTACACTCGTTTTGAACCTTTGCTGGAGTCCTTTGAGTTCGAGACCTTTGCACCAGTCTTGCCTTCCATCGTTTCACCTCCAACGCTCGAACTCAAGCCGTTGTCGTCTCACCTTAAGTATGCTTACTTAGGTGAGAACGAGACCCTCCCTGTCATCATTTCGGCTTCTCTAGCTCCCGAGCAAGAGAAAGCCCTTCTCGCGGTCTTGCACAGCAACAGGCAAGCTTTTGGCCGGTCCATGGCGGACATCAAGGGGATTAGTCCCCTGATCGTTGAGCATCACATTCATCTGATGGATGATGCAAAACCAGCCCGGGATCCACAAAGACGTCTTAATCCAGTCATGAAAGAGGCTGTGAAGAAGGAGATCGTTAAATGTCTAGATAGTGGTATCATTTACCCTATCTCTGATAGCCAGTGGGTTAGCCCCATTCATGTTGTCCCCAAGAAGTCGGGCATCACGGCCATCACTAATGAGGCGAACGAGTTAATCCCTACTCGCACCCAAACTGGGTGGCGAGTATGCATTGATTACAGAAAACTCAACGCCGCAACGCGGAAAGACCACTTTCCGCTACCTTTCATTGACCAGATGCTTGAACGATTGGCCGGACACGAGTACTACTGCTTTCTTGATGGCTACTCCGGCTATAATCAAATTCCCATCGCCGAAAAAGACCAGGACAAGACTGTAAGTCGATGTACTACACCCCAGTACTTATGGGGAGTCGGAAATTTCAAAAACGATCATGTTTAAAGAACGAACATCGACTAACCGCTTAAATCGAAGCTAAACTATAAATAACCGTACACAAAGTGTTTCTTAACTATTGTGTTTAGGGATTATACCAAATGAAACTAGTCCTTCGTCTTTACGATCTCCTTGTTCTCCTCGGCCTTCTCTAGGTAGTAGACGATCCACCCGAGAGCAAAACTCCAAGCTACACCTCTAACTTGAGGCAACTAATCTATTTTGATTGCTAATCAAAGAAGAAAGGATGATATAGAGTGAAGGTAATGGATGTTTAAGTCTAACTAATCCTTTGATCTCAACACATGAGGATTAAGGATTAGTCTCTTGAAGATGAGAGCTTGAGGAGAGAGAATGTGAGATGAGATAATGAGATGAGAGAGAGTGTATCATAATATATTATGAAGCATTCTTATTTTTAGAATAATGAATAATAGAAATGAATAAGCATGCTTCATAAATGCAAAATGGTGATTCATTAAGCATGTGTCATTATCATTTATGGTGCAATAATGATAATGATGAATCACCCTTATGACTCACAATCTTATCCAAAGTAACCTCCTTAGTCACATCTTCTAGAAGCTTCTCGCACAATTACGAGAACGCCCCTCCGATCCGCAAAAATACGGAAAAACTTTAGACTGTAAAAATTCAATAACCGGATACCAGTAACTGGCTTAAACCAAAGCCGACTGGTAAAAACTGTCCGAAAGTCGTACGTGCGTAAACGCACGTATGCATCCGAACCCTTTGTCGCAAAACCATGCGACCTCTATATCGTTTCGCCTGGAGTAGGAAACTCTCTGTGTGGGACTCTAGAGACTCGACTACTACGCTGGCAGTGGGTTTAACCACAGACCGCAAGCGGCACTAGCTGTACGTAACGGTCCCCAGGTAGTTGTCGATAAGAAGGCCGATGAGGAAACCCATCCGAACTCCTACCGAGTCTGATGTGACAATCTCCATACAGTCCGGTCCGTTCGTCCAAGACTATCGCATATCGGGCCTAGGGGGGCGGCAAGCGTCAGTCCCCTAATAGCGGTATAATTCATGTCGGAGTGAAGCCCATTACACCCTGAGAAACTACTGGAACCTACCAGCAAATCTCGCTTGCCCTGGCCAGGGACTTTGCGTAATGGCTCTCTGACACAGCACGATATCTACTCCCAATACCGGGAGGGACGAATCCTGTTTAACCGCCACTGCCTCCAAGTGCTCGGGACTGCACCCAACTGCTACCTGTTTGCACGACTCCTTTGAGCCGTGGTAGGGTAGCAATCTAAGAACAATGGGACACACTCGAGGCGAAGTGGCAGTGTCAAGTCTGCGGACTACGCTGTACTCATGTCACCTGGGAACTGCTTACTGACGACTGGTATCAAACCAACCAACAGTTCCCTGTGAGTCCTGTCCGGTGTACCCGTAACCTTAACGAGCACCTGTATACTATCTCCAGTACGACGTACTGACGGCTGTGGGACAGACCATCTCCCCAACTGGGATGAGAAGCGTACACACCAGTCTACTCCGGAGTATCGATGCTCTGTCTCGATAATCCACGACCAGGGACCTGAATAAGGATGTGCTTGTAGACTACCCAGCCCCCACTAGTGTGACTGCCATCACAACGCTGGTAGACAAGCAAGATCCTAAGAGCTCTATCAATACGTACACTCACATATTAAGATAGAAAAACCAAGTAGCATACTACCATGTTTAGCAAGACTGTTATACACATGCGAATATCCCAAGCTTCCATTAAGTAATATACAAACTAGTATGATACAGTAATGGCCTTCTAGGGCATAAACACTAACAATCTCCCACTTGCACTAGGGCCATGTACTGGCATATCGTAGACCAATGATCTCGAGTAGCCTCTCGAACTGAATCTGAGGAAGGGCCTTCGTGAATGGATCAGCAATGTTCTCTTCTGAAGCAACTCTCCGAACCTCGATCTCCTGACGATCAATGATCTCCCTGATCAGGTGATACCGCCTCAAGATGTGTCTGGACTTCTGATGGGACCTTGGTTCCTTCGATAAAGCTATAGCTCCGTTGTTGTCGCAATACAGAGGTATTGGATCAACTATGGTAGGAACCACCTGAAGTTCTGTTAGGAACTTCTTCATCCAGACTGCTTCTTTTGCGGCATCGCAAGCAGCTATATACTCCGCTTCCATCGTCGAGTCAGCAACGGTGTCCTGCTTGGAGCTCTTCCAGCACACCGCCCCTCCATTGAGGGTAAAGACATAACCCGACATGGACTTGGAATCGTCCTTATCACTCTGGAAGCCGGAATCAGCAAAGGCCTCCAACCTGAGGTCTTTTCCGCCGTAAACTAAGAACATCTCCTTAGTCCTTCTCAGGTACTTGAGAATGTTCTTTACTGCTATCCAGTGTTTCTCCCCTGGGTCTGACTGATACCGGCTTACCACGCTCAGTCATAAGCTACATCTAGTCTGGTGCACAACATCGCATACATTATAGAGCCTACCGCAGAAGCGTAGGGTATAATAGACATGCGTTCCCTTTCCAAATCAGTCTTGGGAGACATCTCTTTGGAGAGGGTGATTCCGTGACAAGCCGGTAAATTACCGCGCTTAGAATCTTCCATACTGAATCTTTTCAGTATGGTGTCGATATACCTGGACTGTGAAAGTCCCAACATCCTCTTGGATCTATCACGATAGATCCGGATCCCCAGAATGTACGAGGCATCACCCAGGTCTTTCATGGAGAACCTGTGTGACAAGAATCCTTTGACAGATTGTAGCATAGGAACGTCATTTCCTATCAATAGAATGTCATCCACGTACAAGACGAGGAATACGACACTTCTGGCCACAGCTTTACTATATATGCACGGTTCATCTGGATTTTTGATAAAGTCATATTCTTTGACTGTCTCATCAAAACAGATGTTCCAACTCCGCGATGCCTGCTTTAGTCCATAAATAGACTTAAGCAGCTTGCATACTTTCCCGCTGCTCCCACTCTGATTGAAACCCTCTGGCTGATCCATATAGACGCTCTCTTCTAAATTTCCATTCAGAAAAGCCGTCTTTACGTCCATCTGCCAGATTTCATAATCATGGAACGCAGCAATAGCAAGAAGGACCCGAATGGATTTGAGCATAGCCACTGGAGAAAAAGTTTCGTCATAGTCCAAACCAGGTCTTTGACGAAAACCCTTTGCAACAAGTCTAGCCTTATAGGTTTCCACCTGTCCATCTACACCAATCTTTTTCTTGAAGATCCATTTGCATCCTATGGGTTTTACCCCATCTGGAGCAAAGTCCAAAGTCCATACTTTGTTGGTGTACATGGACTCCATTTCGGTCCGCATTGCATCTAGCCATCGTACCGAGTCACCGCTCTGGATGGCCTGCCGGAAGTCAGTAGGTTCATCATCATCTATGATGCAATCCTCTCTATCCCCATCTATGAGAAAACCGTAGTATCTCTCAGGCGGATGAGACGGCCTACTACTCCTACGGAGGGGTGCGGGAATGTTCTGTTCTTCTTGAACCTCTGGTTCTACCAAACTTTCAGTAACAGCTTGTGGTTCTGGAATTTCTTCCAATTCTACTTCGCTCCCACTCTTCTGATTTTCTAAAAATTCAGTTTCTAAGAAGTGGGCATGACGAGAAACAAAAACCTTTTGTTCCTCTGCGTAATAGAAATAATATCCCTTGGAGTTCTTTGGATATCCCACAAGCTTACACAGTACTGAGCGTGCCTCGAGCTTGTCCACATGCTGCTTTTTTACAAAAGCTGGACACCCCCATGTCCTAAAATGTTTTAGACAGGGTTTCTTCCCACTCCACATCTGATATGGTGTGGTAGGCACAGTCTTGGTTGGAACCTGGTTCAAAAGATATGCCGCTGATTCTAGCGCATAACCCCAGAAAGATCGCGGTAACTCAGTATTACTCATCATGGATCGTACCATATCCAATAGGGTTCGATTCCGTCTCTCCGATACACCGTTATGCTGTGGAGTGTATGGAGGAGTAAGCTGAGAGAGAATTCCTTTCTCTTTTAGGTAACCTAGGAACTCGGCACTTAAGTATTCTCCACCTCGATCAGATCTTAGTGTCTTAATACTTTTGCCTGTTTGGTTTTCCGCTTCACTCTTATATTCCTTGAATTTCTCAAAGGCCTCGGATTTATGCTTCATTAAGAAAACATGTCCATACCTAGAGAAATCATCTGTAAAAGTAATGAAGTAGGAAAAACCACCTCTTGCATGTGTAGACATTGGACCGCATACATCACTGTGTATGAGTCCTAAGAGCTCGCTCGCTCTTACTCCTTGTCCAGTAAATGGAGTCTTTGTCATCTTTCTTTTTAGACAAGATTGACAAGTGTCATAAGATTGATATTCGAACGTGTCCAAATATCCTTCTCTATGCAACTTAGTCAACCTTCTCTCATTGATGTGACCCAGTCTACAATGCCATAAGAAAGCTTTATTTAAATCTGGAGACTTTCTTTTTAGTATGTTCTGGACATTGAAAATTTGGAGTTGGTTTAACACATATATGCCGTTATTTAGAGTACCGGACCCAATCAAACCATGATTAAGGTGGATGTTAACAACATCTCTTACAAACGTGAAATCATAACCTTTATTTGATAACAAGGAAACTGATATGATATTACACGTTAAGCTTGGTACAAAATAACAGTTATGTAAAACCAAAATATGTCCACTCGTCAATCCTAGGTGATAATCCCCGACGGACGCAGCTCCCACGCTAGCTCCGTTAGCAACCCTGAGGATCATATCACCTTCCTTCAGCACTCTACGGTTTCTCAGTGCCTGCAATGAATTGCAAATATGAGATCTTGATCCGGTATCCAATACCCAGGAAGTAGAGTTGATCGACAGACAATTCTCAATTATAAACACACCTGAAGTCGAAGCCACAGCTTGCTTCGGTTCCTGGTTCTTGGCGTTCCATGCCTTGCAATCCTTCTTCCAGTGCCCTTTCCTGTGACAATGGAAGCATTCATCCTGGCCCACTATCGGTGCTGCAAGCTTTTTCTTTCCCTTCTTTCCCACCTTACTAACACCTCCTCTAGGTTTGGGTGCGGCCTTCTTCTTCCTTCCTTTGGCCCTAGCCTTGGACCCGGAAGAAGATGCACCGCCAACAAACATAGCGGGTATTTCCCTTGCCTTCTGCAAGGTGCCCTCTGCACTCCTTAACATGTTCAGGAGTTCCGCAAGTTCAACTTCTTTTCCTTGAAGATTGAAGTTGAGGATAAACTGGGCGTAGGTGGGAGGAAGGGACTGGAGAATAAGGTCTGTATACAGCTCATTATCCAAAGTCGTCCCAAGGTCTGCGAGCTCTTCAATATAGCCGATCATCTGTAGGACATGTTCACCTACCGATGACCCGACAGCCAACCTCGCTCGAAACAATTTCTTAGAGGTCTCGTATCTTGCTATACGAGATTGCTCTCCATAAAGTTCCTTTGTATGGAGAAATATGCCATCTAGGGACATATCCTCGTGCCTCCTCTGATGTTCATTGTTTATAGAGGCAAGCACGATGCACTTGGCTCTCGCGCAATCTAAATCCCAGGTTTTGCGGATTTCCTTATCCGCATTGCTGGATTTTGGACTAGGGACAGCAGGTGCCGTAGCGGTGAGGACGTACCCCAATTTGTCATAGGTCAAGGCCATTTTGACATTCCGCAGCCAATCTTTATAGTTTGGCCCCGTCAGTATATTCTTTTCTAAAAGTAACTTAAGTCCAGTCATTTTCAGGGTCGCTGCAATTAGGAGAGAGAGAAGAAAACACTTTAGCATGATGCTCTTGCAAGTTTAGAGTGGTTTTTAGTTTATCTAAACTGGATGGCTCCCACTGTTTCTCGAATCCTTCCTCAAACCATAAAAGAAGAATTAGCCAGGACTATTCTCACCGTACAATACTTGCTTAACCGTTCAGCCAGGCCAGTGTCGATACTTCGAGGGAGGTTTTCCAACGCTTTCGCGAAGTTCCTTAATTAAATAACCTCTTTTCTCTGGGGGCGTAACCCTGCTGACACCTTTCTGGACACCTACTAGGTTTATAGCATTGATCGTTAAGTCACGAATATCCTGATAAGTAGCATATACTCACAGTAGGATCGGGATCCAAATATCATCGTATGATAATGTTGAAGGAATCCTACCAACATTCATCAAACTCCAAATGGTATGCATCTCTTTGCAAATTTCAGTTTCTTTAGAAATTCCCGATATAAATTTTTGCCCCATGTTCTTATGATCTTGACTAAGGGCCAACAAATCATAAGTCACATGTCAAGTTCTGCCCATCATTATCCTGTTGATTTGAACCCATCCGTATATACTCTTGACTAAGGGCCAACAAAGTAATACGACTGTCCCAAACCAACTCATCTATCTATGCAACAAATGAATACCCCAGCAGCTACCAATCACTATGTCTTGACTAAGGGCCAAACAAACATAGCTTGAATACTACTGACCATTCATAAGAAATGACGGAGGGCTACGACTGGTTTTGGCGAAACCGTGAACGTAGTGAACTTGATATAACCGAAGGAACCTGATAGCTTTTAAAAGGAGTGGTTAAATCTCCGCATTTTAAAAATATCTGTTTTAAAAATAACCGAGTGGTTTCTTTTAAATTGTTCCAACGATTTAAACTTGGTTTATTTTCTTTGCATTATAGATAATGCGTCCCATCATTAACCTATCATTGCAGAAAACAACGAAAATACAACGTCCTCTTATGCCATCCGCATTCGCCACTGGGTCCCGTCATCACCCGTTAAGTTACTTAACTAACGACAGAGCGGGGGCTGGGCTAGCGCGGGTGTAAAGCATAAGTGACGTCTAAATAGCTATCATAAATATAGATATTTTACATTCGTCTGACGCAATGATATACATTCCAGAACACAGATAAACAATATTGGATTTGCAAGCAATCTGTATTTCTTTTGAGCCTGCAAGAAAAGACAGATTACACAGTTGTGATGAATAGCCGTTACCCCACCCTCGACCCCTACGGGTACGGCAAACTCCCCGCCCGGCAGTTTGTGTACCCCACCTCGGGTCAGTCCTAGAAGAAAAACAGTAAAATGAAATAATACAACGGTGGCTACAACCGCAACCTGGATGTGCCCCGCAAAATAATATTACAACAAATTACATTTACAACAAATGAATTAAACAATAACCCATTGCTAAACCCCGGCTAAACACCACAACAGTCCAATACAGTTTATATGCACAAACAGATATAACCATTTCAGAAATGTGCAACCCCCTGCCAACTGACATACTAGCAGTTAGGGGAGGTTTACGAACACATTAAACAATCACAGATATAATCCAATATGCAAATACTGTACAATTTCGATCGATTAAACAACATCAATATTGCTCCAAAATCTGCTCTGTTAAACTGTAACCTGAGCAAATATTAAATATTCCAGAAAACCCCAAATAATACACAGAAGCAACAGAAGAAAAATCGGCTCCTGACTCGCCAACTCGGCGGCGGAAGCGCGGCGACTCAGTAGGCTGAGGCCGCGGTTCCGCGGCGAGTTAGGCGATTCAGGCGACTTTTTTTCTTGGGTGTTCTTCTGGTGTCTTTTCAAGCTCTCTGAACTTACCTGAAAAATTTTTGGACATCATTTTAAGTTCGACAGAAACTGAACAGATTTAGGGTTTTCCGGCTTCGTTTTTCCGTTCGAAATTCGTACAAATTTGCAATCAAGTTATTTATTGTTTAGCGAGGCTCTGATACCACTGTAAGTCGATGTACTACACCCCAGTACTTGTGGGGAGTCGGAAATTTCAAAAACGATCATGTTTAAAGAACGAACATCGACTAACCGCTTAAATCGAAGCTAAACTATAAATAACCGTACACAAAGTGTTTCTTAACTATTGTGTTTAGGGATTATACCAAATGAAACTAGTCCTTCGTCTTTACGATCTCCTTGTTCTCCTCGGCCTTCTCTAGGTAGTAGACGATCCACCCGAGAGCAAAACTCCAAGCTACACCTCTAACTTGAGGCAACTAATCTACTTTGATTGCTAATCAAAGAAGAAAGGATGATATAGAGTGAAGGTAATGGATTTTTAAGTCTAACTAATCCTTTGATCTCAACACATGAGGATTAAGGATTAGTCTCTTGAAGATGAGAGCTTGAGGAGAGAGAATGTGAGATGAGATAATGAGATGAGAGAGAGTGTATCATAATATATTATGAAGCATTCTTATTTTTAGAATAATGAATAATAGAAATGAATAAGCATGCTTCATAAATGCAAAATGGTGATTCATTAAGCATGTGTCATTATCATTTATGGTGCAATAATGATAATGATGAATCACCCTTATGACTCATAATCTTATCCAAAGTAACCTCCTTAGTCACATCTTCTAGAAGCTTCTCGCACAATTACGAGAACGCCCTTCCGATCCGCAAAAATACGGAAAAACTTTAGACTGTAAAAATTCAATAACCGGATACCAGTAACTGGCTTAAACCAAAGCCGACTGGTAAAAACTGTCCGAAAGTCGTACGTGCGTAAACGCATGTATGCGTCCGAACCCTTTGTCGCAAAACTATGCGACCTCTATATCGTTTCGCCTGGAGTAGGAAACTCTCTGTGTGGGACTCTAGAGACTCGACTACTACGCTGGCAGTGGGTTTAACCACAGACCGCAAGCGGCACTAGCTGTACGTAACGGGCCCCAGGTAATTGTCGATAAGAAGGCCGATGAGGAAACCCATCCGAACTCCTACTGAGTCTGATGTGACAATCTCCATACAGTCCGGTCCGTTTGTCCAAGACTATCGCATATCGGGCCTAGGGGGGCGGCAAGCGTCAGTCCCCTAATAGCGGTATAATTCGTGTCGGAGTGAAGCCCATTACACCCTGAGAAACTACTGGAACCTACCAGCAAATCTCGCTTGCCCTGGCCAGGGACTTTGCGTAATGGCTCTCTGACACAGCACGATATCTACTCCCAATACCGGGAGGGACGAATCCTGTCTAACCGCCACTGCCTCCAAGTGCTCGGGACTGCACCCAACTGCTACCTGTTTGCACGACTCCTTTGAGCCGTGGTAGGGTAGCAATCTAAGAACAGTGGGACACACTCGAGGCGAAGTGGCAGTGTCAAGTCTGCGGACTACGCTGTACTCATGTCACCTGGGAACTGCTTACTGACGACTGGTATCAAACCAACCAACAGTTCCCTGTGAGTCCTGTCCGGTGTACCCGTAACCTTAACGAGCACCTGTATACTATCTCCAGTACGACGTACTGACGGCTGTGGGACAGACCATCTCCCCAACTGGGATGAGAAGCGTACACACCAGTCTACTCCGGAGTATCGATGCTCTGTCTCGATAATCCACGACCAGGGACCTGAATAAGGATGTGCTTGTAGACTACCCAGCCTCCACTAGTGTGACTGCCATCACAACGCTGGTAGACAAGCAAGATCCTAAGAGCTCTATCAATACGTACACTCACATATTAAGATAGAAAAACCAAGTAGCATACTACCATGTTTAGCAAGACTGTTATACACATGCGAATATCCCAAGCTTCCATTAAGTAATATACAAACTAGTATGATACAGTAATGGCCTTCTAGGGCATAAACACTAACAAAGACCACATTCACTTGTCCTTTCGGCACATTCGCATATCGTCGCATGCCCTTTGGGTTATGCAATGCGCCCGCTACCTTCCAGCGGTGTATGATGGGTATTTTCTCAGACATGGTAGAAACATTTCTGGAGATTTTCATGGATGACTTCTCCATCTTCGGCGATTCCTTCAACGAGTGTTTGCTGCATCTTGACGCTGTCCTTACCCGATGTAAGGACAAGAATCTCACTTTGAACTGGGAGAAATGCCACTTCATGGTGCGTGAAGGTATTGTCTTAGGACATATCATCTCGCAAAATGGCATAGAGGTTGACAAAGCAAAGATTGAGGTCATTTCCAATCTGCCTCCTCCCCGATGCGTCAGAGATATCCGAGCCTTCCTTGGCCATGCCGGTTTTTATAGACGGTTTATCAAGGATTTTCGCAAGATTGCTAGGCCCTTGACTCTTTTGCTGGCCAAGGACACGCCATTTGACTTCAACTCGAGCTGTGTGACTGCATTCGAGTCATTGAAAAGCTCACTCACTTCTGCTCCCGTTCTTTCCTCACCTGACTGGACACACCCATTTGAGATTATGTGCAATGCATCCGACTTTGCCATTGGTGCTGTCCTTGGACAACACATCAACAAGATGCCGCACGTAATCTATTATGCGAGCCGAACCCTGAACGACGCCCAACTCAATTATACAACAACTGAGAAGGAATTCTTGGCTGTTGTATTTGCTTTAGAAAAGTTCAGGCCCTACCTCATCGGCTCTCCAGTCATTGTCTACACCGACCATTCTGCTCTGCGCCATCTTTTTGCAAAGAAAGATGCAAAATCTCGGTTAATCCGTTGGATCCTCTTGCTTCAAGAGTTTGACCTTGTCATTAAGGACAAACGAGGATGTGAAAACGTGGTTGCCGACCATCTCTCACGACTTCCTTCTTCGCCTGCGCTTCCAATTCCGATCAACGACGTTTTCCCGGATGAACAGCTCTTGACAGTATCGTGCGAACCCTGGTTCGCAGATATTGTGAACTATTTGGCCACAGGATTACTACCGACTGAATGGTCGAGTCAGGACAGACTTCGCTTCTTATCCCAAGTAAAAACTTTTACTGGGACGAACCCTACTTGTTCAAGTACTGTCCCGACCAGATTATTCGTCGGTGTGTCCCTGATGAGGAATTCAAGAGTGTGCTGTCATTTTGCCACGATCAAGCATGTGGCGGGCATTTTGGGCCCAGAAAGACAGCTGAGAAGATCTTGCAATGTGGTTTCTACTGGCCACAACTCTTCAAAGACGCTCATGACTATTGCAAGACTTGCTCCCGGTGCCAACACATGGGCCGGATATCCCGGCGGAACGAGATGCCGCTCCAACCGATCTTGGTTGTGGAGATTTTCGATGTTTCGGGGATAGATTTCATGGGGCCGTTTCCCAGCTCTTTCGGGAACTTGTACATCCTTCTAGCTGTTGATTACGTCTCTAAATGGGTCGAGGCTGTGCCCAGCCGGACTAACGACAACAAGGTTGTCGTTAGGTTTCTTAAAGAAAACATTTTCTCCCGGTTTGGGCACCCCAGAGCGATCATTAGCGACAATGGAAGTCATTTCTGCAACAGGACTTTCGAAGCCTTGATGCGGAAATACTCCATTAATCATAAGCTCTCTACGCCCTACCACCCCCAAACCTGCGGGCAGGCCGAAGTTTCAAATCGGCAAATCAAGCAGATACTGGAGAAGACGGTTTCCAAGAACCGTAAGGATTGGTCGCTGAAACTCACTGATGCCCTTTAGGCATTTCGAACCGCTTATAAGACCGACCTTGGCATGTCTCCCTATCGGCTTGTGTACGGAAAAGCCTGCCACCTTCCTGTCGAAATAGAGCATCGCGCATTTTAGGCGATAAAGGAGCTGAATCTGTCTCTCGAGGATGCGGGCAGCCATCGGAAGCTGCAGTTGAACGAACTAAGCGAGCTTATGGATGAGGCTTACGATAACGCGGTTGTCGTTAAGAATCGAACAAAGGTGTTTCACGATAAACACCTTTTGCGCAAAACCTTCGTACCTGGTCAGCAGGTACTGCTTTATGACACCCGACTTCACTTCCATCCAGGAAAGCTCAGATCTCGCTGGAAAGGGCCGTATTTTGTGCGGAATGTGTATCCGCAGGGCGCTGTGGATTTGGAAAATCCAAAGGACGGTTCACTTTTCAAAGTAAACGGACACCGATGCAAACCGTACCTTAGCGTCGAACCAACAGAGGAGCTCCTGTTCTTACAGGAGCCGGTTTACCCTGAATGATCTTCCTCTGCCTACCTCCAAACTTCGGTTATCCAGCCAAGAACAGTGGACACTGTTCCAAATAAGTTTGGGGGTATGTATAAACCATTTTGTAGATATTTGTGTATATTCTTTTTTTATTTTCTTTAAAAACAAAAACAAATAAAAATTTGTGTATCGCTAACCGACAATTTTGACCCTTCAAATGATCTCTTCATGCAACGACAGTGAGGACACTGTCCAGTTTAAGTTTGGGGGTACGCTCGGTACGCATTTCTTAACTTCGCATTCATATGTATATTTTTGCATTTGCATATTAAAATCCATAAAATCCATAAAAATTTGAAAATTTTCTAAAAATATAAAAACTTTTTTGTCAAGTTAGCTTGTGGAAGAACTCTGAGTCAACATTCGACGGTTTTTGTTTGATAAAATAAGAATAACTAAATCTTATGTTTAGATTTTGAAAACCTGAAAGATAACTCTCCTTTGAAGTTAACTATAGCTGATATACGTCTTTACATCACACTACACGTGTCGTGAGTTTTTGGGAATTAGATGACAAGTCTTTTATGTTGAAAAAACTTTTAAATGGATCAATGATTTTCTGAGGATCAAATAGGTTTGTTCTGAAATAAGTAATGTCAAGAATAGTTTATGAAGTAAAGCAAATATGAAGGAATGTTATTGATGCCGTAATTGGAGCTAAGTCTGAAAAATAACCCATCTGAAACTTGATTGGAATGATTACACACCAAACCCACTAAACACGTCTTTTATCCAAAAAAAATAATTGAACTGCCGGTTATATCTCCGTTCGTATTAAATCATCTGATTTTCACGCCAAACTGTCTTTTGACTTTGGACCTAGGTAACTTGAGTAATTAAGTCCGCTGGGGTGTTTCTACACCTAATGCCCTAAAACCAACTGGTTTGGGTGCATTGGCCCAAAGCTCGCTAAGAAGCCTAGAAAGTCCAGATTAAAACAAAGTCAAGCAAGTGTTCTCTCCGAGTTAAAATTCCTAACGGTTCTTTGTGTGAGAATAATCTTGATAAAAGACAGGCTTTTATAAAAAAAAAATTTTTAACGGAGATATGAAGGTTTTATTCTATGATAAAGACTATTGCACGTTCACAGTGGTGTGTATGAAATGAAAACAAGAAAAAGGTGGAGTGAAAAATACGACTTAGTTTCCTGTTAAGGAAGATAGAAATTCTGAAGTTGAAACCTTACTGGAAAACGAAACTTGAAAAATGCTTAACTCTTTATAAAACTTATGTGATCCTTTTAAAATTGTTATCTGGGCCTTATTGTGTGACATGATGACTTTATTCGACCTTTCGGGAACTTAACGACACTATTTGCACTGCACGTAAAGACATATAAAATCTGTAGTTAAATAAGAAGCGAGGTGTGAAAAATAAAGGTTCGATAGTCTAGACTTAGGATTATAGAATTGTTATTTTCTGAAACAAAAACTTTAGGGTTTGAATCTTAGTTATTTTACAAAACCAACTTGACCGGATTTTGTGGGTAGTATCCGCTGAAAACCCTCAGGAGACAACACTCCTCCTACTAGGGACACCTAGAGGTTTAACGGCTTGTTGCACATGCTCAGTGCAATCGCGTTCCCTGCGAAAGTGAGGTTAGGAAATTTTTTGTGAATAAATGGGCTTTGCTCGGGACGAGCAAATGATAAGTTTGGGGGTATTTGTTCATATCAGATTTTTGCATTTTCATACCGCCCAATTTTTATCACATTGCATATCCGTAGATACTCTTGAGCCGTGTTTGCTAGTCAATTGCAGGATACAGGTTCTCGGTTCTAAAACGGTGAAATTCATGGAAAACACGACAAAATCCGGGTTCCTGCCAACCACAGATAAAACACGGTCTCCGCTCTTCATCCGTATGTTGCCAGATACCAGTTTAGGAGACAAAATGACAAATCATTTGTCACCTTCATGCACAAAGCACTATGGCAACACCAAAACCAAGAAATCTACGCGGAGCTCTTGAAAATCCATGTCCAAAGTCCACCTTTCCCTCAACAGAAATTCTGGAAGAAATGTGGAAGTATTTTCAGAAAATACATATACCAGACAAGAGGGGACAGCAGACCAGGCAAGTACCAAGAACCCGACCCCCTGACTCCACCATAGTGCGGCGGATCCGCGGCATAAGCTGGCTTAGGCCGCGGATCCGCGGCCGTATGGTGGCGGCAGGTGGCCAATTTTTTTGGGTATTTTGGTCTTTTTGTGTGTATTCTGACGGTTGCCCTAGATTTTCAGTTTTCAGCCTATAAATAGCCCAGAACTTTGTGAAGGAAAGGGTCCATTCTTGTATTTTCATTTTGCTAGGATTAGTTGTGTTTCTTCTTCCTCTTCTCACCTCTTCTCCATTGAAACTTGTAGTGAGCTTGTGAGTGAAGAGTGATGAATAAAGAAGAACCATTTATTATCATGCTTGTCTCTTTATCTTGTTAATTGTTGTAATTTTAATTTGTTAAGTAGTTGTTGTTATTTTCTTGTTGTTTCTTTCTTCTCTCTTTTTCTTTATCCTTAATACGATAATGATGCTTACGCTCGATCCTCGCCAAGGTGAGGTCGCAAATAGCTAGTCGTATCCTTCTAATCTCCTTCTTTCTATCTTCCTCTTTTGTTTTGTTTTATTTTTCCGTATCATGATGTGTGAGTAGTTCATACTTGTTAGGGTAGGATAAGGGAAGTTTGAGAGAAGGAAATCTCTCTCACTCTTTCCTTGCCCAACAGCTTAAATCGACTCCCGTTAATTGAACCACAATCCGCTCCTTACGGCACCCTATCCTACATGATAACGGTGATCCCGTAGTGAGACCGGTTGTGGTTGAATTAACCGGAGGTTATGGCTAAGAGCCAAGAAAGGACGGACAAGCACCAAAAGGAAGGACTTATGCGTTGGAAAGCCTAGCTTATACTCGCAAGTTCCTTCCTAGTCGTGCCAATCCCCGTTGTTGCCGATTACCGTAACACCGATATTAAGAGGGGCAACGAAAGATGTGGAGACTCCTAACTCAAACTAACCTAATCCTAACCCTAACAAGCTCTTTTTAAAACATCAACTTAACACTTAGATAATCACAAACAAATCTGAACTCTCGGACTTAACTCGTTAAAACACATAGAAAAAGACTCCCATCTCCCTGCGGACGACCCGTACTCAACCGGCTAGCTACAAGCGAAACTGTCTTGATTGCGGTATTTAACTAAAACTTGAACACGCAGAACCCCTAATAATCAAGGGCAAAGTAAATTGAGACTGCTATTCATGACCAAACCAAGTATTTCGTTACCACTCCGACTTCACCTTTGTGTTTCTCCAGGACACTCCGTATCACTACGAAGATCCACAGTTTATTGGATACTCCATCGTATGGTTATATACGAACTCGAAAGGAACTTGTTCCAGTTCGAGGATGGATTCTGGTTCAGGAGAAATTGGAATAAGGTTTACTCAGTTGTCTTTTATCCTCACCTTCTCTCGCATATCGAGTGTTCCTAGGATTAGGACAGTACACCCATTATTCTTATTGGAAAGTCTTCTTCCAAACCATAGGCTGGTGCCGAACGGTAGGGAAGGAAGAAAACCATTTGGCCTAAAGGGGTGTGCAGAAGGTAATGACTAAAGACATATAAAGGGATTTGGAGAGGTGGCAAAGAAATATACGGTTATAGTTGTGAATCTGGATGATGGAAGAGACATTACTAGGAATACCCAGATACCCCATCGAAACATTTCGATGTTTCAGTTTCACTGTGTACTGTTAAAAGAAAACTGATTTCCCAATTAGACACTTGCTCTAAGGTATGTATTTACCACGTATGATTCTCACATCTGTATGGTTTTACAGATGATGAGTGGGAGTAAGTTATTGGGAATTAGGTGATCATCCTCATTATATCGGAATTCGTTGTAATTGGTGATATTTGAGGAAGTCACCAGGGTTGTTTGCCGGACGGCAAATATTTGGTTTTGAATATCCGTTGTTATGCACCAATTTCAAATTGATATATCTGTACGTCTATTTTTGTAGAGTGATGATTAGTCGAAAATATTGCATATTTTAGCCGGCAATTTCCTCATCATTTGCATTAATATAGAAGTGTTCGGTATTCATATTTTACATATTAGCAAAACTGTCGCAAAAAAATCAGATTTCATGTGTTAAACTTTTAAATCGACACTATAAAGGAAATTGACCGCATTTCATGGCATCGCATCATTCCTACATTTGCGCAACACTTGTTTTGAGATCTATGCAGGAAAATCCAGCAGAAAAGCCAAAAATTTACAGGGTACAGCTAAAACGTTACACCAACTCAATGATTTCAGTTCTGGTATTAATCCAAAGGGACAAATACAAATCAACATATCAGATAAAGGCCCAAGTATCAACCCAAGACCACACTAGAAGAACCAAGCCCCAAGGAGCCCAAATGGCCGCGGAACCGCGGCCTAAGCCGCCTTGTGTCGCGGTTCCGCGGCGGATCTGCCACGTCAGCACCAAAACTTTGCACCAAAATTCTTCATTCAAGGCCCACATTCAGCTTATGTACTTCAAGTTCCAGAAGACTCCAAAGGTTTCTGCCAGATCAGCAAACTAGGGTTTCCAAGCTTAATTAATCCTAGCTTAAAGCCTAAGCTAGCTCCTAACAAACTACCTTCTAGAAAACTCAACAAACTTTTGGAGGGAACTACAATTTCAAACCTAGACCTAGGGTTTGGGTGATCTATAAATAAGACCCTAGGCTCACTTGTAAAAGGGACTTGATCCTTGACTAATTCATTTTAGCCAGTTTAGATCCATTCTATCTCCTTCTTCATCTTCTTCTTCCACAAGTCTAGTGAGAGGGCTTGTGTGAAACCCTAACCCTAATTCCAATCAAAAGCCAAGATCCCGAGTACCCATCAAGCAAGAAGCCTTGCAACCTTTTATGAGCTGAGCCAATCTTCAACAGAGCAAGTGGTCCAAACCGATCCGCGACCCACGGAGCCGAGCAACACCAATTCAACAATTTAGTTCTTCCTCTTGTAGTTCTTGAGCGACTGTAATCAAATTGTTGATATAAATAAAAGGTGATATTCCTTTATCTTGTTTTCTTTAAATTCTCGCATCATGATATCTTTTCAATTCTTGAATACTTTCTGTGTGATGATGTTTGAGTAATACTCCGCTCGTCGAGGAATTGAGACGATCAATAGAATGATGATGTAATATATCTTATATCGATTCTTGAATCCTACGAGTTTTGTAAACCCTAGCAAGTTCAAGAATCGACAACCCAATTCGTTGCGATGCTTTCTTGATTGATATCGCTCGAGATTGGGAAGTTACGATCATTTCTTGAAATTGCTAGAGGCTAGAATGCGAATGATATCGATGAAAGAACAAGGGTTAAAACGATGAAACCCTAGTTTCATCAAGAAAGCCCTAACTCTCATCGATCATCATCGATCTAGTATCAATCCTTCGAAGGACAAGAACAAGAAATCTTGAAATTACATCACGTCTATAAATCCGATCGATTCCTACGAGCCTCATTTAGATTCTTAACATTTTGGTTGGAAATATTATCAAAACACCGATTCTTGATTTGTTTATCAGTTTCTTGATTCTTGATTAAACATCGTGACACCTGAATCAATCGATAAATTCTTGAATCATGTTTTCTTTTCTTTTCAATTAACTTTTCGATTCAAACAAATTAAACAAAGAAACGAATCGCACAATCCCTGTGGACGATCCGCACTAGCTTACGATCTAAAACTGACACCGTAGTTGATTGCGGTCAAATATAATTTTTGGTTGTGATTTCTTTAAAATTTTCTAGATACCGACACAAAAAAACTTATTCTATTCTATTTTCTACATACACAACAGAAAATCATTTAAATCAAAATGGCGCCGTTGCCGGGGATCGCGCGCAAATTCGTTTCATATTATAGTTTTAATTGAAAAAATTATTCCATTGTTATTTTTAGATCAAAATTCGTGCAAACCCTAAATGATTTGTTGTGGTTCATTGCAAGGAAATCTGGAGCTGTTTGGAAATTGAAGAAAATTTTTGGAAAATACCAGAGAGCAGAGGGAGTGTACAGAAGCTCCTTGGTGAATTTTGGTGGAGTGATCTCAACATTCAACCGCGTTTCCGCGGTGGGAGCCCCTTATTGCGGCGGTTCCGCGGCTACCTGAAGGGATCTCTATGCTAGGTTTTCTCTGTAAGCTTCTTACCTTCTCATCTCTCCTCTTTTAGCTCCAACTAACAGTTTGCTGCAGGTTTCTTTGCAAATAATCGCAGCGCCGCAAAAGCAAAATTAAATTTGTGCGTGATTTTGATTTCTTGGTTGTTTGCATTCTAAATACGGAAATTAAGGGGCACGGCCAAATCCAAATTAGGTGGGGATTTCATTACCCTTCCTAGGCCCCGAAAATCACAAAACATGCATCCGCATTGACCCACATTAACTAAAAGAAATCTAGAGAAGACTCTAAGGACCGTCGCGCTCACTTAGGACAGAAGAAGGCCGTGGGCAATTCATTGCTTATCCGCGTTTCTCTTGTGGTGCCTAGGAAAGTGTGTCGAATGCTAGTGGTTACTTAATTAGGCCCACTACTTACGTAGTGGAGAACCTCCCACTTACCTGGCACTTACCTGCCGCAGGAGGGACAAAGAGGCAGTGGAGGATTCTATCCTGCGACTTGTTTTCTGGCAGTTAGGAGCGGTCTAGAGCCGGACCTAGGTGACCACTAGATTCTAGGGTTTGTGTGCTGCATTTGTTTTGTCGCATCATTTTTTCAAAAATCCGTCCCTTTTTCAAAAAGCAAACACCGCATTCATTCATTACCCCTGATTATAAGCCACGCTGCCACTTGTACTAACCCTTTTTAGTGCAAGGTAGGCTGGACACGGGATTCTAGTGCCCGTTTAGTCTGCGTACCTCTTATCGACTCCGAAGTCGATATTTCCCCATTTACCTTTTCTTTACCCACCACCACACCCACACCGATGGATCCGAATCAATCAAACTTCTTTAACCCTAATCTGCCACCGTCCGTTGGTGCGCAGAATCCACCCCGCATCTTTATCCAGGAGAGGTGCTACCCTATTCGAGGTCCTCTTTCGACCTGCTTATCCACACCACCAGCCAACGGGGATAACTTTGAGATTAAGCCCCAGTACATCAATCTTTTACCCAAATTTCACGGACTCGAGACTGAGGACGCTTACGTTTTCATTACCAAATTTGAAAACGTATGCGCAATGATGGGTACGTCACAACTTTCAGTGGATGCAATGCGTTTACGACTTCTTCCATTTACATTGTGCGATATAGCCGAGAAGTGGCTGTATAACACTACCGCACACTCTATTACGAATTGGGAAGAATTCGTCGCTGCATTCCTTAAGAAATTTTACCCAATACAAAAGACAGCTCGAATCCGTAGCGAACTGAATCAATTTGCCCAGCTCCCTACTAAACCATTTTCAAAATGCTTTGAACGTTTTAAGGATTTATTGGTTCAGTGTCCTCATCACGGCATCCCGAGATGGGAGCTTTGCCGAATCATTTATGAGGGCATTAACCCAAGCACTAAACAGAGCCTTGAAAACATGTGTCAAGGTACTTTTATGACCAAAGATGATGGGGAAGCTTGGAAGTATTTAGAAGAGTTCGCTGAAAAATCACTACAGTGGGAGAGTGGAACCCAACCATTGAATAGGGGTGGCGTACACCAAATAGATGTGTCCATAGGTGTTCGAGCTGAAATGGCAGCAATGCAAAAGAAGCTCGACGCTATGGAACACAAATTTGCAGCAGCCTCCCTAAACCCAGTGTCACTCCCCAAAACTGTTTGTGGGTGCTGTTCCGATCCGTCTCATTTAACGGAAGAATGTCCATTAAACTCTGCGTTTCAAGGTCACGAGCATTCTAATGCCGCATTTCAAAGACCTCGAAACGATCCTTATTCTTCCACGTACAATCAGGGTTGGAGGAATCACCCTAATTTCGCTTGGAACCAAAACCAATCTCAAAACACGGTTCCAAACACGAATAATTTTCAAAGGGTTCTTCCTCCACCACAACAGCAACCCCTTCAACTCACTCAGCACCCCTATCAGTCACAAAACTTCCAAAATCAGGTCAACACTCCTATACAGTCTAATCCTATGACCTGTTCTGACGAGTTCTCTCAATTCACTCAAACCATGAAATCACTTTTGTCAAATTTCATAGAGGTTTCGGCCGAGGTTAGATCTTCCGTCGGTGAGATAAAGAAAAACTCAGCGTCCCAAGCTGAGAGTATCAGAATGATGGAAGCTGAAATCGCATGACTTAAAGCCGAAATGAGTGCGAGAGAAAAAGGGAAACTTCCCTCTCAACCCCTACAGAATCCTGGGCATTACAATGTAAATGCCGTCACAACGTTGAGATTGGGAAGAGTGCTGAACAATCATGTCGGGGAAGGTATTGATGAGACTGAAAATCATACCAACACCCCGGCTGAGACCTTTCCACACACACACACTTCTCCTTCTGATCCTTCTTCTTCTACCACACCACCGTCTCACGAGCCTATTCTCCATTTCCCACTAGGCTCGACACCTTCTCCCAACCCTTATAGTTCTCTACAGACGGTCCCCACACCTCTTTTGGGACCGCGTCTACCCCCTCTTCCTTCTCCTGTGATGGACCCTGCGCTTATTGCGAAAGCTCCTTACCCGAACCAGTTAAGGGCTAATAGAACGAGTCCTCATATGGAGAAAATTTTGGAAATGTTCAAACAGGTTAACATCAATATCCCTCTCCTAGATGCGATTCAACAAGTCCCCGCTTATGCGAAAATTCTTAAGGACTTGTGCACTAGGAAGAGGAAGACTCAAGTGCCAAAGAAGGTCTTCATGTCTAATAATATTAGCACTGCTTTTATACCCCAGCTACCAAAGAAACGAAAAGACCCAGGATGTCCTACAATATCGATTTCGATTGGGGGTAAAAACATAAATCGTGCTCTTTTAGACCTTGGCGCAAGTGTTAACCTGCTCCCTTATTCTGTCTATGAGCAATTAGGGATTGGAGAGCTAAAACCTGCTCATTGCACTCTCCAGATGGCAGACCGATCTATCACCAAACCAAGGGGTGAATTAGAGGATGTGTTGATAAAGGTCGGGGAATTTGTTTTCCCTGTAGACTTCATTGTGCTCGACACACATCCTGTAGCAAACCCCCGGGGCCAAATTCCGGTGATTCTGGGTCGTCCTTTCGTTGCCACTTCCAACGCTGTTATAAACTGTAGAAATGGTTCAATGAACTTATCATTTGGAAATATGACCATTGAACTAAATATCTACAAAGTTGGAAGTCAGCCATGAGAACCCTCTGCTCATATTTTAGATGTGTGCTATGTCCATGAGATCGATCCCGATAGTTGTGGAGCTGAGGAACTTTGCTTTACTGATATCGATGACATTACCACATCTCTGTTTTATTTCACACACGATCTTAGTGAGGACACTTTCTCTACACTTGAGTCCTGCACTTCTGACTTTTCTTCACCCGAGTCTGTATCTTTCACAGGCTCTGAGCTTCTTTGTAAATCCAAAAATCACTCAATGATCCACCCTTCTATCATTTCTCCGCCTGAGTTAGATCTCAAAATTTTACCTTCTCACCTTAAATATGCATATCTAGGTGAGAATGAGTCTTTACCGGTTATCATATCCGCTTCTCTTGCATTAAAGCAAGAGAATGCACTTTTATCGGTATTGAGATCTAACAAAGAGGCGTTTGGTTGGAGTATGGCGGACATCAAAAGGGATTAGTCCCTTGATAGTTGAACATCATATACATGTGATGGATGATGCCAGACCGACCCGAGAACCACAGAGACGGTTGAATCCCGTCATGAAGGAAGCAGTGATGAAAGAGATCGTCAAATGCCTAGATAATGGTATTATATACCCCATCTCCGATAGCAAGTGGGTGAGTCCTATACATGTCGTTCCTAAGAAATCCGGCATCACTGTTATAACCAATGAGGCAAATGAGTTGATTCAGACACGTGCCCAAACTGGGTGGCGTGTATGTATCGATTATAGAAAACTCAATGCTGCCATGAGGAAAGACCACTTTCCTCTACCATTCATTGATCAGATGCTGGAACGCTTAGCGGGACGAGAGTATTATTGTTTTATGGACGGATACTCAGGCTACAATCAGGTCCCCATCGCAAAAAAGGATCAAGATAAAACCACTTTTACTTGTCCTTTTGGTACCTTTGCTTACAGTCGCATGCCCTTTGGGTTATGCAATGCTCCCGCTACCTTTCGGCGGTGTATGATGGGGATATTCTCTGATATGGTATAGAATTTTCTGGAGATCTTTATGGACGATTTCTCGATTTTTGGAGACTGTTTTTCTGATTGCCTTGCGAATCTTGACGCTGTTCTTACTCGTAGCAAAGAGAAGAACTTGACTTTGAACTGGGAAAAATGCCATTTTAGGGTCCAAGAAGGAATTGTACTTGGACATGTCATTTCACAGAAAGGCATTGAGGTTGACAGAGCTAAGATAGATGTCATTCAAAACCTCCCTCATCCCAAAAGCGTCAAAGATATTCGATCTTTCCTTGGCCATGCGGGCTTTTATAGGAGATTCATTAAGGACTTTAGCAAAATTGCTAGACCTTTAACTCTTCTCCTGGCCAAGGATACGACCTTCCATTTTGACTCGGATTGCGAGACAGCTTTCGACTCACTTAAACACTCACTCACTTCAGCCCCCGTTTTATCATCACCAAACTGGGACTACCCCTTTGAGCTGATGTGTGACAAATCTGATTTTGCAGTAGTTGCAGTCTTAGGACAGCACATCGATAAGATGCCACACGTGATATACTATGCAAGTAAGACCCTGAATGATGCGCAAATCAATTATACAACCACAGAAAAAGAACTCTTAGCGGTTGTATTTGCATTAGAGAAATTCAGGCCTTACTTAATTGGCTCACCTATAGTTGTGTATACTGACCATTCCGCTTTAAAACATCTTCTGGCGAAGAAAGATGCAAAAGGTCGACTAATACGTTGGATCCTTCTGTTACAAGAATTCGATCTTGTTATCAAAGATAAGAAAGGATGTGAAAACGTAGTAGCTGACCATCTTTCATGCATCATTTCTTCCCCTGTGACCCTGCCGATCAATGATTCGTTCCCTGACGAACAACTCTTGAGCATATCCGCTGAACCATGGTTCAGGGATATTGTGAACTATCATGCCACGGGACTAATACCGAGCGATTGGTCAAAACAGGACAAATATCGTTTTCTTTCCCAAGTAAAACACTTTTACTGGGACGAGCCCTATTTTTTTAAATATTGTCCTGATCAGATCATTCGCCGGTGTGTCCCGAATGAAGAGTTCAAGAGTGTTCTTTCTTTTTGTCATGATCAGGCCTGTGGGGGTCACTTCGGTCCTAAAAAGACAGCGGAAAAGGTTTTGCAATGTGGATTTTATTGGCCGACCTTATTCAAGGACGCATTTGAGTATTGCAAAACCTGTACACAGTGTCAGTATACGGGTAGAATATCCCGAAGGAATGAAATGCCTCAGCAACCCATCTTGGTTGTTGAAATCTTCGATGTTTGGGGCATTGATTTTATGGGTCCTTTTCCCAACTCCTTTGGGAATTTGTACATATTGCTGGCGGTTGATTATGTCTCCAAATGGGTAGAAGTCATTCCATGTCGCACTAATGACAAGAAAGTTGTCATTAAGTTCTTAAAAGAGAATATCTTTTCGCGATTTGGACACCCACGCGCTATCATTAGCGATAATGGGACACATTTCTGCAACAGATCTTTCGAGATTCTGATGCGAAAATACTCAATCAACCACCGACTTTCTACACCCTATCATCCCCAAACAAGCGGGCAGGCTGAAATTTCAAACAGACAAATCAAACTTATCCTGGAGAAAACTGTTGCTAAAAATAGAAAAGACTGGTCGACCAAACTGACAGATGCTCTTTGGGCATTCAGAACTGCATATAAAACCGACCAAGGAATGTCTCCATATAGGATAGTGTTTGGGAAAGCATGTCATTTACCTGTTGAGATAGAGCATAAAGCATTGTGGGCTATAAAAGAAATAAATTTTGATCTAAACCTTGCTTGCAACTTTCGGAAGCTGCAAATAAATGAGCTAAGCGAACTCCGCAATGAAGCTTATGATAACGCTGTAATCACAAAGAATAGGACTAAGGTTTTTCACGATAAAAACATTTTGAGGAAAACATTTTCACCTGGTCAACAAGTCCTTCTTTATGATTCACGATTACACCTTCACGCGGGTAAGCTCCGATCTCGATGGAAGGGACCTTTTGTTGTGCGGTTTGTATACCCGCACGGGGCAGTAGAAGTAGAAAATGTTAAAAACGGCACCTTTTTCAAAGTAAATGGACATAGACTAAAGCCGTATTTTTCCACTGACCCCACGGCGGAGCTCTTGTTCTTACAAGAGCCAGTTTATTTGGATTAAAATTCCTTCGTCTCACCTTCATATCCAGCATATCATTGCATCATCTTTTTCGAATGAAGGTGAGTGAAAAGAGTAAGTTTGGGGGAAGTTCTTCACTTATATATTTTGCCCCCACTAATAATTACCCCCAGGCTTACAGTTTTTGTAGGTATAGCGATTGGCAACAGTGAGGACACTGTTGAAAACAAGTTTGGGGGAGGTTTGTGCTTATTTTTGCATCATTTGCATAGCATCTGCATAAGCACAAAACATTTCTTTTAAAATCTATAAAAATTGAAAAAATTTCAAAACCCATAAAAATTTAAAAATTTCCAAGTATAAAAATAATTTTAATATTTACACTTTTTTGTACATAAATAAGATAATGAAAGTTTAGATAGTGAACAATTACATCCATGAGAATAGAAAAATTTAAGAAAACTAAGAAAATTAGAAGTTTTCTTATACGAATTAGTAATAAGTAGTTATGAGCCGTTGTCCCAAAGGTTAGTAAGATGAAGGACGTCACTAATCTGAGGATAAAAATTGTAGGGTTCCTAGGCATCCTAATGAGGTCTCACAAGGCATCAACCATGCCAATTTCAAAAATTCTAGGTGCCGAGAAACCCGACTACGGATCGTTTGCTAGAAATCTAGGTGAAAAGATAACTAGTTAACATTTAACTAAGAGATACGGAAATACAACCTTTGTAGATCCGGTGCTCCACCTCCTAAGCTGCGCAACGAAGTCTCCTCGCTGTCCAAGACCAATCCCGGGCTCTAGTGTCGGCTTCGTCGGAGAATAAGCGAGCTAGGTCGTCGATGTCCATGCCGAAGATGATCTACGTCGAGGCATCGCTAGATCAAGCTCCACCTTCATCAAGCCTTGAAAACTTGTGAAGGAAACACACTCTACTACTTGGCAAGAGGTAGAGGATGAAGAAATAGGAAGTGGGTAGACTTTAGATTTGGATTTCTCACTCATATTCATCAATCACCATTGATGTAGTCAAGCTTTTCTTCTTGAAGAATGAAGAAGAAGAAGAGCAAGAAGATGATAATTGTTATGATAAGTTAATTTAGAAAATAGAAAATAATAGAATACTTATCATAATCAACCATGGTAAAGTGTAGAGACTAAACTAAGGTTAAATGAAGTGGTTAGGGTTAAGCATGAGACAAAAATGGTCACATAGTCAAAAGTTCAAGAAGCTTCAACTAGAATCCAAAATTAGCAACCATTTTCATTTCATTTTCTTTTATTCATTTATCAAAAATAAATGGATAATTAAATAAGACAAATGAATAACAAATAATAAACCCTAACCATTTCATTAACCAAGGTTTAATACTTTACACTTAACCAAAAAGCATGCATCATCAAACATGATACAAGCAAGTGCACAAAATCATATCACATATATAATGCGCACATCCGAGTGAGAAAATCCATTCAAAGTGAACCGATACTAGTTAATGCAAAGTAATATATCAAATATATAATTATACATTAAATCATTAAATCAACACTTGATTCAATGATCCGGTCATGTCGCAAATAACCGACTGGTATCAATAGTAACAACTTATCGAATCAACACTTGATCCGATAACCCGGCTATATCGCATATAACCGATCAATGTCACATCGCAAGAATCGAATGCAGTATCACATACTGGTATTATTCTCGGTCCCGCACATATCTCATATGCGCTCCTATTTCGTTTCGCTTGAGCCAGGAAACCTCTGTGTAGGACTCTAAAGACTCGTCAATACGCCGGCAGCAGATGATGATCATATCAAACACCCACAAGCCGCAAGCGGTCTGCTAAACGTAACGGCCACCCGGGTATTGAGCGATCTGAAGATCAACGAGCAAGCCCGCTCACACTCCAGTGAATCCAACCAGTAACACTACCGTACAGTCCGGTCTGATCGTCTGATATGTCGCATATCTCGCCTAGGGGTGGTAAACGTCAGACCACAATAGCTCGATAAGTCGTGTCGATATGAGGTCTATAACGATTCGAGAAACTACTGGTAACACTTACCAGTAAATCTCAGCAACCCTGGCCAGGGATTTCCTGTTATAGCCAATCGAACACAGCGCAACATCAACCCCCTATACCGGGAGAGACAAATCCCCTCCTATCGCTCATTGCCTCCATGTGACTCGGGACTGTACCCAAAAACCACCATTTTGCACGCCCTCTTGGACGTGGTAAGATGGAAATCAAAGCACAGTGGGAACCACACAAGACTCTATGACGATCTCGGGTCAACAGACTACTCTGTACCAGTGTCACCAGAGAACTGCCATCTGACGTGAGGTATAATACCATCTGGGAGTTCTCGGCGAGTCCGTCCAGTGTACCCAGTCTCTACTGAGCACCCGTATATCATCTCCGATGTCAAACACCAATGGATATGGGATCATCCATCGCCCATCTGTATGGGTCGAGAAGGTACACGCTAGTCTACTCTGGTATATCGATGCCCCGTCTCGATACACCCACGACTAGGGACTTTGAAGGATGTACTTATGGACTACCATGTCCCCACTAGTATGATCCGCATCATAGTCCAGGTAGTCAAGTACATATCCTAAGGGCTTTACCAACATGTAACAGAGAGACAATCAGCATACACGTTAAGGTAAAGGGTAACCAGATAGCATACTATCATGTCGAGCAAGAAAGTCCTCCCTATATATGTCCCAGCATCCACTACAATATACATCCTATGTACAGTAATGGCCTCTAGGGCATATATATAACTAACAATCTCCCACTTGCACTAGGGCCATCTGTAGCAGTGGCTGTAGTATCTCATACTCAACCATCCCATAAAAGTCTCTCTTTGGGAACAGGCCTTTGTGAGTGGATCCGCTGTGTTGTCCTCTGAATCTACTCTCCTAACCTCGATCACCCTGGAGATCAACTATCTCCATGATCAGGCGATGCTGCCTTAGAATAAGTCTGGATCACTGATGGGACCGGCGTTCCTCGGCATGAGCCACAACTCCATTGTCTCACAATGGTAGGAACGTAGTTCATCTCATGAACCAATATACACCCAGACTGCCTCTTTGGTAGCATCTTAAGTAGTGATGTATCTAGCCTTTATCGTCTAGTATGCCACGGTATCTAGCTTGGAACTCTTCCAACATACCGTCCCTTTACTGAGGGTAAAGGCAATGCCTGCGACTGACATTCAGTCGTCTTTATCACACTGGAACCCTTCCAGCGATTCTCCCCAGGATCGATTGATACCATCTCACTACAACTAGTGAGAATCCTAACATCCAATTAGATCTATCTCATAGATCCAAAAACCCAGGATTTAGGAGGTATCACTTTGATCCTATGTGGAGAATCATTGTGATAAGCGGAGATTGATCGAGCGTAGCATAGGATACTCCTTCCCTATCATGAGCATGACATCCACGTACTCTACGAGGATCACCACCATACCCCTTACTACCCTTTTGTTTATACAAGGTTCATCTACCATTTTGATGATGTCAAACTCTTTGACTTATCCATCAAAACAGATGTTCCAACTCCGTGATGCCTGCTTTATCTTATAAAGCATCTTGCACACGTTTCCGCTGCTCCCACTGTCTACGAAGCCCTCTGGCTGTGTACTTATAGACGCTCTCTTCCAAATCATCATTTAGAAAAGCAGTCAAGACACCCAACCACCAGATATCGTCGTCATGGTATGTAGCCGTGGCAAGTAGGGTCTGGATGGACTTAAGCATAGTCACTTGAAAAGGTTTCATCATAATCCACGCCTGGTCGATGACGAAAAGCTTTAACAAGTCTAGCTTTGAAAGTCTCAACTTTTCCATCTACACCAAGTAATCTTCTCAAGATATACTTTCTCCTGATGGGGATTTAACCCTTCAGATATTGCAACCAAAGTCCATACTTTGTTGGTGTACATGGATTCCATCTCAGATCGCTAAACATCCAGCCGTTCTTACAGAGTCTTACTCTCGATGGCCTGCTCGAAGCTAGTTGGGTCATCATCTCATGATGCAATCCTCGCTCCCACTGTCATAGAGAAAACGAAGTATCTCTCAGGTGGGTGAGGAACCCTACTAGATCGGCGGAGAGGCTGAGGTTCATTGGTAACTATTGAATCCTTTGGTTCTTTCAAATCATCAGCTGCAGTTTGTATAGCTGGAACATTTCCAGTTCAACATAACAGTCCTTGCCTCGAGCTTGTCCGGATTTTGCTTTTAGTCATAGCCCGGACAACCCCAAATCTTAACCAACTTAAGATATGGGCTCTTCCCTTTCCATATCACATATGAAGCGGTAGGCAACTGATTTGATTTGAACCCTACTCAATAGGTATGCATCTTCTCAAGTGCATAACTACCAAAAAGAAATAGGTAACTCAGTAGTACTCATCATAGAGCACACTATATCAAATAGGGTGTATCTGCTCCGCCCTGATATACCATCGTGCTATGGTGTATACAGAGGAGTAATGCTGAGAGAGAATCTCATTCTCCTTTAGAATAGTCCAGGAATTCCATGCACAAGTATTCTCCTCCCTGATCTCATCATAGGACATAATACTTATACCCGTATTTTGGTTCTCTACTTCTCGCTTATATTCTGTGATTATCTCAAAAGGTTCGGACTTGTGTTTCAACAGGAACATATGTCTGAATCTTGAGAGATTATCAGAGAATGTAATGAAGTACAAAGAACCGGTCTTGGCATGTGTAGACAGGGGACCTTTATACATCAACATGTATCATCCCAAGAGTTCACTAACTCTTTCTCTGTTTCCAATAAACGGAGCTATGGTCATCTCATCTCTGTGACATGACTGGCAAGTTTCACAAGATGTAAATTCAAACTAATTTAAATATGCATCTTTATGAAACTCTAGCTGGTCGGGTCGCATTGATATGACCTAGTCTACAATACCTCAAGAAGGATCCGTTCATTTCTGAACTCTTCCTCTTGTGTGTGTTCTGTATACTAAGAACTGTATTTTGATTTAGAACATTAATGCTTTTAGATAACGTGCCTGAACCGATCAACTTTTGATATAGGAAATGTTCAAAACATTATCCAACAATACAAAATTTTATCATTTCTTTACTAATAAAGAGACTGATATGATTTTGTATATCAGGTTCGGTATCTAACAACATTCGTTCAGAATCAATGTATTTGGAATACAGGGTGACAGTGACCAACAGACTTGGCTGCAACTCTTGCCCCGTTTTCTGCCTCATGAAACTTATCACCCGTTCTCAGTTCTCTACCTTTCTGTAGCCCTATATAACAGATTACATATCTGGGATCCTGATCTGGTATCACATACCCAGGATGTAAAGGACACTGAGAAACAGTTCTATATAATGAACACACCCGAAGATGATGCATCATCATGCACTCTCCTCGTTTGGGCGGCACGGGAAATCTGGTATTCCCCAATTTCCTGCTCTGTCTTATAACAATTATAAGTTGGAGCGGGACCAACGTTCCCCAGCTCAGTATAATAAGCGGGTTCGGTCAATTATCCGTATTATTATCTTGATTAAGGCGTGATATGGTCGCTACCTGGAGAGAGAGAGAAGAAAACACTCAGCGTGCGCTCTGTCAAGAATAGATTGGTTATTATTTTATCTAATCAGGATGGCTCCCACTTCTTTTTATCAAATCTTCCTTCAAACCCTAAAAGGAAAGACTAGCCGGGATTAATTACACACTACAAGTTCGCCAATCTTTCAGCCAGGCCAGTGTCTGTACTTTGAGGGAGGTCCCCCGTGCTTTCGCACGAACTTAATTAATGTAAACCTCGTTTTCCCAGAGGCGTAACCCCGTTGACACCTTTCTAGACACCTACTTGATCGGCTAATTGTAATGTATAAAACTCTCCCAGGAGTAACACTTACTCGCAGCGGGTATCGAGATCCAACTATCTCATAGAAGGTATGCAATCTCATTGCAAATTTCAACACTTGAAATTCCCGATAATATTTTGCCCCTAGCGTCCTATGACCTTGACGCAGGCCAACAAACCATAGTGCGCTAGTCAAGTTCAACCCGTCATTTCCTGATTGAATTAAACCCACCCGCACGACCCTTGACGCAGGCCAACAAAGTCGCACGACTACCCTAATCCAATCACATCATATGCTTATGCAGATAAGCACCAGTTAGCTACCGCACACTACGCCTTGACGCAGGCCAACAAACGTAGCACGAATACTAACTACTACTTATCTGAAATGACGGAGGGCTACGACAGGTTTTTCTGAAAACCTATTGCGTAATGAACTTGATATCGTTGTAGGATCGAATGAATTTTGAAATGGAGTGTTTTTTAGGCTTTTCTAGTTTTGCTAAAGGAGTCACTCCCGGTGAAGGGATCGTCGGTCCTTTCCTCATCGAATAAGGTGCAGGATATATCACATATACCTCTGTGCAAAGCAAAAACTCTTAAAAGCAATCAAAAGACAAACCGAGTGTGTAGCATCTGCCAGTTATTGCTAAAGGAGTCACTCCCGGTGAAGGGATCTCGGTCCTTTCCTCATCGAATAAGGTGCAGGATATATCACATATACCTCTGTGCAAAGCAAGAACTGTAGCTACCTGTTTTATTTTGAAATTCGATTCTACAACATCTTAGGTTTCTTTTATTTCATTAATCACATTAATGAAGTCCCATCATTTAAGTACCTAAACATCACAGATAAATACGACGTACACTTATGCCATCCGCATTCGCCTCGATGTCCCCTCGTGCACCGTTAGGTTAGGTAACTAACGGCAGAGCGGGGCAGGGCTAGCACGGGTGTAAAACATAAGTAACGCCTATATAATATATCATATATACTATATACTGTATCTATCACAGAACATCACAGATATCGCAGCAGAAGAAACATATGAAATATTGGATATACTAGGACGTCCGTGTTTTCAATACGAGCCAGTATAAAACACGGATTCCACGGTCGCGATGAATAGCCAAACCCACACCCCTAGACCCCTACGAGAGCGGCAAGCAACCCTACCAATTCTAGAGTTAGGAGACCCGGACCCGACTCCTCAAGTTGGTCTCCCACTGGACTCCAGAACCCGGTTACTTGTGCCCTCCTCCTTGGGTCTATCCTAGTGCGGAAAAGTAAATAATATACAAAGGGTGACAACTTCAGCAACCTGGAAGTGCCCCAAATAAAAGAATATTACATACAAGTTTTTACATGAATGAAAATGAAAAACACTCATCTCACATAAAAAACCCCGGCTATTCAAACACGACGATCCAATATAACATATCCAGCAACACATAACATCACATGTCATCAACGTAAGTAAATATTTCCATCCCAATTGTCGTTGACATATAGCAACGAAACCGGCGATATCACATATTACACTTACGGTCACAGAAAAGAAAGTGTAAAACTACAACAGTTAGAATCCGCAACCACCTCAGACATCGCATGCCTGACCAAATGAATTACTTAGACATCGCATGCCTAACAATTATAAACCCCGCATTTTAGTCTCAAAATCGAAAACACTTTTCAATATCAAGTCGGGCAATTCAACAAGATTCCCGACATCCTGATCGAATACTCGTCGCAAACTTCAGTAGGCGGCCGCACCCCAGATATCGTCGACGAAGTGCACCAAGGCGGAACACCGCTACCGCGAGCACCCGGACGGATGCTTTCGGCGACGGGGTTCTCCTACAGTCACTTGGTCGGGGCTATGGAGTGAGGCTGTCTATTAAGTTTACCCGGCGAGTATCCGCGTACGCTACGTGATTGCGACGGACTTTTGATCACATCAAAATTCCGTGGCAACCGATCAAGTGAGACTAAACTGCTATGTTTATAACATTCATTCAGTTATCTCATAACTTATTGTGAATTCCAATTATTGTATCCCATTCCAGATAAACAGAAAATGTTAAACTTTTCGATCGAACAATCGAACACCCAAGTTTTCTCGATACAGATTAACGCATGAAATAAGTCTAACAACATTCAGTTCGTGCCTCAGTACCAACGGTCCAGCCGTAGAAGGGTCAAGCCAACGCCTCACATGTGGCACGCCGTACTGCCCCAAACCCGAAGGTTCAAAGGGCAGTGCAAGACGGTCACATAATCGAGTTAAGGTTTGTTGTCTTCTAGAGGGTCCATCGAGTTACTTGCACTACTTAGAACGTCGTTAAACTACGGAAAAATCCAACACTTGGAAATTTCCCGACAGGGGAAAAATTGGGTATTTATATCCGGTCGAACTTTTTAACATATTCTAAAATTTATCCGGAAAGCCACATAGACAAAATCTGATACTCCGATCGAAACACCGAATCCCTAAAACAACCCTTGAAAATTCAACTCTTGAATAAAAATTAAAAATTCCCAGAAAATCCAGCATTATCAATTAGGAGTTACTGTGTAAAAGATATTAAATAAGGTATCCGTACGGCCGCGGAACCGCCGCACGAGCATGCGCGGAACCGCCGCACGAGCCATGCTCGTGCCGCGGATCCGCGTCAGTTCAATGGAATTAGGAAGTCAAATTTCACAGGAACTCTTAAAATCACCTGCTGAATTTTCTGCATATTTTTAATGTTGAAAAATCCACTGTTTTCAAAAAAGGACAGAGAGCAAGTTTGGTTTGGGGTTTCGGGTTCGTTCGGACTTCAAATTCCGTCTAGACTTCGCCTAAGGCTCTAGCTAGGCTCTGATACCACTGTAGGGTTCCTAGGCATCCTAATGAGGTCTCACAAGGCATCAACCATGCCAATTTCAAAAATTCTAGGTGCCGAGAAACCCGACTACGGATCGTTTGCTAGAAATCTAGGCGAAAAGATAACTAGTTAACATTTAACTAAGAGATACGGAAATACAACCTTTGTAGATCCGGTGCTCCACCTCCTAAGCTCCGCAACGAAGTCTCCTCGCTGTCCAAGACCAATCCCGGGCTCTAGCGTCGGCTTCGTCGGAGAATAAGCGAGCTAGGTCGTCGATGTCCATACCGAAGATGATCTACGTCGAGGCATCGCTAGATCAAGCTCCACCTTCACCAAGCCTTGAAAACTTGTGAAGGAAACACACTCTACTACTTGGCAAGAGGTAGAGGATGAAGAAATAGGAAGTGGGTAGACTTTAGATTTGGATTTCTCACTCATATTCATCAATCACCATTGATGTAGTCAAGCTTTTCTTCTTGAAGAATGAAGAAGAAGAAGAGCAAGAAGATGATAATTGTTATGATAAGTTAATTTAGAAAATAGAAAATAATAGAATACTTATCATAATCAACCATGGTAAAGTGTAGAGACTAAACTAAGGTTAAATGAAGTGGTTAGGGTTAAGCATGAGACAAAAATGGTCACATAGTCAAAAGTTCAAGAAGCTTCAACTAGAATCCAAAATTAGCAACCATTTTCATTTCATTTTATTTTATTCATTTATCAAAAATAAATGGATAATTAAATAAGATAAATGAATAACAAATAATAAACCCTAACCATTTCATTAACCAAGGTTTAATACTTTACACTTAACCAAAAAGCATGCATCATCAAACATGATACAAGCAAGTGCACAAAATCATATCACATATATAATGCGCACATCCGAGTGAGAAAATCCATTCAAAGTGAACCGATACTAGTTAATGCAAAGTAATATATCAAATATATAATTATACATTAAATCATTAAATCAACACTTGATTCAATGATCCGGTCATGTCGCACATAACCGACTGGTATCAATAGTAACAACTTATCGAATCAACACTTGATCCGATAACCCGGCTATATCGCATATAACCGATCAATGTCACATCGCGAGAATCGAATGCAGTATCACATACTGGTATTATTCTCGGTCCCGCACATATCTCATATGCGCTCCTATTTCGTTTCGCTTGAGCCAGGAAACCTCTGTGTAGGACTCTAAAGACTCGTCAATACGCCGGCAGCAGATGATGATCATATCAAACACCCACAAGCCGCAAGCGGTCTGCTAAACGTAACGGCCACCCGGGTATTGAGCGATCTGAAGATCGACGAGCAAGCCCGCTCACACTCCAGTGAATCCAACCAGTAACACTACCGTACAGTCCGGTCTGATCGTCTGATATGTCGCATATCTCGCCTAGGGGTGGTAAACGTCAGACCCCAATAGCTCGATAAGTCGTGTCGATATGAGGTCTATAACGATTCGAGAAACTACTGGTAATACTTACCAGTAAATCTCAGCAACCCTGGCCAGGGATTTCCTGTTATAGCCAATCGAACACAGCACAACATCAACCCCCTATACCGGGAGAGACGAATCCCCTCCTATCGCTCATTGCCTCCATGTGACTCGGGACTGTACCCAAAAACCACCGTTTTGCACGCCCTCTTGGACGTGGTAAGATGGAAATCAAAGCACAGTGGGAACCACACAAGACTCTATGACGATCTCGGGTCAACAGACTACTCTGTACCAGTGTCACCAGAGAACTGCCATCTGACGTGAGGTATAATACCATCTGGGAGTTCTCGGCGAGTCCGTCCAGTGTACCCAGTCTCTACTGAGCACCCGTATATCATCTCTGATGTCAAACACCAATGGATATGGGATCATCCATCGCCCATCTGTATGGGTCGAGAAGGTACACGCTAGTCTACTCTGGTATATCGATGCCCCGTCTCGATACACCCACGACTAGGGACTTTGAAGGATGTACTTATGGACTACCATGTCCCTACTAGTATGATCCGCATCATAGTCCAGGTAGTCAAGTACATATCCTAAGGGCTTTACCAACATGTAACAGAGAGACAATCAGCATACACGTTAAGGTAAAGGGTAACCAGATAGCATACTATCATGTCGAGCAAGAAAGTCCTCCCTATATATGTCCCAGCATCCACTACAATATACATCCTATGTACAGTAATGGCCTCTAGGTCATATATATAACTAACAAAAATAAGTCTGAAAAATAGTTTCTATTCTGGAAGCCAAACATTTTGAACGTTGCTACCCTGCTATTCGCACTTACACACGTCTTGAAGCCTGGGATAGTAGAGGATACCTTGAAATGCTCTTGTCTTAAAGCCGATGTATGAAGGAAATAAAAAAGAAAAAAAATGAATAAAGAAAATATAAAGTGGTGAGAAAAATGGACACTGGTTTTGTTATCACCATGGGCAATAAAAAATGTATAGCGAGGGTGTCTTTTCACCTAGTGCCCTAAGGCCAACTGGTCTGGGAGTCACTGCTATGCCTGAGGTGGTGCAAGACGAGGAAAATACACAAAGTAAGCAAGCACAGGAGTAATCGGTCGGTTAGTACCTCAAGAAGTATTAACGGTCGCATGAAAGTGTGTAAGCAATCTCATCTAAATATTCATTAATTAAAAAGTACTGAGGCTGATGGGCAAGAGTATGATAGCTTGAATTGAATTCTCCGGGTGTAGGGATGTCTTTACACACACGCAGGGTTATATGATCGATGTTTTGGAAGAAAGATAGGAATGAAAAATAAGACGATGTTTTATTGAGGGAGGACGTGATTTCTAACATTTTTTCATGACCATTAAGATAGGGCTCATGACAACCGAAAAGCTAGCTTAGTTGAAAACCCTAATTTTCAAAGTCTTTCTATTACAATTCTTTTCTTTAAATGTAATATTCATGATCTTTCTTTTATAATTGGATTTTGTGGGTGCATTCCGCTGAAAACCCTGAGGAGACAACACTCCTCCTACTAGGGACACCTAGAGGTTTAAAGGCTTGTTGCACGTGCTCAGTGCAATCGTGTTGCCTATGAAAGTGTGCTAGTTAGTTTTTTTCTTTCTTTATTTTCTCCTTCTCTTTTTAATAAACAGTTCGCTCGAGACGATCGAAATTAAGTTTGGGGGAATTTGATTAGTCGAAAATATTGCATATTTTAGCCGGCAATTTTCTCATCATTTGCATTCATATAGAAGTGTTCGGTATTCATATTTTACATATTAGCAAAACTGTCGCAAAAAAATCAGATTTCATGTGTTAAACTTTTAAACCGACACTATAAAGGAAATTGACCGCATTTCATGGCATCGCATCATCCCTACATTTGCGCAACACTTGTTTTGAGATCTATGCAGGAAAATCCAGCAGAAAAGCCAAAAATTTACAGGGTACAGCTAAAACGTTACGCCAACTCAATGATTTCAGTTCTGGTATTAATCCAAAGGGACAAATACAAATCAACATATCAGATAAAGGCCCAAGTATCAACCCAAGACCACACTAGAAGAACCAAGCCCCAAGGAGCCCAAATGGCCGTGGAACCGCGGCCGAAGCCGCCTTGTGCCGTGGTTTCGCGGCGGATCTGCCACGTCAGCACTAAAACTTTGCACCAAAATTCTTCATTCAGGGCCCACATTCAGCTTATGTACTTCAAGTTCCAGAAGACTCCAGAGGTTTCTGCCATATCAGCAAACTAGGGTTTCCAAGCTTAATTAATCATAGCTTAAAGCCTAAGCTAGCTCCTAACAAACTACCTTCTAGCTGACTCAACAAACTTTTGGAAGGGAACTACAATTTCAAACCTAGACCTAGGGTTTGGGTGATCTATAAATAAGACCCTAGGCTCACTTATAAAAGGGACTTGATCCTTGACTAATTCATTTTAGCCAGTTTAGATCCATTCTATCTCCTTCTTCATCTTCTTCTTCCACAAGTCTAGTGAGAGGGCTTGTGTGAAACCCTAACCCTAATTCTAATCAAAAGCCAAGATCCCGAGTACCCATCAAGCAAGAAGCCTTGCAACCTTTTATGAGCCGAGCCAATCTTCAACAGAGCAAGTGGTCCAAGCCGATCCGCGACTCACGGAGCCGAGCGACGCCAATTCAACAATTTAGTTCTTCCTCTTGTAGTTCTTGAGCGACTGTAATCAAATTGTTGATATAAATAAAAGGTGAAATTCTTTTATCTTTTTTTCTTTAAATTCTCGCATCATGATATCTTTTCAATTCTTGAATACTTTCTGTGTGATGATGTTTGAGTAATACTCCGCTCGTCGAGGAGTCGAGACGATCAATAGAATGATGATGTAATATATCTTAAATCGATTATTGAATCCTACGAGTTTTGTAAACCCTGGCAAGTTCAAGAATCGACAACCCAATTCGTTGCGATGCTTTCTTGATTGATATCGCTCGAGATTGGGAAGTTACGATCGTTTCTTGAAATTGCTAGAGGCTAGAATGCGAATGATATCGATGAAAGAACAAGGGTTAAAACGATGAAACCCTAGTTTCATCAAGAAAGCCCTAACTCTCATCGATCATCATCGATCTAGTATCAATCCTTCGAAGGACAAGAACAAGAAATCTTGAAATTACATCACGTCTATAAATCCGATCGATTCCTACGAGCCTCATTTAGATTCTTGACATTTTGGTTGGAAATATTATCAAAACACCGATTCTTGATTTGTTTATCAGTTTCTTGATTCTTGATTAAATATCGTGACACCTGAATCAATCGATAAATTCTTGAATCATGTTTTCTTTTCTTTTCAATTAACTTTTCGATTCAAACAAATTAAACAAAGAAACAAATCGCACAATCCCTGTGGACGATCCGCACTCGCTTACGATCTACAACTGACACCGTAGTTGATTGCGGTCAAATATAATTTTTGGTTGTGATTTCTTTACAATTTTCTAGATACCGACACAAAGAAACTTATTCTATTCTATTTTCTACATACACAACGGAAAATCATTTAAATCAAGTGAGATATACCTTTTTGAAATTATGTCTATGTCATTTACCTATATCAGTGGATGGTTAGGTAAGGAGTATTGAACAACGGTGTAATTCTTCTTAACCATAAGTACAGTTTTCAACCTACGGCATACAGTGAATGAGTTATTAGACTCACGGGACTTATACAGAGTATTGTATGTTGTCCAGTGTCCATTAGGACAGAGGGGTTGGTCCTCGTACTATATTCTGTTTACTTATGACTTCTCTGGTTCTTAGATAAGTGTTTCGTAGAAACACAGGGTCTAAGTTTTGAGAAGTTATAGGTATAAGAGTGAAGTAGAGAACCAGGTGTTGCAAGTATCGGGATTCTTCAAGGTGATCCAAGATGTAGATACTTCTGCGTGGTATTCAGTTGATAATAATGATTAAGAGAACTGGCTTCTCTTTCAGGTTACTCATAATTGGAAGTACTCCTAAGTTGAGTAATGTTGATCGGCCTCTTTCCATTTAGTTAACATGCACTGGAGACAGCCGCATGATTTGAATCTGGTTCAATTGAATCAGTGCCTCTGTTTCTATATTGGATATTGAACAGTTCATATCTTAATGATGTTAAGGTACGGAGAGTTCTCCGGCTTATGCTTAAAACCAGAATCTTGATAACTCAAGGCACGTTTCTGTAATGGCTGTTTATGGGTTGACCCAGGCTATGCAGAGGGTTGACTTTCTACCATCTGGGAGATCAATAGTGATATTGTTCTTGACTCGCCACAATTTTAAAAGAAATGGATTTTTTCAGAAAACTGTAGTGGGAGTATGGTAGAACTGGAAGCGATTCCAGAACCGCAAACGATTACTGAAGATTTGATAAGAACCTAAAGATTCAATCTGGATTGACATTCCATTGGCCACTCCGCAGATATGGTGGGTAACCTAAGGCACTCGAGAGGTACTTCGGTAGCCTCAAGGACGGTGACAGGGAGGTTCTTGTTTACCCAGACTTGCCATTGCTGTTTTTCCAGACTGTGAGACCCGGCAGGAGGATGAGTATAGCGTCGTTCTGAACTAGCTTTAGAAGTGTACGTCTATATGACTCTGCCAGAGGGTTGTCGTAGTCAGTGGGAGCAGCGGAAGCATTGGAGGACAGGAGGCTTATGTCTATTTATAGACTAAAGCAGATATAGCAGAGATAGATCATCTATTTCTGATGTGACAGTCATAGGTTTGACTTCATCCACTACTACAAATATGGGTTGCCCCTACGGATTTATCGGTAGGGGCAACCCACTGCCCCTACGGATATATACGTAGGGGCGAAAAAAGACCCCGTAGGTGCAAAGGCCGCAGGTGCAAGTTGAGGCCCTGAACTTGCCCCTACGGACAAATTTAAGCCCCTACGGATATATCAGTAGGTGTTATAGCCCCTACGGAGTACCCCGTAGGGGTAATAAAATCATATATGTAATTTTTTTTTGAATATATTGTATATACCTACGGATATACCCGTAGGTCCCTTTTAGACCCCTACGGATATATCCGTAGGGGATATAAAGTAGCTCCTACGGTTATGTCCGTAGGGGCTACTCCCAACACCCTGCACTGAGATCGGGGGGAAAAATATCAGGAAACCTGATATTTTCCCCTACGGATAAATTCGTAGGGGATAAACAGTGGCCCCTACGGACATATCCGTAGGGACAACCCCAACACCCTGCACTGATATCAGGTGGGAAAATATCAGGTTTCCTGATAGTTTGCCCCTACGGATATACCCGTAGGGGCAACGTATGTACCTGCGGCTTAAGCCGTAGGTACATATTGTCTGTATTTTTTTTTTAAAAATGGGCTGCTAGATTTTTTCCCGCCCTGTGCACAATACTATATACATCAATCAAATCATATATTGCAGTATTCATAATCACATCTCACGCATATATATAATATACAAAAGAAACCCAAAAACTGAATATGATATAAATACAAACCAATATCAATATCGTTTCAAAATGTAGTACAATGTGATATAAATACATGTTTCAAAAAATAAGAACCAAAAAGCTACCCTAGTTCGGTCCAGCTCCACCTCCGAATAACGTTAGAATAACGCGCGCCTGCTCATCGGTCAATACACTCTGCAATGCTGCATATAAGGGAGTCTGAGCGGCATGTGGAGCTGGCGATGTGGTCTGCGCAGCCGCCGTCGAGGTAGTCGCTTGCGGAGCCGCGGCTGCGGGAGTCTGAGTGGGCGGTGGAGCTACAGGAGCTGTCTGCGGAACCGCAGCCGATGTAGTGGCTTGCGGAGCCGCAGCCGAAGGAGATGCATGTGGAGGCTCGGCCGATCTACCCTGTCGCGTCTGGACATAACGTGTGTAAGAAGCGTGTAAGAACTGTGTATTATTCGAATTCGTTTCATTATTAAGTTATTTCGAAACCCTGTTTGGATATCTAGTTTGGAAAAGCGTTGTTTATTTTAATTACATATGTATGTATGATTAATCAGACTTAAGTCTAAAACCAAATAAGCTCAAGCTACGTACTAATTATGGATATGTTGATATGTATATAATATGAAATGATATTTTACTATAAAGTAGTATACATACCAGCATCTCCTTCAACTCCTGAACGGTGGCCCTCAAGCTATCCAGTTCCTGATGGACATGCCGGCCACTGGAGACGGAGGAAGTAACCGCCGGGGTGGAGTCCAACCTCATATGGGCCCTGCTAGGGCCCAATCCCCGGCCTCTCTCCCAACCTCCGTGGTGCCCTCCGTGTGCGGCGTCCAGAACTGGGGTCAGCAGCCTCTGATCGTTCTGTCCGGTAAAATCGATCCCCGAGGCCTGGGCCTGCTCAACCACCCGCTCCTACACCCACATTAAGCAGTAAAGTATAAGTATAAAATTTAAACTTGAACCTTCCAAAACTAAAATTTCAAATTTGGGTAGAAAAAATATTAACACTTACGCAGTACTCCTGGGTAGCGACGTCGGGACATCGAAGCTCGCCCGTGGCAGGATCTGTCGAGGTGCCGTGGACGGCAAGATATGCGGACAGCACGCTCGGTGTACCACCTGACGCCACGGTCCGAGATGTCTGCAATATTAGAAAGTAACTCTTAATATTAGAAATATTAGAGAATAACTCTTAATATTGCAGAATATTAGAGAATAACTCTTAATTTACCGATAACTCCATGGCTCGAGTAATGTTCCTCGAGCCACCTGTGTAAGTGGGGCGACCCCTCTTCGCCGACTTCCTGTTCTCCGTATTCTGAGCGGCCTGTTTCTGCACAACGGATTAACATTTAGTTTTCTAATTAAGAAACACAAAGAAATAAATTATATCATAAATAATGAATTAAATTTAAAATACATACTTGTTTGCGTTCGGAGTCGAAATAAGCGCACAATAGAGGCCATGTCTCTACGTCGACTCTCGCAAACGTCGGAGTAGATAGGAGGGCCGCTCTCTCTGCCTCGGGGGTCACTATCCACAGGGAGTAGCAGTCGGCCTTCAGCTCATTCCTGTTGTATCGGACCTTGGCCTGCATGTTCTTCATCAGGCCATTGTACAGAGCATGAAGGTCGAGCACCCTCCCCGAGTTATCAGGGTCGGCTACAGGCTGAAAATCGTAATCCAACTGAAAATACAAAAAAAACATTGTTATTAGATTGCAAGTGTTAATAATAAATATATTGGATAGATCAAATGAAAATATATATTAATACATACCCGAGCCTGTTCAAAGAAGAGGGCGAATGAGCGCTGGTGCTGCTCGCCCCACTCAACGTGAAGTGGATAGTTCTTCACGATCCGGCTCTCGTCCCCCAAATATCGGCCGAACCTCTCGGCATGAGGACCGGTATAGCGATAGTCAAGGGTAAAAAATAGGGGGAATGCTGCCTCCCCCTAGCTCTATTAGGCCTCAGCCTATGGGACTGATTCGGGCCTCGAGTCCCCCTCTGGGGATGGAGAGGCCCTGCGTCTGCACGAAATATCAAGACAATCAATAATAAGACAAAGTTGTATTAAGAAATCAAGGTTAAACAAAAATTCAAGTGTGATATATACCTCCGGTGAATAACGCACGAGCCTGGGCCCGAGCAGCAGCACGAGCGGGACGATAGTTCCTCCGGTGAGGAACAACCGGGGTCCCGGACCCGGACGCATCCCCTCCAACTATAAAATAAACATCGACGCTAAATCTCCATGAAGTTCATATTTATTCTATAGAGCATATGTAAAATAAATAAATATTTTAAATTTATTCATACTAACCTGCAGACGATGCGGAGGGTATGGAAGCGGCAGGAGTGGCCCCTGTGGAAGGTGTGGACGCACCACCGATAATTAGACAATTAAAAATAGATTTTATAAGTAATTGCAAAAAGAATGTGTAGATCAATAATATAACGTTCTAAATCAATATGCATGAACTATAGGACATATAAACATACCCGCAGGTGCGGTGGTGTCACCACCTACAGCTAGACAATAATAAAAATTGCTAAGTAAGAGCAAAAGGAATGTGTATATTTATGATATAGCATTCTAAATCAATATACATACACTATATGATATATAAACATACCTGGAGGAGCGGGGGTGGCCTCTGTCCCAGATGTGGACGCAGGACCAACAACTAGACAATTAAAAATAGATTTGATAAGTAATTGCAAAAAGAATGTGTAGATCAATAATATAACGTTCTAAATCAATATGCATGCACTATAGGACATATAAACATACCCGCAGGTGCGGTGGTGTCACCACCTACAGCTAGACAATAATAAAAATTGCTAAGTAAGAGCAAAAGGAATGTGTATATTTATGATATAGCATTCTAAATCAATATACATACACTATATGATATATAAACATACCTGGAGGAGCGAGGGTGGCCTCTGTCCCAGATGTGGACGCATCACCAACAACTAGACAATCAAACATTGACAATATAAGTAATTTTGACGTAAACAGGCATGAATATCTGTAATATTAAATTGAAAATGGATATGCGTGCAGTATACCTGGATGTGTGGCAAAATCCACATGGAAGGAGGCATCCGAAGGGGTCTCCGATCTGGGTGCAAGACCGGCCCTCTGAAGCTCCCTACGGAGCTCTCCGGGCGGCAGAACCGCTCTGCCTCTGCCTCTGCCTCTGCCGCGGCTGGAGCTCCTGCCGCCCCTCGCTGCTCCTGACATCGTCATCAAATCTAGATAAACGGTTCGTGGACGCATTAGACAATCATTAAAAGTATTGACTATATATGATCTAGAGCGTAAAATGTGAAGTAATAATATAACATTACTGATAACCTTTTTCGTTTCGTGGGCGCATCATACATATCTACTTGGATTTCATCGTCGATGTCATTTCTAACCCACGTAACTTCATGATCGGTCGAAGACAACCCGTCCTTCGAAACAGACGGTCGGAGCACTTTAAGCCTTCTCTCTTCTTCGTCCTCATCGCTGTCCTCGTATTCTGGGACATCGTAGACATCTCTAGGTTTCCATCGGCATACAACACTCCACCCCGGATGCTTCAAACACTGTGAGTAGTATACATGGAACGCTTGGTTCGGAAAGATAAACGGATCATCTTGACCGTAAAATCGAAGTGTGTTCACACTGGTCAATCCATATTCATCTTTCCAAGTCCCAAGACTGCTTCTCCACCTGTCTGTATCGGTTCGCGGATCGTACCAAGTACAGTGGAATATATAAAAGGGTTCTGATCGTCCGGGATAGTGGATGCCGAGTATACAATTTAAGTACCCATAGTAAATCACACCGTCCGATCCTACCGTCGCAATACCACTATTCTGAGTGATTCTAGATGTTTCTATGTCCTTAACTTCGAATTTGTATCCAAGGACACCAAATCCTTTGTAATGTGCAACCTCCATACTAGGAAATTGAGCTAAAAATCTTGAATCACTCTCAAATGATGCAGACAAGTTCGGATCGTGGATCTAACAAAACAAATTTTACGATAAATACATAACGATACAAGTTTAGATTAAAACTGATAGCAATAAAATGTAATTCGAATAACTTACATGCTCTGTGACCCAATCACAAAAATTATCCTGATGGTATTTTTCCAAACGCTCTTCGTTCCAATCAGGATGCCCCTCACGTACCTCGTTAAAATGAGTTCTGTTTTCGACATATAATTGTGACATTAATATTATGTCATTTCATACACACACAAACACAGATATAACAATTAATCCAAAAGAACTTACTCTCTAATTTGTTCAAGACATACGCAATTAAGCAAGATAAACCGGTACATCTTGTTGATAAACATAGTGTCTACCCTCTTATACTCGGCTTTACCATATGGCCCGTCTTGAATTCTTCGTGGTCGGTTAAGCCTTGTCTCAATGTTCTCGTCCAGATAGCGGGAACAAAATGTGGTTGCTTCATCAAGAAGATAACCTTGCATGATAGAACCCTCTGGTCGATTTTTATTGCGTATATACTTCTTAAGAGTGTAAAGGTACCTAATGAGAATATGTTGAATAAATAAACACGGGCATACATGACAAAAATAAATTTATAAATTGCGCGAAACGAAAAATTACACGTACCTCTCGACGGGATACATCCATCGATATTGTACCGGTCCGGCTAACTTCGCCTCAGTTGCAAGATGAACCGTCAAGTGTATTATGATATCGAAGAATGACGGTGGGAAAATACGCTCAAACTTGCAAAGTATCAACGCAATAGAATTTTCTTGTTTATCCAGCGTCGCAACCTCCAGCGTTTTAGCACACAACTCCCTGAAAAAACAACATAGGTCGTTGATTACTAGACCAACCGAGTCGGGGAGAGAAGTCCTGAGAGCTAACGGAAGAAGGTGCTCCACGATAACATGGTGGTCATGACTTTTCAGCCCATCGATCTTGCCCTTCACAATTTTTATTTTCTTGCTGAATGATCCTGAGAAACCTGTGGGGACTTTCAAATCATGCAACACCTGCAGGAATCTTTTCTTCTCCGGTTGTGACATATGATAAGCGGCATTGGGAAGTACAAACTTGCCCGGTTTACCCGCTACCGGTTTAGGGTGCAGTTCACTTCTTATTCCCCACTCTTATAGATCCATCCGGGCATTCATGTTGTCTTTCGATTTCCCGTCTTTACACAGAAGCAAGTTAAGTATGTGCTCTGATACTCCCTTCTCTATATGCAGGACGTCCAGACAATGACGCACTGAATTTGTAGACCAGTACGGAAGCTCGAAGAAAATGCTTAACTTGTTCCAATATTGTGGTTTGACCTGTCTCGTCGGATCCATCCCGAAGGTCACGTTATTGTAACCATCCCATTTAGCAGTCACGTCCTCTCCGGACAATGGGGATGGAGGCCCAAGAAGCTCCTGATGACCATCAAAGTGAACCGTGTCTAACCTGTAGGGGTGGTCTGGAGGCATAAAACGTCGATGGCCGCAATAACAAACCTTCCTGCTAAAATTCAAAAATTTTGATGTTGTGTGTTCATGGCAATGAGGACATGCTTTGTGACCATGTACGGACCAACCTGAAAGCATTCCATATGCAGGAAAGTCATTAATTGTCCACATTAAAGCCGCACGCAGTATGAAGGTTGTATTTGTGTTTGAATCATATGTCTCTACACCATCAATAAACAAAGTTTTCAGCTCCTCAATCAGAGGTCGGAGATAGACGTCGATATTGTTCCCCGGTGAGTTTGGTCCGTCGATAAGAGGAGGCATCATAAAGTATGATTGGTCCATAGCCAACCAAGGCGACAGATTATAAATTATCATTACAACGGGCCATGTACTGTGACTTCCAGCCATATAGTTGAATGGGCAGAAGCCATCGGCAGCCAGTCCGAGCCGGACATTGCGGGGATCGCTACTAAATATTGCGTGCCTCCTATCGAAATCCTTCCATGCCGGTGAATCTCTTGGATGGCTCATTTTTCCATTTTCGCTTGGAGGAGCACGATGATGCCAAATCATTGCCTCGGCTGTTTTCTTGCACCTGAATAGCCTCTGTAGCCTCTGTGTTATGGGAAAATATCGTGCTATCTTCACAGGTATATCAGGCTTCTTATCAGAATCTTTCGGCTTATACCTGGCCTCTCCGCATGTTGGACACTCTTTCAAATCTGAATTCTCTTTCCGGTACAACACGCAATTTTTAGGACATGCTTGAATCTTCTCACACTTTAGACCCAAATCAGACATCATTTTCTGGGCTTCGTACCAGCTTTCGGGCACATTATTTCCCGGAGGCATAGAATCTTTCAAGAACGAAAGAAGCATTGTGAATGACTTGTTGCTCCATCCATTTAGGCACTTAATTTGGAAAAGTTGGACGAACCATGAGAGGGTGGAATACTTCGCATTCTCATAAATTGGTTTCCTAGCATCATTCATGAAATTTTCATATTTATCCGCACGCGGTCCTTGACCGGAAGGAATGTCATCTTCGGTACGAATAGATTCACCTAGGGCAGCCTCTACCATATCCTCCATTTCTTCTGATGGAAATAAATTTCCGTATCCTGCCGTATTACCGAATTCTTCTTCTTCTCCTGCCGCATTATCGTGTTCTCCTTCTTCTACCGCAGTACTGCATTCTTCTCCTTCCCCGTGATATTTCCAAATTGAATAAAGTCTAGTAAACCCATGTTTTACAATATGAAGCTCTGCCAATTCTACCTTCTGCCAGTACTTATTGCCACATCTATCGCACGGACAGAGAATCTTCTCTATTATGATCTTATTATGAGCTCGTGCAAATTCAAGGAAAGCAGCAACCCCTGCGACAAACTTAGGTTGCATACGTTGTTTCCAATCCACATACATCCAGTCCTTAACTCTGACGTACTCATGGGCCATGTTAGACTGAATAACATATAAATTGTAGGTTATGCTGACTATATTGAGAAATATAAGAACGGGATAGTTACTGACAAAGGAGAAAATCCATGTATATGCTTTGTGTGTGCGTTTGTCGTTGAAAAGAATAAATTATCGCACGTTATGTTGACCGATAGACGGGGACTAAGTGGCGCTTTTAATTAGTTTCATATATGGGTATCGATGGGAATATGAAGGTTTCATATTATAATATATTGGTTTTAACCCGAACATCTCGAATCGCTCTCTGATTATGCATTTGTATGTATGTGTTCCGGCTGTCGGGGGTAGGCTTCTATCCCATTAAGAATGTATAGAGCGAACGCCCATCACTTGTGCTTTCAACCGTTTCGAGTAAATTTCGGCAGCACCTCCCCGCTGTTCTCCGAGTACACTGTAATAGAATAGATAATCATTTCAAAGCTGTGAAACAACGTTGAAATGAACATCTAATCTATCTTTGTACACGGAGAACCAGCGGAAAGGTACCAACGAAATATCTCGAAACGGATGAAAACACAAGTGAATGAAGGCATTTGCTTTATACATTCTTAACTTGTCCACGCGGGACAAATCTATGGGTTACCATACGATTGAATTTTCTCGTCGCGTAGACTATACGACGGTTGTTAGTATCGAGCTATACTGTCCGATATTTAACAACCTTCGTATAGTTCTAGGTCACGACGAGCATCGCACGTATGTTAACTGATAGACGGGGACTAAGTGGCGCTTTTAGTTTCATATACGGGTATCGATGGGAATATGAAGGTTTCATATCATCATCGAGTATCATATATTGGTTTTAACCCGAACATCTCGAGTCGCTCTCTGATTATGCGTTTGTATGTATGTGTTCCGGCTGTCGGGGGTAGGCTTCTATCCCATTAAGAATGTATAGAGCGAACGCCCATCACCTGTGCTTTCAACCGTTTCGAGTAAATTTCGGCAGCACCTCCCCGCTGTTCTCCGAGTACACTGTAATAGAATAGATAATCATTTCAAAGCTGTGAAACAACGTTGAAATGAACATCTAATCAATCTTTGTACATGGAGAACCAGCGGAAAGGTACCGACGAAATATCTCGAAACGGATGAAAACACAAGTGAATGAAGGCGTTTGCTTTATACATTCTTAACTTTTCCACACGGGACAAATCTATGGGTTACCATACGATTGAATTTTCTCGTCGCGCAGACTATACGATGGTTGTTAGTATCGAGCTATACTGTCCGATATTTAACAACCTTCGTATAGTTCTAGGTCACGACGAGCATCGCACGTATGTTAACCGATAGACGGGGACTAAGTGGCGCTTTAGTTTCATATACGGGTATCGATGGGAATATGAAGGTTTCATATCATCATCGAGTATCATATATTGGTTTTAACCCGAACATCTCGAGTCGCTCTCTAATTATGCGTTTGTATGTATGTGTTCCGGCTGTCGGGGGTAGGATTCTATCCCATTAAGAAAAAATGGAGTGTATTTCGCTGTGAGAGACTCTTCAAAGAAATGGAGGAAGAAGCACTAAAGAAAAAAGAGTGAAAAATAAGAATATAAAGTTGAAACTAAACTTGAGCTATCCGCTGAAATCATAAAGCATAAGAAAGTTGATTGAGTCTTGATCTATTGCTCTTTCTTTGCATTATCTCGTATGTCCATTTATAGATTTTAATGCCACATGAGATGTAATCAGTCAGCTCCCTATGGTTGTATTAATGTCAGCTCTTACACAATATGGGTATCTGCCTTACCATTAAGACAACTATGGAATATGTTAATTTAAAATGTAAGGCTAGCTTTCTATGTATTCTGAGGGACTGCTTGCATAGAACTTAGCTTGATCCTCTCAATTATTACACATAAATATGCTGACATGCCTCTCATAACCCTAACCCCAGCCCCACAGTAACCCTAACCCTAGCCCCAACCCTAACCCCAGCCCACCGTAACCCTACCCCAGCCCCACAGTAACCCTAACCCCAGCCCCACAGTAACCCTAACCCTAGCCCCAACCCTAACCCCAGCCCACCGTAATCCTACCCCAGCCCCACAGTAACCCTAACCCCAGCCCCACCGTAACCCTAACACCAGCCCCACCCCAGCAGCAGCCGAACCCTAACCCTAACCCTACCCCGACCCCGACCCCGACCCCGACCGCCACCGCGCCCCTGCCCAAACCCAACTCTCGCGCGCGCAACCCAGACCCAGCCATGAATAATCCAAAAATGCTTTAATTTACCTCGAGATTTATACCTGAACGGGTGCGCTGGTGGGCTGGAGCGACGACGGTGGCGAATTGGCGAAGAAACCGGCGGTGGCGACGACGGTGGAGACGAAACCGGCGGTGGCGACGACGGTGGCGACGAAATCGGCGGTGGCGACGACGGTGGCGACTCTGCCCAACGACGGTGGCGACGCGACGGTGGCGATTTAGGGTTTTTCGCGCGCGTTTGAGGGAGAGAGAGAAAATGAGCGTAGGCTTTTCGATCTGGCTTTGTTTTAAAACGATATTTACTTGCCCCTACGGATATATCCGTAGGTCCTTTGTTTGCGCCACCGTAGGGGCAAACATCAAATTAAGAATTAATTTTTTTATTCTTGAACGTCAGTGCCCGTAGGGGCAACCCTTTAGCCCTACGGAGTAATCCGTAGGGCCAAGTAAAATCTGCCCCAACGGATAATTCCATCCGTAGGGGCAACCCCCTATTTTACTAGTGATCAGAATAGAGGATAGATCTGTTAAGAAGGTAGTAGGGTGTGATGTCCTGGTATTTGGATGACATACACAGAGTAGGAAGTGATATTCCTATACTACGATCGGTTATTCTTTGGTTGTCACACAGTGGTTTCTCCACATAGGACATGGATATTATATCAGACATTCTGGTTATTGGATCTATGGTTTTAGATCTAGATTTGGAAAGTGTCCCAATCTGGGTACTTAGACGGCATTCTATGAGTATTTAGAATGGACGACTCCTGGCACGGTAGTGTACCTGCAAGACTAAAGTAGAGAGGGATGTACATGATTGGCAGATCACTTGCTTAGGCAATTGAGTCAATCATGAGATGTCAAGTACCACACCAGATGTTGTTCTTGCAGTAGATGCAATAAGTTGATATTAATCCAATCCTGGAGAAACGATCGGAAGCAGTTTTTGGACATAAGTGCGTGTTCTAGGGATATGATAACGACAGCCTCATTCAGGAGACAGTTATCATTCCAGGCTTCCAAGGTGACATGGAAGACAGGGTGGTCGTCAGAGTTATAGTTTTCCCTCTGATGAGGGGCAGTATTTTGGACAGGTGGTCCAGGCGGATACTGAGGGAGGCATGGCGCAGGGTACTGATTAAGTTCAGTTGACGATACAGTCTGAGAAGTTTGGATTTGGAGTACATTTATGAACTAGGTCCCATCAGACATCAAGACATTCTAAGACAGGTATTGTTCATTTCGGGAGATGGCTTTCTCCGTGAACTTGAGATATAGAGAGACATAGAAAGAAACATCAAAGCGGATCCACTCACTGAGGTTATTCCTCGAACGCAATAGTTTCGCAAACGAGCTTTGTGAGACTGACTAGTAGAGGAGTTGGGTGTTCGGTATCACACGGGCTGTGAGTATGCGACATCGCAATAATTAGCCTTGAGTGCAAGTGGGAGATTGTTGGAGATAGTGCCCTCAGAGTCAATTATTGGATCACAGGCACATGATTGCAATGACTGAGGGAGGACCTGTCCCAGTAGGACAGTCTTACTCAAGATGAAAGTATGCTGTCTGGTTTACCTTTATCATCGTGTACTGCTTTAGGTGACCTTACAGATCACTATTGCACGTTGATAGAGCCCCTAGGATTCTTGCTTGACTACCAGCAGTATGAGAGCGATCATATACGTGGGAACTGGAGTCTATAAGCACATCCTTAAAAGGTCCCTAGTCGTGGGAGTTTCGAGACAGGGCATCGATTCTCCAGAGTAGACTAGTGTATACAGTCGAGACCCCAACGAGGGGTGGTGGCCGGTCTCACAAGCCATTGGTGTCAGTTGGTTCACCTAAGATGTATACAGGTGCTCATTGGGTTATGAGTACACCGGACAGGACTCGCCGGGAACCTGCTAGTTGGGATTATACCAGACGTCAGATAGCAGTTCCCTGGTGACATGTGTACAGGTTAGTTCATCGACCTGAGATCGTCATTTGTCTCGTGTGAGTTCCCACTGTGCTTTGATTACTACCCTACCACGCTCAAAGGAGACGTGCAAACAGGTTTTAGTTGGGTATAGTTCCGAGCCATATGGAGGCAGTGAGCGGATCATCAGGGGTTCGTCTCTCCCGGTATTGGGGGTGAGGTCACGCTGTGTCTAGGAGAGCCATTACACAAAGCCCTCGGCCGAGGCAGGAGATTTACTGGTATGTATTCCAGTAGTATCTCAGGGTGTTCTGGGCTACACTCCGACACGACTTGTACCGCTATTGGGGGTCTGACTTTTACCAACCCCCTATGCCCGCCATGCGATACTCATAGACGAACGGACCAGACTGTACGGATATTGTCACTGACAGGCTCAGTAGGGTGTCAGGATGAGTTCGCTCACAGACGTCCCTTTTGGTCAATAGCTGGTGACCCGTCACGTATGGCTAATACCTCTGACGTGCTAGTGGTTAAATCCACAGCCATAGTATTGACGAGTATTTAGAGTCCCCCACACACAGTTACTCAAGTTTCGGGTGAAACGCTGTAGAGGCCGTATGGAGATATGGCAGGGTTCGATCAGATACGTGCGGTATTGCACGAATCGTGATCGGACAGATTTTACTAGACGGCTTTGGTTTAAGCCGGATCCTAGTATTAGACAGTGTAGATTTTGTCTCTTTGCAGTTGTATTCAAAGGGAATACAAATGCGGGCATGTATATGCTGTAGCGGGGTTTTTCTGTAATTTATTACGGGATCAGTTTTTGGAAGTTGCCAGTTTGCATTCCGTTCCTGCCGGTTTTCCTTTGTTCCTTCGCGGCCGGACTTTCCGATGGAGGGGGTTATTTGCAAGTTTGCAAATAACATTTGTGGAGGGGTTTCTTGCATTTTTGGCTTCCTCATCATGAGATCCTTTTCTAGTCACATCCTTTGCATTTATGAGAAAAGAATGGATGAGATTTTGATATGGCTTTTGTTGTGACCATTTTTCCTTTATCATTCTTTTTCTCCACTTGCTTTTCCCTTGCAATTTTACAACACCCATTTTGGAGAATGAGAGGGGCCGGCCACTTCATGGGGATGGGAGAGAGTTCATTATTTTTTCATGCGGGAAAATGATTCACTCTCATTTTTGGCCTTGCTTGCTTCAAAATTCCTATGCTCATCTCCAAATCTTTTTATTCCTCCATAACCATGGCAACTTCCTAAATCCCAAAGAGACAAGTTTCTACCCTATACCTACAGTTCCCTTGGACGCGTCGACTAGCCAACTTCACGCCCGAGTTGCCTTGGTCCAGAGGTGGGAGCCCGTAAAAGATATCGGCTACGTGGTGCCCTTTCCGACGAGGAGGTGACGAACGGAGATTCCGCGGGAGATCGGAGTGGAGACGAAGACCGAAGGACACGGATCGCTTGGTATAACTCTCTACCCGTCTTTTAGTTTGCTAGTAGCTAGGTTAATGGCCCAATCCGGGTCAAAAGTGCGCGGTGGTGCCGGTTTGCAAGTTTCGCAAAGTTTTTCGTTTCCGCATTTCCGGCGTCGGATCGACGGCCGAGGCGCCGCCGTGCACTTACACATCTGGTCCGGTACACAACATCGCATACATTATAGAGCCTACCGTAGAAGCGTAGGGTATAGATAACATGCGAGCCCTTTCCAAATAAGTCTTTGGAGACATCTCTTTGGAGAGGGTGATTCCGTAACAAGCCGGTAGATTACCGCGCTTTGAATCTTCCATACTGAATCTTTTAAGTATGGTGTCGATGTACCTGGACTGCGAAAGTCCCAACATCCGTTTAGATCTATCACGATAGATCTGGATCCCCAGAATGTAGGAGGCATCACCCAGGTCCTTCATGGGGAACCTCTATGACAAGAATCTTTTGACTGATTGTAGCATAGGAATATCATTTCCTATCAAGAGAATGTCATCCACGTACAAGAAGAGGAATACCACATTTGTCCCTACAACCTTACTATATATGCATGGCTCATCTGGATTTTTGATAAAGTCGAATTTGTTGACTGTATCATCAAAACAGATGTTCCAACTCCGCGATGCCTGCTTTAGTCCATAAATTGATTTAAACAACTTGCACACTTTCCCGCTGCTCCCACTCTGAATGAAACCCTCTGGTTGATCCATATAGACACACTCTTCCAAATTTCCATTTAGAAAAGCTGCCTTTACGTCCATCTGCCAGATCTCATAATCGTGGAAGGCAGCAATGGTAAGAAGGATCCGAATGGATTTGAGCATAGCCACTGCAAAAAAGGTTTCATCATAGTCCAAACCAGGTCTTTGACGAAAACCCTTTGCAACAAGTCTAGCCTTATAGGTTTTTACCTGTACATCTACACAAATCTTCTTTCTGAAGATCCATTTGCGGCCTAGGGTTTTACCCCTTCTGGAGCAAAGTCCAAAGTCTATACTTTGGTTGTGTACATGGACGCCATCTCGGTCCGCATTGCATCCATCCATTTTACCGAGTCGCCGCTCTGAATGGCTTGCTGGAAGGAGTAGGCTCATCATTTTCAATGAAGCAATCCTCTCGATCCCCGTCTACGAGAAAACCGTAGTATCTCTCGGGCGGATGAGACTGCTAACTACTTATGCGGAGTGGCTCGGGGATGTCCGGTTCTTCTGAAATCTATGGTTCTACCAAGCTTTCAGTAATAGCTTGTGGTTCTGGAATTTCTTCCAGTTCTATTACGCTCCCACTTATCTGATTTTCTAAAAATTTAGTTTCCAAGAAGCAGGCATGACAAGAAACACAGACCTTTTGCTCCTCTGCGTAATATAAAAGATAACCCTTGGAGTTCTTTGGGTATCCTATAAACTTACACCGTATTGATCGTGCCTCGAGCTTGTCTTCTATGCCCAAAAACATGGGTAAGGATGAATATTGCTTTTTGACAAAAGCTGGACATCCCCATGTATTAAAGTGTTTAAGACAGGGTTTCTTCCCACTCCACATCTGATATGGTGTGGTAGGCACTGACTTAGTAGGAACCAGGTTCAAAAGATATGCAACTGATTCTAGTGCATGTCCCCAGAAGGATCGCGGCAACTCAGCCTTACTCATCATTGAACGAACCATATCCAATAGGGTTCTGTTCCGCCTTTCCGATACACCATTGTGTTGTTGCGTGTATGGATGAGTAAGCTGAGAGAGAATTCCATTCTCTTTTAGATAATCCAGGAACTCGGCACTTAAGTATTCACCACCTCGATCAGATCATAGTGTCTTGATACTTTTGCCTGTTTGTTTTTCCACTTCATTCTTATATTTCGGGAATTTCTCAAAGGACTCAGATTTATGCTTCATCAAAAAGACATGTCCATACCTAGAGAAATCATCCATAAAAGTAATGAAATAGGAATAACCACTTCGTGCACGTGTAGACAATGGACCACATGCATCGCTGTGTATGAGTCCCAATAGCTCGCTCGCTCTTACTCCGTATCAAATGAACGGAGTCTTTGTCATCTTTCCCATGAGACAAGATTGACAAGTTGCATAAGACTTATATTCGAACGGATCCAAATATCCCTCTCTATGTAGCTTCGTCAACTGTGTTTCATTGATATGACCTAGTCGACAATGCCATAGGAAAACCTGATTTAGTTCCGGAGACTATCTTTTAAGTGTGTTCTGGATACTAAAAACCTGAGCTTGATTTAATACGTATATTCTGTTATCTAATGTACTTGGCCCAATCAAAACTTGATTTAGGTGGATGTGGACCACATCGCTCACAAATGTAAAATCATATCCTTCCTTAGAAAGTAAGGATACATATATGATGTTACAAGCTAGACTAGGTACATACAGACAGTTACGTAGAATCAATATCGGCCCACTTGTCAATCCAAGGTGATATTCCACTACGGATTCAGCGTCCACGCTCATTCCGTTAGCAACCCTGAGAGTCATATCACCTAACCTGATAACTCTACGGTTCCTCAAAGCCTGTAATGAATTAGAGATATGCGATCCTGATCCGGTATCAAGTACCCACAAAGTAGAGTTAATTGACATACAGTTTTCTATTATAAACACACCCAAAGTCGAAGCCACAACATGCTTCGGATCCTGAATTCTGGCTTTCAATGCCCTATAATCCCTCTGCCAATGCTCTTTCCCATGACAATAGGAATATCCCCCCTTTCCTACTGTTAAGCCAGAAACTTTTGCCCTTCCCCGTCCTTTTACCTTACTAACACCACATATCGGCTTTGTGGAGGTCTTCTTCTTCTCACCCTTTGCTTTCGTCTTGGATGCAGAAGAGGAAGATTCCACAATAAGCTGAGTGGGTGTCTCCCTGGTTTCCTTCACGGTGCCCTCAACTAGAAGTATAACTTTCTTCCCCTGGGCGTATGTAGGAGGTAGGGACTGTAGAAATAAGTCAGCATATGACTTGTTTCCCAACATGGTCTCCAGGTCTGTAAGCTCATCAATATAGCTAGTCATCGTAAGGACGTTGTCCCTTACAGATCACCCGACAGCCAATCTCGCTTGAAGCAATTACTTCGAGATCTCATATCTTGCGATACGAGATTGCTCTCCATATAAAACAATGTTACGGAGGAAGATGGAAACTAAGTCCATCTTCTCGTGCTGCCTCTGGTATACTCTATCAACTGAGGCCAACACGAGTCACTTGGCATTGGCACTATCCTTTTACCTTGTCTTACGGATATCCTTATTTGTGACGGTGGAAAGTGGACCTGGGAAGGCTGGGTCTTGAGTAGTAATGAGGTGGTCCAGGTTGTCATAGGTAATGGACATCTGGACAGAACTTTGCCGGTCATTATAGTCAAATTCAATCATTTTATTATCTAGATGTAACCTGGTCTTGGTCACTGGGTGGCTGCAATTAAGAAAGAGAGAAGAAAACACTTAGCATGATGCTCTTGGAAGTTTAGATTGGTTTTTAATTTATCTAAACAGGATGTCTCCCACTGTTTCTCGAATCCATCCTTAAACCATAAAAGAAAAATTAGTCAGGATTAATCTCACCGTACAATACTTGCTTAACCGTTCAGCAAGGCTAGTGTCGGTACTTCGATGGAGGTTTTACGACGCTTTCGCGAAGTTCTTTAATTAAATAATCTCTTTTCCCTGGAAGCGTAGCCCCGCTAACACTGTTCTAGACACCTACTTGGTTTATAGCATTGATCGTTGAGTGAAGAATGTCCCGAGGAGTAGCGGATACTCACAGTAGGATCTGGATCCAAATATTATCGCGTGATAAAGTTGAAGGAATCCTACCAAAATTATCACACACCAAATGGTATGCAACACTAGCAAGTTTCAGTTTCTTTAGAAATTCCCGATGTGGATTTTTGCCCTATGATCTTATGTCTTTGACTAAGGCCAACAATTCATAAGTCACATGTCAAGTTCTACCTATCATTGTCTAGGTTAATTTGAACCCATCCGCACATACCCTTGACTAAGGCCAACAAAGAAGTACGACTATCCCAAACCAACGCATTTATCTATGCAACATATGAATACCCAGCAGCTACCAATCAGTATGCCTTGACAAAGGCCAACAAACATAGCTTGAATACTATTGAATATTCATACGAAATGACGGGGGGATACGAATGGTTTTGGCGAAACCGTAAACGTAGTGAACTTTATATAATCGATGGAACCCGATAGCTTTTAAAATGAGTGGTTTTAATCTCCGTATTTAAAAGTCTGCTGTTTTAAAATAACCGAGTGGTTTTAAAATTTGTTCCAACAATTCAGCTTTGGTTTTTTTGCTTTGCATTAATGTAATGCAGTACCATCAATTAACCTACCATTGCGGAAAACAACGAAAATACAACGTACGCTTATGCCATCCGAATTCGCCACGGGACCCCGTCATCACCCGTTTGGTTATTTAACTAACGACAGAGCGGGGGCTGGACTAGCGTGGATGCAAAACATAAGCAACGTCTATTATATAATAATATCCATTCGTTAGACGTAATGATAGACATTCCAGATCACAAACGAACACATTGGATATACTAGGAATTCCGCGTTTCGTTTGAGCCTGTAACGAAAGACGGATCCCACGGTCGTAATTAATAGCCAAACCCCACCCTAGACCCCTGTGGGTGCGGAAAACTACCCGCGAAATACCCGAAGTGAAGCAACCTCTCTCGACAAAGTGTGTAGGCCACTCGACAGTTCAAAGTACCCGTTAGTTTGTGCACCCCACCTTGGGTTTATCCTAGGAGCAAAAACAGTAAAAGAACAACCACATCCCAGATGTGCCCTGTAAAAAATAATATTATATCACTTTACAAATTTATACATCGAATGAAATAATGAAAAACCTCATTTCACATCCCCGGCTATTCATCCACGATGATCCAACAAGTTCATATACACAAACCATCACAACATCACAGATATGTGCAACCCCAACTAATCGACATATAGCAATTAGTCGACGTTTCCTAACACATATATTCATCAAAAAGCTTGTAAAGTAACTACGACATTAGAATTTCGCACGCAATTAGCAAACATAAACAATTTTCGAGGTCTTGAAAATCCAGTGAGCTAATGTTTCAAAATAGATAATTTTGAGCCAATCCGGGAGTCAAAACAAACTCGAAACTCGTCCGAATCTTCCCGGAGGCGATGATACATGAAAAGACATCGAATTAGGGCCTCAGGGGGGTGCCCACCCATGGGGGCCACCATGAGGTGGCCCCTAAAGGAGGACAGACCCGAGAGCACCTGTTTCTAGTGCTCTCGGTACAGCAACCCCCAAGGCCACCAATTGGTGGTCTTGGGGGGTGTTCCCAGCCGTTGTCCCCCTCAGGGTATCCTCAGGGTGCGTACGCTTCACCCCGCATCTCCTCGGTTCAAACAGTGAGACCGCGGGGTGTGCAAACAACTCAAAACCTCACTTTTGAAAACTGTTTTTTTCGACAGTTTTTCCGCGACAAAAACGGCAGAATTCTAACATCTCTACAAGCTATCTAAGGTTTATGAGAGGCTCTGATACCATTGTAAGTCAATGTTGCGCACCCCACATGTTCGCGGGGAGGCGGAATTTGGAAAAAATGATTTTTACGAGCTTCGCAACACCGACTAGAACAAAGGATCGTTCATAAACCCTAGCTATCAAACTACTTGAGGTTTAACTACTCGGATACAATGTTATACCTCACGATACTTGTACTTACGGTCTTCATCGCTTCCCTCCTCATTTACGTAGGCTCCAAGGATCAATCCTGATCGTAGCAACCTCCACGGCCTCCTCGAGTCGAAGACGATCCACCCGAGAGTCTATAGTCCGAGCTCTACCTCAAAACCGAGGTAACTAGGGCAACAAGCTTGCTAAACATGATGTCCTAGGTAATGTAGATTATGAAGGTAGATTTATTTGTCTCTTGAATCCCTAATTTACTCAACTCATGAGACCTTGAGGGTTTTCTAGTGAGGAAGAAGAAGAAGAGCTAGCATGAGAGCTCACTTGAGGAAAGAGAAAGATTTTGATAAATGATAACCCAAATGAAAAATGTGATAGCTCCCTTGACTAGACAACTCTCATGGAAAGAAAATATCTCACAAAAAAATATCTAGTGCCACAAAATATCTCACAAGAAATATCTAGTAAAAGAGTCAAACCAAGTCAGGTGATCAAACCAAGTCAAGTAGTCAAAACAAGTAGCCATGCCACAATTATCATTTACAAAAATAACAAATACTTTCCTCCACCTCATAATTGTTTAAATCAAGTAAATGGTCAAAACACTAATGTGGTGTCTCCTTCTGTACTCCTCACATTCGTATATACATACCCGCATTTATGTTCCGAGAAACACGAATACAAAGAGACGAAACTGATACATCAATATAGTAATAGGTGTAAGTGCACGGCGGCGCCCCGGCCGTCGATCCGACGCCGGAAAGCGGAAGGGGTGATAAACTTTAATTTTGCGGACTTTGCAAACCGGTACCACCGCGCACAAAACCCCGGATCGTAACCATTAAACTAGTCTAGCTAACAAGAAGAAAGGGAAGAGATATACCGAGTGATCCGAGTCCTCCGGTCTTCTCGTCGTCGTCCCGATCTCCCGCGGAAAACTCCGGTAGTCGCCTCCTCGCCGGAAGGGCACCACGTAGCCGGACTCTTTTACGGGCTCCCACCTCAATACCGAGGCAACTCGGGCGCGAAGTTGGCTAGCCGACGCGCCCAAGATATGCTGTAGAATAATGTAGAAAGCGGGTCTCTTTGGGGTTTATGAGGAGTTGCCATGATGGAGAAATTGAGCATGCAAAGGAAATGAAAATGGAGCCTCTCTCAAAAATTGAGCTCGGCCACCAACACAAGAATGAGCTCTCTGGAAAAAATGAATGAAGCAAAATCTCTGGAGAATGCAACCAAATGAATAAATATATTAATTCATCCACACCTCTAAACCAAATCCAGCACACACTCTCATTTATATTCCATCTCAATCAAGCAATATTAATTAATCCCAAACTCATAAAAATTCTCCTGCACACTCAACCTCACAACAGTGGCCGGCCCCCCCATATCCAATCTAATCATAATAAATGCAAGGGATGGAGCAAAGGATAATGATGCTATCATAATCAATCTTCATGCCCACTAAAAGTCAAGCCATCATGAAAAGGAGAAGTCAATGATGGTGCACAACATGAAAACCATCATGATGATACAACAAGCAAAGACCCCCTCCACAAAAAGCCTATTTGCAACAATGCAAATAAACCCTCCTCCACCAAACGTCGGCCAATGAACGATCAAAGGAAAATTGGCCGAAACGGAAAACAAACTGGCAACTCCAGAAAACTTGTCCCGTAATATATTACAGGAAAACCCCGATACAGTGCATACACACCCGCATCTGTATTTCGACCGAAATACAAATGCAAGGAGACAAAATCTACACTGTACTATACTAGGATCCGGCTTATACCAAAGCCGGCTAGTAATATCCGTTCGATCCTGATCCGTACAATACCGCACGTATCTGATCGAACCCTGCCATATAACCATACGGCCTATAGTACAGACTGTCCGATCCTGATCCATGCAATACCGCACGTATCTGATCGGACCTTGCCATATCTCCATACGGCCTCTACAACCTTTCGCCCGAAAGCTGAGTAACTGAATGTGGGGGACTCTAAAGACTCATCAACACCTTGGTTGTGGATTTAACCACTAGCACGTTAGAGGTATAAGCCAATACATAACGGGCTACCAGGTATTGACCAAAAGGGACGTCTGTGAGCGAACTCAGCCTGACACCATACTGAGCCTGTCAGTGACAATATCCGTACAGTCCGGTCCGTTCGTCTATGAGTATCGCATGGCGGGCCTAGGGGGTTGGTAAAAGTCAGACCCCCAAAAGCGGTACAAGTCGTGTCGGAGTGTAGCCCAGAACACCTTGAGATACTACTGGAATACCTACCAGTAAATCTCCTTGCCTTGGCCAAGGACTTTGTGTAATGGCTCTCCTAGACACAGCACGACCTCACCCCCAATATCGGGAGAGACGAACCCCTGAAGATACGCTCACTGCCTCCATGTGGCTCGGGACTGTACCCAACTAAAACCTGTTTGCACGACTCCTTTGAGCCGTGGTAGGGTAGTAATCAAAGTACAGTGGGAACTCACACGAGACAAATGACGATCCCCAGGTCGATGAACTAACCTGCACACATGTCACCAGGGAACTGCCATCTGACGTCTGGTATAGGACCAACTAGCATGTTCCCGGCGAGTCCTGTCCGGTGTACTCATAACCCAATGAGCACCTGTATACATCTCAGGTGATCCAACTGACACCAGTGGCTTGTGAGACCGGCCACCGCCCCTCATCGGGGTCTCGACTGTATACACTAGTCTACAATGGAGAATCGATGCCCAGTCTCGAAACTCCCACGACTAGGGACCTTTTAAGGATAAGCTTATAGACCCTAGCTCCCACTTATATGATCGCCCTCATACTGCTGGTGGTCAAGCAAGAATCCTAGGGGCTCTATCAACGTGTAATAGCGACGTGTCAGGTCATCTAAAGCAGTACACGATGATAAAGGTAAACCAGATAGCATACTATCATCTCGAGTAAGACTGTCCTACCGGGATAGGTCCTTTATCAATCATTACAATCACGTACCTGTGACCTAATAATTGACTCTGAGGGCACTATCTCCAACAATCTCCCACTTGCACTCAAGGCTAATTATTGCGATGTCGCATACTCACAGCCCGTGTGATACCGAACACCCAACTCCTCTACTAGTCAGTCTCACAAAGCTCGTTTGCGAAACTATTGCGTTCGAGGAATAGCCTCAGTGAGTGGATCCGCTTAGTTGTTTCTTTCTATGTCTCTCAATATCTCAAGTTCGCGGAGAAAGCCATCTCCCGAAATGAGCAATACCTGTCTTAGAATGTGTCTGGATGTCTGATGGGACATAGGTCATAAATGAACTCCAAATCCAAACTTCTTAGACTGTATCGTCAACTGAACTTAATCAGTATCCTGCGCGCCATGCCTCCCTCAGTATTGCCTTGGACCACCTGTCCAAAATACTGCCCCTCATCAGAAGGAAAACTATAACTCTGACAACCTCCTTGTCGTCCATGTCACCTTGGAAGCCTGGAATGATAACTGTCTCCTGAATGAGGCTGTCGTTATCATCTCCCTAGAACATCCACTTATGTTCTAAAACTGCTTCCGACTGTTTCTCTAGGATTGGATTAATGTCAACTTATTGCATCTAGTGCAAGAACAACATCTGGTGTGGTACTTGACATTTCATGATTGACTCAATTGCCTGAGCAAGTGATTTGCCAATCATGCACATCCCTCTCCCCTTTAGTCTGTAAGACAGCTTCAGAAAGGGTGACTCCATCACCTGCAGGTACACTACCGTGCCAGGAGTCATCCATCCTAAATACTCTTAGAATGTTGTCAAGTATCCTGATTGGGAAACCACCCAAATCTAGATCTAATACCATAGATCCAGTAACCAGTATGTCTGATATAATGTCCAAGTCCTGTGTGGAGAAACCACTGTGTGACGACCAAAGTATAACCGGCTGTAGTATAGGAGTTTCCTTTCCTACTCTGTGTATGTCATCCAAACACCATGACATCACACCCTACTACCTTCTCAACAGATCCATCCCTTATTCTGATGAAGTCAAACCTATGACTGTCACGTCAGAAATAGATGATCTATCTCCGCTACATCTGCTTTAGTCTATAAATAGACATAAGCTACCTATCCACCAATGCTTCCGCTGCTCCCACTGACTACGACAACCCTCTGGCAGAGTCATATACACGTACACTTCTAAAACTAGTTTAGAACGACGCTATACTCATCCTCCCGCCGGGTCTCGCACCCTGGAACAACAGCAATGGTAATTGTGGGTAAACAAGAACTTCCCTGTCACCGTCCTTGAGGCTACCGTAGTACCTCTCAGGTGCCTGAAGTTACCCACCTTATCTGCGGAGTGGCCAATGGAATGTCAATCCAGATTGAATCTTTAGGTTCCTGTCAAATCTTCAGTAATCGTTTGTGGTTCTGGAATCACTTCCAGTTCTACCATACTCCCACTACTGTTTTCTGAAAAAATTCATTTTTATTAAAACTGTGGCGAGTCTAGAACGATATTGCTATTGTCCATCCAGATGGTAGAAAGTCAACCCGCGTCATAGCCTGGGTCAACCCACAAACAGTCATTACTGAAACGTGCCTTGAGTTGTCTAGTGTCTGGTTTTAAGCATAAGCCGGACAACTCCCCGTACCTTAACATCGTTAAGATATGAACTGTTCTATATCCAATATCGAACCAGAGGCACTGATTTAATTGAACCAGATTCAAATCATGCAACTGTCTCCAGTGCATGTCAACTAAATGGAAGGAGGCCGATCAGCGTTACTCAACTTAGGAATGCTTCCAATTATGAGTAACCTGAAAGAGAAGCAAGTTCTCTTAGTCATTACTAGCAACTGAATATCATTGACAAGTATCTACATCTTCGATCTTTTTGAAGAATCCCGATACTTGCTATACCTGGTTCTCTACTCTATTCAAATACCTATAACTTCTCCAAATTCGGACCCTGTGTTTCCACGAAACACCTGTCTAAAAACTAGAGAAGTCATAAGTAAACCGAATATAGTACGAGGACCAACCCCTCTGTCCTGATGGACCCTGGACAACATACAATACTCTGTATAAGTCCCTTGAGTCTGATAACTCATTCACTGTGTGTCGTAGGTTGAAAACTGAACTTATGGTTAAGAAGAATTACACCGCTGTTCAATGCTCCTTACCTAACCATCCACTGATATAGGTAAATGTCATAGACATAATTTCAAAAAGGTACATCTCACTCTATGAAAATAGACGTACAGATATATCAATTTGAAATTGGTGCATAACTGCGGATATTCAAAACCAAATATTTGCCAACCGGCAAACAGCCCAGGTGATTTCCTCAAATATCACCGATTACAACGAATCCCGATATAATGAGGATAATCACCCAATTCCCAATAACTTACTCCCACTCATCATCTGTAAAACCATACAGATGTGAGAATCGTATCTGGTAAATACATACCCTGGAGCAAGTATCTAATCGGGAAATCAGTTTTCTATTAACAGTACACAGTGAAACTGAAACATTGAAATGTTTCGATGGGGTATCCTGGTATTCCTAGTAATGCCTCTTCCAGATTCACGATTGTAACCGTATAATTCTTTGCCACCTCTCCAAATCCCTTCATATGTCTTTAGTCTTTACCTTCTGTACACCCCTTTAGGCTAAATGGTTTTCTTCATTCCCTACCGTTCGGCACCAGCCTATGGTTTGGAAGAAGACTATCCAATAAGCATAATGGGTGTAATGTCCCAATCCTAGGAACACTCGCAATGCGAGAGAAGGTGAAGATAAAAGACACCTGAATAAATCTTATTCCTATTTCTCCTGAACCAGAATCCATCCCCGAACTGGAACAAGTTCCTTTCGACTTCGTATATAACCATACGATGGAGTATCCAAATAAACTGTGGATCTTCGTAGTGATACGGAGTGTCCTGGAGAAATACAAAGGTGATGTGGGAGTGGTAACGAAATACCTGGTTTGGTCGTGAATATCTGTTGCAATTTACATTGCCCTCTTACTAATCCCTTGCTTTGTCTTAACTTAATACCTTCTGCACACCATCGTTATGCTAATTGGTTTTCTTCATTCCCCACCGGTCGGCACCAGCCTAAGGTTTGGAAGAAGACAATCCAATTTGCGTAACAGGTGTACTACCACTAAACCAAGGAGTACTCGTAACCTGAGAGAGGGTAAAAGGAAAAGACAACTGAATAATCCTATCCGTTTTCTCCAGAACCGGAAACCATCCTCGAATAAATTCTTTCGAGTTCGTATCTAACCATACGATGGTTTTGTCCAATGGAAGTGGACGTTCGTAGTAATACGGGGTGTCCTGAAGAAAATGGTAAAAGTAGGAGTGGCAATGAGGTTTGCAACTCTGACAATCCAAAAGCCAGTGTTTAAGAAGGTTCGATCAACTTGGTCACCGAGTCATAGTCTTAGGGTCGGTTCAAATGGTCGCTGCCAGAGAGAGAGAGAAAAGAAACACTCAGCGTGCACTCTAACCTAGATCAGAATGGTCACCAATTTATCTAATCTGGAAACCTCCCACTGTAACTCAAATTCTCCTCCAAACCTGAAAGAAGAATTAGTCGGGGTTACCCGAGGAGTAAACTAACTCATCAGTGGGAATCGGGATCCAACTATCATTGCATGATAACGTGACGGAATCCGCTCACGCTATCACACTCCAGAAGGTATGCGCATATCTGGCAAGTTTCAGTTCTTTTGAAACTCCCGATGTGATTTCTGCCCCATGTTCTTATGACCTTGACTTTGGCCAACATATCATAAGTCACATGTCAAGTTCTACCCGTCATTCTCCAGGTTAATTTGAATCCACCCGTACATACCCTTGACTTTGGCCAACATGGCAGTACGACTGTTCCAAACCAACGCATCTATCTATGCTGCATATGAATAACCAACAGCTACCAAACACTGTGCCTTGACTTTGGCCAACATACACAGCTTGAATACTATTGACTATCCATATGAAACAACGGAGGGCTACGAATGGTTTCTGGCGAAAACCTTTAACGTAATGAACTTGATATCGTTGAAGGAACGGATAGCTTTTTTAAAAATATAGTGACGAAAACCTTTGCTAAAGAGGTCACTCCCGGTGAAGGGATCTCGGCTCTTTCCCCGTAGAATGGGGTGCAGGATATTCTAAATGAATACCGCGATGCAAAGCAAAAGTAATCGGCTATAGTGAAGTTAATGCCCTGACGCAAACTTCTGTCCAAGGGGTCACTCCCGGTGAAGGGATCTCGGCCCTTGCCTCGTCGACTGAGGAGCAGGATATTCCAATGAATACCACGATGCAAAACAAAAGTAAACGTCCTTGCAATAACAGCTTTTTGAAAAGTGTTCCAACAACATCAGATTAGGTTTGTTTTAACTTGCATTGATCCGAATCAATGCAGTCCCATCAATTGATCACACCAAAAAGAACGAAAATATACTGATGTACGTATATGCCATCCGCATTCGCCACTGGGTCCCGTCATTACCCGTTAGGTTAGCTAACTAACGACAGAGCGGGGACTGGACTAGCGCGGATGCAAAACATATACAACATCTACTAATATATATACCAATATATTATATTCGCTCAAGGCGTGAATAAAATGCAACATCACAGAAATGTACAGCATCACAGAAACAATACAGATATCTGGGATCCCCGGGTTTCACAGAGCCGCTGAAACCCGACGTTCCCCTGGTCGTGTGGATAGCCTGTGCAATGAAATCCTAGACCCCTACGGGCGCGGCAAGTTACCCGCCAAAACCTGAAGCGAGGCAGCCCCCTTCAGCAACGTGAATGGACCACCCAGCACTTCACGGAATTCGGTAACTTGGGCACCCCTCCTGGGTCAACTTGTACCCCCTACGAGTGTGGCGAATAGCCCGCCAATCCTAGAGTGAAGCCCCCTCCGTCTCAATGCCATGAGATGCGGGCTTGTTGCCCTCCAGAACCCGGCTATCCGTGCACCCCTCCGCGGGGCAATCCTAGTACAGAAAGTAAAATATACATACAACGGGTACATCGACCGCAACCAGGTCGTGCCCCAAAAGAATAATACAAACAGGCAGTGACGGCAGTCCACATGTCGGACGCTCGCCCCGCAATATCAAATGTACATAATACAACAACACTGTACTAGCATTGCATCCAGGCTACCCCCACGACCGATCCGCAACATCACAGCAAAAACACAGAACATCAACGTGAAAGTCACGTTCGCAAATCCGTCTAACCGGGCTATAGCAGTTAGACCGGATTTACCGATCAAGTGACATTCACGGTCGCAGATATAATGTAAATACTGTGAAAAATGTGTTTAAAATATCCGATCAATCAAATTATAACAAGTGGGCCCCCAAGCAATACTGTAGCAGTTAAAGAAATTCTGGGCCCAATGTTAATATTCCAAAAACCCTAAAATCTACCCAGAAGCCCATTGTAAAAACCCAACCCACTGATTCATCCATACTGCGGCGGAACCGCGGCCACAAGTGGGTTTTGGCCGCGGTTCCACGCTCTGGTAAGAAGATCAGTGCCTCGAATTTTAAAAGTGGTCTTATAATTTTTAGTACATAAATATTTTACAACCTGAAAAATTTTTCGAGACCAAAAATTTTCAACAGAAACTGATGCGAAGGTAATACGGGTTTTGGAACTTTTTGATCGATCGGAAATGCAAACACATTACACCAAGCTAGACTATGTTAATGGCGAGGCTCTGATACCAGTGTAAGTGCACGGCGGCGCCCCGGCCGTCGATCCGACGCCGGAAAGCGGAAGCGGTGATAAACTTTAATTTTGCGGACTTTGCAAACCGGCACCACCGCGCACAAAACCCCGGATCGTAACCATTAAACTAGTCTAGCTAACAAGAAGAAAGGGAAGAGATATACCGAGTGATCCGAGTCCTCCGGTCTTCTCGTCGTCGTCCCGATCTCCCGCGGAAAACTCCGGTAGTCGCCTCCTCGCAGGAAGGGCACCACGTAGCCGGACTCTTTTACGGGCTCCCACCTCAATACCGAGGCAACTCGGGCGCGAAGTTGGCTAGCCGACGCGCCCAAGATATGCTGTAGAATAATGTAGAAAGCGGGTCTCTTTGGGGTTTATGAGGAGTTGCCATGATGGAGAAATTGAGCATGCAAAGGAAATGAAAATGGAGCCTCTCTCAAAAATTGAGCTCGGCCACCAACACAAGAATGAGCTCTCTGGAAAAAATGAATGAAGCAAAATCTCTGGAGAATGCAACCAAATGAATAAATATATTAATTCATCCACACCTCTAAACCAAATCCAGCACACACTCTCATTTATATTCCATCTCAATCAAGCAATATTAATTAATCCCAAACTCACAAAAATTCTCCTGCACACTCAACCTCACAACAGTGGCCGGCCCCCCCATATCCAATCTAATCATAATAAATGCAAGGAATGGAGCAAAGGATAATGATGCTATCATAATCAATCTTCATGCCCACTAAAAGTCAAGCCATCATGAGAAGGAGAAGTCAATGATGGTGCACATCATGAAAACCATCATGATGCTACAACAAGCAAAGACCCCCTCCACAAAAAGCCTATTTGCAACAATGCAAATAAACCCTCCTCCACCAAACGTCGGCCAATGAACGATCAAAGGAAAATTGGCCGAAACGGAAAACAAACTGGCAACTCCAGAAAACTGGTCCCGTAATAAATTACAGGAAAACCCCGATACAGTGCATACACACCCGCATCTGTATTTCGACCGAAATACAAATGCAAGGAGACAAAATCTACACTGTACTATACTAGGATCCGGCTTATACCAAAGCCGGCTAGTAATATCCGTTCGATCCTGATCCGTGCAATACCGCACGTATCTGATCGAAACCTGCCATATAACCATACGGCCTATAGTACAGACTGTCCGATCCTGATCCGTGCAATACCGCACGTATCTGATCGGACCTTGCCATATCTCCATACGGCCTCTACAACCTTTCGCCCGAAAGCTGAGTAACTGAATGTGGGGGACTCTAAAGACTCATCAACACCTTGGTTGTGGATTTAACCACTAGCACGTTAGAGATATAAGCCAATACATAACGGGCTACCAGGTATTGACCAAAAGGGACGTCTGTGAGCGAACTCAGCCTGACACCCTACTGAGCCTGTCAGTGACAATATCCGTACAGTCCGGTCCGTTCGTCTATGAGTATCGCATGGCGGGCCTAGGGGGTTGGTAAAAGTCAGACCCCCAAAAGCGGTACAAGTCGTGTCGGAGTGTAGCCCAGAACACCCTGATATACTACTGGAATACCTACCAGTAAATCTCCTTGCCTTGGCCAAGGACTTTGTGTAATGGCTCTCCTAGACACAGCACGACCTCACCCCCAATACCGGGAGAGACGAACCCCTGAAGATACGCTCACTGCCTCCATGTGGCTCGGGACTGTACCCAACTAAAACCTGTTTGCACGACTCCTTTGAGCCGTGGTAGGGTAGTAATCAAAGTACAGTGGGAACTCACACGAGACAAATGACGATCCCCAGGTCGATGAACTAACCTGCACACATGTCACCAGGGAACTGCCATCTGACGTCTGGTATAGGACCAACTAGCATGTTCCCGGCGAGTCCTGTCCGGTGTACTCATAACCCAATGAGCACCTGTATACATCTCAGGTGATCCAACTGACACCAGTGGCTTGTGAGACCGGCCACCGCCCCTCGTCGGGGTCTCGACTGTATACACTAGTCTACAATGGAGAATCGATGCCCAGTCTCGAAACTCCCACGACTAGGGACCTTTTAAGGATAAGCTTATAGACCCCAGCTCCCACTTATATGATCGCCCTCATACTGCTGGTGGTCAAGCAAGAATCCTAGGGGCTCTATCAACGTGTAATAGCGACGTGTCAGGTCACCTAAAGCAGTACACGATGATAAAGGTAAACCAGATAGCATACTATCATCTCGAGTAAGACTGTCCTACCGGGATAGGTCCTCTATCAATCATTACAATCACGTACCTGTGACCTAATAATTGACTCTGAGGGCACTATCTCCAACAATAGGATCCGGCTTAAACCGAATGCTACTAGTTATATTCCCCCGAATATCATATGCACACAAGTGTACGTAGGTGATCGAAGCCCTACCGTAAAAACATACGGCCTCTACAACTTTTGCCAAGTGCAGGGAAACTCTCTGTGTGGGACTCTAAAGACTCTATGCTACGCTGGCAGTGGGTTTAACCATAGGCCGCAAGCAGTACTAGCTGTACGTAACGGTCCCCAAGTAGTGTCGATAAGAAGGCCGATGAGGAAAACCCATCTGAACCTCTACTGAGCGTGAATGTGACAATCTCTGTACAGTCCGATCTGTTCGTCTAAGAGTATCGCATATCGGGCATAGGGAGATGGTAAACGTCAGACCCCAAATAGCGGTATAAGTCGTGTCGGAGTGTAGCCCAGAACACCTAGAGAAACTATTGGAATACCAACCAGTAAATATCGCTTGCCCTGGCAATGGACTTTGTGTAATGGATTTCCGAACACAGCACGATATCAACCTGTTCATATCATAATTTTGCATTATTATATTCCCTATTCTTATTCATTTTACAAATAAACAGGTGCTTTTGATCCATGTCTGCTACATAGTTGCAGGTTACAGGTTCTCGGAACAAAACAGTGAAAATGATGAAAAGATGCTACAAAAGTGAGACTACGACCAACAAACAGAAGAATCTTTATTATGCCGCCTACAGTTTGAGGAACAAACGAAGATCAGCAAACAGTTCGATTGCACAATGGCAGCACAAGATTTAAGACTTCAACATGAAGCAAACGGTAAAAGTCCACAACAATATGCACTGTGGAAATCTGGAGGAAACTAGAAGACATTCTGAAGAACCAAGTGAAGAAAAGTCAAGGAAAAAGCAACATGAAATATACCTGAGAAAAAGAGCCAAAGACTCCACCATATGGCTGCGGATCCGCGGCCAAACAGGGCATATGGCCGCAGATCCACGGCCATACAGTACACGTGTCGGTGCAAAAATTCGGTGGGTGGCGGTGCGTTGACCAGGCTTCTCAGGGTAGTTTTGTAAATGTAGATAGGGATCAGATGTAAACCCTAGGGTTTCTATAATCTATAAATAGGAACCCTACAATTCTTTTTGGAGCATGCCTCTTTTCATGCCTCTTTTTAATTCCTAATTTCAGAATTTTTATTCGCTGTAAATGTTTGAAGAGTGCATCAAATAAAAAGCAAGTTTTTCTTTTCTATGCCTTAGTTTAATTTCTTTTCTGCCCTAGTATAAATTTTATTTATCTGCCCTAGTTACAAATTTTATTTATTTGTCGTAGTTTAGATAATTAGGTTATTAAAAACAAACAAAAAAATGAATTCGTTTAACAATTCCCTAATGAGTGAGTAGTTCCTCACTTGTTAGGGTTGGGTTTGGGGAAGGTTTGAGAGATGAAAATCTCCCACCCCTTTCTTGCCAATTCAACATTTTAATAGGACTCTATGCATACATAGACACGCCGCTCACTACGGCACCCTATCCCACGAGGTGGCAGTGATACCATAGTTAAAGACCGGTTATGTATGTTTTCCATGGAGGTTCGGGTAAGAGTTAAGGGTAAGAGTCCCCCACACACAGTTACTCAAGTTTCGGGCGAAACGCTGTAGAGGCCGTATGGAGATATGGCAGGGTTCGATCAGATACGTGCGGTATTGCACGAATCGTGATCGGACGGATTTTACTAGCCGGCTTTGGTTTAAACCGGATCCTAGTATTAGACAGTGTAGATTTTGTCTCTTTGCAGTTGTATTCAGTGGGAATACAAATGTGGGCATGTAAATGCAGTAGCGGGGTTTTCCTGTAATTTATTACGGGATCAGTTTTTTGAAGTTGCCGGTTTGCGTTCCGTTCCGGCCGGTTTTCCTTTGTTCCTTCGCGGCCGGACATTCCGATGGAGGGGGTTATTTGCAAGTTTGCAAATAACATTTGTGGAGGGGTTTCTGGCATTTGTGGCTTCCTCATCATGAGATCCTTTTCTAGTCACTTCCTTTGCATTTATGAGAAAAGAATGGATGAGATTTTGATATGGCTTTTGTTGTTACCATTTTTCCTTTATCATTCTTTTTCTCCACTTGCTTTTCCCTTGCAATTTTACAACACCCATTTTGGATAATGAGAGGGGCTGGCCACTTCATGGGGATGGGAGAGAGTTCATTATTTTTTCATGAGGGAAAATGATTCACTCTCATTTTTGGCCTTGCTTGCTTCAAAATTCCTATGCTCATCTCCAAATCTTTTTATTCCTCCATAACCATGGAAACTTCCCAAATCCCAAAGAGACAAGTTTCTACACTATACCTACAGTTCCCTTGGACGCGTCGGCTAGCCAACTTCGCGCCCGAGTTGCCTCGGTCCAGAGGTGGGAGCCCGTAAAAGATATCGGCTACGTGGTGCCCTTTCCGACGAGGAGGTGACGAACGGAGATTCCGCGGGAGATCGGAGTGGAGACGAAGACCGAAGGACACGGATCGCTTGGTATAACTCTCTACCCGTCTTTTAGTTTGCTAGTAGCTAGGTTAATGGCCCGATCCGGGTCAAAAGTACGCGGTGGTGCCGGTTTGCAAGTTTCGCAAAGTTTTTCGTTTCCGCGTTTCCGGCGTCGGATCGACGGCCGGGCCGCCGCTGTGCACTTACACATCTGGTCTGGTACACAACATCGCATACATTATAGAGACTACCGTAGAAGCGTAGGGTATAGATAACATGCGAGCCCTTTCCAAATAAGTCTTTGGAGACATCTCTTTGGAGAGGGTGATTCCGTAACATGCCGGTAGATTACCGCGCTTTGAATCTTCCATACTGAATCTTTTAAGTATGGTGTCGATGTACCTGGACTGCGAAAGTCCCAACATCCATTTAGATCTATCACGATAGATCTGGATCCCCAGAATGTAGGAGGCATCACCCAGGTCCTTCATGGGGAACCTCTATGACAAGAATCCTTTGACTGATTGTAGCATAGGAATATCATTTTCTATCAAGAGAATGTCATCCACGTACAAGACGAGGAATACCACATTTGTCCCTACAACCTTACTATATATGCATGGTTCATCTGGATTTTTGATAAAGTCGAATTTGTTGACTGTATCATCAAAACAGATGTTCCAACTCCGCGATGCCTGCTTTAGTCCATAAATTGATTTAAACAACTTGCACACTTTCCCGTTGCTCCTACTCTGAATGAAACCCTCTGGTTGATCCATATAGACGCACTCTTCCAAATTTCCATTAAGAAAAGCCGTCTTTACGTCCATCTGCCAGATCTCATAATCGTGGAAAGCAGCAATGGTAAGAAGGATCCGAATGGATTTGAGCATAGCCACTGCAAAAAAGGTTTCATCATAGTCCAAACCAGGTCTTTGACGAAAACCCTTTGCAACAAGTCTAGCCTTATAGGTTTCTACATGTACATCTACACCAATCTTCTTTCTGAAGATCCATTTGCACCCTACGGGTTTTAACCCATCTGGAGCAAAGTCCAAAGTCTATACTTTGGTTGTGTACATGGACGCCATCTCGGTCCGCATTGCATCCATCCATTTTACCGAGTCGCCGCTCTGAATGGCTTGCTGGAAGGAGTAGGCTCATCATTTTCAATGATACAATCCTCTCGATCCCCGTCTATGAGAAAACCGTAGTATCTCTCGGGCGGATGAGACTACTAACTACTTATGCGGAGTGGCTCGGGGATGTCCGGTTCTTCTAAAATCTCTGGTTCTACCAAGCTTTCAGTAATAGCTTGTGGTTCTGGAATTTCTTCCAGTTCTATTGCGCTCCCACTTATCATATTTTCTAAAAATTTAGTTTCCAAGAAGCAGGCATGACAAGAAATACAGACCTTTTGCTCCTCTGCGTAATATAAAAGATAACCCTTGGAGTTCTCTGGGTATCCTATAAACTTACACCGTACTGATCGTGCCTCGAGCTTGTCTTTTATGCCCAAAAACATGGGTAAGGATGAATACTGCTTTTTGACAAAAGATGGACATCCCCATGTCTTAAAGTGTTTAAGACAGGGTTTCTTCCCACTCCACATCTGATATGGTGTGGTAGGCACTGACTTAGTAGGAACCTGGTTCAAAAGATATGCAACTGATTCTAGTGCATGTCCCCAGAAGGATCGCGACAACTCAGCCTTACTCATCATTGAACGAACCATATCCAATAGGGTTTTGTTCATCCTTTCCGATACACCATTATGTTGTTGCGTGTATGGATGAGTAAGCTGAGAGAGTCCATTCTCTTTTAGATAATCCAGGAACTCGGCACTTAAGTATTCACCACCTCGATCAGATCATAGTGTCATGATACTTTTGCCTGTTTGTTTTTCCACTTCATTCTTATATTCCGGGAATTTCTCAAAGGACTCAGATTTATGCTTCATCAAGAAGACATGTCCATACCTAGAGAAATCATCCATTAAAGTAATGAAATAGGAACAACCACTACGTGCACGTGTAGACAATAGACCACATGCATCGCTGTGTATGAGTCCCAATAGCTCGCTCGCTCTTACTCCGTATCAAATGAACGGAGTCTTTGTCATCTTTCCCATGAGACAAGATTGACAAGTTGCATAAGACTTATATTCGAACGGATCCAAATATCCCTCTCTATGTAGCTTCGTCAACTTTGTTTCATTGATATGACTTAGTCGACAATGCCATAGGAAAACCTGATTTAGTTCCGGAGACTATCTTTTAAGTGTGTTCTGGATACTAAAAACCTGAGCTTGATTTAATACGTATATTCTGTTATCTAATGTACTTGACCCAATCAAAACTTGATTTAGGTGGATGTGGACCACATCGCTCAGAAATGTAAAATCATATCCTTCCTTAGAAAGTAAGGATACATATATGATGTTACAAGCTAGACTAGGTACATACAAACTGTTACGTAGAATCAATATCGGCCCACTTATCAATCCAAGGTGATATTCCCCTATGGATTCAGCGTCCACGCTCATTCCGTTAGCAACCCTGAGAGTCATATCACCTAACCTGATAACTCTACGGTTTCTCAAAGCCTGTAATGAATTACAGATATGCGATCCTGATCCGGTATCAAGTACCCACAAAGTAGAGTTAATTGACATACAGTTTTCTATTACAAACACACCCAAAGTCGAAGCCACAACATGCTTCGGATCCTGGATTCTGGCTTTCAATGCCCTATAATCTCTCTGCCAATGCTCTTTCCCATGACAATAGGAATATCCTACCTTTCCTACTGTTAGCCCAGAAACGTTTGCCCTTCCCTCTCCTTTTACCTTACTAACACCACATATCAGCTTTGTGGAGGTCTTCTTTTTCTCACCCTTTGCTTTCGCCTTAGATGCAGAAGAGGAAGATTCCACAATAAGCTGAGTGGGTGTCGCCCTGGTTTCCTTCACGGTGCCCTCAACTAGAAGTATAACTTTCTTCCCCTAGGTGTATGTAGGAGGTAGGGACTGTAGAAACAAGTCAGCATATGACTTGTTTCCCAACATGGCCTCCAGGTCCGTAAGCTCTGTTGGAGATAGTGCCCTCAGAGTCAATTATTGGATCACAGGCACGTGATTGCAATGATTGAGGGAGGACCTGTCCCAGTAGGACAGTCTTACTCGAGATGATAGTATGCTATCTGGTTTATCTTTATCATCGTGTACTGCTTAGGTGACCTGACAGGTCGCTATTTCACGTTGATAGAGCCACTAGGATTCTTGCTTGACCACCAGCAGTATGAGGGCGATCATATAAGTGGGAGCTGGGGGTCTATAAGCACGTCCTTAAAAGGTCCCTAGTCGTGCGAGTTTAGAGACAGGGCATCGATACTCCAGAGTAGACTAGTGTATACAGTCGAGACCCCGACGAGGGGCGGTGGCCGGTCTCACACGCCATTGGTGTCAGTTGGATCACCTAAGATGTATACAGGTGCTCATTGGGTTATGAGTACACCGGACAAGACTCGCCGGGAACATGCTAGTTGATCTTATACCTGACGTCAGATAGCAGTTCCCTGGTGACATGTGTACAGGTTAGTTCATCGACCTGAGGATTGTCATTTGTCTCGTGTGAGTTCCCGCTGTACTTTGATTACTACCCTACCACGCTCAAAGGAAACGTGCAAACAGGTTTTAGTTGGGTACAGTCCCGAGCCACATGGAGGAAGTGAGCGTATCTTTAGGGGTTCGTCTCTCCCGGTATTGGGGGTGAGGTCGCGCTGTGTCTAGGAGAGCCATTACACGAAGCCCTCGGACGAGGCAGGAGATTTACTGGTAGGTATTCCAGTAGTATCTCAGGGTGCTCTTGTTGGAGATAGTGCCCTCAGAGTCAATTATTAGGTCACAGGTACGTTATTGTAATGATTGAGGGAGGACCTATCCCGGTAGGACAGTCTTACTCGAGATGATAGTATGCTATCTGGTTTACCTTTATCATCGTGTACTGCTTTAGGTGACATGACACGTCGCTATTACACGTTGATAGAGCCCCTAGGATTCTTGCTTGACCACCAGCAGTATGAGGGCGATCATATAAGTGGGAGCTGGGGGTCTACAAGCATATCCTTAAAAAGTCCCTAGTCGTGGGAGTTTCGAGACCGGGCATCGATACTCCATTAGTAGACTAGTGTATACAGTCGAGACCCCGACGAAGGGCGGTGGCCGGTCTCACAAGCCACTGGTGTCAGTTGGATCACCTAAGATGTATACAGGTGCTCATTGGGTTATGAGTACACCGGACAGGACTCGCCGGGAACATGCTAGTTGGTCATATACCAGACGTCAGATGGCAGTTCCCTGGTGACATGTGTGCAGGTTAGTTCATCGACCTGGGGATCGTCATTTGTCTCGTGTGAGTTCCCACTGTACTTTGATTACTACCCTACCACGGCTCAAAGGAGTCGTGCAAACAGGTTTTAGTTGGGTACAGTCCCGAGCCACATGGAGGCAGTGAGCGTATCTTCAGGGGTTCGTCTCTCCCGGTATTGGGGGTGAGGTCGTGCTGTGTCTAGGAGAGTCATTACACAAAGTCCTTGGCCAAGGCAAGGAGATTTACTGGTAGGTATTCCAGTAGTATCTCAGGGTGTTCTGGGCTACACTCCGACACGACTTGTACCGCTTTTGGGGGTCTGACTTTTACCAACCCCCTAGGCCCGCCATGCGATGCTCATAGACGAACGGACCGGACTGCACGGATATTGTCACTGACAGGCTCAGTAGGGTGTCAGGATGAGTTCGCTCATCGACGTCCCTTTTAGTCAATAGCTGGTGGCCCGTTACGTATTGGCTTATACCTCTGACGGGCTAGTGGTTAAATCCACAGCCATTGTATTGACGAGTCTTTAGAGTCCACCACACATTCAGTTACTCAGCTTTCGGGCGAAACGCTGTAGAGGCCGTATGGAGATATGGCAGGGTTCGATCAGATACGTGCGGTATTGCACGGATGGTGATCGGACGGGTTTTTACTAGCCGGCTTTGGCTTAAGCCGGATCTTAGTATTTGATAGTGTAGTTTTGTCTTTTTACATTTGTATTTCGGTCGTAATACAAATGCGGGTGTGTATGCACAGTATCGGGGTTTTCCTGTAATTTATTACGGGACCAGTTTTCTGGGGTTGCCAGTTTGCATTCCGTTCCGGCCGGTTTTCCTTTGTTCTTTCCCGGCCGGACTTTTCCGATGGAGGGGGTTATTTGCAAGTTTGCAAATAACACTTTGTGGAGGGTTTTATTGCATAAGGATTTATTATGATAGCATTATTTCTTTTGCTCCATGCTTTTGCATTAAATGAGATTAGATGTGTAGGTATGGGTTTGTGTTTTTGTGTTGGAAATTGGGTTTGGTTTTGGCCGGCCACTGTTCTGGTCATGGGGTGATTGATTAATTTCGTTGCCCCCCCCCTTGTGTTTTGATAGTGCTTAATTAACATTAGGTTATTTTGTGCTATAAAGAGGTGGCAGGAGATTCTTCATGGTTAAGAGATTAATTTATTAGTAAAGGGAGAATATATGTGAATGGATTTATAGATGGTGGATTAATTTATGAAGTGGGAAGCTTTGAGTTTTAAATGAGTGTGCAGGGGCTCAATTTTCTTGGACAGCAAGAAAGAGAGAGAGAGACTTCTTGCTTCATTATTCATTCTTCCAGTGAGCACACTTGGAAGTGGCCGAGCTCATTTCCAAGGGATGCTCCATTTTCCATCATCCTTCCATGAAATTCTTGTGCACATATTCCTCCAAAAATTTGGCAACCTCCTAAACCCCAAAGAGACAACTACACTATACATTCTACAGCAAATCTTGGGCGCGTCGGCTAGCCTACTTCGCGCCCGAGTTGCCTCGGTATTGAGGCGGGAGCCCGTAAAAGATGCAGACGATGTGGTGCCCTTCCGACGAGGAGGAGACGGACGGAGATCCCGCGAGGAGATCGGAGTGGAGATGAAGACCGGAGGACTCGGATCAGTCGGTACATCCCTAATCCATCTTCTAGTTAGCTTAGACTTGTTAATGGTTACGATCCGGAGTTTAGTGCGCGGTGGTGCCGGTTTGCAAAGTCCGCAAAAATTAAAGTTTATCACCGCTTCCGCATTCCGGCGTCGGATTGACGGCCGGGACGCCGCCGTGCACTTACAGTGGTATCAGAGCCTCGCCATTAACTTAGTCTAGCTTTGTGTAATGTGTTTCCATTTCCGATCGATCAAAAAGTTCCAAAACCGTGTTTTTCAAAGTGACAGTTTTCTGTTGAAATTTTTCAGTCTCGAAATTTTTTTCAGGTTGTATAAAAGTACTGCACAGGGAGTTCTAAGCTCTCTGGAAAAATTCGACAATGTAATCGTTTTATTGGAGCGCGGAACCGCGGCCAAACTCGACTCTGGGCCGCGGTTCCGCCGCAGTTTGACATCTTCTGTTGGTCGAAATTTTCCTGTGGGCTTATGGGCTGGAAAAAGGGTTTTAGGAATATTAATATTTGGCCCAGAAATTCTTGATGTGCTGCAGTAACACTTGGGGCCCACTTGTTAATAATTTGATCGGTCGGATATTTTAAACACATTTTTCACAGTATTTACATTATATCTGCGACCGTGAATGTCACTCGATCGGTAAATCCGGTCTAACTGCTATAGCCCGGTTAGACGGATTTGCGAACGTGACTTTCACGTTGATGTTCTATGTATTTGCTGTGTTGTTGCGGATCGGTCGTGGGGATAGCCTGGATGCAATGCTAGTACCGTGCTGTTGTATTATGTACATTTGATATTGCGGGGCGAGCGTCCGACATGTGGACTGCCGTCACTGCCTGTTTGTATTATTATTTTGGGGCACGACCTGGTTGCGGTCGATGTACCCGGTGTATGTATATTTTACTTTCTGTACTAGGATTGCCCCGCGGAGGGGTGCACGGATAGCCGGGTTCTGGAGGGCAACAAGCCCGCATCTCATGGCATTGGGACGGAGGGGGCTTCACTCCAGGATTGGCTGGCTATTCGCCGCACTCGTAGGGGGTATAGGATTTCATTGCACAGGCTATCCACACGACCAGGGGAACGTCGGGTTTCAGTAGTGGCTCTGTGAAACCCGGGGATCCCAGATATCTGTATTGTTCTGTGATACTGTACATTTCTGTGATGTTGCATTTCTTTTCACGCCTTGAGCGAAATATAATATATTGGTATATATATATTAGTAGATGTTGTATATGTTTTTCATCCGCGCTAGTCCAGTCCCCGCTCTGCCGTTAGTAAGCTAACCTAACGGGTGATGACGGGACCCAGTGGCGAATGCGGATGGCATATACGTACGTCAGTATATTTTCGTTCTTTGTGGTGTGATAAATTAATGGGACTGCGTTGATTCGGATCAATGCAAGTTGAAACAAACCTATTTCTGATGTTGTTGGAACACTTTTCAAAAAGCTGTTATTGCAAGGACGTTCACTTTTGTTTTGCATCGTGGTATTCATTTGGAATATCCTGCTCCTCAGTCGACGAGGCAAGGGCCGAGATCCCTTCACCGGGAGTGACCCCTTGGACAGAAGTTTGCGTCAGGGCATTAACTTCACTATAGCCGATTACTTTTGCTTTGCACAGTGATATTCGGTTATGAATATCCAGCACCCCATTCTACGGGGAAAGAGCCGAGATCCCTTCACCGGGAGTGACCTCTTTAGTAAAGGTTTTCGTCACTATATTTTCTAAAAAGCTATCCGTTCCTTCAACGATATCAAGTTCATTACGTTAAAGGTTTTCGCCAGAAACCATTCGTAGCCCTCCGTCGTTTCAGACGGGTAGCACGTAGTATTCATGCTATGTTTGTTGACCTTCGTCAAGGCATAGTGTATGGTAGCTGCTTGTTACTTTTCTGCTGCATAGATAGATGCGTTGGTTTGGGACAGTCGTACAGCCTTGTTGACCTTCGTCAAGGGCTTGTACGGGTGGATTCAAATTAACCTGGATAATGACGGGTGGAACTTGACATGTGACTTATGATTTGTTGACCTTCGTCAAGGTCATAAGAGCATGGGGCAGAAATCACATCGGGAGTTTCAAAAGTACTGAAACTTGCCAGATATGCGCATACCTTCTGGAGTGTGATACCGTGAGCGGATTCCGTCACGTTATCATGCGATGAGAGTTGGATCCCGATTCCCACTGATGAGTTGGTTTACTCCTCGGGTGACCCCGACTAATTCTTCTTTCAGGTTTGGAGGAGAATTTGAGGTACAGTGGGAGGTTTCCAGATTAGATAAATTGGTAACCATTCTGATCTAGGTTAGAGTGCACGCTGAGTGTTTCTTTTCTCTCTCTCTTTGGCAGCGACCATTGACCCGACCCTAAGACTATGACTCAGTGACCAAGTTGACCGAACCTTCTTAAACACTGGCTTTTGGATTGTCAAAGTTGCAGACCTCATTGCCACTCCTACTTTTACCCTTTTCTCCAGGACACCCCGTATTACTACGAACGTCCACTTCCATTGGACAAAACCATCGTATGGTTAGATACGAACTCGAAGGAATTCGAGGATGGTTTCCGGTTCTGGAGAAAACGGATAGGATTATTCAGTTGTCTTTTCCTTTTACCCTCTCTCAGGTTACGAGTACTCCTTGGTTTAGGGGTAGTACACCTATTACGCAAATTGGATTGTCTTCTTCCAAACCTTAGGCTGGTGCCGACCGGTAGGGAATGAAGAAAACCAATTAGCATAACGATGGTGTGCAGAAGGTATTAAGTTCAGACAAAGCAAGGGATTAGTAAGAGGGCAAAGTAAATTGCAACAGATATTCACGACCAAACCAGGTATTTCTTCGCCAATCCTAAAATCACCTTTGTGTTTCTCCAGGACACTCCGTATCACTACGAAGATCCACAGTTTATTGGATATTCCATCGTATGGTTATATACGAACTCGAAAGGAACTTGTTCCAGTTCGGGGATGGATTCTGGTCCAGGAGAAATAGGAATAAAGTACATTCAGGTGTCTTTTATCTTCACCTTCTCTCGTGTTGCGAGTGTTCCTAGGATAGGGACAGTACACCCATTATGCTTATTGGATAGTCTTCTTCCAAACCATAGGCTGGTGCCGAACGGTAGGGAAGGAAGAAAACCATTTGGCCTAAAAGGGTGTGCAGAAGGTAAAGACTAAAGACATATGAAGGGATTTGGAGAGGTGGCAAAGAACTATACGGTTACAGTCGTGAATCTGGAAGAGGCATTACAAGGAATACCAGAATACCCCATCGGAACATTTCAATGTTTCAGTTTCGCTGTGTAATGTTAAAGGAAAACTGATTTCCCGATTAGATACTTACTCCAGGGTATGTATTTACCAGGTACGATCCTCACATCTGTATGGTTTTACAGATGATGAGTGGGAGTAAGTTATTGGGAATTGGGTGATTATCCTCATTATATCAGGATTCGTTGGAATCAGTGATATTTGAGGAAGTCACCTGGGTTGTTTGCCAGTCGGCAAATATTTGGTTTTGAATATCCGCAGTTATGCACCAATTTCAAATTGATATATCTGTACGTCTATTTTCATAGAGTGAGATATACCTTTCTGAAATTATGTCTACGACATTTACCTATATCAGTGGATGGTTAGGTAAGGAGCATTAAACAGCGGTGTAATTCTTCTTAACCATAAGTACAGTTTTCAACCTACGACACACAGTGAAAGAGTTATCAGACTCAAGGGACTTATACAAGGTATTGTATGTTGTCCAGTGTCCATTAGGACAGAGGGGTTGGTCCTCATACTATATTCTGTTTACTTTTAACTTCTCTAGTTATTAGACATGTGTTTCGTTGAAACACAGGATCTAAGTTTTGAGGAGTTATAGGTATTTGAATAGAGTAGAGAACCAGGTGTAGCAAGTATCGGGATTCTTCAAAGAGATCGAAGATGTAGATACTTGTGTGTGGTATTCAGTTGATAGTAATGATAAAGAGATCTTGCTTCTCTTTCAGGTTACTCATAATTGGAAGTATTCCTAAGTTGAGTAACGCTGATCGGCCTCCTTCCATTTAGTTGACATGCGCTGGGGACAGCTGCATGATTTGAATCTGGTTCAATTAAATCAGTACCTCTGTTTCTATATTGGATATAGAACAGTTCATATCTTAACGATGTTAAGGTACGGGGAGTTGTCCGGTTTATGATTAAAACCAGACACTGGACAACTCAAGGCACGTTTCTGTAATGGCTGTTTGTGGGTTGACCCAGGCTATGACGAGGGTTGACTTTCTACCATCTGGATGAACAATAGCGATATTGTTCTAGACTCGCCACAGTTTTATAAAAAATGGATTTTTTCAGAAAAACAGTAGTGGGAGTATGGTAGAACTGGAAGTGATTCCAGAACCGCAAACGATTACTGAAGATTTGATAAGGAACCTAAAGATTCAATCTGATTTGACATTCAATTGGCCACTCCGCAGATAAGATGGGTAACTTCAGGCACCCGAGAGGTACTCCGGTAGCCTCAAGGATGGTGACGGGGAAGTTCTTGTTTACCCACACTTGCCATTGTTGTTGTTCCAGGCTGCGAGACCCGGCAGGAGGATCAGTATATCGTCGTTCTAAACTAGCTTTAGAAGTGCACGTCTATATGACTGTGCCAGAGGGTTGTCGTAGTCAGTGGGAGCAGCGGAAGCATTGGTGGACATCAGGCTTATGTCTATTTATAGACTAAAGCATATGTAGCGGAGATAGATCATCTATTTTTGATGTGACAGTCATAGGTTTGACGTCATCAGAATAGGGGATGGATCTGTTGAGAAGGTAGTAGGAAATGATATTCCTTTACTACGATCGGTTATACTTTGGTCGTCACACAGTGGTTTCTCCACAAAGGACATGGATTTTATGTCAGACATACTGGTTACTAGATCTATGGTTTTAGATCTAGATTTGGGTGGTTTCCCAATCAGGGTACTTGACAGCATTCTAAGAGTATTTAGGATGGACGACTCCTGGCACGGTAGTGGACCTGCAGGTAATGGAGTCACCCTCTCCAAAGGTGTCTTACAGACTAAAGGGGAGAGGGACGGGCATGATTGGCAGATCACTTGCTCAGGCAATTGAGTCAATCATGAAATGTCAAGTACCACACCAGATGTTGTTCTTGCACTAGATGCAATAAGTTGACATTAATCCAATCCTGGAGAAACAGTCGGAAGCAGTTTTAGAACATAAGTGGATGTTCTAGGGATATGATAACGACAGCCTCATTCAGGAGACAGTTATCATTCCAGGCTTCCAAGGTGACATGGACGACAAGGAGGTTGTCAGAGTTATAGTTTTCCTTCTGATGAGGGGCAGTATTTTGGACAGGTGGTCCAAGGCAATACTGAGGGAGGCATGGCGCGCAGGATACTGATTAAGTTCAGTTGACGATACAGTCTAAGAAGTTTGGATTTGGAGTTCATTTATGAGCTAGGTCCCATCAGACATCCAGACATATTCTAAGACAGGTATTGCTCATTTCGGGAGATGGGTTTCTCCGCGAACTTGAGATATAGAGAGACATAGAAAGAAACAACTAAGCGGATCCACTCACTGAGGCTATTCCTCGAACGCAATAGTTCCGCAAACGAGCTTTGTGAGACTGACTAGTAGAGGAGTTGGATGTTCGGTATCACACGGGCTGTGAGTATGCGACATCGCAATAATTAGCCTTGAGTGCAAGTGGGAGATTGTTGGAGATAGTGCCCTCAGAGTCAATTATTAGGTCACAGGTACGTGATTGTAATGATTGAGGGAGGACCTATCCCGGTAGGACAGTCTTACTCGAGATGATAGTATGCTATCTGGTTTACCTTTATCATCGTGTACTGCTTTAGGTGACATGACACGTCGCTATTACACGTTGATAGAGCCCCTAGGATTCTTGCTTGACCACCAGCAGTATGAGGGCGATCATATAAGTGGGAGCTGGGGGTCTACAAGCATATCCTTAAAAAGTCCCTAGTCGTGGGAGTTTCGAGACCGGGCATCGATACTCCATTAGTAGACTAGTGTATACAGTCGAGACCCCGACGAAGGGCGGTGGCCGGTCTCACAAGCCACTGGTGTCAGTTGGATCACCTAAGATGTATACAGGTGCTCATTGGGTTATGAGTACACCGGACAGGACTCGCCGGGAACATGCTAGTTGGTCATATACCAGACGTCAGATGGCAGTTCCCTGGTGACATGTGTGCAGGTTAGTTCATCGACCTGGGGATCGTCATTTGTCTCGTGTGAGTTCCCACTGTACTTTGATTACTACCCTACCACGGCTCAAAGGAGTCGTGCAAACAGGTTTTAGTTGGGTACAGTCCCGAGCCACATGGAGGCAGTGAGCGTATCTTCAGGGGTTCGTCTCTCCCGGTATTGGGGGTGAGGTCGTGCTGTGTCTAGGAGAGTCATTACACAAAGTCCTTGGCCAAGGCAAGGAGATTTACTGGTAGGTATTCCAGTAGTATCTCAGGGTGTTCTGGGCTACACTCCGACACGACTTGTACCGCTTTTGGGGGTCTGACTTTTACCAACCCCCTAGGCCCGCCATGCGATGCTCATAGACGAACGGACCGGACTGCACGGATATTGTCACTGACAGGCTCAGTAGGGTGTCAGGATGAGTTCGCTCATCGACGTCCCTTTTAGTCAATAGCTGGTGGCCCGTTACGTATTGGCTTATACCTCTGACGGGCTAGTGGTTAAATCCACAGCCATTGTATTGACGAGTCTTTAGAGTCCACCACACATTCAGTTACTCAGCTTTCGGGCGAAACGCTGTAGAGGCCGTATGGAGATATGGCAGGGTTCGATCAGATACGTGCGGTATTGCACGGATGGTGATCGGACGGGTTTTTACTAGCCGGCTTTGGCTTAAGCCGGATCTTAGTATTTGATAGTGTAGTTTTGTCTTTTTACATTTGTATTTCGGTCGTAATACAAATGCGGGTGTGTATGCACAGTATCGGGGTTTTCCTGTAATTTATTACGGGACCAGTTTTCTGGGGTTGCCAGTTTGCATTCCGTTCCGGCCGGTTTTCCTTTGTTCTTTCCCGGCCGGACTTTTCCGATGGAGGGGGTTATTTGCAAGTTTGCAAATAACACTTTGTGGAGGGTTTTATTGCATAAGGATTTATTATGATAGCATTATTTCTTTTGCTCCATGCTTTTGCATTAAATGAGATTAGATGTGTAGGTATGGGTTTGTGTTTTTGTGTTGGAAATTGGGTTTGGTTTTGGCCGGCCACTGTTCTGGTCATGGGGTGATTGATTAATTTCGTTGCCCCCCCCCTTGTGTTTTGATAGTGCTTAATTAACATTAGGTTATTTTGTGCTATAAAGAGGTGGCAGGAGATTCTTCATGGTTAAGAGATTAATTTATTAGTAAAGGGAGAATATATGTGAATGGATTTATAGATGGTGGATTAATTTATGAAGTGGGAAGCTTTGAGTTTTAAATGAGTGTGCAGGGGCTCAATTTTCTTGGACAGCAAGAAAGAGAGAGAGAGACTTCTTGCTTCATTATTCATTCTTCCAGTGAGCACACTTGGAAGTGGCCGAGCTCATTTCCAAGGGATGCTCCATTTTCCATCATCCTTCCATGAAATTCTTGTGCACATATTCCTCCAAAAATTTGGCAACCTCCTAAACCCCAAAGAGACAACTACACTATACATTCTACAGCAAATCTTGGGCGCGTCGGCTAGCCTACTTCGCGCCCGAGTTGCCTCGGTATTGAGGCGGGAGCCCGTAAAAGATGCAGACGATGTGGTGCCCTTCCGACGAGGAGGAGACGGACGGAGATCCCGCGAGGAGATCGGAGTGGAGATGAAGACCGGAGGACTCGGATCAGTCGGTACATCCCTAATCCATCTTCTAGTTAGCTTAGACTTGTTAATGGTTACGATCCGGAGTTTAGTGCGCGGTGGTGCCGGTTTGCAAAGTCCGCAAAAATTAAAGTTTATCACCGCTTCCGCATTCCGGCGTCGGATTGACGGCCGGGACGCCGCCGTGCACTTACAGCTCTGGGCTACACTCCGACACGACTTGTACCGCTTTTGGGGGTCTGACTTTTACCAACCCCCTAGGCCCGCCATGCGATGCTCATAGACGAACGGACCGGACTGTATGGATATTGTCACTGACAGGCTCAGTAGGGTGTCAGGCTAAGTTCGCTCACAGACGTCCCTTTTGGTCAATACCTGGTAGCCCGTTACGTATTGGCTTATACCTCTGACGTGCTAGTGGTTAAATCCACAACCAAGGTGTTGACGAGTCTTTAGAGTCCCCCACATTCAGTTACTCAAGCTTTCGGGCGAAACGCTGTAGAGGCCGTATGGAGATATGGCAAGGTCCGACCAGATACGTGCGGTATTGCACGGATCAGGATCGGACAAATCGTACTAGAGGCCGTATGGATATATGGCAGGGTTCGATCAGATACGTGCGGTATTGCACGGATCAGGATCGGACGGATATTACTAGCCGGCTTTGGTTTAAGCCGGATCCTAGTATAGTACAGTGTAGACTTTGTCTCATTGCATTTGTATTTCGGTTGGAATATAGATGCGGGTGTGTATACACAGCATCGGTGTTTTCCTGTAATTTATTACGGGACCAGTTTTCTGGAGTTGCCAGTTTGCTTTCCGTTTCGGCCAATTTCCTTTGTATCGTTCATTGGCCGAAGATTGGTGGAGGAGGGCTTATTTGTATTTGTGCAAATTAGCTATTTGGAGGGTTGTCTTTGCATATTCTTGTGTCATGATGGTTGCACCATTCATTGACCTTGACTTCTTCTTCTATCATTATGGCTTGACCTTTGAAGCAATCATGGTTGTTGATTGGTTGGTGGAGTGAGGGTTTGCTTTGTGATCATTGTTTTTGTTATCATCACCCTTTCTCTCTCTTGCTTGATTGGTTGGCTCACTCTCTCACAACTTCACTCCCTCTCTCATTCTCTCCATTCCACTTGCATGGCCGGCCAAGTTAGAGAGAGGGCTGTCCAATTTTTGGGTGTGGTTCTTTGTTGATATCATATCAATTTTCCTCACCAAAATTCCCAAGAAAAACTCCATGGTTCATACCTCCACCATATGGCAATTCCACAAACCCCAAAAATGAGACATGAGCACTGCACACTCTACAGCAATCCTTGGGCACGTCGACTTGCCAGCTTCGTGCCCGAGTTGCCTCGGCATAGAGGTGGGAGCCCGTAAAAGATGTAGGCGATATGGTGCACTTCCGGCGACGAGGTGGAGACCGGACATTCCGCGGGAGATCGGGACGACGGCGAGAAGACCGGAGGACATGGATCGCTCGGTATATCTCTCTTCCCCATCTTGTAGTTAGCTAGGACTAGTTAATGGTACGATCCGGGTTTTAGTGCGCGGTGGTGTCGGTTTGCTAGTTTGCAAAATTAAAGTTAACCATCGCTTCCGCATTTGGCCTCGGGATGGAGGCCGGGGCGCCGCCGTGCACTTACAGTGGTATTAGAGCCTCGCCATTAACATAGTCTAGTTTTGTCTAATGTGTTTTACATTTCCGGTAGAACAAATGTTCCGAAAACCCAATAACACATGCATCAGTTTTCTGTCGAATTTTTTCTGGCTCGAAAATTTTTTCATGTTGTAGAAAAGTGATGTACTGGAAGTCTTAAGAGTTCTGGAGAAATTCGACACATTGATCTTTTAAGGGGAGTGCAGAACCGCGGCCAAACCCCACTTTGGGCCGCGGTTCCGCCGCAGTATGGAGAGATCAATGCGTCAAATTTTTTTCAGTGGGCTTCTGGGATGTAAATAGGGTTTCTGGAATATTATTTTTCGGCCCAGAATTTCTTGATGTGCTGCAGTAGTACTTGGGGGCCCACTCGGTAATTTTTGATCGATCGGACATTTTAAATACATTAGTTCACAGTATTTACATTATATCTGCGACCGTGAATGTCACTTGATCGATAAATCCTGTCTAACTGCTATAGCCCGGTTAGACGGATTTGCGAACGTGACTTTCACTTTGATGTTCTGTGTATTGCTGTGATGTTGCGGATTGGTCGTGGGGGATAGCCTGCATGCAATGCTAGTACAGTTTTTGTTGTATTATGTACATTCGATATTGCGGGGTGAGCGTCCGACATGTGGACTGCCGTCACTGCCTGTTTGTATTATTATTTTGGGGCACGACCAGGTTGCGGTCGATGTACCCGTTGTATGTATATTTTACTTTCTGTACTAGGATTGCCCCGCGGAGGGGTGCACGGATAGCCGGGTTCTAGAGGGCAACGAGCCCGCATCTTATGGCATTGAGATGGAGGGGGCTTCACTCTAGGATTGGCGGGCTATACGCCGCACTCGTAGGGGGTACAGGTTGACCCAGGAGGGGTGCCCAAGTTGCCGGATTCCGTGAAGTGTCGGGTGGTCCATTCACGTCGCTGCCTCGCTTCAGGTTTTGGCGGGTAACTTGCCGCGCCCGTAGGGGTCTAGGATTTCATTGCACAGGCTATCCACACGACCAAGGGAACGTCGGGTTTCAGTAGTGGCTCTGTGAAACCTGGGGATCCCAGATATCTGTATTGCTCTGTGATGCTGTACATTTCTGTGATGTTGCATTTTATCACGCCTTTAGCGAATATAATATATTGGTATATATATTAGTAGATGTTGTCTATGTTTTGCATCAGCGCTAGTCCAGTCCCCGCTCTGTTGTTAGTTAGCTAACCTAAAGGGTAATGACGGGACCCAGTGGCGAATGCGGATGGCATATACGTACATCAGTATATTTTCGTTCTTTATGGTGTGATCAATTGATGGGACTGCGTTGATTCGGATCAATGCAAGTAAAAAACAAACCTAATCTGATGTTGTTGGAACATTTTTCTAAAAGCTGTTATTGCAAGGACGTTCTCTTTTGTTTTGCATCGTGGTATTCCGCTAGAATATCCTGCTCCTTAGTCGATGAGGCAAGGGCCGAGATCCTTTCACCGGGAGTGACCCTTTGGACAAAAAGTTTGCGTCAGGGCAATGACTTCACTATAGCCGATTACTTTTGCTTTACACCGTGGTATTCAGTTGGAATATCCTGCACCTCATTCTACGGGGAAAGAGCCGAGATCCCTTCACCGGGAGTGACCTCTTTAGCAACGGTTTTCGTCACTATATTTCTAAAAAGCTATCCATTCCTTCAACGATATCAAGTTCATTACGTTAAAGGTTTTCTCCAGAAACCATTCGTAGCCCTCTGTCGTTTCATATGGGTAGTCAATAGTATTCAAGCTGTGTTTGTTGGCCAAAGTCAAGGCACAGTGTTTGGTAGCTGTTGGTTATTCATATGCAGCATAGATAGATGCGTTGGTTTGGAACAGTCGTACTGCCTTGTTGGCTAAAGTCAAGGGTAGGTACGGGTGGATTCAAATTAACCTGGAGAATGACGGGTAGAACTTGACATGTGACTTATGATTTGTTGGCCAAAGTCAAGGTCATAAGAGCATGGGGTAAAAATCATATCGGGAGTTTCAAAAGAACTGAAACTTGCCAGATATGCGCATACCTTCTGGAGTGTGACACCGTGAGCGGATTCCGTCACGTTATCATGCGATGATAGTTGGATCCCGATTCCCACTGATGAGTTGGTTTACTCCTCGGGTGATCCCGACTAATTCTTCTTTTGGGTTTGGAGAAGAATTTGACGGTACAATGGGAGGTTTCCAGATTAGACAAATTGGTAACCATTCTGATCTTGGCTAGAGTGCACGCTGAGTGTTTCTTTTCTCTCTCTCTTCGGCAGCGACCATTGACCCGACCCTAAGACTATGACTCAGAGACCAAAATTAACCGAACCTTCTTAAACACTGGCTTTTGGATTGTCAGAGTTGCAAACCTCATTGCCAATCCTACTTTTACCCTTTTCTCCAGGACACCCCGTATTATTACAAACGCCCACTTCCATTGGACAAAAACTATCGTATGGTTATATACGAACTCGAAGGGATTTATTCGAGGATGGTTTCCGGTTCTGGAGAAAACGGATAGGATTATTCAGTTGCCTTTTCCTTTTACCTTCTCTCAGGTTGTGAGTACCCCTTAGATTAGGGGATAGTACACCTATTACGCAAATTGGATAGTCTTCTTCCGAACCTTAGGCTGGTGCTGAACGGTAGGGAATGAGGAAAACCAATTAGCCTAAACGGTGTACAGAAGGTATTATGTAAAGACAAAGAAAGGGATTAGAAGGAGGGCAAAGTAAATTGCGACTGATATTCACGACCAAACCAGGTATTTCATTACCACTCCCACTTCACCTTTGTATTTCTCCAGGACACTCCGTATCACTACGAAGATCCACAGATTATTGGATACTCCATCGTATGGTTATATACGAACTCGAAAGGAACTTGTTCCAGTTCGGGGATGGATTCTGGTTCAGGAGAAATAGGAATAAGGTTTATTCAGGTGTCTTTTATCTTCACCTTCTCTCGCATTGCGAGTGTTCCTAGGATTAGGACAGTACACCGATTATGCTTATTGGATAGTCTTCTTCCAAACTATAGGCTGGTGCCGAACGGTAGGTAAGGAAGAAAACCATTTGGCCTAAGGGGTGTGCAGAAGGTAATGACTAAAGACATATAAAGGGATTTGGAGAGGTGGCAAAGAATTATATGGCTGCAGTCGTGAATCTGGAAGAGGCATTACTAGGAATACCGGAATACCCCATCGAAACATTTCAATGTTTCAGTGCCACTGTGTACTGTTAAAAGAAAACTGATTTCCCAATTAGTCCTTACTCCAGGGTATGTATTTACCAGGTACGATTCTTACATCTGTACGGTTTTACAGATGATGAGTGGGAGTAAGTTATTGGGAATTGGGTGATCATCCTCATTATATCGGGATTCGTTGTAATCGGTGATATTTGAGGAAATCACCCGGACTGTTTGCCGGTCGGCAAATATTTTGTTTTGAATATCCGCTGTCATGCACCAATTTCAAATTGATAAATCTGTACGTCTATTTTCATAGAGTGAGATATACCTTTTTGAAATTATGTCTACGACATTACCTATAACAGTGGATGGTTAGGTAAGGAGTATTAAACAGCGGTGTAATTCTTCTTAACCATAAGTACAGTTTTCAACCTACGACACACAGTGAATGAGTTATCAGACTCAAGGGACTTATACAGAGTATTGTATGTTGTCCAGGGTCCATCAGGACAGAGGGGTTGGTCCTCGTACTATATTCAGTTTACTTATGACTTCTCTAGTTTTTAGACAGGTGTTTCGTGGAAACACAGGGTCCGAATTTTGAGAAGTTATAGGTATTTGAATAAAGTAGAGAACCAGGTGTAGCAAGTATCGGGATTCTTCAAAGTGATCGAAAATGTAGATACTTGTATATGGTATTCAGTTGATAGTAATGATAAAGAGAACTTGCTTCTCTTTCAGGTTACTCATAATTGGAAGCATTCCTAAGTTGAGTAACGCTGATCGTCCTCCTTCCATTTAGTCAACATGCACTGGAGATAGCTGCATGATTTGAATCTGGTTCATTTAAGATCAGTGCCTCTGGTTCTATATTGGATATAGAACAGTTCATATCTTAACGTTGTTAAGGTACGGGGAGTTGTCCGGCTTATGATTAAAACCAGACTCTGGATAACTCAAGGCACGTTTCTGTAATGGCTGTTTGTGGGTTGACCCAGGCTTTGACGAGGCTTGACTTTCTACCATCTGGAAGATCAATAGCGATATTGTTCTGAACTCGCCACAGTTTTAAATAAAATGGATTTTTCAGAAAACAGTAGTGGGAGTATGGTAGAACTGGAAGTGATTCCAGAACCACAAACGATTACTGAAGATTTGATAGGAACCAAAAGATTCAATCTGGTTTGACATTCCATTGGCCACTCCGCAGATACGGTGGGTAACCTCAGGCACCCGAGAGGTACTTCGGTATGCTCATGGACGGTGGCAGGGAGGTTCTTGTTTACCCAGACTTGCCATTGCTATTGTTCCAGACTGTGAGACCCGGCGGGAGGATGAGTATAGCGTCGTTCTAAACTAATTTTAGAAGTGTACGTGTATATGACTCTGCCAGAGGGTTGTCATAGTCAGTGGGAGCAGCGGAAGCATTGGTGGACAAGTGGCTTATGTCTATTTACAGACTGAAGCAGATATAGCGGAGATAGATCATCCATTTCTGATGTGACAGTCATAGGTTTGACTTCATCAGAATTGGGGATGGATCTGTTAAGAAGGTAGTAGGGTGTAATGTCCGGGTATTTGGATGACATACACAGAGTAGGAAGTGATATTCCTATACTACGATCGGTTATACTTTGGTCGTCAGACAGTGGTTTCTCCACATGGAACTTGGACATTATATCAGACATACTGGTTACTAGATCTAAGGTTTTAGATCTAGATTTGGATGGTTTCCCAATTAAAGGTACTTAGACAGCATTCTAAGAGTATTTAGAATGGACGACTCCTGGCACGGTAGTGTACCTGCAGGTGATGGAGTCACCCTCTTTAAAGGTGTCTTACAGACTAAAGGGGAGAGGGATGTGCATGATTGGCAGATCACTTGCTTAGGCAATTGAGTCAATAATGAGATGTCAAGTACCATACCAGATGTTGCTCTTGCACTAGATGCAATAAGTTGACATTGATCCAATCCTGGAGAAACAGTCGGAAGCAGTTTTAGAACATAAGTGGATGTTCTTGGGATATGATAACGACAGCCTCTTTCGGGAGACAGTTATCATTCCAGGCTTCCAAGGTGACCTGGACGATAAGGAGGTTGTCAGAGTTATAGTTTTTCCTTCTGATGAGGGGCAGTATTTTGTGCAGGTGATCCAAGCAGATACTGAGGGAGGCATGGCGCTGGATACTGATTAAGTTCAGTTGACGATACAGTCTAAGAAGTTTGGATTTGGAGTTCATTTATGAGCTGGGTCCCATCAGACATCCAGACACATTCTAAGACAGGTATTGCTCATTTCGGGAGATGGTTTTCTCCGCGAACTTGAGATATAGAGAGACATAGAAAGAAACATCTAGGCGGATCCACTCACTGAGGCTATTCCTCGAACGCAATAGTTTCGCAAACGAGTTTTGTGAGACAGACTAGTAGAGGAGTTGGGTGTTCGGTATCACACGGGCTGTGAGTATGCGACATCGCAATAATTAGCCTTGAGTGCAAGTGGGAGATTGTTGGAGATAGTGCCCTCAGAGTCAATTATTGGATCACAGGCACGTGATTGCAATGATTGAAGGAGGACCTGTCCCAGTAGGACAGTCTTAATCGAGATGATAGTATGCTATCTGGTTTATCTTTATCATCGTGTACTGCTTAGGTGACCTGACAGGTCGCTATTACACGTTGATAGAGCCCCTAGGATTCTTGCTTGACCACCAGTAGTATGAGGGCGATCATATAAGTGGGAGCTGGGGGTCTATAAGCACATCCTTAAAAGGTCCCTAGTCGTGCGAGTTTCGAGACAGGGCATCGATACTCCAGAGTAGACTAGTGTATACAGTCGAGACCCCGACGAGGGGCGGTGGCCGGTCTCACAAGCCATTGGTGTCAGTTGGATCACCTAAGATGTATACATGTGCTCATTGGGTTATGAGTACACCGGACAGGACTCGCCGGGAACATGCTAGTTGGTCTTTGTAGGGGTTCCTAGGCATCCTAATGAGGTCTCACAAGGCATCAACCAAGCCAATTTCAAATTTAAACGGTGCCGAGAAACCCTAGAACGGATCGTTGGCTAGATTTCTAGGCGAAAAACAAACTAGTTAACACTTAACTACAATCATACGGAAATACAACCTTTGTAGATCCTGTCCTCCACCTCCACGGCTCCGTGATGAAGTCCTCTCCGCTGTCCAAATCAAAATCCGGGCTCTAGCATCGGCCTCATCGGAGAAATGGCGAGCTAGGTCGTCGATGTCCATGCCGAAGATGATCTACGTCGAGGCATCGCTAGATCAAGCTCCCACTTCACCAAGTCATGAAACTTGTGAAGAAAACACACTCTACTACTTGGCAAGAGGTAGAGGATGAAGAAATAGGAAGTGGGTTCACTTTAGAATTGGATTTCTCACTCATTTGCTCAAGTTGCCATTGTTGAAGCATGGTTTCTTCATGAAGAAGAAGAAGAGGAAGAAGATGATAAGTGTTCTATTATCTATATTCTAAAAAGAATATTATATGAATACTTATCATAAACAAACCATAGTTTGGTGTAGAGAATAAACCATGGTTTGAATGAAGGGTTAGGGTTAAGCATCAAGACAAAATGGTCACAAGGTCAAAGCTTCATGAAGCTTCAATGTACAAACAAAGAAAGCCACCATTTTCTTTTTATGCTTAATATTTTCCAATAAGAATAAATAAATAGATTAAATAAATAAGAAAACCATAACCCTAATCAATATACAACCATGGTTTAATCTTCACACAAACCCAAGTGAGCATGTATCATCAAACATGATACAATCAAGTGCACAAAAAATATATCGCATATACAATGCGCACATCCGAGTGAGAAAATCCATCTTAAGTGAACCGATACTAGTTAATGCAAAGTAATATATCAAATATATAATTATGCATTAAATCATTAAATCAACACTTGATTTAACGATCCGGTCATATCGCATATAACCGACTAATATCAACAGTAACAACTTATCGAATCAACACTTGATCCGATAACCCGGCTATATCGCATATAACCGATCAATGTCACATATCGCGAGAATCGAATACAGTATCACATACTGGTATCATTCTCGGTCCCGCACATATCTCATATGCACTCCTATTTCGTTTCGCTTGAGCCAGGAAACCTCTGTGTAGGACTCTAAAGACTCGTCAATACGCCGGCAGCAGGTGATGATCATATCAAACACCCGCAAGCCGCAAGCGGTCTGCTAAACGTAACGGCCACCCGGGTATTGAGCGATCTGAAGATCGACGAGCAAGCCCGCTCACACTCCAGTGAATCTAACCAGTAACACTACCGTACAGTCCGGTCTGATCGTCTGATATGTCGCATATCTCGCCAAGGGGTGGTAAACGTCAGACCCCAATAGCTCGATAAGTCGTGTCGATATGAGGTCTATAACAATTCGAGAAACTACTGGTAACACTTACCAGTAAATCTCAGCAACCCTGGCCAGGGATTTCCTGTTATAGCCAATCGAACACAGCGCAACATCAACTCCCTATACCGGGAGAGACGAATCCCCTCCTATCGCTCATTGCCTCCATGTGACTCGGGACTGTACCCAAAAACCACCGTTTTGCACGCCCTCTTGGACGTGGTAAGATGGAAATCAAAGCACAGTGGGAACCACACAAGACTCTATGACGATCTCGGGTCAACAGACTACTCTGTACCAGTGTCACCAGAGAACTGCCATCTGACGTAAGGTATAATACCATCTGGGAGTTCTCGGCGAGTCCGTCCAGTGTACCCAGTCTCCACTGAGCACCCGTATATCATCTCTGATGTCAAACACCAATGGATATGGGATCATCCATCGCCCATCTGTATGGGTCGAGAAGGTACACGCTAGTCTACTCTGCTATATCGATGCCCCGTCTCGATACACCCATGACTTGGGACTTTGAAGGATGTACTTATAGACTATCTGTCCCCACTAGTATGATCTGCATCATAATCCAGGTAGTCAAGTACACATCATAAGGGCTTTACCAACATGTAACAGAGAGACAATCAGTATACACGTTAAGGTAAAGATCAACCAGATAGCATACTATCATGTCGAGCAAGAAAGTCCTCCCTAAATATGTCCCAGCATCCACTACAATATACATCCTATGTACAGTAATGGCCTCTAGGGCATACATATAACTAACAATCTCCCACTTGCACTAGGGCCATCTGTAGCAGTGGTTGTAGTATCTCATACTCAACCATCCCATAAAAATCTCTCTCTGGGAACAGGCCTTTGTGAGTGGATCCGCTGTGTTGTCCTCTGAATCTACTCTCCTTTCCTCGATCACCCTGGAGATCAACTATCTCCATGATCAGGCGATACTGCCTTAGAATAAGTCTGGATCACTGATGGGACCGGCGTTCCTCGGCATGAGCCACAACTCCATTGTCTCACAATGGTAGGAACGTAGTTCATCTCATGAACTAATATACACCCAAACATCCTCTTTGGTAGCATCTTAAGTAGCGATGTATCCTGCCTTTATCGTCTAGTATGCCACGGTATCTAGCTTGGAACTCTTCCAACATACCGTCCCATTACTGAGGGTAAAGACAATGCCTGCGACTGACATTCAGTCGTCTTTATCACCCTGGAACACTTCCAGTGATTCTCCCTAGGATCAACTGATACCATCTCACTACAGCTAGTGAGTATCCTAACATCCATTTAGATCTATCTCAACGATCCAAAACCCAGGATTTAGCTAGTATCATTTTGATCCTATGTGGAGAATCATTGTGATAAGCGGAGATTGATCGAGCGTAGCATAGGAAACTCCTTCCCTATCAAGAGTATGTTATCCACGTACTCTACGAGGATCATCACCATACTCCCTACTACCTTTTTGTATATACAAGGTTTATCTACCATTTTGATGATGTCAAACTCTTCGACTAATACATCAAAACAGATGTTCCAACTCCGCGATGCCTGCTTTATCCTATAAAGCATCTTGCACACGTTTCCGCTGCTCCCACTGTCTACGAGGCCCTCTGGCTGTGTACTTATAGTTGCACTCTTCTAAAACATCATTTAGAAAAGCAGTCATGACACCCAACCGCCAGATATCGTAGTCATGGTATGTAGCCGTGCAAGTAGTATCTGGATGGACTTAAGCATAGGTACTGGAAAAGGTTTCATCATTATCCACGCCTGGTCGATGACGAAAACCTTTAACTAGTCTAGTTTTGAAAGTCTCAACTTTTCCATATACACCAAGTAATCTTCTCAAGATATTCTTGCTCCTGATGGGGATTTAATCTTTTAGATATAGCAACCAAAGTCCATACTTTGTCGGTGTATAAGGATTCCATCTCAGATCGCTAAGCATCCAGCCATTCTTACAGAGTCCCACTCCTAATGGCCAGCTCGAAACTAGTTGGGTCATCATCTTATGATGCACTCCTCGCTCCCACTGTCATAGAGAAACCGAAGTATCTCTCAGGTGGGTGAGGAACCCTACTAGATCGGCGGAGAGGCTGAGGTTCGTTGGTAACCATTGAATCCTTTGGTTTTATCAAATCATCTGCTGTAGTTTGTATAGCTGGAACCTTTCCAGTTCTACATAACAGACTTTGCCTCGAGCTTGTCCAGATTTTGCTTTTAGACATAGGCCGGACAACCCCAAATCTTAACCAACTTAAGATATGGGCTCTTCCCTTATCATATCACATATGAAATGGTAGGCAACTGATTTGATTTGAACCCTATTCAATAGGTATGCAGCTTCTGAAGTGCATAACTTCCATAAGGAAATAGGTAACTCAGTAGTACTCATCATAGAGCACACCTTATCATATAGGGTGTGATTGCTCCGTCCCGATATACCATCGTGCTATGGTGTATACGGAGGAGTAATGCTGAGAGAGAATCTCATTCTCCTTTAGAAAAGTCCAGGAATTCCGTGCACAAGTATTCTCCTCCCTGATCTCATCATAGGACATAATACTTATACCCGTATTGGTTCTCTATTTCTAACTTATATTCTGTGAATATCTCAAAAGGTTCGGACTTGTGTTTCAACAGGAACACATGTCTGAATCTTGAGAGATCATCAGAGAATGTAATAAAGTACAAAGAACCGGTCTTGGCATGTGTAGACAGGAGACCTTACATACATCAACATGTATCATCCCAAGAGTTTACTTAACTCTTTCTCTGCTTCCAATAAACAGAGCCGGTGTCATTATATCTTTGTGACATGACCGGCAAGTTTCACAAGATGTAAATTCAAACTGATTTAAATATGCATCTAAATGTAACTCAGCCAGTCGGGTCGCATTGATATGACCTAGTCTACAATACCTCAAGAAGAATTCGTTCATTTCTGAACTCTTCCTCTTATGTGTGTTCCATAGACTAAGAACTGTAGTTTGATTTAGAACATCAATGCTTTTAGATAACGTGCCTGAACCGATCAACTTTTGATATAGGAAATGTTCAAAACATTATCCAACAATACAAAATTTTATCATTTCTTTACTTCTAAAGAGACTGATATGATTTTGTATATCAGGTTCGGTATCTAATAACATTCGTTCAGAATCAATGTACTGATAATACAGGATGACAGTGACCAACAGACTTGGCTGCAACACTTGCCCCGTTTTCTGCCTCATGAAACTTATCACCCGTTCTCAGTTCTTTACCTATCTGTAGCCCATGTAATATATTACATATGTGGGATCCTGATCCGGTATCATATACACAGGACGTAAAGGATACTGAGAAACAGTTCTGTATAAAGAACACACCCGAAGATGATGCATCAGCATGCACTCTCTTCGTTTGGACGGCACGGGAATTCTGGTAATCCCCAATTTCCTGCTCTGTCTTATAACAATAATAAGTTGGAGCAGGACCAACGTTCCCTAGCTCAGTATAATAAGCGGGTTCGGTCAATATTCCGTATTATTATCTTGATTAAGGCGTGATATGGTCGCTACCTGGAGAGAGAGAGAAGAAAACACTCAGCGTGCGCTCTTGCAAGAATAGATTGGTTATTATTTTATCTAATCAGGATGGCTCCCACTGCTTTTTATCAAATCTTCCTTCAAACCCTAAAAGGAAAGACTAGCCGGGATTAATTACACACTACAAGTTCGCCAATCTTTCAGCCAGGCCAGTGTCGGTACTTTGAGGGAGGTCCCCCGTGCTTTCGCACGAACCTAATTAATGTAAACCTTGTTTTCCCAGAGGCGTAACCCCGTTGACACCTTTCTAGACACCTACTTGATCGGCTAATTGTAATGTATAAAACTCTCCCAGGAGTAACCCTTACTCGCAGCGGGTATCGGGATCCAACTATCTCATAGAAGGTATGCAATCTCATTGCAAATTTCAACACTTGAAATTCCCGATAATATTTTGCCCCTAACCTCCTATGACCTTGACAAAGGCCAACAAACCATAGGATGCTAGTCAAGTTCAACCCGTCATTTCCTGATTGAATTAAACCCACCCGCACGGCCCTTGACAAAGGCCAACAAGGTCGCACGACTACCCTAACTCAATCTGCATCATATGCATAAGCAGATAAGCACCAGTTAGCTACCGCACACTGCGCCTTGACAAAGGCCAACAAACGCAGCACGAATACTAACTACTACTTATCTGAAATGACGGAGGGCTACGACAGGTTTTTCTGAAAACCTATTGCGTAATGAACTTGATATCGTTGTAAAATCAAATGATTTTAAAATTGAGTGTTTTTGAGGCTTTTCTAGTTTTGCTAAAGGAGTCACTCCCGGTGAAGGGATCGTCGGTCCTTTCCTCGTCGAATGAAGTGCGGGATATATCATATATATCACTGTGCAAAGCAAAACTCTTAAAAGCAATCAAAAGACAAACCGAGTGTGTAGCATCTTCCCGTTATTGCTAAAGGAGTCATTCCTGGTAAAGGGATCTCGGTCCTTTCCTCATCGAATAAGGTGCAGGATATATCATATATACCGCTGTGCAAAGCAAGAACTGTAGCTACCTGTTTTATTTTGAAATTCGATTCTACAACATCTTAGGTTTCTTTTATTTCATTAATCACATTAATGAAGTCCCATCATTTAAGTACCTAAACATCACAGATAAATACGACGTACGCTTATGCCATCCGCATTCGCCTCGATGTCCCCTCGTGCACCGTTAGGTTAGGTAACTAACGGCAGAGCGGGGCAGGGCTAGCGCGGGTGTAAAACATAAGTAACGTCTATATAATATATCATATATACTATATACTGTATCTATCAAAGAACATCACATGATCACATCACAGATATCACAACAGAAGAAACATATGAAATATTGGATATACTAGGACGTCCGTGTTTTCAATGCGAGCCAGAATAAAACACGGATTCCACGGTCGCGATGAATAGCCAAACCCACACCCCTAGACCCCTACGAGAGCGGCAAGCAACCCTACCAATTCTGGAGTTAGGAGACCCGGACTCGACTCCTCGAGTTGGTCTCCTACTGGACTCCAGAACCCGGTTACTTGTGCTCCCCTCCTTGGGTCTATCCTAGTGCGGAAAAGTAAGTAATATACAAAGGGTGACAACTTCCGCAACCTGGAAGTGCCCCAATAAAAGAATATTACATACAAGTTTTTACATGAATGAAAATGAAAAACACTCATCTCACATAAAAACCCCCGGCTATTCAAACACGACGATCCAATATAACATATCCAGCAACACATAACATCACATGTCATCAACGTAAGTAAATATGCGCATCCCAATTGTCGTTGACATATAGAAACGAAACCGGCGATATCACATATTACACTTACGGTCACAGAATAGAAAGTGTAAAACTACAACAGTTGGAATCCGCAATCTCTTTAGACATCACATGCCTAATCAAATGAATTCTTTAGACATCGCATGCCTAACAATTATAAACCCCGCATTTTAGTCTCAAAATCGAAAACACTTTTCAATATCAAGTCGGGCAATTCAACAAGATTCCCGACATCCTGATCGAATGCTCGTCGCAAACTTCAGTAGACGGCCGCACCCCCGATACCGTCGACGAAGTGCACCAAGGCGGAACACCGCTACCGCGAGCACCCGAACGGATGCTTTCGGCGACGGGGTTCTCCTATAGTCACTTGGTCGGGGCTAAGGGGTGTAGCTGTCTATTAAGTTTACCGGCGAGTATCCGCGTACGCTACGTGATTGCGACAGACTTTTGATCACATCAAAATTCCGTGGCAACCGATCAAGTGAGACTAAAGTGCTATGTTTATAACATTCATTCAGTTATCTCATAACTAATTGTGAATTCCAATTATTGTATCCCATTCCAGATAAATAGAAAATGTTAAACTTTCCGATCGAACAGTCAAATACCCAAGTTTTCCCGATACAGATCAACACATGAAATAAGTCTAACAACATTCAGTTCGTGCCTCAGTACCAACGGTCCAGCCGTAGAAGGGTCAAGCCAACGCCTCACATGTGGCACGCCGTACTGCCCCAAACCCGAAGGTTCAAAGGGCAGTTCAAGACGGACACATAATCGAGTTAAGGTTTGTTGTCTTCTAGAGGGTCCATCGCATTACTTGCACTACTTAGAACGTCGTTAAACTACGGAAAAATCCAACACTTGGAAATTTCCCGACAGGGGAAAAGTTGGGTATTTATATCCGGTCGAACTTTTTAACATATTCAAAAATTTATCCGGAAAGCCACATAGACAAAATTTGATAATCCGATCGAACATTCGAATCCCCAAAACAACTCAGAAAATTCAACTCTTGAAAAAAAATTAAAAATTCCCAGGAAAACCAGCACTAAGAATTAGGAATTACTGTGCAGATTGTAAAAGCTGACGTGGCTACTTGGCCGCGGAACCGCCGCAAGAGCTATGCTCTTGCCGCGGTTCCGCCGCACTATGTACGATTTAGCCGATCGAATTGCACAGTAATTCTTAAAAACACCTGCTGATTTTTCTGCATATTTTTAATATTGAAAAATCCAGTTTTTTAAAAAAAAGACAGAGAGCACTTTGAGAGTTAGGTTTTCGGTTCGTTCGGATTTCAAACGCCGTCTAGACTTCGCCTAAGGCTCTAGCTAGGCTCCGATACCACTGTAGGGGTTCCTAGGCACCCTAATGAGGTCTCACAAGGCATCAACCATGCCAATTTCAAATTTAAACGGTGCCGAGAAACCCTAGAACGGATCGTTGGCTAGATTTCTAGGCGAAAAACAAACTAGTTAACACTTAACTACAATCATACGGAAATACAACCTTTGTAGATCCGGTCCTCCACCTCCACGGCTCCGTGATGAAGTCCTCTCCGCTGTCCAAATCAAAATCCGGGCTCTAGCGTCGGCTTCATCGGAGAAATGGCGAGCTAGGTCGTCGATGTCCATGCCGAAGATGATCTACGTCGAGGCATCGCTAGATCAAGCTCCCACTTCACCAAGTCATGAAACTTGTGAAGAAAACACACTCTACTACTTGGCAAGAGGTAGAGGATGAAGAAATAGGAAGTGGATTCACTTTAGAATTGGATTTCTCACTCATTTGCTCAAGTTGCCATTGTTGAAGCAAGGTTTCTTCATGAAGAAGAAGAAGAGGAAGAAGATGATAAGTGTTCTATTATCTATATTCTAAAAAGAATATTATATGAATACTTATCATAAACCAACCATAGTTTGGTGTAGAGAATAAACCATGGTTTGAATGAAGGGTTAGGGTTAAGCATCAAGACAAAATGGTCATAAGGTCAAAGCTTCATGAAGCTTCAATGTACAAACAAAGAAAGCCACCATTTTCTTTTTATGCTTAATATTTTCCAATAAGAATAAATAAGTAGATTAAATAAATAAGAAAACCATAACCCTAATCAATATACAACCATGGTTTAATCTTCACACAAACCCAAGTGAGCATGTATCATCAAACATGATACAATCAAGTGCACAAAAAATATATCGCATATACAATGCGCACATCCGAGTGAGAAAATCCATCTTAAGTGAACCGATACTAGTTAATGCAAAGTAATATATCAAATATATAATTATGCATTAAATCATTAAATCAACACTTGATTTAACGATCCGGTCATATCGCATATAACCGACTAATATCAACAGTAACAACTTATCGAATCAACACTTGATCCGATAACCCGGCTATATCGCATATAACCGATCAATGTCACATATCGCGAGAATCGAATACAGTATCACATACTGGTATCATTCTCGGTCCCGCACATATCTCATATGCATTACTATTTCGTTTCGCTTGAGCCAGGAAACCTCTGTGTAGGACTCTAAAGACTCGTCAATACGCCGGCAGCAGGTGATGATCATATCAAACACCCGCAAGCCGTAAGCGGTCTGCTAAACGTAACGGCCACCCGGGTATTGAGCGATCTGATGATCGACGAGCAAGCCCGCTCACACTCCAGTGAATCCAACCAGTAACACTACCGTACAGTCCGGTCTGATCGTCTGATATGTCGCATATCTCGCCTAGGGGTGGTAAACGTCAGACCCCAATAGCTCGATAAGTCGTGTCGATATGAGGTCTATAACAATTCGAGAAACTACTGGTAACACTTACCAGTAAATCTCAGCAACCCTGGCCAGGGATTTCCTGTTATAGCCAATCGAACACAGCGCAACATCAACTCCCTATACCGGGAGAGACGAATCCCCTCCTATCGCTCATTGCCTCCATGTGACTCGGGACTGTACCCAAAAACCACCGTTTTGCACGCCCTCTTGGACGTGGTAAGATGGAAATCAAAGCACAGTGGGAACCACATAAGACTCTATGACGATCTCGGGTCAACAGACTACTCTGTACCAGTGTCACCAGAGAACTGCCATCTGACGTAAGGTATAATACCATCTGGGAGTTCTCGGCGAGTCCGTCCAGTGTACCCAGTCTCCACTGAGCACCCGTATATCATCTCTGATGTCAAACACTAATGGATATGGGATCATCCATCGCCCATCTGTATGGGTCGAGAAGGTACACGCTAGTCTACTCTGGTATATCGATGCCCCGTCTCGATACACCCACGACTAGGGACTTTGAAGGATGTACTTATAGACTATCTGTCCCCACTAGTATGATCTGCATCATAATCCAGGTAGTCAAGTACACATCCTAAGGGCTTTACCAACATGTAACAGAGAGACAATCAGTATACACGTTAAGGTAAAGATCAACCAGATAGCATACTATCATGTCGAGCAAGAAAGTCCTCCCTATATATGTTCCAGCATCCACTACAATATACATCCTATGTACAGTAATGGCCTCTAGGGCATACATATAACGAACAGTCTTATACCTGACGTCAGATAGCAGTTCCCTGGTGACATGTGTACAGGTTACTTCATCGACATGTGGAGTGTCATTTGTCTCGTGTGAGTTCCCACTGTACTTTGATTACTACCCTACCACGCTCAAAGGAAACGTGCAAACAGGTTTTAGTTGGGTACAGTCCCGAGCCACATGGAGGCAGTGAGCGTATCATCAGGGGTTCGTCTCTCCCGGTATTGGGGGTGAGGTCGCGCTGTGTCTAGGAGAGCCATTACACGAAGCCCTCGGCCGAGGCAGGAGATTTACTGGTAGGTATTCCAGTAGTATCTCAGGGTGTTCTGGGCTACACTCCGACACGACTTGTACCGCTTTTGGGGGTCTGACTTTTACCAACCCCCTAGGCCCGCCATGCGATGCTCATAGACGAACGGACCGGACTGTACGGATATTGTCACTGACAGGCTCAGTAGGGTGTCAGGCTGAGTTCGCTCACAGACGTCCCTTTTGGTCAATACCTGATAGCCCGTTACGAATTGGCTTATACCTCTGACGTGCTAGTGGTTAAATCCACAACCAAGGTGTTGACGAGTCTTTAGAGTCCCCCACATTCAGTTACTCAAGCTTTCGGGCGAAACGCTGTAGAGGCCGTATGGAGATATGGCAAGGTCCGATCAGATACGTGCGGTATTGATCGGATCAGGATCGGACAGTTCGTACTAGAGGCCGTATGGATATATGGCAGGGTTCGATCAGATACGTGCGGTATTGCACAGATCAGGATCGGACGGATATTACTAGCCGGCTTTGGTTTAAGCCGGATCCTAGTATAGTACAGTATAGACTTTGTCTCATTGCATTTGTATTTCGGTTGGAATATAGATGCGGGTGTGTATACACAGCATCGGGTTTTTCCTGTAATTTATTACGGGACCAGTTTTCTGGAGTTGCCAGTTTGCTTTCCGTTTCGGCCAATTTCCTTTGTATCGTTCATTGGCCGAAGAATGGTGCAGGAGGGCTTATTTGCATTTGTGCAAATTAGCTATTTGGAGGGTTGTCTTTGCATATTCTTGTGTCATGATGGTTGCACCATTCATTGACCTTGACTTCTTCTTCTATCATGATGGCTTGACCTTTGAAGCAATCATGGTTGTTGATTGGTTGGTGGAGTGAGGGTTTGCTTTGTGATCATTGTTTTTGTTATCATCACCCTTTCTCTCTCTTGCTTGATTGGTTGGCTCACTCTCTCACAACTTCACTCCCTCTCTCATTCTCTCCATTCCACTTGCATGGCCGGCCAAGTTTGAGAGAGGGCTGTCCAATTTTTGGGTGTGGTTCTTTGTTGATATCATATCAATTTTCCTCACCAAAATTCCCAAGAAAAACTCCATGGTTCATACCTCCACCATATGGCAATTCCACAAACCCCAAAAATGAGACATGAGCACTACACACTCTACAGCAAACCTTGGGCACGTCGACTTGCCAGCTTCGTGCCCGAGTTGCCTCGGCATAGAGGTGGGAGCCCGTAAAGGATGTAGGCGATGTGGTGCACTTCCGGCGACGAGGTGGAGACCGGACATTCCGCGGGAGATCGGGACGACGGCGAGAAGACCGGAGGACATAGATCGCTCGGTATATCTCTCTTCCCCATCTTGTAGTTAGCTAGGACTAGTTAATGGTACGATCCGGGTTTTAGTGCGCGGTGGTGCCGGTTTGCTAGTTTGCAAAATTAAAGTTAACCATCGCTTCCGCATTTGGCCTCGGGATGGAGGCCGGGGCGCCGCCGTGCACTTACAAGCTCATCAATATAGCTAGTCATCGTAAGGACGTTGTCCCTTACAGATGACCCGACAGCCAATCTCGCTTGAAGCAATTACTTCGAGATCTCATATCTTGTGATACGAGAATGCTCTCCATATAAAACATTGTTACGTAGGAAGATGGAAACTAAGTCCATCTTCTCGTGCTGCCTCTGGTATACACTATCAACTGAGGCCAACACGAGTCACTTGGCATTTGCACTATCCTTTTACCTTGTCTTACGGATATCCTTATTCGTAACGGTGGAAAGTGGACCTGGGAAGGCTGGGTCTTGAGTAGTAATGAGGTGGTCCAGGTTGTCATAGGTAATGGACATCTGGACAGACCTTTGCCGGTCATTATAGTCAGATTCAATCATTTTATTATCTAGATGTAACCTGGTCTTGGTCACTGGGTGGCTGCAATTAAGAAAGAGAGAAGAAAACACTTAGCATGATGCTCTTGCAAGTTTAGATTGGTTTTTAATTTATCTAAACAGGATGTCTCTCACTGTTTCTCGAATCCTTCCTTAAAACATAAAAGAAGAATTAGTCAGGATTAATCTCACCATACAATACTTGCTTAACTGTTCAGCAAGGCTAGTGTCGGTACTTCGATGGAGGTTTTACGACGCTTTCGCGAGGTTCTTTAATTAAATAATCTCTTTTCCCTGGAAGCGTAGCCCCGCTAACACTGTTCTAGACACCTACTTGGTTTATAGCATTGATCGTTGAGTGAAGAATGTCCCGAGGAGTAGCGGATACTCACAGTAGGATCGGGATCCAAATATCATCGTGTGATAAAGTTGAAGGAATCCTACCAAAATTATCACACACCAAATGGTATGCAACACTACCAAGTTTCAGTTTCTTTAGAAATTCCCGATGTGGAGTTTTGCCCTATGCCCTTATGTCTTTGACTAAGGCCAACAATTCATAAGTCACATGTCAAGTTCTACCCATCATTGTCTAGGTTAATTTGAACCCATCCGCACATACCTTTGACTAAGGCCAACAAAGAAGTGCGACTGTCCCAAACCAACGCATCTATCTATGCGACATATGAATATCCAGCAGCTACCAATCAGTATGCCTTAACTAAGGCCAATAAACATAGCTTGAATACAATTGAATATTCATATGAAATGATGGGGGGATACGAATGGTTTTGGCGAAACCGTGAACGTAGTGAACTTTATATAATCGATGGAACCTGATAGCTTTTTAAATGAGTGGTTTTAATCTCCGCATTTAAAAGTCTGCTGTTTTAAAATAACCGAGTGGTTTTAAAATTTGTTCCAACGATTCAGCTTTGGTTTTTTTGCTTTGCATTAATGTAATGCAGTACCATCAATTAACCGACCATTGCAGAAAACAACAAAAATACAACGTACGCTTATGCCATCCGAATTCGCCACGGGACTCCGTCATCACCCGTTAGGTTATTTAACTAACGACAGAGCGGCGGCTGGACTAGCGTGGATGCAAAACATAAGCAACGTCTATTATATAATAATATCCATTCGTTAGACGTAATGATAGACATTCCAGATCACAGACGAACACATTGGATATACTAGGAATTTCGTGTTTCGTTTGAGCCTGTAACGAAAGACGGATCCCACGGTCGTAATGAATAGCCAAACCCCACCCTAGACCCCTGTGGGTGCGGAAAACTACCCGTGAAATTCCCGAAGTGAAGCAACCTCTCTCGACAAAGTGTGTAGGCCACTCGACAGTTCAAAGTACCCGGTAGTTTGTGCACCCCACCTTGGGTTTATCCTAGGAGAAAAAACAGTAAAAGAACAACCACAACCCAGATGTGCCCTGTAAAAAATAATATTATATCACTTTACAAATTTATACATCGAATGAAAGAATGAAAAACCTCATTTCACATCCCCGGCTATTCATCCACGATGATCCAACAAGTTCATATACACAAACCATCACAACATCACAGATATGTGCAACCCCAACTAATCGACTTATAGCAATTAGTCAACGTTTCCAAACACATATATTCATCAAAAAGCTTGTAAAGTAACTACGACATTAGAATTCCGCGCGCAATTAGCAAACATAAACAATTTTCGAGGTCTTGAAAATCCAGTGAGCTAATGTTTCAAAATCGATAATTTTGAGCCAATCCGGGAGTCGAAACAAACTCGAAACCCGTCCGAATCTTCATGGAGGCGAAGATACATGTTAAGACATCGAATTAGGGCCTCAGGGGGGTGCCCACCCATGGGGGCTACCATGTGGTGGCCCCTAAAGGAGGACAGACCCGAGAGCACCTGTTTCTGGTGCTCTCGGGACAGCAACCCCAAAGGCCACCAATTGGTGGTCTTGGGGGGTGTTCCCAGCCGTTGTCCCCCTCGAGGTATCCCTAGGGTGCATACGCTTCACCCCGCATCTCCTCGTTTCAAATAGTGAGACCGCGGGGTGTGCAAACAACTCAAAACCTCACTTTTAAAAACTGTTTTTGTCGACAGTTTTTCCGCGACAAAAATGGCAGAATTCTAACATGCTACCAGCTATCTAAGGTTTATGAGAGGCTCTGATACCATTTTAAGTCAATGTTGCGCACCCCACGTGTTCGCGGGGAGGCGGAATTTGCAAAAAATGATTTTTACGAGCTTCGCAACACCGACTAGAACAAAGGATCGTTCATAAACCCTAGCTAGCAAACTACTTGAGGTTTAACTACACGGATACAATGTTATACCTCACGATACTTGTACTTACGGTCTTCATCGCTTCCCTCCTTATCTACGTAGGCTCCAAGGATCAATCCTGATCGTAGCAACCTCCACGGCCTCATCGAGTCGAAGACGATCCACCCGAGAGTCTATAGTCCGAGCTCTACCTCAAAACCGAGGTAACTAGGGCAACAAGCTTGCTAAACATGATGTCCTAGGTAATGTAGATTATGAAGGTAGATTTATTTGTCTCTTGAATCCCTAATTTACTCAACTCATGAGACCTTGAGGGTTTTCTAGTGAGGAAGAAGAAGAAGAGCTAGCATGAGAGCTCACTTGAGGAAAGAGAAAGTTTTTGATAAATGATAACCCAAATGAAAAATGTGATAGCTCCCTTGACTAGACAACTCTCATGGAAAGAAAATATCTCACAAAAAAATATCTAGTGCCACAAAATATCTCACAAGAAATATCTAGTCAAAGAGTCAAACCAAGTCTGGTGATCAAACCAAGTCAAGTAGTCAAAATAAGTAGCCATACCACAATTATCATTTACAAAAATAACAAATACTTTCCTCCACCTCATAATTGTTTAAATCAAGTAAATGGTCAAAACACTAATGAGGTGTCTCCTTCTGTACTCCTCACATCCGTATATACATACCCGCATTTATGTTCCGAGAAACACGAATACAAAGAGACGAAACTGATCCATCAATATAGTAATAGGATCCGGCTTAAACCGAATGCTACTAGTTATATTCCCCCAAATATCATACGCACACAAGTGTACGTAGGTGATCGAAGCCCTTCCGTAAAAACATACGGCCTCTACAACTTTTGCCAAGTGCAGGGAAACTCTCTGTGTGGAACTCTAAAGACTCGATGCTACGCTGGCAGTGGGTTTAACCACAGGCCGCAAGCAGTACTAGCTGTACGTAACGGTCCCCAGGTAGTGTCGATAAGAAGGCCGATGAGGAAAACCCATCTGAACCTCTACTGAGCCTGAATGTGACAATCTCTGTACAGTCCGATCTGTTCGTCTAAGAGTATCGCATATCGGGCATAGGGAGATGGTAGACGTCAGACCCCGAATAGCGGTATAAGTCGTGTCGGAGTGTAGCCCAGAACACCTAGAGAAACTATTGGAATACCTACCAGTAAATATCGCTTGCCCTGGCCAGGGACTTTGTGTAATGGCTTTCCGAACACAGCATGATATCAACCTGTTCATATCATAATTTTGCATTATTATATTCCCCATTCTTATTCATTTTACAAATTAACAGGTGCTTTTGATCCATGTCTGCTACATAGTTGCAGGTTACAGGTTCTCGGAAAAAAACAGTGAAAATGATGAAAAGATGCTAGAAAAGTGTGACTACGACCAACAAACAGAAGAATCTTTATTATGCCGCCTACAGTTTGAGGAACAAACGAAGATCAGCAAACAGTTCGATTGTACAATGGCAGCACAAGATTTAAGACTTCAACATGAAGCAAACGGTAAAAGTCCACAACATTATGCACTGTGCAAATCTGGAAGAAACTAGAAGACATTCTAAAGAACCAAGTGAAGAAAAGTCAACGAAAAAGCAACATGAAATATACCTGAGAAAAAGAGCCAAAGACTCCACCATATGGCTCCGGATCCGCGGCCAAACAGGGCATATGGCCGCGGATCCATGGCCATACAGTACACGTGTCGGTGCAAAAAGTCGATGGGTGGCGGTGCGTTGACCAGGCTTCTCAGGGTAGTTTTGTAAATGTAGATAAGGATCAGATGTAAACCCTAGGGTTTCTATATAAATAGGAACCCTACAGCTCTTTTTGGTGCATGCCTCTTTTTATGCCTCTTTTTAATTCCTAATTTCAGAATTTTTATTCGCTGTAAATGTTTGAAGTGTGCATCAAATAAAAAGTAAGTTTTTCTTTTCTATGCCTTAGTTTAATTTCTTTTCTGCCCTAGTATAAATTTTATTTATCTGCCCTAGTTATAAATTTTATTTATTTGCCGTAGTTTAGATAATTAGGTTATTAAAAATAAACAAAAAAATGAATTCGTTTAACAATTCCCTAATGAGTGAGTAGTTCCTCACTTGTTAGGGTTAGGTTTGGGGAAGGTTTGAGAGATGAAAATCTCTCACACCTTTCTTGCCAATTGAACATCTTAATAGGACTCTATGCATACATAGACACACCGCTCACTACGGCACCCTATCCCACGAGGTAGCAGTGATACCATAGTTAAAGACCGGTTGTGTATGTTTACCATGGAGATTCGGGTAAGAGTTAAGAAAGGATGGACACGGACAAAAGGGAAGAAACCTAGTTTCTTCCCGATCGTGCTAATCCCCTTTATTAACTATTACCTTAACACCTAAAAGTTCTTAATTAGGGCATAGAAAGCGGTGAGACATATTGACTTTCCAAACTTAACCTAAATCTAACCCTAGCAAGATTTTAATCCTAATCAAAATCATTTCAGTTTTTAGTGATAATCAATCCTACCATAATTGGAATTAACTCGTTAGAACAAATAGAAAATACACAAAATCCCTGTGGAACGACCCATACTCAACCGGCTAGCTACCAAGCGACACCGTTCTTGATTGTGGTTAACTATTCTTTGATTTATCTTTTAAAAGTGCACGCACGCAAAAATATCACATCAATCAAATGGCGCCGTTATCGGGGATAGCGTAGTTATTTTCTTTTTGTAATTTCGGGTTGATTAAAAATTAAAAAATCATAAAAACTGAAAAATAAAAAAATAAAAAAATTTACCATCTTGTTATTTTTTGAAGGGTTTTCGTTTGAATTGTGCATGATCGAAGAGACGAACAAATTCAGATCTGGAAAAATCCAGAGAGCAAACCAGCAAACAGTAGATGTGAACAAACAGAGGAGAACAACAACAGAGAAACAGAACAAGTTTGGAGGCCTGAACCGACTGTTAAACCGCGGAACCGCCGCGCTTGGACGCTTTTGACTGCGGAACCGCGGCGGGGTGGTGACGTCATCATCTGAAAAAGTCTCTGTAAGCATTCTTTTCTTCTTTGTAGCCCCCCGATCTCCTCTGAAAATTTTTCCTGCAGGGTTCTTTGCGCAAAAATTTCTATCCCTTCTCCAATAACTTGATCTTGTGCAGGATTCTTTGCGCCGCAAAAGAAAAAAAAATTTGGCAAGTGTTTTGTGTGTTTACTGCTTTGCATTTTTTAAACTGACTTTAAGGGGCTATAACACCAATCCAGATTGGGTGGGGATTTCATTACCCTTCCAAGGACCCCAAAAATCATAAAAAGCATTTTGCATTAAACTTCGAGTTAATTAAAAATGATTAGACTCAGCTTCTAAGGACTGTCGCGCTCAATAGGACAAAGGAATAGTTGTAGGCATCGGTCGTTTATCTAAACCAGACTTTGTAGTGCCTACGCTAGACAAGTGGGGAAAGGTAATTTTAAAAGGCCTGTCTCACGGTGATTCATGAGCAGATCCCTCCTTTCTTTACTTGTGCTTACCTGGCCACAATTGGCGGTGAAGAGGCGATTTGAGGTTCTCACAACTTGCCCTTTGGAACAGTTAGGAGCAATCTAGTTGACCTAGGAGACCCTACATCTAGGCTTGATTGTGCATATTGTGATTGCTTGGGTGTGTGTCTAAGCTTCTTATTAAAAATCTTTTTGCAAAAAACTCCTTATAAAAAAACACAAAAAATAAAATTTTTACAAAAAATTTGCCACTTGTCGCTAAGAAATCCATTGCACCCCACTTGCACCCACTTTCTTCCATTGACGTTTCTTACCCCCACCATCTGTTTTTCCCTTTTGACTACACTACACCTCTTTAGTGTATGTCCAGTTGGACTAGGGACACAAGCGTCCGTTTAGTCCGTGTCTCGACTGACGACGCTCTCGACTCCGAAGTCGAAATTCCTTCTACTTCTTTACCTTCATCTTCATATTCTTCACCTTCTAAGGAGATGTCAGGATTCAATCCTAACAACCCCTTACCCACGGGACTGATTCCAGCTCCACTAGGTGCGAATAACCCACCACACCCACCTGTTGAAGCGTCCCAACGAATCGCGCTCCAGGATCTGTTCTATCCTATCCGCACCGCTTTACCCACTTGTCTTTCACTTCCACTGGCTAATGGGGATAACTTTGAGATTAAACCCCACTTCATCAATATGTTACCCAAATTTCACGGGCTGGATTCCGAAGATGCCTATATCTTCATAAACAAATTCCAGAATGTTTGAACAATGATGAAGACCACACAACTTTCTGATGATGCTATAAGGCTGCGTGTCATTCCATTCACCTTATGTGACCTAGCCGAAAAATGGTTATATAGCACAGCATCACACTCGATAAAAAATTGGGAAGAGTTTGTTAAGGCTTTTCTAAAAAAGTTTTACCCACACCACAAGACCGCGAGAATTCGCAACAAAATTATTCAATTTTCCCAGCTTCCTTCCGAACCTTTTTGGAAGTGTTTTGAAAGATTTAAAGACCTCCGTGTTCAGTGCCCTCACCACGGTATTGAGAATTGGCAACTTTGCCAAACTTTATACGAAGGACTGAACCCAGCAACTAAGCAGTTGTTGGAAACCATTTGTCAAGGTCACTTTCTAACAAAATCTAGCGAGGAAGCTTGGAAATTTCTCGACGATCTTGCTGAACAAACACTTCAGTGGGAAAGCACTAAGACCGCCTCATCTTCTTCATCAGGTCAGTCTAGGGCAGGCATACATCAACTTGATATGTCGATTATAATGAAGGCCGAAATGGCTGCACTTACGAAAAAGCTAGAAGCAATTGAGAGTAAATTCTCATAGCCTTCTCCTGCCCCTGCTTTACCCCCACGCACTATTTGTGATTTTTGTTCGGATCCGTCCCATCTTACTAAAGAGTGTCCTTACAATCCGCCTGTTCAAGGAAAAGGTCAAGTCAATACTGCCTTTCAGCAAGGACAAAGAAATGATCCATACTCTTCGACTTATAATCCTGGTTGGAGGAGCCACCCAAATTTTGCTTGGAATCAAAATCAACAACAATTCGAAGGCAACAACAACTTTCAAAGGTCTCCTCCACAACAACAAGCTCCTCAACAAACTCAATATCAGCAACCTTTCCAACCCCAACCTTACCTAAACCAAATGAACAATTTTGTACTTAACAACTCTTATCCTGAAAAAAATTTTGTTCAACCGAATAACGATAAGGTTTCCTTGTTAGAACGAAGTTTGGATGCGTTTTTAAAACAATCTACACAATCCACAGCAAGGTTGGAGACTTCCATTCAGTCTTTGGTGCAAAACAGTGCTTCACATGATCAGAGCATCAAATCAATTGAGGCCCAAATTGCACAACTAAATGCTGCGTTAAGCTAGCGAGAAAAGGGGAAGCTTCTGTCTCAACCATTACCAAATCCCGGTCACACACACAACGCACATATTGCCTATGAACAACAAAATCATAATGTAAATCCCGTGACCACGTTGAGATCTGGAAGAGTGTTGCACAATAATGTGGGTATTAGTGATGAAACCCCTGCCGGTGCTTCTTCTTCTTCTTCTTCTCCATCTTCTTCTTCTTCATCTTCTTCGTCAGAGCATGTTCTTCATACTTCATAAGGCTCTACTTCTTCTAATTCGAACGGACCCACATCTCATTTCACGAAAACACCAACACTGGGATCCGTTCCAACTCAGCAATCTACTCCACAAACATTGGACTCAACAAATTTTCAAAATGTTCTGTTTCCAAACAGGTTGAGATTCAATAAACCTACTCCTCAATTGGAGAAAATTGTGGAGTTATTCAAACAGGTTAGCATTAACATACCTCTCTTGGATGCAATTTAACAAGTCCCTTCTTACGCTAAAATCTTAAAGGACTTATGAATCATGAAAAGGAAGTCTCAGGTACCCTAGAAAGTATTCGTAGTTAGCGCCGTGTGCAATGGTATTACCCAACCTTTACCTTTGCCCCAAAAATGAAAGGACCCTGGCTGTCCTACAATTTCAATAACAATTGGGGATAAGAACATAAATCGCGCACTTTTAGATCTTGGTTCCAGTGTTAACTTGCTTCCCTATTCCGTTTATGAGCAATTAGGCATTGGAGAGTTGAAACCAACTCATTGTACTCTCCAAATGGCCGATCGATCCATCATCCATCCTAAGGGTGAGTTAGAGGATGTGTTGATTAAGGTAGGGGACTTCATATTCCCCATTGATTTCATTGTTATGGACAAACAGCCTGTGGTTAACCCACGGAACCAAATTCCGGTGATCCTCGGTCGACCATTTTTGGCCACTTCCAATGCTGTAATCAACTGTCGTAACGGCTCTATGACTCTATCCTTCGGGAAGATGTCAAGTGAGTTCAACATTTACAAAATAGGAAGTCTTCCCTCCAAGCCTAATGCTAGTATAATTGATGTTTGCTCGATCCAAGAGATCACGCAGGAGGACTGTGAGCTTGAAAATTTTCTGTTCGATCACAGCAGTTTTGACGCCACTAGTGCGTTCCTCCTTGAATCGGACACAGCTTTTACACCCGATAGCGATTACGAGTGTTTCACCTTTGCGGACGATTTTGAAGACTCACCACCCGATTTTGAGTCCTTTGATTTTTCGGATGAGTTAGCTGAACCATCCGACTCGGATGATTACACCCGCTTTGAACCATTGATTGAATCCTTCGAGTTCGAGACAGTTTCACCAATTTTACCGCCTCCAAAATTCGAACTCAAGTTATTGCCGTCTCACCTTAAATACGCTTCCTTAGGTGAGAATGAGACCCTTCCTGTTATCATATCGGCCTCTCTAGCCCTCGAGCAAGAGAAAGCCATTTTAATGGTCTTACAAAAAAATCGGTAAGCTTTTGGCTGGACTATGGCGGACATCAAGGGGATTAGTCCCCTCATAGTTGAACATCATATACATATGATGGATGAAGTCAAGCCAGCAAAGGATCCAGAGAGACACCTCGAGGATTTTGTGGTTAATCAACCTCCACCTTTAGAAGTTGAACCACTACCTTTTCTTCTAATAAAATACGAGAATGCTAATATTCCACTCATTTCTGATCATTCACATTCTCGTTTTTATTTATCATCACCTCTTATCTCCTCACATTCATATTCACGCAAACGCTTTCCATACCACCACTTATCTCTTCCCCACTTCTTCTTGGCTCTATATAACATGTTCTTCCACTAACCTATATGTTCCATCGATAAATTCTTCAAATGGTTGGTGTTGACTTTTGGTCTTTGCAAACCTTAGTATTGACCAAAAACTTTGAACCCCCTCTTAAAAAAAGCTTAAAATTGTTTAACTCAAGTTGGGGGGGGGGGTATAATTTGGCTTTCGAAAATAACATAAAAAAATAAAAATTTGAAAATAAATTTTTTTGGGGTACTTTTGTAAATTTCCAGTTTTAATAAACAGGGGAGTGCCCATAATTTTGACCATCTTGGTGTAGCCTGACAGTAAGGACACTGTCAAGTTTAAGTTTGGGGGTGTGCTCGGTATGCTTTCTTCCTTCGCATTCATATGTATATTTTTGCATTTGCATACTTATTTTAAAACCCATAAAAATTGAAAAATTTTAAAAATTATAAAAATTCAATTTTGGCCATAATTGACTTGAGTTTGACAAGACGGTTAACTAGCTAGGAAAAACTAGATCCAAAACTTAGTAAATTAAAAACTCTAAAAATAACCTTTCTTAAAATTTAACGGTAGAAAATATATGTCTATGTAAGTTTACTTAGAAATAGGCAAATTTTGAGTTCACTTCTTAGGCTAAGTCAAAATAAAGGAAGAGTGTTGAAATTTTTATTAAAGTGTAAGTCTGAAAAATAATCCCTAAGCTTAAATCTAAATTCTGAAAATATATACCCTACAACTTGCACAAACACGAACCTTGAAATTTGGAATAGTAGAGGAGACTATGAAATGCTCTTATCTAAAATCCTTAGTATGAAGGAAAATAAAATTATAAGTGTAAATAAAGAGATACAAAAAAATGAACACTAGTTTTGTAATTACTTAAGGCTGCATAAAATAAAAAAAATTATATAGCGAGAGTGCTTTATCACCTAGTGCCTTAGACCAACTGGTTTGGGAGTTACTGCTAAAGCCTTAGGTGTTACAAGACTAGGAATTACGCCTTAATGTGCAAACACATTTTGTAATCGGTCGTTAGTACATCAAGAAGTATTAACGGTCGCATGAAGGATGTGTGAGCAATTTCATCTAAAAATTCACCAACTAAAAGTACTTTGGACGATGGACAAGTGTATAAGAGCTTGAATTGAATTTCCAAGTGTAAGGGTGATACATACACACATGTAGGGGTATATGATTGGGGTTTAGATGAGAGATAGGAATGAAATATAGGACTTATATTTTTAGTAGAGATGATAAAAATTCCTAAGTTGGGATGGAACCTAGAAGGAAAACTCAAAAGATACTAAAAGCTAAATAAATCTACAGAACATATACAATCTTAAGTTAAATAATAAGGAAGTGTGAAAAATACGGGTTGATAATTTCTGAGTTGAAGATAATAGAATTTCTTGCTAGAAAACTGAACTGGAGAATAAAATTCAATAGGCCGAATTGATAGGATTTTGTGGGTAGTATCCGCTGAAAACCCTCAGGAGACAACACTTCTCCTACTAGGGACACCTAGAGGTTTAACGGCTTGTTGTACGAGCTCAGTGCAATCGCGTTTCCCTGCGAAAGTGAGGTTAGGAATTTTCAAGAATAAACTAGTTTTGCTCGAGGACGAGCAAAAGATAAGTTTGGGAGTATTTGTTCATATCATAATTTTGCATTATTATATTCCCCATTCTTATTCATTTTACAAATAAACAGGTGCTTTTGATCCATGTCTGCTACATAGTTGCAGGTTATAGGTTCTCAGAACAAAAGAGTGAAAATGATGAAAAGACGCTACAAAAGTAAGACTACGACCAACAAACAGAAGAATCTTTATTATGCCGCCTACAGTTTGAGGAACAAATGAAGATCAGGAAACAGTTCGAATGCACAAAGGCAGCACAAGATTTAAGACTTCAACATGAAGCAAATGGTAAAAGTCCACAACATTATGCACTGTGGAAATCTGGAAGAAACTAGAAGACATTCTGAAGAACCAAGTGAAGAAAAGTCAAGGAAAAAGCAACATGAAATATACCTGAGAAAAAGAGCCAAATACTCCACCATATGGCCGCGGATCTGCAGCCAAACAGAGCATATGGCCGCGGATCTGCGGCCATACAGTACACGTGTCGGTGCAAAAAGTCGGTGGGTGGCGGTGCGTTGACCAGACTTCTCAGGGTAGTTTTGTAAATATAGATAGGGATCAGATGTAAACCCTAGGGTTTCTATAATCTATAAATAGGAACCCTACAGCTCTTTTTGGAGCATGCCTCTTTTTAATTCCTAATTTCAGAATTTTTATTCGCTGTAAATGTTTGAAGAGTGCATCAAATAAAAAGTAAGTTTTTCTTTTCTATGCCTTAGTTTAATTTCTTTTCTGCCCTAGTATAAATTTTATTTATCTGCCCTAGTTATAAATTTTATTTATTTGTCGTAGTTTAGATAATTAGGTTTTTAAAAACAAACAAAAAAAATGAATTCGTTTAACAATTCCCTAATGAGTGAGTAGTTCCTCAATTGTTAGGGTTAGGTTTGGGGAAGGCCTGAGAGATGAAAATCTCTCACCCCTTTCTTGCCCATTCAACATTTTAATAGGACTCTATACATACATACACACACCACTCACTATGGCACCCTATTCCACGAGGTTGCGGTGATACCATAATTAAAGACCGGTTGTGTATATTTTCCATGGAGCTTAGGGTAAGAGTTAAGAAAGGACGGACAAAGACAAAAGGGAAGAAACCTAGTTTCTTCTCGATCGTGCTAATCCCCTTTGTTAACTATTAGATTAACACCTAAAAGTTCTTAATTAGGGCATAGAAAGCGGTGAGACATATTGACTTTCCAAACCTATCCTAAATCTAACCCTAGCAAGGTTTTAATCCTAATCAAACTCATTTCAGTTTTTAGTGATAATCAATCCTACCACAATTGGAATTAACTTGTTAGAACAAATAGAAAATACACAAAATCCTTGTGGACCGACCCGTACTCAACCGGCTAGCTACCTAGAGACACCGTTCTTGATTGCGGTTAACTATTCTTTGATTTATCTTTTAAAAGCGCACGCACGCAAAAATATCACATCAATCACAACCCCCAATGCCGGGAGGGACGAATCCTATCTAACCGCCACTGCCTCAAAGTGCTTTGGGACTGTACCCTTTCTACTACCTGTTTGCATGACTCCTTTAAGCCGTGGTAGGGTAGTAATCAAGGTACAGTAGGAACACACTCGAGTCAAAGCAGCAGTGCCAAGTCGATGGACTAAGCTGTACTCATGTCTCCTGGGAACTGCTGCCCGACGATAGTTATAATACCAACTAACAGTTCCGGACGAGTCATGTCCAGTGTACTCGAACCCTAACGAGCACCTGCATACTATCTCCAATACGACGTACTAATGGCTGTGGGACAGACCATCTCCCCTGCTGGGATGAGAAGTGTATACACTAGTCTACTCCGGAGTATCGATGCCCCGTCTCGATAATCCTACGACTAAGGACCTATATAAAGATGTGCTTGTAGATTACCCAGCCCCTACTAGTGTGACTGCCATCACAACGCTGGTAATCAAGCAAAGATCCTAAGGGCTCCACTAATATGTATAAGCGATATGCTAAAAGAAACACATGCACATATTGAAGTAGAAACAAACAAAGTAGTATACTACCATTTTGAGCAAGACTGTCAATACAACTGTGAATATCCCAAGCTTCCATTAAGTAATATACAAACCAGTATGATACAATAATGGCCTCTAGGGCATATACACTAACACCACCTGAAGTTCAGTTAAGAACTTCCTCATCCAGACTGCTTCTTTTGCGGCGTCTCAAGCAGCGATATACTCCACTTCTATCGTGGAGTCATCCTTATCACTTTGGAAGCTGGAGTCAGCAAAGGTCTCGATCTGGAGGTCATATCCACCATACACCAAGTACATCTCCATAGTCCTTCTCAGGTACTAGAGAATGTTCATTACTGTAGGGTTCCTAGGCACGCTAGTGAGGTCTCACAAGCCATCAACCATGGCAATTTCAAAAATTATGGTGCCTACAAACCCTAAACTACGGATCGATAACTAGATGTCTAGGCGAAAAACTAACTAGTTAACACTTAACTAAAAGTTTAACGGAAATACAACCTTTGTAGATCCGGTCTTCCACCTCCACGGCTCCGCAACGAGGTCGTCTCCGCTGTCCAAATCAAATCCGGGCTCTAGAGTCGGCTTCGTCGGAGAATGGGCAAGCTAGGTCGTCGATGTCCATGCCGAAGATGATCTACGTCGAGGCATCGCTAGATCAAGCTCCACCTTCACCAAACCCTAAAATCTTGTGAAGGAAACACACTCTACTACTTGGCAAGAGGTAGAGGATGAAGAAATAGGAAGTGGGTAGACTTTAGAATTGGATTTCTCACTCTTAATCATCAATCACCATTGATGAACCTAAGCTTTTCTTCTTGAGTTCAAGGAAGAAGAAGAAGAAAAGATATGATAAGTTAAAAGAAAATGAAAAGAAAATGAATTCTTATCATAATTTTAACTAGAGTCAAGTGTAGAGAATGAATCATGGTTAGTGGGAATGGTTAGGTTAAGGATGAGATAAGAATGGTTGACTTGAACAAAGCTTCATGAAGCTTCAACTAAAGAACAAAAGAAGCCACCATTATTTTTCTCATTTCCTTATATTCATTTATCAAAAATAAATGGATAATTAAATAAGATAAATGAATAATAAATAATAAACCCTAACCATTTCATTAACCAAGGTTTAATCTTTACACTTGAACCCTAGCATGACTTGTATCATCAAACATGATACAATCAAGTGCACAAAAGTATATCGCATATACAATGCGCACATCCGAGTGAGAAAATCCATCTTAAGTAAACCGATACTAGTTGATGCAAAGTAATATATCAAATATATAAATATGCATTAAATCATTAAATCAACACTTGATTCAATGACCCGATTATGTCGCACACAACCGACTAGTATACAATATATCGGCTTATCGAATCAACGCTTGAATCGATAACTAGGTTATATCGCATAAAACCATTCGATATATTTATCGCGAGAATAGAATACGGTATCACATACACGCATTATTCTCGGTCCCGCACATATCTCATATGCGCTCCTATTTCGTTTCGCTTGAGCCAGGAAACCTCTGTGTAGGACTCTAAAGACTCGTCAATACGCCGGCAGCGGATGATGAACATATCAAACATCCACAAGCCGCAAGCGGTCGGCTAAACGTAACGGCCACCTGGGTATTGAGCGATCTGAAGATCGACGAGCAAGCCCGCTCACACTCCAGTGAATCCGACCAGTAACACTACCGTACAGTCCGGTCTGATCGTCTGATATGTTGCATATCTCGCCTAGGGGTGGTAAACGTCAGACCCCAATAGCTCAATAAGTCGTGTCGATATGAGGTCTATAACTGTTCGAGAAACTACTGGTAACACTTACCAGTAAATCTCAGCAACCCTGGCCAGGGATTTCCTGTTATAGCCAATCGAACACAGCGCAACATCAACCCCCTATACCGGGAGAGACGAATCCCCTCCTATCGCTCATTGCCTCCATGTGACTCGGGACCGTACCCAAAAACCACCGTTTTGCACGCCCTCTTGGACGTGGTAAGATGGAAATCAAAGCACAGTGGGAACCACAAAAGACTCTATGACGATCTCGGGTCAACAGACTACTCTGTACCAGTGTCACCAGAGAATTGCCAACTGACGTGAGGTATAATACCATCTGGGAGTTCTCGGCGAGTCCGTCCAGTGTACCCAGTCTCTACTGAGCACCCGTATATCATCTCCGATGTCAAACACCAATGGATATGGGATCATCCATCGCCCATCTGTATGGGTCGAGAAGGTACACGCTAGTCTACTCTGGTATATCGATGCCCCGTCTCGATACACCCACGACTAGGGACTTTGAAGGATGTACTTATGGACTACCATGTCCCCACTAGTATGATCCGCATCATAGTCCAGGTAGTCAAGTACAGATCCTAAGGGCTTTACCAACATGTAACAGAGAGACAATTAGTATACACGTTAAGGTAAAGATCAACCAGATAGCATACTATCATGTCGAGCAAGAAAGTCCTCCCTATATATGTCCCAGCATCCACTACAATATACATCCTATGTACAGTAATGGCCTCTAGGGCATACATATAACTAACAATCTCCCACTTGCACTAGGACCATCTGTTAGCAGTGGTTGTAGTATCTCATACTCAACCATCCCATAGAAGTCTCTCTCTGGGAACAGGCCTTTGTGAGTGGATCCGCTGTGTTGTCCTCTGAATCTACTCTCCTAACCTCGATCTCCCTGGAGATCAACCATCTCCATGATCAAGTGATACTGTCTTAGAATATGTCTGGATCACTGATGGGACCGGCGTTCCTCGGCATAAGCCATAACTCCATTGTCTCACAATGGTAGGAACATAGTTCATCTCATGAACCAATATACACCCAAACAGCTTCTAGGGTAGCATCTTAAGTAGCGATGTATCCAGCCTTTATCGTCTAGTATGTCACGGTATCTAGCTTGGAACTCTTCCAACATACCGTCCCTTTACCGAGGGTAAAGACAATGCCTGCGACTGACATTCAGTCGTCCTTATCACCCTGGAACCCTTCCAGTGATTCTCCCCAGGATCGATTGATACCATCTCACTACAACTAGTGAGAATCCTAACATCCATTTAAATCTATCTCATAGATCCAAAATCCAGGATTTAGTAGGTATCTCATTGTTCCTATATGGAGAATCCTAGTGATAACCGGAGATTGATCGAGCGTAGCATAGGAAACTCCTTCCCCATCAAGAGTATGTCATCCACGTACTCTACGAGGATCGTCACCATACTCCCTACTACCTTTTTGTTTATACAAGGTTCATCTACCATTTTGATGATGTCAAACTCTTTGACTAATTCATCAAAAACAGATGTTCCAACTCCGCGATGCCTGCTTTATCATATAAAACATCTTGCACACGTTTCCGCTGCTCCCACTGTCTACGAAGCCCTCTGGCTGTGTATTTATAGACCCACTCTTCTAAAACTTCATTTAGAAAAGCAGTCATGACACCCAACCACCAGATATCGTAGTCATGGTATGTAGCCGTGGTAAGTAGGATCTGGATGGACTTAAGCATAGATACTTAGAAAAGGTTTCATCATCATCCCATACCTGGTCAATGATGTAGACCTTTAACAAGTCTAGCTTTGAAAGTCTCAACTTTTCCATCTACACCAAGTAATCTTCTCAAGATATACTTGCTCCTGATGGGGATTTAACCCTTCAGATATTGCAACCAAAGTCCATACTTTGTTGATGTATAAGGATTCCATCTCAGATCACTAAGCATCCAGCCATTCTTACAGAGTCTTACTCCTGATGGCCAGCTCGAAACTAGTTGGGTCATCATCTCATGATGTAATCCTCGCTCCCACTGTCATAGAGAAACTGAAGTATCTCTCAGGTGGGTGAGGAACCCTACTAGATCGGCGGAGAGGCCGAGGTTCGTTGGTAACTATTGAACTCTTTTGGTTCTTTCAAATCATGTGCTGTAGTTTGTATAGCTGGAACATTTCCAGTTCTACATAACAGACCTTGCCTCTAGCTTGTCCGGATTTTGCTTTTAGACATAGGACGGACAATCCCCAAATCTTAACTAACTTAAGACATGGGTTCTTCCCTTTCCATATCATATATGAAGTGGTAGGCAACTGATTTGATTCGAACCCTATTCAATAGGTATGCAGCTTCTCAAGCGCATAACTCCCAAAAAGGAAATAGGTAACTCAGTAATACTCATCATAGAGCACACCTTATCATATAGGGTGTAATTGCTCCACCCCGATATACCATCGTGCCATGGTGTATACAGAGGAGTAATGCTGAGAGAGAATTTCATTCTCCTTTAGAATAGTCCAGGATTTCCGTGCTCAAGTATTCTCCTCCTTGATCACATCAAAGGACATAATACTTATACCCACATTTTGGTTCTCTACTTCTAACTTATATTCTGTGAATATCTCAAAAGGTTCGGACTTGTGTTTCAACAGGAACATATGTCTGAATCTTGAGAGATTATCAGAGAATATAATGAAGTACAAAGAACCGGTCTTGGTATATGTAGACAGGGGACCTTTATACATCAACCTGTATCATCCCAAGAGTTCACTAACTCTTTCTCTGTTTCCAATAAACGGAGCTATGGTCATTATATCTTTGTGACATGACTGGCGAGTTTCACAAGATGTAAATTCAAACTGATTTAAATATGCATCTAAATGTAACTCCAGCCAGTCGGGTCACATTGATATGACCTAGTCTACAATGCCTGAAGAAGGATCCGTTCATTTCTGAACTCTTCCTCTTATGTGTGTTCCATATACTAAGAACTGTAGTTTGATTTAGAACATCAATGCTTTTAGATAACGCGCCTGAACCGATCAACTTTTGATATAGGAAATGTTCAAAACATTATCCAACAATACAAAATTATATCCTTTCTTTACTAATAAAGAGACTGATATGATTTTGTATATCAGGTTCGGTATCTAATAACATTCGTTCAGAATCAATGTATTGTAATACAGGGTGACAGTGACCGACAGACTTGGCTGCAACTCTTGCCCCGTTTTCTATCTCATGAAACTTATCACCCGTTCTCAGTTCTCTACCTTTCTGTAGCCCTATGTAACAGATTATATATCTGGGATCCTGATCTGGTATCACATACCCAGGACGTAGAGGATACAGAGAAGCAGTTCTTTGTAACGAACACACCCGAAGATGATGCATCAGCATACACTCTCTTCGTTTGGGCGGCACGGGAATTCTGGTAATCCCCAATTTCCTGCTCTGTCTTATAACAATTATAAGTTGGAGCGGGACCAACGTTCCCCAGCTCAGTATAACAAGCGGGTTCGGTCAATTATCCGTATTATTATCTTGATTAAGGCGTGATATGGTCGCTACCTGGAGAGAGAGAAAAGAAAACACTCAGCGTGCGCTCTGTCAAGAATTGATTGGTTATTATTTTATCTAATCAGGATGGCTCCCACTGCTTTTTATCAAATCTTCCTTCAAACCCTAAAAGGAAAGACTAGCCGGGATTAATTACACACTACAAGTTCGCCAATCTTTCAGCCAGGCCAGTGTCGGTACTTTGAGGGAGGTCCCCCGTGCTTTCGCACGAACCTAATTAATGTAAACCTCGTTTTCCCAGAGGCGTAACCCCGTTGACACCTTTCTAGACACCTACTTGATCGGCTAATTGTAATGTATAAAACTCTCCCAGGAGTAACTCTTACTCGCAGCGGGTATCGGGATCCAACTATCTCATAGAAGGTATGCAATCTCATTGCAAATTTCAACACTTGAAATTCCCGATAATATTTTGCCCCTAGCAGCTATATGACCTTAACATAGTCAACAAATCATAAGTGCTAGTCAAGTTCAACCCGTCATTTCCCGATTGAATTAAACCCACCCGCACGACCCTTAACATAGTCAACAAAGTCGCACGACTACCCTAATCCAATCGCATCATATGCTTATGCAGATAAGCACTAATTAGCTACCGCACACTACGCCTTAACATAGTCAACAAACGTAGCACGAATACTAACTAGTACTTATCTGAAATGACGGAGGGCTACGACAGGTTTTCCTGAAAACCTATTGCGTAATGAACTTGATATCGTTGTAGAATCAAATGATTTTTGAAATGGAGTGTTTTTGAGGCTTTTCTAGTTTTGCTAAAGGAGTCACTCCCGGTGAAGGGATCGTCGGTCCTTTCCTCGTCGAATGAGGTGCGGAATATATCATATATATCACTGTGCAAAGCAAAAACTCTTAAAAGCAATCAAAAGACAAACCGAATTTGTAGCATCTGCCAGTTATTGCTAAAGGAGTCACTCCCGATGAAGGGATCTCGGTCCTTTCCTCATCGAATAAGGTGCAGGATATATCACATATACCGCTGTGCAAAGCATGAACTGTAGCTACCTGTTTTATTTTGAAATTCGATTCTACAACATCTTAGGTTTCTTTTACTTTCATTAATCACATTAATGAAGTCCCATCATTTAAGTACCTAAACATCACAGATAGATATGACGTACACTTATGCCATCCGCATTCGCCTCGATGTCCCCTCGTGCACCGTTAGGTTAGGTAACTAACGACAGAGCAGGGCAGGGCTAGCGCGGGTGTAAAACATAAGTAACGTCTATATAATATATCATATATACTATATACTATATCCATCACAGAACATCTCATGATCACATCACAGATATCGCAGCAGAAGAATCATATGAAATATTGGATATACTAGGACGTCCGTGTTTTCAATACGAGCCAGTATAAAACACGGATTCCACGGTCGTGATGAATAGCCAAACCCACACCCCTAGACCCCTACGAGAGCGGCAAGCAACCCTACCAATTCTAGAGTTAGGAGACCCGGACTCGACTCCTCGAGTTGGTCTCCCACTGGACTCCAGAACCCGGTTACTTGTGCCCTCCTCCTTGGGTCTATCCTAGTGCGGAAAAGTAAATAATATACAAACGGTGACAACTTCCGCAACCTGGAAGCGCCCCAATAAAAGAATATTACATACAAGTTTTTACATGAATGAAAATGAAAAACACTCATCTCACATAAAAACCCCCGGCTATTCAAACACGACGATCCAATATAACATATCCAGCAACACATAACATCACATGTCATCAACGTAAGTAAACATGCGCATCCCAATTGTCGTTGACATATAGCAACGAAACCGGCGATATCACATATTACACTTACGGTCACAGAAAAGAAAGTGTAAAACTACAACAGTTGGAATCCGCAACCACCTCAGACATCGCATGCCTGACCAAATGAATTTCTTAGACATCGCATGCCTAACAATTATAAACCCCGCATTTTAGTCTCAAAATCGAAAACACTTTTCAATACCAAGTCGGGCAATTCTACAAGATTCCCGACATCCTGATCGAATGCTCGTCGCAAACTTCAGTAGACGGCCGCACCCCCGATACCGTCGACGAAGTGCACCAAGGCGGAACACCGCTACCGCGAGCACCCGAACGGATGCTTTCGGCGACGGGGTTCTCCTACAGTCACTTGGTCGGGGCTATGGAGTGAGGCTGTCTATTAAGTTTACCCGGCGAGTATCCGCGTACGCTACGTGATTGCGACGGACTTTTGATCACATCAAAATTCCGTGGCAACCGATCAAGTGAGACTAAAGTGCTATGTTTATAACATTCATTTAGTTATCTCATAACTATTGTGAATTCCAATTATTGTATCCCATTCCAGATAAACAGAAAATGTCAAACTTTTCGATCGAACAATCGAACACCCAAGTTTTCCCGAAACTGATCAACACATGAAACAAGTATAACAACATTCCGTTCGTGCCTCAGCACCAACGGTCCAGCCATAGAAGGGTCAAGCCAACGCCTCACATGTGGCACGTCGTACTGCCCCAAACCCGAAGGTTCAAAGGGCAGTTCAAGACGGTCACATAATCGAGTTAAGGTTTGTGTCTTCTAGAGGGACCATCGCGTTACTTGCACTACTTAGAACGTCGTTAAACTACGGAAAAATCCAACACTTGGAAATTTCCCGACAGGGGAAAAATTGGGTATTTATATCCGGTCGAACTTTTTAACATTTTCTAAAATTATCCGGAACGACACATAGACAAAGTTTGACAATCCGATCGAATAAATGAACTCCCAATACAACCCAAAATACTCAACTCTTTATTTCAGATTAAAAATTCCCAGGAAAACCAGCACTGAAAAATAGGAGTTACTGTGCAAAATTGAGTGCCTAATAAGACAAAACGGCGGCGGAAGGGCCGCATTAGCACGCTAATGCCGCGGTTCCGCCGCACTTTAGAAAGATCATTAGGTAATTTTTGCATCGTAATTCTTATATTTACCTGCTGATTTTTCTGCATATTTTTAATTTGCAAAAATCCACATTTTACAAAAAAGTACAGAGAGCAATTTGGAAATCGGATTTCGGTTCGATCGGACTTCAAACTCCGTCTACGCTTCGCCTAAGGCTCTAGCTAGGCTCTGATACCACTGTAGGGTTCCTAGGCACGCTAGTGAGGTCTCACAAGCCATCAACCATGGCAATTTCAAAAATTATGGTGCCTACAAACCCTAAACTACGGATCGATAACTAGATGTCTAGGCGAAAAACTAACTAGTTAACACTTAACTAAAAGTTTAACGGAAATACAACCTTTGTAGATCCGGTCCTCCACCTCCACGGCTCCGCAACGAGGTCGTCTCCGCTGTCCAAATCAAATCCGGGCTCTAGAGTCGGCTTCGTCGGAGAATGGGCAAGCTAGGTCGTCGATGTCCATGCCGAAGATGATCTACGTCGAGGCATCGCTAGATCAAGCTCCACCTTCACCAAACCCTAAAATCTTGTGAAGGAAACACACTCTACTACTTGGCAAGAGGTAGAGGATGAAGAAATAGGAAGTGGGTAGACTTTAGAATTGGATTTCTCACTCTTAATCATCAATCACCATTGATGAACCTAAGCTTTTCTTCTTGAGTTCAAGGAAGAAGAAGAAGAAAAGATATGATAAGTTAAAAGAAAATGAAAAGAAAATGAATTCTTATCATAATTTTAACTAGAGTCAAGTGTAGAGAATGAATCATGGTTAGTGGGAATGGTTAGGTTAAGGATGAGATAAGAATGGTTGACTTGAACAAAGCTTCATGAAGCTTCAACTAAAGAACAAAAGAAGCCACCATTCTTTTTCTCATTTCCTTATATTCATTTATCAAAAATAAATGGATAATTAAATAAGATAAATGAATAATAAATAATAAACCCTAACCATTTCATTAACCAAGGTTTAATCTTTACACTTGAACCCTAGCATGACTTGTATCATCAAACATGATACAATCAAGTGCACAAAAGTATATCGCATATACAATGCGCACATCCGAGTGAGAAAATCCATCTTAAGTAAACCGATACTAGTTGATGCAAAGTAATATATCAAATATATAAATATGCATTAAATCATTAAATCAACACTTGATTCAATGACCCGATTATGTCGCACACAACCGACTAGTATACAATATATCGGCTTATCGAATCAACGCTTGAATCGATAACTAGGTTATATCGCATAAAACCATTCGATATATTTATCGCGAGAATAGAATACGGTATCACATACACGCATTATTCTCGGTCCCGCACATATCTCATATGCGCTCCTATTTCGTTTCGCTTGAGCCAGGAAACCTCTGTGTAGGACTCTAAAGACTCGTCAATACGCCGGCAGCGGATGATGATCATATCAAACATCCACAAGCCGCAAGCGGTCTGCTAAACGTAACGGCCACCCGGGTATTGAGCGATCTGAAGATCGACGAGCAAGCCCGCTCACACTCCAGTGAATCCGACCAGTAACACTACCGTACAATCCGGTCTGATCGTCTGATATGTTGCATATCTCGCCTAGGGGTGGTAAACGTCAGACCCCAATAGCTCAATAAGTCGTGTCGATATGAGGTCTATAACTGTTCGAGAAACTACTGGTAACACTTACCAGTAAATCTCAGCAACCCTGGCCAGGGATTTCCTGTTATAGCCAATCGAACACAGCGCAACATCAACCCCCTATACCGGGAGAGACGAATCCCCTCCTATCGCTCATTGCCTCCATGTGACTCGGGACCGTACCCAAAAACCACCGTTTTGCACGCCCTCTTGGACGTGGTAAGATGGAAATCAAAGCACAGTGGGAACCACACAAGACTCTATGACGATCTCGGGTCAACAGACTACTCTGTACCAGTGTCACCAGAGAACTGCCATCTGACGTGAGGTATAATACCATCTGGGAGTTCTCGGCGAGTCCGTCCAGTGTACCCAGTCTCTACTGAGCACCCGTATATCATCTCCGATGTCAAACACCAATGGATATGGGATCATCCATCGCCCATCTGTATGGGTCGAGAAGGTACACGCTAGTCTACTCTGGTATATCGATGCCCCGTCTCGATACACCCACGACTAGGGACTTTGAAGGATGTACTTATGGACTACCATGTCCCCACTAGTATGATCCGCATCATAGTCCAGGTAGTCAAGTACAGATCCTAAGGGCTTTACCAACATGTAACAGAGAGACAATCAGTATACACGCTAAGGTAAAGATCAACCAGATAGCATACTATCATGTCGAGCAAGAAAGTCCTCCCTATATATGTCCCAGCATCCACTACAATATACATCCTATGTACAGTAATGGCCTCTAGGGCATACATATAACTAACAATTACTACTATCCAGTGCTTCTCCCCTGGGTTTGACTGATAGTGGCTTACTACGCTTAGTGATTAAGCAACATCTGGTCTGGTAGACAACATCGCATACATTATAGAGCCTACTGCAGAAGCCTAGGGTATAATTGACATGCGAGCCCTTTCCAAATCATGTCTGGGGAGACTTCTCTTTGGAGAGGGTGATTCCGTGAAAAGCCGGTAGACTACCGCGCTTTGAATCGTCCATACTGAATCTCCTTAGTATGGTGTTGATGTACCTTGACTACGAAAGTCCCACCATCCTCGTTGATCTAACACGATAGATTTGGATCCCTAGAATATAGTTGGCATCAGCCAGGTCTTTCATGGAGAACCTCTGTGACAAGAATCTTTTGACTGATTATAGCATAGGAATGTCATTTCCTATCAAGAGAATGACATCCACGTACCAGACGAGGAATACCACAATTCTCGCTACAATGTTACTATATATGCTTGGCTTATTTGGATTTTTGATAAAGTCAAATTCTTTGACTGCCTCATCAAAACAGATGTTCCAACTCAGCGATGCCTGCATTAGTCCATAAATGGACTTAAGCAACTTGCACACTATCCTGCTACTCCCACTCTGATTAAAACCCTCTGGCTGATCCATATAGACGCACTCTTTCAAATATCCATTTAAAAAAGTCGTCTTTACGTCCATCTGCCAGAACTCACAATCATGGATGGTAGCAATGGCAAGAAGGATCTGAATGGATTTGAGTATAGCCACTGGGGAAAATGTTTCATCATAGTCCAAACCAGGTTTTTGACGAAAACCTTTTGCAACAAGTCTAGCCTTATAGGTTTCAACCTGTCCATCTACACCAATCTTCTTCCTGAAGATCCATTTGCATTCTTCGGGTTTTACCCCTTCTGGAGCAAAGTCCAAAGTCAATACTTTGTTGGTGTACATGAACTCCATCTCGGTCCGCATTGTATCCAGCCATTTACCAAGTCTCTGCTCTAAGTGGCTTGCTGGAAGCTAGTTTGCCCATCATTGTTAATGATGCAATCCTCTCTATCCCCGTATATAAGAAAACCGTAGTATCTCTCGGGCCGATAAGATTGCCTACTAGTTCTGCGGAGTGGCATGGGGTTGTCCTGTTCTCTTGAAACCTCTGGTTCAACCATGCTTTCAGTAATAGCTTATGGTTCTGGAATTTCTTCCAGTTCTATTGTGCTCCCACTAGTTCCTTTTTCCAAAAATTGATTTTCCAAAAAAGTGGGCACGGCGAGAAACAAAAACCTTTTGTTCCTCTACGTAATAGAAAAGATCCCCCCTGGAGTTCTTTGGGTATCCAGCAAATTTACACAGTACTGAGCGTGCCTCGAGCCTGTCCACATGCTGCTTTTTGACAAAAGCTGGACATCTTCATATCTTCGGATACTGAAAATAGGGTATTTTCCCACTCCACATATGATGTGGTATGGTAGGCACAGTCTTGGTAGGAACCATGTTCAAAATATATGAAGCTGATTCCAGTGTATAGCCCCAGAAAGATCGCGGTAACTCAGCGTTACTCATCATGGAACGTATCATATCCATTAAGGTTCGGTTCCGCCTTTTCGATACACCGTTGTGTTGTGGTGTGTATGGAGGAGTAAGCTGAGAGAGAATTCCATTCTCTTTTAGGTAATCCAGGAACTCGGCACTCAAGTATTAACCACCTCGATCAGATCTCAGTGTCTTGATACTTTTGCCGGTTTGTTTTTCCGCTTCATTCTTATATTCTTGGAATTTCTCAAAGGCCTCGGATTTATGCTTCATCAAGAAGACTTGTCCAAACCTAGAGAAATCATCCGTAAAAGTAATGAAATTGGAATAACCACTTCTTGCACATGTAGATATTGGACCACACACGTCACTGTGTATGAGTCCCAAAAGCTCGCTCGCTCTTACTCCGTGTCCAGTGAACGGAGTCTTTGTCATCTTTCCTTTGAGACACGATTGACAAGTTGCATAAGACTGATATTCGAACGGATCCAAATATCCCTCTCTATGTAACTTCATCAACCTTGTTTCATTGATGGGACACTGTCTATAGTGCAATAAAAAAGCCATTTTTAATTCTGGAGACTTTCTTTTAAGTGTGTTCTGCACGTTGAAAACCTGAGCTTGATGTAATACGTATATACCGTCCTCTAGTGTACTTGACCCAATCAAACTATGATTTAGGTGGATGTGGACCACATCGTTTACAAGCTAGACTAGGTACACACAAACAGTTACGTAAAATCAATATCTGCCCACTTGTCAATCCTAGGTGATATTCCCTTACGGATACAGCGTCCACGCTCATTCCGTTAATCCTGAGAGTTATATCACCTACCCTGATAACTCTATGATTTCTCAAAGCCTGTAAAGAATTACAAATATGAGATCCTGATCCGGTATCTAGTACCCAGAAAGTAGAGTTAATTGGCAGACAGTTTTCAATCACAAACACACCCGAAGCCGAAGCCACAACATGCTTCGGATCCTGGATTCTGGCTTTCCAAGCCCTGCATTCTTTCTACCAATGCCCTTTCCCGTGACAATAGGAACAACCCTCCTTCCTTACTGTTAGCCCCGAAACTTTTGCCCTTCCCTTTCCCACTACCTTACTGACACCGCCTATCAGCTTTGTGGAGGTCTTCTTCTTCTCATCCTTGGCTTTTGCCTTGGATCCAGAAGAGAAAGATTCCCCAATAAGCAGAGCGAGTGTCTCCCTGGTTTCCTTCAGGGTGCCCTCAACTGAAAGTACAAATTTCTTCCCCTGGGCGTAAGTAGAAGGTAGGGACTATAGAATCAAGTCAGCATATGACTCGTTCTCCAACGTGGTCTCCAGGTCCGTGAGCTGTTCAGTACAACTGATCTTTGTAGGGACGTGGTCTCCTACAGATGATCCGACAGCCAACCTCGCTTTAAGCAATTCCTTCGTGGTCTCATACCTTGCGATACAAGATTGCTCTCCATATAAATCTTTGTTATAGAGGAAGATGAAAGCTAAGTCCATCTTCTCGTGCTGCCTCTGGTTTATACCATCCGTTGAGGCCAATACGAGTCACTTGGCATTCGCACTATCCTTTTCCGATATTTTACGGATATCAATATCCGCGACGGTGGAACTGGACCTGGGACGGCTGTGCGATAGTAGTAAGGAGGTGGCCCGGCTTTTCATAGGCAATGGATATCTGGACAAACCTTTGCCAGTCAATATAGTCTGGTTTAGTCAATTAATTATCTAGCTGTAACCTAAGTTCGATCACATGGTCGCTGCAATTATGAGAGAGGAGAAACACTCAGCATGATGCTCTTGCAAGTATAGATTTAGTTTTTAGTTTATCTAAACAGGATGGCTCCCACTGTTTCTCGAATCCTTCCACAAACCATAAAAGAAGAATTAGTCAGGATTAATCTCACCCTACAATACTTTCTTAACCTTTTAGCCAGGCTGGTGTTGGTACTTCGAAGGAGGTTTTCCAACGCATTCGCGAAGTTCCTTAATTACATAACCTCTTTTACCTGGAGGCGTAGCCCCGCTAACACCGTTCTGGACACCTACTTGGTTTATAGCATTGATTGTGCTAGTGAAAAAATCTCCCAAGGAATAGCGGATACTCACAGTAGGATCGAGATCCAAATATCATTGTGCGATAATCCTGAAGGAATTCTACCAACATTATCACATTCCGAATGTTATGCAGCACTAGCAAGTTTCAGTTTCCTTAGAAACTCCCGATGTGGATTTTTGCCCCATGCTCTTATAATCTTGACGAAGGCCAACATATCATAAGTCACATGTCAAGTTCTGGCCATCATTGTCCAGGTTAATTTGAACCCACCGGTACATACCGTTAACGAAGGACAAAAGAGTAGTACGACTGTCCCAAACCAACACATCTATCTATGCTACCAATCACTATGCTTTGGCGAAGGTCAAACTATATAGCTTGAATACTACTGAATATTCAACTGAAATAACGGAGTGCTACGACTGGTTTTGGCGAAACTGTGAACGTAATGAACTTGATTTAATCGAAAGAACCTGATAGCTTTTAAAAGGAGTGGTTTAAGCTCCGCATTTAAAAGTTTGCTGTTTTGAAAAAACCGAGTGGTTTAAAATTTTTTCCAACGATCAGCTTTGGTTTGTTTGCTTTGAATTAATCTAATGTAGTCCCATCATTTACACCTATCATTACAGAGAGAAATGAAAATATGACGTACACTTATGCCATCCGCATTCGCCACTGGGCCCCGTCTAAAACTGTTAGGTTACATAACTAATGCCAGAGCGGGGGATGGACTAGCGCGGATGCAAAACATAAGCAACGTCTATTATATAGCATATATATAATAATCATTCGTATCACGCAATAATAGGCATTCCAGATCACAGATGAACATATTAGATATACTAGGAATTCCGCGTTTCGTTTAAGCCTATAACGAAAGATGGATTCCACGGTCGTGATGAATAGCCAAACCCTACCCCAGACACCTACGGATGCGGAAAACTACCTGCCAAATTCCCAAAGTGAAGCAACCTCCCTCGGTAATGTGAGTAGGCCACTCGGCAATCCAAAGAACCCGGTAGTTTTTGCACCCCACATTGGGTCTATCCTAGGAGCAGAAAACAGTAAAACAAATAATACAACGGTGGCTACAAGCTCAATCCGGATGTGCCCCACAAATAATATTACATCAAATTACAATTTACATCGAATGAAAGAAAAACAACTCTCTTCTCACATCCCCAGCTATTCATCCACGACGATCCATTAATGTTCATATACACAAACCAATCACAGATATGTGGAACCCCCACTAACCGACATATTGCAATTAGCGGAAGTTTAAAAACACATATAACAATACAGAAAAACCAATTAGCCAAGAACAATAGAAATTCGATCGAAACACATTTTCCTTGTCTACCCTAAATGCAAACCAGCATACAAAAGTTACAGGGTAGAAACCAAATATCCCTAAAAACATAGCACCAAAAATATGAAACAACAGAATAAAAATGAGGTGAATCGGCCTTGACCGCGGCGAATCGCACCGATTCGCCGTGCTTCCGTGGCCTTCTTGGCGATTCATGGACTCGTTTTTCTTCACTGTTCTTAGAATACTCTGCATGCATTTTAAGTACCTCTAAAATAATATTTCTGACAGTTTTCAAAATTGACAGCAAGTTAGGGTTTTGGTGTTTCGTTTTCCGTTTTTTCTGACGATCGAAGTCCTAACACTTGCTAATAAGCTAGTAAAGGTTTAGTTGGCTCTGATACCACTGTAAGTCGATGCCACGCATCCCACGGGTTTGCAGAGAGGTGGAATGTGTAAAAAACATTAATAAAATGCTTCATAACATCGACTAAATACCAAGATCGAAACTAAACCTTAACTAACTACAAGTCTATGAGGTTTTAACTACAAGTGTAAAAGAATCACCTGAAGTAACCGGTTCTTCTTGTACTTGCTGTCCTCCTCTCCTGCATGAGCTCCTTGGAGTAATACGGATAGCGCCTCCTCGTCGGCCTCCTCGGGTCGAAGACGACCCACCCGAGAGTATGTAGATCGAGCTCCTAGTTCAAAACAGAAGTAACTAGGGAAGCTAATTCGCTATACTAGATGACCTAGGTGATGTAGAGAATAGAGATGGATAGGTAAGTCTCTTTTAGCTTTATGATTCTCAACGCATGAAACAAGAAAAGCTAGAGGTAGAAGAAGAACTATATGAAGAAAAGCCAGTGAAAACTTAGCATGAAACTTTTAGAATGAACTCTTCGTGTAAACTGAACTCTTTCTTATTTTTATCATAGAAAAACCTAATAACAAAATAAGAATGGTTCAATAATCACCTTACTGAGTCATGGGTTGAAAATACTCGAAGTGTCACTGAGAGCCATGCTCAAAATCATGCATAATTCCACCTCATTTCCTCCACCTCATAATAAAATAACCATTTAACCTAAAATGATTAGTAGATAATATGAGGATTAATCTTCTCGAAACATCTTTGAGCAAATTAAAAAAATGCCCCTCTAGTGTACATAGATACCCGTATCCGTATTCCTAAAAATACGAATACAAAAGAGACAAAAATAATCAATCAGTAAAATACTAGGATCTGACTTAAACCAAAGCCCACTAGTTTTATCTGTCCGAATCATCATGCGTTCACAAGTACACGCACGTGATCGAACCCTATCGTAAAACTATACGACCTCTACATCTTTTTCCCGATGCAGGGAAACCCTCTGTGTGGGACTCTAAAGACTCGACACTACACTGGCAGTGGGTTTAACCACAAGTCGCAAGTGGTACTAGCTGCACGTAACGGCTACCCACATATCTGTCGATAAGAAGGCCGATGAGAATAACTCATCCGAACTCCTACTGAGTATACCTGTGATAATCTCCGTACAGTCCGGTCTGTTTGTCTAAGAGTATCGCATATTGGGCCAAGGGGCAGTAGCCGTCAGACCCCTAATATCGCATATAGAGCCCAAAACACCCTGAGAAACTACTGGAGTACCTACCAGTAAATCTCACTTGCCCTGGCCAGGGACTTTCTGTAATGGCTTTCTGAACACGGCACGATATCGACCCCCAATACCGGGAGAGACGAATCCTATCTTACCGCCACTGCCCCCAAATGCTTCGGGACTGCACCCAACGGCAACCTGTTTGTACGACTCAATAGAGCCGTGGTAGGGTAGTAATCTAAGAACCGTGGGAACACACTCGAGGCTAAGCAGTAGTGTCAAGTCAACGGACTATACTGCACTCATGTCACGTGGGAACTGCTTCCTGACGATAGGTATATTACCGACCAACAGTTCCCCATGAATCCATCCAGTGTAACTCATAACCTAATGAGCACCTGCATACTATCTCCAGTACGACGTACTAATGGCTGTGGGACAGACCATCTCCCTTGCTGGGATGAGAAGCATATACACTAGTCTACTCTGAAGTATAGATGGTCTGTCTCCATAATCTTACGACTAAGAACCTGTATAAGGATGTGTTTACAGACTACCCAGCCCCCACTAGTGTGACTGCCATCATAATGCTGGTAACCAAGCAAAGATCCTAAGGGCTCCACCAATATATATAAGTGATATGCTAAAAGAAACACATGCACATATTGAGGTAGAAACAAACCAAGTAGCATGCTATCATTTCGAGCAAGGCTGTTACTATATCCGTGTATATTCCAAGCTTACCCTAAGTAATATACAAACCAGTATGATACAATAATGGCCTCTAGGGCTTATATCACTAACACTTCCTATACTACGATCGGTTATACTGTGGTTGTCACAAGGTATTTCTCCACATAGGATCTGGAAAAAATATCAAGGATTCTGGTGAGTAGATCTATGGTTTTAAATCTAGATCTTGGAAGTTTCCTAATTCGGGTACTTTGATTCTATTCCAAAGTGTTTTAGAATGGACGACTCCTAGCGTGGTGGTGTACCCACAGGTGATGGAGTCACCCTTTCTAAAGAGATGTCTTCTAGACTGATGAGGACATGGATTTGCATAAATGACATATCACTTGCTTAGGAAATTGAGTCAATCAAGGTTTGTCAAGTACTACCACAGATATTTCTTTTGCACTAGCTACAATAAGCATATAATAATCCAATCCTGGAGAAACAGTGGGAAGCAGTTATGAACAAAAGAGGATGTTCTTGGTATATGGTAAAGGAAGCCTCCTTCAGGAGGCGGTTATCATTGCAGCCTTCCAAGGTGACCTGGATGACAGAGTGGTTGTCAGAGTTAATAGTTTTCCCTCTTTTAAGGGGCGGTGTGTTAGACAGGTGGTTTAAGAAGATACTGAGGTCGGCATGACGCAGGATACTGATTAAATTTAGTGGAAGATACGGTCTAAGAAGTTTGTTGGATTTAGAGTTCATTTGTGAACTAAGTTCCATAAATTGTCCAGACAAATTCTAAGACATGTATCGCTCATTTTGGGAGATAGTCTTTCTCCGGGAAGTTGAGATACAAAGAGATAAATATAGAAACATTAGATCAGGTCCACTCACTGAGGTTATTTTTCAAACGCGATAGTTTCACAAACGTGCTTTGTGAGACTGATTAGTAGAGAAGTTGGGTGTTCGATATCACACGGGCTGTGAGCACCGTAATAATTAGCCTTAAGTGCAAGTGAGTGATTGTTGGATATAGTGCCCTCAAATAAATTATTGTAATCGTAGGTAGGCGATTGTGATGATTGAGGGAGGACCTATACAGGTAGAACAGTCTTACTCGAGATGATAGTATGCTATCTGGTTTGACATTATCATCACGTGCATGCATTGGTGGTATTACAGATCACTATTACTTGTTGATAAAACCCGTAGGATTATTTCTTGACTACGAGCGTTATGATAGCGATCATACATATGGGGGTTGGGTAATCTATAAGCACATCCTTAAATGTCCCTAGTCGTGGGCGTATCGAGACTGGTCATCGATATTCCGGAGTAGACTTGTGAATACATTTCTAGACCCCGACGAGGGGCAATGGTTGGTCCCATAGCCATTGGTCTTTCGCACCTAAGATCGTATATAGGTGCTCACTAGGGGTGAGTACACTGGACAGACTCACTGAGAACTTCTAGATGGTACTATACCTATCGTCTGATAGCAGTTCCCAGGTGATATGAGTACAAGTTAGTCTTCAGACCTGAGATCGTCAATTGTCTTGTGCGAGTTCCCACTGTACATAGATTACTACCCTACCATGGCTTTACTGAGTCATGCAAACAGGTTTTAGTTTGATACAGTCACGAGCCACATGGAGGCAGTGAGCGATTGTTGGGGATTCGTCTCTCCCGGTATTGGGAGTCGATATCGCACTGTGTTCGATTGGCCAGCACCATAAGACCTTGGCCAAAGCCGTTAAGATTTACTGATAGTTAGATCAGTAGTTTCCCGGATTGGTCCTGAGCCATATCAGCACGAATTATCGGGTTAGTAGGGTCTGACGTTTACCAACCCCTAGACCCTGTATACGATACTCTTAGACGAAGATTCCGGACTGTATGGATATTGTCACAGATAGGCTCAGTTGGGATCCAGATGAGTTTGGTCGTCGGCCTTCCTTTTCGATAGGTACCCGGGTAGCCGTTAAGTAAAGCAAGTGCCGCTGATGTGCTTGTGGTTATGGATTTATCCAGTAACTCACAGCCGGCGTACTGTCGAGTCTTTAGAATACAACACAGAGTGTTTCCCTGGTTCAGGCGAAATGATGTAGTAGCTGTATTTTGATACGTGCAGCGTTCCGATCGAATGATTGTACTTATTACCCAGACTTTCAATTAGACGGTTGATAATACTAGCCAGCTTAGGATTATGACGGATTATTAAATCAGGTATTGATTTAATAATTTACGTATATATATTTCGATATGTATATTATAGTATTATGTTCTTTTTATTCTATCTCTTTTGGTATTCGTATTTTGATACGAGTATGGGTATGTATATATGGTAGAGTGTATTCCGTATTTATACGGAAAACATTCTAAAAGGTGTACACCTCATTTTAGATTTATCCATTTAATTTTAAATGGAAATGAGGTGTAAAGATAGTGAGGTGAGAATGGTGAGAGCCATGCTTCAGTAGTGTTGACAAATGAATTGAATATTCATTTGTGCAAACTATTCAAGCATGTTGATGATTTTATATTGGAAAAATGATTTTTACAAAATGATGCTTCATGATTTTCTTATATGATGATGCTTGGATAAAATCATTCTCACCAATTTACTTATCTCTCCTCACTAGCCTTTCTTGATCTCCTCCTCCTTCTTCTTCATCATCCTCCCTACCATCTTATGTGTTGAGAACCAAGGGTGGAAGAGAGATAGATATACATTAAGAACAACTCACTATATCCTAGACACTCTAGATTAGCATCCTAGAGTCTCTAGTTGCTCCACTAAATTTTTTGGGTGGAGCTAGAGCCATGAACTACATTCTTCAAGTTGATCATCTTCGACGAAGAAAGACCGATGGTCAAGCTCGATCAAGGAGACCTCAAGGAGCTAAGAAAGAGAATAGAAGACCGAAGGACATGGATCTTTTGTTAAAACACTTCTATCTTAGTAGCTAGACTCCTTAAGATTGATAATTTCATGTTTGGTTTTGATTCTACGTAGTTGTTTCTAGTGCCAAGTTTTTAAACACCAAAATTTTTCGTTCCGCAACGGCCGCGGGTCAATGTCCAGGGCGCTAGGAAGCCCAACAGAAGAGAGCAAAAGAGGAGTGAGAATGTCAAGTATAGAATGAAGTGAAGAATGGCTAAGCTCAAAACTATCAACTATTTTGTTTTCAATAAAATATTTTCTCCAAGCTTGAATAGTAATCAGAAATGAATAAAGAAAAGAAATAGTCATGCTTCATACAATGCTTTAAAACACCTCATCCCTCTACCTCATTATCTATTTTCAATAAATAGATATAACATAAATGAGGTGTCTTCTTGTAGAAGCACTCAAGTGAAAATATAAGAATGCCTTCACCGTATATACATACCCGTATTCGTACTATAAAAAATACGAATACCAAGAGATAAAAAATAATCCAATAATAGAATACTAGAATGCAGCTTAATCCTAAGCCTGCTAGTATTATCTTTCCGAACAAAATCCGTGTAGCTAGTTGATTGTGTGCGAAAAGTGTCTATGTATGTTTGTAAATAACCACAATCAAGACGGTGTCACAAATAGCTAGCCGCGATGAGTACGGGTCGTCCGCAGGGAAAGATGAACTTCTTTTCTTTCTTTAAACAATTTGATAAAAGAGAGGATGGATTGTTTTCGTTTTAAACTAAGATGTATAGAAAATTTTATAATATAAAGGCTTGTAATAGGACTTAGTAGTCAATGGATGAATGTTAGAAATGATTCTTTTTATCTTTTAATTGTTTAAAACTAGAGAGATAGCGATGAATGTGGATTAAGGGTTCTTGGAGGGAATTAGGGTTTCCCAGTACTGCCCCATGTCCTTCAATTGATCTCTATTAATCTCAACCCTTAACAAAACAAGTATTAACTAATCTCAAATCATGGTCGTGGCTATCATTAATTGATAGTGCGCCCGATAAGAGGGTTAACATTTATTTTGCTAAAATTTATAAACTTTAAAATTTCAAAAGAAGTTAAAAGATATTTCATCTATTATTCTACCCTATCCTACAAACCCTAGCAATGAAGAAATTACTCGCTCATGGTTAGTAGCGATTTAAAAGAAATGTTGAAGATGAGTGAAACTATAATTAAAAGTGCAGAAAAGTAATGCAGAAAATTAATGCGGAAAAGTAATGCGTAAAGTAAATGCGGAAAAGTAAATGGAAATAGAATTAAAACAAAAACTATCTTTATTAATCAACAATTTTATTACAACTTTTCTCCTTCAAAAGTATATTACAAGAACCCTACTTTCTCGCTAGATCTATCTCTTTATGATGGGGGAATAGATTAGATCATGTAATGATAAGATCCTTTTGAATGCACATCTCTCGATCCTTTATATAGCCTTTGAAAGTACAAATCCTAGATGCCATGTTGGATTAGGTGAGATTAAGATCATGCCCCCAAAATCTCAGATCCAACGGCCACCATCAGACAGTGGAACCGCCGCCATTTCCCCGAGTTGACCGCAGATCCGCCGCCGTCTTATGGGCTTTTGCATCCAATATTCTCGTGGCTTTTCTTCTTGATATTTGGAGTTCTTCTTGATATACAGATTCTGAAAATATTGCCCTTGGTCTCTGCCGTTACTAAATTCCTCGATTTGCATCTAATATTTGGCAGATTTGGTTTCAAAATTTCGATTTGGCTTGGATCTCCTATATAGATTTCAGACCTAAGCTAATAGCTGCACAATATCTTAAATTGATCTTGTTAGTAGCATTTGGTATTTTTGAGATATTATTCCAACCATTTATATGATATACTATCTTAAGAATATTGATTAGGAATATTTGATATGATATGCATATTTTTATTAATAATATTTTATTTAAATATTATATATATATATTCCCTAATTATATTAATTATAAATGACGAAACAAATGATAATAATCTTTTTACAAATAAACCCACATATGTTCTTTATTCACAATTAACACCATTTAGTAACTAATAATAATAGGAAAAATTTTCACACCCCTCTTCCCAAATTACGTAAATACGGCACATGTTAGAGCCAATCATGCTACCTATGGCGAGGAAAGTTCCTTCCATAGTCACATTATGGTTGTCAATCAAATATCAAGAACAGTAAATTACTAAATCTATCTATCACATGTCCAATAGCCACAAGAACAATAACTGGAAAAGATTGCTGAAGCAATAAAGATCCAAGGAATAACTAACCCGCATAAGAGCTATATCACTGAGGTAGTCCTCACTGATCGGCGATCCTGTCGAATACTCGCATGCTATGTCGAGTATCTGGGCCATGCAAAGCCCAGACATCAGTGCGTCATAAATATCAAAATAATAGTAATAACCGGGATAGGATGCTATGATTAAACATGAGTGTAAATAAATGACAAAGGTGTAAAACATTGAGATCTAGGTATGTGATGTGTATCCTAAAGTCTGTGCCTCTAGGTTATCTATTTTAGATGTCTTTGAAATCAATTTAATGGAATCGTCAATTTAACTCAATAGTATCCCGTGTTTACGTAAAAGATAGCTGAAGCAATAAAGATCCAAGGAATAACTAACCCGCATAAGTGCAATATCACTGAGGTAGTCCTCACTGATCGACGATCCTGTCGAATACTCGCATGCTATGTCGAGTATCTGGGCCATGCAAAGCCCAGACATCAGTGCGTCATAAATATCAAAATAATAGTAATCACCGGGATAGGATGCTATGATTAAACATGAGTGTAAATAAATGACAAAGGTTTAAAACATTGAGATCTAGGTATGTGATGTGTATCCTAAAGTCTGTGCCACTAGGTTATCTATTTTAGATGTCTTTGAAATCAATTTAATGGAATCGTTGATGTAACTCATAGTATCCCGTGCGTCCCCAGGACCACGGTCAATATTCTCGGGCTAAATCTGAAACGCGCCGCTAGGCAGTAAACAGGTAATATGTATAGATGAATGATGTCAGTAGCATCATCCCGGGGCTGGCCGAGTCCCTAAAGAATGATCAGTATAAGTATCGAACTGTTGAGTTACAAGTCAGGTTTCATTATTGATTTCCCCTTACTCCCTATGTTCTGTGTTCAAGTGAGGTATTGATGATGTAAGTCTAATGCCAACACAGGATCAAGCAAGTACAGGTTTTGTCTATGCATACAACAAGTCACGTCCATCAGGAAAACAATCTTGATTATTGGCATTAGTAATAAGATCCAAGTAACAAGTCTGTTAGGGGTCGTGAACATGTAATGTAATATATATTAACCCAAAATAGATACCAACGTAAACTTGTAATCAATATCGAAACAAGACTAATGCCAGGATGCATATGTATCTATCTGTAATAACCATTATACGTCCATTACCATGCCTGATGCAATGTAGATAATACATTGAACTAATATAGTAGTATGATAACGTTGTGACGTTCCAGCATGCAACTAGATAAGCTATTATCAGTACAGATACAGACGGATATTATAAAATTGTAAATCGGTAATATTTGTTGAATATTAAAACACATGCACTATTATTTATTTAATAAATATCGATATAATAACATTAACAGGAATAACATATTCAATCCGATTAAAAACTATAAAAGTGGTATTGATTAACCATGCACAAGAATGTTCCGTTAAGAAATTCAGCATCACCCTAATTTGTAAAATAGTTTAAAATAACAAACGTCCTCCAAAAGGGACGTGTCATATACAAAAACAAAGATAATTCAATAACGTTTTCATTTTTATAAGTTAAAATATCTCAGGTTGTTCCTACAAAAAGTTATGAACGTTCTAAGTGAAAGTTTGCTGCTGGAATTTTCCTGGACAGCAGTTCAGAGGTACTTTCATCTACAGTTTATGTTATTTAAAAAATTTATTTTGTAAGTAAATATTTTACAGGGTTATAGTATTCTGAGTTATCTTCGTAACGAACTAAAGAATGTGTGCTAATAATTTTTCTATAATTTATAACGAATTTTATAAGGTAAGATATACAGTAAATTTCAGATTTGTCGTATCTGCTTTGCGACGATGTTTCATATGTAAACTATAATATTTTCAAACTATATTTTGTATAACGTTATAAAATGTAGATTATAAACTAATTAATCATAATAATAAGAAATATTGCGACGAAATATATATTTATAGATATAATTATAGCTTGTCGTAAGTTGTAAACTTGCATACATTATATATTATAAAACTGATTAACGTTAAATAACTAAGGTGTATAAATTTTATAGATATAGCTGTATGATGTTAATAATAATAATAATAGTACGACAACATATAAGTAAATTAGATAAAGCATAGCATGTAGCGGGTTGTAAACTTGCCTCGAAACAAACGCGATTAACGGAAGCAACATGACGCTATAAAAATCAACACCAAGTTTTGATGCCTCGGTTAAGTTTCTAAGATGCGGCTGGAGTTACGTCAGCGAGAATGGGTGTGGGCTTGAAGAACGAAGAAGAAGAATATATAAGTTGATGAGGGAGAGATATGTTATGTGGAGAGAGAGAGAGCTTTTGTGTTTAATATAAATATATATAGTATAGTTTAAATTAGGTTATAAATATATATTAGTTTTAATATATATAGATAATATCAAACTACAACCAATCTCCACAAAAATCTGAGCAAAAATGAATTTTGGAAAATAATTCATATATGTAAACTTCTCAACAATAATATAAGAATATATTTTAAATAACTCATACCCCTAATTTAAGATTTAAAAGGATTCTAAAAATATATCTGGATTTAGTAAATATTTGATATTAGATATCTTGAGATTTAAACGTAAAACATAAAAGCAAAATAAGATATGGGATGGCAACCATATGATGACAGTTAACAAAATATAACTTATTCTAAACTTGTGGCTATTAAAAGATATATAAAGATATAATTATATGATATATAAAGATCTAAAAATATAATGTAGGTATTGTACTAGATTAGCATAGATAGACTTTACTGGTAAATCTCAGATACAATCTTGCACCATATTTAGTTCTAAACTAGCGGGTCGGGTCGGATAACGGCTACTATTATTCGAATTATTCGCGACCCAATAGATATAATAGAAGAAATATAAAGCAAGTGTTAAAATAATAATTAATGTCCTATAACCTGTAAGTCGATGTCGCGCACCCCACGTGTTCGCGGGGAGGCGGAAATTGTAAAAATGATTTTTACAGGTTTCGCAACACCGACTAGAACCAAGGATCGACATAAACTATAGCTAGTAAACTACTTGAGGTTTAACTACTCGGATACGAAGTTATACCTCAAGATACAAGTCCTTCGGGTCTTCATCGTTGTCCTCCTCGTCTTCGTAGGCTCCAAGGATCGATCCGGATCATAGCTTCCTCATCGGCCTCCTCGAGTCAAAGACGATCCACCAGAGAGTCTATAGTCCAAGCTCCTACCTCAAATCCAAGGTAACTACGGCTTCTAGTTTGCTAAACTTGAAGTCCTAAATGGTGTAGAGTAAGAATATGGAGTGCTTTGTCTCTTGGAACCCTAGGATTCTCAACACTTGAGAGCTTTTAGGGTTTTAGTTGAGAGGAAGAAGAAGAGAGCTCGCTTGAGCAAAGAGAAAATGATTTTGATAATTGATAACGATCAAAATGAGATGGCTCTCTTGACTTGAATACAAGCATGGCAATAAAAATATCTCACCCAAAATATCTAGTGCCACAAAATATCTGACAAGAAATATCTAGTCAAAGAGTCAAACCAAGTCAAGTGGTCAAAACAAGTCAAATGGTCAAACCAAGTCAAGTAGTCAAAACAAGTAGCCATGACTCAATTATCATTTAAAAAAATAACAAATACTTTCCTATTAGTTATATGTATGCTCTAGAAGCCATTACTGTACATACGATGTATATTGTAGTGGATGCTTGGACATATATAGGGAGGACTTTCTTGCTCGACATGATAGTATGCTATCTGGTTGCTCTTTATCCTAAACATGTACTCTGATTGTCTCTATGTTACATGTTGATAAAGCCCTTAGGATGAGTACTTGACTACCAGGACTATGATGCGGATGATACTAGTGAGGACAGTGTAGTCACCAAGTACATCTTTCAAATGTTCCTAGTCATGGGAGTACCGAGACAGGGCATCGATACTCCAGAGTAGACTAGCGTATGCGCTTCTTGACCCATATGATGGGCGATGGATGATCTCATATCCATTGGTGTTTGGCATCAGAGAAGGTATACGGGTGCTCAGTAGAGACTGGGTACACTGGACAGACTCGCTGAGAACTCCCAGATGGTATAATACCTCACGTCAGATGGCAGTTCTCTGGTGACACTGGTACAGAGTAGTCTGTAGACCCGAGATCGTCATAGAGTCTTGTGTGATTCCCACTGTGCTTTGATTTCCATCATACCACGTCCAAGAGGGCGTGCAAAAAGGTGGCTTTTGGATACAGTCCCGAATCACATGAAGGCAATGAGCGATAGGAGGGGATTCGTCTCTCCCGGTATAGGGAGTTGATGTTGCGCTGTATGCGATTGGCTATAACTGGAAATCCCTGGCCAGGGTTGCTGAGATTTACTGGTATGTGTTATCAGTTGTTTCTCAAACTGTTATAGACCTCGTATCGACACGACTTATCAAGCTACTGGGGTCTGACGTTTACCACCCTAGACGAGATATGCGACATATCAGACGAAGAGACCGGACTGTACGGGATTGTTACTGATTGAATTCGCAGGAGAATGTATAGGCTTTCTTGTTGATCTTCTGATCGCTCAATACCTAGGTGGCTGTTACGTTTAGCTGACCGCTTGCAGCTTGTGGGTGTTTGATATGATCATCAACTACTGCCGGCGTATTATGATTCTTTAGAGTCCTACACAGAGGTTTCTTGGCTCAGGCAAAATGGAGTAGGAGAACGTATATGATATGTGCGGGACCGAGAACAATACGTGTATGTGATACCGTATTAGATTCTCATGATATGAGATATCGACCAGGTATATGAGATATAGCCAGGTCATCGGATCAAGTGTTGATTCGATGAACTGATACAGATTATATTAGTCGATTATTTGTGAAATAGCCGGATTATCGGATCAAGTGTTGATTTGTTAATTTAATGTATAATAATATATATTTGATATATTAAATTACATTAACTAATATTAGCTCACTTATTGATTCATTTTCTCACTCGGGTAATACATTGATATATATGCGATATATGTTAATTGTATTAATTTCTTTTGTTACAAAATATATTATATATGTTATATATAATATTGTAACATGTTATAATTACTAATGAAACATCATTAGTGGAGATTAAACAAAGTTAGGGTTTGATTTGGGTTAGCTCATTCTTGAAGCTTCTAGAAGCTTTTCTTTTTGTCATGAGCTAAGATATTTTGTTTGATATTTTGTAACCCAAACCACGCCCTTAACTCAAGTTAACTCTCTACAAAGGTTAGATATTATTTTATTAGCAACTATGGTTGCATAAGGAATTATCACAACATTTCATTATTCATCACAAAAGGATTATTCATTGTTCATCTTCTTCTTCCTTCTTGAAAAGCTTTCTAGCTTTGATTCTTGTGATGAAAATGAGTGAGTTAATGAAAATAAATGAGAGCTAAAATCCTACTTCATCATCCTAATCTATCCTAACCATTTGGATTAGGATGTTCACTTCATTTAGTGAGTGAGAGCTTGTGTTAATGAAACTTCAGGGTAGATCATCTTTGTTATCGAAGATCGGAAGCAAGCTTACATCTTTCTCTTCGTGGAGCCTCTCGAGAGTACGGAACTTAATGATCGCAGCGAAGGGACCATAACACGGAGCTTATGTAGTGAAGGACCGGACTACAAAGGTTGTAATCCCAAACTTTTAGTGTTAAAGTGTTTAACATGCTTTGTTTCGCTTAATCTTTAGTCTAAGATCTTGGTTTAGGGTTGTTCGGCGCGGCTAAATTTTAAATCGGGCATGGTTGATGCCTTATAGACCCTTGTGCGTGTGTCTAGTAACCCTGCAGTGGTATCAGAGCCAAGCTAGAGTTTTAGGCGAAGTCTAGACGAAGTCTAAAGTCCGATCTAACCCGGAAACCCCGATTTATACCCTTCTCTAGAATTATTTCCAAAATGTTGATTTTTTCATATTAAAAATACTCAAAAAAATCAGCAGGGAAATACAAGAATTTCTGTGAAACACGTGCCTTCAATACTATTAAAGTGCCGCGGAACCGCGGCCGTACTATGGCTTGCGCGGCGGTTCCGCGGCCAAACAGTAGAATCATGACACGTGTTTACACAGTAATGTCCGTAGGTGTTTCCTCATAATTCTGGGTATTTTTAATTTTACTCAAATGTTGAGTTTTCTGGGATGTATTAGGGACTCATTGATTCGATCGGATAATTTAACTTCGTTTAAGTTTTTTCCGGATAATTTTAGAATGTGTTAAAAAGTTCGAACGGATATCAATAACTCACTTTTTCCCCTGTCGGAAATTTTTTCAAAAGTTGGATTTTTTTCACGAGTTTGAAACTTCCGGAAAATCATGCAAGTAATGCGGTGGACCCTCTAGAAGACAACAAACCTTAACTCGATTATGTGACCGTCTGAACCGCCTCTAAACCTTAGGGTTTGTGGCAGTACCGCGTTGCTACATGTAAGGCGTTGGCTTAACCCTTCTACGGCTGGACCATTGGTACTGTGGCATGTCATGGATACTTTTGAAATCCACATGTAGTTATGAGATACTTGGGTGTTTGTTTATTCGATCGGAAAGTTTAACACTGTCTATTTATCTGGAATATGATACAATATTTGGAATCCACATGTAGTTATGAGATAACTAATTTGAATGTTATAAATCTAGCAGTTCAGTCTCAGATGATCGGTTGCCACGGGATTTTGATGTGATCAAAAGTCCGTCGCAATCACGTACCGTAAGCGGATACTCACCGGGTAAACTTAATAGATAGCCACGTCCCGACCAAGTGACTATAGGAGAACCCCGTCGCCAAAAGCTTCCGTTTCGGTGCTCGCGACAGCGGTGTTCCGCCTTATTGCACTTCATCGACAGCATCGGGGGTGCGGCCGTCTACTAAAGTTTGCGATGAGCATTCGATCAGGATATTGGGAATCTTGTTGAATTGCCCGACTAGATATTGAAAAGTGTTTTCGAAAATAAGACTAAAATGCGGGGTTTATAATTGTTAGGCATGCGATCTCTAAGGAATTCATTTGGTTAGGCATGCGATGTCTAAGAAGGTTGCGGATTCCAACTGTTGTAGTTTTACACTTTCTTTTCTGTGACCGTAAGTGTGGTATGTGGTGTATCGCCGGCTTCGTTGCTATACATCAACGACAATCGGGATACGCATACTTGCTTACGTTGATGATATGAGATATTTTGTGTTGCTGTGATATGTTATATTGGATCATCGTGTTCTGAATAGCCGGGGGGTTTTATGTGAGATGAGAGTTTTTCTTTTTCATTCATGTAAAATTCATATGTATGTAATATTCTTTTATTGGGGCACTTCCGTGCTGAGGATGATGTCACCGTTGTATATTATTTACTTTTCCGCATTAGGTAGATCCAAGGCAGGGAGCACAAGTAACCGGGTTCTAGGGTCCAGTGGGAGACCATCTCGAGGAGTCGAGACCGGGTCTCCTAACCCTAGAATTGGTAGTGTTGCTTGCCACTCTCGTAGGGGTCTTTGGATGTGGGTTTGGCTATTCATCGCTGTCACGACCTGCTGGGTACGGAACGTGACTGGCACTTAAGTTACGAAACGTCTCAAGGCGTCCGTAAAATAAGTAAGCCAAAACCCAGAAATCAAAACCAAATAAGCAGAAGAGTGAAGGAAAACCAATAAATTGAAAGCGAGTTTATCAAATAAGTCATATCAAGCCTTTTTAAAAACAATATCAATTTTTCCGAAAATTTCGGCAGAGTCTCCTTTGTAAATATTGGCCCCTAAAATGGGTACAACAAGAATATATATGAATACAACAAATAAGGCATCCCCAAGCGGGAGCTAGCACTTCGCCACAAGGCGGTCACAAATCCCACGCAATGTAAATCAGCAATGTGTATAAATAAACATAAGAAGCACAAGTAAAATATCATGTCGACTCAAGTGAGCTCGACCCCAAAATACAGCATAAAAAGCCCACAAATCTCACAGTCTCGTCTCTAGGTCAATATACAACAATACTGGTAGATACAGTAGATGGAGTACTCTAGATACAAAGAATATACAAGGTGGTACAAAATAATAATACAACCCACCTACGAGCAAAAGCCTCGAGTCCAGGCAAAAATGGCAAAAGAAGCAAGTGTGCCCGCCGCTATTGTGCTGATGGAGAGGACTTGCAAAAGACTGTGGCACAACGGGGGTGAGTTGCCAACTCGTGAGTAATAAATAACATCTATAGAGGCTATCGCAAGCATGCACACAAGCTCCTAGCATCTATAATACAGGTAGGGCAGGATATACTAGCAGGTATGTATGCAACATGAATGTACTAGCAGGTATGTATGCAATATGAATCAACTCGTGATCTGAATGTGTAAGTATAAGAAATCATATTTTTCGTTTAGGAATCTCTTTTGAAATATCGACACAATACCAATAGAATCAACAAGAATCTGTGTCCAGCATCGACACCTCAAAACTGTCTCAATCTCATGTATCCATATCATTGTATCTCTGGCCTTAGCCGTCCGGCTGACCCATCTCAAATATCAATATCTCATCATCTTGCTGCCACGGTCGGTATCCGCTGGATATCCGCCGTGCCAAAAAGTCACCGGTAGGTAGTCTATCCCCTGCCAGGCTCAACGTCAGCAATACGACCTTCTCGCCCCGGGGTATCTTACCAGGCCCACCATGTACCCGAGACAGTTCATCTAAATCCTCGAAACGGGTCTCAAAAACCACAGCAAACTCAAGGTGGGCGACACTTACATTACTAGAAAACCGCAATTTTGCATATTTTAAAAAGGGTAATAAGTTTTAGAAATTTTGCGGCTTTCCCCCGAAATCCAGAAATATCATAAATCTCAAGAAATCATCATGAATGCATACGTCAATGATAATGAATGCATATGGTATCAATGTTCAAGTTACAATGTATGATTTGTAGACTAGGCATGAACAAATGATATAATGATATACATGCACATGAATAGCAATTCTACAATGTTATTTTAAGGATTTATTGCAATAGTACAGGTTTAAGTATCAAATATAGTGACAATATTCTAGATTATAAGTTATCTAGTGTCGTGGCATGGCAATTACCAGGCCGTGTGTTTGTACGCATGAATAGTGCTCGTGCTCCATATAAAAACCCTGGCAGTGGTGCAAGTGTCCTATAGAATGGGTTCGCATATGTATGTCAAATAAAGCATGGATGTAGTTACTAATATCACTAGGAATCTTTAACTACTTAAACTATCGGGTGACTTGCGCCATCCAAACGATAGTCCCCCGTAGATGTTACATCTACTCACCGGAATCCCCAGCTAGCTATGTCCAATCACCGCTTTCCCTTTCCGTGCCGCGTCCGAAGTCTCCGCGATCGAACCTGCAATTTGCATCAATACAAAACATAAGGTTACATATCATGAAACGACGCAAATCCCCAAACGAAAATATCAACGTTCACGAGTTAGGCACAACGTGCACAAGGTGCGCGGAACACACACGAAAATCATAAAAACTAAATATAATCGTCGTTTTGGGCGCCCGGCAAAGCTAAAACCCGATAAAACCAAAAATCCGCATTCACACACACTAAAAGTCATAGGAGATGCCAATACAATCATCAAGATATCACAAATAACTCATCACGTAATTTCATTAAAAAATCTAGTAAGCATTTGCATTCCAAAATCGGTGCAAACACTGTCTCTTTGCGACAAAAGACTACAATCCATTAAAACATCCAACCGCACAACTAGTTAGCCACAAACACTATAATTACAACACATTAGCACTGCATCAAATCCTATTTTCCAACACCAATTCCTTTCTTCATTTTCATACTTAGCAAAATCCAACCCAAACTATACATGAAACACTAAATAAACACTAATTTGAAGTCCAATAAGCAAGTTAACCCCTTAGATTTAGGTTAGCAAAACACTAGAAAGCAAAATAAATTAATTAACCTAATAATGGTTTTCTAAACCCTAGTTTAAACTCAAGCCATGAACTTTAAAACCTAGACTAGAAATTAGCTAAACTTTTAACACTAAAACCATTTAATTAAAGGATTTTAACCAAAAGAATTTAATCAGGTAGAAATTATACCACGAAATCTAGAGATCTAGCATGGTGATTTGCCTCTAAAAATGCCTCATTTCCACATGTTTTCAACTAAAATGGGTTTGAGAAAAGATAGAATAGGGTTTTGTGTTGAATTAGTGAAGGATTAGTTGATTTTTTGATGGATTTTAATGGATTTTGATGAATTTTTGGAAAGAAAAAGAGAAGGGAAATTGGGGACAGCAGCAGGGAGTGGTTTTGGCCATGGGCAAGGGATGGGGGAAAGTGAGGAATTGGTGTTGAAAAAACCAAAGTCAAAGCCCTCACATCTCACTTAAAACCCATACCCAAATTAATATATTTAAATCCTACTAAAAATAAATCATTCACATGATTTAAAGTCAAAAAGAGGGGGATGGTGGCTGCTGCAGCAGTGGTGGGGCCGGCCTAGGGGAGTGAGGATGAGTGTGAGTGAATACAAAAAGGTTCTATGCAAAAAAAGACCCCCCACAAGTTCATATTTGTAAGTTTTAGTTCAAAATAATTATATTTTTGTTTTCCATAATAAAAACCAATTAGAACTTGAAATAAAATACTAAAAAATTATATTACTAACTAGATTTTAGTTAAAATGATTCTAAAGATTAAAATTAGCCCAAAGAAATTTGTATTTATCGCTAATTTAATATATTTTTACCGGCTTAAAATAATATTAAAAATTGAAAAATAGGGAAAAAATTTTAAATGACCAGAAATTTATAAGTAAGTCATTAGCTACTAAAAACTAGCAATTATCTATCCAAATTAGGTATAATTAGGCCTAAACTGCAAAATAACAAAAAAGACGATTTACGGAAAAATACCAAATTTTCACCGATTTTCGGGAAAATACCAAAATGGATTTTCAAGGCGCTAGCTGGACTGTCGGGTGCTGAATCGCATGCGAAGGGTCATGAAGGTACTTACGGAGCATCGAAACACGGAAGACGGGGTGAACATCGGGAAAGCTGGGTGGAAGAGCCAAACGATACGCAACTGCGCCGACACGCTTGAGGATCTCGAAGGGACCCAAAAATCTGGGACTTAGCTTTTCTTTTCGCCCAAATCGCATCACGCCCTTCATCGGAGAGACCCACAGAAAAACATGGTCGCCAACTGCGAACTCTAGCTTGCGACGGTGCCTGTCTGCATACGATTTCTGCCTGCTCTGAGCCGCTCTCATCCGGTCTCGAATCAACTGTATCTTCGCGGTCGTCTCCTCAACAAGCTGCGGCCCCAATATACTGCTCTCGCTGAGCTCTGTCCAACAGATGGGCGATCTGCATCTCCTCCCATACAATGCCTCGAAAGGTGCCATCTGAATAGTATCCTGGAAGCTGTTGTTGTAGGAGAACTCCACTAAGGGTAAATGATGATCCCAGCTACCTCCGAAGTCTAAAACGCATGCTTGGAGCATGTCCTCAAGAGTCTGAATAGTCTGCTCTGACTGGTCGTCGGTCTTTGGATGAAATGCTGTACTGAAACTCAAACGGGTGCCCAATGCCTCCTGAAGTCTCTGCCATAGTCGGCTGGTAAACTGGGTGCCTCTGTCGGACACGATACACGTCGGGACTCCATGCAGTCGTACAATCTCGTTGATGTATATCTGGGCATACTGAGCAAAACCGAAAGTCGTCTTCACTGGCAGGAAGTGAGCCGCTTTCGTCAATCGATCCACGATCACCCAAATGGAGTCGTACCCTCGACTGGTCCTCGGTAGACCCACAATGAAGTCCATAGAAATATGCTCCCATTTCCACTCCGGAATAGGCAAAGGCTGCAACTATCCCGCGGGCCTCTGGTGCTCGGCCTTGACTTGCTGACAAGTCAGGCATCTCGATACAAAGTCTGTGACGTCCCTCTTCATCCCGTCCCACCAAAAGACATCTCTCAAATCGCGTTACATCTTGGTGGAACCCGGATGAACGCTGTATGTCGATCTATGCGCCTCCTCAAGAATCTTACGTCGTAGTCCCTCAGAATCTGGTACGCACAGTCGAGTCCCAAATCGCAGTACTCTCTGATCATCGATTACGAACTCGGAAACTCTGCCCTGCCGCACCTGCTCTATGATCTCTGAAAGACGGTCATCGCTGGACTGTGCCTCTCGAATACGGTCAAGTAACTGCGGACGTGCACGAACATGCGCAAGCTGTCCCCCTGTCGGAGTGAACTCGAACTCAACCTGGCTGTCACATAAAATCTGCCAATCTACCGACTACTGCCTCTGTACTGCGCGCAAATAAGATAGAGTCTATCCCCGGGCCTCCTGCTCAAAGCATCCGCTACTACATTAGCCTTGCCCGGGTGATACAAAATCTCGCAATCATAGTCCTTTACTAGTTCCATCCAACGGCGCTGTCTGAGATTCAGGTCTCGCTGCTGAAATATATACTTTAAGCTCTTGTGATCAGTGAATATCTGACACGACTCGCCGTATAGGTAATGTCGCCATATCTTAAGTGCAAAGACCACTACAGCCATCTCCAAATCGTGAGTGGGGTAGTTCTGTTCATGTTTCTTCAACTGCCGCGAAGCATATGCGATTACCCTGTCCTGCTGCATCAATAGGCACCCTAGCCCCACTCATGAAGCGTCATAATAAACCACGAATCCGCCTGATCCTGAAGGCATAGATAAAACCGGCGCCATAGTCAAACAAGTCCGTAGCTGCTGGAAACTGTGCTCTTACTCCTCCATCCAATCGAAAGGAACTCCCGTCCGCGTCAATCTGGTCAAAGGTGCAGCAATACGGGAGAAATCCTGAACGAATCGCCTGTAGTAGCCAGCCAGGCCTAGGAAACTGCGGATCTCCGTAACTGATGTCGGTCTGGGCCACTGCTGAACAACCTCGATCTTCTTCGGGTCCACACATATGCCATCTCTCATAATCACGTGACCCAAGAAACCAACGCTGTCCAGCCAGAATGCACACTTGGAAAATTTAGCGAAAAACTGGTGCTCCCTCAAAGTCTGCAACGTAATCCGCAAGTGCTGCTCGTGCGCCTCTCGGCTACGGGAATACACCAAAATATCATCAATGAACACTATGATGAACAAGTCAAGATACGGCCGGAATATACGGTTCATCAAATCCATGAATGCTGCTGGGGCGTTGGTGAGTCCGAACGACATCACCAAAAACTCATAGTAGCCGTAGCGCGTGCGGAAAGCTGTCCTCGGTATATCCTCCTGTCGAACTCTTAGCTGATGGTATCCTGATCGCAAATCGATCCTCGAGAAATATCCTGCCCCCTGAAGCTGGTCGAACAAATCGTCAATATGTTGTAAGGGATACCGGTTCCATACGGTAACTTTGTTCAGCTGGCGGTAGTCGATACACAAACGCAAACTGCCGTCCTTCTTCTTGACAAACAGGACCGGAGCACCCCACAGAGAAACGCTAGGTCGAATAAGCCCTTTATCCAACAAATCCTGCAACTGATCCTTCAGCTCTCTAAGCTCTGCCGGGGCCATCCTTTAAGGCGGTTTAAAAATAGGCCCCGAGCCGGGAATCAAGTCAACGCAGAACTCAACATCGCGCTCAGGAGGTAACCCAGGCAGCTCGTCAGGGAAAACATTAGGGAACTCACAAACAATCGGGACCCGGTCCAAAGGAACCTCTGCAGCTCGAGTATTACAAATATACGCTAAGAATCCCCAACATCCCTTCTGCAAGAGCTGATCAGCGTGAAGAGACGAAATCAAGCTGGGAAGGGTGACGCCGCGGTCTCCCTGAATAACAAGGACTGGCTCTCCCGGAAAGCTAAATCCGACTGCCTTCTCACGGCAGTCCACCGAAGCATAACAAGTGACCAGCCAGTCCATGCCCAGAAGCACATCAAAGTCCAACATATCGAGGAGAATCAAATCAACCGACGAATCCCTCTTCCCGATACGAACGGAACACAATCGAAACACAAAACGAGCGACAAACGACTCGCCTACCGGTGTAATAACAACAAGCGGCTGATCTAACGACGATGACTCACGGCCCAACATCGGTGCAAAGTGTGTAGATACGTACGAATGTGTGGAACCTTGGTCGAATAATACTCGCACGTTGAAAGAACATACTGGCAAGGTACCTGTCACAACGGCATTGGATGCCTGCGCATCCTGCGGCGTCAAGGCGAAAACTCGGGCCTGTCCCCCACCAATAGCTGGCTGTCCTTGGCCTCGGCCTCGGCTTCCTCGTCATCTCTGGATCGGACAGCCACGTCCACGGCCTCTGGGTGCATCAAACTGACGTGGAGCATCGCCTATGGTAGGAAGTAGAGCTCTCTGAGGAGGAGGTGGTGATGGTGGTAAGTTCACATGTGGAACTGTCGCCGCCCCCTATCGTCTCACCGGACAGTCTCTGATAAGATGGTGCGGACTCCCACACCCATAACATCCTGGCGACGCTCGCTGTCCCTGCGGATATGAACCATATAACTGACCCCGTCCAATTCCTATGCCAGGCCCATCTCTCGGAAAGAGTCTGGCGTGCTGCCTCTGCGACGGCACATCGGTGCGAATCCTCTTCGGCCTAGAAACGGCCGAAGTCTGTGAAATGCGTGCCTCCATCCGTAATGCCGTGTCCATAACAGCTGAATAAGTGTCAAAGTGCTGGGCGCCAATAGCAAGAAATAGCTGGGTGTCAAGTCCCTGCACGAACCTCTTCACTCTCTTTTCTTCAGTATCCACCAAATACGGAGCATATCTGGACAACTGCGTAAACTGGACATCGTACTCAGACACCGTCATCCCTGGAGTCTTAATCAAAGCCTCAAAACTACGAGCTCTGGCATCACGAACGCTCTCTGGGAGGAAACGAGCTAGAAAGACTGCTGTAAACTCGGCCCAAGTCATAGGCGGTAGACCTGCAGCTCGGCCTCTCAAGACTGACTCCTACCATATCTGCGCGAGGCCCTCTAGACGGAAACTCGCGAGCTCCACCCATCGATCATCCGAACATCTGAGCGAACAGCAGATCCTGGTTAAACTGTCAAGAAATGTCTGCGGATCCTCTGCTGCATCGGTGCCCGTGAAGACTGGAGGTCTCAGCCTCATGAAATCCTGTAGCGATACTGGGATAGCCACGGTGGTAGTAGTAGGAGCAACTGTCTGGGCAGCAGGCACCATGGTAGTCTGTGATGTGGTAGGTACATCCTCCGATCTCGGTGCATGACTGGCCGCTACTAAGGATCCCACCATCTGTCGTAACTCCTGCATACCTCCCATCATCTGTCGTAGCTCCTCCATACCAGACTCTAGCCAATCCATGCGGCCTGGGGAATGCGGATCAGTCTGTCCCTGAGGCGTAGGTATACCACCCTGCTCGGTCCTTGTCACGGACGAGCCTGCTCGGATCTCATCTCGGGCGGCATCCTTCTGCACTCTCGTAGCCTTCGGCGGCATAGTGGCTGGTACAGGAAACAGGATAATAAGAACAGTGCAATAGAATCATAGGATACACGGAATTGAAGAAGGAGTTTTCAAGCAAGTATATCCTAAAGTCACTTAGGCGGAGTACCGTATCGCAAGTATGCCGCGGACATACGCATGCTACGTTACCATGCTTAAGTCACTTACTCCATCTACCAAGGTCATCATACACTCAGAAAGGTAAAACCTATCGCTCTGATACCAACTTTGTCACGACCCGCTGGGTACGGAACATGACTGGCACTTAAGTTACGAAACGTCTTAAGGCATCCGTAAAATAAGTAAGCCAAAGCCCAGAAATCAAAACCAAATAAGCAGAAGAGTGAAGGAAAACCAATCAATTGAAAGCGAGTTTATCAAATAAGTCATATCAAGCCTTTTCAAAAAAAATATCAATTTTTCCGAAAATTTCGGCAGAGTCTCCTTTGTAAATACTGGCTCCTAAAATGGGTACAGCAAGAATATATATGAATACAACAAATAAGGCATCCCTAAGCGGGAGCTAGCTCTTCGCCACAAGGCGGTCACAAATCCCACGCAATGTGCATAAATAAACATAAGAAGCACAAGTAAAACATCATGTCGACTCAAGTGAGCTCGACCCCAAAATACAGCATAAAAAGCCCACAAATCTCACAGTCTCGTCTCTAGGTCAATATACAACAATACTGGTAGATACAGTAGATGGAGTACTCTAGATACAAAGAATATACAAGGTGGTACAAAATAATAATACAACCCACCTACGAGCAAAAGCCTTGAGTCCAGGCAAAAAAGTCAAAACAAGCAAGTGTGCCCGCCGCTACTGTACTGATGGAGCGAACCTGCAAAAGACTGTGGTACAACGGGGGTGAGTTGCCAACTCGTGAGTAATAAATAACATCTATAGAGGCTATCGTAAGCATGCGCACAAGCATCGTAGCATCTATAATACAGGTACGGCAGGATATACTAGCAGGTATGTATGCAACATGAATGTACTAGCAGGTATGTATGCAATATGAATCAACTCGTGATCTGAATGTGTAAGTATAAGAAATCATATTTTTCCTTTAGGAATCTCTTTTGAAATATCGGCACAATACCAATAGAATCAACAAGAATCTGTGTCCAGCATCGACACCTCAAAACTGTCTCAATCTCATGTTTCCATATCATAATATCTCTGGCCTTAGCCGTCCGGCTGACCCATCTCAAATATCAATATCTCATCATCTCGCTGCCACGGTCGGTATCCGCTGGATATCCACCGTGCCAAAAAGTCACCGGTAGGTAGTCTATCCCCTGCCAGGCTCAACGTCAGCAACACGACCTTCTCGCCCCGGGGTACCATACCAGGCCCACTATGTACCCGAGACGGTTCATCCAACTCCTCGAAACGGGTCTCGAAAACCACAGGAAACTCATGGTGGCGACACTTACATTACTAGAAAACCGCAATTTTGCATATTTTAAAAAGGGTAATAAGTTTTAGAAATTTTGCGTCTTTCCCCCGAAATCCAGAAATATCATAAATCTCAAGAAATCATCATGAATGCATACGTCAATGATAATGAATGCATATGGTATCAATGTTCAGGTTACAATGTATGATTTATAGACTAGGCATGAACAAATGATATAATGATATACATGCAGATGAATAGCAATTCTACAATGTTATTTTAAGGATTTATTGCAATAGTACAGGTTTAAGTATCAAATATGGCGACAATATTCTAGATTATAAGTTATCTAGTGTCGTGGCATGGCAATTACCAGGGCGTGTGTGTGTACGCATGAATAGTGCTCGTGCTGCATATAAAAACCCTGGCAATGGTGCAGGTGTCCTATAGAATGGGTTCGCATATGTATGTCAAATAAAGCATGGATGTAGTTACTAATATCACTAGAAATTTTTAACTACTTAAACTATCGGGCGACTTGCACCATCCAAACGATAGTCCCCCGTAGATGTTACATCTACACACCGGAATCCCCAGCTTGCTATGTCCAATCACCGCTTTCCCTTTCCGTGCCGCGTCCGAAGTCTCCGCGACCGAACCTGCAATTTGCACCAATACAAAACATAAGGTTACTTATCATGAAACGACGCAAATCACCAAACGAAAATATCAACGTTCACGAGTTATGCACAACATGCACAAGGTGCGCGGAACACACACGAAAATCACAAAAACTAACTATAATCGTCGTTTTGGGCGCCCGGCAAAGCTAAAACCCGATAAAGCCAAAAATCCGCATTCACACACCCTAAAAGTCATAGGAGATGCCAATACAATCATCAAGATATCACAAATAATTCATCACATAATTTCATAAAAAAATCTAGTAAGCATTTGCATTCCAAAATCGGTGCAAACACCGTCGCTTTGTGACAAAAGACTACAATCCATTAAAACATCCAACCGCACAACTAGTTAGCCACAAACACTATAATTACAATACATTAGCAATGCATCAAATCCTATTTTCCAACACCAATTCCCTTCTTGATTTTTCATACTTAGCAAAATCCAACCCAAACTATACATGAAACACTAAATTAACACTAATTTGAAGTCCAATAAGCAAGTTAACCCCTTAAATTTAGGTTAGCAAAATACTAGAAAGCAAAATAAATTAATTAACATAATAATGGTTTTCTAAACCCTAGTTTAAACTCAAGCCATGAACTTTAAAACCTAGACTAGAAATTAGCTAAACTTTTAACACTAAAACCATTTAATTAAAGGATTTTAACCAAAAGAATTTAATTTGGTAGAAATTATACCACGAAATCTAGAGATCTAGCATGGTTATTTGCCTCTAAAAATGCCTCCTTTCCACATGTTTTCAACTAAAATGAGTTTGAGAAAAGATAGAATAGGGTTTTGTGTTGAATTAGTGAAGGATTTGATGATTTTTTGATGGATTTTAATGGATTTAGATGAATTTTTGGAAAGAAAAAGAGAAGGGAAATTAGGGACAGCAGCAGGGAGTGGTTTTGGCCAGGGGTAAGGGATGGGGGAAAGTGAGGAATTGGTATTGAAAAAACCAAAGTCAAAGCCCTCACATCTCACTTAAAACCCATACCCAAATTACTATATTTAAATCCTACTCAAAATAATTCATTCACATGATTTAAAGTCAAAAAGAGGGGGATAGTGACTGCTGCAGCAGTGGTGGGGCCGGCCTAGGGGAGTGAGGGTGAGTGTGAGTTACTACAAAAAGGTTCTATGCAAAAAAAGACCCCCCACAAGTTCATATTTGTAAGTTTTAGTTCAAAATAATTATATTTTTGTTTTCCATAATAAAAACCAATTAGAACTTGAAATAAAATACTAAAAATTTATATTACTAACTAGATTTTAGTTAACATGATTCTAAAGATTAAAATTAGCCCAAAGAAATTTGTATTTATCGCTAATTTAATGTATTTTTACCGGCTTAAAATAATATTAAAAATTGAAAAATAGGGAAATTTTTTTAAATGACCAGAAATTTATAAGTAACTCATTAGCTACTAAAAACTAGCAATTACCTATCCAAATTAGGTATAATTAGGCCTAAACTGCAAAATAACAAAAAAGACGATTTACGGAAAAATACCAAATTTTCACCGATTTTCGGGAAAACACCAAAACGACTTTTTAAGGCGCTACAATCGCTATCGTGGAATCCGTGTTTTATACAGGCTCATACTAAAACACGGACCTCTTAGTATATCCAATATTTCATATATGTTCTTCTGCTGCAATGTTCTGTGATGAAATCATATTACAGCCTGAGACGAATGTTTATATTATATATATGAGATATATGTTATATTGCAGATTTCGTTTCAAATGTGATGCTTGTGAAGTATAATAAAATGAGACTTCATTAATGAGATTAATGAAAATAAAAGAAATCTAAAGATGTTGTAGAAACTTGTTTAAAAACTGGTAGCTCTAGTTCTTGCTTTGCATAGTGGTGTTCCTTATAGAAAATCCAGCACCTTATTCGATAAGGAAAGAGCCGAGATTCCTTCACCGGGAATGACCTCTTTAGTGGAACTAGTAGATGCTACAAACTCGGTTTGTCTTTTGATTGCTTCTATAGTTCTTGCTTTGCATAGTGGTATTTGTGAAATATCCTGCACCTTTTTCGATGAGGAAAGAGCCGACGATCCCTTAACCGGGAGTGACCTCTTTAGTAAAACTAGAAAATGCCTCAAAAACATTCCATTTAAATTCACTCGATTCTACAACGATATCAAGTTCATTATGCAAAGGGTTTTCTTAAAAACCTGTCGTAGCCCTCCGTCATTTCAGATAAGTACTACTTAGTATTCATGCAGCGGTAGTTTGGCATTCGTCAAGGCATAGTATACGGTAGCTAACTAGTGCTTATCTGCTAGCATACGATGCAATTTGATTAGGGTATTCGTACGGCGTTGTTTGGCATTCATCAAGGGTCGTGCGGGTGGGTTTAATTCAATCAGGAAATGTACGGGTTGAACTTGACTAGCGGACTATGGGTGGTTTGGCATTCGTCAAGGTCATAGAACGCTAGGGGTAAAATATTATTGGGAATTTCAAGTGTTGAAATTTGCAATGAGATTGCATACCTTCTATGAGATAGTTGGATCCCGATACCCGCTGCGAGTAAGAGTTACTCCTGGGAGCGTTTTACATATTACAATTAGCCGATCAAGTAGGTGTCTAGAAAGGTGTCAACAGGGTTACGCCCCTGGGAAAATGAGGTTTACTTTAATTAGGTCCGTGCGAAAGCACGGGGAACCTCCCTCAAAATACCGGCACTGGCCTGGCTGAAAGATTGGCGAACTTGTAGGGTGTAATTAATCCCGGCTAGTCTTTCCTTTTAGGGTTTGAAGGAAGATTTGACTAAAACAGTGGGAGACATCCTGATTAGATAAATTGATAACCAATCTAATCTTGTAAAAGCGCACGCTGAGTGTTTTCTTCTTTCTCTCTCCAGGTAGCGACCATATCACGCCTTAATCAAGATAATAATACGGATGTATTGACCGAACCCGCTTGTTATACTGAGCTGGGGAACGTTGGTCCTGCTCCAACTTATAATTGTTATAAGACAGAGCAGGAAATTGGGGATTACCAGAATTCCCATGCCGTCCAAACGAAGAAAGTACATGTTGATGCATCTTCTTCGGGTGTGTTCATTACACAGAACTGTTTCTCAATATTCTTTACGTCCTGGGTATTTGATACCGGATCAGGATCCTACAAATGTAATTTGTTACATGGGCTACAGATAGGTAAAGAACTGAGAACGGGTGATAAATTTCAGGAGATAGAAACGGTGCAAATGTTGCAGCCAAGTCTGTTGGTAGTTATCACCCTATATTAACAAATACATTGATTCTGAACGAATGTTATTAAATACCGAACCTGATATACAACATCATATCAGTCTCTTTATTAGTAAAGAATGATATAATTTTGTATTGTTGAATAATGTTTTGAACATTTCCTATATCAAGAATTGATCGGTTCAGGCACGTTATCTAAAAGCATAGATGTTCTAAATCAAACTACAGTTCTTAACGTACAGAACACATACAAGAGGAAGAGTTCAGAAATGAACGGATCCTTCTTGAGGCATTGTAGACTAGGTCATATCAATGCGACCAGACTAGCTGAAGTTACATATAGATGCATATTTAAATTAGTTTGAATTTACATCTTGTGAAACTTGCCGGTCGTGTCACAGAGATAAGATGACCACAGCTCCGTTTATTGGAAACAGAGAAAGGGTTAGTGAACTCATAGGATTGATACATGCTGATGTATGATAGTCCCCTGTCTACACATGCCAGGAAGGACCGGTTCTTTGTACTTCATTACATTCACTGATTATCTCTCAAGATCCGGACATATGTTCCTGTTGAAACAAAGGTCTGGAACTTTTGAGAAATTCAATGAATATAAGTTAGAAGTAGAGAACCAAAAACGGGTATAAGTATTATGTCCTTTGATGAGATCAGGGAGGAGAATACTTGAGCACGGAATTCCTGGATTATTCTAAAGGAGAATGAGTTTCTCTCTCAGCAATACTCCTCCGTATACACCATAGCACGATGGTATATCGGGGCGGAGCAATAACACCCTATGTGATATGGTGTGCTCTATGATGAGTACTACAGAGTTTCCTATTTCCTTTTAGGTGTTATGCACTTGAGAAGCTGCATACCTATTGAATAGGGTACAAATCAAATCAGTTACCTACCACTTCATATGTGATATGGAATGGGAAGAGCCCATATCTTAAGTTTGTTATGATTTGGGGTTGTCTAGCCTATGTCTAAAAGCATAATCCGGACAAGCTCGAGGCAAAGTCAGATCTGTAGAAATTTGTTGGATATCCCAAGCATTCGCAAAGGAATATCTTCTACCTAACCGAGGAACAAAAGATGTTTTGTTTCTCAACATGCCACCTTTGTGAAAGGGAATTTCTTGTGAAGAAATTATTGGTCATGGGGTAGAACTGGAAAGAGTTCCAGCTATACAAACTGCAGCTGATGATTTGGTAGAACCAAAGGATTCAATAGTTTCCAACGAACCTCAGCCTCTCCGCCGATCTAGTAGGGTTCCTCACCCACCTGGGAGATACTTCAGTTTTCTCTATGACAGTGGAAGCGAGGATTGCATCATGAGATGATGACCCAACTAGTTTCGAGCTGGCCATCAGCAGTGGGACTCTGTAAGAATGGCTGGATGCTTAGCGATCTGAGATGGAATCCTTATACACCAACAAAGTATGGACTTTGGTTGCTTTATCTGAATGGTTAAATCCCCATCAGGAGCAAGTATATCTTGAGAAGATTACTTGGTGTACATGAAAAAGTTGAGACTTTCAAAGCTATGTTTAAGTCCATCCAGATCCTACTTGCCACTGCTACATACCATGACTACGATATCTGGTGGTTGGGTGTCATGACTGCTTTTCTAAATGATGTTTTGGAAGAGAGTGTCTATAAGTACATAGCCAGAGGGCTTCGTAGACAGTGGGAGCAGCGGAAACGTGTGCAAGATGTTTTATATGATAAAGCAGGCATCGTGGAATTGGAACGTCTGTTTTGATGTGGTAGTCAAAGAATTTGACTTCATCAAAATGGTAGATGAACCTTGTATATACAAAAAGGTAGTAGGGAGTATGGTGGTGATCCTCGTAGAGTACGTGGATGACATACTCTTGATAGGGAAGGAGTTTCCTATGCTACGCTCGGTCAATCTCCGCTTATCACAAGGATTCTCCGTATAGGATCAAAATGATACCTCCTAAATCCTGGATTTTGGATCTATGAGATAGATCTAATTGGATGTTAGGATTCTCACTAGTTGTAGTGAGATGGTATCAATCAATCCTGGGGAGAATCACTGGAAAAGTTTCAGGGTGATATGGACGACTGAATGTCAGTCCCAGGCATTGTCTTTACCCTCAGTGGAGGGACGGTATGTTGGAAGAGTTCCAAGCTAGATACCGTGACTTACTAGACGATTAAAGGCAAGATACATCGTTTCCTATGATGCTACCAAAGAGGCAGTCTGGATATATATAAGTTCATGAGATGAACTTCGTTCCTACCATTGTGTGACTATGGAGTTATGGCTTTAGCCTAGGAACCCCCGTCCCATCAGAAATCCAGATATAGTTCTTAGGCAGTATCACCTGATCATGAAGATGGTTGATCTCCAGGGAAATCATGGTTAGGAGAGTAGACACAGAGGACAACAACACGGATCCTCTCACAAAGGCCTTTTTCCCAATAGAGACTTTTATGGGATGGTTGACTATGAGATATTTCAACCACAGCTAATTGTTGGGTATGTCATACCACAACAGATGGCCCTAGTGCAAGTGGGAGATTGTTAGTTATATGTATGCCCTAGAATCCATTACTGTAGATACGATATATATTGTAGTGGATGCTTGGACATATATAGGGAGGACTTTCTTGCTCGACATGATAGTATGCTATCTGGTTGCTCTTTATCTTAAACATGTACTCTGATTGTCTCTATGTTACATGTTGATAAAGCCGTTAGGATGAATACTTGACTACCAGGACTATGATGCGGATCACACTAGTGAGGACAGTGTAGTCGCCAAGTACATCCTTCAAATGTTCCTAGTCGAGAGAGTACCGAGACAGGGCATCGATACTCCAGAGTAGACTAGCGTATGTGCTTCTTGACCCATATGATGGGCAATGGATGATCTCATATCCCTTGGTGTTTGACATCAGAGGAGATATATGGGTGCTCAGTGGAGACTGGGTATACTAGACGGACTCGCCGAGAACTCCCAGATGGTATTATATCTCATGTCAGATGGCAGTTCTCTGGTGACACTGGTACAGAGTAGTCTGTAGACCCGAGATCATCATAAAGTCTTGTTTGATTCCTACTGTGCTTTGATTTCCATCATACCACGTCCAAGAGGGCGTGCAAAAAGGTGGCTTTTGGGTACAGTCCCGAATCACATGGAGGCAATGAGCGATAGGAGGGGATTCGTCTCTCTCGGTATAGGAAGTTGATGTTGCGCTGTGTTCGATTGGCTATAACAGGAAATCCCTGGCCAGGGTTGCTGAGATTTACTAGTAAGTGTTATTAGTAGTTTCTTGAACTGTTATGGAACTCGTATCGACACGACTTATCAAGCTATTGGGGTCTGACATTTACCCCCCTAGGCGAGATATGCAACATATCAGACGAAGAGACCGGACTGAACGGGAGTGTTACTGATTGGATTCGTAGGAGAATATACAGGCTTGCTTGTTGATCTTCTGATCACTCGATACCTGGGTGGCTGTTAGGTTTAGCTGACCTCTTGCAGGTTGTGGGTGTTTGATATGATCATCACCTACTGCCGGCGTATTGACGATTCTTTAGAGTCCGACACACATGTTTCTTGGCTCAGGCAAAATGAAGTAGGAGCACGTATATGATATGTGCGGGACCGAGAACAATACGTGTATGTGATACCGTATTAGATTCTCACGATATGAGATATCGGCCGGGTATATGAGATATAGCCGGGTCATCGGATCAAGTGATGATTCGATGAACTGATACAGATTATATTAGTCGGTTATTTGTGAAATAGCCGGATTATCGGATCAAGTGTTGATTTGATAATTTAATGTATAATAATATATATTTGATATATTAAATTACATTAACTAATATTAGCTCACTTATTGATTCATTTTCTCACTCGGGTAATACATTGATATATATGCGATATGTGTTAATTGTATTATTTTCTTTTGTTATAAAATATATTATATATGTGATATATAATATTGTAACATGTTATAATTACTAATGCAACATCATTAGTGGAGATTAAACAATGTTAGGGTTTGATTTGGGTTAGCTCATTCTTGAAGCTTCTAGAAGCTTTTCTTTTTTTCATGAGCTAAGATATTTTGTATGATATTTTGTAACCCAAACCACACCCTTAACTCAAGTTAACTCTCAACAAAGGTTAGCTATTATTTTATTAGCAACCATGGTTGCATAAGGAATTATCACAACATTTCATTATTCATCACAAAAGGATTATTCATTGTTCATCTTCTTCTTCCTTCCTGAAAAGCTTTCTAGCTTTGATTCTTGTGATGAAAATGAGTGAGTTAATGAAAATAAATGAGAGCTAAAATCCTACTTCATCGTCCTAATCTATTCTAGCCATTTAGATTAGGGTGTTCACTTCATTTAGTGAGTGAGAGCTTGTGTTAATGAGACTTCAAGGTAGATCATCTTTGTTATCGAAGATTGGAAGTAAGCTTGCATCTTTCTCTTCGTGGAGCCTCTCCAGAGTCCGGAACTTGATGATCACAGCGAAGGGACCACAACACGGAGCTTATGAAGTGAAGGACTGGACTACAAAGGTTGTAATCCCAAACGTTTAGTGTTAAAATGTTTAACATGCTTTGTTTCGCCTAATCTCTAGTCTAAGATCTTGGTTTAGGGTTGTTCGGCACGGCTAAATTTTAAATCGGGCATGGTTGATGCCTTATAGACCCTTGTGCGTGTGCCTAGTAACCCTGCATTTCCTCCACCTTATAATTGTTTTAATCAAGCCAATGGTCAAAACCCTAATAAGGTGTCTCCTTCTATGCCCCTCTCATCCGTATATACATACCCGCATTCGTGTTCCGAGAAACACGAATACAAACAGACGAAACTGATCCATCAATATAATACTAGGATCTGGTTTAAATCAAAGACCACTAGTTTTATCCACCCGAACATCATACGCGCACAAGTGCACGTAAGTGATCGAAGCCCTGCCGTAAAACCATACGACCTCTACACCTTTTGCCCGGTGCAGGGAAAATCTCTGTATGGGACTCTAAACACTCGACACTATGCTGGCGGTGGGTTTAACAACAGGCCGCAAGCGGTACTAGCTGCACGTAATGGTCCCCAGGTAGATGTCGATAAGAAGGCCGATGAGGAAAACCATCCGAACTCCTACTGAGCCTGAATGTGATAATCTTTGTACAGTCCAGTCTGTTCGTCTAAGAGTATCGCATATCGGGCCTAGGGGGCGGTAATCGTCAGACCCCTAAAAGAGTAATAAGTCGTGTCAGAAACTAGCCCAATACACCCTGAGAAACTACTAGAATACCTACCAGTAAATCTCGCTTGCTTTGGCCAAGGACTTTGTGTAATGGCCTTACGAACACAGCGCGTTATCAACCCCCAATACCGGGAGAGACGAATCCTATCTTACCGCCACTGCCTCCAAGTGCTTCGGGACTGCACCCAACTACTACCTGTTTGCACGACTCCTTTAAGCCGTGGTAGGGTAGTAATCAAAGTACAGTGGGAACACATTCGAAGCGAAGTAGCAGTGTCAAGTCGACGGACTAAGCTGTACTCATGTCACCTGGGAACTGCTACCCGACGATAGGTATAATCCCACCAATAGTTCCTGAAGAGTCCTGTCTAGTGTACTCATAACCTAATGAGCACCTGCATACTATCTCCAGTTCGACGTACTAATGGCTGTGGAACAGACCATCTCCACTGCTAGGATGAGAAGTGTATACACTAGTCTACTGTGGAGTATCGATGCCCCGTCTCGATAATCCTACGACTAGGGACCTGTATAGGATGTGCTTATAGATTACCCAGCCCCCACTTGTGTGATTTCCATCACATCGTTGGTAATCAAGCAAAGATCCTAAGGGCTCTACCAATAAGTATAAGCGATATGCTAAGAAAACGCATGCACATATTGAGGTAAAAACAAACCAGGTGTTCATATCAGATTTTTTCATTTTTGTATCGCCCATTCTTAATCACATTGCAGATAAGTAGGTACTTTTATCCATGTCTGCTAAATAGTTGCAGCTTACAGGTTCTCAGCTCATTACAGTGAAATTCATGAAAAGTCACAACAAATGCGGGACTACGTCCAACAAAAGATGAATACTGATCTCCGCTAACCATCCATATGATGCCGCCTTCCAGTTCAAGGGACAAATGAACAATCATTAGGCACTTCAATGCACAAAGCACAAGGGCGGCACAAGATCCAAGACTTCAACATGGAGCTCAAGGCAAAAGTCCACATCATTCTGCACTGTTGGAAATCTGGAAGGAAATTGAAGTGATTCTGAGAAACCAAGTGAATAAAACAGAAGATATAAGCAACATGGAGAACCCCTGAAAAGATGGCTCCACGATTCCACCAATTGGCCGCGGAACCGCGGCCAATCAGGCACTTTTGCCGTTGAACGGCGGCCGTGTTCTGTGCATGTCGGTGGCAGGGTCTGCGCTTTGACTCGGCTCCCTTCGGGTAGTTTTGTAATTTTGTGTATGGATCAGAATGTAAACTTAGGGCTTTTCTATCTATAAATAAGAAAGCTCAAAGCCAAATTAGCATGCCCCTTTTTATTTTTAGATCTAGAATTTAAAATTCTCTATGAAAAATTGTAGTGGGTTTTTGAGAGGTTATCAATAAAAGTAAGTTCTTTTTATTTTTCTCTCATTTGTTTATCGCATTTTTATTATCTGCAATTTTCATTTGTTAACTTAATCGTAGAATTAAATCAATGTTTTTTCTTTTGTTATCTCCTTTTCTATTTTTTTTACAACGATGATGCTTAAGTAAGATCCTTTCCTAGGTGAGCTCTCAAATAGCTAGTTGTAATTCCTCTTAACCTAAAAATTCTTTCTACCTACCCTTTTGTTTTATTTTTATCTTTTTAATGGGTGTATAATTTCTCACTTGTTAGGGCAGGAGAAGGAAGGTTTGAGAGAAGGAAATCTCTCTCACTCCTTTCTTTGCCCAACACCTTAATTCAGACTCCCTTTAATTGAACCACAATCCGCTCACTACGGCATCCTATCCTACATGATAGCGGTGATTCCCTAGTTAGACTGGTTGTGGTTGAATTAATTAAAGGTTAGGGCTAAGAGACAAGAACGGATGGACAAGGACCAAAAGGAAGAAACTATGTATGGAATGTTAGTGTATATGCCCTAAAGGCCATTACTGTATCATACTAGTTTGTATATTACTTAATGGAAGCTTAGGATATTCACCTTGTATATACAATCTTGCCCAAAATAGTAGTATGCTACTTGGTTTGTTTCTACTTCAGTGTGTACATGTGTTTATTTTATTATATCACCTATACGCATTAGTGGAGCCCTTAGGATTTTTGCTTGATTACCAGCGTTGTGATGGCAGTCACACTAGTGGGGGCTGTGTAATCTATAACCACATCCTTATGTAGGTCCCTAGTCGCAGGACTATCGAGACAGGTCATCGATACTCTGGAGTAGACTAGCGTATGCGCTTCTCATCCCAGCTGGGGAAACGGTCTGTCCCACAGCCGTCAGTACGTCGTACTTGAGATAGTATGCGGGTGCTCGTTGGGTTACGAGTACACTGGACAGGACTCGTCGGGAACTGATTGGTTGGTATTATACCTATCGTCAGTTATCAGTTCCCAGGTGACATGAGTACAGCTTAGTCCGCTGACTTGACACTGTCACTTCGCCTCGAGTGTGTTCCCACTGTACTTTGATTACTACCCTACCACGGCTCAAAGGAGTCGTGCAAATAGGTAGTAGTTGGGTGCAGTCCCGAAGCACTTGGAGGCAGTGACGGTTAGACAGGATTCGTCTCTCCCGGTATTGGGGGTTGACATCGCGCTGTGTCTAGGAGAGCCATTACACGAGTAGTCCCTGGCCAGGGCAAGCGAGATATACTGGTAGGCTTCCAGTGTTATCTCAGGGTGTTTTGGACTTCACTCCGACACGACTTGTACCGCTATTAGGGGACTGACGTTTACCGCCCCCTAGGCCCGCCATGCGATGTATCAGACGAACAGACCGGACTGTACGGAGACTGTCACAGTCAGACTCAGTAGGAGTTCAGATGGGTTTCACCTCGTCAGTCTTCTTGTCGGCATCTACCTGCGGACCGTTACACACAGCTAGTGCCGCTTGCGGTCTGTGGTTAAACCAACTGCCAGGGTAATGTCGAGTCTTTAGAGTCCCACACAGAAAGCTTTTCGCCTTTAGGCAAAAGAGTAGAGGTCGCATGGTTTTGCGACAGGGTTCGGTCACATCCGTGCACTTGTGCACGTACAGTGTCCGGACAGTTAACGCTAGCAGGCTTTGGTTTAAGCCAGATCCTAGTGTACGTTTTGGGATTGGTTTTATCTCGTTTGTATTCGTGTTCCTCGGAACGCGGATGCGGGTGTGTATGCACAGTTGACAGACAGACAGAGGCAGAGTATTCTCATTGGGGTTGTTGACTGTTGACTGTTGACAGTAGACTGTTGACCATTGACTTTTGCTTAACCCTAATGAGAATAAGATATATGATTAACATTAATATTAATAAAGTATTATAGTGACATGGTTGTTGAGGGGTTGACTTTGTTGACTTGTTGACTTTGTTGACCGGTTGACTAGGTTGGACTAGTTGACCATCATCATAACAATGGCTATCATTCCATGGCAAAGAGTTTTGCTTGCTTGTTTATTTATGCAAAATGAGTGCATGAAATGATATAGCCATTTTGACTTAAACCATTTACACAATACTTGATTACTATTTTTGTTATGATGGCTTTTGGATTATGAGAGGCGAGAATGAGAAGAGTATGGTTCGTTTTCTATCATTTGCTTTTCTCTCTCTTGAGCTCTTTCATTCTCAAGCTCTCCCTCTTCCTCTTGCTCTCTCTACCTCAAGGAAAACCATTCTCATGTGTTGAGACTCATTGCCTTAGAGATAAAAAGACACCAAAACATTCCTCTACTCATTCTAGTTCACAAGGCCTGGCAAGCCAAGTGATCTAGTTTCTTCAATGTTCGAAGAAGAAGCCAAAGGTAGAAGCTTTCGGGTGGATCCATCTTCGGCGCAAGGAGACGACGGGGTAAGGCCGATCCGTACACCGGGAGGAGTCGAAAACGAAGGAGTTCAAGAAAGGTATAGCCCCCTAACCGAGTAGGTAAACTCTTGTTAGGTTGTTAGTTAGCAGTTTAACAAAGATCCGTATTGGTAGTCCATGTTACCACCCTCTTGAAAATCGTTTTTCACCAATTCCGAAACCCCGTAAGTACCGGGGAAGGGTAGTATGGACTTACAGTGGTATCAGAGCCTTGTTAAACTCTATCTAACATGTTAGCATAGTAGCTAGAAATTCGATCGGAGAAAAAGTCCCGAAATGAACCCGAAATTCATGTTTGCTGTCCATTTTTAAAGTTCTGTAAAACTTATAAATCATGCTTCAAAAATCGACTCAGGGTTTTTATAGTCTACTGTAGAAAAACGGTCCAGAGATCCCACCAAACCACCGCGGAAACGCGACAATAGCTTGCTATTGCCGCGGTTCCGCGGCCGATTAAGCTCCTCTCTAGATCGTCTTCACTGCAGTTTGTTCTATGGGGTATTTTGGGATTTTTGGTATATGTTTTTTCAGCCCAGATTTTCCAGAAAGAAAAATTTATTTTTGGGGCTTTAAAAACCGTATTTTGATCGAGTTTCTAAAGACTTAAGCTGACGGGTATTTCTGTGATGTGATATTTGTATTGAACGTCTGCTAATCGCTATATGTCGATTAGGGGGGTTACACAAATCTGTGATCTGTAATGTTGCTGGAATGTATATATGAATTCATTGGATTGTCGCGGGTGAATAGCCGGGGGTTGTGAGACAAGAGTTTTCTTTTCTTTCAATTCATGTAAATTTGTAAATTGATGTAATAATTATTTATATGGCCGCACAACCGGGTCAGGGTTGTAGCCGTCATTGTATAATTTCTTTTTACTGTTTTTGCTCCTAGGATAGACCCATGGAAGGGGTGCACAAACTACCGGGTATCCCGAAGTGCCGAGTGGCCTACTCACGGAGTTGAGGGAGGTCGCTTCGCTTCGGGTACTTGGCGGGTAGTTTGCCGCACCCGTAGGGGTCTTGGATGGGGTATTGACTATTCACCGCGACCGTGTAATCTGCTTTTCCTTACAGGCTCGTACGAATTGCGGATTCCTAGTATATCCAATGTATTCATCTGTGATCTGAAATGGCTATCATTGCAATATATCTATATATGATATTATTTAGGCGTTGCTTATGTTTTATAGCCGCGCTAGCCCAGCCCCCGCTCTGTTGTTAGTTAAGTAACCTAACGGGTAATGACGGGGCCCCGTGGCGAATGCGAATGGCATAAGCGTACGTCATATTTTGGTTGTTTTCTGCAATGGTAGGATTAAATGATGGGACGCATTAAAAGAACTAATGCAAGAAAAATATGCATTAAAAGAACTAATGCAAGAAAATAAACCAAGTAAAAGTCGTTGGAACACTTTCAAAAACTCACTCAGTTCTTTTCGAAACCAACTTTTAAATGCGGAGCTTGAGCCACTCCTTTTAAAAGCTATCTCGTTCCATCGATTATATCAAGTTCACTACGTTCACGGTTTCGCCAAAACCATCCGTAGCCCTCCATCATTTCAGTTAAATATTCGGTAGTATTCAAGCTATGTATTTTGACCTCACACCAAGGCATAGTGATTGGTAGCTGCCGGATATTTATCTGTTGCATAGATAGAATGCGTTGGTTTGAGACAGTCGTACTGCCATTTTGGCCTACGTCAAGGGTAGGTACGGGTGGGTTCAAATTAACCTGGATAATGATGGGATGAACTTGACATGTGACTTATGACATTTTGACCTCACGCCAAGGTCATAAGAGCATGGGGCAAAAATCCACATCGGGAGTTTCATAAGTACTGAAACTTGCTAGCACTGCATACCATTTGGAGTGTGATGATTCTGGTAGGATTCCTTCAGTTTTGTCACGCGATGATATTTGGGTCCCGATCCTACTGTGAGTATATGCTACTCCTCGGGAAATTTCTCACTTAACGATCAATGCTATAAACCAAGTAGTTGTCTAGAAAGGTGTTAGCGGGGCTACGCCCACAGGGAAAAGAGGTTATTTAATTAAGGAACTTTGCAAAAGCGTTGGAAAACCTCACTCGAAGTACCGACACCGGCCTGGCCGAACGGTTAAGCAAGAATTGTACGGTGAGATTGATCCTGACTAATTCTTCCTTTATGGTTTGAGGAGGGATTCAAGAGACAGTGGGAGCCATCCTGTTTAGATAAACTAAAAACCACTCTAAACTTGCAAGAGTATCATGCTGAGTGTCTCTTCTCTCTCTCCTAATTGCAGCGACCAATCGACATGACCGGACTTAAGTTACTTCTAGATAAAAACATACTGACAGGGCCAAACTACAAAGATTGGCTCAGGAATGTCAAGATGGCAATCACTTACGACAAGCTGGGGTATCTTCTTACCACCAAAGCTCCCCCTGTCCCAGGTCCCAAAACCAGCGTCGCGGATAAGGAAATCCGTAAGACCTGGGAACTAGACTGCGCGAAGGCCAAGTGCCTCGTGCTTGCCTCTATGGACAACGAACATCAGAGGAGGCACGAGAATATGGACCTCGAATCCATATTTCTCCATACAAAAGAACTGTATGGAGAGCAATCTCGTATCGCAAGATACGAAGTGTCGAAGAAGTTATTTTCGGCAAGATTGGCCGTCGGATCATCGGTAGCGGAACACGTGCTTAGGATGATTGGCTACATTGAGGAGCTCGCGGACCTTGGGACCACGTTGGAGAATGAGCTCTATACGGACTTGATTCTCCAGTCCCTTCCTTCCACTTACGCCCAGTTTATACTGAACTTCAACTTACAAGAAAAGGAAGTTGAACTTTCAGAACTCCTCAACATGCTGAGGAGCGCAGAGGGCACCCTACAGAAAGGTAGGGAAACATCCACTTTGTTTGTAGGAGGATCTTCTTCTTCTAGGTCCAAGGCGAAAGCCAAAGGAAAGAAGAAGAAAGCCCCCGCCAAACCAAGGGGCGGTGTTAGTAAAGTGGATACGAAAGGAAAGGCAAAAGCAACTAAGAAAGTAGGGAAGCTTGTGGATAAAGAAGAATGCTTCTATTGTCATAAGAGTAGACACTGGAAGAAAGATTGCAGGGCTTGGAAGGCCAGAACACAGGATCTGAAGCAGGTTGCGGCTTCAGCTTCAGGTGTGTATGTTATTGAAAACTGTCTTTCAATAAACTCTACTCCCTGGGTATTGGACACCGGATCAGGATCTCATATCTGTAATTCTTTGCAGGTGTTGAGAAACCGTAGGGTTTTGAAGGCAGGTGACATGACCCTCAAAGTTGCAAACGGAGCTAGCATGGATGCTAAGGCCGTGGGGGACTATCACCTGGGGTTGTCAGATGTACACGTTTTGGTTTTGCGTAATTGCTATTTTGTACCCAACGCAACTTGTAATATCATTTCTGTATCTTTGACTTCTAAAGTAGGTTATGAATTTACGTTTGTAAGTAATGTTGTAAACATTCACCTTAATCAAGTTCTGATTGGGTCAGGTACATTAAGCAATGGTATATACATATTAAACCAACCACAGATTTTCAATGTCCAGAATACACACAAAAGAAAGTCTCCGGAAATAAATCAGACTTTCTTATGGCATTGTAGACTGGGTCACATCAATAAGAGAAGGTTGACGAAGTTACATACAGAAGGATATTTGAATTCGTTCGAATATCAATCATATGCCACTTGTCAATCCTGTCTCAAATGAAAGATGACAAAGACTCCGTTCACTGGACACGGAGTAAGAGCGAGCGAGCTCTTGGGACTCGTACACAGCGACGTGTGCGGTCCAATGTCTACACATGCGCGAAGCAGTTTTTCTTACTTCATTACTTTTACGGATGATTTTTCAAGGTTCGGACATGTCTTCTTAATGAAACATAAATCCGAAGCCTTTGGAAAGTTCCAGGAATATAAGAATGAAGTAGAAAAACAAACAGGCAAAAGTATCAAGATTCTAAGATCGGATCGAGGTGGTGAATACTTAAGTGCCGAGTTCCTGGACTATTTAAAAGAGAACGGAATTCTCTCTCAGCTTACTCCTCCATACACTCCACAACGTAACGGTGTATCGGAGAGACGTAACCGAACCCTATTGGATATGGTATGGTCCATGATGAGTAACGCTGAGTTACCGCGATCATTCTGGGGATATGCGCTAGAATCAGCCGCATACCTTTTGAACCGAGTTCCCACTAAGACTGTGCCTACCACACCATATGAGTTATGGAGTGGGAAGAAACCATATCTTCAATATCTGAAGATCTGGGGATGTCCAGCTTTTGTCAAAAAGCAGCATGCAGACAAACTCGAGGCACGCTCAGTAATGTGCAAGTTTGTGGGATACCCAAAGAACACCAGGGGGTATCTTTTCTACCACGCAGAGGAACAAAAAGTCCTTGTTTCTCGTAATGCCCACTTTCTAGAACACCAGTTCTTGGAAAAGGAAATTAGTGGGAGCGCAGTAGAATTGGAAGAAATTCCAGAACCACAGACTATTACTGAAAGCTTAGTAGAACCAGAGGGTTCAAAAGAACAGGACATTCCTACGCCGCTTGCAGGAGTAGTAGGCAGTCTCATCCGCCCGAGAGATACTACGGTTTTCTCATAGACGGGGATAGAGAGGATTGCATCATAGATTATGATGAGCCTACTAGCTTCCAGCAGGCCGTTCAGAGCGTTGACTCGGTAAAATGGCTGGATGCAATGCGGACCGAAATGGAGTCCATGTACACCAACAAAGCATGGACGTTGGAAATTGCTCCAGACGGGGTAAAACCCGTAGGATGCAAGTGGATCTTCAAAAGGAAGATTGGTGTAGATGGACAGATTGAGACCTATAAAGCTAGACTTGTTGCAAAGGGTTTTCATCAAAGACCTGGTTTGGACTATGACGAAACCTTTTCTCCAGTGGCTATGCAGACATCCATTCGGATCCTTCTTGCCATTGCTGCCTTCCACGATTATGAGATTTGGCAGATGGACGTAAAGACCGCTTTTCTAAATGGAAATTTAGAGGAGTGTGTCTATATGGATCAGCCAGAGGGTTTCATTCAGAGTGGGAGCAGCGGAAAGGTGTGCAAATTGCTTAAGTCCATCTATAGACTAAAGCAGGCATCGCGGAGTTGGAACATCTGCTTTGATGAGACGGTCAAAGAATTTGGCTTTATCAAAAATCCAGATGAACCATGCATCTATAGTAGATTTGTAGCGAGAACTGTAGTATTTCTCGTTTTATACGTGGATGACATTCTCTTAATAGGAAATGACATTCCTATGCTACAATCTGTCAAGGGGTTCTTGTCACACAGGTTCTCCATGAAAGACCTGGGTGATGCCTCATATATCCTGGGGATCCGGATCCATCGTGATAGATCCAAGAGGATATTAGGACTTTCACAGTCCAGGTACATCGACACCATACTGAAAAGATTCAGTATGGAAGATTCCAAGCGCGGTAATCTACCGGCTTGTCACGGGATCACCCTTTCCAAAGAGATGTCTCCCAAGAATGATTTGGAGAGGGATCGCATGTCTATTATACCCTATGCTTCTGCGGTAGGCTCTATAATGTATGCGATGTTGTGTACCAGACCGGATGTAGCTTATGCACTTAGTGTAGTAAGCCGGTATCAGTCAAACCCTGGGGAGAAACACTGGATAGCGGTAAAGAACATTCTCAAGTATCTGAGAAGGACTAAGGAGATGTTCTTGGTGTATGGCGGAATAGACCTCCAGATCGAGGCCTTTGCTGACTCCAGCTTCCAGAGTGACAAGGATGATTCCAAGTCCATGTCGGGTTTTGTCTTTACCCTCAATGGAGGGGCGGTGTGTTGGAAGAGTTCCAAACAAGAAACCGTTGCAGACTCGACGATGGAAGCGGAATACATCGCTGCATCTGATGCCGCAAAAGAAGCTGTCTGGATGAGGAAGTTCTTGAAAGAACTTCAGGTGGTTCCGTCCATTGTTGATCCAATACCTCTGTATTGCGACAACAACGGGGCTATAGCTTTAGCGAAGGAACCCAGGTCCCATCAGAAATCCAGACAAATCTTGAGGCGGTATCACCTGATCAGAGAGATCGTGGATCGCCAGGAGATCGAGGTTCGGAGGGTTGCTTCAGAAGATAACACTGCAGATCCATTCACCAAGGCCTTGCCCCAGACTCAGTTCGAGCGGCTGATCGAGATGATAGGTCTTCGATACGCCAGTACATGGCCTTAGTGCAAGTGGGAGATTGTTAGTGTATATTCCCTAGAGGCCATTAATGTATCATACTAGTTTGTATATTACTTAATGGAAGCTTGGGATATTCACCTTGTATATACAATCTTGCTCAAAATAGTAGTATGCTACTTGGTTTGTTTCTACTTCAATATGTACATGTGTTTATTTTATAATATCACCTATACGCATTAGTGGAGCCCTTAGGATTTTTGCTTGATTACCAGCGTTGTGATGGCAGTCACACTAGTGGGGGCTGGGTAATCTATAAGCACATCCTTATGCAGGTCCCTAGTCGCAGGACTATCGAGACAGGGCATCGATATTCCGGAGTAGACTAGCGTATGCGCTTCTCATCCCAGCAGGGGAGACGGTCTGTCCCACAGCCGTCAGTACGTCGTACTTGAGATAGTATGCGGGTGCTCGTTGGGTTACGAGTACACTGGACAGGACTCGTCGGGAACTGATTGGTTGGTATTATACCTATCGTCAGTTATCAGTTCCCAGGTGACATGAGTACAGCTTAGTCCTCTGACTTGACACTGTCACTTCGCCTCGAGTGTGTTCCCACTGTACTTTGATTACTACCCTACCACGGCTCAAAGGAGTCGTGCAAACAGGTAGTAGTTGGGTGCAGTCCCGAAGCACTTGGAGGCAGTGACGGTTAGACAGGATTCGTCTCTCCAGGTATTGGGGGTTGACATCGCGCTGTGTCTAGGAGAGCCATTACACGAGTAGTCCCTGGCCAGGGCAAGCGAGATATACTGGTAGGCCTCCAGTGTTATCTCAGGGTGTTTTGGACTTCACTCCGACACGACTTGTACCGCTATTAGGGGACTGACGTTTACCACCCTCTAGGCCCGCCATGCGATGTATCAGACGAACAGACCGGACTGTACGGAGACTGTCACAGTCAGACTCAGTAGGAGTTCAGTTGGGTTTCACCTCGTCAGTCTTCTTATCGGCATCTACCTAGGGACCGTTACGCACAGCTAGTGCCGCTTGCGGTCTGTGGTTAAACCCACTGCCACCGTAGTGTCGAGTCTTTAGAGTCCCACACAGAAAGCTATTCGCCTTTAGGCAAAAGAGTAGAGGTCGCATGGTTTTGCGACAGAGTTCGGTCACATCCGTGCACTTGTGCACGTACAGTGTCCGGACAGTTAACACTAGCGGGCTTTGGTTTAAGCCAGATCCTAGTGTACGTTTTGGGATTGGTTTTATCTCGTTTGTATTCGTGTTCCTCGAAACGCGGATGCGGGTGTGTATGCACAGTTGACAGAGAGACGGAGGCAGAGTATTCTCATTGGGGTTGTTGACTGTTGACAGTTGACTGTTGACCATTGACTTTTGCTTAACCCTAATGAGAATAAGATATATGATTAACATTAATATTAATTAAGTATTGTAGTGACATGGTTGTTGAGGGGTTGACTGTTTTGACTTGTTGACTTTGTTGACCGGTTGACTAGGTTGGACTAGTTGACCATCATCATAACAATGGCTATCATTCCATGGCAAAGAGTTTTGCTTGCTTGTTTATTTATGCAAAATGAGTGCATGAAATGATATAGCCATTTTGACTTAAACCATTTACACAATACTTGATTACTATTTTTGTTATGATGGCTTTTGGATTATGAGAAGTGAGAATGAGAAGAGTATGGTTCATTTTCTATCATTTGCTTTTCTCTCTCTTGAGCTCTCTCATTCTCAAGCTCTCCCTCTTCCTCTTGCTCTCTCTACCTCAAGGCAAACCATTCTCATGTGTTGAGACTCATTGCCTTAGAGATAAAAAGACAACAAAACATTCCTCTACTCATTCTAGTTCACAAGGCCTGGCAAGCCAAGTGATCTTGTTTCTTCAAAGTTCGAAGAAGAAGCCAAAGGTAGAAGCTTTCGGGTGGATCCATCTTCAGCGCAAGGAGACAACGGGGTGAGGCCGATCCGTACACCGGGAGGAGTCGAAAATGAAGGAGTTCAAGAAAGGTATAGCCCCCTAACCGAGTAGGTTAACTCTTGTTAGGTTGTTAGTTAGTAGTTTAACAAAGAGCCGTATTGGTGGTCCATGTTACCACCCTCTTGAAAATCGTTTTTCACCAATTCCGTAACCCCGTAAGTACCGGGGAAGGGTAGCATGGACTTACATGGAAAGCCTAGGTTAGCCTTGCAAGTTCCTTCCTAGTCGTGCTAATCCCCGTTGTTGTCGATTACATTAACACCGATATTAAAAAGGGCATTGAAAGAGGTGAGATATTCCTAACTCGAACTAACCTAATCCTAACCCTAGCAAGTCTTTTATCATCTTTTATCTTGTTAGTAGATCTTAAAACAAAACTCGACATAATCGGATTTAACTCGGTAAAACATAAAGAAAAAGATTACATCACCCTGTGGATCGACCCGTACTCAACCGGCTGGCTACCAAGCGAAACCGTCTTGATTGCGGTAATTAAAAATACGCTAAAATGCGAACAATCAAATGGCATGGTTGCCGGTGAGATGGTAATTTCTTTCTTTGTGAAATTTCGGGTTAATTAAAAATATAAAAATTAAAAAAATTAAAAAATATAAAAATTATCTTGTTATTTTTGAAAAATCTTTGTGCAAGTGTGCAGGATTGGAAGAAGGCTTGATTCAGATCTGAAGCAAACTCAGTGAACAAATCAAGAATCAGGGGATCTAAACAGAAAGAGGAGAACCAACTCAGCACAGGGAAAAAGTCAGAAAATCCAAACCAACTGTTCAGCCACGGAACCGCGGCTGAACCAAGAGTTTGACGGCGGAACCGCGGTCAACTGGTGACGTCAGCACCCAATTTTCTCTGTAAGTATCTCTTTTCTTCTTTCATCTCTTCTGAACTCCACTGAAATATTTTTCCTGTAGGTTTCTTTGCATAGATTCTCTTTCTCCTATCCAATAAATTGTTTTTGTGCAGGATTCTTTGCGCTGCCAAATAAAAAAATGTTTGCAAGTATTTTAGATTTTTGGTGTGTTACTGCTTTGCATAATTAATACGGAATCTAAGGGGCTATAACACCAATTAAGATTGGTTCGGGATTTCATTACCCTTCGTAAGACCCCAAAAATCACTAAAAGCATATGCATCACCCTTAAGATTAATTAAAAAATATCTAGACTCAGCCAATTAAGGACTATCGTGCTCAATAGGACAGAGGAAGATTGTGGGCATTCATTCGTTTATCTAAACTTGATTTTGTGGTGCCTAGGCTAGACAAGTGAGAAAGGTAATTTTAAAAGGCCCGTCTCACAGTGATTCATGAGCGGAACCCTCCTTTCTTCATTTGTGCTTACCTGGCCAGAATTGGCAGTGAAGATGCGATTTGAGGGTTATCTCACAACTTGTCACTTTGGAACAGTTGGGAGCAGTCTAGTGGACTTTGGAGACCATAGCTCTAGGTGTGATTGTCCATGTTTAAGCAGTGATTGTTTGAAGTCGTGCTGTAGATCCGTACATATTTTTGCAAAACTCTATGTCATGACCCGAAATATTACCTCGTGACCAGCACTTAAATACGCAACGTCTAAAGGCGTAATGTAATTCAAGTAAGCTGAAACCCAGAAATTTAAACCTTTTTTAGAAAATAAAAGGGGTGAAGTTTTGAAATAAAGGTATATAATGAAAACAAGTTTTCTTATATGCATAGGAAAAGAACATGAATAAGTAAGTGAAATTTACTAGTTTGAAAACATGTTTCGTCTTTTAAAAATTTAGGCAGCACCTCCTTTATATATTTTGATCCAAAACGGCAGTACATAATAATGATAAAGGAATCCCCAAGCGGGAGCTAGCTCTTCGCCAAACGGCAGATCCACAACTACGCAAAGTATAAATATAAGTATACGACGCCCAACGGCGAAGTTCACTACAAAAGATAAAGAAATAAGTAAGACGTCAACCCAAAATGCGAACATAAACCCCATCGCTCAATCTCGCAACTACAAGTCTTGCTAAGTCTCATTACTTATACAAACACTAGTTTTGATTGATGGTGTAAACTAGATACAATATGAAATGTAATACAAGAGTGGGTACGATACAAATGTACCACCTACCAACTAAATCACCCAAAAGTAGCCATGTGCCAGCGATGCCGCTACTGATCCGTGCGGTCAACCTGCAAGAACTGTGGCACAACGGGGGTGAGTTGCCAACTCGTGAATAGAAAGATATCAACAGATAGAAATCGAATAAACAACGATTCCTAGGTCAACTGTATCATAAAGGTAATACTATGATATCTAGGGTGACCATATCTGTATGTGTGCCAATAATGTAATCAACACCTATATTATGCGAATATCATCCAATCATATGATCAATGTCTGTATGCATGCGGATCTCGTCCACGTGTCAACCAATGATACAACAACATCATGCACGTAAATATCATAAAAGCATATGCATGACAATATGAGGATATAAATCAACGCGTGTCTCTCGCGACACATCAAAATCATGGAACCTGAGTGTCAAGCATCGACACTCAAAACATCATGGAACCCGTGCCCAGCATCGACAGGTAAATCCTAATCTCTCGGGCTCCGTCAGTCCGGATCGGCCCTAGGGCTCCGTCTGCGGGATCGTCCCGCGGGCTCCGGCAAAAGGGTCGGCCCAATATCCATCTCTCAACATGGTCGGTATCCTCCGGGTAACCGCCAGGCCAAACCAATCACCGGTAGGTAGTAGTACCTCTGCCAGGATCATCATCATCCCCACGATCTTCTCGCCCCTGGGTACCGTACCGGGTCCACCATGAACCCGCAAACTGATTATCCAACTCCTCGAATCGTGTTTCACATAACACATGTCTCAGAACTGAGAAAATGCATGGTGGACGCACTGAAATATCATATCAAGAGAAATTAGGTTTTATAAAACAATACATACTTTCTTTGGAAATAACTACGGTTCTCAAATCCAGAAATCTCAAGAAAACAGCATATCTCAATGCGTATAATCGTAAAGCATGATGTATGCGATATATAACAGAAATGTAAGCATATTTGTATATAATGAAATATGGAACAGTAACATGCACATATCGAGGGAAAACCGCTTTTTTAAAGGAATCCAGTTTAAAAATATATCTTGTGGTTCTCAAATTTTCCAAAGTCAAATACAACATCGTATAAGGGTGCATATGTAACTATAGCAAGTGAATCATGCAAGGAGTCATATCATGATGCAGCAACTCTACTGTGTAGTGACATGGCAATTATCGATGATGAAGTGTGTGAGCCGACAAATCTGTTTACGTGTAATATACGCATCATCGATAATGGTGTAAGTGTACTAGCACAGGTATATGCAATGCAATGAGTATAACATGAATGCTGTATAAGGTAAATCATCAGCTATAAGCTATAAGGTATACGTATCTATCATATGTCTGAGTCGGTGAATCTATCAATCAGCATCTAGCCTCACAACATCACGTACGGTATAATCCATCGTACGGCATCCTCGAGTCAAGGGTACGGATCAATACTCAAGTCAAACTTATCACGTACGGAAAATTATCGTACAGCGGCATAAAACCAATAGGGATCCTATCAACCTTTATGACAATGAGGGTACGGAACTAACGTCTCGTACGGCTTATCATTAAAGATTCACATCCTTACATATATCTATATGTAGGGTTCCTAGGCACACTAATGAGGTCTCACAAGGCATCAACCATGCCAATTTCAAATTTTACAAGTGTCGAGAAACCCTAATACGGATCGTTAACCAAATATTTAGGTGAAACAATGAATCTAGTTAACAACTTAACTAAAAGAACGGAAATACAACCTTTGTAGATCCGGTCCTCCACCTCCATAGCTCCATGATGAAGTCTCCTCGCTGTCCAAATAGAATCCCGGGCTCTAGCGTCGGCTTCATCGGAGAAAAGGGCGGGCTTGGTCGTCGGCTTCGATGCCGAAGATGATCTACGTCGAGGCATCACTAGATCAAGCTCCAACTTCACCAAGTCAAGAAACTTGGGAAGAAAACACCCTATACTACTTGGCAAGAGGTAGAGGATGAAGAAATAGGAGGTGGGTTCACTTTAGAATTGGATTTCTCACTCATTTTCACATTTCACCATTGTTGGTAGAAAGCATTCGTCATGAAGAAGAAGAAGAAGATAATGTTATGATAAGTATTATGATAAAGGAAAATAATATGCATACTTATCATATACAAACCATAGTTAGGTGTAGAGAATAAATCATGGTTAGTTTGAAGGGTTAGGGTTAAGCATGAAGACAAAATGGTCACTTGGTCAAAGCTTCATGAAGCTTCAACTAGAAAACAAATCAAGCCACCATTTTCTTTTCATTTTCCAAAAAGAAAGAAAGAAATAAATAAATCAAGTGAAACCCTAACCATTAACCAACCATGGTTTAAACCAAACATACACCCAAACTAACATGTATCATCAAATATGATACAATCAAGTGCACAAAAAATATATCACATATACAATGTGCACAACAAGTGAGAAAATCCATTTAAAGTGAACCAATACTAGTTAATGCAAAGTAATATATCAAATATATAATTATGCATTAAATCATTAAATCAACACTTGATTTAACGACCCGGTCATATCGCATATAACCGACTAATATTCAATGTATCGGCTTATCGAATCAATCGTTGATTCGATAACTAGGTTATATCACATACAACCATTCGATACATTCATCGCGAGGATGGAATACAGTATCACATACACGCATTATTCTCGGTCCCGCACATATCTCATATGCGCTCCTATTTCGTTTCGCTTGAGCCAGGAAACCTCTGTGTGGGACTCTAAAGACTCGTCAATACGCCGGCAGCAGGTGACGATCATATCAAACACCCACAAGCCGCAAGCGGTCTGCTAAACGTAACGGCCACCCGGGTATTGAGCGATCAGAAGATCGACGAGCAAGCCCGCTCATACTCCTGTGAATCCAACCAGTAACACTTACCGTACAGTCCGGTCTCGTCGTCTGATATGTCGCATATCTCGCCTAGGGGTGGTAAACGTCACACCCCAATAGCTCGATAAGTCGTGTCGATATGAGGACTATAACAATTCGAGAAACTACTGGTAACACTTACCAGTAAATCTCAGCAACCCTGGCCAGGGATTTCCTGTTATAGCCAATCGAACACAGCGCAACATCAACCCCCTATACCGGGAGAGACGAATCCCCTCCTATCGCTCATTGCCTCCATGTGACTCGGGACTGTACCCAAAAACCACCGTTTTGCACGCCCTCTTGGACGTGGTAAGGTGGAAATCAAAGCACAGTGGGAACCACACAAGACTCTATGACGATCTCGGGTCAACAGACTACTCTGTACCAGTGTCACCAGAGAACTGCCATCTGACGTAAGGTATAATACCATCTGGGAGTTCTCGGCGAGTCCGTCCAGTGTACCCAGTCTCTACTGAGCACCCGTATATCATCTCTGATGTCAAACACCAATGGATATGGGATCATCCATCGCCCATCTGTATGGGTCGAGAAGGTATACGCTAGTCTACTCTGGTATATCGATGCCCCGTCTCGATATACTCACGACTAGGGACTTTGAAGGATGTACTTATGGACTACCATGTCCCCACTAGTATGATCCGCATCATAGTCCAGGTAGTCAAGTACACATCCTAAGGGCTTTACCAACATGTAACAGAGAGACAATCAGTATACACGTTAATGTAAAGAGTAACCAGATAGCATACTATCATGTCGAGCGAGAAAGTCCTCCCTATATATGTCCCAGCATCCACTACAATATACATCCTATGTATAGTAATGGCCTCTAGGGCATACATATAACTAACAATCTCCCACTTGCATTAGGGCCATCTGATAGCAGTGGTTGTAGTATCTCATACTTAACCATCCCATAAAAGTCTCTCTCTGGGAAAAGGCCTTTGTGAGTGGATCCGCTGTGTTGTCCTCTGAGTCTGCTCTCCTAACCTCGATCACCCTGGAGATCAACTATCTCCATGATCAGGTGATACTGCCTTAGAATATGTCTGGATCACTGATGGGACAGACGTTCCTTGGCATAAGCCACAACTCCATTGTCACACAATGGGAGGAACTAAGTTCATCTCATGAACAAATATACATCCAGACTGCCTCTTTGGTAGCATCTTAAGTAGCGATGTATCCAGCCTTTATCGTTTAGTATGTCACGGTATCTAGCTTGGAACTCTTCCAACATACCATCCCTCTACTGAGGGTTAAGACAATGCCTGTGACTGACATTCAGTCGTCTTTATCACCCTGGAACACTTCCAGTGATTTTCCCCAGGATCAACTGATACCATCTCACTACAACTAGTGAGTATCCTAACATCCATTTAGATCTATCTCATACATCCAAAACTCAGGATTTAGGAGGTATCATTTTGAACCTATATGGAGAATCATTGTGATAAGCGGAGATTGACCGAGCGTAGCATAGGAAACTTCTCTCTTATCAAGAGTATGTCATCCACGTACTCTACGAGGATCGCTACCATACTCCCTACTACCTTTTTGTTTATACAAGGTTCATCTACCATTTTGATGATGTCAAACTCTTTGACTAACACATCAAAACAGATGTTCCAACTCCGCGATGCCTGTTTTAACCTATAAAGCATCTTGTACACGTTTCCGCTGCTCCCACTGTCTACGAAGCCCTCTGGCTGTGTACTTATAGACGTTCTCTTCTAAAACATCATTTAGAAAAGCAGTCATGACACCCAACCGCCAGATATCGTAGTCATGGTATGTAGCCGTGGCAAGTAGGATCTGGATGGACTTAAGCATAGCTACTTGAAAAGGTTTCATCATTATCCACGCCTGGTCGATGACGAAAAGCTTTAACAAGTCTAGCTTTGAAAGTCTCAACTTTTCCATCTACACCAAGTAATCTTCTCAAGATATACTTGCTCCTGATGGGGATTTAACCCTTCAGATATAGAAACCAAAGTCCATACTTTGTTGGTGTACATGGATTCCATCTCAGATCGCTAAGCATCCAGCCATTCTTACAGAGTCCCACTCTTGATGGCCAGCTCGAAACTAGTTGGGTCATCATCTCATGATCCAATCCTCGCTCCCACTGTCATAGAGTAACCGAAGAATCTCTCAGGCGGGTGAGGAACCTTACTAGATCGGCGGAGAGGCTGAGGTTCGTTGGTAACTATTGAATCTTTTGGTTCTTTCAAATCATCAGCTGCAGTTTGTATAGCTGGATCATTTCCAGTTCTACATAACTGACCTTGCCTCGAGCTTGTCCGGATTTTGCTTTTAGACATAGCCCGGACAACCCCAAATCTTAACCAACTTAAAATATAGGCTCTTCCCTTATCATATCACATATGAAATGGTAGGCAACTGATTTGATTTGAACCCTATTCAATAGATATGCAGCTTCTCAAGCGCATAACTCCCAAAAGGAAATAGGTAATTCAGTAGTACTCATCATAGAGCACACCTTATCATATAAGGTGTGATTGCTCCGCCCTGATATACCATCGTGCTATGGTGTATACGGAGGAGTAATGCTGAGAGAGAATCTCATTCTCCTTTAGAAAAGTTCAAGAATTCCGTGCTCAAGTATTCTCCTTCTTGATCTCATCAAAGGACATAATACTTATACCCGTATTTTGGTTCTCTACTTCTAACTTATATTCTGTGAATATCTCAAAAGGTTCGGACTTGTGTTTCAACAGGAACATATGTCTGATTCAAAAGAGATCATCAGAGAATTTAATGAAGTACAAAGAACCGGTCTTGGCATATGTAGACAGGGGACTTTACATACATCAACATGTATCAATCCCAAGAGTTTACTAACTCTTTCTCTCTTTCCAATAAATAGAGCTGTGGTCATCTTATCTCTGTGACATGACTGACAAGTTTCACAAGATGTAAATTCAAACAGATTTAAATATGCATCTATATGTAACTTCAGCTAGTCGGGTCGCATTGATATGACCTAGTCTACAATGCCTCAAGAAGGATTCGTTCATTTCTGAACTCTTCCTTTTTTTGTGTGTTCCATATACTAAAGAACTGTAGTTTGATTTAGAACATCAATGCTTTTAGATAACGTGCCTGAACCGATCAACTTTTGATATAGGAAATGTTCAAAACATTATCCAACTATACAAAATTTTATCATTTCTTTACTAATAAAGAGATTGATATGATTTTGTATATCAGGTTGGGTATCTAATAACATTCGTTCAGAATCAATGTATTTGAAATACAGGGTGACAGTGACCAACAGACTTGGCTGCAACACTTGCCCCTTTTTCTGCCTCATGAAACTTATCACCCGTTCTCAGTTCTCTACCTTTCTGTAGCCCTATGTAACATATTACATATCTGGGATCCTGATCTGGTATCACATACCCAGGACGTAGAGGATACAGAGAAACAGTTCTTTGTAATGAGCACACCCGAAGATGATGCATCAGTATGCACTTTCTTCGTTTGGGCGGCACGGGAATTCTGGTAATCCCCAATTTCCTGCTCTGTCTTATAACAATTATAAGTTAGAGCGGGACCAACGTTCCCCAGCTCAGTATAACAAGCGGGTTCGGTCAATAATCCGTATTATTATCTTGATTAAGGCGTGATATGGTCGCTACCTGGAGAGAGAGAGAAGAAAACACTCAGCGTGCGCTCTTGCAAGAATAGATTGGTTATTATTTTATCTAATCAGGATGGCTCCCACTGTTTTTATCAAATCTTCCTTCAAACCCTAAAAGAAAAGACTAGCCGGGATTAATTACACGCTATAAGTTAGCCAATCTTTCAGCCAGGCCAGTGTCGGTACTTTGAGGGAGGTCCCCCGTGCTTTCGTACGAACCTAATTAATGTAAAGCTCGTTTTCCCAGAGGCGTAACCCCGTTGACACCTTTCTAGACACCTACTTGATCGGCTAGTTGCAATGTGTAAAACTCTCCCAGGAGTAACTCTTACTCGCAGTGGGTATCGGGATCAAACTATCTCATAGAAGGTATGCAATCTCATTGCAAATTTCAACACTTGAAATTCCCGATAATATTTTGCCCCTAGCGTGCTATGACCTTGACGCATGCCAAACAACCCATAGTCCGCTAGTCAAGTTCAACCCGTACATTTCTTGATTGAATTAAACCCACCCGCACGACCCTTGACGCATGCCAAACAACGTCGTACGAATACCCTAATCCAATCGCATCGTATGCTAGCAGATAAGCACTAGTTAGCTACCGTACACTACGCCTTGACGCATGCCAAACAACCGCAGCACGAATACTAACTAGTACTTATCTGAAATGACAGAGGGCTATGACAGGTTTTTCTGAAAACCTATTGCGTGATATCGTTGTAGAATCAAATGATTTTAAAATGGAGTGTTTTTTAGGCTTTTCTAGTGTAATGCTTTGAAAATCGTTTCGGTGAAATTTCGAAAAATCGGTAAAATAAGGGGGTTTTCTGTAAAAAGTCAAAATACAAATATCTTATTATAAAAATTAAATATAAATATTCTAGCTATGTAATTGCTATTATTTGGTGTTTATTGAGCCGCTGGTGAAATTTCAAATTTTCTGAAAAAAAATATTATTTTATTATTATTTAAGCCGTCACTAATACATTTAATTAGGGAAAATTACAAATTGGAATGAGTTGAAACAAATTTTGTGCATCATAAAACATTAAATAAAATTTTATCATATAGTTTTTGGAACGAAATCATTTGCCAAAACGGTTTAGAAATTTTTGAAGAAAAAATGCTTTTTTTAGCGTAAATGGATGTTTGGGGTATTGTATTTATCATTTTTCATCACCCCACACCCGTACACACACCCACACACCCCCATTCACTTCTCCCCTCGGCTGAATTCAGCAGCCCCCATCTTTTTCCCCACTTGTATTTCAAAGGAAAGGAATGAGTAGAAAATGATAGAATATGTATATATTTTGGCTTGGTTGACTTTGGTCAATTATTGACTTCTTAACCCCACCAATTCTCTCTCCCCTTACCCATTCCCTTCAGGCCGAGCCCCCCTTCTCCCAACAGCAACAGCTCCCCCAAATCCCACTCAAGTTTGCATTAAAAAAATCCACAAAATCACTTAAAAATCCATACAAATTCAAATCAAAATCCAAATCCAACACTTACCCATTATTCCTTAGCATTTCAAGCATGGATCTTTGTGAAAAGAGAGCATTTTGGGAGGCTTTATCTTGAGGTTAATCTCTTGGTTTGGAGGTATAATCCTAACCGAAGTGTATAGATTTTGTTAAGCTACTTTAAATTAGTTTTATTAGCTAATTTTGTGATTCCAATTTCAAGATTGAAATTGTGTGATGGTGTTTGAATCTAATTAGGGTTCGTATCATGTAATCATGGTTGCAAAGTATAGATTTTCATCTTAAGGAAATGAAAACTTAATCTTTTTGATGATATGTAAATTGCTAGATGTAAAATGTCCAAATTAAGCTTTTTGTTGCAAACTAGGTTTTTTTTGATTTAATTCGAAATATGAGATTAAAAATATGGTTAGGGTTTTTATCATATTATTAACTTTATTAAGTGTAGTTTAACACTTTAGTTCATGGAAATCCAACCTAAATTGTAGTTTGTGCATTTTGCTATGAAATTGTTAAAAAGGGTATTTTGTAAACTAGAATATTAGGGTTTTTTTGGAATTTAATGAGATTAAATTCCGGAAATTGTTTCTATGACTTATTTAAGATATTTAATAAGTATATTGGCCGCTACATTCATTTAAACATCATGTTTTGTACAAAAACGGCGAATTGTGCTTGCTAGATTTTCGGAAAAATGACTTTTTAAGTGAAATTGTAGTTTTTGTGAGTTTTAACCTAGTTTATATTAAAATTAGTGTTCGTGAATGTGCAAATGAGTGTGATTGGATTTTTCTCGATGGTTTGACGTCTGTACATCGACATCGAGGGTTGGTTTGGCTATTCTTGCATGCATAGGCGATAGGTTTGGACCTATGCGTGATACGCGTGCCGATTTGATTTTCGTATGCCGTTTCGATTTCGAATTTAGTTTTAATGTGATATGGTGCATTATGATATGTAGGTACCCCATGTGAACTTCGAGACGACAAGCAAGCGCATAGCGACGTCGGTACCGGCTAGCGAGGACCAGGTGAGTAGATTTATATCTACGGGGAGAAGTCGGGTGGATGGCGTATAGCACCCCCGCAGTCCGTGGTGGTGTATACGGATGCGTATACACACCAACAGTTATTATATGTTATTTGGGATTAATAACGATGCTTAGGATGGATATTGGTGTGTTGGAGTACTTTAGTGTTGCGAACCCTAGGGTAGTGTTGCACTACACATATACGCATACATACTTGCATACATTCCTATTGATATGTGCTCATGGGATTCTTTATAGTTATGGGTTCACATGGGTATGGGACTATGTGTTCGCATACGGATTTGAGGATGATACTTGGGATTGAGCTGAGTCGATGAGATTTGATTTGAGGCCGTGAGATCGGTGATATAGTAGGGTTCGTATTCGAGATACGACATGACGTTGTAGCGGGTCCTTGACGTAGTGTTTCACACACGTCCATGCATACGTAGGCGGTATCAGTATGGTACTAGACGTAGATCAGAACCCCGATCATAATATTTGATAAAGAGGATACCAGGTGAATAGTATGATGAATGTGATATTGACCCGTACCCAGATTGGGATGCCGTACGACGGATTTACGTACGAGCTATATTGATGATTGATCCGCACTCTTGACTTGGGATGCCTGATTATAGATATGGTATCGGATATGATATTATTGAGGCGGGATCACCGACTATACATATACAGGTATGTATATCTATCGACTCAGATGATAGGCGGTTTCCTTACCTGTAGTTCAGCTGTATAGTTTAGTGTAGTTGTAGATTAGATTAGACTTCTTACCTATTTCAAAAACTAACGAATCGTGGGCATTTTTAAAGACAGCCCAAGGGATCCTACGGATATTTCAAAAGACATATCTTTTCATAAAAACACCGTGGCCCCTATTTTCAAAACCCCATGATTCGTGTTATTTCAAAAGACACCATTTGTAGGACTTATATTAGATTAATGCAAATTAGTTATCGTTGTGTCTAGTTTTCAGCTCCCGCACATTATTGCTGTTCGCTCTGCCTCGCATACTTATTTTGCTGCATATTCCATTATTGATATCATGCTGTTAGGATACCAGTACCATTACCGATGATGCGTATGTACCACGTACACCTACTTGCCGGCTCACACACATCTTCATCCGTAATTGCCATGTCACGTACACTTTAGAGAATATATTTGCTTGACTTAGCTTGTTAGCTAGTAGTTTTGACATGATATTAGTGTACTTCCCTTATATGCCATATTAGACATTGTAGTTATTACCTGCCACTTCATGCATACTGTTATTCAATTGTTCACGCCTAGTTTATTAATCATACATTGCAACTTGGTTATTGATACCATATGCATTCATTATCATTGACATATGCACTTGTGATGATTTCTTGAGATTTATGATATTTCTGGATTTCGGGGAAAGCCGCAAAATTTACAACTTATGATCTTTTAAAATATAAAGTGTTGCGGTTTTCTAGTGATGTAAAGTGTCGTCCACCATGAGTTTGCTGTGGTTTTCGAGATCCGTGTCGAGGAGTGGAGGAACCGTCACGGGTACATGGTGGGCCCGGTGCGGTACCCCGGGGCAAGAGGAATGTGGTGTTGACGTTGAGCCCGGCAGGGGAGCACTACCGACCGGTGATATTACCCGACGCGTCGGATATCCGGAGGATACCGTCGTGGTCTTGAGATGGATGGTAGGGGCCGGTCTGGACTGACGGCACCCTAGATACTGAGATTGAGACATTGATATTTCGAGACGGTGAGATTTATGTTTTGTGTCGATGCTAGACACTGTTGATACTGATTTCATTTATGATACCTCAGTTTAAAAATACGAAAGAAATCTCACTAATTTATGAAAACAGTTTCTTCATTTACATGTATTCTGTTTTCATGCATGCATACCTCATTCATATGATATATTGCTATCTGAGGCACTGACACGGGCACATGAGTTTACACTCGGGTTAGATATTTACCCTAGCCATTGTTATAGGCTGCATGTTATATACATTTTTGAGGATATATTATGATCATTGACTTAGGATTGCGTTATTTATGCGATTTCTGTGCGTAGATATTTTTCTATTCACGAGTTGGCAACTCACCCCCGTTGTGACCCAGTTTCTTGCAGGTTTTGCCGTACAGGTTTAATTACGGCTTTGCGGGCTCAGTTTCATTCGGGTGACTTGCTAGTGGGTGGGTTTTTCTTGTATCGTACCCATCTTATTACCTTGTATAATATTATGCCGTTGTATCTAGTAAATTCCATCAACCAAACATGTATGTATTGAGATAGAGACCAGTGTTGTTTATTCTTTCGACCTTAGAGTCGCTCGTTATATTTCTGGTGGTTTTGAGTTTCCTTTTGAGTTTTGATCCTCGCCCTTGGCGTTGTATATTATATTGCTTGTGTGGTTGTGACCGTCAATTGACGAAGAGCTAGCTCCCGCTTGGGGATGCGTTTTTATTGATTTCGTATACTATTCATGTTGTATCCCGTTTGGGAGCCAGTATTTACAAAGGAGACTCTGCCGAAATTTTCAGGAAATATTTGATGTTTTTTTAAACCGCATAATTCGGCTTATGCTATTGAAATTACTTGCTTTAAGTTGGTTTTTCCTGCACTCTACTACTTTTCTTGGTTTGGATTTCTGGGTTTTTCGGTTTACTTAGATTACGTACGTCTCGAGACGTTCGTAGTTTAAGTGCCGGTCATGTTCCGTACTTTCGGGCCGTGACATCTAGTTTTGCTAAAGGGGTCACTCCCGGTGAAGGGATCGTCGGCCCTTTCCTCATCGAATAAGGTGTGGATATATCATATATATCACTGTGCAAAGCAGAAACTATATAAGCAATCAAAAAGACAAACCGCGAGTTGTAGCATCTGCCAGTTATTGCTAAAGGAGTCACTCCCGGTGAAGGGATCTCGGTCCATTTCTCATCGAATAAGGTGCAGGATATATCATATATACCGCTGTGCAAAGCAAGAACTGTAGCTACCTGTTTTATTGTTGAAATTCGATTCTACAACATCTTTAGGTTTCTTTTACTTTCATTAATCACATTAATGAAATCCCATCATTTAAGTTACCTAAACATCACAGATAAATACGACGTACACTTATGCCATCCGCATTCGCCTCGATGTCCCCTCGTGCACCGTTAGGTTAGGTAACTAACGGCAGAGCGGGGCAGGGCTAGCGCGGGTGTAAAACATAAGTAACATCTATATAATATATCATATATGCTATAAACTGTATCTATCACAGAACATATCACATGATCAAATCACAGATATCGCAGCAGAAGAAACATATGAAATATTGGATGTACTAGGACGTCCGTGTTTTCAATATGAGCCAGTATAAAACACGGATTCCACAGTCGCGATGAATAGCCAAACTCACACCCCTAGACCCCTACAAGAGCGGCAAGCAACCCTACCAATTCTAGAGTTAGGAGACCCGGACTCGACTCCTCGAGTTGGTCTCCCACTGGACTCCAGAACCCGGTTACTTGTGCCCTCCTCCTTGGGTCTATCCTAGTGCGGAAAAGTAAATAATATATAAACGGTGACATCTTCCGCAACCCGGAAATGCCCCAATAAAAGAATATTACATACAAGTTTTTACATGAATGAAAATGAAAAACACTCATCTCACATAAAAAAACCCTGCTATTCAAACACGACAATCCAATATAACATATCCAGCAACACATAACATCACATGTCATCAACGTAAGTAAATATGCGCATCCCAATTGTCGTTGACATATAGTAACGAAACCGGCGATATCACATATTACACTTACGGTCACAGAAAAGAAAGTGTAAAACTACAACAGTTGGAATCCGCAACCTGCATAGACATCGCATGCCTAATCAAATGAATTCCTTAGACATCGCATGCCTAACAATTATAAACCCCGCATTTTAGTCTCATTATCGAAAACTCTTTTCAATATCAAGTCGGGCAATTCAACAAGATTCCCGACATCCTGATCGAATACTCGTCGCAAACTTTAGTAGGCGGCCGCACCCCCGACGCTGTCGACGAAGTGCACCAAGGCGGAACACCGCTGCCGTGAGCACCCGAACGGATGCTTTCGGCGACGGGGTTCTCCTACAGTCACTTGGTCGGGGCTATGGGGTGTAGCTGTCTATTAAGTTTACCCGGCGAGTATCCGCGTACGCTACGTGATTGCGACGGACTTTTGATCGCATCAAAATTCCGTAGCAACCGATCAAGTGAGACTAAAGTGCTATGTTTATAACATTCATTCAGTTATCTCATAACTACTTGTGAATTCCAATTATTGTATCCCATTCCAGATAAATAGAAAATGTTAAACTTTCCGATCGAACATTCAAACACCCAAGTTTTCCCGAAACAGCTCAACACATGAAACAAGTTTAAAAAAATCCAGTTCATGCCTCAGTACCAACGGTCCAGCCGTAGAAGGGTCAAGCCAACGCCTCATATGTGGCACGTCGTACTGCCCCAAACCCTAAGGTTCAAAGGGCAGTTCAAGACGGTCACATAATCGAGTTAAGGTTTGTTGTCTTCTAAAGGGTCCATCGCGTTACTTGCACTACTTAGAACGTTATTAAACCACGGAAAGATCCAACATTTGGAAATTTCCCAACAGGGGAAAAAGTGGGTATTTATATCCGGTCGAACTTTTTAACATATTCAAAAATTATCCGGAAAAATACATAGACAAAATTAGACAATCCGATCGAAACACCGAGTCCCCAATACAACCCAGAAAACTCAACTCTTGAGTAAAAGTTAAAATATCCCAGAAAATACAGCAGTCAAATATAACATTACTGTGCAAATTTTGGTCAACGATGCAACAGTATAGCCGCGGAACCGCCGCGCCACGTGGGCTAAGGCCGCGGTTCCGCGGCGGTTTGATGGAATTACGACCAAAATTTTGCACAGTAATTCTTATAAAACCCTGCTTATTTTTCTGCATATTTTTAATTTAGAAAAGTCCACATTTTTCAAAAAAGTACAGAGAGCAAGTTTGGAATTGGGGTTTCGGTTCGATCGGACTTCAAACTCCGTCTACGCATCGCCTAAGGCTCTAGCTAGGCTCTGATACCACTGTAGGGTTCCTAGGCACACTAATGAGGTCTCACAAGGCATCAACCAAGCCAATTTCAAATTTTACAAGTGCCAAGAAACCCTAATACGGATCGTTAACTAGATATTTAGGCGAAACAATGAAACTAGTTAACAACTTAACTAAAAGAACGGAAATACAACCTTTGTAGATCCGGTCCTCCACCTCTATAGCTCCATGATGAAGTCTCTTCGCTGTCCAAATAGAATCCCGGGCTCTAGCGTCGGCTTCATCGGAGAAAAGGGCGGGCTTGGTCGTCGGCTTCGATGCCGAAGATGATCTACGTCGAGGCATCACTAGATCAAGCTCCAACTTCACCAAGTCAAGAAACTTATGAAGAAAACACCCTATACTACTTGGCAAGAGATAGAGGATGAAGAAATAGGAGGTGGGTTCACTTTAGAATTGGATTTCTCACTCATTTTCACATTTCACCATTGTTGGTAGAAAGCTTTCTTCATGAAGAAGAAGAAGAAGATGATGATAATGTTATGATAAGTATTATGATAAAGGAAAATAATATGAATACTTATCATATACAAACCATAGTTAGGTGTAGAGAATAAATCATGATTAGTTTGAAGGGTTAGGGTTAAGCATGAAGACAAAATGGTCACTTGGTCAAAGCTTCATGAAACTTCAACTAGAAAACAAATCAAGCCACCATTTTCTTTTCATTTGCCAAAAAGAATTAAATAAATAAATAAATCAAGTGAAACCCTAACCATTAACCAACCATGGTTTAAACCAAACATACACCCAAACTAACATGTATCATCAAACATGATACAATCAAGTGCACAAAAAATATATCACATATACAATGTGCACAACAAGTGAGAAAATCCATTTAAAGTGAACCAATACTAGTTAATGCAAAGTAATATATCAAATATATAATTATGCATTAAATCATTAAATCAACATTTGATTTAACGACCCGGTCATATCGCATATAACCGACTAATATTCAATGTATCGGCTTATCGAATCAATCGTTGATTCGATAACTAGGTTATATCACATACAACCATTCGATATATTCATCGCGAGGATGGAATACGGTATCACATACACGCATTATTCTCGGTCCCGCACATATCTCATATGCGCTCCTATTTCGTTTCGCTTGAGCCAGGAAACCTCTGTGTAGGACTCTAAAGACTCGTCAATACGCTGGCAGCAGGTGATGATCATATCAAACACCCACAAGCCGCAAGCGGTCTGCTAAACGTAACGGCCACCCGGGTATTGAGCGATCAGAAGATCGACGAGCAAGCCCGCTCATACTTCTGTGAATCCAACCAGTAACACTTACCGTACAGTCCGGTCTCGTTGTCTGATATGTCGCATATCTCGCCTAGGGGTGGTAAACGTCAGACCCCAATAGCTCGATAAGTCGTGTCGATATGAGGACTATAACAATTCAAGAAACTACTGGTAACACTTACCTGTAAATCTCAGCAACCCTGGCCAGGGATTTCCGGTTATAGCCAATCGAACACAGCGCAACATCAACCCCCTATACCGGGAGAGACGAATCCCCTCCTATCGCTCATTGCCTCCATGTTACTCGGGACTGTACCCAAAAACCACCATTTTGCACGCCCTCTTGGACGTGGTAAGGTGGAAATCAAAGCACAGTGGGAACCATACAAGACTTTATGACGATCTCGGGTCAACATACTCTGTACCAGTGTCACCAGAGAACTGCCATCTGACGTAAGTTATAATACCATCTGGGAGTTCTCGGCGAGTCCGTCCAGTGTACCCAATCTCTACTGAGCACCCGTATATCATCTCTGATGTCAAACACCAATGGATATGGGATCATCCATCGCCCATCTGTATGGGTCGAGAAGTTATACGCTAGTCTACTCTGGTATATCGATGCCCCGTCTCGATATACCCACGACTAGGGACTTTGAAGGATGTACTTATGGACTACCATGTCCCCACTAGTATGATCTGCATCATAGTCCAAGTAGTCAAGTACACATCCTAAGGGCTTTACCAACATGTAACAGAGAGACAATCAGTATACACGTTAAGGTAAAGAGTAACCAGATAGCATACTATCATGTCGAGCGAGAAAGTCCTCCCTATATATATCCCAGCATCCACTACAATATACATCCTATGTATAGTAATGGCCTCTAGGGCATACATATAACTAACACTATATACGTATGTCCCAAGTCACATTCATAACAATCTCGTATCAGGGGACCGGCAAAGGTATCAATCATCTTAATCGACTCGCATCCGTATACCAATGTATCATCAAATCATCATATGACATCGTCTTATCATTTCATTGCATTTATCTCCCACATAAAGTCAATTCAACTAATACATTCTAACTTTACTATAAGCATACGTATCTAATCTAACATACATGCCCGAACCATACAATAATTTTTAAAAGATGCAAATCGTAGTTTTGAAAGTAGGGGCTACGGTGTTTTTAAGGAAAATATATCATTTGAAAATCCGTAACGTCACTCAAGATATCTGTTTAAAAGATGCATACAATTCTTCAGTTTGGAAATAGGTATGGCTAGGATGACACATCTACGTCGGTTATCTAGCCCTATAGTATCCAACACGGCAATATCGTCGAACACCATCCTCAAATCTCGTCATCACGTATTAATAGTATTATATCATTGTTAACTATCCTATAGTTTCTAATATGGTTTCTCTAACTATCATTTAACTATATCTATAGTTTTCTATTAGCGTTTCCCTTAACTATATTCTATAGTTGAATCGGTTTCCATCAAAATTTGCGGGGGTGCTATACGCCATCCACCCGACTTTCCCCGTAAATATAGATCTACTCACCTTGATCTTCGCTTGCCGATGCCGATGTCGCCATGCGCTTGCTTGTCTTCTCAAAGTCCTTGCGAGGGTACCTACATATAATAATGTATCGTATCGCATTAAAATCCAAAATGACACGCGAATCTCACATAGGTCAAAACCTATGGTCTACTCATACAAAAGAGCCTAAAACACCCGATATCGACACACAAACGTCAAGTGACCAAATACAATACCAAAAACCAAAACTTAAATCCTTAACCATCTCAAAACATATGGCAGAAACCAAGAAAACATGCTCCAGATTTTAGTTTAGGGAAAAACAAGATACACAAACAGTACTGGGGTGATGTATATATGGTATATGACCTACAGAAGGAACCTGGGCACCCAATTCTTCAATGTGGCCGGCCCCTACCCACCTAATTCCGGCCTCCGCAGCTCCCCATGAATGGATAGGTCTCGTATTGGCAGGATGGTCTCATGGTGGTCCATCTAGGCTAGTAGAGTTGTTTGCTTTTCTAGTATTTGTCTCGGATCACTCCAGATTTCCCTGCACCCTCTAATAACCCACAAACCGACACGGAATGTTTCAAAATTCCGTATTTTGGGTTAAGTTACTGGTTTGGTCCAGGTTTTACACTTTAAGGGGGTTTAGGGTCACCAATAAGGCTCATTAGCATAACCACAACTCAGCATTCCCTCAAACCTCATCTAGGAATTTTCAAGTTCATAAGACCACACAATATCGATTCTAAACTAGTATGGATGCTTAAGGAATTGAAATACTAGTCTAATGGTGTAGAAATTATCTCATCTGGCAACTCAAGAATTTTCTTGAGTTGCCCCAAGTCTTCAAAATCAAATCTTTCTTGGTCCAAAGTGTTTGCCATGAGCTTGTGCATGTTTTTAATGAAGTGGGGATAAGGTTTTTGTGTGTTTTTCATGGCGTTTTAAGGGTTGTAGTGGAGGAGGGAGATGGGGGCAGTAGCCATGAGAGGATGAAGAGAGAAGAATGAAGAAAATAATGAAGAGAGCAATGGTCTTGGTCAAGAGAAGGCCTCTCACCTCTCTCTCTCTCATGCCCATACCTCACTTTTTTATTTCTTTCTTTTTCTTTTGTTTTCTTTTCCTTTTCCTTTCTTATCTTTATCTTTTCTTTTCTAACACAAAACCATGCATGAAAGAGGAAGAACCATGGTAGAAAATGTAACAAGTGTGAAAAAGACTTGGTGTACAAAACAAGCTTAATGCACGATTAGCGATATTTAATCGCGATTAGCATTAAAAGTGAATATGATTAATCATAAAAACTTATAATTTGCTTAAATCACATAAAAACGCCTCATTTCAGTAATTTCTATTATTTTCCAAATTTTCCCTATTTATCGGTATCTAATTATACCGCCTCATTAAAATATTCAATATATTTATTATTTAATTATAAAAATTCCCAAAAATAATATTTTATTTTTTTTCTGAAATGTTACAATCTTCCCCCCTTAAAGAAATTCGGTCCCCGAATTTAAATTTAAACCCTACAATTACTAAAACATTTCAGTAAAAAGATCATGTCGTCGGGGCTCCGAAATCATGAATACATAAAACGCTTTGTAGCGCAATGCATGCGCATGAAAAATGAGCATATAACTCAAAATCAAAACTCCATCAAGCATCCCGCAATCATCGGAGCTAAGGTGAAGAAACAAATGTCTAAATCCAATATGAAAACCAACATGATATACATCAAAACTATACATGTAAACATCGTAAAAATGTCTCAAAGAAATGCATGCTAAACCATTCATGTTGCTGTGCGATGTGCGTATCACGGCACAGTGGCGGGCTCTATTTGTAAGAAAATAATTCTATATACATATATTTGTCTTTCGTTCAACATACGTCCCGCCATTTTGAAATATCCCAAATGGTTTTCGTTTATAAATGTCCGTGCCGCTCGCGGGCACGTAGGAAATAGCGAGACTATAGCTCCTTTTTGAAAACCTCTTGTTAAACTTTTAATGCATGCAAAATACTCAGGTACTGTCCTCAGATCAGTCCTGTTCGGTTACTACATAATATAGTTCCAATCATGAAAACAAAGTGCCTCAAAGAAAAATCAGCCTCAAAAGGCATATCCAACAATCACGTGCGTCTGGTGCGCACGGAAATCAAATTCGAATACAGGTGCCACAATATGCACAAAAGCAAAAGAAAGTGCAACAGGTGTGCACAAAAACATCTGTCCAGTGCAACGGGTGTGCATGACAACAAAATCTGGTGCATCTATTGTGCACGAAAATCTCAAATCCGGTGCATCAAATGCGCGAAACACAAGTACGGTGCAACCAAGGAACGAAAATCATATTAACAACTCAAATGCGTATAAAAATGACACCTAGTGTACCAAGGTGTATAAATAAAAAACGTGTGCAACTATGTGCATAAATCCGTATCAATACACCGCTAGCACATGTGAGCTATACCGAGTGCAAAAATCACATCATCCGTTTGAAATCCACGAAATCATAAACACATGCTACGAAGGTACAAAATCGACATCAAACGCAATAGGTATGCACAAATCGCAAATCAACACAACGGTTTATAAAATATATATCCAGCTTAATAACTATGCCCAAACATGTAAATACCCAGCAGGTGAAGCCATGGTGCACGAAAACCATATCATGAAACTCAATTATCAAAACTCAAATCCAAGCGATATAAGTGTGATACTCGGATCACAAATGCAAATTGCAATAAATGACATTGAGGTACAACTCCTACAATGTCGAAAAAGTCGGTGCGCCCAAAATTGCCAAAGCTAGAACATCCGCTTGCCTCCTGCTCACGGTCTGGCATCTTCTATCTCTGGGTCCTCATTTTCTCCATGGATTACCAATCCCGTAATCCTTCGGCTCGTCGGCCCGATCAGGTGTGCTAACGGAAACGATTCCGCTCTGGCACCCCTATGGTCAACTCTTGGACAATTATCACAACCACTCGCAAAGCAGCACGTCACTGGCGTCGGCCTCTGGCTTTCTGAATACACGTCTCACATCTGATCCTTGGTGCAAATCTGATTGCAGTAGTGTCCTGGAAGGAACCTGCTCAGGGTCTCTTCCAATCTCGCCTATGCTGAACAATACAGAGGCCGGTACTCTTGCATAATCTTTTCTCGTCTCCAGGACATCTCCGTTCTTAGCACAACAATTCCTTAGGAACTGGTCGTATTTCACGCCTCTGTATACATATCAGATCTCCAACCTCAACGGGGAGTAACAACAGCTCGTTAGTGTCTCGTACGAACCTCTGGTTCCACTCGTCTGTATCATCGTCCACTTTGACGTCACGTCATGCTATCCGCGCACTGCAATTGTCCTCGGCAACAGTCAATCCGAAGTCTCTCACACGGACTCGAAATCACGAACTCGGTATCTTCATCACTCCGTAGAAGATCTCTCACCGAACACGTCCTCGGGAACTCGTCCCAACCATCGGAGGAATACTCAATACTTGTCCGTTCTCGATCAACTCAGAACGCATCTGGGTGTGGTCCCCTATCCGAAGCTGGTCAGCTTGCTGATCTCATATCACATGATATCCAGACGACGTTAAACTTTTCGTTCGATTTATCAAAGTCCCTTAATTCTCCGAAAGCTCAACACCAGAGCACAGTCTAATAATATCTGGTACATACCATAGTACCTCTGAACCAGCCGTAGAAGGGCAAACCCAAGCCTCACTGATGGCACCGCTAAACTGCCGCAAACCCGAAGGTTCGAAAGCGGTTCCATGGTCATCATGTCGAGTTAAGGTTTTATTCTTCTAGAGAGTCCACAGAATTACTTGCATGTTCCTCCGAATACTTAGATTTGGAAAAATAGGTTTCTGTCATTCGTTCGAACTTTTTAACTTCACCTAGACGACATATGAATACCCTTCGTCTCTCAGCTCAAAGTAAACTAGCCATCCTCTGTCGTATCTCTTCCTGAAAGCTCCAGCGATCTCAGCTCGTAAAGTCTAGAGGCGACATCGTATCAATCTCAGCATCAGCTGGGTCATCTGTCTGCACGGTAGACAACATCACGATCTCGGAGGTATGTTGTACATCAACAGTCCTCTCACAACAGGTAGCTCTAACAATGGCCCAATCATCCGGTGTAAAACCAACCACTCGCCTCAACAAGAGGTCGCAACACGAACACTACATCGAGACGTTCCCATATCACCAGAAAACACAATGGCCAACCCTCGTACAAGACGAGCTTCCTCTGACCGCAACACTAGCAGTAGATCAATCTGCGCTCAAACATGGTGACAAGAAGCTCAACCGTGTATCGATAAAACAGATCAAAGGCATGGAAGGAAACGACAGATCCAGAATGGATACATGAACAACATCAATGCGGGTATGATCATTGAAACGAATAGAATCAAGGATCTCAAATGGATGTATAATCATGGGTATGAAGGTAATTATAGATCTCAAAATTTGTATATCCTAATGTTTCTTAAGTGGAGTATTGTATCGTAAATATGCCACGGAACATACGTATGGTACGTCACTCTACTCAAGCTACCTACTCCATCAATTAAGGTCAGCCTATGAAATTAAAGTTCAGGTCTAATACACCCCGTTCAAGTCTAAGTTCCGTAAGGTCAAGCCTAGGTTCCGAAATATATACACGCCCTAGACTCCGCACAGTCAAACATAGACTCGAACAAAGGTTAAATCTAGCGCTTTGATACCAACTTTTTCACGACCCGAAATATTAGCTTGTGACCAGCACTTAAATCACGCAACGTCTAAAGGTGTAACGTAATTCAAGTAAGCTGAAACCTAGAAATCTAAACATTTTTAAGAAAATAAAAGAGGTGAAGTTTTGAAATAAAGGTATATAATGAATCAAGTTTTCTTAAATGCATTGGAAAAGAACATGTATAAGCAAGTGAAATTTACTGGTTTGAAAACATGTTTCGTCTGTTAAAAATTTGGGCAGCACCTCCTTGGTATATTTTGATCCAAAACTACAATATATAATAATGATAAAGGAATCCCCAAGCGGTAGCTAGCTCTTCGCCAAATGGCATATCTACAATCACGCGAAGCATAAATATAAGTATACGACGCCCAAAGGCAAAGTTCACCACAAAAGATAAAGAAATAAGCAAGATATCAACCCAAAATGCGAACATAAACCCCATCGCTCAATCTCGCAACTCCAGGTCCTGCTAAGTCTCATTACTTATACAAACACTAGTTTTGATTGATGGAGTTAACTAGATACAATATGAAATGTAATTCAAGAGTGGGTACGATACAAATGTCCCACCTACCAAGAAAATCACCTAAAAGTGGCCATGTGCCAGCGATGCCGCTACTGATCCGTGCGGTCAACCTGCAAGAACTGTGGCACAACGGGGGTGGGTTGCCAACTCGTGAATAGAAAGATGTCAACAGATAGAAATCGAATAAACACCGACTCCAAGGTCAACTATATCATAAAGGTAATAGTATGATATCGAGGGTGACCATATCTGTATGTGTGCCAACAATGTAATCGATACCTATATGAATGCGAATATCATCCAATCATATGATCAATATCTGTATGCATGCGGATCTCGTCCACGTGTCAACCAATGACACAAAAACATTATGCACGTAAATGTCATAAAAGCTTATGCATGAAAATATGAGGATATAAATCAATGTGTGTCCCTCGCGACACATCAAAATCATGGAACCTGAGTGTCCAGCATCGACACTCGAAACATCATGAAACCCGTGCCCAGCATCAACATGTAAATCCTCATCTCTCGGGCTCTGTCAGTCCGGATCGGCCCTCGGGCTCTGTCTGCGGGATTGGCCTGCGGGCTTCGGCAGATAGGTCATCCCAATATCCATATCTCGACCTTGTCGGTATCCTCTGGATAACCGCCAGGCCCAACCAATCACCGGTAGATAGTAGTCCCTCTGCCAGGCTCATCGTCATCCCGACGATCTTCTCGCCATGGGGTACCGTACCGGGTCCACCATGAACCCGAGAACGGATCATCCAACTCCTCGAATCGGGTTTCACATAACACACGTCTCAGAACCGAGAAAAAGCATGGTGGATGCACTGAAATATCATATCAAGAGAAACCGGGTTTTTTAAACAATACATACTTTCTTTTGAAATAACCACGGTTCTCAAATCCAGGAATCTCATGAAAACAGAATATCTCAATGCGTATAATCGTAAAGCATGATGTATGCGACATATAACAGAAATGTAAGCATATCCGTATATCATGCAATATGGAACAGTAACATGCACATATCGAGGGAAAACCGCTCTTTTAAAGGAATCCAGTTTAAAAATATATCTTGCAGTTCCCAATTTCTCCAAAGTCAATTACAACATCGTATAAGGGTGCATATGTAATTATAGCAAGTGAATCATGCAAGGAGTCATATCATGATGCAGTAATTCTACTGTGTAGTGACATGGCAATTATCGACGATGAAGTGTGTGAGCCGGCAAATCTGTGTACGTGTAACATACGCATCATCGATAATGGTGTAAGTGTACTAGCATATGTATACGCAATGCAATGAGTATAACATGAATGCTGCATAAGGTAAATCATCAACTAAAAACTATAAGGTATACGTATCTATCATATGTCTGAGTAGGTGAATCTATCAATCGGCATCTTGCCTCACAACAGCATGTATGGTATCATCCATCATACGGCATTCTCGAGTCAAGGGTATAGATCAATCATCAAGTCAAACTTATCACGTACGGAAAATCATCGTACGGCGGCATAAAACCAATAGGGATCCTATCAACCTTTACGACAATGAGGGTATGGAACTAACGTCTCGTACAGCTTATCATTCAAGATTAACATCCTTATATATAACTATATACTTATGTAGCAAGGCACATCCATAACAATCTTGTATCAGGGGACTGACAAAGGTATCAATCATCTAAATCGACTCGCATCCGTATACCAACGTATCATCAAATCATCATATCACATCGTCTTATCATTTCATCGCATTTATCTCCCACATCAAGTCAATTATACTAATATATTATAACTTTACTATAAGCATACGTATCTAATCTAACATACACGCCCGAACCATACAATCAGTTTTTAAAAGATTCAAATCGTAGTTTTGAAAGTAGGGGCTACAGTGTTTTTAAGGAAAATATATCATTTGAAAATCTGTAACGTCCCTCAAGGTATCTGTTTAAAAGATGCATACGATTATTCAGTTGGGAAATAGGTATGGCTCGGATGACCCATCTACGTCGGTTATCTAGCCCTGTAGTATCCAACATGGCAATATCGTCGAACATCATCCTCAAATCTCGTCATCACGTATTAATCGTATTATATCATTGCTAACTATCCTATAGTTTCTAATTTGGTTTCTCTAACTATCATTTAACTATATCTATAGTTTTCTATTAGATTTTCCATTAACCATATTCTATAATTGAATCGGTTTCCATCAAAGTTTGTGGGGGTGCTATACGCAATCCACCCGACTTCCCTCGTAGATATAGATCTACTCACCTTGATCTTCGCTTGCCGATGCCGATGTTGCCATGCGCTTGCTTGTCGTATCGAAGTCCTTTCAAGGGTACCTACATATAATAACGTTTCGTATCGCATTAAAATCCAATTCAAAACCTAAACGACACGCGAATCTCACATAGGTCAAAGCCTATGGTCTACTCACACAAAAGAGCCCAAAACACCCGATATCGGCGCAAAAACGTCAAGTGACCAAATACAATACCAAATACCAAAACTTAAATCCATAACCATCTCAAAACATAAGGCAGAAACAAAGAAAACAAGCTCCGGATTTTAGTTCAGCGAAAACAAGGTGCACAAACAGTACTGGGTGATGTATATAGGGTATGTGACTTACAGAAGGAATCTGGGAACCCAATTCTTCAATGTGGCCGGCCCCTACCCCCCTAAATCCGGCCTCCTCAGCTCCCCATGATAGGATAGGTCTCGTCTTGGCAGGGTGGTCTCGTGGTGGTCCATCTAGGCTAGTAGTGTTGTTTGCTTTTCTAATATTAGTCTCGGATCACTCCAGATCTCCCTGCACCCTCTAATAACTCACAAACCGACACGGAATGTTTCCAAATTCCGTTTTTTGGGTTAAGTTACTGGTTTCGTCCAGATTTTACACTTTAAGGGGGTTTAGGGTCACCAATAAGGCTCATTAGTACAACCACAACTCAACATTCCCTCAAACATCAACTAGGAATTTTCTAAGTTCATAAAACCAGACAATATCGATTCTAAAAAAGTATGGATGCTTAAGGAATTGAAATACTAGTCTAATGGTGCAGAAATTACCTCATTTGGCAACTCAAGAATTTTCTTGAGTTGCCCCAAGTCTTCAAAATCAAATCATGCTTGGTCCAAAGTGTTTTCCATGAGCTTGTGCATATTTTTAATGAAGTGAAGATAAGGTTTTTGTGTGTGTTTCATGGTGTTTTGAGGGTTGTAGTGGAGGAGGAAGATGGGGGCAGCAGCCATGAGAGGATGAAGAGAGAAGAATGAAGAAAATAATGAAGAGAGCAATGGTCTTGGTCAAGAGAAGGCCCCTTACCTCTCTCTCTCTCTCTCATACCTCACTTTTTTATTCCTTTCTTTTTCTTTTGTTTTCTTTTCCTTTTCTTTTCTTATCTTTATCTTTTCTTTTCTAACACAAAACTGTTGGATATATGTAGGTCCTAGAGTCTATTATATGTATAGTGGATGCTTGGACATGTATATATGTATATTTAATATATGACTTTCTTGCTCGACATGATAGTATGCTATCTGGTTTTACTTTATCTGACATGTTTACTTGATACTGTTCATTTGATACATGTTGATGAAGCCCTGAGGATATTTGCTTAACTTCCATAGCTATGATGAAGATCATACTAGTGGGGCTTGTATGGTCTATAAGCATATCCTTAAATGTTCCTACTCGTAGGTATAGCGAGACAGGGCATCGATATTCTAAAGTAGACTAGCGTGTACGTTTCTTGACTCATATGATGGGCGATGGATGATCCCATATCCATTGGTGTTGTGACATCGAAGATTGTATACGGGTGCTCAGTGGAGACTGGGTACACTGAACGGACTCACCGAGAATTCCTATATGGTATTATATCTATCGTTGGATAGCAGTTCTCCAATGACACTGGTACAGGTTAGTCTGTAGACCCGAGATCGTCATAAAGTCTTATGTGTTCTCCAACTGTACTTTGATTTCCACCATACCATGGCTCTACTGAGTCACGCAAACAAGTGGCTTTTGGGTATAGTCCCGAGACACATGGAGACAGTGAGCGATAGGAGGGGTTTCGTCTCTCCCGGTATTGGGAGTTGATGTTGTGCAATGTGTGATTGGCTCTGACTTGAAGTCCCTGTCCAGGGCTGATGAGATTTACTGATAAGTGTTATCAGTAGTTTCTCGACCAGTCATAGACCATATAGACATGACTTATTGAGTTATTAGGGCTCGACGATTCCATCCCTAGACTTGATATGCAACATATCAGATGAAGAGACCGGACTGTATGGTAAGTGTTGCCAATTGCTCGACAGAAGTTTTGACGGGTTTGCTTGTTTTTCTTCTGATCGCTCAATACCCGGGTGGCCGTTACGTTTAGCTGACCGCTTGCGGCTTGTAGGTGTTTTGATATGATCATCACCTACTGCCGGTGTATTGACGAGTCTTAGAGTCCCACACATGAATTTTGTAGCTCGGGCGAAATGATGTGGAGTGCATATGAGATATGTGCGGGAGCTCAACTAAATGCGAGTATATGATACCGTATTTTAATCAGGCGTTTATTATTGGTCAGGTCGCATTTGATATGACCGATTTATTAAATCTAGTATTGGTTTAATATTGACTTTTAGCTCACTTTTAATTAAACCTTTTCTTTTGTATGTATTCATATATGTTTATACATACACATGATGATGTGCATGCATACATACATACATACATACATATGTATCATGGTTGATGATACATAGATGATTGTAATACAATAATTACATGGTTGATAAATATCTTCTATTTTGTTTATGGATTAAAGAAAAAGGAAATTAGCTAAAATGACTCATTCTTTCTACACAATTCTTAGTGGACCTTTGACTTAACCCTAGTTAGATTTCCTTTGTTCTTTAACTCATCCACAAAATATCTAGATATTTAGATAACCATGGTTATATTTGTGAGTGTCTCATATATATTCTTTGTTTTTCATTTTATTAAAAAAAGTTTTATCACAATATTTTGACAAAAGCTTTGCCATCTTCTTCTTCGTCCTTCTTCAATCTCTCTTGAGTTTTAAAAGAGTGAGGAACTTAAAAAGAAAGGGTTTTTAAGTGAGTTCACAAACCACACAACCATTCTACACTACCCTAGCCCTTTAGTGTAGAGTGTTTGCTCCACTTCATCTTGATTTAGTGAGGCAAAGAGCTTGACCTAGGAATCTCCGGGTGGATCATCGTAGACGACGAAGGACCTTGAGCGGAGTTGATCCAAGCTTCGAGCAAAGCCGTAGGAGTCCTAAAGACCGAAGGAGTTGGCTACAAAGGTTGTATTTCCTTTTCCTTTATCTTAGACATCATATAATGATGATATTACCCTAATCTCTAGTTACGATTTGTAGTTCGTTTGTAATAGCCCTCTCGAATTTTAAAAGTTCACTACTTTATGATGTAGCAACCTTACTAGAGGCGCTACTATACACCAACATGGTATCAGAGCCTAGCTAGAGCTTTGGGGTAAACCAATCAATCGAACATGAAAAATGATGTTTTTGCATGCTCACTGGAAATTTTTTCAAATGATGGAATTTTTGTAATAAAAAATATTCAGAAAATAGAGCAGGGTTTTCTGTGGATCCCTAAGAAAAACAACGCCTAACTCGACACAACGACCGTGGAACCGCGGCCAAATAGGTGTATTTGAGGCGGTACCGCGGCGCCGTTGTTGAGGCTTGGACCGTGCGCTGTTGCGTTGATCCGTAGGTACCATATATGTTCTCTGGAAATTTTTATGCAGGTTCAAGTGTTGAGATCTATTACAAAAGCGGATATGTTGTTGTGTTGATTGATATATTTTAACGTCGTCTATGCTTTTTAATTTTTGATGTGATATGATGTATAGGATCATCTTGATTGAATGGCCGGGGTTTTTATGTGAGATGAGAGTTTATCTTTTTATTCTTGTAAAATTCATTGTATATATTATTCTTTTATTGGGGCACATCTAGGTTGAGGATGATGTCTTCATTGATGTATATTTTACTTTTCGACATTAGGATAGACCTAAGGAGGGGAGCACGAGTGACCGGGTTCTGGAGTTCAGTGGGAGGCCATCTCGAGGAGTCGAGACCGGGTCTCCTAAACTCCAAAATTGGAAGGGTCACTTTTCGCTCTCGTAGGGGTCTAAGGTTGTGGGCTTGGCTATTCATCACGACTGTGGAATCCGTATTTTCTATCGTAGGCTAAATATAAAATACAGAGTTCCTAGTATATCCTATATTTTCATATATGTGTTTCTGCTGCTGATTATTATGTGATGTTATTGCTTAATATCTTAGATGAATGTAATATTGTTATATATGTGATATGCGATACAGTTTTTCGTTTCTTTCTGTAATGGCTTAGGAACTTAAATTATGGGAATACATTAATGAGATTTATGTAAACGAAAAGAAACCTAATGATGTTGTAGAATCGGATTTGAAATCCACTCGGCTCCTTTTTATGAAAAAGCAAGTTTCAAAAGATGCGGAGCTTAAGCCACTCCTTTTCTAAAACCTATTTAGATTCTAAAACGAAATCAAGTTCAAACCGTTAAAGGTTTTCATAAAAACCATCCGCAACCCTCCGTCATTTTAGGAAGCAGAGTACTTAGTATTCTTGCTACATATGTTGATTATAGTCAAGGCGTAGTGTACGGTAGCTAAGTGATGTCTTTCTACAAAGCATATGATGCGATAAGTTAGGATATTCATATGATTATGTTGATCATAGTCAAGGGTCATATGGGTAGGTCTAGTTAATCATGAAATGACGAGTAGAACTTAACTAGTGCTTATCATATTTTGACCATAGCCACGGTCATAAGAATCTAGGGGTAAAAACTGTATCGAGAATTTCAAGTGTTGAAATTTGCAATGAGATTGCATATCATCTATATGATAGTTTGATTCCGATCCCACTATGAGTAAGAGTTGCTCTCAGGAGAGTTTTACACTTTACAATTAGCTAATCCATTAGGTGTCTAGAAAGGTGTTAACGGGGTTTGACCTCTGGGAAAAACGAGGTTTATTTTAATTAGGTCCGTGGGCAAGCACGGGTAACCTCCCTCAAAGTACCGACACTGGCCCGGCTGACCGGTTAGCAAAACTGTAGAATGTAAATAATCCTGGCTAGTTTTCTTTTTATGTTTGAAAGAAAATTTGTTAAAAGCAGAGGGAGACATCGATTAGATAAGATAATAACCAATCTGATCTTTGCAAGAGCTTTTTGCTGAGTGTATTCTTTTCTCTCTCCTAATAGCAGATACCGATGACGGGACTTAAGCTTCTTTTAGAGAAAAACAAACTGACTGGACCAAATTATAAAGAATGGTTGAGGAACATGAACATTGCACTCACATATGATAAACTATCATATGTCCTCACTACCAAAGCCCCACCCGTCCCAGGACCTGAATCATCTGTTTCGGATAAGGAGATCCGAAAAACATGGGATATTGATTGCAACACGGCCACATGCCTCGCGCTTGCTTCTATGGACAGTATCCATCAGAAACACCACGAGAAGATGGATGTACAATCTATCTTTCTTCATACAAAGGAGTTGTATGAAGAGCATTATCATACTTTACGATACGGGGCATCTCAAAAGCTGTTTCAGATGCGGTTGGCCCTCGGTGCAATAGTAGGAGACCATGTTCTGAAGATGATTGGTCTTATAAAAGAACTTGAGGAACAGGGGTGGACTATAGATAATGAGCAATATACAGATATTGTTCTGCAGTCTCTCTCCCCCGCCTTTGCTTCGTTCATAGTGAATTTCAATATGAACGATTTGGGGAAATCATTGCCTGAACTTCTCAATATATTGAGAAATGCAGAGAGCACGCTTAAGATAGCGAAAACTACCACTCTGCTTTATGGTCCATCTTCCTCTTCAGTCTCGAAAGCCAAGGCCAAGGGAAAGAAGAAGAAGAATCCCACCAAGCCTAGAGGTGGAGTTAAAAAGGCGAAGGGGAAAGACAAGTCTAGGACCGCGGGAAGTGGAAAAGGAGAATGTTTTTACTGCCACAAGCCGGGACACTGGAAACGCAATTGTGCTTTGTACCTTGCAGATCTCAAGAAGAAGAAGCATGTTGATGCTTCCGCATCAGGTGTGTTTGTAACTGGAAACTGTTTTTCATTAAATCTGCATCTTAGGTATTAGATACCGGATCTGGTTCTCACATCTGTAATTGTATGTAGGGATTGAGAAACAGTAGAGTTTTGAAGACTGGGGACCACACTCTATGGGTTGGAAATAGTTCCAATGTACATGCTGTATCCGTAGGAGAGTATCATCTAGGGTTGCTTTCAGGATGTATTTTGGTTTCGAACCCTTGTTATTTTGTACCTGGTATGCTATATAATATAATATCCGTATCTTTGTTCGACAATGAAGGATACCATTTTATGTTGCAAAATAATGTTATGAACATTAACTTGAATCAACAGTTGATTGGGTATTGTACACTTAGTAACGAAATTTACGTCCTAAACCAACACACAGTTTTCAATATACAACATACAAATAAAAGAAAGATTTCAGATATAAATGAATCTTTTCTTTGGCATTATAGACTTGGTCATATTAATGAAACAAGACTAAACAAGCTATATAGAGATGGATATTTAAAACCTTTTGAATATAAATCTTATGCAACTTGTCAGTCTTGTATCAAAGGAAAAATGAAAAAAAAACTCTGTTTATAGGACACAGAAATAGTGCTACAGAACTTTTAAGCCTCATACTTAGTGATGTATACGGACCAATGTCTACACATGCCAGAGGCGGTTTTTCATACTTCATCACTTTTACTGATGATTTCTCAAGATTCAGACACGTGTTTTTATTGAAGCATAAATCCGAAGCTTTTGAGAAATTCAAGGAGTACAAACTTGAAGTAGAAAAACAAACTGGCTCGAGTATCAAGAAACTTCGATCAGATCGAGGTAGAGAGTATTTAGGCACTGAGTTTTCAGATTTCTTAAAAGAGAATGGGATTCTCTCTCAGCTCACTCCTCCGTACACACCACAGCACAACGGTGTGTCAGAACGGAGGAATCGTATCCTATTAGATATGGTACGGTCCATGATGAGTGATGCTGAGTTACTACTTTCCTTTTGTGGACATGAATTAGAGACAACAATTTATCTATTTAACAGGGTTCCAACCAAGACCGTGTCTACCACTGCATATGAGATGTGATGTGGGAAGAGACCATCTCTTAAAAGAGTTAGGATATAGGGTTGTTCGGCTTATGTCAAAAAGCAAAATCCGGATAAACTCGAGACACGATCGGTCATGTGTACATTTGTGGGATATCCAAAACATTCATATGGATATCTTTTCTACCACAAGGAGGAACAATAGGTGTTTGTTTCTCAACATGCTACATTTTTGGAAAATGAAATTTTTACAAATAGTACTGATGGTAATGAGGTAGAACTAGAAGAGGTTCTAGAGACACAAATTACTCATGAAGAATTGGTTGAACCTGATGTTGCAGTAGAACATTAAGAACATATTGAGGAGTTCAGGCAAAGACTTCTCCATATTGTGCATGTTGAAGTTTACAATGAATTGAGCAAAGGCAGGGGAAAGGGACAGTAGAACAATATCAACATACTGCTCATTGTCCATTGTCCAACCCAGGTCCTCAAGTTCTTCGATAAGTCCAATCATCTTCAATACATGGTCACTTACAGACGTGCCAGCAACCATTCGCATCTGAAACAATTTTTGAGATGCCTCGTATCGAAGAGTACGAGATCGCTCTCCATACATCTCCTTTGTATGGAGAAAGATGAATTGAACATCCATCTTCTAGTGCAGCTTCTGATGTTCATTGTTCATAGAAGCAAGCGCGAGGCACTTGGCTGTGGCGCAGTCTATATCCCATGACTTGCGGATTTCTTTATCCACAACTGAAAAATCAGGGCCTGGGATAGGAGGGGCTGGAGTAGTCAGGACATATCCGACCTTATCATAGGTCAGGACAATATTCACGTTCCTTAGCCCATCTTTGTAATTCGGTCCCGTGAGTTTATTTTTGTCTAATAAAAGCTTAAGTCCCGTCATAGGTATCTGCCATTAGGAGAGAGAAAAGAAGACACTCAGCGATTGCTCTTACATAATTAGATAGGTTATTAATCTTATCTAACTGATGTCTCCCACTGCTTTTTATCAAATTTTCCTTCAAAACATAAAAGGAAAACTAGCCAGGATTAATTGCAATCTATAAGTTCGCTAACCGGTCGGCCAGGACAGTGTCAGTACTTCGAGGGAGGTTCCCCGTGCTTTCGCACGGACCTAATTAAAGTAAATCTCGTTTTCCTAGAGGCGTAACCCCGTTGACACCTTTCTGGACACCTACTGGAGTAGCTAATTGTAAAGTGCAAAACTCTCCTGGGAGTAACCATTACTCACAGTGGGATCGGGATCCAACTATCATATAGAAGATATGAAATCTCATTGCAAATTTCAACTCTTGAAATTCCCGATATGATCTTTTCCCCTAATGTCTTACAACCTTAACTATGGTCAACAAATCATAAGCACTAGTCAAGTTCAACCCGCCATTTCGGGATTGATTTAGACCCACCAGCAAGACCCTTAACTATGGTCAACAAAGTCATGCGAATGTCCTAATCGATCGCATCAAATGCTTTGTAGGAAGACATCACTTAGCAACCGTACACCACGCCTTAATTATAGTCAACAAACGTGGCACGAATACTAAGTACTCTGCTTCTTAAAATGGCGGAGGGCAACGAATGGTTTTTGTGAAAACCTTTGACGTTTAGAACTTGATATCGGTGTAGAATCGAGTGAAAAGAGTGGTTTAAGCTCTCGTTTAAAAATCGAATGGTTTTGTAGTATCTTTCTAATTTTGCTAAAGAGGTCACTCCCGGTGAAGGGATCTCGGCTCTTTCCTTATCGAATAAGGTGTTGGATATGTAAATACCACGATGCAAAGGAAAAGTTAGATCAACTGTAAAAAACAAACGAGTTCTTTGTAACATTTGCTAGTTTCTCTAAAGGGGTCACTCCCGGTGAAGGGATCTCAGCCCTTTCCTCATCGAATGAGGTGCAGGATATTCAAGAATACCACTATGCAAAGCAAAAGCTAGATTTACCCATTTTAAAAAGTTTGATTCTACAACATCTTTAGGTTTATTTTTCTTGACATTAATCACATTAATGCTGTTCCATCATTTACGTTTCCTAAACATCACAGAAAAGAAACGAAAATAGAACGTACGCTTATACCATCCGCATTCGCCACGGGGTCCTGTCATGCACCGTTAGGTTACTTAACTAACAGCAGAGCGGGGGCTGGACTAGCGCGGGTGCAAAACATAAGCAACGTTTATTATATATCTCATATATGAATATAGCCATTACAGATCACAGATGAATACATTGGATATACTAGGCATTCCGCATCTCATTCAAGCCTTAATGAAAGACGGGTTCCACGGTCGTGATGAATAACCAAAACCCCATCCTAGACCCCTACGGGTGCGGCAAACTACCCGCCAAATTCCCGAAGTGGAGCAACCTCCTTCAACAAAGTGAGAAGGCCACTCGGCACTTCGAAAACCCGGTAGTTTGTGCACCCCACCTTGGGTCTATCATAGGAGCAAAAACATTAAAAAGAAATTATACAACGGTTGCTACAACCTCATCCCGGATGTGCCCCGCAAAATAATATTACATTGCTTTTTACAAATTACATTGAATGAAAGATAAGAAAAAACGCTCTTCTCACACCCCCTGGCCATTCATCACGACGATCCAATACATTCATATACACATACCATCTCATGATATCATTACAGAAGTTTGCAACCCCGACTAATCGACTTATAGCAATTAGTTGACGTTTCAAACACACATATCGAAAACAGCAAACCCGATTAGCCAAACACTTAGAATTTCGATAGATAATTTTAAACCATGCCAACACTTGACATGTTCCAGTAAACAAATAACTTTATGAAAATTACAGATATCCCAGAAACACTATTTCCTTAATATAAGCACAGTGCTGAAAAATGAGTCAACTCGGCTACGAATCGGCCGCGGATCCGCGGCCAAACACTGAGTTTGGCCGCGGATCCGCAGTGTTCCTGACGAGTTGGGATCTCAAATTTCTACAGAGTGCTTAGAATACCCTGCCTATATTTTTAAGGCCACTGAAAATATTTTTTGAACAGTTTAAAAAATCGACAGAAATAAGGCCAGAAAACGTGTTTTCGGGGGAAAAATGCGTGGATCGAAGTTCTGACTTTTGGCAAGCAATCTAATTATGGTTTAGTTAAGCTTTGATACCATGTAAGTAAATGTTGTATGCTCCCACAACTCTTGTGAGGCGGCGGAAGTTATAAACGAAAATTTTCTTTGCATACAACACACAATTTCAAAAGATCTTGTCTAAACCATAACTAGAGATTTTATCTTCTATGTTAGGGATTATACCTTGATGATCCAGTCCTTCGGGTCTTCTTTGATGATCTCCTTGGCTCCTTGGATGTTGTCGGTGTGCTCAATCTCCGGCCACCCCAAGACTTAGATGATCCACGCGAGAGTTGTCATGAAAGCTAAAACCCTTCTCAAGAGTTAAACCTAGAGATCAAGTTTGCTAAACATGGTCACTAGGATGATGTAGAGATTAGTGTATTGGATTATCTTTGATCCTTGGCTTTTGATTCACATCTCATGTGATTGTTAAAGCAAGGAAGAAGAAGGAGGAGAGAAGAAGGAGAGAGAAAGAGTTTTGCATCATGAGAAAATTCAAGCATGAGAAAATGATATATTCAAATGGAAATAATTGAAGCATGGAATATAAAATTAGCACCATACTTCAATAGTAACTCCAAAGAGATTAAAATATAAAACAACCCATCCTTACAACCATGCTTGGACTTTCTAATTTCCACCTCATTTATTTATTTTCATAAAATAAATAATGTATTATGAGGTGGCATCTTCTACAGGTATTCTTTTACCAATTACAAGAATACCCCTCCTCCGTATACCGTATCCCGTATACCGTATACCCGTATCCGAATTCCGAAAAATACGAATACCAATAATCCAATAATACAATACCGGTATCCGGCTTAAACCAAAGCCTACCAGTATTATCGTTCCGATTATTATTCCTGTAACAATTACATGAACATAATCGAAACCCTGCCGTAACATCTTATGGCTGCCGTAACAACTTACGGCCTCTACATCTTTCGCCTGAATGGGAGAACCCTCTGTGTGGGACTCTAAAGACTCGACAGTACGCTGGCAGTAGGTTTAACCACAAGCACGACAGCGGCACTACCTGTGCGTAACGGCTACCCAGGTACATGACGAAAAGGTGGCCGACGAGCGAACTCATCACAACCCCAACGAGCCAGCAAGCAACACTTACCGTACAGTCCGGTCTCTTCATCTGATACATCGCATATGAAGTCTAGGGGTGGTGAATGTCAGACCCCAGTAACTTTATAAGTCATGCTGATTTACGGCTCATAACAGTTCGAGGAACTACTTATAACACTTACCAGCAAACCTCGAGAACCCTGGCAAGGGATTTAAGTGTTATAGCCGATCAAACATAGCGCGACATCAACTCCCTATACCGGGAGAGACGAAACCCCTCCTATCGCTCACTGTCTCCATGTGATTCGGGACTGTACCCAAAGTCCACCTGTTTACACGACTCAATAGAACCGTGGTAAGGTGGAAATAAAAGTATAGTGGGAACCACACAAGACTCCATGACGATCTCGGGTCTACAGACTAACCTGTATAAGTGTCACCTGAGAACTGCTATCTGACAATTGGTATATATACTATCTAGGAGTTCTCGGCGAGTCCTGTTCGGTGTACCCATTCTCTAATGAGCACCTGTGTACAATCTTTGATGTCAAACACCAATGGTTGTGGAATCAACCATCGCCCCCCAGCGTCAGGAAACGTACACACTAGTCTAACTTGGTAATACCGATGCCCTGTCTCGATATACCCTCGACTAGGAACCATTAAAGGATATGCTTATAGACTATCCAGGCCCCACTAGTATGATCTCATCATAATCCTGGTAGTCAAGCATAATCCTAAAGGCTTCATAAACATGCATATAAAGATATGAAATGTTACACAAGTTAAGATGAAGATAAACCAGATAGCATACTATCATTTCGAGCAAAGATTGTTTCTGTACATATACATGCCTAGTATCCTATACAATACAGTCCTCTAGAGCATACATATCTAACAATGCGCATACCTTCTGGAATGTGATAACATGAGTGGATTCCATCATGTTATCATGCGATGATAGTTGGATCCCGATTCCCACTGATGAGTTGGTTTACTTCTCGGGTGATCCCGACTAATTCTTCATTCAGGTTTGGAGGAGAATTTGAGGATACAGTGGGAGGTTTCCTGATTAGATAAAGTGATAACCATTCTGATCTAGGTTAGAGTGCACGCAGAGTGTTTCTTTTCTCTCTCTCTTTAGCAGCGACCATGACCCGACCCTTGACTATGAGTCAGTGACCAAGTTAAACCGAACCTTCTTATAACACCGGCTTTTTGGATTGTCTGAGTTGCATACCTCATTGCCACTCCTACTTTTACCCTTTTCTCTAGAACACCCCGTATTACTACGAACGTCCACTTCCATTGGATAAAACCATCGTATGGTTATATACGAACTCGAAGTAACTTGTTCCAGATTCGAGGATGGTTTCCGGTTCTGGAGAAAATGAATTGGACTATTCAGTTGTCTTTTCCTTTTACCTTCTCTCAGGTTGCGAGTGCTCCTTGGATTAGGATGGTACACCTATTACGCTAATTGGATAGTCTCAATCCAAACCATAGGCAGGTGCCGAAAGGTAGGGAATGAAGAAAACTGATTAGCCTAAGTAAGGTGTACAGAAGGTATTAAGTAAAGACAAATAAAGGGATCAGAAAGAGGTCAAAGTAAATTGCAACTGCTATCATTCATGACCAAACCACTTATTTCATCGCCACTCCTACTTCACCTTTGTATTTCTCCAGAACACTCTGTATCACCACGAAGATCCACAGTTATTTGGATACTCCATCGCATGGTTATATACGAACTCGGAGGAACTTGTTCCAGTTCAGGGATGGATTCTGGTTCAGAAGAAATACGAATAAGGTTTATTTGGTTGTCTTTTAAGTTCACCTTCTCTCAGGTATTGAGTGCTCCTAGGATTAGGAAAGTACACCTATTACGCTTATTAGATAGTCTTCTTCCAAACCATAGGTTGGTGCCGAACGGTAGGGAAGGAAGAAAACCATTTGGCCTAAAGGTGGTGTACAGAAGGTAATGACTAAAGACATATAAAGGGATTTGGAGAGATGGCAAAGAAATATACGGTTGCAGTTGTGAATCTGATAATGGAAGAGGCATTACTGAGAATACACGGATACCCCTTCGAAACATTTATATGTTTCAGTTTCACTGTGTATTGTTAAAAGAAAACTGATTTCCCAATTAGCCCTTGCTCCAGGGTATGTATTTACCAGGTTTGATTCTCACATCTGTATGGTTTTACAGATGATGAGTGGGAGTAAGTTATTGGGAATTGGGTGATCATCCTTATTATATCGGAATTCGTTGTAAATGGTGATATTTGAGGAAATCGCCTGGGTTGTTTGCCGGACGGCAAATATTTGGTTTTGAATATCCGTTGTTATGCACCAATTTCAAATTGATATATCTGTACGTTTATTTTTATAAAGTGAGATATAACTTTTTGAAATTATGTCTATGACATTTACCTATATCAGTGGATGGTTAGGTAAGGAGCATTAAACAGCGATGTAATTCTTCTTAACCATAAGTACAATTTTCAACCTACGATACACAGGGAATGAGTTATTAGACTCAAGGGACTTATACAGAGTATTGTATGTTGTCCAGTGTCCATGAGGACAGAGGGATTGGTACTCGTACTATATTCTGTTTACTTGTGACTTCTCTAGTTCTTAGACATGTGTTTCTTAGAATTGCATGGTCTAAGTTTTCAGAAGTTATAGGTATATGAATAAAGTAGAGAACCAGGTATTGCAAGTATCAGGATTCTTCAAGGTGATCGAAAATGTAGATACTTGTGTATGGTATTCAGTTGATAGTAATGATTAAGAGAACTTGCTTCTCTTTCAGGTTACTCATAATTGGAAGCACTCCTAAGTTGAGTAATGCTGATCGGCCACTCTCCATTTAGTTGACATGCACTGGAGACTGCTGCATGATTTGAATCTGGTTCCAATTAAATCAGTGCCTCTGTTTCTATATTGGATATAGAATAGTTTATATCTTAACAATGTTAAGGTATTGGGAGTTGTCTAACTTATGCTTAAAACCAGACTCTGGATAACTCAAGGCACGTTTCTGTAATGGTTGTTTGTGGGTTGACCCGGGCCATGACGAGGGTTGACTTTCTACCATCTGGAAGATCAATAGTGATATTGTTCTTGACTCGCTACAGTTTTAGTAAAATGGTTTTTTTTTCAGAAAACAGTAGTGGGAGTATGGTAGAACTGGAAGTGATTCCAGAACCGCAAACGATTACTGAAAATTTGATAAGAACCTAAAGATTCAATCTGGTTTGACATTCCATTGGCCACTCTGCAGATATGGTGGGTAACCTCAGGCACCCGAGAGGTACTCCGGTAGCCTCAAGGACGGTGACAGGGAGGTTCTTGTTTACCCAGAGTTGCCATTGCTGTTGTTCCAGACTGTGAGACCCGGCAGGAGGATGAGTATAGCGTCGTTCTAAACTAGCTTTAGAAGTGTACGTGTATATGACTCTGCCAGAGGGTTGTCATAGTCAGTGGGAGCAGCGGAAGCATAGTGGACAAGTAGCTTATGTCTATTTATAGACTAAAGCAGATATAGCGGAGATAGATCATCTATTTCTGATGTGACAGTCATAGGTTTGACTTCATCAGAATAGGGGATGGATCTGTTAAGAAGGTAGTAGGGTATGATGTCCTGGTATTTGGATGACATACAATGAGTAGGAAGTGAAATTCCTATACTACGATCGGTTATATTTTGGTTGTCATACAGTGGTTTCTCCACATAGGACATGGATATTATATCAGATATTCTGGTAACTAGATCTATGGTTTTAGATCTAGATTTGGGTAGTTTCCCAATCTGGGTACTTAGACAGCATTCTAAAGGTGTTTTAGAATGGACGACTCCACGCATGGTAGTGTCCCTGCAGGTGATGGAGTCACCCTCTCTAAAGGTGTCTTACAAACTAAAGGGGAGAGGGTTGTGCATGATTGGCAGATCACTTGCTTAGGCAATTGAGTCAATCATGAGATGTCAAGTACCACACCAGATGTTGTTTTTGCACGAGATGCCGTAAGTTGATATTAATCCTATCCTGGAGAGACATTCGAAAGCAGTTTTAGAACATAAGTAGATGTTCTAGGGATATGATAACAACCGCCTCTTTTAGGAGACGGTTATCATTCCAGGCTTCCAAGGTGACCTGGATGACAGAGTGACTGTCAGAATTATATTTTTCCCTCTGACGAGGGGTAGTTGTTTGGACAGGAGGTCCAAGCGGATACTGAGGGAGGCAAGGTGCAGGATACTGATTAAGTTCAGTTGTCGATACAGTCTAAGAAGTTTGGATTTAGAGTTCATTTATGAACCATGTCCCATCAGATATCTAGACATATTCTAAGACAGGTATTGCTTATTTCGGGAGATGGCTTTCTCCGCGAACTTGAGATAAAGAGAAACATAGAAAGAAAGATCAGGGCGGAACCACTAGCTGAGGCTATTTCTCAAACTCAATAGTTTCGCAAACGAGCTTTGTGAGACTGATTAGTAGAGGAGTTGGGTGTTCGGTATCACATGGGCTGTGAGTATGCGACATCGCAATAATTAGCCTTGAGTGCTAGTGGGAGATTGTTGGATATAGTGCCCTCAGAGTCAATTATTGGTTCGCAGGCACGTGATTGCAATGATTCAGGGAGGACCTGTACCGGAAGGACAGTCTTACTCGAGAGGTTTGTATACTATCTGGTTTGCCTTTATCATCGTGTACATGCTTTAGGTAACATTGTAGTTCACTATTACACATTGATAGAGAATAGTATGCTACCATGGTTTGTCTTTATCATCGTGTACTGCTTTAGGTGACCTTACAGGTCGCTATTACACGTTGATAGAGCCCTTAGGATTCTTGCTTGACTGCCAGCAATATGATGGCGATCATATACGTCGGAGCTGGGGTCTATAAGCACATCCTTAAAAGGTCCCTAGTCGTGGGAGTTTCGAGACTGGGCATCGATACTCCATTAGTAGACTAGTGTATTCAATCTAGACCCCGACGAGGGGCGATGGCTCGTCTCACAAGCCATTGGTGTCAGTTGGTTTACCTAAGATGTATACAGGTGCTCATTAGGTTATGAGTACACCGGACAGGACTCGCCGGGAACATGCTAGTTGGTATTGTACCTAGCGTCAGTTAGCAGTTCCCTGGTGACATGTGTACTGGTTAGTTCATCGACCTGAGATCGTCATTTGTCTCGTGTGAGTTCCCACTGTGCTTTGATTACTACCCCACCACGGCTCAAAGGAGTCGTGCAAACAGGTTTTAGTTGGGTACATTCCCCAGCCACATGATGGCAGTGAGCGGATCAGCAGGGGTTTCGTCTCTCCCGGTATTGGGGGTGAGATCGCGCTGTGTCTAGGAGAGCCATTACACGAAGTCCTTAGCCAAGGCAGGAGATTTACTGGTAGGTATTCCAGTAGTATCTCAGGGTGTTCTGGGCTACACTTCGACACGACTTGTACCGCTTTTGGGGTTCTGACTTTTACAAACCGCCTAGGCCCGCCATGCGATGCTCATAGTGGAACGGACCGGACTGTACGGATATTGTCACTGACAGGCTCTGTAGGGTGTCAGGATGAGTTCGCTCATCGACTTCCCTTTTGGTCAATACCTGGTAGCCCGTTACGTACAGCTAGTACCACTGACGAGCTAGTGGTTAAATCCGCAGCCAAAGTACTGACGAGTCTTTAGAGTCCCCCACAGAGAGTTTCTCAAGTTTCGGGCGAAACGTTGTAGAGGCCGTATGATAAATGGCAGGGTCCGATCATATACATGCAGTAGTGCACGGATCATGATCGGGCGGATCATACTAGTGGGCTTTGGTTTAAGCCGGATCCTAGTATTATATTTGTTGGATTACTTTAGTTTCGTCGTATTCGCATTCAGTCGGAATGCGGATGCAGGTATGTATATACAGGTGAGGGGTATCCTTGTGATCCTTCACGAGTTTACTTTAGATGTTGCCGTATCTTTCTATTGTTGCAAACATTTGGATTAATGTTTGTTAATGGAAATTATGAGCACAAAATCATGATTAAGATCATTAATTGTGACACATGCACAAGTGATGACTCATGGTCTCTTTTCTTGTGCATGTGTCACATTATATGATGGATTTGTGAGTTGATTTGATGAGAGGAGAGAGAGGGGCAGCCAAGGGGCAAGGTTAGCTCTTGTATTTTTCTCTTCTTGCTCTCTTTTTATCATATGAAAAGAAAGTTAGATTTTTCTTCTTCTTCTTCCTCTAGCTCATTATCTCCATCAATGGCAACACCTTCAACCTCCATCCATACATTGGATGCAAGAGACAAAGTGATCACAAACATTCTCTACAACACCTTGGACACGTCGGCTAGCACACTTCGTGCCCGAGTTGCTTCGGATGAAGCGGGAGCCCGTAAAAAGACTTGTAGATGTGGTGCCCTTTCCGACGAGGAGATCAAGACCGGAGATGCCGTGAGGAGCTTGGGATGGTGGCCAAAGACCGAAGGACACGGATCGATCGATATAGCCTTTCTATCCCTTCTCTAGATAGCTTGTTGTAGGTTAATGGTTCGATCCGGGTTTTAAGCATACGATAGCGCCGGTTTCTAGTTTAAGATAAGTTTTCGTTTCCGCATTTTGGCCTCGGATAAACGGCCGGGGCGCTACCATAGACTTACAGATTGTTGGCGCGGCGGATATCCAGAGGATACCGACCGTGGTCGTGAGATATTGACACTTTGAGACGGGCTAGCCGGATGGCTGGTGCCCGAGATATTGTGATACCGATACTTGACATTTTGAAATAGTCGTTTGAGGTGTCGATGCTGGACACGGATTTCTGTTGATTCCATTGATATTACTTCAGATACTTCACAGGAGCTTTTCTGAGATGAAAATGATGTTTTTCTCATATAAAAATATTCAGATCTCGGGTTAAATTGATTCATGTTGCATACCTGCCAGTACATCATGCTATACTAGCATTGTAGAATTGATTCAGGTTGCATACCTGCTTGTACATTATGCTAGACTAGTATTGTTAAATTGATTCACGTTGCATACCTGCTAGTACATCATGCTAGACTAGTATTGTTAAATTGATTCATGTTGCATACCTGCTAGTACATCATGCTAGACTAGTATTGTTAAATTGATTCACGTTGCATACCTGGTAGTATATCATGCTATATCAGTATTGTTGAGTTGTGACACTTTTCGTACATGTTTGCGATAGCCTTTATAGATATTACACATTACTCATGAGTTGGCAACTCACCCCTGTTGGGCCACAGCCTTTTTGCAAGTCCGATCCGTCAGCACTGTAGCGGTGGACGTACTTGCTCCTTTTGCATGGATCTGAGATTTTGCTCGTAGGTGGGTCGAGATATTATTTTCTTTCCACCATGTATATTCATTGTATCTTGTGTACTCCATCTACTGTACCTGCTACTTATACTGATGTATATTGACCTAGAGACGAGACAGTGAGATTTGTGGACTTATATGTTGTTTCTCTGGGTCGAGCTCACTTGAGCCGACGTGATACTTATTACTTGGGTTTTTACCCGCTTATTTTGCATAGTAATGATTTTTATTGCGTGTGATGTTGAGAACGCTTTTGGCGAAGAGCTAGCTCCCGCTTGGGGTTGCCTTATTCATGTTTTATGTATATCCTTGTCTTGTACCCGTTTGGGGCCAGTTTTTACAAAGGAGACTCTGCCGAAAACTTTGGAAAAAAGTGAAGTTGGTTTTAAAGATTTTGATGTGACTTATTTTGTTTTCCTTCACTCTATTTCTTAATTGGGTTTTGATTTCTGGGCATTAGCTTACATAGATTACGTACGCCTCGAGATGTTTCGTAATTAAAGTGCCAGTCACGTTCCGTACCTTTTCGGGTCGTGAAAAAGTTGGTATTAGAGCGATAGGTTTTATCTTTCTGAGTATAGGATAACCTTTGGTAGATGGAGTAAGTGACTTAAGCAGGGTAACGTAGTGTTAGTGTATATACCCTAGGGGCCATTATTGTATCATACTAGCTTGTATATTAGTTAATGGAAGCTTGGGATATTCACAGTTATATAACAGTCTTGCTAAACAGGTAGTATGCTACTTGGTTTTATCTATCTTAATTTGTGAGTATACGTATTGATAGAGCCCTTGGGATCTTGCTTGACCACCAGCGTTGTGATGGCAGTCACACTAGTAGGGTCTGGGTAGTCTACAAGCACATCCTTTTCCAGGTCCCTAGTCGTAGGATTATCGAGACAGGGCATCGATACTCCGGAGTAGACTAGTGTGTACGCTTCTCATTCCAGTTGGGGAGATGGTCTGTCCCACAGCCATCTGTACGTCGTACTGGAGATAGTATACAGGTGCTCGTTGGGTTACGGGTACACCGAACAGGACTCGCAGGAAACTGTTGGTTGGTATTATACCCGTCGTCAGTTAACAGTTCCCTGGTGACATGAGTACAGCATAGTCCGCGCACTTGACACTGCTACTTCGCCTCGAGTGTGTCCCACTGTTCTTAGATTGCTACCCTACCACGGCTTAAAGGAGTCGTGCAAACAGGTAGCAGTTGAGTGCAGTCCCGAGCACTTGGAGGCAGTGGCGGTTAGACAGGATTCGTCTCTCCCGGTATTGGGAGTTGATATCGCGCTGTGTCAGAGAGCTATTACGCAAAGTCCCTGGCCAGGGCAACCGAGATTTACTGGTAGGTTCCAGTAGTTTCTCAAGGTGTAATGGGCTTCACTCCGACACGAATTATACCGCTTTTAGGGGACTGATGCTTGCCGCCCCCTAGGCCCGATAAGCGATAGTCCTAGGCGCACAGACTGGACTGTATGGAGATTGTCACATCAGGCCCAGTAGGAGTTCGGATGGGTTTCCTCATCGGCCTTCTTATCGACATCTACCTGGGGACCGTTACGTACAGCTAGTGCCGCTTGCGATCTATGGTTAAACCCACTGACAGCGTAGTAGTCGAGTCTTTAGAGTCCTACACAGAGAGTTTCCCTGCTCCAGGCGAAACGATATAGAGGTCGTATGGTTTTACGACAAGGGTTCGGACGCACAGGTGTGTTTACGCACGTACGATGTTCGGACAGTTTTTACTAGCCGGCTTTGGCATAAGCCAGATTCTAGTATCGGATGATTGGATTTATACAGTCTAAAGTTTTTCCGTGTTTTCACGGATAGGAGGGGCGTTCTCGTAATTTGGCGAGAAGCTTTCAGAGGGATGATGACTTGGAGGCTAAGGTGGCATTTGCATTTATTGATTTAATGACTCATGGTGTGATTCATACAAAGGAGTTAGTGTTGCATTTAATGTTTAGTGACTCATGTGATAAATCACACAAAGTGAATAAATGAAGCATGGTTGATAAATCATTTGATTTATTCATTTAATAAATCATTATGCTTCATATATTCAAGATGAGATATTATTTCATTTCATTCTCACTCTCACCTTCTCTCTCCTCAAGCTCTGTCTCATCAAACCCTAACCCTACCCTCTCATGTGTTGAGATCAAGGGTTAGCAAGACATATTAATCCATAATCACACTCTATATTACCTAGGTTGCTTAGATTAGCACTTTGAGAAACCTAGTTACCACAAGATTAGAGGCAAAGCTTGGAGTAGAAGCTCTCGGGTGGATCGTCTATTACAAAGAGGAGGCCGACGAGGAGGTGGTTAACGAGAAGAAGAAGGACTTGGTTCCTTAGGTATAATCATATTTCATAGTAGCTAATTACTCCTATGTTAGTGTTAGTTATAGTTTAGCAAATATCCTTTCGGTTAGTCGATGTTAGTTTAAAGAAAAAGATTGTTTTTCATATTTCCGCCTCCCCGCAACTCGTGGGGTGTACAACGTCGACTTACAGTGGTATCAGAGCCTCGCTAAACAATAATTAAATCATTAACAAAGTCGTAAGAATTTCGAACGCAAAACAAACCGGAAGAAACATCAAAATCACTAAGTTTCTGTCGATTTTAAAACAGGCCTTAAAAATTTTCCAGGGACCTCTAAAAATACCTGCAGGGAAATACAAGAACTCTGGAAAAAATTGGGTGCATGAATCGGCCAAACTGCCGTGGAACCGCGGCCGATCCCTCCGATCCGCCGTGGATCCGCGGCCTAGTTGAAGCCGATTCACCCAAAATTTTCCCATAACACTTCTATGATGTTTTTTGTCTTTTCTGGAATGTTTATTTTCTGCTCAAGTCTCAGGTGCACAGAGAAGTTTTGGAGTAGAATCTAAAGTGTTTGCTCGATCGAAATTATACGATGTTTGCTTGTTAGATTATATCTGTGAACTGTATAATGTGTTCGTAAACCTCCCCTAACTGCTAGTATGTCTGTTGGCAGGGGGTTGCATATTTCTGTAATAATTTAACTTTTTGTGATTATGAACTTGATTGGATTGTTGTGATGATTAGCCGGGGTTTGAGATGGGTTATTATATTCATTCATTCGATGTAATTGTAATATGTTGTAATATTATTTTGCGGGGCACATCCAGGTTGCGGTTGTAGCCACCATTGTATTATTTCATTTTACTGTTTTTGCTCCTAGGATAGACCCAAGGTGAGGTGCACAAACTACCGGGTACTTTGAAGTGTTTAGTGGCCTACTCATGTTGTTGAGGGAGACCGCTTCACTTCGGGTACTTGGCGGGTAGTTTGCCGTACCCGTAGGGGTCTAGGATGGGGTAATGGCTATTCATCACAACTGTGTAATCCGTCTTTCGTTGCAGGCTCAAAAGAAACGCGGATTGCTTGCATATCCAATAATGTTCATCTGTGATCTGGAATGCCTATTATTGCGTATGACGAATGTACAATATCTATATATGATAGCTATTTAGACGTCACTTATGTTTTACACTCGCGCTAGCCCATCCCCCGCTCTGTCGTTAGTTAAGTACTAACGGGTGATGACGGGACCCAGTGGCGAATGTGGGTGGCATAAGAGGACGTTGTATTTTCGTTGTTTTCTGCAATGATAGGTTAATTGATGGGACGCATTATAATAATGCAAAGAAAATAAACCAAAGTTGAATCGTTGGAACAGTTTAAAAGAAACCACTCAGTTATTTTAAAAAAGAGGATATTTTCTAAATTGCGGAGCTTTAACCACTCCTTTTAAAAAGCTATCAGGTTCCTTCGATTATATCAAGTTCACTACGTTCACGGTTTTGCCAAAACCATTCGTAGCCCTCCGTCATTTCATTTGGGTATTCAGTAGTATTCAAGCTATATATTTTGGCCAAAGTCAAGGCATAGTGTTTGGTAGCTGCTGGGTATTCATTTGTTGCATAGATAGATGAGTTAGTTTGGGACAGTCGTATTATCAGTTGACCAAAGTCACGGGTATGTACGGATGGGTTCAAATTAACAAGATAATGATGGGTAGAATTTAACATGTGACTTATGACATTTTGACCAAAACCAAGGTCATAAGAGCATGAGGCAAAAATTTATATCAGGAATTTCTAAAGAAACTGAAATTTGCAAAGAGATGTATACCAATTGGAGTTAGATGATTGTTGGTAGGATTCCTTCAGCATTATCACACGATGATATTTGGATCCCGATCCTACTGTGAGTATATACTACTCATCAGGAGATTCGTCACTTAACGATCAATGCTATAAACCAAGTAGGTGCCGAGAAAAGTGTCAGCGGGGCTACGCCCCCAGAGAAAAGAGGTTATTTAATTAAGGAACTTCGTGAAAGCATTGGAAAACCTCCCTCGAAGTATCGACACTGGCCTGGCTGAACGGTTAAGCAAGTATTGTACGGTGAGAATAGTCCTGGCTAGTTCTTCCTTTTTGGTTTGAGGAGGGATTCGAAAAACAGTGGGAGCCATCCAGTTTTGATAAACTAAAAACCACTCTAAACTTGCAAGAGCATCATGCTAAAGTATTCTCTCTCTCTCTCCCCTAATTGCAGCGACCCTAAAAATGACTGGACTCAAGTTACTATTAGAAAAAAAATATACTGACAGGGACAAACTATAAAGATTGGCTGCGGAATTTCAAAATGGCTTTGACTTATGACAAATTTGGGTATGTCCTTACCACTAAGGAACCTGCTGTCCCTGGTCCTAAATCCAGTCTTGCGGATAAGGAAATCCATAAAACTTGGGAATTAGATTGTGCGAAGGCCTAGTGCATCGTGCTTGCCTCGATGAATAATGAACATCAGAGGAGGAACGAGGATATGGATCTTGAATCCATATTTCTCCATACAAAGGATCTGTATGGGAAGCAATCTCGTATAGCCAGATACGAGACCTCGAAGAACCTGTTTCAGGCTAGGTTGGCCGTCGGATCGTTTGTAGGAGAACATGTCCTAAAGATGATTGGCTATATAGAAGAGCACGCAGACCTGGGGACGACTTTGGAGAACGAGCTCTATACAAACTTGATTCTCCAGTCCGTTCCTTCCACCTACGCCTAGTTTATTCTGAATTTCAACATTCAAAGAAAAGAAGTTGAACTTTCAGAACTCCTTAACATGTTGAGGAGTGCAGAGGGCACCTTGCAGAAGGCAAGGGAAACACCCGCTATGTTTGTCCGCGGTGCTTCTTCTTCCGGGCCCAAGGCTCGGGCCAAAGGAAGGAAGAATAAGGCCGCCACCAAACCTAGAGGAGGTGTTAGTAAGGTGGGAGTGAAGGGGAAAAAAAGATTGCGGTGCCAGTAGTGGCCAAGGATGAGTGCTTCCATTGTCATAGGAAAGGACACTGGAAGAAAGATTGCAAGGCGTGGAACGCCAAGAACCAGTAACCGAAGGAAGCTGTGGCTTTGACTTCAGGTGTGTTTGTAATTGAGAATTGTCTGTCAATCAACTCTACTTCCTGGGTATTGGATACCGGATCTGGATCTCATATATGCAATTCATTGCAGGCACTGAGAAACCGTAGAGTGCTGAAGGATGGTGATATGACCCTAAAGGTTACTAATGGAGCTAGCGTGGGAGCTGTGTCCATCGGGGATTATTACCTGGGATTGACGAGTGGACATATTTTGGTTTTACGTAACTGTTTTTGTGTACCAAGTTTAACGTGTAATATCATATCAGTTTCCTTGTTATCAAATAAAGGTTATGATTTCACGTTTGTAAGCGATGTTGTTAACGGTACACTAGATAATGGTATATATGTCTTAAACCAACTCCAGATTTTCAATGTCCAGAACACACTAAAAAGAAAGTCTCCAGATACAAATAAGACTTTCTTATGGTATTGTAGACTTGGTCACATCAATGAGACAAGGTTAACTAAGTTACATAGAGAAGGATATTTTGATTCGTTCGAATATCAAACTTATGCCACTTGTCAATCATGTCTCAAAGGAAAGATGACAAAGACTCCATTCACTGGACATAGAGTAAGAGTGAGCGAGCTCTTAGGACTCATACACAGCGATGTATGTAGTCCAATGTCTACACATGCAAGAGGTGGTTTTTCCTATTTCATTACTTTTACGGATGATTACTCTAGGTACGGATTCGTTTTCTTAATGAAACATAAATCCGAGGCTTTTGAGAAATTCCAAGAATATAAGAATGAAGTAGAAAACCAAACCGGAAAAAGTACCAAGACACTAAGGTCTTATCGAGGTGGTGAATAATTAAGTGCCGAGTTCCTTGGTTACCTAAAAGAGAAAGGAATTCTCTATCAGCTTACTCCTCCATACACTCCACAGCATAACGGTGTATCGGAGAGACGAAATTGAACCCTATTGGATATGGTACATTCCATGATGAGTAATGCTGAGTTACCGCGATCTTTCTGGGGTTATGCGCTAGAATCAGCGGCATATCTTCTGAACAAAGCTCCTACCAAGACTGTGCCTACCACGCCATATCAAATGTGGAGTCGGAAGAAACCCCATCTTCAGCATCTGAAGATATGGGGATGTCCAGCTTTTGTTAAAAAGCAGCATGCGGACAAGCTCGAGGCACGATCAGTACAGTGTAAGTTTGTGGGATATCCAAAGAACTCCAAGGGATATTATTTCTATTACGCAGAGGAACAAAAGGTTTTTGTTTCTCGTAATGCCCATTTTCTAGAACATCAGTTTTTAGAAAAGGAAATAAGTGGGAGCGAAATAGAACTGGAAGAAATTCCAGAACCACAAACTACTACTGAAAGTTTGGTAGAACCAGTAGTTGAAGAAGAACAGGACATTCCCGCACCCCTCCACAAGAGTAGTAGGCCGTCTCATCCTCCTGAAAGATACTACGGTTTTCTCATAGATGGGGATGGAGAAGATTGCATCATTGATGTTGATGAACCTGCTAGCTTCCAGCAGGCCATCTAGAGCGGCGAATCGGTACGATGGCTAGATGCAATGCGGACCGAAATGGAGTCCATGTACACCAACAAAGTATGGACTTTGGACTTTTCTCCAGATGGGGTAAAACCCATAGGATGCAAATGGATCTTCAAGAAAAAGATTGGTGTAGATGGACAGGTGGAAACCTATAAGGCTAGACTTGTTGCAAAGGGTTTTTGGCCAAAACCTGGTTTGGACTATGACGAAACTTTTTCTCCAGTGGCTATGCTCAAATCCATTCGGGTCCTTCTTGCTATTTCTGCCTTCCATGATTATGAAATCTGGTAGATGGACGTAAAAACGGTTTTTCTGAATGGTAATTTAGAAGAGTGTGTCTATATGGATCAGCCAGAAGGTTTCAATTAGAGTGGGAGCAGCGGGAAAGTATGCAAGTTGCTTATGTCCATTTATGGCCTAAAGCAGGCATCGCGGAGTTGGAACATCTATTTTGATGAAACGGTCAAAGAATATGACTTTATCAAAAATCCAGATGAACCATGTATATATAGTAAAGTTGTAGCACGAACTGTCGTATTCCTCGTCTTGTACGTGGATGACATTCTATTGATAGGAAATGACATTCATATGCTACAATCTGTCAATGGATTCTTGTCACACAGGTTCTCCATGAAAGACCTGGGTGATGCCTCTTACATTCAGGGGATCCGAATCTATCATGATAGATCCAAGAGGATGTTGGGACTTTCGCAGTCCAGGTATATCAACACTATACTGAAAAGATTCAGTATGGAAGATTCTAAGCGCGGTAATCTACCGGCTTGTCACGGAATCACCCTCTCCAAAGAGATGTCTCCCAAGACTGATTTGGAAAGGGAACGCATGTCTATTATACCATACGCTTATGCGGTAGGATCTATAATGTATGCGATGTTGTGCACAAGACCAGATGTAGCTTACGCACTGAGCGTGGTAAGCCGGTATCAGTCAGACCCAGGGGAGAAGCACTGGATAGCAGTAAAGAACCTTCTCAAGTACCTGAGAAAGACTAAGGAGAGGTTCTTGGTTTACGGCGGAAAAGACCTCAAGATGGAGGCCTTTGCTGATTTCGGCTTCCACGGTGATAAGGACGATTCCAAGTCCATGTCAGGTTATGTCTTTACCCTCAATGGAGGGGCGGTGTGCTGGAAGAGGTCCAAGCAGGACACCGTTGCTGACTCGACGATGGAAGCGGAGTATATTGCTCCTTGCGATGCCGCAAAAGAAGTGGTCTGGATGAAGAAGTTCCTAACAGAACTTCAGGTGGTTCCTACCATTGTTGATCCAATACCTATGTATTGCGACAACAACGGAGCTATAGCTTTAGCGAAGGAACCAAGGTCCCATCAGAAGTCCAGACACATCTTAAGGCGGTATCACCTGATCATGGAGATCATAGATCACCGGGAGATCAAGGTCCGGAGTGTTGCTACTGAAGAGAACATTGCTGATCCATTCACAAAGGCCCTACCTCAGATTCAGTTCGAGACGCTACTCGAGATCATCGGTCTTCGATATGCCAGTACATGACCCTAGTGCAACTGGGAGATTGTTAGTGTATATGCCTTAGGGGCCATTATTGTATCATACTAGCTTGTATATTACTTAATGGAAGCTTAGGATATTCACAGTTATATAACAGTCTTGCTAAACATGGTAGTATGCTACTTGGTTTTATCTATCTTAATATGTGAGTATACGTATTGATAGAGCCCTTGGGATCTTTCTTGACTACCAGTGTTGTGATGGCAGTCACACTAGTGGGGGCTGGGTATTCCACAAGCACATCCTTTTCCAGGTCCCTAGTCGTAGGATTATCGAGACAGGGCATCGATACTTTGGAGTAGACTATTGTGTACGCTTCTCATCCCAGTTGGGGAGATGGTCTGTCCTACATCCATCAGTACGTCGTACTGGATATAGTATACAGGTGCTCGTTGGGCTACGGGTACACCGGAAATGACTCGCTGGGAACTGTTGGTTGGTATTATACCCGTCGTCAGTTAACAGTTCCCAGGTGACATGAGTATAGCATAGTCCGCAGACTTGACACTGCTACTTCGCCTCGAGTGTGTCCCACTGTTCTTAGATTGCTACCCTACCACGGCTTAAAAGAGTCGTGCAAACAGGTAGTAGTTGGGTGCAGTCCCGAGCACTTGAAGGCAGTGGTGGTTAGACAGGATTCGTCTCTCGCGGTATTGGAAGTTGATATCATGCTGTGTCAGAGAGCCATTACGCAAAGTCCCTGGCCAGGACAACCGAGATTTACCGGTAGGTTCTTTTAGTTTCTCAAGGTGTAATGGGCTTCACTCCGACACGACTTATACCGTTTTTAGGAGACTGACGCTTGCCGCCCCCCTAGGCTTGATATACGATAGTCTTAGACGAACAGACAGGACTGTACGGAGATTGTCACATCAGGCTCAGTAGGAGTTCGAATGGGTTTCCTCATCGGCCTTCTTATCGACATCTACCTGGGGACCGTTACGTACAGCTAGTGCCGCTTGCGATCTATGGTTAAACCCACTGCCAGCGTAGTAGTCGAGTCTTTAGAGTCCTACACAGAGAGTTTCCCTGCTCCAGGCGAAACGCTATAGAGGTCGTATGGTTTTACGACAAGGGTTCGGACGCACAGGTGTGTTTACGCACGTACGATGTTCGGACAGTTTTTACTAGCCGGCTTTGGCTTAAGCCAGATTCTAGTATCGGATGATTGGATTTATACAGTCTAAAGTTTTTCCGTGTTTTCACGGATAGGAAGGGCGTTCTCGTAATTTGGCGAGAAGCTTCTAGAAGGATGATGACTTGGAGGCTAAGGTGGCATTTGCATTTATTGATTTAATGACTCATGGTGTGATTCATACAAAGGAGTTAGTGTTGCATTTAATGTTTAGTGACTCATGTGATAAATCACACAAAGTGAATAAATGAAGCATGGTTGATAAATCATTTGATTTATTCATTTAATAAATCATTATGCTTCATATATTCAAGATGATATATTATTTCATTTCATTCTCACCCTCACCTTCTCTCTCCTCAAGCTCTCTCTCTTCAAACCCTAACCCTACCCTCTCATGTGTTGAGATCAAGGGTTAGCAAGATATATTAATCCATAATCACACTCTATATTACCTAGGTTGCTTAGATTAGCACTTTGAGAAACCTAGTTACCTCAAGATTAGAGGCAAAGCTTAGAGTAGAAGCTATCGTGTGGATCGTCTATTACAAAGAGGAGGCCGACGAGGAGGTGGTTAACGAGAAGAAGAAGGACTTGGTTCATTAGGTATAATCTTCTTTCATGGTAGCTAATTACTCCTATGTTAGTGTTAGTTATAGTTTAGCAAAGATCCTTTCGGTTAGTCGATGTTAGTTTAAAGAAAAAGATTGTTTTTCATATTTCCGCCTCCCCGCAACTCGTGGGGTGTACAACGTCGACTTACACGTAGCGTGTGTATGTCCGCGGAATACTTGCTATACGGTACTCCGCCTAAGTGACTTAGGATATACTTGCTTGAAATTCCTTCTTCGATTCCATGTATCCTATAATTCTATTGCACTGTTCTTATTATCCTATTTCCTATACCAGCTACTATGCCACCGCAGGCTACGAGGGCCCGGTGGCGTGCTGCCAGAGACGAGATCAGGGAAGGTCCGACCGAGACAGGGACCGACAAAGACGGTACACCCATCTTTTAGGAGCAGGTTGATTCGCTTTCTACAGACCCTATCGCTAGGCTGGAGGCCAGTTTACAAGAGTTACGCCAGATGATCGAATCCTTGATAGAGATCAATCGAGCGCAGAGATCGGATATTGCTCCCTTACGGTTGTTTTGAGACCATGTCGGATTCGCACTGATATGTTAGCACCTAGGAGGGTTCGCAGAGGCCGTGGCGGATTCTTTAAGGGCCAGTTGTATCGCCTTCACCCACATGGTCAGCAGCCCTGGTCAGGATGTTTTTGTTGCGGTAGCCTGCATCATCGTATCAAAGACTGTATGGTGAGACGACAGGGCGCGGCGAAAGTTCCACACGTGATTTTACCACCTTCACCACCTCCTCAGAGAGCTCTACTTCCTACCCCCGGTGATGCTCCACGCCAGTTAGATGCCCCCAGAGGCCGTGGACGCGGCGGTCCTGTTCAGAGAGGACGAGGAGGCAGAGGCCAAAGCGGAGGACAGCCAGCTATTGGTGGGGGACAAGCCCGAGTATTTGCTTTGACTCCGCAGGATGCGCAGGCATCCAATGCCGTTGTGACAGGTGCCAGTAAGTTCTTTCGACGTGCGGGTATTGTTCGACCCAGGTTCCACACATTCGTATGTATTTACACACTTTGCACCGATGTTGGGCCGTGAGTCATCGTCATTAGATCAGTCGCTTGTTGTTATTACTCCAGTAGGAGAGTCGTTTGTCGCTCGTTTTGTGTTTCGTTTGTGTTCCCTTCGTATCGGAGAGAGGGATTCATCGGTTGATTTGATTCTCCTCGATATGTTAGACTTTGATGTGCTTCTGGGCATGGACTGGCTAGCCACTTGTTATGCATCTGTTGACTGCCGTGAGAAGGCAGTCAGATTTAGTTTTCCGGGAGGGCCAGTTCTTGTTGTTTAGGGAGACCGCAGCGTCACCCTTCCCAGCTTGATTTCGTCTCTTCGCGCCGGTCAGATCTTACGGAAGGGATGTCAGGGATTCTTAGCATATGTTTGTGGTACTCGAGATGCAGAGGTTCCTTTGGACCAGGTCCCGATTGTATGTGAGTTCCCTGATGTTTTCCCTGATGAGCTGCCTGGACTACCGCCTGAGCGTGATGTTGGGTTCTGCATCGATTTGATCCCCGGCACGGGGCCTATTTCCATACCGCCTTATCGGATGGCCCCGGCGGAGCTTAGAGAGATGAAGGATCAGTTGCAGGATTTGTTAGATAAAGGGTTTATTCGACCTAGTGTATCTCTGTGGGGTGCTCCTGTCCTGTTCGTCAAGAAGAAGGATGGAAGTTTGTGCTTATGCATTGATTACCGCCAGCAGAACAGGGTTACCGGACGAAACAGATATCCCTTACCACGTATCGATGTTTTGTTCGACCAGCTTCAGGGTGCAGGATACTTTTCAAGGATTGACTTGCGATCGGATTACCATCAGTCGCGGGTGCGGCAGGAGGATATTCTGAGGATGGGTTTTCGCACACGTTACGGGTACTATGAGTTTTTGGTGATGTCGTTCGGACTCACCAATGTACCAGCCGCGTTTATGGATTTGATGAACCGTATTTTCAGGCCGTATATAGATCTGTTCATCATCATGTTTATTGACGGCATTTTGGTGTATTCCCAGAGCCGAGAGGAGCACGAGCAGCACCTGCGGATCACATTGCAGACTTTGAGGGAGCACTAGCTGTTCGCGAAATTTTCTAAGTGCGCGTTTTGGCTTGACAGCGTTGATTTCTTGGATCACGTGATTACGAGAGATGGCATATGTGTGGACCCAAAGAAGATCGAGTCCGTTCAGCATTGGTCCAGACCAGTATCAGTTACAGAGATCCGCAGCTTCCTAGGCCTGGCTGGCTACTACCGACGATTTGTTCAGGACTTCTCCCGTATCGCTGCACCGTTGACCGGGTTGATCCGGAAGGGAGTTCCTTTTGATTTGACCGAGGCGTGCGAGTATAGCTTCCATCAGTTGAAGACTCGTCTGACTACTGCACCAGTGTTGTCATTGCCTTTGGGATCGGGTGGATTCGTGGTTTATTGCGACGCTTCTCGAGTGGAACTAGGTTGCGTGTTGATGCAGCACGACAGGGTTATCGCGTAGGCTTCTCGGCAGCTGAAGACACATGAACAGAACTATCCTACGCACGATTTAGAGATGGTTGCAGTGGTGTTTGCACTCAAGACATGGAGACATTACCTATACGGAGAGTCGTGCCTGATATTCACGGACCACAAGAGCTTGAAGTACATATTTCAGCAGCGAGACCTGAATCTGAGACAGCACCATTGGATGGAGCTGGTGAAAGACTATGATTATGAAATCATTTACCATCCGGGCAAGGAGAACGTGGTGGCAGATGCTTTGAGTCGGAGGCCCGGAGGTAGTTTATCTTGTTTGAGCACCGTGCAGAGGCAGTCGTCAGCTGATTGGCAGATTCTATACGACAGCCGAGTGGAGTTCGAGTTCACTCCGACCGGGGGATAGCTTGCGCATATTCATGCACGTCCGCAGTTGCTTGACCGTATTCGAGGGGCGCAGGCCAGTGATGACCGTCTTTCAGAGATCAGGGAGCAGATTAGGCAGGGCAGAGATTCCGAGTTCGTGATCGATGATCAGGGGGTACTGTGATTTGGGACTCGATTGTGCATACCAGATTCTGAAGGACTGCGGCGTGAGATTCTTGAGGAAGCGCATAGATCGATTTATAGCGTTCATCAAGGTTCCACCAAGATGTACCATGATCTGAGAGATGTTTACTGGTAGGACGGAATGAAGAGGGACGTCACAGACTTCGTGTCGAGATGCCTGACTTGTCAGCAAGTCAAGGCTGAGCAACAGAGGCCCGCGGGAGAGTTGCAGCCTTTGCCCATTCTGGAGTGGAAATGGGAGAAGATTTCTATAGACTTTATTGTGGGTCAACACAGGTCCAGTCGAGGGTACGACTCCATTTAGGTGATCGTGGATAGTTGACGAAAGCGGCTCACTTCCTGCCAGTGAAGACCACTTTCGGTTTTGCTCAGTATGCCTAGATTTGCATCGACGAGATCGTACGGTTGCATGGCGTCCAGACTTGTATCGTGTCAAACTGAGGCACCCGGTTTACCAGCCGACTATGGCAGAGATTTCAGGAGGCGTTGGGCACCCGTTTGAGTTTCAGCACAGCATTTCATCCGCAGACCGATGGCTAGTCGGAGTGGACTATTCAGACTCTCGAGAACATGCTCCGAGCATGCGTTTTAGACTTCGGTGGTACCTGGGATCATCATTTACCCTTAGTGGAGTTCTCCTACAACAACAGCTTCCAAGATACTATTCAGATGGCACCTATCGAGGCCTTGTATGGGAGGAGATGTAGATCGCCCGTCTGTTCGATAGAGCTCAGCGAGAGCAGTATTTTGGGGCCGCATATCGTGCAGGAGACAACCGAGAAAGTACAGTTGATTCGAGATCATATGAGAACGGCTCAGAGCTGGCAGAAATCGTATACGGACAGACGCTGTCGCAGACTAGAGTTCGCACTTGGCGATCATGTTTTTCTGAGGGTCTCTTCGATGAAGGGCGTGATGAGATTTGGGCAAAAAGAAAAGCTTAGTCCCCGATTTGTGGGTCACTTCGAGATCCCCGAGCGTATCGGCGCAGTTGCATATCGTTTGGCTCTTCCACCCAGCTTTCTGGATGTTCAGCCCGTATTCCACGTGTCGATGCTTCGCAGATATCTTCATGACCCTTCTCACATGATTCAGCATCAGACCGTTCAGCTTGAGCGCGATCTTTCATTCACCGAGCAGCCAGTTGTGATATTGGATCGGCAGGTGAAGAAACTTCGATCAAAGGTCTTACCATCTGTGAAGGTTCTTTGGCGCAATCCGAATGGTGAAGAGATCACTTGGGAGGCCGAGGGCGAGATGCAGAAGAATTTCCTTCATCTCTTTGAAGGTACAAGTAGCTATATTTTTAAATTCGGGGACGAATTTCTTTAAGGGGGGAAGATTGTAACACCTTAGAATGCGATTAGTGGTTAATTATTCTTTAATGTGGAGTTTTTAGTAAAAAGTTTACCAAAACGGTTTTCAAATATTTTATCAAAATATATGAATATTTTAATAGAATTTAATTGGGCTTGCACACACATGTACATGTAAACTAGGGCTAAGTTTGGGGTTAAACCATATTTAGGTAGCCATGGTGAACTAACCCATTCATTTAGGATTATGAAGTTAATTAAGTGTATTAGTTTCTTTTAAATCAAAATATAATTAATTGTTTTGGGGGTTGACTTGGGACTTTGAGGAGAGAGAGGGAATGGTGGGCATGAGGAGCATGCTTGCTAATTAATGAGGAGAGAGAGAGAGGAATGATTGGCACACACTCTCAATTTCTTTTTCAAAACACTCTTTCTCACTCATTCTCACATATCCCTCCCTCTCATTTTCCTTACACACACACACAACAGCAACAACAGCAACATCAACAGCAACAGCATCATCATCATCAGCAACAGCAGCAGCTCAGCAGCAGCAGCAGCAGCAAGAGCAGCAACATCACCAGCACCAGCAGCAGCAGCAACAGCAAAACCCCTTTTTCTCTTCTTCTTCTTCTTCTTCTTTTTCTTCTTCTTCTTGCATCCAAGCCTCAAATCTTCATCAAAAGTTCATTTTTTTCACAAATCTCTTGCAAAGCACTTCCTTGTTAGTTCTTGGGGCAAAGTCATCAAGGTTGAGCCACACTAACCCACTCTAAGGGATAAAACTCATCATAACCACTTCTTTGCTAAACATGTAGCTATGTAGCTTAATTTAGTATTTAATGTGGTTTTTAGTGCTAGTTTTGTGGTTTAAGTGGGGATTAGGCTAAGTTTAAGTTTTTATGACTTGTTTAGCTTAACTAAGTGTTATTAGTGTCACTTAACCCTAGTAATTGCTTCAGATTACACTAAAATACCTTATTGTTTTAATTTAGTGTAAAGTAAAGATTTTAGTTAAGATTTTGGGTGGTTTTGAGATCTGCTTTTGGCCTGGGTGCTTCAGGCAAAAGTTGCATTTGTTGGAGCTTAGTGACAAAGATAGGGACACACACATACAGCACGAGACCCCCATTTCCATTCCTGGCGGCAAATAAAAGGGTTCTGGCCGCAAATTGCGGCCAGATGGTGGATCTGTGTGTCGGGGTTTTGTGAGTAGGTTTCTGCTATATAATGTAGGTTTTTGGTTCATGCAACTTTTCCTATTTCAACTCGAGTCCAAATCTGGGATGAAATACCTTGTTTTGAACACTTTTAGACTTGCGTGATACGCACGTTTTTTTAACGTTTTAAAAATAATTAAATAATTAATTAAATAAATAAAATCGTTTAAGTTGATTTTATAATTTTCGGTAAAGTAAAACGTAGTTTTCATAAAACTAAACCGTAATTATTTTTCACGATAAATTTAAAAAAACCTATTTTAATTATGTTATTACTAGTAAATGGTGTTTATTTAGTCACTTATAAATTTTTAGTTTAATTAAATATTTTTCCTAAATTAATTATTTTAAATATTAACATAAGCTTTATTTATACACTATATTAGTGTAAATTACAAATTTGAATGGGTTTAATTTGTAAAAATGAACCATTGCATATTAGAATCTAGTGTGTTTCATACAAAATTTATTTTCAAATTTATCCATGGTTCTAGACCATTCTAGGTAAAATGGAGTGAAGAAAATAAAGAATTTTTAAATAAATTCATGAAAAGACTTAATTTTACGATATTTTTGTGAAACCTTCTACACTTTTCTTCACCTTTTCTCACTCTCCTCTCTTTTCCTCACCTCATGGCCGGCCTCACCTCCATGGGCAGCCCCAAAAATTTTCCCCCATCATTTTTGCATTAAAAATCATCAAAATTCATCAAAAATTCAAAAAAAAATCCACAAAATCGTAATAAATTCCTACCCTCTATTCTTTGCTCATCTTTACATGGATTTTGGAGATGGAAAGCATTCATTTTGGAGGCTTATTTTCATGTTTGGATTTCATGTTGTGGAGGTATAAATTTTCTTCTTTTGATTTATTGTTATTAGATGTTTCATTTAAGCATAATTAGATTTAATAAATAATTTCTATCTACAAGTTTTTAAAATTCAAGTTTGGGTTTGAAAAATGAAGTTATGGTTTTTTTTTCTAATTAAGTAGGGTTATATTTTGTAGTTTAACATTTTTAGAAGTGGAAAATCTTGTACGGATAATGTATTGTAAATTGTTATCCAAAATTGTTTAAATTAAACCATTTTTTGCAAACTAGATTTCTATAAGTTGTATATATTGGTGAGATAAAATTCCAATTAATGTTTGAAGCACTAGATTGTGGTTTTAAAGATGATATTAACTTGTTAGTGGAATGAAAAACTTAATTTGGTTACTAGTTTCTTTTGATAATTGAAAAATATTAATAAAAATGCTATTTTTTTTGCTAACTAGTTTTTGGGAATTCTTAAATAAATGAGAGTTAAATCTAATTTATGGTTTCATTATACTATTATCATCATGAATTGTTGTTTAGTAAGTTAATTCATCTAAAATCATGTTTAGTTGTGATATTGTGAAATTTTGCTTAAAAATATCGAAATCGGGCAAGTTTGCAAACTAGAATTTTCAAACTAATGTAAATTAGGGTGTTAAAAATATGGTAATGGTTTCTTTAATCTAGTTAGGATATTTAATGAATATTATGACCATTAGTTTCTTTTAAACATCGAGTTTTGAAGTAAAACGGTAAATTGGAGTTTTCGGGTTTTTCGAAATCGGACGATTTGATCGATTTTTAGGGTTTCGGTGAATTAAATCATGTTTTGTATTATAAGTGATGAGTTTTAAAACTATGAGTTGTTTGTTGATATTTATCTCGATCAATCGGCGTTTGTACGCCGATATCGAGCGATATTTGGTTCTTTTGCATGAACGGGACATAGGTTTTAACCTATGCGCGTTTCGTCCATCGTTTTGGCTTTGTCTGTGATTCAGTTTACGATATTATATGTGTTTGCATATAGGTACCCCTCACGTGGACTTCGGACGAGGAAGAAGAGGAGGGCGACATCGTCTTCGGCAGACAAGGACCTTACCTAAGGATGAATATCATGGAGGAGATTCGTAGGTTTCAGGTAGATACACGCACATGCACACACTGAGACTCGACGTGGTGTATACGTGTATGTGTATATATATATAGGACTAGGTGTAGGTATATATATATACACACAATACGTATATGTGATACAAGGATGTGACATGATACACGGGGATGAAACAATATAACTGGGCTGATGCCGTGATTCTTGGCTATACAGTCGTGTTATGATATTAGCGGATCATTAGAAAATGAGATAAAGGATTTGTGTACATGAACAATAATAAAGGATGGTGATGATATTGAAGTATATGGGACTCTAAATAGAACCCGGACCGTAACCTGTGCCTGAAATTCTGATATGATATCATATAGGTGCGACTTGATTACGACATCATATAGGTGTGACTTAATTTCGATATCATATATGTATGACTTGATTACGATATCATATAGGTGTGACTTGATTACGATATGATCTAAGTGTGACTTAATCACAATATGATACATATGACATGATATTTCTGAGGATAAATTAATGATGTATATTTATGCAGACAATGATATATGATTGATGTATGCGATTACAGTATAGCACCTTGATCTTGACATGTGTTGATGATGATATTATACGAATGATGAGACACGTAGGTGATAGTTGACCCGTACACCGATATTCGGATGCCGTACGATCGATTTTACCGTACGAGGCATAGATATAATGATTGATCCGCACTCTTGATTCGACGAAGTCGTACTATGTACGTGACGTTATTGAGGCTGGATCGCCGACTATTAGAGATATGGATTCAGACCTTAGGTGGACTCTTAATTCTTATTGACTAGTTTCTTAGGTTTAGTTCCTTAGGAGGTTAGATGGACACTAGTTTAGTCTCGAGTCATATAGTTGTAGTTATACTTATATATCACTGATGAGTGGTTATTACACATCCGTCTTTACATTCATACCGTAATCATAATGGTGCATGTTCATTCATATGTTTATATAATCAGAATAAAACTTTGCCTGTTAGGACACCAGTACCATTACCGATGATATGCATATTCCACGCACACTTATTTGCTGGCTCACACACATCATCATCGGTAATTGCTATGTCACGTACACTTTAGATCATATTATCTTTTATTGATACAATCAGCTAACAATTAGATCGATATAATATTGTGATTACTCTCTGGTGTTAGTATAGATATGGTATTTATTACTTAGACATTTCATGCATTCGCATTTTCAAGTTATCATGCAGTATTATGGGGCATATGCCGACACTTATCATATACTTACTCATGATTTTGGGATTTTGGATTTCTATGAGATTTCTGGATTTTTGGGGAAAACCGCAAGAATATATAAAAACTTCTCTCTCTCCTCCTCCTCTCTTTTTAAAACATAAGATGCGGTTTTCTCGTGATGTATGTGTCGTCCACCATGAGATTTCATGTTTTCTGTTGGATTTCAAGACCCGATTCGAGAAGTGGATGAACCGTCTTGGGTACATGGTGGGCCCGGTATGGTACCCCGGGGCAAGAAGATCGAGTTGTAGACGATAAGCCTGGCAGGGGAAGGCTACCTACCGGTGATGTCTGGCGCGGCTGATATCCGGAGGATACCGACGGTTGTCGTGATTTGATGATATGGGCCGATCCGGACTGACGGAGCCCGAGATATTGAGACTATGAGACATTGAGATTCTGAGGTATTGAGACTTGAGATTTACATGTTTTGGGTCGATGCTTGACACGGATTTCCATGGATTTCATCGTTGATATTTCAGATTTCTATACACATTTTACCATGATAAAAGCTAAAGATTCCTTATACAGATATATCTAGATTTCAGGATTGGTTATTTTACATTCATGGTGCATGCATACTCATTCACATGATACAGTACTATATGAGGCACTGATACGAGCACGGAGCATTTGCACTTACACGTAGCGTATTATCCTGTCTTACTTGATGACTAGTAGTATATTAGTATATTATTATGACCTAGGATAGTGTTGTGCATTCGATTTCTTTTCGCAGATATCTTCTACTCACGAGTTGGCAACTCACCCCTGTTGTGCCAAATTTTATTACAGGTTCGATATACAGGTTTTCCTAGCTGCTTGTTGGCACATCATTTCATTCCGGGTGATTTGCAAGGTTGGTTGGTTCACTTGTATCTGGACCGCCATTGTACTTTTATTATTTCATTTGTATCTAGAAAGCTCCATCAACCAAACATGTATTACTTGATAGTTTACTGGACCATTTTTTTGTTTCGACCTTAGAGTCGCGCTTGTATTATTATGATATCTGGTGGTTTTGTTTTCTTTTGAGTTTTGAGCTTCGCCCTTTGGCGTTCTATACTATTGTGCATTGATGTGGTTGTTTCCGCCTGTTGGCATAGAGCTAGCTCCCGTTTGGGGATGCTTTTTATTGTTTGTATATATATTATTCTTGTTTGTACCCGTTTGGGGCCAGTTTTTACAAAGGAGACTCTGCCGAAATTTTTGAGAAAATTGGATGTTGCTTTTAAACTTGTTTTCTACATGTTTTCCTTTACTTCTTCTTCTTTTTATGGTTTAGATTTCTGGGCTTCGGCTTACTTAGGTTACGTTGCGCTTCTAGACGCTTCGTAATCTAAGTGCTGGTCATGTTCCGTACTTTCGGGTCGTGACAAAGTTGGTATCAGAGCGCTAGGTTTAACCTTGTATATGTCTAGGTGATCCTTGGTTGATGGAGTAGGCGACTTAGGTTGAGTGACGTACCGTGGGTATGATCCGCGGCATACTTACGATACACTACTCTTCTTAAGTAGCCTTAGGATGTACACTTGTTTGCACCGCATTTCATTCGTTCCTTGATTAATCTTCGTCGATATCGGAGGGTGGTTTCTGTTACCACGGGCGCACGGGCAGAGGGAGCTGCGGCTCGAATGCGATAACCATTAGGGTATCGTTCATTCTTGAGGATTGGGGCATTGTTTAGCATGCGGACGAAGGGTATTCACATGGTGTCCAGGCGAAGTTAAAGGGTTCGAACGATTATCAGAAAAACAATTTTCCCAAGTTTAAGGTATTCGGAAGAACATGCAGGTATTTCGATGGACCCTCTAGAAGAATGAAACCCTAACTCGACATAATGACCACGGGAACGCCCATGAACCTTAGGGTTGACGGCAGTTCCGCGGTGCCATTAGTGAGGCTTGGGTTTACCCTTCTACGGCTCGACCGTTGATGCTGGGGTATGTACCGGACATTTTTAAACTGTACTTGAGTGTTGAGCTATCGGGGAATTATGGGATTTTGATGGATCGATCGAAAAGTTTAATGTAGTCCGGATATCAGGTGAAGGGATCGACTACGTGGGAGACTCTAGATATAAGTATTGCCGTTGGTAGCGCAGTCAGCACACCCAGGAAGAGACGAGTTCGAAGCAGTCGACACCAGAGGAAAGAGGGGAAAGAGGCGCACATTGACGATAGTGTTTACGATTGTGATTTGCTGATTTGAATTTCATATTTTCGTTGATTGGATTTTGGTATTTTGAGGACTTTGTTCTACGGTATTTCCTATGTGTACCTTCATTACATTCTATTTGTGTTTCATATATCAGTGGTATTGATGTTGTGTAGTACGTACCCAGTGCACTTGATTTGGTTTTAATACATTTTAAGATTTTGATTTGATTTCGTGCATACGGTTACACATGATTTTGACATATGCTTCGACCTAGTTTTCATGCACTTTCGTACTGTAATTTCGATTTTGATATTCGGTGTATGTTTTCATGCACCATGTGCACCTGATTGAGATTCTTGCGCACTTGATGCGATTTTGTGCACACCAGATGCACTAAATCGGGGTTTTGTGCAGATTAGATGCACCTGATATTGAGTCGTGCACGCCCGTTGCACTTGACAGATGTTTTTGGTGCACACCTGTTGCACTTATTTGTTTTTGTATGTATTCATGGTATCTGTATTTGGTTTCGATTTCAGTGCACACCGGATGCACATGATATTTTTATGATGTGATTGGGATTGATTTCAGTTTGAAAAGTATGTTTTATTAATCATCACAATTGATTTGGTAACCAGGCGGGAAGTGTATGTTAAATAAAAGATATATATATATATATATAGCTATTTTTTTAAAAATAAACGTCCGGTACTTATGCCGTGAGACGTGCATCACACGGCGATTTTCAAAAGGGGTTCTTCCATACTTCTTTATCCAGATATTTGGACGGTTTTACTATGATGCGCACTATATATAAGTTGTAGTTTTGATGTATCTTATGTTGGTTTTGTTTTTGGGTTTTGATATTTTATTTTCACTATAACTCCGATGATTGTGTTATGTATGACAGAGTTTTTATTTTGAGTTACGTACTTGTTTTTCATGCGCTTGTATCGTGCTAAAAACGTGTTTCATGTATTGATGATTTCGGAGCCCCGACGATTTGAGTGTTTTGCTGAATGTCTTAGTAATTGGGGGGAGTTTTAATTTAAATTCGGGGACTGAATTTCTTAAAGGGGGGAAGATTGTAACGTTTTAAAAATAATTAAATAAATAAAATCGTTTATGTGAATTTTATAATTTTCGGTAAAGTAAAACGTAGTTTTCATAAAACTAAACCGTAATTATTTTTCACTATAAATTTAAAAATACCTATTTTAATTATGTTATTACTAGTAAATGGTGTTTATTTAGTCACTTATAAATTTTTAGTTTAATTAAATATTTTTCCTAAATTAATTATTTTAAATATTAACATAAGCTTTATTTATACACTAAATTAGTGTAAATTACAAATTTGAATTGGTTTAATTTGTAAAAATGAACCATTGCATAATAGAAGCTAGTGTGTTTCATACAAAATTTATTTTCAAATTTATCCATGGTTCTAGACCATTCTAGGTAAAATGGAGTGAAGAAAATAAAGAATTTTTAAATAAATTCATGAAAAGACTTAATTGTATGATATTTTTGTGAAACCTTCTACACTTTTCATCACCTTTTCTCACTCTCCTCTCTTTTTCTCACCTCATGGCCGGCCTCACCTCCATGTGCAGCCCCAAAATTTTCCCCCCATCATTTTTTCATTAAAAATCATCAAAAATCATCAAAATTCAATAAAAAATCCTAATAAATTCCTACCCTCTATTCTTTGCTCATCTTTAGATGGATTTTAGAGATGGAAAGCATTCATTTTGGAAGCTTATTTTCATGTTTGGATTTCATGTTGTAGAGGTATAAATCTTCTTCTTTTGATTTATTGTTATTAGATGTTTCATTTAAGCATAATTAGATTTAATAAATAATTTCTATCTACAAGTTTTAAAAATTCAAGTTAGGGTTCGAAAAATCAAGTTATGGTTTTTTTCTAATTAAGTAGGGTTATATTTTGTAGTTTAACATTTTTAGAAGTGGAAAATCTTGTATGGATGATGTATTGTAAATTGTTATCCAAAATTGTTTAAATTAAACCATTTTTTGCAAACTAGATTTCTATAAGTTGTATATATTGGTGAGATAAAATTCCAATTAATATTTGAAACACTAGATTGTGGTTTTAAAGAGGATATTAACTTGTTAGTGGAATGAAAAACTTAATTTGGTTACTAGTTTCTTTTGATAATTGAAAAATACTAATAAAAATGCTATTTTTTTTGCTAACCAGTTTTTGGGAATTCTTAAATAAATGAGCGTTAAATCTAATTTATGGTTTCATTATACTATTATCATCATGAATTGTAGTTTAGTAAGTTAATTCATGTAAAATCATATTTAGTTGTGATATTGTGAAATTTTGCTTAAAAATATCGAAATCGGGCAAGTTTGCAAACTAGAATTTTCAAAGTAATGTAAATTAGGGTGTTAAAAATATGGTATTGGTTTCTATAATCTAGTTAGGTTATTTAATGAATATTATGACCATTAGTTTCTTTTAAACATCGAGTTTTGAAGTAAAACGGTAAATTGGAGTTTTCGGGTTTTTCGAAATCGGACGATTTGATCGATTTTTAGGGTTTCGATGAATTAAATCATGTTTTGTATTATAAGTGATGAGTTTTAAAACTATGAGTTGTTTGTTGATATTTATCTCGATCAATCGGCGTCTGTATGCCGATATCGAGCAATATTTGGTTCTTTTGCATGAACGGGACATAGGTTTTAACCTATGCGCGTTTCGTGCGTCGTTTTGGTTTTGTCTGTGATTCGGTTTACGATATTATATGTGTTTGCATATAGTTACCCCTCACGTGGACTTCGGACGAGGAAGAAGAGGAGGGCGACATCGTCTTCGGCAGACAAGGCCCAGGTGAATAGATGTGTTTCTACAGGGGGAAGTCGGGTGGATGGCGTTTAGCACCCCCGCAAATGTAGAATAGGAATAGGTACTTATTGTCTTTAGGAAGCCAGACGTGACCTTAGAATATCGGTGAGTAGGACCCTAGTAGTGACCTTAGGTTGGACTAGATTGATTTAGGAAGACCTTACCCAAGGATGAATATCAAGGAGGAGATTCGTAGGTTTCAGGTAGATACACGCACACGCACACACTGAGACTGGACGTGGTGTATACGTGTATGTGTATATATATATAAGACTAGGTGTAGGTATATATATATATACACACAATACGTATATGTGATACAAGGATGTGACATGATACACGGGGATGAAACAATATAACTGGGCTGATGCCGTGATTCTTGGCTATACAGTCGTGTTATGATATTAGCGGATCATTAGAAAATGAGATAATGGATTTGTGTACATGAACAATAATAAAGGATGGTGATGATATTGAAGTATATGTGACTCTAAATAGAACCCGGACCGTAACCTGTGCCTGAAATTCTGATATGATATCATATAGGTGCGACTTGATTACGACATCATATATGTGTGACTTGATTTCGATATCATATATGTTTGACTTGATTACGATATCATATAGGTGTGACTTGATTACGATATGATCTAAGTGTGACTTAATCACAATATGATACATATGACATGATATTTCTGAGGATAAATTAACGATGTATATTTATGCTGACAATGTATATGATTGATGTATGCGATTACAGTATAGCACCTTGATCTTGACATGTGTTGATGATGATATTATACGAATGATGAGACACATAGGTGATACTTGACCCGTACCCCGATATTGGGATGCCGTACGATGGATTTTACCGTACGAGGCAAAGATATGATGATTGATCCGCACTCTTGAATCGAGGAAGCCGTACTATGTACATGACGTTATTGAGGCTTGATCGCCGACTATTAGAGATATGGATTCAGACCTTAGGTGGACTCTAAATTCTTGTTGACTAGTTTCTTAGGTTTAGTTCCTTAGGAGATTAGATGGACACTAGTTTAGTATCGAGTCATATAGTTGTAGTTATACTTGTATATTACAGATGAGTGGTTATTACACATCCGTCTTTACATTCATACTATAATCATAATGGTGCATGTTCATTCATTTGTTTCTATAATCAGAATAAAACTTTGCCTGTTAGGACACCAGCACCATTACCGATGATGCGCATATTCCACGCACACTTATTTGCCGGCTCACACACATCATCATCGGTAATTGCTATGTCACGTACACTTTAGATCATATTGTCTTTTATTGATACAATCAGCTAACAGCTAGATCGATATAATATTGTGATTACTCTCTGGTGTTAGTATAGATATGGTATTTATTACTTAGACATTTCATGCATTCGCATTTTCATGTTATCATGCAGTATTATGGGGCATATGCCGACACTTATCATATACTTACCCATGATTTTGGGATTTTGGATTTCTATGAGATTTCTGGATTTTTGGGGAAAACCGCAAGAATATATAAAAATTTCTCTCTCTCTCCTCCTCTCTTTTTAAAACATAAGATGCGGTTTTCTCGGGATTTATGTGTCGTCCACCATAAGATTTCATGTTTTCTGTTGGATTTCGAGACCCGATTCGAGGAGTGGATGAACCGTCTCGGGTACATGGTAGGCCCGGTATGGTACCCCGGGGCAAGAAGATCGAGTTGTAGACGATGAGCCTGGCAGGGGAAGGCTACCTACCGGTGATGTCTGGCGCGGCGGATATCCGGAGGATACCGACCGTTGTCGTGAGATTTGATGATATGGGCCGATCCGGACTGACGGAGCCCGAGATATTGAGACTATGAGACATTGTGATTTTGAGGTATTGAGACTTGAGATTTACATGTTTTGTGTCGATGCTTGACATGGATTTCCATGGATTTCATCGTTGATATTTTAGATTTCTATACACATTTTACCATGATAAGAGCTAAAGATTCCTTATACAGATATATCTAGATTTCAGGATTGGTTATTTTACATTCATGGTGCATGCATACTCATTCACATGATATAGTACTATATGAGGCATTGATACGAGCACAGAGCATTTGCACTTACACGTAGCGTATTATCCTGTCTTACTTGATGACTAGTAGTATATTAGTATATTATTATGACCTAGGATAGCGTTGTGCATTCGATTTCTTTTCGCAGATATCTTCTACTCACGAGTTGGCAACTCACCCCCGTTGTGCCAAATTTTATTACATGTTCGATATACAGGTTTTCCTAGCAGCTTGCTGGCACATCATTTCATTCCGGGTGATTTGCACGGTAGGTTAGTTCACTTGTATCTGCACCGCCAATGTACTTTTATTATTTCATTTGTATCTAGAAAGCTCCATCAACCAAACTTGTATTACTTGATAGTTTACTGGAGCATTTTTTGTTTCGACCTTAGAGTCGCGCTTGTATTATTATGATATCTGGTGGTTTTGTTTTCTTTTGAGTTTTGAACTTCGCCCTTTGGCATTGTATACTATTGTGCATTGATGTGGTTGTTTCTGCCTGTTGGCGTAGAGCTAGCTCCCGTTTGGGGATACTTTTTATTGTTTGTATATATATTATTCTTGTTTGTACCCGTTTGGGGCCAGTTTTTACAAAGGAGACTCTGCTGAAATTTTTGAGAAAATTGGATGTTGCTTTTAAACTTGTTTTCTACATGTTTTCCTTTACTTCTTCTTCTTTTTATGGTTTCGATTTCTGGGCTTCGGCTTACTTAGGTTACGTCGCGCCTCTAGACGCTTCGTAATCTAAGTGCCGGTCATGTTCCGTACTTTCGGGTCATGACAGTTTTGAGTTTGGGTCTGGTGGTTTTTGTGTATCGGAGCGTGTCAGGGTGGTTCCAGGCGCTGGCACACGCGTTTTGGTGTCATGTTTACTCACGCGTTAGCTCGCGACGCAAGTTTTTCGGATAATCATGATATCGTGTTTTTAGTAGGATTTTAGCCTTATGTGTATTGCTTTGTGTAATTCTAGGATCGATCGCGGAGACATCGGACGCGGCGCAGAAGGGAAAAGCGGTGATTGGATCCGGCTAGCTGAGACATTCCGGTGAGTAGATGTACACATCTACAGGGGAAATCATATGGATGGCGCGAGGCGCCCGATAGTTTTAAAACTTCTAGTAGTACAGGCATTTTGCCTATAGTTCCTAGTTATCTATTTTGCTGCATTGCTTGACTTTTATATCCATATATGTGTTAGTTCATCATATAGAATCATTGAACCCTTAATATGAGATATGCGACATGAGTACTATATGACTTGCTTAGTTCATCATTTAGAACCATTGAACCATTAAAAATGAGTATGCGGCACAAGTATTAATTAACTTGGTAAACTGAGAATATAGAATCATACTTGTAACTATTGCACCATTATCATAAGTTATGCAGAACAAGTACTATTTAACTTGTTAAATTGAGAATGTGAAACTATTGTACCATTATCATGAGTTATGCGGCATAAGTACTAATCAACTTGCTAAATTCAGAAATTGGAACAATTGCACCATATATGACTTGTAAACTTGAGAGGGTATATTCCATTCATCACGGTATATATGGAGAATTGTGAGTATTTTAAATACCAAATTGTATGACTCGTATATTGGGTAGGTTGCTGTTACTATAGCACTTTCTGTATATTCATGATATTTCATCGCATTCCATGCTTATACATATGTTATCAGTAATTATTATGAAACTCTGCTGTCAGGACACCAGCACTATTACCGATGATGCGTATGTTCCACGTACACCTGCTTGTCGGATCACACACAGCATCATCGGTAATTGCCATGTCACCTACACTTTAGAGAATACTATTTTATTGACATAGCTTGCTAACTGATAGTTGCACTATGTTATCGCTTTCATATGCTAGTTTAACTATTGCATTCTTTGCATGATATCAGATGCATTCATATATTCATTAGTCCTGCAGTATTATGGAGATTTATGCCGGTATTCAATGTTTATTGATATCGTGATTTTGATGATTTCGGACCCTTCTTGAGATTTTCTGGATTTGGAAACCGCATGTGACATTTTATAAACTGATGAATGATTTTAAAGAGAAAGATGCGGTTTTCCTTGATACGATGAGTATTGTCCACCATGATGTTTTCTCGGTTCGGAGTCGGTTTTCGAGACCCGATTCGAGGTGTAGGATGAACCGTCTCGGGTACATGGTGGGCCCGGTAAGGTACCCCGGGGCAATAAGCTCGAGTTGTAGACGATGAGCCTGGCAGAGGAAGACTACCTACCGGTGATTGTTGGCACGGCGGATATCCAGAGGATACCGACCATGGTCGTGAGATATTGAGATATTGATACTTTGAGACGGGCCAGCCGGACGGCTGGGGCCCGAGATATTGTGATACCGATACTTAAGATTTTGAGATAGTCGTTTGAGGTGACGATGCTGGACACGGATTTCTGTTGATTCCATTGATATTACTTCAGATACTTCATAGGAGCTTTTCTAAGATAAAAATGATGTTTTTCTCATATAAATATTCAGATCTCGGGTTAAATTGATTCATGTTGCATACCTGCCAGTACATCATTCTATACTATCATTGTTGAATTGATTCACGTTGCATACCTGTTAGTACATCATGCTAGACTAGTATTGTTAAATTGATTCACGTTGCATACCTGCTAGTACATCATGCAAGACTCGTATTGCTAAATTGATTCACGTTGCATACCTGCTAGTACATCATGCTAGACTAGTATTGATAAATTGATTCACGTTGCATACCTGCTAGTACATCATGCTATATCAGTATTGTTGAGTTGTGACACTTTGTGTACATGTTTACAATAGCCTTTATAGATGTTACATATTACTAACGAGTTGGCAACTCACCCCCGTTGTGCCACAGCCTTTTTGCAGGTCCGATCCTTCAGCACTGTAGCGGCGGACGTACTTCATCCTTTTGCTCCTTCTGCTTGGATCTACGATTTTGCTCGTAGGTGGGATGTGATATTATTTTGTTTACACCTTATATATTCAGTGTATCTAGTCTACTCCATCTACTGTAACTGCTACTTATACTGTTGTATATTGACCTAGAGACGAGACAGTGAGATTTGTGGACTTATAAGTTGTTTCTCTGGGTCGAGCTCACTTCAGCCGACGTGATGCTTATTACTTAGGTTTTTACCTGCTTATTTTGCACAGTAATGATTTTTATTGCGTGTGATGTTGAGACTGCTTTTGGCCAAGAGCTAGCTCCCGCTTGGGGATGCCTTATTCATGTTTTATGTATATCCTTGTCTTGTACCCGTTTAGGTACATTTTTTACAAAGGAGACTCTGCCGAAAACTTTGGAAAAAAGTGAAGTTGTTTTTAAAGATTTTGATGTGACTTATTTGGTTTTCCTTCACTCTATTTCTTAATTGGGTTTTGATTTCTGGGCTTTAGCTTACTTAGATTACGTACGCCTCAAGACGTTTCGTAATTTAAGTGACAGTTATGTTCCGTACCTTTTCGGGTCATGACAGATAGGTATAATAACATCTAGGAGTTCTCGGCGAGTCCGTTCAGTGTATCCAGTCTCCACTGATCACATGTATACCTTCTCTGATGTCAAACACCAATGGATGTGGGATCATCCATCGCCCATCATATGGGTCAAGAAGCGTATACGCTAGTCTACTCTGGAATATCGATGCCCCGTCTCGATACTCCCATGACTAGGAACATTTGAAGGATGTACTTACCGACTACCTTGTCCCCACTAGTATGATCTGCATCATAATACTGGTAGTCAAGTACTCATCCTAAGGGCTTATCAACATGTAATAGAGAGACAATAAGCGTACATGTTAAGATAAAGTGCAAGCAGATAGCATACTATCATGTCGAGCAAGAAAGACCTCCCTATATATGTCCAAGCATCTACTATAATATACATCACATGTATAATAATGGCCTCTAGGGCATACATATAACTAATAATCTCCCACTTGCACTAAGGCCATTTGTTGTAGTATCTCATACTCAACGCCCCATGAGAGTCTCTCTAGGGAAAGGCTTCTGTGAGTGGATCCGCCGTGTTATCCTTCGCGTCAACTCTCCTTACCTCGATCCCTTGGAGATTAACTATCTCCCTGATCAGGTGATACTATCCTCAGAATATGTCTGGATCGCTGATGGGACCTGCATTCCTAGGAGAAATCCACAACTCCATTGTTGTCACAATAACAGTTATTGGACGCTCAATGGTAGGAACCATGTTCATCTCATGAACAAGAAATATCCAGATACCTACTTTGGCTGCATCGTTGGTAGCAATGTATTCAGCCTTTATCGTCTTGTTCGCCACGGTATATAGCTTGGAACTATTCCAACATACCGTTCCTTCACTGAGGGTAAAGACAAAGCCTGTGACTGACTTTCAGTCGACCTTATCACTCTGGAAGCTCGAATTAGTAAAGGACTCCCACAGGAGTTCACTGTAACCAAACACCAAGAACATTTCTTTAGTGCTTCTCAAGTACTTAAGAATGTCTTTCACAGCTGTCCAGTGATTCTCCCAAGATCCGATTGATTCATGATCACTACTCCTATTGATTTAGCTACATATGGTCTAGTACAAAATATCACATACATGATAGAGCATACTTCCGAAGCATAGGGTATCCCTTGCACGCGATCTCTCTCCAAATCAGTCTCGGTAGACATCTTTTTGGAGAGAGTGATTCCTGAGTAAGTGGGCGAACCACCACACTTAGAATCTTCCATACTAAACCTCTTTAGTACGGTGTTAATGTACCTAGATTTGGGATACTCCCAACATCCACTTAGATCTATCACCATAGATCATAACCTACAAGGTGTAGTAGGTATTATCCAGATCTTCCATGGAGAATCCTCGTGATAAGAGGAGCTTGACCGAGTGTAGCATAGGAAACCCTTTCCTATCAAGAGTATGTTATCTACGTACAATACGTGGAAGACAACCTTACTCTCTACAACCTTCTTGTATATACAAAGTTCATCTACCTTTTTGATGAAGTCAAACACTTTGACTTCCACATCAAAACAGATGTTCCAACTCCGCGTTGCATGCATTAATCCTGATGGACTTATGCATAACTTTGAAAGTCTCAACTTTTCCATCTATACATGGTTTCTTTCTCAAAGAACCACTTTCTCCCATTGGGTTTAACCCCTCCAGGAGCAACATACAAAGTCATACTTTGTTGGTGTATATGGATTCCATCTTTGATCACATAGCATCCAGCCTTTACACAGAGTCCCCAATCGTGATGGCCTGCCTGAACCTAGTTGGGCCATCATCTACCATGATGCAATCCTCGCTCCCACCGTCATTGAGGAAACAGTAGTATCTCTCAGGTGGATGAGGAACCCTACCAGATTCGCGGAGAGGCTGAGGTTCTTTGGAAACTATTGAATCCTTTGGTTTCACCAAATCATCAGCTGTTAGTTTGTCCAGCTGGAACTCCTTCCAGTTCTACCTTGTGACCACAAATTTCTTCATAAGAAATTCCTTTTATAAAAAGGTGGCATGCTGAGAAACAAAACACCTTTTTCTCCTCAGTGTGGTAGAAGATATTCCCTCACAAATGTTTGGGATATCCTAACAAACTTATACAGAACTGAACTTGCCTCGAGCTTGTCCAGATTTTTCTTTTCAAAATAACCCGGAAAACCCCATATCTTAACTCGTTTAAGACATGGTCTCTTCCCATTCCATATCTCATATGGAGTGGTAGGCACTGATTTGGATGGAACCCCATTCAATAGGTATGCAGCTTCTCAAGTCATAGCTCCAAAAGGAAACATGCAACTCTGCAGTACTCATCATAGAGCGCACCATATCTCATAGGGTGTGATAGCTCCGCCCCGATACACCGTTGTGCTGTGGTGTACTCGAAGGAGTAAGCTGAAAGAGAATCACATTCTCCTTTTAGAAACTCCAGGAACACCATGCCCAAGTATTCGCCTCCCCGATCTCATCGAAGGACTTTAAAACTTCTACCCGTCTAGTTCTTAACTTCAAGCTTATATTCATTGAATTTCTCAAAATTTTTAGACTCGTGTTTCAACAGGAACACATGTCCGATCTTGAGAGATCGTCGATGAATGTAATGAAGTACAAAGAACCAGCCCTGCCATTTGTAGACATAGGACCGTATACATCATCATGTATCCATCCCAAGAGTTCAATAACTCTTTCTCTGTTTACAGTAAAAAGAGTATTGGTCATTTTACTTTTGAGACAATACTGGCAAGTATCATAAGATGAAAATTCGAACGGATTCAAATATTCATCCTTATGTAACTTATCTAGTTGTGTCGCATTCGTATGACCTAGTCTACAATGCCACAAGAAGGATTCGTTCATTTCTGAACTACTCCACTTGTGTGTGTTCTATTTACTTTGAACTGTGGTTTGATTTCGAACGTATATGTCATTACATAACGTGCCTGATCCAATCAACTCTTGATTAAGGAAAATGTTCACAACATTATCCAGCAATACAAAATTATATCCTTCTTTAACTTAATAAAGAAACTGATGTAGTGTTGTATATCAGGTTCGGCATGTAATAACATTCGTTCAGAATCAATGTATTAATACAAGGTGATATTTGCCAACCGATTTGGCTGCAGCACTTGCATCATTCCCTACACTTAGAGATATATCGCCCAATCCTGGCTCTCTACCTTTTTGTAGCCCATGTAACAGATTACATATGCGGGATCCTGATCCGTATTAGTAATATGTATTCCCTAGAGGCCATTACTGTACATACGATGTATATTGTAGTGGACGCTTGGACATATACAGGGAGGACTTTCTTACTCAACATGATAGTAGGCTATCTGGTTGCACTTTATCTTAACATGTACACTTATTGTCTCTCTTTTACATGTTGATAAAGCCCTTAGGATAAGTACTTGACTACCAGGATTTTGATGAAAATCATACTAGTGGGGCAAAGGTAGTCGGTAACTTCAATAGTTCCTAGTCGTGCGAGTATCGAGACGAGGCATCGATATTCGAGACTAGACTAGCGTATGCGCTTCTTAACCCACATGATGGGAGATGGATGATGCCACATCCATTAGTGTTTGACATCAGAGAAGTTATATGGGTGCTCAGTGGAGACTGGGTACACTGAACGGACTTGCCGAGAACTCCTAGATGGTATTATACCTATCGTTAGATAGCAGTTCTCTGGTGACACTGGTACAGGTTAGTCTGTCGACCCGAGATCGTCATAGAATCTTGTGTGATTCCCACTGTGCTTTGATTTACACATTACCACATTTAAGAGATCATGCAAAATGGTGGTTTTTAGGTACAGTCCCGAGTTATATGGAGGCAATGAGCGATAGGATGGGATTCGTCTCTCCCGGTATTAGAAGTTGATCTTGCGCTATGCTCGATTGGCCATAATAGGAAATTCCAAGCCAGGGTTGCTAAGATTTACTGGTAAGTGTTATTAGTAGTTTCTCGAACCGTTATGAGGCTCACATTGGCATGACTTATCAGGCTATTGGGGTCTGACGTTTACCACCCCCAGGATGCGATATGCGACATATAAGACGAAGAGATCGGACTGTACGATAGTGTTACTGATTGGATTCGCAGGAGTATGAGCAGGCTTGCTTGTTTATCTTCGGATCGCTCAATACCGGGGTGGCCGTTACGTTTAGCAGACCGCTTGCAGCTTGTAGGTAACTGATATGATCACCACCTACTGCCGGCGTTTTGACGAGTCTTTAGAGTCCTACACAGAGTTTTCCTGGCTCAGGCGAAACGAAGTAGGAGCACATATGTGAGATGTGCGGGACCGAGATTAATACGTGTATGTGATACCGTATTCTATTCTCGCGATATGTGATATCGGTAGGTAATATATGATATAGCCGGGCTGTCGAATCAAGTGTTGATTCGACAATTTGATACATTTGATATTAGTCGGTTGTATGTGATATAGCCGGATTATTAAATCAAGTGTTGATTTAATAATTTAATGTATAATTATATATTTGATATATTAACTTACATTAACTAATATTAGCTAACTTAAGTATTCTTTTTCTCACTAGTGTACACTTAGTATATATGTGATATATATTATTGTACATCTTTTATGTCATGCTTGATGCCACATGCTACATGGGTGTATGAGACACATGTTGGGTTCCATAGCGCGGCAGCAAGGTTTCGGGAGGTATCATCCATGCCGTTTTCAAATTTTTGCCGTTCTTAAGAACCCTAACCCTATAATCTTAACTAGAGATTTAAACAAACAAGCAATGTTAACATCTTAACAACTAAGTGAATGCGGAATACACTGTAGCATTTTAAAAATAATTAAATAAATAAAATCCTTTAGGTGAATTTTCTGATTTTCGGTAAAATAAACCGTATTTTCCGTAAAACTTAACTATAAATTATTTTCTTCATAAATTTAAAAAGACCTATTTTACTTATGTGATTACTAGGAAATGGTGTTCATTTAGTGACTTATAAATTATTATTTTACTTAAATATTTTTCCTTAATTAATTATTTTAAAATTTTACATAAGCTTTTAAATATACATTAAATTAGTGTAAATTACAAATTTGAATGGGTTAATTTAGCAAAAGTGAACCATTACATATTGGAATCTAGTGTGTATCATGGAAAATTCATTTCCAAAATTTTCCATGGTTCTAGACTTTTCTAGGATTAACTTAGAAAAGAAAATAAACAAAAAATAAAGAAATTAGTGAGAAGACATAAAAGGTGTATTATTTTGGGAGAACTTTCTACATCATTCTTCACTCTATTCTTTCTCTCTTTCCCTCTCTAGGTTTGGCCGGCCTCACCCCCAAGACAGCCCCCCCATTTTCCAAGCTCATTTTCCCTTCAAAAATTCAACAAAAATTCCAAAAAATAAACATCAAAATCAATATTCAATCTCTACCATTTTCCTTTGACCTATTTAGCATGGATTTTGGAGTAGGAAACCATTCTTTTGGAGGCATATTTTCATGTTTGGATCTCATGTTGTGGAGATATAATTCTTATCCTAATGATTAATTGTGGTTAAATGCTTTAATCTAGCATATTTAGATTTTCATAATTGATTCTAATTGCAAGTTTAAAATTCAAGATATGGTTTCTAAAATCAAGTTAGGGTTTTTATTAATTGAGTGTGGTTATAATAAGTAGTTTAACATTTTTAGAAAGGAAAAATCTAGCATGGTTTATGTATTGTAAATTGTTCTTTCAAAATTGTTTAAATTAAACAATTTTGCTAACTAGGTTTTTATAAAATATATATATTGGTGATATAAAATTTTAATTAAGGTTTTTATCATTAGATTGTGGTTTTAATGAGAATATTAAAATGTTAAAGGAATGCAAAACCTAATTTAGTTACTAGTTTCAAATTGATAATGGAAAATTGTGATAAATATGCTATTTTTGCTAACTAGGTTTTAGAAATTTCTTAAATAATTGAGATTTAAAATATAATTATGGTTTCATGACATTATTAACATCATAAATTGTAGTTTAATAATTTAATTCATGCAAAATCAAGTTTAGTTGTGGAATTGGGAAGTTTTGCTTACAAGATGTTGAAATCGGATAAAATTTCAAACTAGAATTTTCAATTTAAGACAAATTAGTGTGATAAAAATATAGTAATGGTTTATATAATCTAGTTATATTATTTAATGAATATTAAGACCATTAGTTTCATTTAAACATCAAGTTTTGAAGAAAAACGGTAAATTGACGTTTTCTAGGTTTTTGCGAAATAGGACAATTTGATTGATTGTAAGGTTTCGATAATTTAAACCATGTTTTATATTATAAATAATGAGTTTTGGAACTACGAGTTGTTTTTTAGTTTTTATCTCGATAAATCGGCGCTTGTACGCCGATATCGAGCGATATTTGGTTCTTTTACATGAGCAGGTCATAGGTTTTAACCTATGCACGTTCGTACGATGTTTTGGTTTTGTCCGTGATTTGGTTTACGATATTATATATGTTTGCGTATAGGTACTCCTCACATGGATTTCAGACGATGAAGAAGAGGATGGCGGCATCGACTTCGGCAGACAAGGGCCAGGTGAGTAGATGTATATCTACGGGCGAAGTCGGGTGGATGGCGTTTAGCACCCCCGCAAACGTAGAATAGGAATATTACTTACTGTCATTAGAAAGTCGGACGTGACCTTAGATTCTTGGCGAGTAGGATCCTATTAAAGACTTTAGGTTGGACTAGACCGATTTAGAAAGACTTAACCATAAAGATGAATGCCGTGAGGGAATTTGTTGGTTTCAGGTAGACACACACACACACACACATACATTTGACTTGGTGTATATGTATGTGTGTGTGTATATATATATATATATGATTGTGTCTAGGTTTCTATTGGTATATATATACATATAACATATAAACGTGATATGGGAGGTTATATGATATCTGGGAAGGAGTCAGTGTGATTGGACGTGATGCCGTGAGTTAAAGATATACGATCGGGTATGATATGAGATGTACTATGATATTAGCGGATCGTTGGGAAATGAGAAAATGGATATTTATACATAAACGATAATAGGTGATGACGACATTGAGATATACGAGATTCTAGAATAGAACCCGAACTGTAATATGTGACTGAATCAAGTTATGATATATGTGTGACTTGATTATGATATGATATATGCGACTTAATCACGACATGATATAGGTGACTTAATCACGATATGATATATGTGAATTAATCATGATATGATATATGTGACATGATATTTCTGAGGACTATTTGACGATGTATATTTACACAGACAATGATATGTGTTTGATGATATTGGGATGTATGCGATTATAGCACAGTACCCTTGATCATGATATTGTTTGATGATGATATTATACGAATAATGATGTACATAGGTGATACTTGATCCGTACCCCGATTTTGGGATGCCGTACGACGGATTTTACCGTACGAGGCATAGATGTGATGATTGATCCGCACTCTTGATTCAAGGAAGTCGTACTACGTACGTGACGCTATTGAGGCTGGATCACCGACTATTAGAGATATGGACTCAGACCTTAGGTGGATTCTTATTTCCTATCGACTAGTTTGTTTTGTTTAGTTTCTTAGGGGGTTAGATAGATACTAGTTTAGGCTCGAGTCATATACTTGTAGTTAGATATGTATATTCCAAATGAGTGGCTAATACACATTCATCTTTACATTCAGATTGTAATCATCAAGTTGCATGTTCATACATATGCTTCTTTAGTCAGTATGAAACTCTGCCTGTTAGGACACTAGCACCATTACCGATGATGCGCATATTCCACGTACACTCATTTGCCGGCTCACACACATCATCATCGGTAATTGCTATGTCACGTACATTTTAGAACATATTATCTTTTATTGATAGAATCAGCTAAAGGCAAGATCAACATAATATTGTGATTACTCTCAGGTGTTAGTCTAGACATTGCATTTATTACTTAGACATTTCATGCATTCACATTTTCATGTTATCATGCAGTATTGTGGGGCTTATGTCGATACTTATTATTTACTTACACATGATTTTGGGATTTTGGATTTCTATGAGATTTCTGGATTTTGGGGAAAACCACAAGAATATATATAAAAACTTCTCTCTCTCCCCATCTCTTTTAAAAACATAAGTTGTGGTTTTCTCGTGATGTATGTGTCGTCCACCATGAGATTTCATGTTTTCTGTTGGATTTCGTGACCCGATTCGAGGAGTGGATGAAACGTCTCGGGTACATGGTGGGCCCGGTATAGTACCCGGGGCAAGAAGATCGAGTTGTAGACGATGAGCCTGGTAGGAGAAGACTACCTACCGGTGATGTCTGGCACGGAGGATATCCGGAGGATACCGACCGTTGTCGTGAGATTTGATGATATGGGCCGATCTGGACTGACGGAGCCCGAGATATTGAGACTATGAGGTATTGAGACTTGAGATTTACATCTTTTGTGTCGATGCTTGACACGGATTCCATGGATTTCATCGGTGATGTTTCAGATTTCTATAAAAATTTTACTATTATAAAAGTTAAAGATTTCTTATACAGATATATCCAGATTTCAGGGTTGATTGTTTTACATTCATGGTGCATGCATACTCATACACATGACATGTTACTACTTGAGGCACAGACATGAACACTGAGCATTGCACTTAAGTATAGATTATTACCTGCCGCTACTAGATGGCTAGCGATATATTAAGTATATTATTATGACCTAGGACATCGTCGTGCATTCGATTTCTTCTCGCAGATGTCTTTTACTCATGAGTTGGCAACTCACCCCCGTTGTGCCAAATTTTTCTTACAGGTTTCGATGTACAGGTTTTCCTTGGCAGCTTGCTAGCACATCATTTCATTCAGGGTGATTTGCTTGGTAGGTTGGTTCATTGTATCAGGACCGCCGTTGTACCTTTATTATTTCATTTGTATCTAGTAAGCTCCATCAACCAGACTTGTATTCTTGTTAGCTTAGAAGAGCAGTTGTTTTCATTTCGACCTTAGAGTCATGCTTGTATTATTATGGTTTCTGGTGAATTTGGTTTTCTTTGAGTTTTGAGCCTCGGCCTTTGGCGTTGTATATTATTGTACTTTGTGTGGTTGTTTCCGCCTGTGGGCATAGAGCTAGCTCCCGCTTGGGGATGCCTTCTTGTTATTGCTTATATATACATATTTGTATTTGTACCGGTTTGGGGCCAGTTTTTACAGAGGAGACTCTGCCGAAATTTTTGAGAAAATTTGATGTTGCTTTTAAACTTGTTTTCCTACATGTTTTCCATTACTTCTTCTTTTAAATGGTTTAGATTTCTGGGCTTCGGCTTACTTAGATTACGTTGCGCCTCTAGACGCTTCGTAATTTAAGTGCCGGTCACGTTCCGTACCTTCGAGTCGTTACAACAACCTTTGTAGACTGGTCCTTCACTTCAAATGCTCAGTGTAGAAGTCTCTTCGCTGCGAGTACTGATCTTCCGAACTCTTAAGAGGCTCCACAAGGTGAAAGATGAAAACTTGCTCGAAGTCTTCAAAGCCGAAGATGATCTACGCCGAGGAGACTCAAGCTTATGCTACTTTTTCACTTAATTAGGGTTTAGTGAAACAAACACCCTAAACTAAATAGCTAATATAGTAGAGGATGATGAAGTAGGAAATTGGCTCATTTTAGATTTAATTTTCTCACAATATTTCATCACCATTTCAAACCCTAGAAAGCTTTTTTCAAGAGGAAGAAAAAGATGAAGTGATGAAGAGAATAAATCTCATGAGGTTAGAAATGAAACCATGGTGAGTTTTTGTCATACACTAACCATTGTAGAGACTTAACCATGGCATAGGATAATGGTTAGATTAATAAATATCTTAAGCAAGACAAAAAGGCAAGTGGACTAAGTCAAAGTTCTACAAGCTTCTTTCAATCTCAACCATAACTAATTCCAAATGATTTTGAATTATTTAATAATAATTAAAACCTTAATATTAACCTAGCATGGTGTGAGTCTCATACACCCTTGTTGCATGTGTCACCTAACATGACACACTTATATATATCACATATGTATATGTATGCATAAATGAAAATAATACAATTAACATATATCACATATATATTAATGTATCATAAGTGAGAAAAAGAAATGCTTAAGTGAGCTAATATTAGTTAATGAAATTTAATATATCAAATATATAATTATACATTAAATTATTAAATCAGCACTTGATTTAATATTCCGGTTATTTCACATATAACGGACTAATATCAAATGTAACAATCTATCGAATCAATATTTGATCCGAAAACCCGGCTATATCACATATAACCGACCAATATCACTTATCGTGAGAATAGAATGCAGTATCACATACGCGCATTAATCTCGGTCCCGCACATATCACATATGTTCTCCTACTCCGTTTCGCATGAACCAGGAAAACTCTGTGTAGGACTCTAAAGACTCGTCAATACGCAGGCAGTAGGTGATGATCATATAAAACACCCACAAGGCGCAAGCAGTCTGCTAAACGTAACGGCCACCCGGGTATTGAGCAATCAGAAGATCAACAAGCAAGCCAGCTCATACTCCTGCGAATCCAATCAGTAACACTACTATACAGTCCGGTCTCTTCATCTGATATATCGCATATCACAACCTGGGGGTGGTATAATGTCAGACCCCAATAGCCTGATAATTCATGCCGATGCAAGGTCCATAACGGTTCGAGAAACTACTGATAATACTTACCAGTAAATCTCAACAACCCTGGCCAGGGATTTTATGTTATTGCCAATCGAGCATAGCGCAACATCGACTCCCAATACCGGGAAAGACGAATCACCTCCTATTGCTCATTGCCTCCATGTAACTCGGGACTGTACCCAAAAACCACATTTTTGCACGATCTCTTGACCGTGGTATGGTGGAAATCAAAGCACAGTGGGAATCACACAAGTCTCTATGACGATCTCGGGTCGACAGACTAACCTGTACCAGTGTCACCAGAGAACTGCTATCTTACGATAGGTATAATACCATCTAAGAGTTTTTGGAGAGTCCGTTCAGTGTACCTAGTCTCCACTGAGCACCCGTGTACCTTCTCTGATGTCAAACACCAATGGATGTAGGATCATCCATCGCCCATCATATGGGTCGAGAAGCATATTCGCTAGTCTACTCTGGGGTATCGATGCCTTGTCTCGATACTCCCACAACTAGGAACATTTGAAGGATGTACTTACCGAATACCTCTGCCCCACTAGTATGATCTGCATCATAATCCTGGTAGTCAAGTACTCATCCTAAGTGCTTTATCAACATGTAATAGAGAGACAATAAGTGTACATGTTAAGATAAAGTGCAAGCAGATAGCATACTATCATGTCGAGCAAGAAAGTCCACCCAATATATGCCCAAGCATCCACTACAATATACATATAACTAACAATCTCCCACTTGCAGTAAGGCCATTTATTGCAGTATCTCATACTCAACGTCTTATAGCGCTAGTCTCTCTAGGGAAAGGCATTTGTTAGTGGATCCGATGTGTTATTCTTCGCGTCTACTCTCCTTACCTCGATCCCTTGGAGATCAACTATCTCCATGATCAGGTGATGCTTGTCTCAGAATATGTCTGGAACGCTGATGGGACAGGCATTCCTAGGACAAAGCCATAACTCCATTATTGTCACAATAACAGTTATGGGACGCTCAATGGTAGGAACCATGTTCATCTCATGAACAAGAAATGCCCAGACAGCCACTTTAGCAGCATCGTTGGTAGAAATGTATTCAGCCTTTACCGTCTAGTTTGCCAGGGTATATAGCTTGGAACTCTTCCAACATACCATCCCACCACTGAGGGTTAAGACAAGGCCTGTGACTGACTTTCAGTCGAACTTATCACTCTGGAAGCTGGAACCAAGAACTTTCTTTTAGTGATTCTCATGTAGTTAAGAATGTCCTCCACAGCTGTCCAGTGATTCTCCCAAGATCCAATTGATTCCTGATCACGACATCTAGTGAGTTAGCTGCATCTGGTCTGGTACATAACATTGCATACATGATAGAGCCTACTGCCGAAGCATAGGGTGTCCTTTGCACGCGAGCTTTCTGCAAATCAGTCTCGTAAGACATCTTTTTGGAGTGAGTGATTCCTGAGTAAGTGGGCGGACCACTACGCTTAGAACCTTCCATACTAAACCCCTTTAGTATGGTGTTAATGTACCTAGATTTGGGAGACTCCCAATATCCACTTAGATCTACCACCATAGATCATAATCCACAAGATATAGTAGGTATCATCTAGATCTTCCATGGAGAATTCTCGTGATAAGAGGAGCTTGACCGAGTGTAGCATAGGAAACCATTTCCTATCATGAGTATGTCATCTACGTACAATACGTGGAAGATAACCTTACTCTCTATGACCTTCTTGTATATACAAGGTTTACCTAACTTTTTGATGAAGTCAAACTCTTTGACTGCCACATCAAAATAGATGTTCCTTCTACGCGATGCTTGCTTTAATCCTGATGGACTTAAGCATAGCATATAGCCGTTTCACAGAATCCCCAGTCTTGATGGCCTGCCTGAACTTAGTTGGGCCATCATCTACCAAGATGCAATCCTCGCTCCCACTGTCACCGAGAAGACTGTAGTATCTCACAAGTGGATGAGGAATCCTACCAGATTCGTGGAGAGCCTGAGGTTCGTTGGAGACTATCGAATCCTTTGGTTTCAATAAATCATCAACTGTTAGTTTGTCTAGCTAAAACTCCTTCCAGTTCTACCTCATGACCACAAATTTCTTCACAAGAAATTCCTTTTCTAAAAAGGTGGCATGTTGAGAAACAAAACACCTTTTGCTGCTCAGTTTGGTAGAAGATATACCCTCGCAAATGTTTGGGATATCCTAACAAACTTATACAGAACTGACCTTGCCTCGAGCTTGTCCGGATTTTGCTTTTCAACATAGGCCGGACAACCCCATATCTTAACTCGTTTAAGACATGGTCTCTTCCTATACCATATCTCAAATGGAGTGGTTGGCACTGATTTGGATGGAACCCCATTCAATAGGTATGTAGCTTCTCAAGTGCATAACACCAAAAGGAAATAGGTAACTCAGCAATTCTCATTATAGAGCGCACCATGTCTCATAGGGTGTGATACCTCCTCCCCGATACACCGTTGTGCTGTGGTGTATACGAAGGAGTAAGCTGAGAGAGAATCTCATTCTCCTTTTAGAAACTCCGGGAAGTCCATGCCCAAGTATTCGCCTCCTCGATTACATCGAAGGACTTAATACTTTTACACGTCCCGTTCTTAACTTCAAGCTTATATTCGTTGAATTTCTCCGAAGTTTTAGATTTTTGTTTCAACAGGAACATATGTCCGAATCTTGAGAGACCGTCGATGAATGTAATAAAGTACAAAGAACCATCCTTGGCATTTGCAGACATAGGACCGTGTACATCATCATGTATCAGTCCCAAGAGTTCAACAACTCTTTCTTTGTTTCCAGTAAACGGAGTATTGTTCATTTGACCTATGAGACAAGACTGGCAAATATCATAAGATGAAAATTCGAACAGATTATAATATTCACCCTTATGTAACATAGCTAGTCGTGACGCATTGATATGACATAGTCTACAAAGCTACAAGAAGGATTCATTCATTTCTGAACTATTCCTCTTGTGTGTGTTCTATATACTTTGAACTGTAATTTGATTTATAACTTATATGCCATTACATAATGTGCTTGATCCAATCAACTCTTGATTCAGGAAAATGTTCACAAGATTATCCTCCTATACAGAATTATATCCTTTTTTAACTTAATAATGAAACTGTTGTAATTTTGTATATCAGGTTCGGTATCTAATAACATTTGTTCAGAATCAATGTATTAATATAAGGTGATATCTGCCAACTGAGTTGGCTGCAATAATTGCACCATTCTTTAACACAGAGACATATCACTCAATCTCAGTTCTCTACCTCTCTATAGCCCATGTAAAAGATTACAATTACGGGATCCTAATCCGGTATCTCATACCTAGGACGTAAAGGATACTGAGAAACAGTTCTTGGTAATGAACACACCCGAAGAATATGCATCAACATCCTTAATCCTCGATTGGGTGGCATGGGAATCCGGATATTCCCCTATTTCCTGCTCAGAATTATAACAATTATAAGAAAGAACAGAACCAACTTTCCCTAGCATAATATAATTAGCAGGTTCGATCAATGCATCCATATTATTATCTTGATTAAGGCGTGACATGGTCGCTACTAGGAGAGAGAGAGAAGAAAACACTCTTCCTGCACTCTTGGAAGATTAGATTGGTTATTATTTTATCTAATCAGGATGGCTCCCACTGTTTTTATCAAATCTTCCTTCTAACCGTAAATGGTAAGACTAGCCGGGATTAATTACACCCTACAAGTTCGCTAATCTTTCAGCCAGACCAGTGTCGGTACTTTGAGGGAGGTTCTCCGTGCTTTCGCATGGACTTAATTAAAATAAACCTCATTTTTCCAGGGGCGTAACACCGTTAATACATTTTTAGACACCTACTTGATCGGCTAATTGTAATGTGTAAAACTCTCCCAGGAGTAACTCTTACTCGCAGCAGGTATCGGGATCCAACTATCTCATAGAAGGTATGCAATCTCATTGCAAATTTCAATACTTGAAATTCCTGATAATAATTTTTACCCCTAACCTCCTATGACCTTGACAAAGGCCAACAAACCATAGCATGCTAGTCAAGTTCGACCCGTCATTTCCTGATTGAATTAAACCCACCCGCACGACCCTTGACAAAGGCCAACAAGGTCGCATGACTACCCTAATCCAATCGCATCATATGCTTAAGCAGATAAGCACTAATCAGCTACCGCACACTACGCCTTAACAAAGGCCAACAAACGCAGCACGAATACTAAAAAATACTTATCTGAAATGACGCAGGGCTACGACAGGTTTTTAAGAAAACATTTGCGTAATGAACTTGATATCGTTGTAAAATCGAGTGATTTTGAAAAATGAGTGTTTTTGAGGATTTTACTAGTTTTGCTAAAGAGGTCACTCCCGGTGAAGGGATCTCGGCTCTTTCCTTATCGAATAAGGTGCAGGATATTTCAAAAATACCACTATGCAAAGCAAAAATTATATAAGCAATAAAAAGACAAACCGAGTGGGTTGTAGCATCTGCTAGTTTCGCTAAAGTGGTCACTCCCGGTGAAAGGATCTCGGCTCTTTCCTTATCGAATAAGGTGCCGGATATTCTACAAGGAATACCGATATGCAAAGCAAGAACTAGAGCTACCAGTTTTTAAACAAGTTTCTACAATATCTTTAGGTTTCTTTTTCTTTCATTAATCACATTAATGAAGTCCCATCAATTATGCTTCCTAAGCATCACATAAGAAACGAAAGCTTCAATAGTTATTATATATCATATATATAATATAGGCATTCGTCTTAGAACATATCAAGTGATCACAACACAGAATATCTGTAAGTGCACGGCGGCGCCCCGGCCGTCAATCCGACGGCCAATTGCGGAAGCGGTGATAAACTTAAATTTTGCGGACTTAGCAAACCGGCACCACCGCGCACTAAACACCCGGATCGTAACCATTAACAAGTCTAAGCTAACTAGAAGAAGGGTTAGAGATATACCGACGATCCAAGTCCTCCGGTCTTCTCGTCATGGTCCCGATCTCCTGCGGAAAAGTCCCGTCTCCTCCTCGTCGCCGGAAGTGCACCACATCGCCTACTTTGTTTACGGGCTCCCACCTCAATGCCGAGGCAACTCGGGCACGAAGCCGGCTACTCGACGTGCCCAAGGTTTGCTGTAGAATGTAGTGTAGAGATCCATGTCTCATTTTGGGGTTAAGGAGGTGCCATTTGGTGGAGGGATGAAACAAGAACAAAATGTGGAGGAGCTTGGGGTATTTTGGAGCATCAAATGAACAACATTTCCCCACTAAGAATTTTGGACAGCCCACACCAAAATATGTGGCCGGCCACTATCTTGTGAGGGAGGGAGTGAATGAGAGAGCAACACAATGAGGGAGTGAGTGGATCAATCATGCAAGAGGGCATCATGAAAGAATATGATCACAACAATAAACCCACACTCAACCAACCTCACCCCTCATCATCATCAACCATCATGCCCACTAAAATTCAAGCCATCATGAGAAGGAGAAGTCAATGATGGTGCACATCATGAAAACCATCATGATGCTACAATAAGCAAAGACCCCCTCCACAAAAAACCTATTTGCAACAATGCAAATAAACCCTCCTCCACCAATCTTCGGCCAATGAACGGAACAATGAAAATCGGCCGAAACGGAAAGAAAACTGGCAACTCCAGAAAACTGGTCCCGTAATAAATTACAGGAAAACCCCGATACTGTGCATACACACCCGCATCTGTATTTCGACCGAAATACAAATGCAATGAGACAAAGTCTACACTGTACTATACTAGGATCCGGCTTAAACCAAAGCCGGCTAGTAATATCTGTTCGATCCTGATCCATGCAATACCGCACGTATCTGATCGAACCCTGCCATATAACCATACGGCCTATAGTACAAACTGTCCGATCCTGATCCGTGCAATACCGCACGTATCTGATCGGACCTTGCCATATCTCCATACGGCCTCTACAACCTTTCGCCCGAAAGCTGAGTAACTGAGTATGGGGGACTCTAAAGACTCATCAACACCTTGGTTGTGGATTTAACCACTAGCACGTTAGAGGTATAAGCCAATACATAACGGGCTACCAGGTATTGACTAAAAGGGACGTCCGTGAGCGAACTCAGCCTGACACCCTACTGAGCCTGTCAGTGACAATATCCGTGCAGTCCGGTCCGTTCGTCTGTGAGTATCGCATGGCGGGCCTAGGGGGTTGGTAAAAGTCAGACCCCCAAAAGCGGTACAAGTCGTGTCGGAGTGTAGCCCAGAACACCCTGAGATACTACTGGAATACCTACCAGTAAATCTCCTTGCCTTGGCCAAGGACTTTGTGTAATAGCTCTCCTAGACACAGCACGACCTCACCCCCAATACCGGGAGAGACGAACCCCTGAAGATACGCTCACTGCCTCCATGTGGCTCGGGACTGTACCCAACTAAAACCTGTTTGCACGACTCCTTTGAGCCGTGGTAGGGTAGTAATCAAAGTACAGTGGGAACTCACACGAGACAAATGACGATCCCCAGGTCGATGAACTAACCTGCACACAAGTCACCAGGGAACTGCCATCTGACGTCTGGTATATGACCAACTAGCATGTTCCCGGCGAGTCCTGTCCGGTGTACTCATAACCCAATGAGCGCCTGTATACATCTTAGGTGATCCAACTGACACCAGTGGCTTGTGAGACCGGCCACCGCCCCTCGTCGGGGTCTCGACTGTATACACTAGTCTACTAATGGAGTATCGATGCCCAGTCTCGAAACTCACACGACTAGGGACCTTTTAAGGATATGCTTATAGACCCCCAGCTCCCACTTATATGATTGCCCTCATACTGCTGGTGGTCAAGCAAGAATCCTAGGGGCTCTATCAACGTGTAATAGCGACGTGTCAGGTCACTTAAAACAGTACACGATGATAAAGGTAAACCAGATAGCATACTATCATCTCGAGTAAGATTGTCCTACCGGGATAGGTCCTCCCTCAATCATTACAATCACGTACCTGTGATCCAATAATTGACTCTGAGGGCACTACCTCCAACAATCTCCCACTTGCACTCAAGGCTAATTATTGCGATGTCGCATCCTCACAGCCCGTGTGATACCGAACACCCAACTCCTCTACTAGTCAGTCTCACAAAGCTCGTTTGCGAAACTATTGCGTTCGAGGAATAGCCTCAGTGAGTGGATCCGCTTAGTTGTTTCTTTCTATGTCTCTCTACACCTCAAGTTCGCGGAGAAAACCATCTCCCGAAAAGAGCAATACCTGTCTCAGAATACGTCTGGATGTCTGATGGGACATAGCTCATAAATGAACTCCAAATCCAAACTTCTTAGACTGTATCGTCAACTGAACTTAATCAGTATCCTGCGCCATGCCTCCCTCAGTATTGCCTTGGACCAACTGTCCAAAATACTGCCCCTCGTCAGAAGGAAAAACTATAGCTCTGACAACCTCCTTGTCGTCCAAGTCACCTTGGAAGCCTGGAATGATAACTGTTTCCCAAATGAGGCTGTCGTTATCATATCCGTAGAACATCCACTTATGTTCTAAAACTGCTTCCGATTGTTTTTCCAGGATTGGATTAATATCAACTTATTGCATCTAGTGCAAGAACAACATCTGGTGTGGTACTTGACATCTCACGATTGACTCAATTGCCTGAGCAAGTGATCTGCCAATCATGCCCGTCCCTCTCCCCTTTAGTCTGTAAGACACCTTTGGAGAGGGTGACTCCATTACCTGCAGGTACACTACCGTGCCAGGAGTCGTCCATCCTAAATACTCTTAGAATGCTGTCAAGTACCCTGATTGGGAAACCACCCAAATCTAGATCTAAGACCATAGATCTAGTAACCAGTATGTCTGATATAAAATCCATTTCCTTTGTGGAGAAACAACTGTGTGACGACCAAAGTATAACCGATCGTAGTGTAGGAGTTTCCTTTCCTACTCTGTGTATGTCATCCAGATACCAGGATATCACACCCTACTACCTTCTCAACAGATCCATCCCCTATTTTGATGAAGTCAAACCCATGACTGTCACGTCAGAAATAGATGATCTATCTCCGCTACATCTGCTCTAGTCAATAAATAGACATAAGCAACCTGTCCACCAATGCTTCCGCTGCTCCCACTGACTACGACAACCCTCTGGCAGAGTCATATAGACGTACACTTCTAAAACTGGTTTAGAACGACGCTATACTCATCCTCCCGCCGGGTCTCGTAACCTGGAACAACAGCAATGGCAATTGTGGGTAAACAAGAACTTCCCTGTCACCGTCCTTGAGGCTACCGTAGTGCCTCTCGGGTGCCTGAAGTTACCCACCTTATCTGCGGAGTGGCCAATGGAATGTCAATCCAGATTGAATCTTTAGGTTCCTTATCAAATCTTCAGTAATCGTTTGTGGTTCTGGAATCACTTCCAGTTCTACCATACTCCCACTACTGTTTTCTGAAAAAATCCATTTTTAATAAAACTGTGGCGAGTCTAGAACAATATTGCTATTGTTCATCCAGATGGCAGAAAGTCAACCCGCGTCTTAGCCTGGGTCAACCCACAAACAGCCATTACAGAAACGTGCCTTGAGTTGTCCAGTGTCTGGTTTTAAGCATAAGCCGGACAACTCCCCGTACCTTAACATCGTTAAGATATGAACTGTTCTATATCCCATATAGGACCAGAGGCACTGATTTAATTGAACCAGATTCAAATCATGCAACTGTCTCCAGTGCATGTCAACTAAATGGAAGGAGGCCGATCAGCGTTACTCAACTTAGGAATACTTCCAATTATGAGTAACCTGAAAGAGAAGCAAGATCTCTTTGTCATTACTATCAACTGAACACCATACACAAGTATCTACATCTTCAATCTCTTTGAAGAATCCCGATACTTGCTATACCTGGTTCTCTACTCTATTCAAATACCTATAACTTCTCAAAATTCGGACCCTGTGTTTCCGCGAAACACCTGTCTAAAAACTAGAGAAGTCATAAGTGAAACGAATATAGTACGAGGACCAACCCCTCTGTCCTGATGGACCCTGGACAATATACAATCCTTTGTATAAGTCCCTTGAGTCTGATAACTCATTCACTGTGTGTCGTAGGTTGAAAACTGTACTTATGGTTAAGAAGAATTACACCACTGTTTAATGCTCCTTACCTAACCATCCACTGATATAGGTAAATGTCATCGACATAATATCAAAAGGTATATCTCACTCTATGAAAATAGACGTACAGATATATCAATTTGAAATTGGTGCACAACAGCGGATATTCAAAACCAAATATTTGCCGACCGGCAAACAGCCCAGGTGATTTCCTCAAATATCACTGATTACAACGAATCCCGATATAATGAGGATAATCACCCAATTCCCAATAACTTACTCCCACTCATCATCTGTAAAACCATACAGATGTGAGAATCGTACCTGGTAAATACATACCCTGGAGTAAGTATCTAATCGGGAAATCAGTTTTCCTTTAACATTACACAGTGAAACTGAAACATTGAAATGTTCCGATGGGGTATTCTGGTATTCCTAGTAATGCCTCTTCCAGATTCACGACTGTAACCGTATAGTTCTTTGCCACCTCTCCAAATCCCTTCATATGCCTTTAGTCTTTACCTTCTGCACACCCTTTTAGGCCAAATGGTTTTCTTCCTTCCCTACCGTTCGGCACCAGCCTATGGTTTGGAAGAAGACTATCCAATAAGCATAATGGGTGTACTGTCCCAATCCTAGGAACACTCGCAATGAGAGAGGGTGAAGATAAAAGACAACCGAATAAACCTTATTCCTATTTCTCCTGAACCAGAATCCATCCCCGAACTGGAACAAGTTCCATTCGAGTTCGTATATAACCATACGATGGAGTATCCAAATAAACTGTGGATCTTCGTAGCGATACGGAGTGTCCTGGAGAAATACAAAGGTGATGTGGGAGTGGTAACGAAATATTTGGTTTGGTCGTGAATATCTGTTGCAATTTACTTTACCCTCTTACTAATCCCTTGCTTTGTCTTAACTTAATACCTTCTACACACCATCGTTATGCTAATTGGTTTTCTTCATTCCCTACCGGTCGGCACCAGCCTAAGGTTTGGAAGAAGACAATCCAATTTGCGTAATAGGTGTACTACCCCTAAACCAAGGAGTACTCGTAACCTGAGAGAGGGTAAAAGCAAAAGACAACTGAATAATCCTATCCGTTTTCTCCAGAACCAGAAACCATCCTCGAATAAATTCTTTCGAGTTCGTATCTAACCATACGATGGTTTTGTCCAATGGAAGTGGACGTTCGTAGTAAAACGGGGTGTCCTGGAGAAAAGGGTAAAAGTAGGAGTGGCAATGAGGTTTGCAACTCTGACAATCCAAAAGCCAGTGTTTAAGAAGGTTCGGTCAACTTGGTCACTGAGTCAAAGTCTTAGGGTCGGGTCAATGGTCGCAGCCAAAGAGAGAGAGAAAAGAAACACTCAGCGTGCACTCTAACCTAGATCAGAATGGTCACCAATTTATCTAATCTGGAAACCTCCCACTGTACCTCAAATTCTCCTCCAAACCTGAAAGAAGAATTAGTCGGGGTCACCCGAGGAGTAAACTAACTCATCAGTGGGAATCGGGATCCAACTATCATCGCATGACAACGTGACGGAATCCGCTCACGGTATCACACTCCAGAAGGTATGCGCATATCTGGCAAGTTTCAGTTCTTTTGAAACTCCCGATGTGATTTCTGCCCCATGCTCTTATGACCTTGACTTTGGCCAACAAATCATAAGTCACATGTCAAGTTCTACCCGTCATTCTCCAGGTTAATTTGAATCCACCCGCACAAGCCCTTGACTTTGGCCAACAAGGCTATACGACTGTTCCAAACCAACGCATCTATCTATGCTGCATATGAATAACCAACAGCTACCAAACACTGTGCCTTGACTTTGGCCAACAAACACAGCTTGAATACTATTGACTACCCATATGAAACGACGGAGGGCTACGAATGGTTTCTGGCGAAAACCTTTAACGTAATGAACTTGATATCGTTGAAGGAACGGATAGCTTTTTAAAAATATAGTGACGAAAACCTTTGCTAAAGAGGTCACTCCCGGTGAAGGGATCTCGGCTCTTTCCCCGTAGAATGGGGTGCAGGATATTCCAAATGAATACCGCGATGCAAAGCAAAAGTAATCGGCTATAGTGAAGTTAATGCCCTGACGCAAACTTCTGTCCAAGGGGTCACTCCCGGTGAAGGGATCTCGGCCCTTGCCTCGTCGACTGAGGAGCAGGATATTCCAATGAATACCACGATGCAAAACAAAAGTGAACGTCCTTGCAATAACAGCTTTTTGAAAAAGTGTTCCAACAACATCAGATTAGGTTTGTTTTTAAACTTGCATTGATCCGAATCAATGCAGTCCCATCAATTGATCACACCACAAAGAACGAAAATATACTGATGTACGTATATGCCATCCGCATTCGCCACTGGGTCCCGTCATTACTCGTTAGGTTAGCTAACTAACGACAGAGCGGGGACTGGACTAGCGCGGATGTAAAACATATACAACATCTACTAATATATATACCAATATATTATATTCGCTCAAGGCGTGAATAGAATGCAACATCACAGAGAATGAACAGCATCACAGAAACAATACAGATATCTGGGATCCCCGGGTTTCACAGAGCCACTACTGAAACCCGACGTTCCCCTGGTCGTGTGGATAGCCTGTGCAATGAAATCCTAGACCCCTACGGGCGCGGCAAGTTACCCGCCAAAACCTGAAGCGAGGCAGCCCCCTTCAGCAACGTGAATGGACCACCCAGCACTTCACGGAATCCGGTAACTTGGGCACCCCTCCTGGGTCAACCTGTACCCCCTACGAGTGCGGCGAATAGCCCGCCAATCCTAGAGTGAAGCCCCCTCCGTCTCAATGCCATGAGATGCGGGCTTGTTGCCCTCCAGAACCCGGCTATCCGTGCACCCCTCCGCGGGGCAATCCTAGTACAGAAAGTAAAATATACATACAACGGGTACATCGACCGCAACCAGGTCGTGCCCCAAAATAATAATACAAACAGGCAGTGACGGCAGTCCACATGTCGGACGCTCGCCCCGCAATATCAAATGTACATAATACAACAAAACTGTACTAGCATTGTATCCAGGCTATCCCCACCGACCGATCCGCAACATCACAGCAAAAACAAAACATCAACGTGAAAGTCACGTTCGCAAATCCGTCTAACCGGGCTATAGCAGTTAGACCGGATTTACCGATCAAGTGACATTCACGGTCGCAGATATAATGTAAATACTGTGAAAAATGTGTTTAAAATTTTCCGATTGACCAAAAATTAACAAGTGGGCCCCAATCAAAACTGTAGCAGTTAAAGAAATTCTGGGCCCAAATTTAATATTCCAAAAACCCTATTTTCTCCCCAGAAGCCCACTGTAAAAATCCAACCCAATGATTCTTCCATACTGCGGCGGAAGCGCGGCCAGAAGTGGGTTTTGGCCGCCCTTCCGCGCTCTAGTTGGAAGATCATTGTCTCGAATTTGAACAGTGGTCTTATAATTTTTAGTACATCAATATTTTAGAACCTGAAAAATTTTTCGAGACTGAAAAATTTCAACAGAAACTGATGTGGGCAAATACGGGTTTTTGAACATTTCGATCGATCGGAACTGAAAAACACATTACACAAAGCTAGACTAAGTTAATGGGGAGGCTCTGATACCACTGTAAGTGCACGGCGGCGCCCCGGCCGTCAATCCGACGGCCAATTGCGGAAGCGGTGATAAACTTAAATTTTGCGTACTTAGCAAACCGGCACCACCGCGCACTAAACACCCGGATCGTAACCATTAACAAGTCTAAGCTAACTAGAAGAAGGGTTAGAGATATACCGACGATCCAAGTCCTCCGGTCTTCTCGTCATGGTCCCGATCTCCTGCGGAAAAGTCCCGTCTCCTCCTCGTCGCCGGAAGTGCACCACAACGCCTACTTTGTTTACGGGCTCCCACCTCAATGCCGAGGCAACTCGGGCACGAAGCCGGCTACTCGACGTGCCCAAGGTTTGCTGTAGAATGTAGTGTAGAGATCCATGTCTCATTTTGGGGTTAAGGAGGTGCCATTTGGTGGAGGGATGAAACAAGAACAAAATGTGGAGGAGCTTGGGGTATTTTGGAGCATCAAATGAACAACATTTCCCCACTAAGAATTTTGGACAGCCCACACAAAAATATGTGGCCGGCCACTATCTTGTGAGGGAGGGAGTGAATGAGAGAGCAACACAATGAGGGAGTGAGTGGATCAATCATGCAAGAGGGCATCATGAAAGAATATGATCACAACAATAAACCCACACTCAACCAACCTCACCCCTCATCATCATCAACCATCATGCCCACTAAAAGTCAAGCCATCATGAGAAGGAGAAGTCAATGATGGTGCACATCATGAAAACCATCATGATGCTACAATAAGCAAAGACCCCCTCCACAAAAAACCTATTTGCAACAATGCAAATAAACCCTCCTCCACCAATCTTCGGCCAATGAACGGAACAATGAAAATCGGCCGAAACGGAAAGCAAACTGGCAACTCCAGAAAACTGGTCCCGTAATAAATTACAGGAAAACCCCGATACTGTGCATACACACCCGCATCTGTATTTCGACCGAAATACAAATGTAATGAGACAAAGTCTACACTGTACTATACTAGGATCCGGCTTAAACCAAAGCCGGCTAGTAATATCTGTTCGATCCTGATCCGTGCAATACCGCACGTATCTGATCGAACCCTGCCATATAACCATACGGCCTATAGTACAAACTGTCCGATCCTGATCCGTGCAATACCGCACGTATCTGATCGGACCTTGCCATATCTCCATACGGCCTCTACAACCTTTCGCCCGAAAGCTGAGTAACTGAGTGTGGGGGACTCTAAACACTCATCAACACCTTGGTTGTGGATTTAACCACTAGCACGTTAGAGGTATAAGCCAATACATAACGGGCTACCAGGTATTGACTAAAAGGGACGTCCGTGAGCGAACTCAGCCTGACACCCTACTGAGCCTGTCAGTGACAATATCCGTGCAGTCCGGTCCATTCGTCTATGAGTATCGCATGGCGGGCCTAGGGGGTTGGTAAAAGTCAGACCCCCAAAAGCGGTACAAGTCGTGTCGGAGTGTAGCCCAGAACACCCTGAGATACTACTGGAATACCTACCAGTAAATCTCCTTGCCTTGGCCAAGGACTTTGTGTAATGGCTCTCCTAGACACAGCACGACCTTACCCCCAATACCGGGAGAGACGAACCCCTGAAGATACGCTCACTGCCTCCATGTGGCTCGGGACTGTACCCAACTAAAACCTGTTTGCACGACTCCTTTGAGCCGTGGTAGGGTAGTAATCAAAGTACAGTGGGAACTCACACGAGACAAATGACGATCCCCAGGTCGATGAACTAACCTGCACACATGTCACCAGGGAACTGCCATCTGACGTCTGGTATATGACCAACTAGCATGTTCCCGGCGAGTCCTGTCCGGTGTACTCATAACCCAATGAGCACCTGTATACATCTTAGGTGATCCAACTGACACCAGTGGCTTGTGAGACCGGCCACCGCCCCTCGTCGGGGTCTCGACTGTATACACTAGTCTACTAATGGAGTATCGATGCCCAGTCTCGAAACTCACACGACTAGGGACCTTTTAAGGATATGCTTATAGACCCCCAGCTCCCACTTATATGATCGCCCTCATACTGCTGGTGGTCAAGCAAGAATCCTAGGGGCTCTATCAACGTGTAATAGCGACGTGTCAGGTCACTTAAAACAGTACACGATGATAAAGGTAAACCAGATAGCATACTATCATCTCGAGTAAGATTGTCCTACCGGGATAGGTCCTCTCTCAATCATTACAATCACGTACCTGTGATCCAATAATTGACTCTGAGGGCACTACCTCCAACAATATCAGCAGCAGAAGAATCACATATGAAATATTGGATATACTAGGAATTCCGTGTTTTAAATTAAGCCAGTATAAAACACGGATTCCACGGTCGCGATGAATAGCCAAACCCACATCTCTAGACCCCTACGAGAGTGGCAAGCAACCCTACCAACTCTAGAGTTAGGAGATCCGGTCTCGACTCCTCGGGATGGTCTTCCACTGGACCCTAGAACCCGGTTATTTGTGCTCTCCGCCTTGGGTCTATCCTAATGCGGAAAAGTAAATAATATACATCAATGGTGACATCATCCTCAACCCGGAAGTGCCCCATTAAAAGAATATTACATACAAGCTTTTACATAAATGAAAATGAAAAACTCTCATCTCACATAAAAACCCCCGGCTATTCAAAACACGACGATCCAATATAACATATCACAGCAACACATAACATCACATGTAAACAACGTAAGTAAATATGCGTATCCCAATTTTCGTTGACGTATAGCAACGAAACCGGCGATACACCACATATTACACTTATGGTCGTAGAAAAGAAAGTGAAAAACTACAACAATTTGAATCCGCAACCACCTTAGACATCATAAATGTATCTCATACTTTGGATTTCATGCCTCACCAAATGAATTCCTTAGACATCACTTGCTTAACAATTATAAACCCCGCATTTCAGTCTCGATATTGAAAACACTTTCCAATAACCTGTCGGGTAATTCAACAAGATTCCCGATAACCTGATCGAATGCTCATCGGAAACTTTAGTAGACGGCCGCACCCCTTATGCCGTCGACGAAGTGCACTAAGGCGGAACACCGCGTCCGCGAGCACCCGACCGGATGCTTTTGACGACGGGGTTCTCCTATAGTCACTTGGTCAGGGCTATGGAGCATAGCTATCTATTAAGGTTACCCGGCGAGTATCCGCGTACACTACGTAATTGCGACAAACTTTTGATCAACATCAAAATCCCGTGGCAACCGATCAAGTGAGACTAAACCGCTAGATTTATAAAATTCAAACTAGTTATCTCATAATTAATTATGTGAATTCCAAATATTGTATCATCGACACAGATAGCTAGACGAAGTTAAACTTTTCGATCGAATAAGAAAACACCCAAAATTTCCCAACAAGCTCAACACTTGAGCGAAGTTCAAAAATTACCCGGAACACGCCACTGCTCCTATGAACCATCCGTAGAAGGGCTGACCCATGCCTCACTCATGTCGCCATGGAACTGCCGCAAACCCTAGGTTATTACCGCGGTTCCGCGATCCAGAAAGTCAAGTTTAGGTATTGTTCTTCTATACGGTCCACAGAATCGCTTGCATGATTTTCTGAAAATTTTAAACTCGGAAAATCCAACTCTTGGAAAATTTCAGGGAGGGAAAAATTGGGTTATTGATATCCGTTCGAACATTTTACCGTCGTCTAAATAACCCGAATACATGATAGAATTACGACTATGAAACACTCCGAATTGCCTTTGCACAAAGATAACATCACATGCAAATTTAGCAAAAACTAGCAACACCTGAAACGCCAAAACCAAGAGACTGGAACACACTGCAAAATTCAACCCATTTCCTCAAATTCAAACCGAGCAGGCCAGTTTTCTTGGCTATCTGGCCGGCCAAAAACTGTCGAGGGGGGCTAAATTTTATACTGTTTTCATGTTATATCACATACAACATTCTGCAGTTACTAAAAAAAATTTTAGAGCACTTTAAAAATTCAACATAAACTAGGTAATGGTGTTGCAAGTTTCGGAATAGTTTCGGTTTCATAATCCTAACAAACATCATTTAAATCTCTAGCTTGGCTCTGATACCACTGTTGGGTTCCGTAGCGCGGCAACAAGGTTTCGGGAGGCATCGTCCATGCCGTTTTCAAATTTTTGCCGTTCTAAAGAAACCTAACCCTAGAATCTTAACAAGACATTTAAACAAACAAGCAATGTTAACATCTTAACAAATAAGTGTAAGTGCACGGCGGCGCCCCGACCGTCAATCCGAGGCCGAAATGCGGAAACAATACTTTTACGAAACTTGTAAACCGGCACCACCGCGCACTATAAACCAGGATCGGGCCATTAACCTACTCCTAGCTAACTAGAGAAAGGGTAGAGAGATATACCGAGCGATCCGTGTCCTTCGGTCTTCTCGTCGTCGTCCCGATCTCCCCGCGGAATCTCCGGTCTTCATCTCCTCGTCGGAAGGGCACCAAATCTCCGAGTTCTTTTACGGGCTCCCACCTCTGGACCGAGGCAACTCGGGAACGAAGTAGGCTAGTCGACGTGTCCAAGAATACTGTAGATGAACTGTAGAACTCTTTTGTCTCGATGGGGTTACTAGAAGTTGCCTTGTACTGGTGGAGGAATGAGATGCAAGTTTTTGGATGAACCAAGAGGATTTTAAAAGCAAATGAGATGAAAAACCACTCCCAAAAAATTGGGACAGCACCCCTCTCAAAGTGGCCGGCCTCATCAACCAAAGAATAGGGAGAGAGGAGAGAAAAGTCAAGTGGGGGAGCTATCATGCAAGCAAGAGAAAAAATATGTGATGATGAGGAATTATCATCACAACTAAAGCTCACTCTAAAACCTAATCATATCCCATCACCATCAAGCAAAGTCAAGCAATGATGAAGTCAAATGGTGGTAGAATTATCATGAAACTATCATGTGCCATAAAAAGTCTTCTCATTTGTTAAATGCGCAATTGCAAATAACTCCCTCCACCAAATTTCAGCCAAAGAAAGGAAACAAAGGAAAATGGCCGAAACGGAATGCAAACTGGCAACTTCAGAAAACTGATCCCGTAATAAATTATAGGAAAACCCCGCGACTGTATATACATATCCGCATTTGTATTCCGACCGAATACAAATGCAATGAGGCAAAATCTACACTGTACAATACTAGGATCCGGCTTAAACAAAAGCCCGCTAGTATTATGCGTCCTATTATGATCCGTGCAATACCGCAAGTATCTGATCGAACCCTGCCATATATCCATACGGCCTCTACAGCGTTTCGCCCGAAACTTGAGAAACGGTCTGTGGGGGACTCTTAAGACTCGTCAATCCCTTGGCTGTGTATTTAACCACTAGCACGTCAGAGGTATTAGCCATACGTAACGGGCTACCAGGTATTGACCAAAAGGGACGTCGATGACCGAACTCATCCTGACCCCCTACTGAGCCTGTCAGTGACAATATCCGTACAGTCCGGTCCGTTCGTCTCTGAGCATCGCATGGCGGGCCTAGGGGGTTGGTAAAAGTCAGACCCCCAAAAGCGGTACAAGTCGTGTCGGAGTGTAGCCCAGAACACCCTGAGATACTACTGGAATACCAACTAGTAAATCTCCTGCCTTGGCCAAGGACTTCGTGTAAGGGCTCTCCTAGACACAGCGCGACCTCACCCCCAATACCGGGAGAGACGAACCCCTGCAGATCCGCTCACTGCCTCCGTATGGCTCGGAACTGTACCCAATTAAAACTTGTTTGCACGTCTCCTTTGAGCGTGGTAGGGTAGTAATCAAAGTACAGTGGGAACTCACATGAGACAAATGACGATCTCAGGTCGATGAACTAACCTGTACACATGTCACCAGGGAACTGCTATCTGACGTCTGGTATAAAACCAACTAGCATGTTCCCGGCGAGTCCTGTCCGGTGTACTCATAACCCAATGAGCACCTGTATACATCTTAGGTGAATCGACTGACACCAGTGGCTTGTGAGACCGTCCACCGCCCTTCATCGGGGTCTCGACTGTATACACTAGTCTACTCTGGAGTATCGATGCCCTGTCTCGAAAACTCCCACGACTAGGGAGCTTTTAAGGACGTGCTTATAGACCCCAGCTCCTACGTATATGATCGCCATCATACTGCTGGTCGTCAAGCAAGAATCCTAGGGGCTCTATCAATGTGCAATAGTGACCTGTAAGGTCAGCTAAAGCTGTACACGATGATAAAGATAAACCAGATAGCATTCTATCATCTTGAGTAAGACTGTTCTAACGGTATAGGTCCTCCCTCAATCATTGCAATCACGTGCCTGTGATCCAATAATTGACTCTGAGGGCACTATCTCCAACAATCTCCCACTTGCACTCAAGGAAAATTATTGCGATGTCGCATACTCACAGCCTGTGTGATACCGAACATCCAACTCCTCTACTAATCAGTCTCACAAAACCCGTTTGCGAAACTAATGCATTCGAGGAATAGCCTTAGTGAGTGGATCCGCTCTAATGTTTCTTTTTATGTCTCTTTTAAACTCAAGTTCGCGGAGAAACCCATCTCCCGAAATGAGCAATACCTGTCTTAGAGTATGTCTGGATATCTGATGCGACCTAGTTCATAAATGAACTCCAAATCCAAACTTCTTAGACTGTATCGTCAACTGAACTTAATCAGTATCCTACGCCATGCCTCCCTCAGTGTCCCCTTGGATAACCTGTCCAAAACACTGCCCCTCATCAGAGGGAAAACTATAACTCTGACAGTCACTCTGTCATCCAGGTCACCCTGGAAGCCTGGAATGATAACCGTCTCCTAAAGGAGGTTGTCGTCATCAAATCCCTAGAACATCCACTAATGTTGTAAAACTGCTTCCGATTGTTTCCCCAGGATTGGATTAATATCAACTTATTGCATCTACTGTAAAAACAATATCTGGTGTGGTACTTGACATCTCATGATTGACTTAATTGCCTAAGCAAGTGATCTGCCAATCATGCACATCCCTCTCCCCTTTAGTCTGTAAGACACCTTTAGAGAGGGTGACCCCATCACCTGCAGGTACACTACCGTGCCAGGAGTCGTCCATTCTAAAGCACCTTTAGAATGCTGTCTAAGTACCCTGATTGGGACACTTCCCAAATCTAGATTTAAAACCATAGATCTAGTAACCAGAATGTCTGATATAATATCCAAGCCTTATGTGTAGAAATTTCTATGTGACAACCAAAGTATAATCGACCGTAGTATAGGAATTTCACTTCCTACTCTGTGTATGTCATCCAAATACCAGGATATCACACCCTACTACCTTCTTAACAGATCCATCCCCTATTCTGATGAAGTCAAACCTATGACTGTCACATCAGAAATAGATGATCTATCTCCGCTATGTCTGCTTTAGTCTATAAATAGATATAAGCCTGTTGTCCACCAATGCTTCCGCTACTCCCACTGACTACGACAACCTTCTGGCAGAGTCATATAGACGTACACTTCTAAAGCCAGTTTAGAACGACGCTATACTCATCATCCTGCCGGGTCCCATAGCCTGGAACAACAGTAGTGTCAAGTCTAGGTGAACAAGAACCTCCCTGCCACCGTCCTTGAGGCTACCGGAGTACCTCTCGGGTGCCTGAGGTTACCCACCTTATCTGCAGAGTGGCCAATGGAATGTCAAACCAGATTGAATCTTTAGGTTCTTATCAAATCTTCAGTAATTGTTTGCGGTTCTGGAATCACTTCCAGTTCTACCATACTCGCACTACTGTTTTCTGAAAAAATCCATTTCTTTTAAAACTGTGGCGAGTCTAGAACAATATCACTATTGATCTTCTAGATGGTAGAAAATCAACCCTCGTCATAGCCTGGGTCAACCCACAAACAGCCATTACAGAAACGTGTCTTGAGTTATCCAGAGTCTGGTTTTAAGCATAAGCCGGACAACTCCCCGTACCTTAACATCGTTAAGATATGAACTGTTCTATATCCAATATAGAAACAGAGGCACTGATTTAATTGAACCAGATTCAAACCATGCAGCCGTCTCCAGTGCATGTCAACTAAATGGAAAGAGGCCGATCAGCGTTACTCAACTTAGGAGTGCTTCCAATTATGAGTAACCTGAAAGAGAAGCAAGTTCTCATAATCATTACTATCATGTGAATAACATACACAAGTATCTACATCTTCGATCACCTTGAAGAATCCCGATACTTGCAACATTTGGTTCTCTACTTTACTCTTATACCTGTAACTTCTCAAAACTCAGACCTTGTGTTTCTACGAAACACTTGTCTAAAACTAGAGAAGTCATAAGTATAATGAATATAGTACGAGGACCATCCCCTCTGTCCTAATGGACATTGGACAATATACAATACTCTGTACAAGTCCCTTGAGTCTAATAACTCACTCGCTGTGTGTCGTAGGTTGAAAACTGTACTTTTGGTTAAGAAGAATTACACCGCTGTTTAATACTCCTTACCTAACCATCCACTAATATAGGTAAATGTCAAGGACATAATTTCAAAAAGGTATATCTCACTCTATAAAAATAGATGTACAGATATATCAATTTGAAATTGGTTCATAACAACGGATATTCAAAACCAAATATTTGCCGTCCGGCAAACAACCCAGGTGACTTCCTCAAATATCACCGGTTACAACGAATCCCGATATAATGAGGATGATCACCTAATTCCCAATAACTTACTCCCACTCATCTTCTGTAAAACCATACAGATGTGAGATTCAAACCTGGTAAATACATACCCTGAAGCAAGTGTCTAATTAGGAAATCAGTTTTCCTTTAACAGTACACAGTAAGACTGAAACATTGAAATGTTTCATAGGGGTATCCGGGTATTCCTAGTAATGTCTCTTCCATTATCCAGATTCACAACAGTAACCGTATATTTCTATGCCATCTCTCCACATCCCTTCATATGTCTTTAGTCATTACCTTCTGCACACCCCTTTAGGCCAAATGGTTTCCTTCCTTCCCTACCGTTCGGCACCAGCCTATGCTTTGGAAGAAGACTATCCAGTAAGCATAATGGGTGTACTGTCCTAATCCTAGGAGCACTGGCAATGTGAGAGAAGGTGAAGATAAAAGACAACCGAATAAACCTTATTCCTATTTCTCCTGAACTAGAATCCATCCCCGAACTGGAACAAGTTCCTTTCGAGTTCGTATATAACCATACGATGGAGTATCCAAATAACTGTGGATCTTCGTAGTGATACGGAGTGTCCTGGAGAAATACAAAGGTGAAGTGGGAGTGGTAATGAAATACTTGGTTTGGTCGTGAATAGCAGTCGCAATTTACTTTGCCCTCCTTCTAATCCCTTTATTTGTCTTTACTTAATACCTTCTGTACACTACACTTAGGCTAATCGGCTTTCTTCATTCCCTACTGTTCGACACCAGCCTAAGGTTTGGAAGAACACTAAGGAAAAGACAACTGAATAGTCCTATTCGTTTTCTCCAGAACCGGAAATCATCCTCGAATAAATTCCTTCAAGTTCGTATATAACCATATGATGGTTTTATCCAATGGAAGTGGATGTTCGTAGTAATACGGGGTGTACTGGAGAAAAGGGTAAAAATAGGAGTGGCAATGAGGTTTGCAACTCTGACAATCCAAAAGCCAGTGTTATAAGAAGGTTCGGTTAATCTTGGTCACTGAGTCATGGTCAAGGGTCGGGCCATGGCCGCAGCAAAAGAGAGAGAGAAAAGAAACACTCAACATGCACTCTAACCTAGATCAGAATGGTTAGCACTTTATCTAATCAGGAAACCTCCCACTGTAACATCAAATTCTCCTCCAAACCTGAAAGAAGAATTAGTCGGGATCACCCGAGGAGTAAACCAACTCATCGGTGGGAATCGGCATCCAACTATCATCGCATGATAACGTGACGGGATCCGCTCACGTTATCACACTCCAGAAGGTATGCACATATCTGGCAAGTTTCAGTTTCTTTAGAAACACCCGATGTGATTTTTGCCCCATGCTCTTATGACCTTGACTAAGGCAAACAAATCATAAGTCACATGTCAAGTTCTACTCGTCATTGTCTAGATTAATTTGAACACACCAGTATAAGCCCTTGAATAGGGCCAACAAGGCTATACGACTGTCCCAAACCAACGCATCTATCTATGCAACAGAAAGGTAACAAGCAGCTACCATACACTATGCCTTGACTAAGGCCAACAAACATAGCATGAATACTACGTGCTATCCGTATGAAATGACGGAGGGCTACGAATGGTTTTTGGCGAAAAATCCTTAACGTAATGAACTTGATATCGTTGAAGGAACTGGATAGCTTTATAAAAATATAGTGGCGAAAACCTTTGCTAAAGAGGTCACTCCCGGTGAAGGGATCTCGGCTCTTTCCCCGTAGAATGAGGTGCAGGATATTCCAACTGAATACCACGATGCAAAGCAAAAGACAGTCGGCTATAGTGAAGTTATTGCCCTAACGCAAACTTCTGTCTAAGGGGTCACTCCCGGTGAAGGGATCTCGGCCCTTGCCGCGTCGACTGAGGTGCTGGATATTCATAACCGAATACCACTGTGCAAAACAAAAGAGAACGTCCTTGCTGTAGGGTTCCTAGGAATCCTAATGAGGTCTCGCAAGGCATCGAACATGCCAATTTCAAAAAATACGGTGCCGAGAAACCCTAGACTACGGATCGTTGGCTAGAAATCTAGGCGAAAAGGAAAACTAGTTAACACTTAACTAAGATATACGGAAATACAACCTTTGTAGATCCGGTTCTCCACCTCCACGGCTCCGTGATGAAGTCCTCTCCGCTGTCCAAATCAAGATCCGGGCTCTAGCGTCGGCTTCATCGGAGTAGAATCGGGCTAGGTCATCGACGACGTGCCGAAGATGATCTACGTCGAGGCATCGCTAAATCAAGCTCCGACTTCACCAAGTCATGAAAACTTGTGAAGGAAACACACTCTACTACTTGGCAAGAGGTAGAGGATGAAGAAATAGGAAGTGGGTAAACTTTAGAATTGGATTTCTCACTCAATTCCATCAATCACCATTGATGGAGCTTGCTTTCTTCTTGAAGAAGAAGAAGAAGAAGATAAATGTTATGATAAGTTATTCAAAAAAAAGAAAAGAATATCCAAACTTATCATAATCCTAACTATGGTTATGTGTAGAGAATTGACCAAGGTTAGTTTAATGGTTAGGGTTAAGAATGAGATAAGAATGGTTACAAAGTCAAAGCTTCATGAAGCTTCAACTAAACTCCAAAACTAGCAACCATTCTTTTCTCATCTATTCAAAATAAATAAATAAATAAATAAGTAAGAAAAGAAAACCCTAATCATTAGTTTAACCATGGCTTAATTCATTACACTTAACTATAGTTAAACATGCATCATCAAACATGATACAAACAAGTGCACAAAAGTATATCGCATATACAATGCGCACATCCGAGTGAGAAAATCCATCTTAAGTGAACCGATACTAGTTAATGCAAAGTAATATATCAAATATATAATTGTGCATTAAATCATTAAATCAACACTTGATTTAACGATCCGGTCATATCGCATATAACGGACTAGTATCCAATGTATCGGCTTATCGAATCAACCCTCGATTCGATAACTAGGTTATATCGCATATAACCATTTGACACATTCATCGCGAGAATGAAATACGGTATCACATACATGCATGATTCTCGGTCCCGCACATATCTCATATGCGCTCCTATTTCGTTTCGCTTGAGCCAGGAAACCTCTGTGTAGGACTCTAAAGACTCGTCAATACGCCGGCAGCGGATGATGATCATATCAAACATCCACAAGCCGCAAGCGGTCTGCTAAACGTAACGGCCTCCCGGGTATTGAGCGATCTGAAGATCGACGAGCAAGCCCTCTCACACTCCAGTGAATCCAACCAGTAACACTACCGTACAGTCCGGTCTGATCGTCTGATATGTCGCATATCTCGCCTAGGGGTGGTAAACGTCAGACCCCAATAGCTCGATAAGTCGCGTCGATATGAGGTCTATAACTATTCGAGAAACTACTGGTAACACTTACCAGTAAATCTCAGCAACCCTGGCCAGGGATTTCCTGTTATAGCCAATCGAACACAGCGCAACATCAACCCCCTATACCGGGAGAGACGAATCCCCTCCTATCGCTCATTGCCTCCATGTGACTCGGGACTGTACCCAAAAACCACCGTTTTGCACGCCCTCTTGGACGTGGTAAGATGGAAATCAAAGCACAGTGGGAACCACACAAGACTCTATGACGATCTCGGGTCAACAGACTACTCTGTACCAGTGTCACCAGAGAACTGCCATCTGACGTGAGGTATAATACCATCTGGGAGTTCTCGGCGAGTCCGTCCAGTGTACCCAGTCTCCACTGAGCACCCGTATATCATCTCTGATGTCAAACACCGATGGATATGGGATCTGTTGCGCCACGGCAGCGCCCCGGCCTCTTACTCGAGGCCAAAATGCGGAATCAAAAATTTTCCTTACTCGGAAACCGGCGCTACCGCGGACAAAGAAAACCCGGATCGTTTACCATTAACCTAATGCTAGCAATCAAGAGATGGGAAGAAAAGTATACCGAGTGATCCGAGTCCTCCGGTCTTCTCTTCATCATCCCGATCTCCCGCGGAAAGTCTTGGCTCCACATCGTCGCCTCCTTGCCGGAAAGGGCACCACATCGCCTTCGTCTTTTACGGGCTCCCGCCTCAATACCGAGGCAACTCGAGCATGAAGCCGGCAACTCGACATGCTCAAGATATGCTGTAGAATGTAGTGTAGAAGATGCTTTAACTCAATGGGGTTAAGTTGCCATGATGGAGGAATCAAGACTAGAAAAATGGTGCTTGCATTTTTCTAGCATGGAAATGAGATCAAGAAGAATGAAACTCTCAAGAAGGAAAACTCTCTTCTTCTTCTTCTCTCTTTCTTTTTTCTTCTCATAAAAAACTTATCCTCTTTGAAATGGTGGAGGAAAAGAATATATGAAGCAAGAAGGGAGGTGAGTGTAGGAGCACAAGAATGGTGACCACATCCAAGGAACATCAACCATGCTTAATCTACTATTCAACCCATACCCTCACTTTATCACAATAAAAAGCAAGTCAATGTGCAAGATATGAAAGGTGTCATAATCAATCATTATGCAAGAAAACCCCTCCACAAAAGTAATTTGCAAAACTGCAAATTACCCCCTCCATCGGAAAAGTCCGGCCGGGAAAGAACAAAGGAAAACCGGCCGGAACGGAATGCAAACTGGCAACTCCAGAAAACTGGTCCCGTAATAAATTACAGGAAAACCCCGATACTGTGCATACACACCTGCATCTGTATTCCGACCGGATACAAATGCAATGAGACAAAATCTACACTGTACTAAACTAGTACCGGCTTAAACCAAAGTCGGCTAGTAAAATCCGTTCGATCCTGATCCGTGCAATACCTCACGTATCTGATCGAACCCTGCCATATAACTATACGGCCACTAGTACAAAACTGTCCGATCCTGATCCGTGCAATACCGCACGTATCTGATCGGACCCTGCCATATCTCCATACGGCCTCTACAGCGTTTCGCCCGTAAGCTGAGTAACTGGAAGTGTGGTGGACTCTAAAGACTCGTCAATACTATGGCTGTGGATTTAACCACTGGCACGTCAGAGGTATAAGCCAATACGTGACGGGCCACCAGCTATTGACCAAAAGGGACGTCGATGAGGAAGCTCACCCCGACACCCAACTGAGCCTGTCAGTGACAATATCCGTACAGTCCGGTCCGTTCGTCTATGAGTATCGCATGGCGGGCCTAGGGGGTTGGTGGAAGTCAGACCCCCAAAAGCGGTACAAGTCGTGTCGGAGTGTAGCCCAGAACGCCCTGAGATACTACTGGAATACCTACCAGTAAATCTCCTGCCTCGGCCGAGGGCTTTGCGTAATGGCTCTCCTAGACACAGCGCGACCTCACCCCCAATACCGGGAGAGACGAACCCCTGAAGATCCGCTCACTGCCTCCATGTGGCTCGGGACTGTACCCAACTAAAACCTGTTTGCATGACTCCTTTGAGCCGTGGTAGGGTAGTAATCAAAGCACAGTGGGAACTCACACGAGACAAATGACGATCCTCAGGTCGATGAACTAACCTGTACACATGTCACCAGGGAACTGCTATCTGACGTCTGGTATAAGACCAACTAGCAGGTTCCCGGCGAGTCCTGTCCGGTGTACTCATAACCCAATGAGCACCTGTATACATCTTAGGTGAACCAACTGACACCAGTGGCTTGTGAGACCGGCCACCGCCCCTCGTCGGGGTCTCGACTGTATACACTAGTCTACTAATGGAGTATCGATGCCCTGTCTCGAAACTCCTACGACTAGGGACCATTTAAGGATGTGCTTATAGACCCCAGCTCCCACGTATATGATCGCCATCATACTGCTGGTCGTCAAGCAAGAATCCTAGGGGCTCTATCAACGTGTAATAGCGACATGTCAGGTCACCTAAAACAGTACACGATGATAAAGATAAACCAGATAGCATACTATCATCTCGAGTAAGACTGTCCTACCGGGATAGGTCCTCCCTCAATCATTGCAATCACGTGCCTGTGATCCAATAATTGACTCTGAGGGCACTATCTCCAACAATCATCCATCGCCCATCTGTATGGGTCGAGAAGGTACACGCTAGTCTACTCTGGTATATCGATGCCCCGTCTCGATACACCCGCGACTAGGGACTTTGAAGGATGTACTTATGGACTACCATGTCCCCACTAGTATGATCCGCATCATTGTCCAGGTAGTCAAGTACACATCCTAAGGGCTTTACCAACATGTAACAGAGAGACAATCAATGTACACGTTAAGGTAAAGAGCAACCAGATAGCATACTATCATGTCGAGCAAGAAAGTCCTCCCTATATATGTCCCAGCATCCACTACAATATACATCCTACGTACAGTAATGGCCTCTAGGGCATACATATAACTAACAATCTCCCACTTGCACTAGGGCCATCTGTAGCAGTGGTTGTAGTATCTCATACTCAACCATCCCATAAAAGTCTCTCTCTGGGAATAGGCCTTCATGAGTGGATCCGCCGTGTTGTCCTCTGAGTCTACTCTCCTAACCTCGATCACCCTGGAGATCAACCATCTCCATGATCAGGTGATACTGCCTTAGAATATGTCTGGATCACTGATGGGACCTGCGTTCCTTGGCATAAGCCACAACTCCATTGTCACACAATGGTAGGAACGTAGTTCATCTCATGAACCAATATACACCCAAATAGCCTCTTTGGTAGTATCTTAAGTAGCGATGTATCATGCCTTTATCGTCTAGTATGCCACGGTATCTAGCTTGGAACTCTTCCAACATACCGTCCCTTTACTGAGGGTAAAGACAATGCCTGCGACTGACATTCAGTCGCCTTTATCACCCTGGAACCCTTCCAGTGATTCTCCCCAGGATCGATTGATACCATCTCACTACAACTAGTGAGAATCCTAACATCCAATTAAATCTATCTCATAGATCCAAAACTCAGGATTTAGGAGGTATCATTTTGATCCTACACGGAGAATCTTTGTGATAAACGGAGATTGATCGAGCGTAGCATAAGAAACTCCTTTCTTAACAAGAGTATGTCATCCACGTACTCTACGAGGATCACTACCATACTACCTACTACCTTTTTGTTTATACAAGGTTCATCTACCATTTTGATGATGTCAAACTGTTTGACTATTACATCAAAACAGACGTTCCAACTCCGCGATGCCTGCTTTATCATATAAAACATCATGCACACGTTTCCGCTGCTCCCACTGTCTACGAAGCCCTCTGGCTGTGTACTTATAGACGTACTCTTCTAAAACATCATTTAGAAAAGCAGTCTTGACACCCAACCACCAGATATCGTAGTCATGGTATGTAGCCGTGACAAGTAGGATCTGGATGGACTTAAGCATAGCTACATGAAAAAGGTTTCATCATTATCCACACCTGGTCAATGATGCACACTTTTAACAAGTCTAGCTTTGAAAGTCTCAACTTTTCGATATACACCAAGTAATCATCTCAAGATATACTTGCTCCTGATGGGGATTTAACCCTTCAGATATAGCAACCAAAGTCCATACTTTGTTGGTGTACATAGATTCCATCTCAGATCGCTAAACATCCAGCCATTCTTACAGAGTCCCACTCCTGATGGCCAGCTCAAAACCAGTTGGGTCATCATCTCATGATGCAATCCTCGCTCCCACTGTCATAGAGAAACAGAAGTATCTCTCAGGCGGGTGAGGAACCCTACTAGATCGGCGGAGAGGCTGAGGTTCGTTGGTATCTACTGAATCCCTTAGTTCTATCAAATCATCTGCTGTAGTTTGTATAGCTGGAACCTTTCCAGTTCTACATTACAAACCTTGCCTCGAGCTTGTCCGGATTTTGCTTTTAGACATAGGCCGGTCAACCCCAAATCTCAACTAACTTAAGATATGGGCTCTTCCCTTTCCATATCATATATGAAGTGGTAGGCAACTGATTTGATTGGAACCCTATTCAATAGGTATGCAGCTTCTCAAGCGCATAACTCCCAAAAGGAAAAAGGTAACTCAGTAGTACTTATCATAGAGAACACCTTATCATATAGGGTGTGATTGCTCCGCCCCGATACACCAACGTGCTATGGTGTATTCGGAGGAGTAATGCTGAGAGAGAATCTCATTCTCCTTTAGAATAATCCAGGATTTCCGTGCTCAAGTATTCTCCTCCTTGATCTCATCACAGGACATAATACTTATACCCGTATTGGTTCTCTGCTTCTCGCTTATATTCTGTGAATATCTCAAAAGGTTCGGACTCATGTTTCAGCAGGAACATATGACTGAATCTTGAGAGATTATCAGAGAACGTAATGAAGTATAAAGAACCTGTCCTGGCATGTGTAGACAGGGGACCTACATACATCAACATGTATCATCCCAAGAGTTTACTAACTCTTTCTCTGTTTCCAATAAACAGAGCTGTGGTCATCTTATCTTTGTGACTTGACAGGCAAGTTTCACAAGATGTAAATTTAAACTGATTTAAACATGCATCTAAATGTAACTTCAGCTAGTCGGGTCGCATTGATATGACCTAGTCTACATTGCCTCAAGAAGGATTCGTTCATTTCTGAACTCTTCCTCTTGTGTGTGTTCCATATACTAAGAACTGTAGTTTGATTTAGAACATCAATGCTTTTAGATAACGTGCCTGAACCGATCAACTTTTGATATAGGAAATGTTCAAAACATTATCCAACAATACAAAATTTTATCATTTCTTTACTAATAAAGAGACTGATATGATTTTGTGTATCAGGTTCGGTATCTAATAACATTCGTTCAGAATCAATGTATTGTAATACAGGGTGACAGTGACCAACAGACTTGGCTGCAACACTTGCCCCGTTTTCTGCCTCATGAAACTTATCACCCGTTCTCAGTTCTCTACCTTTCTGTAGCCCTATGTAACAGATTACATATCTGGGATCCTGATCTGGTATCACATACCCAGGACGTAAAGGACACTGAGAAACAGTTCTATATAATGAACACACCCGAAGATGATGCATCAGCATGTACTCTCTTCGTTTGGGCGGCACGGGAATTCTGGTAATCCCCTAATTCCTGCTCTGTCTTATAACAATTATAAGTTGGAGCGGGACCAACGTTCCCCAGCTCAGTATAACAAGCGGGTTCGGTCAATAATCCGTATTATTATCTTGATTAAGGCGTGATATGGTCGCTACCTGGAGAGAGAGAGAAGAAAACACTCAGCGTGCGCTCTTGCAAGAATAGATTGGTTATTATTTTATCTAATCAGGATGGCTCCCACTGCTTTTTATCAAATCTTCCTTCAAACCCTAAAAGGAAAGACTAGCCGGGATTAATTACACACTACAAGTTCGCCAATCTTTCAGCCAGGCCAGTGTCGGTACTTTGAGGGAGGTCCCCCGTGCTTTCGCACGAACCTAATTAATGTAAACCTCGTTTTCCCAGAGGCGTAACCCCATTGACACCTTTCTAGACACCTACTTGATCGGCTAATTGTAATGTATAAAACTCTCCCAGGAGTAACACTTACTCGCAGCGGGTATCGGGATCCAACTATCTCATAGAAGGTATGCAATCTCATTGCAAATTTCAACACTTGAAATTCCCGATAATGTTTTACCCCTAGCGTCCTATGACCTTGACGGAGGCCAAACAACCCATAGTCCGCTAGTCAAGTTCAACCCGTCATTTCCTGATTGAATTAAACCCACCCGCATGACCCTTGACGGAGGCCAAACAACGCCGTACGAATACCCTAATCCAATCGCATCATATGCTAGCAGATAAGCACTAGTTAGCTACCGTAAACTACGCCTTGACGGAGGCCAAACAACCGCAGCACGAATACTAACTAGTACGTATCTGAAATGACGGAGGGCTACGACAGGTTTTTCTGAAAACCTATTGCGTAATGAACTTGATATCGTTGTAGAATCAAATGATTTTAAAATGAAGTGCTTTTGAGGCTTTTCTAGTTTTGCTAAAGGAGTCACTCCCGGTGAAGGGATCGTCGGTCCTTTCCTGGTCGAATGAGGTGCGGGATATATCATATATATCACTGTGCAAAGCAAAAACTCTTAAAAGCATTCAAAAGACAAACCGAGTGTGTAGCATCTGCCAGTTATTGCTAAAGGAGTCACTCCCGGTGAAGGGATCTCGGTCCTTTCCTCATCGAATAAGGTGCAGGATATATCACATATACCGCTGTGCAAAGCAAGAACTGTAGCTACCTGTTTTATTTTGAAATTCGATTCCACAACATCTTAGGTTTCTTTTATTTTCATTAATCACATTAATGAAGTCCCATCAATTAATGTACCTAAACATCACAGATAAATACGACGTACACTTATGCCATCCGCATTCGCCTCGATGTCCTCTCGTGCACCGTTAGGTTAGGTAACTAACGGCAGAGCGGGGCAGGGCTAGCACGGGTGTAAAACATAAGTAACGCCTATATAATATATCATATATACTATAAACAGTATCTATCACAGAACATCACATGATCACATCACAGATATCGCAGCAGAAGAAACATATGAAATATTGGATATACTAGGACGTCCGTGTTTTCAATACGAGCCAGTATAAAACACGGATTCCACGGTCGTGATGAATAGCCAAACCCACACCCCTAGACCCCTACGAGAGCGGCAAGCAACCCTACCAATTTTGGAGTTAGGAGACCCGGACTCGACTCCTCGAGTTGGTCTCCCACTGGACTCCAGAACCCGGTTACTTGTGCTCCCCTCCTTGGGTCTATCCTAATGCGGAAAAGTAAATAATATACAAACGGTGACAACTTCCGCAACCTGGAAGCGCCCCAAATAAAAGAATATTACATACAAGTTTTTACATGAATGAAAAAGAAAAACACTCATCTCACATAAAAACCCCCGGCTATTCAAACACGACGATCCAATATAACATATCCAGCAACACATAACATCACATGTCATCAACGTAAGTAAATATGCGCATCCCAATTGTCGTTGACATATAGCAACGAAACCTGCGATATCACATATTACACTTACGGTCACAGAAAAGAAAGTGTAAAACTACAACAGTTGGAATCCGCAACCCTCTCAGACATCGCATGCCTGACCATATGAATCTTTAGACATCGCATGCCTAACAATTATAAACCCCGCATTTTAGTCTCTTTATCGAAAAAACTTTTCAATATCAAGTCGGGTAATTCAACAAGATTCCCGACATCCTGATCGAATGCTCGTCGCAAACTTCAGTAGACGGCTGCACCCCTGATACCGTCGACGAAGTGCACCAAGGCGGAACACCGCTGCCGCGAGCACCCGAATGGATGCTTTCGGCGACGGGGTTCTCCTACAGTCACTTGGTCGGGGCTATGGAGTGAGGCTGTCTATTAAGTTTACCCGGCGAGTATCCGCGTACGCTACGTGATTGCGACGGACTTTTGATCACATCAAAATTCCGTGGCAACCGATCAAGTGAGACCAAACTGCTATGTTTATAACATTCATTTAGTTATCTCATAACTTCTTGTGAATTCCAATTATTGTATCCCATTCCGGATAAATAGAAAATGTCAAACATTCCGATCGAACAATCGAACACCCAATTTTTCCCGATACAGATCAACACATGAAATAAGTCTAACAACATTCAGTTCGTGCCTTAGTACCAACGGTCCAGCCGTAGAAGGGTCAAGCCAACGCCTCACATGTGGCACGCCGTACTGCCCCAAACCCGAAGGTTCAAAGGGCAGTTCAAGACGGTCACATAATCGAGTTAAGGTTTGTTGTCTTCTAGAGGGACCATCGCGTTACTTGCACTACTTAGAACATCGTTAAACTACGGAAAAATCCAACACTTGGAAATTTCCCGACAGGGGAAAAATTGGGTATTTATATCCGGTCGAACTTTTTAACATATTCTAAAATTTATCCGGAAAGCCACACAGACAAAATTTGATACTCCGATCGAAACACCGAATCCCCAAAACAACTCCAGAAAATTCAACTCTTGAAAAAATATTAAAAATACCCAGGAAAACCAGCACTGTCTAATAGGAGTTACTGTGCAAACATCACCTCATAATACGACAAACAGGCCGCGTTTCCGCCGCACGAGCCATGCTCGTGCCGCGGAAACGCGGCGCTTTAATGGAATTAGGGCACACGACTTCACAGTAACTCTTAGATATTCCTGCTGATATTTCTACATATTTTTAATTTCGAAAAATCCCAGAATTTGGAAAAAGTCCAGAGAGCTATTTTGGGTTCGTGTTTTCGGTTCGATCGGACTCCAAATTCCGTCTGGACTTCGCCTAAGGGTCTAGCTAGGCTCTGATACCACTGTAGGGTTCCTAGGCATCCTAATGATGTCTCGCAAGGCATCGAACATGCCAATTTCAAAAAATATGGTGCCGAGAAACCCTAGACTACGGATCGTTGGCTAGAAATCTAGGCGAAAAGGAAAACTAGTTAACACTTAAATAAGAGATACGGAAATACAACCTTTGTAGATCCGGTTCTCCACCTCCACGGCTCCGTGATGAAGTCCTCTCCGCTGTCCAAATCAAGATCCGGGCTCTAGCGTCTGCTTCATCGGAGTAGAATCGGGCTAGGTCATCGACGACGTGTCGAAGATGATCTACGTCGAGGCATCGCTAAATCAAGCTCCGACTTCACCAAGTCATGAAAACTTGTGAAGGAAACACACTCTACTACTTGGCAAGAGGTAGAGGATGAAGAAATAGGAAGTGGGTAAACTTTAGAATTGGATTTCTCACTCAATTCCATCAATCACCATTGATGGAGCTTGCTTTCTTCTTGAAGAAGAAGAAGAAGATAAATGTTATGATAAGTTATTCAAAAAAAAGAAAAGAATATCCAAACTTATCATAATCCTAACTATGGTTATGTGTAGAGAATTGACCAAGGTTAGTTTAATGGTTAGGGTTAAGAATGAGATAAGAATGGTTACAAAGTCAAAGCTTCATGAAGCTTCAACTAAACTCCAAAACTAGCAACCATTCTTTTCTCATCTATTCAAAATAAATAAATAAATAAATAAGTAAGAAAAGAAAACCCTAATCATTAGTTTAACCATGGCTTAATTCATTACACTTAACTATAGTTAAACATGCATCATCAAACATGATACAAACAAGTGCACAAAAGTATATCGCATATACAATGCGCACATCCAAGTGAGAAAATCCATCTTAAGTGAACCGATACTAGTTAATGCAAAGTAATATATCAAATATATAATTATGCATTAAATCATTAAATCAACACTTGATTTAACGATCCGGTCATATCGCATATAACGGACTAGTATCCAATGTATCGGCTTATCGAATCAACCCTCGATTCGATAACTAGGTTATATCGCATATAACCATTCGACACATTCATCGCGAGAATGAAATACGGTATCACATACACGCATGATTCTCGGTCCCGCACATATCTCATATGCGCTCCTATTTCGTTTCGCTTGAGCCAGGAAACCTCTGTGTAGGACTCTAAAGACTCGTCAATACGCCGGCAGCGGATGACGATCATATCAAACATCCACAAGCCGCAAGCGGTCTGCTAAACGTAACGGCCACCCGGGTATTGAGCGATCTGAAGATCGACGAGCAAGCCCGCTCACACTCCAGTGAATCCAACCAGTAACACTACCGTACAGTCCGGTCTGATCGTCTGATATGTCGCATATCTCGCCTAGGGGTGGTAAACGTCAGACCCTAATAGCTCGATAAGTCGCGTCGATATGAGGTCTATAACTATTCGAGAAACTACTGGTAACACTTACCAGTAAATCTCAGCAACCCTGGCCAGGGATTTCCTGTTATAGCCAATCGAACACAGCGCAACATCAACCCCCTATACCGGGAGAGACGAATCCCCTCCTATCGCTCATTGCCTCCATGTGACTCGGGACTGTACCCAAAAACCACCGTTTTGCACGCCCTCTTGGACGTGGTAAGATGGAAATCAAAGCACAGTGGGAACCACACAAGACTCTATGACGATCTCGGGTCAACAGACTACTCTGTACCAGTGTCACCAGAGAACTGCCATCTGACGTGAGGTATAATACCATCTGGGAGTTCTCGGCGAGTCCGTCCAGTGTACCCAGTCTCCACTGAGCACCCGTATATCATCTCTGATGTCAAACATCGATGGATATGGGATCATCCATCGCCCATCTGTATGGGTCGAGAAGGTACACGCTAGTCTACTCTGGTATATCGATGCCCCGTCTCGATACACCCGCGACTAGGGACTTTGAAGGATGTACTTATGGACTACCATGTCCCTACTAGTATGATCCGTATCATAGTCCAGGTAGTCAAGTACACATCCTAAGGGCTTTACCAACATGTGACAGAGAGACAATCAATGTACCCGTTAAGGTAAAGAGCAATCAGATAGCATACTATCATGTAGAGCAAGAAAGTCCTCCCTATATATGTCCCAGCATCCACTACAATATACATCCTATGTACAGTAATGGCCTCTAGGGCATACATATAACTAACACTTGCAATAACAGCTTTTTGAAATATTGTTCCAACAACATCAGAATAGGTTTGTTTAGCTTGCATTGATTCGAATCAATGAAGTCCCATCAATTGATCACACCAATAAAGAACGAAAATAATGATGTACGTATATGCCATCCGCATTCGCCACTGGGTCCCATCATTACCCGTTAGGTTAGTTAACTAACGACAGAGCGGGGACTGGACTAGCGCGGATGCAAAACATATACAACATCAACTAGTATATATATCAATATATAATATTCGCTCAAGGCGTGATAAAATGCAACATCACAGAATTGTAATAAACATCACAGAACAATACAGATATCTGGGATCCCCGGGTTTCAGAGAGCCGCTACTGAAACCCGACGTTCCCCTGGTCATGTAAATAGCCTGTGCAATGAAATCCTAGACCCCTACGGGCGCGGCAAGTTACCCGCCAAAACCTGAAGCGAGGCAACCCCCTTCAGCAACGTGAATGGACCACCCAGCACTTCACGAAATCTGGTAACTTGGGCACCCCTCCTTGGGTCAACCTGTACCCCCTACAAGTGCGGCGAATAGCCCGCCAATTCTAGAGTAAAGCCCCCTCCGTCTCAATGCCTTGAGATGCGGGCCCGTTGCCCTCTAGAACCCGGCTATCCATGCACCCCTCCGCGGGATAATCCTAGTACAGAAAGTAAAATATACATACAACGGGTACATCGACCTCAGCCAGGTCGTGCCCCAAAAGAATAATATACAAACAGGCAATAACGGTAGTCCACATGTCGGACGCTCGCCCCGCAATATCAAGTGTACATAATAATACAAAAACTGTACTAACATTGCATCCAGGCTATCCACCACGACAATCCGCAACATCACAGCACAACACAGAACATCAACGTGAATGTCACGTTCGCAAATCCGTCTAAAAGAGCTATAGCAGTTAGACATGATTTACCGATCAAATGACATTCACGGTCGCAGATATAATGTAAATACTGTGAACTAACATGTTTAAAATTTTCGATCGATCAAATTTACCGAAGTGGGCTCCAAGCACTATTGTAGCACTTAAAGAAAATCTGGGCCCAAAAATAATATACCAAAAACCCTATTTTCAACACAGGAACCAACTGAAGAAATCTGATGCAGTGATCCCACCTTACTGCGGTGGAACCGCGGCCAAAGTACGGTTAAGGCCGCGGTTCCGCGGCCGAACAAGAACAACAGTCCACCAAATTTTCCGAGATTGCATAGAGATCCCTGCCTGTATTTTTGAAATGCACCAAATAATTTTTTGACAACTATAAAATTTCGACAGAAACTGTGTTTTAGAAATAGGGTTTTCGGAAAATCCGTTCGATCGAATTTGTAAACATGTTAGAGCAAGCTAGACTAGGTTAATGGCGTGGCTCTGATACCAGTGTAAGTGCACGGCGGCGCCCCGGCCGTCAATCCGAGGCCAAAATGCGGAAACGATAATTTTACGAAACTTGTAAACCGGCACCACCGCGCACTATAAACCAGGATCGGGCCATTAACCTACTCCTAGCTAACTAGAGAAGGGGTAGAGAGATATACTGAGTGATCCGTGTCCTTCGGTCTTCTCGTCGTCGTCCCGATCTCCCCGTGGAATCTCTGGTCTTCATCTCCTCGTCGGAAGGGCACCACATCGCCGGGTTCTTTTACGAGCTCCCACCTCTGGACCGAGGCAACTCGAGCACGAAGTAGGCGAGTCGACGTGTCCAAGAATACTGTAGATGAAGTGTAGAACTCTTTTGTCTCGATGGGGTTACTAGAAGTTGCCTTGTATTGGTGGAGGAATGAGATGCGAGTTTTTGGATGAACCAAGAGGATTTTGCAAGCAAATGAGATGAAAAACCACTCCCAAAAAATTGGGACAGCCCCCCTCTCAAAGTGGCCGGCCTCATCAACCAAAGAATGGGGAGAGAGGAGAGAAAAGTCAAGGGGCGCGGAGCTATCATGCAAGCAAGAGAAAAAATATGTGATGATGAGGAATTAACATCACAACTATAGCTCACTCCAAAACCTAATCATATCCCATCACCATCAAGCAAAGTCAAGCAATGATGAAGTCAAATGGTGGTAGAATCATCATGAAACTATCATGTGCCATAAAAATTCTTCCCCTTTGTTAAATGCGCAATTGCAAATAACTCCCTCCACCAAATTTCAGCCAAAGAAAGGAAACAAAGGAAAATTGCCGAAACGGATTGCAAACTGGCAACTTCAGAAAACTGATCCCGTAATAAATTACAGGAAAACCCCGCGACTGTATATAAATACCCGCAGTTGTATTCTGACCGAATACAAATGCAATGAGACAAAATCTACACTGTACAATACTAGGATCCAGCTTAAACTAAAACCCGCCAGTATTATCCGTCCGATCATGATCCGTGCAATACCGCACGTATCTGATCGAACCCTGCCATATATCCATATGGCCTCTACAGCGTTTCGCCCAAAACTTGAGAAACGGTCTGTTGGGGACTCTAAAGACTCGTCAATCCCTTGGCTGTGGATTTAACCACTAGCACGTCAGAGGTATTAGCTATACGTAACGGGCTATCAGGTATTGACCAAAAGGGACGTCGATAAGCGAACTCATCCTGACACCCTACTGAGCCAGTCAGTGAAAATATCCATACAGTCCGGTCCGTTCGTCTATGAGCATCGCATGGCGGGCCTAGGGGGTTGGTAAAAGTCAGACCACCAAAAGCGGTACAAGTCATGTCGGAGTGTAGCCCAGAACACCCTGAGATACTACTGGAATACCTACCAGTAAATCTCCTGCCTTGGCCAAGGACTTCGTGTAAGGGCTCTCCTAGACACAGCGCGACCTCACCCCCAATACCGGGAGAGACGAACCCCTGCAGATCCGCTCACTGCCTCCATGTGGCTCGGGACTGTACCCAACTAAAACCTGTTTGCACATTTCCTTTGAGCATGGTAGGTTAGTAATCAAAGTACAGTGGGAACTCATACGAGACAAATGACGATCTCAGGTCGATGAACTAACCTGTACACATATCACCAGGGAACTGCTATCTGATGTCTGGTATAAGACTAACTAGCATGTTCCCGGCGAGTCATGTCCGGTATACTCATAACCCAATGAGCACCTGTATACATCTTAGGTGAACCAACTGACACCAGTGGCTTGTGAGACCGGCCGCCGCCCCTTGTCAGGGTCTCGACTGTATACACTATTCTACTCTGGAGTATTGATGCCCTGTCTCGAAAACTCCCACGACTAGGGACCTTTTAAGGACGTGCTTATAGACCCCAGCTCCCACGTATATGATCGCCATCATACTGCTGGTCGTCAAGCAAGAATCCTAGGGGCTCTATCAATGTGCAATAGTGACCTGTAAGGTCACCTAAAGTAGTACACGATGATAAAGATAAACCAGATAGCATACTATCATCTTGAGTAAGACCGTTCTAACGGTATAGGTCCTCCCTCAATCATTGCAATCATGTGCCTGTGATCCAATAATTGACTTTGAGGGCACTATCTCCAACAATAAGTGAATGCAGAATGCAACCTTTGTAGACCGGACCTTCACTTCAAATGCACCGCGTAGAAGTCCCTTCGCTGCGAGTAATGATCTCCCGAACTCTTGAGAGGCTTCACAAGGTGAAAGATGCAAACTTACTCGAAGTCTTCGAAGCCAAAGATGATCTACGTCGAGGAGACTCAAGCTCATGCTACCTCTTCACTAAATTAGGGTTTAGTGAAACAAACACCCTAAACTAAATGTCTAATATAGTAGAGGATGATGAAGTAGGAAATGGGCTCATTTTAGATTTAATTTTCTTACAATATTTCATCACCATTTCAAACCTTAGAAAGCTTTTTTCGAGAGGAAGAAGAAGATGAAGTGATGAAGAGAATAAATCTCATGAGGTTAGAAATGCAACCATGGTGAGTTTTTGTCATACACTAACCATTGTAGTGACTTAACCATGGCATAGGATAATGGTTAGGTTAATAAATATCTTGAGCAAGACAAAAAAGCAAGTGGACTAAAGTTTTACAAGCTTCTTTCAAGGTCAACCATGACTAACTCCAAATGATTTTGAATTACTTAATAATAAATAAATCTTACATTAACCTAGCATGGTGTGAGTCTTATACACCCTTGTTGCTGTTAGTTGTATATATGTCCTAGAGGCCATTGTTGTACATATGATGTATATTATAGTGGATGCTTGGATATATATAGTGAGGACTTTCTTGCTCGATATGATAGTATGATATCTGGTTTCACTTTGTCTTAACATGTTGACTTGTATTGGTTTACTGTCTTGCTCTCACATGTTGATAAAGCCCATAGGATGTGTACTTGACTACTGGGATTATGATGAGATCATACTAGTGGGGCCAGGGTAGTCAACGAGTACATCCTATAACTGTTCCTAGTCGAGGGTGTATTGAGACAGGGCATCGATACACCAGAGTAGACTAGCATATATGCATCTTGACCCATATGATGGGCGATGGATGATCCCATATCCATCTGCGTTTGATATCAAAGATGGTATACGGGTGCTCAGTGGAGACTGGGTACACTGAACGGACTCGCCGAGAACTCCTAGATTGTATTATACCAATCGTCAGATAGCAGTTCTCCGGAGACACTGGTACAGGTTAGTCTGTAGACCCGAGATCGTCAAAGAGACTTGTATGATTCCCACTGTGCTTTGATTTCCACTTTACCACGTCCAAGAGGGCGTGCAAAATGGTGGCTTTTGGGTACAGTCACGAATCACATGGAGGCAATGAGCGATAGGAGGGGTTTCGTCTCTCTCGGTATTGTGAGTTGATGTTGCGCAGTGTTCGATTGGCTATAACTAGAATTCCCTGGCCAGGGCTTATATGGAGATTTACTGGTAAGAGTTATCAGTAGTTTCTCGACCCGTTATGAGCCTCACATCGACACGACTTATCGGTTACTGGGGTCTGACGTTTACCACCCCTAGAATGTATATGCGACATATGAGACGAAGAGACCGGACTGTACAGTAGTGTTACTAATTGGATTCGTAGGAGTATGTACAGGCTTGCTTGTTGATCTTCTGGTCGCTCAATATCCGAGTGGCTGTTACGTTTAGCTGACCGCTTGCAGCTTGTGGGTGTTTGATATGATCATCACTTACTGCCAGTGTATTGACGAGTCTTTAGAGTCATACATAGAGGTTTCCAAGCTCAGGCGAAACGGAGTAGGAGCACATATGTGATATGTGCGGGGACCGAGATTAATACGATATGTGATACCGTATTCTATTATCGTGATATATGATATCGGCTGGTTATATGTGATATAGCCGGGTTATTGGATCAAGTGTTGATTCGATAAAATGATATATATATATATATTGATATATATTATATGCTCACTTAAGTATTTATTATTCTCACTTATGATACATTTAACTTATATGTGATATATGTTTATTGTATTGTTCTCTTTTGTTACATAAATATTATATATGTGATATATAATATTGTAGCATGCTAGGTTATACATGCAACATGTAAGTATGAGAATTATACCATGCTATATGTAATGTTTGGGTTTAAATATCTAAGTAATTCAAATTGTGGAAATGAGTCATGGATGAAGCTTCATGAAGCTTGTAGATTACCATTGACCAAGTCCACCCTTTTTGTTTTGCCCTAGATATTTCTAACCCAACCATGACACATAGCTATGGTTAACTCTCTACAATAGTTAAGGATGATATACTTGACCCATGATTGCATTTCTAACCTTACTCTCATTCATTCTTCTTCTTCCTCCTCATTCTCAATTTTCTTTCTAGCTTTTGAGATCAAGAAGAAAAATAGTGAGAAATTAAATAATAAAGTGAGCAAAATTTCTACTTCATCATCCTCTTCTATACTAGCCATATAGATTAGTGTGTTAGCTTCACTAATTATTAATTAGTGAATTCATAGCTTGAGTTCGTATTTCCTCGAAGTAGATCATCTTGGATTTCGATGTCTTCAAGCAAGCATGGATCATTCGACTTGTGGAGCCTCTTTAGAGTCCAGGAGTTCATGGATCGCGGTAAAGGGACTATTACTCGGAGCTTATGAAGCGATGAAACGGACTACAAAGGTTGTAATCCCTCTCTCTTAGATGTAAAGTTGTTTACATGCAAAGTTAAACCTAATTCTCTAGTTAAGATCTTAGTTAGGGTTTCATAGCACCCTAAAAATTTGCAATATGGCATGTGTGATGCTTTCCTAAACCTTATGGTTGTGTTACATAATCCTACTGTGGTATCAGAGCCAACCTAAAGCATTAGGAGTTGTCTAGACGAAGTTAGAAGTCCGATCGAACCCCGAAACCCCGAAACGACCCCTTTTCTGGAAATTTTTTCAAAAGTTGAATTTTTCCATGTTAAAAATACTCAGAAAATCATGCAGGGAATTCTATGGACACACCTGAAGAACGAATCCCTAACTCGTCTAAGTGACCGCGGATCCACGGCCAAAACCTGGTTTTGGCGGCGGATCCGCGGCGTCACTTGAGAGGCTTGGGTCGGCCCTTCAGCTGTTAGTCCGTAGGTACTGTGGTATGCTCTGGTTAATTTTAACCGTGCTCAAGTGTTGAGCTCTCTGGGAATTTTTTGGGAATTCGTTGTATCTATCGAATTATCTAACTTCGCCTAGTTATCTGTGATGATTTTGTGTTGCTGTGATATGTTATATTGGATCGTTGTGTATTGAATAGCTGGTGGTTTTATGTGAGATGAGAGTTTTCTTTTTCATTGATGTAAAATTCATTTGTATGTAATATTCTTTTATTGGGGCACTTCCGGGTTGAGGATGATATCACCATTGTATATTATTTACTTTTCCGCATTAGGATAGACCCAAGACGGAGAGCACAAGTAACCGGGTTCTAGGGTCCAGTGGGAGGCCATCTTGAGGAGTCGAGACCGGGTCTCCTAACCCTAGAATTGGTAGGGTTACTTGCCGCTCTCGGATGGGTCTAGGGATGTAGGTTTAGCTATTCATTGCAATTGTGGAATCCGTGTTTTATACAGGCTCAAAATAAAACATGGATGTCCTAGTATATCCAATATTTCATATGTTGACTTCTGCTGCAATGTTCTGTGATGAGAGCATATTACTGCCTGAGACGAATGCTTATACTATATATATGCTGATATATAAATATTACTCCTTTCGTTTCTTCTGTGATGCTTAGGAAGCTTAAATGATGGGATTTATTAATGAGATTAATAAAAGAAAAGAAACCTGAAAGATGTTGTAGAATATCCAACACCTTATTCGATAAAGAAAGAGCCGAGATCCCTTCACCGGGAGTGACCTCTTTAGCAAAACTGGCAGATGCTACAAACTCACGGTTTAGTTTTTGATTGCTTCTATAGTTCTTGCTTTGCACAGCGGTATTTATGAAATATCCTGCATCTTATTCGATGAGGAAAGAGCCGAGATCCCTTCACCGGGAGTGACCTCTTTAGAAAAACTAGAAAAGCTTCAAAATCACTTGTTTCTACAACGATATCAAGTTCATTACGCTCATGGTTTTCTGAAAAACCTGCGTAGCCCTCCGTCATTTCGGATAAGTATTAATTAGTATTCGTGCTACGGTAGTTTGGCATTCGTCAAGGCGTAGTGTACAGTAGCTATTTACTACTTATCTACAGCATATGATGCGATTGGATTTGTGTATTCGTACGGCGTTGTTTGGCATTCGTCAAGGGTCGTGCCGGTGGGTTTAATTCAATCAAGAAATGTACGGGTTGAACTTGATTAGCGGACTATGGGTTGTTTGGCATTCGTCAAGGTCATAGCACGTTAGGGGTAAAAGATTATCGGGAATTTCAAATGTTGAAATTTGCAATGAGATTGCATACCTTCTATGAGATAGATGGATCCCGATATCCACTGCGAGTAAGAGTTACTTCTGGGAGAATTTTACACAGGACAATTAGCCGATCAAGTAGGTGTCTAGAAAGGTGTTAACGGGATTATGCCTCTGGGAAATATGAGGTTTATTCTAATTAGGTCCGTGCAAAAGCACGGGGAACCTCCATCAAAGTACCAACACTGATCTGGCTGAATGATTGACGAACTTGTAAGATGTAATTAATCCCGGCTAATCTTACCTTTTAGGATTTGAAGGAAGATTTGATTAAAAACAGTAGGAGCCATCCTGATTAGATAAGATAATAACCAATCTAATCTTGCAAGAGCGCACGCTAAAGTGTTTTCTTCTCTCTCCCTCCAGGTAGCCACCATATCAGGCCTTAATCGAGGTAATAATATAGATGTATTGACTGAACCCGCTTGTTAAACTGAGCAGGGGAACGTTGGTCCCGCTACCACGTATAATGGTTATAAGTCTGAGCAGGGAATAGGAGAATATCTGGATTCTCAAGCCGCCCAAACGATGAATAAACATGTTGATGCATCTTCTTCGGATGCGTTAGTTACCGAGAACTGTTTCTCAGTTCACTCTATGCCCTGGGCATTAGATACTGGATCAGGATCCCACATATGCAATATATTGCATGGGCTAAAGAGAGGTAGATAACTGGGAATAGGTGATCATTCCGTAAGAGCAGGGAATGGTGCAAATGTTGCAGCCAAAGCAGTTGGCGAATATCACCTTGTATTACCAAGTGGTAATACATTGATTCTGAACGAATGCTATTATATACCGAACATGATATGCAACATTATATCAGTTTCTTTATTAAGTAAAGAAGGATATAATTTTGTAATATAAGATAATGTTATGAACATCTTCCTAAATCAAAAGTTTATTGGATCAGGCTCGTTACATAATGGCCTATACGTTCTAAATCAAAACACGATTCTTAATGTACAAAACACTCACAAGAGGAAAAGTTCAGAAATGAATGAATCCTTCTTGTGGCATTGTAGACTAGGTCATATCAATGCGACAAGACTAGCTAAGTTACATATGCATGGATATTTGAATCCGTTCGAATTATCATCTTATGAAACTTGCCATTCATGTCTCAAAGGCAAAATGACCAAAACTCCGTCTAGTGGACATGGAGAAAGAGTTACGGAACTCTTAGGACTGATACATAATGATGTATGTGGTCCCATGTCTACACATGCCAGGAATGGTTTCTCGTACTTCATTACATTCACTAATGATCTCTCAAGATACGGATATGTGTTCCTGTTCAAACACAAGTCTGAAGCTTTTGAGAAATTTAAAGAATATAAAAACGAAGTAGAGAACCAAACGGGCAAAATTATTAAGATCTTTCGATCTGATCGAGGAGGAGAATACTTGAGCAATGAGTTCCTAGATTATCTAAAAGAGAATGGTATTCTCTCTCAGTTTACTCCTCCTTATACACCACAGCACAACGGTGTATCGGAGCAGAGGAATCGCACCCTATTAGATATGGTGCGCTCTATGATGAGTACTGCTGAGTTACCTATTTCCTTTTGGGGTCATGCGCTTGAGACAGCAGCATACCTATTGAATCAAGTTCCGTCAAAATCTGTACCTACCACACCATATGAGATATGGAGTGGGAAGAGACCATATATTAAACGTGTTAAGATATGGGGTTGTCCGTCCTATGTTAAAACACAAAATCTGGACAAATTCGAGGCACGGTCAGTTCTTTGTAAGTTTGTAGGATATCCAAAACATTCACATGGATATCTTTTCTACCATGGTGAGGAACAAAAGGTGATTGTTTCTCGACATGCCACCTTTTTAGAAAAGTAATTTCTTGTAAAAGAAATTAGTGGTGAAGTGGTAGAGCTGGAAGAAGTTCCAGCACCACAAATCACAACTAAAGATTTAATGGAACCAGATGATTCAGTAGTTCCCAACAAACCCCAGCCTCTCTGCCGATCTAGTAGGGTTCCTCATCCACCTGAGAGATACTACGGTTTTCTCATAAACGATGGGAGCGAGGATTGAATCATGGAAGATGATGACCCAACTAGCTTCGAGCAGGCCATCACGAGTGGGGACTCTGTGAAATGGCTGGATGCAATGCGATCTGAGATGGAATCCATGTACACCAACAATGTATGGACTTTGGAAGTTGCTCCTGAAGGGGTAAAACCCATTGGGAGAAAACGGATCTTTAAGAAGAAACTTGGTGTAGATGTAAAAGTTGAGACTTTCAAAGCTAGACTTGTTGCAAAGGGTTTTCGTCAACGACCAGGTGTGGATTATGACGAAACCTTTTCTCCAGTGGCTATGCTTAAGTCCATCAGGATCTTACTTGCCATTGCTGCATACCATGACTATGAAATCTGGCAAATGGATGTTAAGACCGCCTTTCTAAATGGTGATTTGGAAGAGTGCATGTACATGACTCAGCCAGAGGGCTTCATAGACAGTGGGAGCAGCGGGAAGGTGTGCAAGCTTCTTAAATCCATCTATGGGTTAAAGCAGGCATCGCGGAGTTGGAACATCTGTTTTTATATGGTAGTCAATGAGTTTGACTTCATCAAAAACATAGATGAACCTTTTATATACAAGAAGGTGGCAGAGAGTAAGGTTGTCTTCCTCGTATTGTACGTGGATGACATACTCTTGATAGGAAATGATGTTCCTATGCTGCACTCGGTCAAGCTCTTCTTATCACAAAGATTCTCAATGAAAGATCTAGGTGATGCCTCCTGCATTTTGGAAATTAAGATCTATAGAGATAGATCTAGACGGATACTGGGATTGTCCCAATCCAGATACATTGACACCATACTAAAGAGCTTTAGTATGGAAGAATCCAAGCGTGGGAACTTACCCACGATCTCTGGACTCACTCTTTCCAAAGAGATGTCTCCTAAGACTGATTTGGAGAGAGCTCGCACCAAGGGATACCCTATGCTTCGGCAGTAGGCTCTATCATGTACGCGATGCTATGTACCAAACCCGATGTAGCATACTCACTAAGTGTAGTGAGTAGGTATCAAGCAGATCCAGGAGAGGATCACTGGACAGCTGTGAAGAACATTCTCAAGTACTTAAGAAGGACTAAGGAGATGTTCTTGGTGTATGGTAACGGAGAACTCCAGGTGGAGTCATTTACCGATTCGAGCTTCCAAAGTGATAAGGACGACTCTAAGTCGCACTTGTTGGATATAGTGCCTCCAAAGTCAATTATTGGATTGCAGGTATATGATTGCAATGATTGAGATAGGACTTATACCGATATGACGGTCTTGCTCAAGATGATAGTATGCTATCTGGTTTATCTTTATCATCGTATACATGCTTTAGTTCACTATTGCATGATGATAGAGCCCATAGGATTCCTGCTTGACTGCCAGCAGTATGATGGCGATCATATACGTGGGAGCTGGGGTCTATAAGCACATCCTTAAAGAGTCCCTAGTCGTGGGAGTTTCGAGACAGGGCACCAATACTCCAGAGTAGACTAGTGTATACAGTCGAGACCCCGACGAGGGGCTGTGGCCGGTCTCACAAGTCATTGGTGTTAGTTGGTTCACCTAAGATGTATACAGGTGCTCATTGGGTTATGAGTACACCGGACAGGACTCGTCGGGAACCTGCTAGTTGGTATTATACCTAGCGTCAGATAGCAGTTCCCTGGTGACATGTGTATAGGTTAGTTCATCGACCTGAGATCGTCATCTGTCTCATGTGAGTTCCCACTGTTCTTTGATTTCTACCCTACCAGGGCTCAAAGGAGTCATGCAAACAGGTCTTTTTTGGGTACAGTCCCGAGCCACATGGTGGCAAGTGAGCGGATTGGCAGGGGATTCGTCTCTCCCGGTATTGGGGGTGAGATCGCGTTGTGTCTAGGAGAGCCATTACACAAAGCCCTCGGCCGAGGCAGGAGATTTGCTGGTAGGTACTCAAGTAGTATCTCAGAGTGTTCTGGGCTATTCTCTCACACGACTTATACCGCTATTGGGGGTCTGACGTTACCAGCCCCCTAGGCCGATATGCGATACTCATAGACGAACGGACCAGACTGTATGTATATTGTCACTGTTAGGCTGAGTAGGGTTTCTCAGCTTCCCTTCCAATCAATACATAAGCAACCGTTACGTACAGCTAGTACCTCTGACGTGCTAGTAGTTATACCCAGTGCCAGTGTATTGATGAGTCATTAGAGTCCCCCACAGACAGTTTCCCATGTTTGGGCGAAACATTGTAGAGGCCGTATGGTTTTATGGTAGGGTTCGGAAAATGCACGTGCGTTTACGTACGTGTCATATTTCGGACAGATAATACTGGTAGGCTTTGGTTTAAGCCGGATCCAAGTATTATACTGTGTAGATATAATATCTTTGTCTCAGTTGCATTTGTATTCGGTCGTAATACAAATGCGGGTATGTTTATACTGATACGGGGTTATCCCGAAATTCGTTTCAGGATCGCTTTTGGAAGTTGCCCGTTTCCAGTTTTCTATCGGCCGTATTTAACATTCGGTTAAATACGGATTTATCTTTTCTTGTGATGAGTCATTGTGTGGAAGGTTCTAGATGGTTCTGGGTGTGGTGACTAGGTTCATGAATCATTCATAGCATTAATTGAAATGGTGACTAGGTTTAAGGGTCATCATTTATGCATTAATGGTTTCTAGTGAGTCATTCTTTTCTTTTGTGTTATGATAAGTTTGAATGCTTATGGTCACCAAACCCTAGCTCCTACACTCACCTCCCTCCTCATTCTAAAGTGGCCGGCCTATTTATGGTTGCCCTCTTGATTGATTTTTCTACACTCTCACTTTTTGTGAAAATGACATGAATTATTTGCTAAGTTTTCAAGCTCATTTTTCATCACCCGATCCAAAAGGCAACTTCATTAACCGTTCGTCCATGGCTTTAGACGAAGCGAGACAAAGTGTTCTACTCATTCTCTACATCATCTTGGTCATCTCTTTTAGCAAACTTGACAACCGAGTTGCCTCGGTTCAGAGGCGGGAGCCCATTTAAAGATCCGTCGACGTGGTGCCACCTGGACGAGAAGACTGGAGATTCAGGAGATCGGAGCAGCCGCAACAGAGCTTGGGATGATGGTTGAAGACCGAAGGACTCAGATCGTTCGGTATAACATTTCTACCCACTTTGTAGTTTGTTAGTTTAGCTTTAATGGCAGATCCAGGTTATAGTACGCGATAGCGCCAGTTGTAAAAGTTTTTGTTCCGCATTTGGCGTCTGTTAGACGGCCGGGGCGCTACCGTGGACTTACAATGGTATCAGAGCCTCACCATTAAGCTTTACTAATTTGTGCTAACGCGTTTAAAACATCGATCGAACGGAATTTCGAAAACTGCAATTTTTTGGGTTAAAGTTTCTGTCGATTTTTAAAAGGGTCTAAAAATTCTTTTGCATATCACAGAAAAGAGAGCATGCTTTTTTAAGAATTCTGGTGAAATTTGGTCAACTGAAGCTTCCAAAGAGCCGCGGAGCCGCCGCGAAAACCCTAGTTTGGCCGCGGTTCCGCCACCGTTTTGGAGCTACAGTAAACCATTTTTCTACAGTAGGTTCTTCTTGTAAAATTGTGGTTTTTGGAATATTTCTTTTGGGCCCATATTTTGTTACTGTACAGCAAATGTATGTGGGGCCCACTTTGGGATATTTTGTCGATCAAAATTTAAACGTGTTAGTTTACAGTACTTATATTATATCTCCGACCGGGAATGTCATTTGAGCGGTAAACCGCGTCTAATTGCTATAGTTCTTTTATACGGGTTTGCGAACGTGACATTCGCGTTGATGTTCTGTGTTGTGCTGTGATGTTGCGGATATGTCGTGGTGGATAGCAGTGTGCAATGGTAGTACAGTTTCAATTTATTTGTACATTTGATATTGCAGGGCGAGCGCCCAACATGTGGACTGCCGTCACTGCCTGTTTGTATAATATTCTTTTGGGGCACGACCAGGTTGAGGTCGATGTACCCGTTGTACATATTTTTCATTTCTGTACTAGGTTTACCCCGCGACGGAGTGCACGGATAGCCGGGTTCTGGAGGGCAACGGGTCCGTATCTCATGGCTTTGAGAGGCAGAGGGGCCTCACTCTAGAATTGGCAGACTATTCGCCGCACTCGTAGGGGGTATAGGTTGACCCAAGGAGGGGTGCTCAAGTTACCGGATTCCGTGAAGTGCCGGGTGGTCCATTCATTTTGCTGTAGGGGGCTGCCTCGCTTCAAGTTTTGGCGGGTAACTTGCCGTACCCGTAGGGGGTCTAGGTTTCATTGCACAGGCTATCCACACGACCAGGGGAACGTCGGGTTTCAGTAACGAATCTGTGAAACCCGGGGATCCCAGATTATCTGTATTTTTCTGTGATGCTTATTACTTTTCTGTAATGTTGCATATTATCATGCCTGGAGCGATTATTGTATATTGGTATATATACTATTAGATGTTGTATATGTTTTACACCCGCGCTAGTCCGGTCCCCGCTCTGTTGTTAGTTAAGTAACCTAACGGGTGATGACGGGACCCAGTGGCGAATGCGGATGGCATATACGTACATTATATTTTCGTTCTTTTCTGCTGTGATTGATTGATGGGACTGCATTGATTCTTATCAATGCAAGGATAAAACAAACCTATATTTGATGTTGTTGGAACAATTTTAAAAGGTGTTATTACAAAGACGTTTCCTTTTGTTTTGCATAGTGATATTCGGTTGGAATATCCTGCACCTCATTCGACGAGGCAAGGGCCGAGATCCCTTCACCGGGAGTGACCCCTTGGGCAGAAGTTTGCGTCAGGGTAATAACTTTACTATAGTCGATTACAAGTTGCTTTGCATAGTGATATTCGGTTTGAATATCCTGCACCTCATTGCACGAGGAAAGAGCCGAGATCCCTTCACCGGGAGTGATCTCTTTAGCAAAGGTTTTCGTCACTATATTTTATAAAAAGCTTTCACGTTCCTTCAACGAGATCAAATTCATTACGTTAAAGGTTTTTCGCCAAAAACCAGTCGTAGCCCTCCGTCGTATCTTATGGATGGTCAGTAGTATTCAAGATATGTTTGTTGACTAAAGTCAAGGCATACTGTTTGGTAGTTGCTGGGTATTCATCTGTTGCATAGATAGATGTGTTGGTTTGGGACAGTCGTATTACCTTGTTGACTAAAGTCAAGGGTATGTACGGGTGGCTTCAAATCAACCTGGATAATGACGGGTAGAACTTGACATGTGACTTATGATTTGTTGACTAAAGTCAAGGTCATAAGAGCATGAGGCAAAAATTAACACGGGAGTTTCAAACATAATGAAACTTGCCAAGTATGCGCATACATTCTGGAGTGTGACAACTTGAGTGGCTTCCATCAAGTTATCATGCGATGATAGTTGGATCCTGATTCTCACTGATGAGTTAGTTTACTCTTCGGGTGATCCCAACTAATTCTTCTTTCAGGTTTGGAGGAGAATTTGAGATTACAGTGGGAGGTTTCCTGATTAGATAAAGTGATAACCATTCTGATCTAGGTTAGAGTGCACGCAGAGTGTTTCTTTTCTCTCTCTCTCTTTGGCAGCGACCATTGACCGACCCTAGACATTGACTCAGTGACCAAGTTGACCGAACCTTCTTAAAATACTGGCTTTTGGATTGTCTAAAGTTGCATAAGTCATTGCCGCTCCTTCTTTTACCCTTTGTATTTCTCAGAACACCCCGTATCACTAAGGACATCCACTTCCATTGGATATATTCATCGTATGGTTATATACGAACTCGGAGGGACTTCTTCGAGGATGGATCCAGGTTCAGGAGAAATAGAAATGATTTATTAAGTTGTCTTTTGTTATCACCTTCTTTCAGGTTGCGAGGGCTCCTTAGTTTAGGAGAGTACACCTATTACGCTTATTGGATAGTCTTATTCCAAACCATAGGCTGGTGCCAAAAGGTAGGGAATGAAGAAAACCAATTAGCCTAAGTAGGGTGTGCAGAAGGTAATATGTAAAGACAAGATAAAGGGATTAGAAAGAGGGCAAAGTAAATTGCGACTGTTATCATTCACGACCAAACCACGTACTTCATCGCCACTCCTATTTCACCTTTAATAGAATAAGGTATTATTCAGCTGTTTTTTATCATCACCTTCTCTCAAGTTACGAGTACTCCTAGGATTAGGAGAGTACACCTATTATGCTTACTGGATAGTCTTCTTCCAAACCATAGGCTGGTGCCGAACGGTAGGGAAGGAAAAAAAACCATTTAGCCTAAAGATGGTGTACAGAAGGTAATGAATAAAGACAAATAAAGGGATTTGGAGAGATGGCAAAGAAATTTACGGTTATATTCATGAATTGGATTATGGAAGAGGCATTACTAGGAATACCAGGATACCCATACGAAACATTTTCATGTTTTTGTGCATTGTTAAAGGAAAACTGATTTTCCAATTAGATACTTACTCCAGGGTATGTATTTACCAGGTATCATTCTCACATCTGTATGGTTTTACAGATGATAAGTGGGAGCAAGTTATTAGGAATTAGGTGATCATCCTCATTATATCGGAATTCGTTGTAATTGGTGATATTTGAGGAAATCGCCTGGGTTCAGTTTTCAACCTACGATGCACAGGTTTTGAGTTATTCAACTCAGCGGACTTATACAGAGTATTGTATGTTGTCCAGTGTCCATCAGGACAAAGGGGTATGTCCTCATACTATGTTCTGTTTACTTATGACTTCTCTGGATTTTAGACAAGCGTTTCGTAGAAATACAAGGTCTAAGTTTTGAGAAGTTGTGGGTATAAGAATAAAGTAGAGAATCAGGTGTCACAAGTATCGGGATTCTTCAAAGAGATCGAAGATGTAGATTCTTGTGATTGGTATTCAGATGATAGTAATGGTTTTGAGAAACTTGTTTCTTTTTCAGGTTACTCATAATTGGATGTATTCCTAAGTTGAGTAAGCTGATTAGCCGCTCTCCATTAAATTGATATGCACTGGAGACAGTTGCATGGTTTGAATCTGGTTCCAGTTAAATTAGTGCCTCTATTTCTATATTGTATATAGAATGGTTCATATCTTAACGATGTTAAGATACGGGGAGTTGTCCGGCTTATGCTTAAAACCAGTCTCTGGATAACTCTAGGCACGTTTCTGTAATGGCAGTTTGTGGGTTGACCCGGGCTATGTCGAGGGTTGATTTTCTACCATCTGGAAGATCAATAGTGATATTGTTCTTGACTCGCCACAGTTTTAGTTAAATGGATTTTTTCAGAAAACAGTTGTGGAAGTATTGTAGAACTGGAAGTGATTCCAGAACCGCAAACGATTACGGAAAATTTAATAGGACCTATATATTCAATCAGGTTTGACATTCCAGTGGCCACTCCGCAGATTTGGTGGGTAACCTCAGACATCCGAGAGGTACTCCGGTAGCCTCAAGGACGGTGACAGGGAGGTTCTAGTTTACCCAGAATTGATACTACTGTTGTTCCAGACTATGAGACCCGGCAGGAGGATATGTATAGCGTCGTTCTAAACTAGCTTTAGAAGTGTACGTATATATATTATTCTGCCAGAGGTTTGTCGTAGTCAGTGGGAGCAGCGGAAACATAGTGGGCAATTAGCTTATGTCTATTTATAGGCTTGAGCATAGATAGCGGAGATAAGATCATATATTTTTGATGTGGCAGTCATGGGTTTGACTTCATCAGAATAGGGGATGGATCTGTTAAGAAGGTAGTAGGGTGTGATGTCCTGGTATTTGGATGACATACACAGAGTAGGAAGTAAAATTCCTATACTACGATCGGTTGTACTGATGTCGTCACACAGTTGTTTCTCCACAAAGGATATGGATATAATATCAGACATTCTGGTTTCTAGATCTATTGTTTTAGATCTTGATTTGGGTAGTTTCCCAATGTGGGTACTTTGACAATATTCTAAAGTTATTTAGAATAAATGACTCCTGGCATGGTGGTGTACCTGCAGGTGATGGAGTCACCCTCTCTAAAGGTGTCTTACGGACTAAAGGGGAGAGGGATGTGCATGATTGGCAGATCACTTGCTTAGGCAATTGAGTCAATCGTAAGATGTCAAGTACCACACCAGATGTTTTTTTTGCACTAGATGCGATAAGTTTATATTAATCCAATCCTGAAGAAACATAAGGAAGCAGTTTTAGAACATAAGTACATGTTCTGCGGATTTGATGACGGCAGCCTCCTTCCGGAGACAGTTATCATTCCAGGCTTCAAAGGTGACATGGATGACAGAGTGATTGTCAAAGTTATAGTTTTTCCTAAGATGAGGGACAGTATTATGGACAGGTGGTCCAAAAGGATACTGTGGGAGGCATGGTGCTGGATACTGATTAGGTTCAGTTATCAATACAGTCTAAGATGTTTGGATTTGGAGTTCATTTATTAACTAGGTCCCATCAGATATCCATACATATTCTAAGACAGGTATTACTCGATTCGGGAGAAGGCTTTCTCCACGAACTTAAGATTAAGAGAGATACAGAAAGAAACATCAGGGCGGATCCACTCACTGAGGCTATTTCTCGAACACAATAGTTTTACAAACGGGTTTTGTGAAACTGATTAGTAGAGAAGTTGGGTGTTCGGAATCACACGGGCTGTGAGTATGCGACATCACAATAATTAGCCTTAAGTGCAAGTGGGAGATTGTTGGATATAGTGCCCTCAAAGTCAATTATTGGATTGCAGGTACGTGATTGCAATGATTGAGATAGGACCTATAACGATATGACGGTCTTGCTCAAGATGATAGTATGCTATCAGATTTGTCTTTATCATTGTATACATGCTTTAGTTCACTATTGCATGATTATACAGCCCATAGGATTCCTGCTTGACTGCCAGCAGTATGATGGTGTTCATATACATAGGAGCTGGGGTCTATAAGCACATCCTTAAAGTGTCCCTAGTCGTGGGAGTTTCGAGATAGGGCATCGATACTCTAGAGTACACTAGTGTATACAGTCGAGACCCCGACAAGGGGCTGTGGCCGGTCTCATAAGCCATTGTTGTTAGTTGGTTCACCTAAGATGTATACAGGCGCTCATTGGGTTATGAGTACACCGGACAGGACTCGCTGGGAACCTGCTAGTTGGTATTATACCTAGCGTCAGATAGCAGTTCCCTGGTGACATGTGTACAGGTTAGTTCATCGACCTGAGATCGTCATTTGTCTCATGTGAGTTCCCACTATGCTTTGATTTCTACCCTACCACGGCTGAAAGGAGTCGTGCAAACAGGTCTTTTTTGGGTACACTCCCGAGCCACATGGAGGCAAGTGAGCGGATCGGAAGGGGATTCGTCTCTCCCGGTATTGGGAGTGAGATCGCGCTGTGTCTAGGAGAGCCATTACACAAAGCCCTCAGCCGAGCCAGGAGATTTGCTGGTAGGTACTCCAGTAGTATCTCAGGGTGTTCAGGGCTACTCTCTGACACGACTTATACCGCTATTGGGAGTCTGACGTTACCAGCCCCCTAGGCCGATATGCGATACTCATAGACGAACGGACCAGACTGTATGTATATTGTCACTGTTAGGCTCAGTAGGGTTTTTGGATGACTTCGCTCGTCAGCTTCCCTTCCAATAAATACATAGGCAACCGTTACGTACAGCTAGTACCTCTGACGTGCTAGTGGTTATACCCAGTGCCAGAGTTCCCCACAGACAGTTTCCCAAGTTCGGGCGAAACGTTGTAGAGGCCGTATGGTTTTATGGCAGGGTTCGGAAAATGCACGTGCGTTTACGCACGTGTCATATTTCGGACAGATAATACTGGTAGGCTTTAGTTTAAGCCGGATCCGAGTATTATACTGTGTAGATATAATATCTTTGTCTCAGTTGCATTTGTATTCGGTCATAATACAAATGCGGGTATGTTTATACTGATACGGGGTTATCCTGAAATTCGTTTGAGGATCGCTTTTGGAAGTTGCCAGTTTCCAGTTTTCTATCGGCCGTATTTAACATTCGGTTAAATACGGATTAATCTTTTCTTGTGATGAGTCATTTTGTGGAAGGTTCTAGATGGTTCTTGGTGTGGTGACTAGGTTCATGAATCATTCATAGCATTAATTGAAATGGTGACTAGGTTTAAGAGTCATCATTTATGCATTAATGGTTTCTAGTGAGTCATTCTTTTCTTTAGTGTTATGATAAGTTTGAATGCTTATGGTCACCAAACCCTAGCTTCTACACGGACCTCCCTCCTCATTCTAAAGTGGCCGGCCTATTTATGGTTGCCCCCTTGATTGATTTTTCTACACTCTCACTTTTTATGAAAATGACATGAATTATTTGCTAAGTTTTCAAGCTCATTTTTCATCACCCGGTCCAAAAGGCAAATTCATTAACCGTTCGTCCATGGCTTTGGACGAAGCGAGACAAAGTGTTCTACTCATTCTCTACATCATCTTGGTCGTCTCTTTTAGCAAACTTGACGACCGAGTTGCCTCGGTTCAGAGGCGGGAGCCCGTTTAATGATCCGTCGACGTGGTGCCACCTGGACGAGAAGACTGGAGATTCAGGAGATCGGAGTAGCCACAACAAAGCGTGGGATGATGGTTGAAGACCGAAGGACTTGGATCGTTCGGTATAACATTTCTACCCACTTTGTAGTTTGTTAGTTTAGCTTTAATGGCAGATCCGGGTTATAGTACGCGATAGTGCCAGTTGTAAAAGTTTTTGTTCCGCATTTGGCATCTGTTTGATGGCCGGGGCGCTACCGTGGACTTACAGCACTCGGGTTTTGTCTTTACCCTCAATATAGGGGCGGTGTGTTGGAAGAGTTCCAAACAGGAAGCCGTGGCAGACTCGACGATGGAGGCTGAATACATCGCTGCCAACGATGCTGCCAAAGAGGCTGTCTGGATAAAGAAGTTCATCACTGAACATGGTGTAGTTTCGTCCATTGAGCATCCAATGCCTCTGTATTGTGATAACAATGGAGCTGTGGCTTTAGCCAAGGAACCCCGGTCCCATCAGAAGTCCAGACAGATTCTGAAGCGGTATCACCTGATCCGGGAGATAGTTGATCGCCGCGAGATCGAGGTCAGGAAAGTTGACACGAAGGACAACACTGCGGATCCACTCACGAAGGCTATTCCCCATGTACAATTTGAGAGACTCTTCGGGATGTTGGGTATGAGATATTACAACAGCTGGCCTTAGTGCAAGTAGGAGATTGTTAGTTGTATATATGCCCTAGATGCCATTGTTGTATATATGATGTATGTTATAGTGGATGCTTGGATATATATAGTGAGGAATTTCTTGCTCGATATGATAGTATGCTATTTGGTTTCACTTTGTCTTAACATGTTGACTTGTATTGGTCTACTGTCTTGCTCTCACATGTTGATAAAGCCCTTAGGATATGTACTTGACTACAGGGATTATGATGAGATCATACTAGTAGAGCCAGGGTAGTCAACGAGTACATCCTATAACTGTTCCTAGTCGAGGGTGTATCGAGACAGGGCATCGATGCACCAGAATAGACTAGCATATACGTATCTTGACCCATATGATGGGTGATGGATGATCCCATATCCATCGGTGTTTGACATTAAAGATAGTGTACGGGTGCTCAGTGAAGACTGGGTATACTGAACGAACTCGCCGAGAACTCCTAGATTGTATTATACCTATCGTCAGATGGCAGTTCTTCGATGACACTAGTACAGGTTAGTCTGTAGACCCGAGATCGTCATAGAGTCTTGTGTGATTCCCACTGTGCTTTGATTTCCACCTTACCACGTCCAAGAGGGTGTGCAAAATGGTGGCTTTTGGGTACAGTCCCGAATCACATGGAGGCAATGAACGATAGGAGGGTTTTCGTCTCTCCCGGTATTGGGAGTTGATGTTGCGCAGTGTTCGATTGGCTATAACTGGAAGTCCCTGACCAGGGCTGATATGGAGATTTACTGGTAAGAGTTATCAGTAGTTTCTCGACCCGTTATGAGCCTCACATCGACACGAATTATCGGTTACTGGGGTCTGACGTTTACCACCCCTACACTGGATATGCGACATATCAAAGGAAGAGACCGGACTGTACGGTAGTGTTACTGATTGGATTCGCAGTAGTATGTACAGGCTTGCTTGTTGATCTTTTGGTCGCTCAATACCCGGGTGGCTGTTACGTTTAGCTGACCGCTTGTAGCTTATAGGTGTTTGATATGATCATTACTTACTGCCGGCGTATTGACGAGTCTTTAGAATCCTACATAGAGCTTTCCAGGCTCAAGCGAAATGGAGTAGGAGCACATATGTGATATGCGCGGGGACCGAGATTAATACGATATGTGATACCGTATTCTATTCTCGCGATATATGATATTGGCCGGTTAAATGTGATATAGCCAGGTTATTGGATCAAGTGTTGATTCAATAAAATGATATATATATATATATATATATATTTATATATATTATATGCTCACTTAAGTATTTATTATTCTCACTTATGATACATTTAACATATATGTGATATATGTTTATTGTATTGTTTTCTTTTGTTACATAAATATTATATATGTGATATATAATATTGTAGCATACTAGGTTATACATGCAACATGTATGTATGAGAATTATACATTGCTATATGTAATGTTTGGGTTTAAATATCTAAGTAATTCAAATTATGGAAATGAGTCATGGATGAAGCTTCATGAAGCTTGTAGATTGCCATTGACCAAGTCCACCCTTTTTGTTTTGTCCTAAATATTTCTAACCCAACCATGACACATAGCCATGGTTAACTCTCTACAATGGTTAAGGATGATATACTTGACCCATGGTTGTATTTCTAATCTCACTCTCATTCATTCTTCTTCTTCTTCCTCATTCTCATTTTGCTTTCTAGCTTTTGAGATCAAGAAGAACAATAGTGAGAAATTAAATAATAAAGTGAGCAAAATTCCTACTTCATCATCCTCTTCTATACTAGCCATATATATTAGTGTGTTAGCTTCACTAATTCATAATTAGTGAAGTCATAGCTTGAGTTCGTGTTTCCTCGAAATAGATCATCTTGGATTTCGATGTCTTCAAGCAAGCATGGATCATTCGACTTGTGGAACCTCTCTAGAGTCCGGGAGTTCATGGATCGCGGCGAAGGGACTATTACTCAGGGCTTATGAAGCGAAGGAATGGACAACAAAGGTTGTAATCTCTCTCTCTTTGATGTAAAGTTGTTTACATGCAAAGTTAACCCTAATTCTTTAGTTAATATCTTGGTTAGGGTTTCATAGCACCCCAAATATTTTCAATATGTCATGTGTGATGCCTTCCTAAACCTTATGGTGGTGTTACGCAACCCTACAGTTGCATGTGTAACCTAGATTGACACACTTATATATATCACATATATATGTGTGTGTGTGTGCATAAACGAAAATAATACAATTAACATATATCACATATATATTAATGTATCATAAATGAGAAAAGAAATGCTTAAGTGAGCTAATATGAGTTAATGCAATTTAATATATCAAATATATAATTATACATTAAATTATTAAATCAACACTTGATTTAATAATCCGGCTATATCACATATAACCGACTATTATTGAACGTAACAATCTATCGAATCAACACTTTATCCGATAACCTGGCTATATCACATATAACCGACTGATATTACATATCGCGGGAATAGAATGCGGTATCACATACACGTATTAATCTCGGTCCCGCACTTGTCATATATGTGCTCCTACTTCGTTTCACCTGAGCCAGGAAACTCTATGTAGGACTCTAAAGACTCGTCAAAACGCCGGCAGTATGTGGTGATCATATCAATCATCCACAAGCCGCAAGCGGTCTGCTAAACGTAACGGCCACCCGAGTATTGAGCGATTAGAAGATAAACAAGCCAGCCTGCTCATACTCCTGCAAATCCAATCAGTAACACTACCGTACAGTCCGGTCTTTTCGTCTGATATGTCGCATATCGCAGCCTGGGGTGGTATAACGTCAGACCTCAATAGCCTGATAAGTCATGCCGATGCAAGGTCCATAACGGTTCGAGAAACTACTGATAACACTTACCAGTAAATCTCAGCAACCCTGGCCAGGGATTTCATGTTATGGCCAATCGAGCATAACGCAACATCGACTCCCAATACCAGGAGAGATGAATCCTCTCCTTACAAGAAGGATCTAGCACCTTTTGATTCCCTGTCTTTTTAGAGTCAGGTAGCTTTGCCTCCATATGACTCGGGACTATACCCAAAAACCACCTTTTTGCATGATCTCTGGACCGTGGCATGGTGGAAATCAAAGCACAGTGGGAATCACACAAGACTCTATGACGATCTCGGATCGACAGACTAACCTTTACCAGTGTCACCAGAGAACTGCTATCTGACGATAGTTATAATACCATCTAGGAGTTCTCGGAGAGTCCGTTCAGTGTACCCAGTCTCCACTCAGCACCCGTGTACCTTCTCTGATGTCAAACACCAATGGATGTGGGATCGTTCATCGGCCATCATATGGGTTGAGAAGCGTATACGCTAGTTTACTCTGGAGTATCGATGCCCTGTCTCGATACTCCCACGACTAGGAACATTTGAAGGATGTACTTATCGACTACCTCTGCCCCACTAGTATGATCTGCATCATAATCCTGGTAGTCAAGTACTCATCCTAAGTGCTTTATCAACATGTAATAGAGAGACAATAAGTGTACATGTTAAGATAAAGTGCAACCAGATAGCATACAATCATGTCGAGCAAGAAAGTCCTCCCTATATATGTCCAAGCATCCACTACAGTATACATCGTATATACAGTAATGGCCTCTAGGGCATACATATAACTAGCAACTCACACCATGCTTATAATAATGTAAGGTTTTGTTTATTTAAAGTAAATTAAATTAGTTGGAAATTGTCACATGGTTTAAACTTGCAGAAGCTTGTGGAACCATTGACCTGGTCTACTTATTTTGTTTTACTTGAAGATATTTATTTACCCAACCATTATTGTTTACCCATGGTTTAGTCTCTACATGAGTTATTATATGATACTAACTCACCGATGGTTGCTATTCTCACTCATTAGTCTGTTCACACTTCATCTTCTTCCTCATCTCAAAAAAGCTTTCTAGCTTCATGAGAGGTGAAGAAAATTAGTGAGAAAATTATTTCTAAAGTGAGCAAAATTCCTACTTCATCAACCTCTTCTCTACTAGCAATTTTGATTGGGTTGTTTCTTCACTATGTTCATCACTTAGTGAAGAGGTAGCTTGAGTTAGTGTCTCCTCGACGTAGATCATCTTCGGCTTTTAAGACTTCAAGAAAGCTTGTTCATTTCACCTTGTGGAGCCTCACTAGAGTCCGGGAGTTCACTAGTTGGAGCGAAGGGACTACTACACGGAGCTATTGAAGTGAAGGGTCGGTCTACGAAGGTTGTATTCCTTGTTCACTTAGATGTAAAGATGTTTACATGCTTGTTTCATCTAATTCTCTAGTATAGATTCTAGCGTTAGGGCTCTTTTGCGTGCCAAATTTTTTTAAGAGGGCATGGTCGATGCCTCCCGAAACCTAGTGGCCGCCTAGAGAACCCTGCAGTGCTATCAGAGCTATGCTAGAGAATTAGATGATGTTTGCAGAATTACGAAACCGAAAAAACTCCAAAACACTCGAGACTTTGTAAGACTACGGTAGCGCCCCGGCCGTCTATCCGAGGCCAAAATGCGGAAACGAAAATTTTTCTTGAATTTAAAACCTGCGCTACCGCATACTAAAACCCATATCGTGACCATTAACCTAATGCTAGCAAACTAGAGAAGGGATAGAATGCTATACCGAGCGATCCGTGTCCTTCGGTCTTCGGCCTCCATCCTGATCTCCTCGCGGAATCTCCGGTCTTCATCTCCTCGTCGGAACGGGCACCACATCGCCGGGTTCTTTTACTGGCTCCCACCTCTGGACCGAGGCAACTCGAGCATGAAGTTAGCGAGTCGATGTGCCCAAGGATGCTGTAGGCTTAGTGTAGTAATGTTTGTCTCATGGGGTTTGAAGTTGCCTTTGGATGGAGGAGGAATGAACTTTGAAATGAACTTGGGAATTTTGTAGCAAGCTTAATATGATATGATAATTTTTCCGCTCCAAAAATGAACCTCTCTCCCTCTCATATGTGGCCGGCCATAACAAATTGGAGGAGGGAAAAGCAAGGGAGGTGAGCCCAAGAGAGTGTGTGGGTGAGCATAAGAAAATAGGTGATAATAAGGAAAAATAATCACATCAATATCCAATCCAAAATCCTTTCATAAACCATCACATTTAATGCAAACCATGTGAAGAAAAGAATGGAATCAAAAGATGCTAGATTATCATAATCCCTCATTTACAAGAAACCCCCTCCACATATCTAATTGGCACACATGCAAATAACCCCCTCCATCGGAAAAATCCGGCCGTGAAGGAACAGAGGAAAACTGGCCTAAACGGAATGAAAACTGGCAACTTCAAAAAACTGATCCCGTAATAAATTACAGGAAAACCCCGCGATTGTATATACATACCCGCATTTGTATTCCGACTGAATACAAATGCAATGAGACAAAATCTACACAGTACAATACTAGGATCCGGCTTAACCAAAGCCCGCTAGTATTATCCGTCCGATCATGATCCGTGCAATACCGCACGTTTATGATCGAACCCTGCCATATCTCCATACGGCCTCTACAGCGTTTCGCCCGAAACTTGAGAAAACGGTCTGTGGGGGACTCTAAAGACTCGTCAATACTTTGGTTGTGGATTTAACCACTAGCACGTCAGAGGTATTAGCCATACGTAACGGGCTACAAGGTATTGACCAAAAGGGACGTCTGTAAGCGAACTCATGCTGACACCCTACTGAGCCTGTCAGTGACAATATCCGTACAGTCCGGTCCGTTCGTCTATGAGCATCGCATAGCGGGCCTAGGGGGTTGGTAAAAGTCAGACCCCCAAAAGCGGTACAAGTCGTGTCGGAGTGTAGCCCAGAACAACCTGAGATACTACTGGAATACCTATCAGTAAATCTCCAGCCTCGGCCGAGGGCTTTATGTAATGGCTCTCCTAGACACAGCGCGACCTCACCCCCAATACCGGGAGAGACGAACCCATACAGATCCGTTGACTGTCTCCATGTGGCTCGGGACTGTACCCAACTAAAATCTGTTTGCACGACTCCTTTGAGCCGTGGTATGGTAGTAATCAAAGTACAGTGGGAACTCACACGAGACAAATGACGATCTCAGGTCGATGAACTAACCTGTACACATGTCACCAGTGAACTGCTATCTGACGTAGGTATAAGACCAACTAGCATGTTCCCGGCGAGTCCTGTCAGGTGTACTCATAACCCAATGAGCACCTGTATACATCTTAGGTGAACCAACTGACACTAGTGGCTTGTAAGACCGGCCACCGCCCCTCGTCGGGGTCTTGACTGTATACACTTGTCTACTCTTCAGTATCGATGCCTTGTCTCGAAAACTCCCACGACTAGGGACCGTTTAAGGATGTGCTTATAGACCCCAGCTCCGACGTATATGATCGCCATCATACTGCTGGCCGTCAAGCAAGAATCCTAAGGGCTCTATCAACGCGCAATAGTGACCTGTAAGGTCACCTAAAACAGTACACGATGATAAAGATGAACCAGATAGCATACTATCATCTCGAGTAATACTGTCCTATAGGTATAGGTCCTCCCTCAATCATTGCAATCACGTGCCCGTAATCCAATTATTGACTCTGCGGGAACTATCTCCAACAATCTCCCACTTGCACTCAAGGCTAATTATTGCGATGTCACATACTCACAGCCTGTGTGATACCGAACACCCAACTCCTCTACTAATCAGTCTCACAAAACCCGTTTGCGAAACTAATGCATTCGAGGAATAACCTCAGTGAGTGGATCCGCTCAATTGTTTCTTTCTATGTCTCTCTTTATCTCAAGTTCGCGGAGAAAGCCATTTCCCGAAATGAGCAATACCTGTCTTAGAATATGTCTGGATATCTGATGGGACCTAGTTCATAAATGAACTCCAAATCCAAGCTTCTCAGACTGTATCGTCAACTGAACTTAATTAGTATCCTGCGCCATGCCACCCTCAATATCCACCTGGACCACCTGTCCAAACTACTGTCCCTCGTCAGAGAGAAAACTATAACTCTGACATGTCATCCGGGTCACCTTGGAAGCCTGTAATGATAACCGTCCCCGAAAAGAGGTTATTGTTATCATATCCATAGAACATCAACATATGTTCTAAAACTGCTTCCGAACGTTTCTCCAGGATTGGATCAATATCACCATATTGCATCTAGTGCAAAAACAATATCTATATCCTTTGTGGAGAAACCACTGTGTGACGACCAAAGTATAACCGATCGTAGTATAGGAATTTCACTTCCTACTCTGTGTATGTCATCCTAATACCAGGGCATCACACCCTACTACCTTCTTAACAGATCCATCCCCTATTCTGATGAAGTCAAACCTATGACTGTCACATCAGAAATAGATGATCTATCTCCGCTATATCTGCTTTTAGTCTATAAATAGACATAAGCCACTTGTCCACTATGCTTCCGCTGCTCCCACTGACTATGACAACCCTCTGGCAGAGTCATATAGACGTACACTTCTAAAGCTAGTTTAGAACGACGCTATACTCATCCTCCTGCCGGGTCTCACAGTCTGGAACAACAGCAATTGCAAGTCTGGGAAAACAGGAACCTCCTTGTCACCGTCCTTGAGCATACCAAAGTACCTCTCGAGTGCCTGAGGTTACCCACCATATCTACGGAGTGGCCAATGGAATATCAATCCAGATTGAATCTTTAGGCCCTTATCATATTTTCAGTAATCGTTTGCGGTTCTGGAATCACTTCCAGTTCTACCATACTCCGACTACCGTTTTCTAAAAAAATCCATTTTTATTAAAACTGTGGCGAGTCAAGAACAATATCGCTATTGATCTTCCATATAGTAGAAAGTCAACCCTCGTCATAGCCCGGGTCAACCCACAAATAGCCATTACAGAAACGTGCCTTGAGTTATCCAGAGTCTGGTTTTAAGCATAAGCCGGACAACTCCCCGTACCTTAACATTGTTAAGATACGAACTATTCTATATCCAATATAGAAACAGAGGCACTTATTTAATTGGAACCAGATTCAAATCATGCAGCTGTCTCCAGTGCATGTCAACTAAATAGAGAGAGGCCGATCAGCATTACTCAACTTAGGACTGCTTCCAATTATGAGTAACCTGAAAGAGAAGCAAGTTCTCTTAATACCATAACTATCAACTGAATACCATACACAAGTATCTACATCTTCGATCACCTTGAAGAATCCCGATACTCGCAACATTTGGTTCTCTACTTTACTCTTACATCTATAACTTCTCAAAACTTGGACCTTGTGTTTCTACAAAACACATGTCTAAGACCCAGAGAAGTCACAAGTAAACAGAATCTAGTACGAGTACCAACCCCTCTGTCCTAATGGACACTGGACAATATACAATACTCTGTATAAGTCCCTTGAGTCTAATGATGTTAGTGTATATGCCCTAGAGGCCATTACTGTATCATACTAGTTTTATATTACTTAATGGAAGCTTGGGATATTCACCTTGTATATACAATCTTGCTCAAAATAGTTGTATGCTACTTGGTTTGTTTCTACTTCAATGCGTACATGTGTTTATTTTAGTATATCGCCTATACACATTAGTGGAGCCCTTAGGATCTTTGCTTGATTACCAGCGTTGTGATGGCAGTCACACTAGTGGGGCTGGGATATCTATAAGCACATCCTTATGCAGGTCCCTGGTCGCAGGACTATCGAGACAGGGCATCGATACTCCGGAGTAGACTAGCGCATGCGCTTCTCATCCCAGTGTGGGAGACGGTCTGTCCCACAGCCGTCGGTACGTCGTACTTGAGAGAGTATGCGGGTGCTCGTTGGGTTACGAGTACACTGGACAGGACTCGTCGGGAACTGACTAGTTGTTATTATGCCTATCGTCAGTTATCAGTTCCCAGGTGACATGAGTACAGCTTAGTCCGCTGACTTGACACTATCACTTCGCCTCGAGTGTGTTCCCACTGTACTTTGATTACTACCCTACCACGGCTCAAAGGAGTCGTGCAAACAGGTGGTAGTTGGGTGCAGTCCCGAAGCACTTGGAGGCAGTGACGGTTAGACATGATTCGTCTCTCCCGGTATTGGGGGTTGACATCGCGCTGTGTCTTGGAGAGCCATTACACGAGTAGTCCCTGGCCAGGGCAAACGAGATATACTGGTAGGCTTCCAGTGTTATCTCAGGGTGTTTTGGGCTTCACTCCGACACGACTTGTACCGCTATTAGGGGACTGACGTTTACCGCCCCCTAGGCCCTCCATGCGATGTATCAGACGAACAGACCGGACTGTACGGAGAATGTCACATTCAGGCTCAGTAGAAGTTCAGATGGGTTTCGCCTCGTCTGTCTTCTTGTCGGCATCTACCTGGGGACCGTTACGCACAGCTAGTGCCGCTTGCGGTCTGTGGTTAAACCCACTGCCAGCGTAGTGTCGAGTCTTTAGAGTCCCATACAGAAAGCTATTCGCCTTTAGGCAAAAGAGTAGAGATCGCTTGGTTTTGCGACAGGTCGCATGGTTTTGCGACAGGTCGCATCCGTGCACTTGTGCACGTACAGTGTCCGGATAGTTTACACTAGCGGGCTTTGGTTTAAGCCAGATCCTAGTGTACCTTTTGGGATTGGATTTATCCAGTATGCATTCGTGTTCCTCGGAACGCGGATGCCGGTGTGTATGCACAGTTGACGGAGAGACAGAGGCAGAGGATTCACATTAGGGTTGTTGACCGTTGACAGTTGACTATTGACTTTTTGCTCAACCCTAATGAGAATATGATAATTGATTAACAATAATATTAATTAAGTATTGTGGTGACATGGTTGTTGAGGGGTTGACTTTGTTGACTTGTTGACTTTGTGGACCGGTTGACTAGGTTGGACTAGTTGACCACCATGATGACAATGGCTATCATTTCATGGCAAAGACTTTTTACTTGCTTGTTTCTTTTGTGAGAAATGAGTGCATGAAATGATTTAGCCATTTTGACTTGAACCATTTTACACAATACTTGATTATTATTTTTGTGATGATGGTTTTGGATTATGAGAGCAAAGAAAGAAAAGTCTTCTCTCATTTTTCATGCTCATTCTCTCTCTTGTTCTTGAGCTCTCATCTCCTCCTTTTGCTCTCCCTCTCTTGACTCTATGGTTCACTTGTCTCATGAGTTGAGAACCAAGAACCATAGATAAATTCCCATACAAACTCTTCTCTACTCACTCTAGTTCACAAGGTTTAGCAAACCGAGTGAACTAGTTTCTTCAAAGTTCGAAGAAGGAGCCAAAGGTTGAAGCTTTCAGGTGGATCTATCTTCGGCGCAAGGAGACGACGGGGAGAAGCCGATTCGGACGACCATCGAAGCTTGAAGACGAAGGAGTTCGAGAAAAAGAAAGGTATAACCCCCTAACCGAGTAGTTAGCAACTCGTAGTTAGGTTGTTAGTTAGATGTTTAACAAAGATCCGGTTTTGAGTCCATGTTACCACCTCTATGAAAATCGTTTTTCACCAAATTCCGCATGTCCGAAAGTACCGGGAGAGGTAGCATGGACTTACAGTGGTATCAGAGCCTAGTTAAACTCTATCTAACATGTTAGCAAAGTAGCTAGAAGATCGATCAAAGAAAAAGTCGCAAAACGAACCCCGGTTTTTAAACTTTCTGTCGATTTTAAAAGTGCTGGAAAATTTTTTTGAGATACACCAAAAATCGACTCAGGGTTTTCTGAAGAAACTGCAAAAATTTGACCCCCTAACTCGATCAAAGCGCCGCGGTTCCGCGGCGGGAGCTTGCTCCCGCCGCGGAACCGCGGCCGAGTTGACTCGGTCATGGGGTTTCTTCTTTGCAGTTTGCTCATAGGGGTATTTTGGGAATTTTGGTATATGTATTTTCAGCCCAGATTTTCCAGAACGAAAATTTTATTTTTGGGGTCCTGAAAATCCGTATTTTTGATCGAACTTCTAAAAGACTTAAGCTGACGGGTTTTTCTGTGATGTGATATTTGTATTGAACGTCTGCTAATCGCTATATGTCGATTAGTGGGGATTATACAAATCTGTGATCTGTAATGTTATTGGAATGTGTATATGAATTCATTGGATTGTCGCGGGTGAATAGCCGGGGGTTATGAGACGAGAGTTTTCTTTTCTTTCAATTCATGTAAATTTGTAAATTGATGTAATAATTATTTGTATGGCCGCACAACCGGGTCGGGGTTGTAGCCGTCATTGTATAATTTCTTTTTACTGTTTTTGCTCCTAGGATAGACCCATGGAGGGGGTGCACAAACTACCGGGTATGCCGAAGTACCGAGTGGCCTACCCACGGAGTTGAGGGAGGTTGCTTTGCTTCGGGTACTTGGGGGGTAGTTTGCCGCACCCGTAGGGGTCTTGGGTGGGGTATTGGCTATTCACCGCGACCGTGTAATTTGCTTTTCGTTACAGGCTCGTACGAATTGCAGATTCCTAGCATATCCAATGTGTTCATCTGTGATCTGAAATGGCTATCATTGCAGTACATCTATATATGATATTATTTAAGAGTTGCTTATGTTTTACAGCCGCGCTAGCCCAGCCCCCGCTCTGTCGTTAGTTAAGTAACCTAACGGGTAATGACGGGGCCCCGTGGCGAATGCGAATGGCATAAGCGTACGTCATATTTTGGTTGTTTTCTGCAATGGTAGGATTAAATGATGGGACGCATTAAAAGAACTAATGCAAGAATATCACGCATTAAAAGAACTAATGCAAGATAATAAACCAAGCAAAAATCGTTGGAACACTTTCGAAAAACCACTCGGTTCTTTTCAAAACTAACTTTTAAATGCGGAGCTTGAGCCACTCCTTTTAAAAGCTATCTCGTTCCATCGATTATATCAAGTTCACTACGTTCACGGTTTCACCAAAACCATTCGTAGCTCTCCGTCGTTTCACATGGATGGTCAATAGTATTCATGCTATGTTTGTTGGCCAAAGTCAAGGCATAGTGATTGGTAGCTATTGGGTATTCATGTGCAACATAGATAGATGCGTTAGTTTGGAACAGTCGTACTGCCTTGTTGGCCAAAGTCAAGGGTAGGTGCGGGTAGATTCAAATTAACCTGGAGAACGACGGGTAGAACTTGACATGTGACTTATGATTTGTTGGCCAAAGTCAAGGTCATAAGAGCATGGGGAAAAAATCCACATCGGGAGTTTCAAAAGAACTGAAACTTGCTAGTGTTGCATACCATTTGGAGTGTGATGATTCTGGTAGGATTCCTTCAGTTTCGTCACGCGATGATATTTGGATCCCGATCCTACTGTGAGTATATGCTACTCCTCAGGAAATTTCTCACCAAACGATCAATACTATAGACCTAGTAGGTGCCTAGAAAGGTGTTAGCGGGGCTACGCCCCCAGGGAAAAGAGGTTATTTAATTAAGGAACTTCGCGAAAGCGTTGGAAAACCTCCCTCGAAGTACCGACACTGGCCTGGCTGAACGGTTAAGCAAGTATTGTGCGGTGGGATTGATCCCGACTAATTCTTCCTTTATGCTTTGAGGAGGGATTCGAGAAACAGTGGGAGCCATCCTGTTTAGACAAACTAAAAACCATTCTAAACTTGCAAGAGCATCAAGCTGAGTGTTTCTTCTCTCTCCTAATTGCAGCGACCAATCGACATGACTGGACTTAAGTTACTCCTAGATAAAAACATACTGACAGGGCCAAACTACAAAGATTGGCTCAGGAATGTCAAAATGGCAATCACTTACGACAAGCTGGGGTATCTTCTTACCACCAAAGCTCCCCCTGTCCCTGGTCCCACTTCCAGCGTCGCGGATAAGGAAATCCGTAAGACTTGGGAGATTGATAGCGCGAAGGCCAAGTGCCTCGTACTTGCCTCTATGGACAATGAACATCAGAGGAGGCACGAGAATATGGACTTGGAATCCATATTTCTTCAAACAAAAGAACTGTATGGAGAGCAATCTCGTATCGCAAGATACGAAGCGTCGAAAAAGTTATTTTCGGCAAGGATGGCCGTCGGATCATCAGTAGCAGAACACGTGCTTAAGATGATCGGCTACATTGAGGAGCTCGCGGACCTAGGGACCACATTGGAGAGTGAGCTCTATACGGACTTAGTTCTCCAGTCCCTTCCTTCCACTTACGCCCAGTTTATACTGAACTTCAACTTACAAGAAAAAGAAGTTGAACTTTCAGAGCTGCTCAACATGCTGAGGAGCGCAAAGGGCACCCTATAGAAAGGTAGGGAAACATCCACTTTGTTTGTAGGAGGATCATCTTCTTCTAGGTCCAAGGCGAAATCCAAGGGAAAGAAGAAGAAAGCCCCCGCCAAACCAAGGGGCGGTGTTAGTAAAGTGGATACAAAGGGAAAAGCTAAAGCAACAAAGAAAGCGGGGAAGCTTGTGGATAAGGAAGAATGCTTCTATTGTCATAAGAAAGGACATTGGAAGAATGATTGCAGGGCTTGGAAAGCCAGGACACAGGAATTGAAGCAGGTTGCAGCTTCAGCTTCAGGTGTGTATGTTATTGAAAACTGTCTTTCAATAAACTCTACTTCCTGGGTATTGGATAACGGATCAGGATCTCATATCTGTAATTCTTTGCAGGCGTTGAGAAACCGTAGGGTTTTGAAAGCAGGTGACATGACCCTCAAAGTTGCGAACGGAGCTAGCATGGATGCTAAGGCCGTAGGGGACTATCACCTGGGAATGTCAGATGGACATGTTTTGGTTTTGCGTAATTGCTTTTTTGTACCCAACGCAACTTGTAATATCATTTCTGTATCTTTGGTTTCTAAAGAAGGTTATGAATTTGCGTTTGTAAGTAATGTTGTAAACATTCACCTTAATCAAGTTCTGATTGGGTCAGGTACATTGAGCAATGGTATATACGTATTAAACCAACCACAGATTTTCAATGTCTACAATACACACAAAAGAAAGTCTCCGGAAGTAAATCAGACTTTCTTATGGCATTGTAGACTGGGTCACATCAATCAGAGAAGGTTGACGAAGTTACATACAGAAGGATATTTGAATCCGTTCGAATATCAATCGTATGCCACTTGTCAATCCTATCTCAAAGGAAAGATGACAAAGAATCTGTTTACTGGACACGGAGTAAGGGCGAGCGAGCTCTTAGGACTCGTACACAGTGACGTGTGCGGTCCAATGTCTACACATGCGCGAAGCGGTTATTCTTACTTCATTACTTTTACGGATGACTTTTCAAGGTACAGTTATGTCTTCTTAATGAAACATAAGTCCGAAGCCTTTGGAAAATTCCAGGAATATAAGAATGAAGTAGAAAACCAAACCGGCAAAAGTATCAAGATTCTATGATCGGATCGAGGTGGAGAATACTTAAGTGCCGAGTTCCTGGACTATTTAAAAGAGAACGGAATTCTCTCTCAGCTTACTCCTCCATACACTCCACAACATAATGGTGTATCGGAGAGACGGAACCGAACCCTATTGGATATGGTACGGTCCATGATGAGTAACGCTGAGTTACCGCGATCATTCTGGGGGTATGCGCTAGAATCAGCTGCATACCTTTTGAACCGAGTTCCCACTAAGACTGTGCCTACTACACCATATGAGATGTGGTGTGGGAAGAAACCCTATCTTAAGCATATTAAGACATGGGGATGTCCAGCTTTTGTTAAAAAGCAGCATGCGGACAAGCTCGAGGCATGCTCAGTACAGTGTAAGTTCGTGGGATATCCAAAGAACTCCAAGGGATATTTCTTCTACTGCGAAGAGGAACAAAAAGTTCTTGTTTCTCGTCATGCCTACTTCTTGGAAACTGAGTTTTTGGAAACCCAGATAAGTGGGAGCACAGTAGAACTGGATGAAATTCCAGAACCATGAGCTATTACTGAAAGCTTAGTGGAACCAGAGGGTTCAAAAGAACAGGACATTCCTATGCCGCTCCGCAGGAGTAGTAGGCAGTCTCATCCGCCCGAGAGATACTACGGTTTTCTTATAGATGGGGATAGAGAGGATTGCATCATAGATTATGATGAGCCTACTAGCTTCCAGCAGGCCATTCAGAGCGTTGACTCAGTAAAATGGCTGGATGCAATGCGGACCGAAATGGAGTCCATGTACACCAACAAAGTATGGACGTTGGACATTGCTCCAGATGGGGTAAAACCCGAAGGATGCAAGTGGATCTTCAAAAGGAAGATTGGTGTAGATGGACAGGTTGAGACCTATAAAGCTAGACTTGTTGCGAAGGGTTTTCGTCAAAGACCTGGTTTGGACTATGACGAAACCTTTTCTCCAGTGGCTATGCTGAAATCCATTCGGATCCTTCTTGCCATTGCTGCCTTCCACGATTATGAGATTTGGCAGATGGACGTAAAGACAGCTTTTCTAAATGGAAATTTAGAGGAGTGTGTCTATATGGACTAGCCAGAGGGTTTCATTCAGAGTGGGAGCAGCGGAAAGGTGTGCAAGTTTCTTAAGTCCATCTATGGACTAAAGCAAGCATCGCGGAGTTGGAACATCTGTTTTGATGAGACGGTCAAGGAATTTGGCTTTATCAAAAATCCAGATGAACCATGCATCTATAGTAGATTTGTAGCGAGAACTGTAGTATTACTCGTTTTATACGTGGATGACATTCTCTTAATAGGAAATGACATTCCTATGCTACAATCTGTCAAGGGGTTCTTGTCACACAGGTTCTCCATGAAAGACCTGGGTGATGCCTCATACATCCTGGGGATCCGGATCCATCGTGATAGATCCAAGAGGATATTAGGACTTTCACAGTCCAGGTACATCGACACCATACTGAAGAGATTCAGTATGGAAGATTCCAAGCGTGGTAACCTACCGGCTTGTCACGGGATCACCCTCTCTAAAGAGATGTCTCCCAAGACTGATCTGGAGAGGGATCGCATGTCTATTATACCCTACGCTTCTGCGGTAGGCTTTATAATGTATGCGATGTTGTGTACCAGACCGGATGTAGCTTATGCACTGAGTGTGGTAAGCCGGTATCAGTCAAACCCTGGGGAGAAACACTGGATAGCGGTAAAGAACATTCTCAAGTACCTGAGAAGGACTAAGGAAATGTTCTTGGTGTATGGCGGAAAAGACCTCCAGATCGAGGCCATTGCTGACTCCAGCTTCCAGAGTGACAAGGATGATTCCAAGTCCATGTCGGGTTTTGTCTTTACCCTCAATGGAGGGGCGGTGTGTTGGAAGAGTTCCAAACAGGAAACCGTTGCAGACTCGACGATGGAAGCGGAATACATCGCTGCATCTGATGCCGCAAAAGAAGTTGTCTGGATGAGGAAGTTCTTGAAGGAGCTTCAGGTGGTTCCGTCCATTATTGATCCAATACCTCTGTATTGCGACAACAACGGGGCTATAGCTTTAGCGAAAGAACCCAGGTCCCATCAGAGATCCAGACACATCTTGAGGCGGTATCACCTGATCAAGGAGATCTTGGATCGCCAGGAGATCGAGGTTCGGAGAGTCGCTTCAGAAGATAACACTGCAGATCCATTCACCAAGGCCTTGCCCCAGACTCAGTTCGAGCGGCTGATCGAGATGATAGGTCTTCGGTACGCCAGTACATGGCCTTAGTGCAAGTGGGAGATTGTTAGTGTATATGCCCTAGAGGCCATTACTGTATCATACTAGTTTGTATATTACTTAATGGAAGCTTGGGATATTCACCTTGTATATACAATCTTGCTCAAAATAGTAGTATGCTACTTGGTTTGTTTCTACTTCAATGCGTACATGTGTTTATTTTAGTATATCGCCTATACACATTAGTGGAGCCCTTAGGATCTTTGCTTGATTACCAGCGTTGTGATGGCAGTCACACTAGTGGGGCTGGGTAATCTATAAGCACATCCTTATGCAGGTCCCTGGTCGCAGGACTATCGAGACAGGGCATCGTTACTCCGGAGTAGACTAGCGCATGCGCTTCTCATCCCAGTGTGGGAGACGGTCTGTCCCACAGCCATCGGTACGTCGTACTTGAGAGAGTATGCGGGTGCTCGTTGGGTTATGAGTACACTGGACAGGACTCGTCGGGAACTGACTAGTTGGTATTATGCCTATCGTCAGTTATCAGTTCCCAGGTGACATGAGTACAGCTTAGTCCGCTGACTTGACACTGTCACTTCGCCTCGAGTGTGTTCCCACTGTACTTTGATTACTACCCTACCACGGCTCAAAGGAGTCGTGCAAACAGATGGTAGTTGGGTGCAGTCCCGAAGCACTTGGAGGCAGTGACGGTTAGACAGGATTCGTCTCTCCCGGTATTGGGGGTTGACATCGCGCTGTGTCTAGGAGAGCCATTACACGAGTAGTCCCTGCCCAGGGCAAACGAGATATACTGGTAGGCTTCCAGTGTTATCTCAGGGTGTTTTGGGCTTCACTCCGACACGACTTGTACCGCTATTGGGGGACTGACGTTTACCGCCCCCTAGGCCCGCTATGCGATGTATCAGATGAACAGACCGGACTGTACGGAGAATGTCACATTCAACCTCAGTAGGAGTTCAGATGGGTTTCGCCTCGTCAGTCTTCTTGTCGGCATCTACCTGGGGACCGTTACACACAGCTAGTGCCGCTTGCGGTCTGTGGTTAAACCCACTGCCAGCGTAATGTCGAGTCTTTAGAGTCCCACACAGAAAGCTATTCGCCTTTAGGCAAAAGAGTAGAGGTCGCATGGTTTTGCGACAGGGTTCGGTCACATCCGTGCACTTGTGCACGTACAGTGTCCGGACAGTTTACACTAGCGGGCTTTGGTTTAAGCCAGATCCTAGTGTACCTTTTGGGATTGGATTTATCCAGTATGCATTCGTGTTCCTCGGAACGCGGATGCGGGTGTGTATGCACAGTTGACGGAGAGACAGAGCCAGAGGATTCTCATTAGGGTTGTTGACAGTTGACTATTGACTTTTTGCTCAACCCTAATGAGAATATGATATGTGATTAACAATAATATTAATTAAGTATTGTGGTGACATGGTTGTTGAGAGGTTGACTTTGTTGACTTTGTTGACCGGTTGACTAGGTTGGACTAGTTGACCACCATGATGACAATGGCTATCATTTCATGGCAAAGACTTTTTACTTGCTTGTTTCTTTTGTGAGAAATGAGTGCATGAAATGATTTAGCCATTTTGACTTGAACCATTTTTCACAATACTTGATTATTATTTTTGTGATGATGGTTTTGGATTATGAGAGCAAAGAGAGAAAAGTCTTCTCTCATTTTTCATGCTCATTCTCTCTCTTGTTCTTGAGCTCTCATCTCCTCCTCTTTCTCTCCCTCTCTTGACTCTATGGTTCACTTGTCTCATGAGTTGAGAACCAAGAACCATAGATAAAATCCCATACAAACTCTTCTCTACTCACTCTAGTTCATAAGGTTTAGCAAACCGAGTGAACTAGTTTCTTCAAAGTTCGAAGAAGGAGCCAAAGGTTGAAGCTTTCAGGTGGATCTATCTTCGGCGCAAGGAGACGACGGGGAGAAGCCGATTCGGACGACCATCGAAGCTTGAAGACGAAGGAGTTCGAGAAAAAGAAAGGTATAACCCCCTAACCGAGTAGTTAGCAACTCATAGTTAGGTTGTTAGTTAGATGTTTAACAAAGATCCGGTTTTGAGTCCATGTTACCACCTCTATGAAAATCGTTTTTCACCAAATTCCGCATGCCCGAAAGTACCGGGAGAGGTAGCATGGACTTACAAATGATTCATTCCCTGTGTGTCGTAGGTTGAAAACTGTATTTATGCTTAAGAAGAATTACACCGCTGTTTAATGCTCCTTACCTAACCATCCACTGATATGGGTAAATGTCATGGACATAATTTCAAAAAGGTATATCTTACTGTATAGAAATAGACGTACAGATATATCAATTTGAAATTGGTGCATAACAACGGATATTCAAAACCAAATATTTGTCGTCCGGCAAACAACCCAGGCGATTTCCTCAAATATCACCAATTACAACGAATCCCGATATAATGAGGATAATCACCCAATTCCCAATAACTTACTCCCACTCATCATCTGTAAAACCATACAGATGTGAGAATCAAACCTGGTAAATACATGCCCTGGAGCAAGGGCTAATTGGGAAATCAGTTTTCTTTTAACAATACACAGTGAAACTGAAACATGTAAATGTTTCGAAAGGGTATCCGGGTATTCCTAGTAATGCCTCTTCCATTATCCAGATTCACAACTGTAACCGTATATTTCTTTGCCATCTCTCCAAATCCCTTTATATGTTTTCAGTCATTACCTTCTGTACACCCTCTTAGGCTAAATGGTTTTCTTCCTTTCCTACCGTTCGGCACCAGCCTATGATTTGGAAGAAGACTATCCAATAAGCATAATGGGTGTACTGTCCTAATCCTAGGAGCACTCGCAACACGAGAGAAGGTAAAGATAAAAGACACCTGAATAAACCTTATTCCTATTTCTCCTGAACCAGAATCCATCCCCGAACTGGAACAAGTTCCTTTCGAGTTCGTATATAACCGTACGATGGAATATCCAATAAACTGTGGATCTTCGTAGTGGTACGGAGTGTTCTGGAGAAATACAAAGGTGATGTAGGATTGGCGAAGAAATAGTTGGTTTGGTCGTGAATAGCAGTCGCAATTTACTTTGCCCTCCTTCTAATCCCTTTATTTGTCTTAACTCATTACCTTCGGCACACCATCGTTAGGCTAATTGGTTTTCTTCATTCCCTACCGGTCGGCACCTGCCTATGGTTTGGAAGAAGACTATCCAATAAGCGTAATAGGTGTACTGTCCTAATCCAAGGAGCACTCGTAACCTGAGAGAAGGTAAAAGGAAAAGACAACTGAATAGTCCTATCCGTTTTCTCCAGAACCGGAAACCATCCTCAAATAAATTCCTTCGAGTTCGTATATAACCATACGATGGTTTTATCCAATGGAAGTGGACGTTCGTAGTAATACGGGGTGTTCTGGAGAAAAGGGTAAAAGTAGGAGTGGCAATGAGGTATGCAACTCTGACAATCCAAAAGCCAGTGTTATAAGAAGGTTCGGTCAACTTGGTCACTAAGTCATAGTCAAGGGTCGGGTCATGGTCGCTACCAAAGAGAGAGAGAAAAGAAACACTCAGTGTGCACTCTAACCTAGATCAGAATGGTTACTAATTTATCTAATCAGGAAACCTCCCACTGTAACGTCAAATTCTCCTCCAAACCTGAAAGAAGAATTAGTCGGGATCACCCGAGGAGTAAACCAACTCATCAGTGGGAATCGGGATCCAACTATCATTGCATGATAATGTGACGGAATCCACTCACGTCACCACACTCCAGAAGGTATGCGCATGCCTGGCAAGTTTCAGTTTCTTTAGAAACTCCCGATGTGATTTTTACCCCTAGGACCCAAGTGACCTTGACTGAGCCAACATATCAAAGGATCCAATCCAAGTTTAAGCCGTCATTATCTTGATTGCATTAGACCCACCCGCACGAGTCCTTGACTGAGCCAAAATGACCGTACGACTGTCCAAACCAATCATATATCCATAAGACAGAAAAGCATTACAGAGCTACCGCACACTACGCCTCGGCAGAGCACGACATACGTAGAACGAATACTAAGCAATACTAATCTGAAATGACGGAGGGCTACGGTTGGTTTTTGGCGAAAAACCTTTAACGTAATGAACTTGGTATCGTTGAAGGAACCGGATAGCTTTTTATAAAAAATATAGTGGCGAAAGCCTTTGCTAAAGAGGTCACTCCCGGTGAAGGGATCTCGGCTCTTTCCCCGTATAATGAGGTGTAGGATATTCCAACTGAATACCACGATGCAAAGCAAAAGGAAATCAGCTATAGTGAAGTTATTACCCTGACGCAAACTTCTGTCCAAGGGGTCACTCCCGGTGAAGGGATCTCGGCCCTTGCCTCGTCGACTGAGGTGCTGGATATTCATAACCGAATACCACTGTGCAAAACAAAAGAGAACGTCCTTACAATAATAGGTTTTTGAAAAATTGTTCCAACAACATCAGCATAGGTTTGTTTAGCTTGCATTGATCCGAATCAACGCAGTCCCATCAATTGATCACACCACAAAAGAACGAAAATACGATGTACGTATATGCCATCCGCATTCGCCACTGGGTCCCGTCATCACCCGTTAGGTTACTTAACTAACGACAGAGCGGGGACTGGACTAGCGCGGATGCAAAACATATACAACATCTACTAGTATATATATCAATATATAATATTCGCTCAAGGCGTGATAAAATGCAACATCACAGAAATGTAATAAGCATCACAGAATAAAACAGATATCTGGAATCCCCGGGTTTCATAGAGCCGCTACTGAAACCCGACGTTCCCCTGGTCGTGTGGATAGCCTGTGCAATGAAAATCCTAGACCCCTACGGGCGCGGCAAGTCACCCGCCAAAACCTGAAGCGAGGCAGCCCCCTTCAGCAACGTGAATGGACCACCCAGCATTTCAAGAAATCCGGTAACTTGGGCACCCCTCCTTGGGTCAATCTATACCCCCTACGAGTGCGGCGAATAGCCCGCTAATTCTAGAGTAAAGCCTCCTCCGTCTCAACGCCTTGAGATGCGGGCCCTTTGCCCTCTAGAACCCGGCTATCCGTGGACCCCACCGCGGGGAAATCCTAGTACAGAAAGTAAAATATACATACAACGGGTACATCGACCTCAGCCCGGTCGTGCCCCAAAAGAATAATATACAAACAGGCAGTGACGGCAATCCACATGTCGGACGCTCGCCCCGCAATATCAAATGTACATAATAAACCAAACTGTACTACCATTGCATCCAGGCTATCCCCCATGACCAATCAGCAACATCACAGCACAACACAGAACATCAACGTGAATGTCACGTTCGCAAATCCGTCTAAAAGGGCTATAGCAGTTAGACAAGATTTACCGATCAAATGACATTCACGGTCGCAGATATAATATAAATACTGTGAAATAACATGTTAAAATATTCGATCAACTAAATTTTCCGAGTACAACTGTAGCACTCAAAAACATCTGGGCCCAAAAAGAATATACCAGAAACCCTATTTCCATGTCAGAGAGCTACTGTATAAATTTGATGCAGTGAAGCCAAAATTCGGCGGCGGATCCGCGGCTAAAACGTGGTTTTGGCCGCTGATCCGCCGCGCTATAGTAACTTCAGCCGACCAAATTTTCACAGAATGCATAAAAAAACCCTGCACGTATTTTTGCAATGTACCAAATAATTTTTTGAGCAAAGCAAAAATTTGACAGAAACCTGGACTTGAAAATTGGGTTTTTAGAAAATCCGTTCGATGGAATTTGTAAACACGTTAGAGCAAGCTAGACTAGGTTAATGGCGTGGCTCTGATACCATGTAGGACTACGGTAGCGCCCCGGCCGTCTATCCGAGGCCAAAATACGGAAACGAAAAATTTTCTTGACTTTAAAACCGGCGCTACCGCATACTAAAACCCGGATCGTGACCATTAACCTAATGCTACCGAGCGATCCGTGTCTTTTGGTCTTCGGCCTCCATCCCGATCTCCTCGCGGAATCTCCGGTCTTCATCTCCTCGTCGAAACGGGCACCACATCGCCGGGTTCTTTTATGGGCTCCCACCTCTGGACCGAGGAAACTCGAGCACGAAGTTGGCGAGTCGACGTGCCCAAGGATGCTGTAGGCTTAGTGTAGTAATGTTTGTCTCATGGGGTTTGAAGTTGCCTTTGGATGGAGGTGGAATGAACTTTGAAATGAACTTGGGAATTTTGTAGCAAGCATAATATGATATGATAATTTTTCCACTCCAAAAATGAACCTCTCTCCCTCTCATATGTGGCTGGCCATAACAAATTGGAGGAGGGAAAAAGCAAGGGAGATGAGCACAAGAGAGTGTGTGGGTGAGCATAAGAAAATGGGTGATAACAAGGAAAAATAATCACATCAATATCCAATCCAAAATCCTTTCATAATCCATCACATTTAATGCAAACCATGTGAAGAAAAGAATGGAATCAAAAGATACTAGATTATCATAATCCCTCATTTACAAGAAACCCTCTCCACATATTTAATTTGCACACTTGCAAATAACCCCCTCCATCGGAAAAATCCGGCCGTGAAGGAACAGAGGAAAACTGGCCTAAACAGAATGAAAACTGGCAACTTCAAAAAACTGATCCCGTAATAAATTACAGGAAAACCCCGCGATTGTATATACATACCCGCATTTGTATTCCGACCGAATACAAATGCAATGAGACAAAATCTACACTGTACATTACTAGGATCCGGCTTAAACCAAAGCCCGCTAGTATTATTCGTCCGGTAATGATGTAAGTCCACGGTAGCGCCCCGGCCGTCTAACAGACGCCAAATGAGGAACAAAAACTTTTTACAACTGGCGCTATCGTGTACCGTAACCCGGATCTGCCATTAAAGCTAAACTAACAAACTACAAAGTGGGTAGAAACGTTATACCGAATGATCCGAGTCCTTCAGTCTTCAACCATCATCCCACGCTTTGTTGCGGCCGCTCCGATCTCCTGAATCTCCAATCTTCTCGTCCAGATGGCACCACATCGACGGATCTTTAAACGGGCTCCCGCCTCTGAACCGAGGCAACTCGGTCGTCAAGTTTGCTAAAAGAGACGACCAAGATGAAGTAGAGAATGAGTAGAACACTTTTTCTCGTTATGTCCAAGGCTATGGACGAACGGTTAATGAAGTTGCCTTTTGGAATCGGGTGAAATGAGAAATGAGGCAATATCTAATTTCCATGCTTCCAAACTATAATCTTTTCCAAAACCACTACCATAATTCCCACACCAAGAGGGGCCGACCACTTATAGAGAAGGAGGGGGTGAGTGTACGAGAGTGGGAGGTGATCATAAACCAAAGATCATTCATGAAGAGAATGAGTCACCTTAACACCTAGTGTGAACTCATTCAAAGCATACATTGAACCAAAACCCTTAGTCATCAAGCAATTAATTGCTCCATTAATGCACTAAGCTACCTCACCAATCTTAGTCACCTCTTCTAGAAACTTCTAGAACCTTCCACACTTATCCAAAGAAAAGATAAATCCGTATTTAACCAAATGTCAAATACGGCTGATAGAAAACTGGAAACTGGCAATTTCCAAAAGTGATCCTGAAACGAATTTCAGGATAACCCCGTAATGGTATAAACATACCCGCATTTGTATTACGACCGAATAGAAATGCAGCTGAGACAAGGATATTATATCTACACAGTATAATACTCGGATCCGGCTTAAACCAAAGCCGACCAGTATTATCTGCCCGAAAAACGACACGTGCGAAAACGCACGTGCATTTTCCGAACCTTGCCATAAACCCATACGGCCTCTACAACGTTTCGACCAAACTTGGGAAAGTGTCTGTGGGGGACTCTAATGACTCATCAACACACTGACACTGGGTATAACCTCTAGCACGTCAGAGGTACAAGCTGTACGTAACGGTTGCCTATGTATTGATTGGAAGGGAAGCTGATGAGCGAACACATCCATAAACCCTACTGAGCCTGACAGTGACAATGTATATACAGTCCGGTCCGTTCGTCTAAAGAGTATCGCATATCGAGTCTAGGGGGGTGGATAAAGTCAGACCCCTAATAACGCGATAAATCGTGTCGGTATGAAGCCCATTACCACCTGAGAAACTACTGATCCAAATCAGTAATTCTCCACTATCTCGGCCAAGGATTCCTAGTGATGGCCACCCGTGCACTGCGCGACATCAACCCTCAATACCGGGAGAGACGAATCCCCGACGATCCGCTCACTTGCCTCCAATGTCGCTCGGGACTGTACCCAACTAAAACCTGTTTGCACAACTGCTTTGAGCGTGGTAGCGTAGTAATCTAAGCACAGTAGGAACTCACACGAGACAAATGACGATCTCAGGTCGATGAACTAACCTGTACACATGTCACCAGGGAATTGCTATCCGACGATATGTATAATACCAACTAGCAGATTCCCGGCAAGTCTTGTCCGGTATACTCATAACCTAATGAGCACCTGTATACATCTTAGGTGAACCAACTAACACCAATGGCTTGTGAGACCGGCCATCACCCCTCGTCGGGGTTTCGACTATATACACTAGTCTACTCTGGAGTATCGATGCCCTGTCTCGAAACTCCCACGACTAGGGACACCTTTAAGGATATGCTTACAGACCCCAGCTCCTACGTATATGATCGCCATCATACTGCTGGTAGTCAAACAAGAATCCTATGGGCTCTATCATCATGCAATAGTGAACTAAAGCATGTATACGATGATAAAGACAAACCAGATAGCATACTATCATCTCGAGCAAGACTGTCATCTCGGTATAGGTCCTTCCTCAATCATTGCAATCACGTACCTGCGATCCAATAATTGACTTTGAGGGCACTATCTCCAACAATCTCCCACTTGCACTTAAGGCCAATTATTGCGATGTCGCATACTCATAGCCCGTGTGACACCGAACATCCAACTCCTCTACTAATCAGTTTCACAAAGCTAGTTTGTAAAACTCTTGTGTTCGAGAAATAGCCTCTGTGAGTGGATCCGCCCTGATGTTTCTTTCTATATCTCTCTATATCTCAAATTCGCGGAGAAAGCTATCTCCCAAATCGAGTTATACCTATCTTAGAATATATCTGGATATCTGATGGGACCTATTTCATAAATGAACTCCAAATCCAAACTTCTTAGACTGTATCGATAACTGAACCTAATCAGTATCCAGCATCATGCTTCCCACAGTATCCTCTAGGACCGCCTGTCCATAATACTGTCCCTCGTCAGAGGGAAAACTATAACTCTGACAATCATGTCACCTTGGAAGCCTGGAATGATAATCGTCTCCCGAAGGAGGCTGCCGTCATCAAGTCCATAGTACATGCGCTTATGTTCTAAAACTACTTCCTTATGTTTCTTCAGGATTGGATTAATATAAACTTATCGCATCTAGTGTATAAACAACATCTGGTGTGGTACTTGACATCTCATGATTGACTCAATTGCCTAAGCAAGTGATCTGCCAATCATGCACATCCCTCTCCCCTTTAGTCTTTAAGACACCTTTAGAGAGGGTGACTCCATCACCTGCAGGTACACCACAATGCCTGTAGTCATCTATTCCAAAATACCATTAGAATATTGTCAAAGTACCCATATTGGGAAACTACCTAAATCTAGATCTAAAACCACAGATCTAGTAACCAGAATGTCTGATATTAAATTCATATCCTTTGCGGAGAAACAACTGTGTGATGACCACAGTACAACCGATCGTAGTATAGGAATTTTACTTCCTACTCTGTGTATGTCATCCAAATACCAGGACATCACACCCTACTACCTTCTCAACAGATCCATCCCCTATTCTGATAAAGTCAACCCATGACTGTCACATCAAAATTAAATGATCTTATCTCCGCTATATCTGCTCAAGCCTATAAATAGACATAAGCTACTTGCGCACTATGCTTCCGATGCTCCCACTGACTACGACAACCCTCTGGCAAAATAATATATACGTACACTTCTAAAGCTAGTTTAGAACGACGCTATACTTATCCTCCTGTCGGGTCTCACAGTCTGGAACAACAGTAGTGTCAAGTCTGGGTAAACAAGAACCTCCCTGTCACCGTCCTTGAGACTACCTGAGTACCTCTCGGGTGTCTGAGGTTACCCACCATATCTGCGGAGTGGCTATTGGAATGTCAAAACTGATTGAATATATAGGTCCTATTAAATTTTCCGTAATCGTTTGCGGTTCTGGAATCACTTCCAGTTCTACCATACTCCCACTACTGTTTCCTGAAAAAGTCCATTTTAATAAAACTGTGGCGAGTCAAGAACAATATCACTATTGATCTTCCAGATGGTAGAAAATTAACCCTCGTCAAAGCCAGGGTCAACCCACAAATAGTCATTACAGAAATGTGCCTTGATTTATCCAGTATCTGGTTTTAAGCATAAGCTGGACAACTCCCCTTACCTTAACATCGTTAAGATATGAACCATTCTATATCCAATATAGAAACAGAGGCACTAATTTAATTGGAACCAGATTCAAAACATGAAGGTGTCTCCAGTGCATATCTACTTAATGGATAGAGGTTAATCAGCATTACTCAACTTAGAAATCCATCCAATTATGAGTAACCTAAAAGAGAAACAAGTTTCTCAAAACCATTACTATCATCTGAATACCTCTCACAAGAATCTACATCTTCGATCTCCTTGAAGAATCCCGATACTTGAGATACTGGTTCTCTACTTTATTCTTATACCCACAACTTCTCAAACTATAGACATTGTATTTCTACGAAACACTTGTCTAAAAACTAGAGAAATTACAAGTAAACAGAATATAGTACGAGGACCTACCCCTTTGTCCTAACGGACACTGGACAACATACAATACTGTGTATAAGTCCGCTGAGTCGAATAACTCAAAACCTGTGCATCGTAGGTAAAAAACTGTACCCAGGCGATTTCTTCAAATATCACCAATTACAACTAATTCCGATATAATGAGGATGATCATCTAATTCCCAATAACTTACTCCCACTCATCATCTGTAAAACCTTACAGATGTGAGAATCATACCTGGTAAATACATACCCTGGAGTAAGTATCTAATCGGGAAATCTGTTTTCCATTTAACAATGCACTGAAACATTAAAATGTTTCGTAGGGGTATCCTGGTATTCTTAGTAATGCTTCTTCCATAATCCAATTCATGACTATAACCGTATATTTCTTTGCCATCTCTCCAAATCCTTTTATTTGCCTTTAGTCGTTACCTTCTATACACCTTCGTTAGGCTAAATGGTTTTCTTCCTTCTCTACCGTTCGGCACCAGCCTATGGTTTGGAAGAAGTCTATCCAGTAAGCATAATAGGTGTACTCTCCTAATCCTAGGAGTACTCGTAACTTGAGAGAAGGTGATGATAAAAGACAACAGAAAAATACCTTATTGTATTTCTCCCAAACTGGGGAAAAACAAAGGTGAAATAGGAGTGGCGATGAAGTACGCGGTTTGGTCGTGAGTGATAACAGTCGCAATTTACTTTGCCCTCTTTCTAATCCCTTTATTTTGTCTTTAGTTATTCCCTTCTGTACACTTTACTTAGGCTAATTGGTTTTCTTCATTCCCTACCTTTCGGCACCTGCCTATGGTTTGGAATAAGACTATCCAATAAGCGTAATAGGTGTACCCTCCTAAACCAAGGAGCACTCGCAACTTGAGAGAAGGTGCAACTAAATAAACCAATTCTATTTCTCCTGAACCTGGATCCATCCTCGAAGAAGTCCCTTCGAGTTCGTATATAACCATACGATGGATCTATCCAATGGAAGTGGATATCTGTATTAATACGGGGTGTTCTGAGAAATACAAAGGGTAAAAGAAGGAGAGGCAATGACTTATGCAACTCAGACAATCCAAACGCCAGTATTTTAAGAAGGTTCGGTCAACTTGGTCACTGAGTCATAGTCTGGGGTCGGTCAAAGGTCGCTGCCAAGGAGAGAGAGAAAAGAAACACTCTGTGTGCACTCTAACCTAGATCAGAATGGTTATCACTTTATCTAATCAGGAAACCTCCCACTGTAATCTCAAATTCTCCTCCAAACCTGAAAGAAGAATTAGTCGGAATCACCCGAAGAGTAAACCAACTCATCAGTGAGAATCGGGATCCAACTATCATCGCATGATGCTTGATGGAAGCCACTCAAGTTATCACACTCCAGAAGGTATGCGCATGTCTGGCAAGTTTCCTGTATGTTTGAAACTCCGGATATGATTTTTGCCCCATGCTCTTATGACCTTGGCTAAGGGCCAAGTATGTCATAAGTCATATGCCAAGTTATATCCGTCACCATCCATGTCAATTTGAACCCACCCGCACATGCCCTTGACGAAGGGCCAAGTATGACAGAACGGCTGTCCCAAACCAACTCATCTATCTATGCAACAAATGAATACCCAGCAGCTACCAAACACTATGCATTGACTAAGGGCCAAGCATGCATAGCTTGAATACTACTGAATACCCAAAAGAAATGACGGAGGGCTACTGCTGGTTTTTGGCGAAAAACCTTTAACGTAATGAACTTGATATCGCTGAAAGAACCTGATAGCTTTTTATAAAAATATAGTGGCGAAAACCTTTTGCTAAAGAGGTCACTCCCTGTGAAGGGATCTCGGCTCTTTCCTCGTGGAATGAGGTGCTGGATATTCTAATTGAATACCGCTATGCAAAGCAACTTGTAATCGACTATAGTAAAGTTACTACCCTGACGTAAACTTTTGCCCAAGGGGTCACTCCCGGTGAAGGGATCTCGGCCCTTGCCTCGTGGAATGAGGTGCAGGATATTCCAACTGAATACCGCTATGCAAAACAAAAGGAAACGTCTTTGTAATAACACTTTTAAAATTTGTTCCAACAACATCAAATATAGGTTTTTTTTATCCATGCATTGATAAGAATCAATGCTGTCCCATCAATCAATCACACCAGAAAAGAACGAAAATAAAATATACGTATATGCCATCCGCATTCGCCACTGGGTCCTGTCATCACCCGTTAGGTTACATAACTAATGATCGAGCGGGGGCTGGACTAGCGCTGGTGTAAAACATATACAACATCTAATAGTATATATACCAATATACAATAATCGCTCCAGGCGTGATAATATGCAACATTACAGAAAAGTAATAAGCATCACAGAACAATACAGATAATCTGGGATCCCCGGGTTTCACAGAGCCGCTGCTCAAACCCGACGTTCTCCTGGTCGTGTGGATAGCCTGTGCAATGAAACCTAGACCCCTACGGGTGCGGCAAGTTACCCGCCAAAACCTGAAGCGATGTGGTCCCCACAGCATAGTGAATAGAACACCCGGCACTTCACAGAATCCGGTAAATTGAGCACCCCTCCTTGGGTCAACCTGTACCCCCTACGAGTGCGGCGAATAGTCTGCCAATTCTAGAGTGAGGTCCCTTTGCCTCTCAAAGCCATGAGATACGGACCCGTTGCCCTCCAGAACCCGTCTATCCGTGCACTCCTTCGCGGGATAAACCTAGTACAGAAATAAAAATATGTACAACGGGTACATCTCCCTCGACCCGGTCGTGCCCCAAAAGAATATTATACAAACAGGCAGTGACGGCAGTCCACATGTTGGACGCTCGCCCCGCAATATCAAAAGTACAAATAAATTGAAACTGCACTACCATTGCACACTGCTATCCACTACGACATATCCGCAACATCACAGCACAACACAAAACATCAACGTGAATGTCACGTTCGCAAACCCGTCTAAAAGAACTATAGCAATCTGATGTGGTTTACCGATCAAATGACATTCCCGGTCGGAGATATAATGTAAATACTGTAAACTAACTAGTTTAAAATTTCGATCGACTAAATTTCCTGAAGTGGGCCCCACGTACATCTGCTGTACAGTAACAAAATCTGGGCCCAAAAGAATATACCCAAAAACCACAATTTCCAATATAAAGCACTATGGAATAAAAATGAGGCACTGTTCCCACATAACGGCCGCGGTTCCGCGGTCAAACCATAGGTTTGACCGCGGATCCGCGGTCGTAATGAAGGATCACATCCCCATCTTTTCCCAAAATTCTTAGAAAACCCTGCACGCTTTTCTGTGATATGTAAAATTATTTTTAGGCGCTTAAAAAAATCGACAAAAAACATGTGTGCAGAAAATTGTAGTTTTGCGAAATCCGTTCGATCGATATTTTAAACGTGTTAGCACAAATTAGTAAAGCTTAATGGTGAGGCTTTGATACCATTGTAAGTCCACGGTAGCGCCCCGACCGTCTAACAGACGTCAAATGCGGAACAAAAACTTTTTACAACTGGCGCTATCGTGTACCGTAACCCGGATCTGCCATTAAAGCTAAACTAATAAACTACAAAGTGGTTAGAAACGTTATACCGAATGATCCGAATGCTTCGGTCTTCAACCATCATCCCACGCTTTGTTGCGGCTGCTCCGATCTCCTGAATCTCCAATCTTCTCGTCCAGGTGGCACCACGTCAACGGATCTTTAAACGGGCTCCCGCCTCTGAACCGAGGCAACTCGGTTGTCAAGTTTGCTAAAAGAGACGACCAAGATGAAGTAGAGAATGAGTAGAACACTTTGTCTCGATACGTCCAAGGCTACGGACGAACGCTTAATGAAGTTGCCTTTTGGAATCGGGTGAAATGAGAAATGGGGCAATATCTAATTTCCATGGTTCCAAACTATAATCTTTTCCAAAACCACAACCATAATTCCCACACCAAGAGGGGCCGGACACTTATAGAGAAGGAGGGGGTGAGTGTAGGAGAGGGGAAGGTGATCATAAGCCAAAGATCATTCATGAAGAGAATGAGTCACCTTAACACCTAGTGTGAACTCATTCAAAGCATACATTGAACCAAAACCCTTAGTCATCAAGCAATTAATTGCCCCATTAATGCACTAAGCCACCTCACCAATCCTAGTCACCTCTTCTAGAAACTTCTAGAACCTTCCACACTTATCCAAAGAAAAGATAAATCCGTATTTAACCAAATGTCAAATACGGCTGATAGAAAACTGGAAACTGGCAACTTCCAAAAGTGATCCTGAAACGAATTTCAGGACAACCCCGTAATGGTATAAACATACCCGCATTTGTATTACGACCGAATACAAATGCAGCTGAGACAAAGATATTATATCTACACAGTATAATACTCGGATCCGGCTTAAACCAAAGCCGACCAGTATTATCTGCCCGAAAAACGACACGTGCGAAAACGCACGTGCATTTTCCGAACCTTGCCATAAACCCATACGGCCTCTACAACGTTTCGACCGAACTTGGGAAAGTGTCTGTGGGGGACTCTAATGACTCATCAACACACTAGCACTGGGTATAAGCTCTAGCACGTCAGAGGTACAAGTTGTACGTAACGGTTGCCTTTGTATTGATTGGAAGGGAAGCTGATGAGCGAACACATCCATAAACCCTACTGAGGCTGACAGTGACAATGTATATACAGTCCAGTCCGTTTGTTTAAAGAGTATCGCATATCAAGTCTACGGGGTGGATAAAGTCAGACCCCTAATAACGCGATCAATCGTGTCGGTATGAAGCCCATCACCACCTGAGAAACTACTGATCCAAATCAGTAATTCTTCACTACCTCGGCCGAGGATTCCTAGTGATGGCTACCCGTACACTGCACGACATCAACCACCAATACCGGGAGAGAAGAATCCCCGACGATCCGCTCACTTGCCTCCAATGTGGCTTGGGACTGTACCCAACTAAAACCTGTTTGCACAACTCCTATGAGCGTGATAGGGTAGTAATCTAAGCAAAGTGGGAAATCACACGAGACAAATGATGATCTCAGGTCGAAGAACTAACCTGTACACATGTAACAAAGGAATTGCTATCCGACGATATGTATAATACCAACTAGCAGATTCCCAGCGAGTCCTGTCCGGTGTACTCATAACCTAATGAGCACCTGTATACATTGTTGGTGATAGTGCCCTCATATTCAATTATTGGATCGCAGGTACGTGATTGCAATGATTGCGGAGGACCTATACCGGTAGGACAGTCTTACTCGAGATGATAGTATGCTATCTGGTTTGCCTTTATCAGTCGTGTACATATTCAGGTGACTGATTACATGTTACACTTTGATAGAGCCCTTAGGATCTTGCTTTACTACGAACAGTATGATGGCGATCATATACGTGAGAGTTAGGTAGTTTATATGCATATCCTTAATTGTGGTCCCTAGTCGTGGGAGTTTCGAGACAGGGCATCGATACTCCGGAGTAGACTAGTGTATACAGTCGAGACCCCGACGAGGGGCGGTGGCCGGTCTCATAAGCCACTGGTGTCAGTTGGATCACCTAAGATGTATACAGGTGCTCATTGGGTTATGAGTACACCGGACAGGACTCGCCGGGAATCTGCTAGTTGGTATTATACATATCGTCAGATAGCAGTTCCCTGGTGACATGTGTACAGATTAGTTCATCGACCTGAGGTCCTCATTTGTCTCGTGTGAGTTCCCACTGTGCTTTGATTTCTACCCTACCACGGCTCAAAGGAGTCGTGCAAACAGGTAGTTTTTGGGTACAGTCCCGAGCCACATGGAGGCACGTGAGCGGATCGGCAGGGGATTCGTCTCTCCCGGTATTGGGGGTGAGATCGTGCTGTGTCTAGGAGAGCCATTACACAAAGCCCACGGCCGTGGCAGGAGATTTACTGGTAGGTACTCTAGTAGTATCTCAGGGTGTTATTGGGCTACACTCCGACACGACTTATACTGCTATTGGGGGTCTGACGTTACTAGCCCCCTAGGCAGATATGCGATACTCATAGAAGAACGGACCAGACTGTATATACATTGTCACTGTTAGGCTCAGTAGGGTTTCCGGATGAGTTCGCTCATCGGCCTCCCTTGAGGTCTGTCCATGGGCAGCCGTTATGCATAGCTAGTGCCGCTGACGGTTTGTGGTTAAACCCACTGCCAGGGTACTGACGAGTCATTAGAGTCCCCCAAAGACAGTTTCCCAAGTTCGGGCAAAACGTTGTAGAGGCCGTATGGTTTTATGGCAGGGTTCGGAAAATGCACGTGCGTTTACGCACGTGTCAGATTTCGGGCAAATGATACTGGTCGGCTTTGGTTTAAGCCGGATCCGAGTATTATATTGAGTAGATATAATATCTTTGTCTCAGTTGCATTTGTATTCGGTCGTAATACAAATGCGGGTATATTTATACAATTACGGGGTTATCCTGAAATTCGTTTCGGGATCACTTTTGGAAATTGCCAGTTTCCAGTTTTCTATCAGCCGTCTTTTAACATTCGGTTAAAGACGGATTTATCTTTTCTTGAGATGAGTGTGGAAGGTTCTAGAAGCATCTAGAAGGTGGTGACAAGGCTAATGACTCACTTGTTCCTTATTGGTTGCTTTTGGTGTGTTCACACTTGAGATATTTTCTTGTGTTCACACTTGATATTTTTCTCTTAAGGTCACCACTTCCCTCCTACACTCACCCCCCTCTCTTGCTATATATGGCCGGCCCCCTTCCCCCTCTCTGACACACACTCACTTGAGTTTTCATCTGGTAAAAAGATTATGATAGATTTTGGGGTGTATGGAATTTCACAGCTCATTTCATTCCATCACCCGATTCTCATGGCAACTTCATTAACCGATCGTCCACGGCTTTGGACGAAGTGAGACAAAATCTTCTAATCATTCTCTACATCATTCTTGGTCGTCTCCTTTAGCAAACTAGACGACCGAGTTGCCTCGAGTCAAAGGCGGGAGCCCGTTTAAAGAATCGTCGACGTGGTGCCACCTGGACGAGCAGATCGGAGATCGACGAGATCAGAGCAGCCGCAATGGAGCGTGGGATGATGGTTGAAAAACGAAGGACTCGGATCGTTCGGTATAACCTTTCTACACTCTTTACAGTTTGTTAGTTTAGCAATAATGGCAGATCCGGGTTAAAGTATACGATAGTGCCAGTTAAAAAGTTTTTGTTCCGCATTTGGCGTCTGTAGACGGCCTGGGTGCTAACGTAGACTTACAGTGGTATCAAAGCCTCACCATTTTGCTTTACTAACTTGTGCTAACGCGTTTAAAACATCGATCGAACCGGATATCAAAAACCGCATTTTTCAAGTTCACAGTTTCTGTAGATTTTAAATGATGTTCTAAAATTATTCTACATATCTCAGAAATCTGTGCAGGGTTTTATAAGAACACCGTACAAATTTGGGCTCATGAATCGACAAGACTGCCGCGGAATCGCTGCCAAACCCATGGTTTGGCCTCGCATCCGCGGCCATTCTGTGTGATCATGCCCCCAAACTTGCACAGTGTATTCTTCTCTGGAAATTGGGGTTTTTGGTATATATCTTTTGGGCCCAGATTTTGTTACTGTTCAACAGATGTTCGTGGGGCCCACTTCGTGATATTTTGTCGATCGAAATTTAAACATGTTAGTTTACAGTGCTTACATTATATCTCCGACCGGGAATGTCATTTGATCGGTAAACCGCGTCTGATTGCTATAGTTCTTTTAGACGGGTTTGCGAACGTGACATTCGCGTTGATGTTCTGTGTTGTGCTGTGATGTTGCGGATTTGTCGTGGTGGATAGCAGTGTGCAATGGTAGTGCAGTTTAGATTTATTTGTACATTTGATATTGCGGGGCGAGCGTCCAACTTGTGGACTGCCGTCACTGCCTGTTGTATAATATTCTTTTGGGGCACGACCAGGTTGCGGTCGATGTACCTGTTGTACTATTTTTCATTACTGTACTAGGTTATGCCCCGCGACGGAGTGCACGGATAGCCAGGTTATGGAGGGCAACGGGTCCGCATCTCATGGCTTTAAGAGGCAGAGGGGCCTTACTCTAAAATTGGCAGACTATTCGTCGCACTTGTAGGGGGTACAGGTTGACCCAAGGAGGGGTGCCCAAGATTACCGGATTCCGTGAAGTGCTGGGTGGTCTATTCACTTTGCTGTAGGGGGCTGCCTCGCTTCAGGTTTTGGCGGGTAACTTGCCGCACCCGTAGGGGTCTAGGTTTCATTACACAGGCTATCCACACGACCAGGGGAACGTCGGGTTTCAGCAGCGGCTCTGTGAAACTCGGGGATCCCAGATTATCTGTATTGTTCTGTGCTGCTTATTACTTTTCTGTAATGTTGCATATTATCACGCCTGGAGCGATTATTGTATATTGGTTTATATACTATTAGATGTTGTATATGTTTTACACCCGCGCTAGTCCAGTCCCCGCTCTGTCGTTAGTTAAGTAACCTAATGGGTGATGACGGGACCCAGTGACGAATGCGGAAGGCATATACGTACATTTTATTTTCGTTCTTTTCTGGTGTGATTGATTGATGGGACTGCGTTGATTCTGATCAATGCAATGTAAAACAAACCTATTTGGCAGTTGTTGTAACAATTTAAAAAGTGTTATTACAAAGACGTTTCCTTTTGTTTTGCATAGCGGTATTCAGTGGAATATCCCGCACCCCATTCGACGGGGCAAGGGCCGATATCCCTTCACCGGGACTGACCCCTTGGGCAGAAGTTTGCGTCAGGGTAATAACTTCTCTATAGTCGATTACAAGTTGCTTTGCATCACGGTATTCAGTGGAATATCCTTCACCTCATTCCACGAGGAAAGAGCCGAGATCCCTTCACCGGGAATGACCTCATTAGCAAAAGGTTTTCGCCACTATTTTTTTTATAAAAAGCTATCAGGTTCCTTCAGCGATATCAAGTTCACCACGTTAAAGGTTTTTTCGCCGAAAACCAGCCGTAGCCCTCCGTCGTTTCTTATGGATGGTCAGTAGTATTCAAGCTATGTTTGTTGGCTTTCGTCAAGACATACTGTTTGGTAGCTGCTGGGTATTCATTTGTTGCATAGATAGATGAGTTGGTTTGGGACAGTCGTATTACCTTGTTGGCTTTCGTCAAGGGTATGTATGGGTGGGTTCAAATTAACAAGATAATGACGGGCAGAACTTGACATGTGACTTATGATTTGTTGACTTTCGCCAAGGTCATAAGAGCATGGGGCAAAAATGATATCGGGAGTTTCTAAAGAAACTGAAACTTGCCAAGTATGCGCATACCTTCTGGAGTATGAGTAACGTGGATGCATTCCATCACGTTATCATACGATGAGAGTTGGATTCCGATTCCCACTGATGAGTTGGTTTACTCTTCGGGTGATCCCGATTGATTCTTCTTTCAGGTTTGGAGGAGAATTTGACAGGACAGTGGGAGGTTTCCGGATTAGATAAAGTGATAACCATTCTGATCTAGATTAGAGTGCATGCAGAGTGTTTTTTTCTCTCTCTCTTTGGCAGCGACATTTGACCGACCCTAGACTATGACTCATTGACCAAGTTGACCGAACCTTCTTAAAATACTGGCTTTTGGATTGTCCGAGTTGCATAAGTCATTGCCACTCCTTCTTCTACCCTTTGCATTTCTCAGAACACCCGTATTACTACGGACATCCACTTCCATTGGATAGATCCATCGTATGGTTATATAAGAACTCGAAGGGTCTTCTTCGAGGATGGATCCAGGTTCAGGAGAAATAGAATTGGTTTATTCAGTTGTCTTTTATTATCACCTTCTCTCAGGTTGCGAGGGCTCCTTGGTTTAGGAGAGTACACCTATTACGCTTATTGGATAGTCTTATTCCAAACCATAGGCAGGTGCCGAAAGGTAGGGAATGAAGAAAACCAATTAGCCTAAGTAGGGTGTGCAGAAGGCAATAACTAAGGACAAAATAAAGGGATTAGAAAGAGAGCAAAGTAAATTGCAACTGTTATCATTCACGACCAAAACCGCGTACTTCATCGCCACTCCTATTTCACCTTTAAAAGAATAAGGTATTATTCAGTTGTCTTTTATCATCACCTTCTCTCAAGATGCGAGTACTCCTTGGTTTAGGAGGGTACACCTATTATGCTTACTGGATAGTCATCTTCCAAACCATAGGCTGGTGCCGAACGGTAGGGAAGGAAGAAAACCATTTAGCCTAACGATGGTGTACAGAAGGTAACGACTAAAGACAAATAAAGGGATTTGGAGAGAAGGCAATGCAATATACGGTTAAAGTCATGAATTGGATTACGGAAGAGGCATTACTAGGAATACCAAGATACCCCTACGAAACATTTTCATGGTTCAGTGCATTGTTAAAGAAAAACTGTTTTCCCGATTAGATACTTACTCCAAGGGTATGTATTTACCAGGTTTCATTCTCATATCTGTATGGTTTTACAGATGATGAGTAGGAGTAAGTTATTGGGAATTAGGTGATTATCCTCATTATATCGGAATTTGTTGTAATTGGTGATATTTGAGGAAATCGCCAGGGTACAGTTTTCAACCTACGAAGCATAGGTTTTGAGTTATTCAACTCAGCGGACTTATACAGAGTATTGTATGTTGTCCAGTGTCCATCAGGACAAAGGGGTAGGTTCTCGTACTTTGTTCTGTTTAATTATGACTTCTCTAGTTTTTAGACAAGTGTTTCGTAGAAATACAAGGTCTAAGTTTTGAGAAGTTGTGGGTATAAGAATAAAGTAGAGAACCATGTGTCACAAGTATCGGTATTCTTCAAAGAGATCGAAGATGTAGATTCTTGTGTTTGGTATTCAGATGATAGTAATGATTTTGAGAAACTAGTTTCTCTTTCAGGTTACTCATAATTGGAAGGATTCCTAAGTTGAGTAATGCTGATTAGTCTCTTTCCATTAAGTTGATATGCACTGGAGACAGCTGCATGATTGAATATGGTTCCAATTAAATAAATGCCAAAGTTTCTATATTGGATATATAATAGTTCGTACCTTAAAAGATGTTAAGGTACGGGGAGTTGTCCAGCTTATGCTTAAAACCAGACACTGGATAACTCAGGGCACGTTTCTGTAATGGCTGTTTGTGGGTTGACCCTGGCTATGACGAGGGTTGATATTCTACCATTTGGAAGATCAATAGTGATATTGTTCTTGACTCGCCACAGTTTTAGTAAAATGGATTTTTTCAGAAAAACAGTAGTGGGAGTATGGTAGAACTGGAAGTGATTCCAGAACCGCGAACGATTACGGAAAATTTAATAGGACCTATATATTCAATCAGGTTTGACATTCCATTAGCCACTCTGCAGATATGGTGGGTAACCTCAGACACCCGAGAGGTACTTCGGTAGCCTCAAGGACGGTGACAGGGAGGTTCTTATCTACCAAGACTTGACACTACTGTTGTTCCAGACTATGAGACCAGGCAGGAGGATAAGTATAGCGTCGTTCTAAACTAGCTTTAGAAGTGCACGTGTATATTATTCTGCCAGAGGGTTGTCGTAGTCAGTGGGAGCAGCGGAAGAATAGTGGGCAAGTAGCTTATGTCTATTTATAGACTAGAGCAGTTATAGCGGAGATAGATCATCTAATTCTGATGTGACAGTCATGGGTTTGACTTCATCAAAATAGGGGATGGATCTGTTAAGAAGGTAGTAGGGTGTGATGTCATGGTATCTGGATGACATATACAGAGTAGGAAGTAAAATTCCTATACTACGATCGGTTGTACTGTGGTCGTCATACAGTTGTTTCTCCAGATAGGATATGGATATAATATTTGACATTCTGGTTTCTGGATCTATGGTTTTAGATCTAGATTTGGGTAGTTTCCCAATGTGGGTACTTTAACAGATATTCTAATGGTTTTTAGAATAGTTGACTCCTAGCATGGTGGTGTACCTGCAGGTGATGGAGTCACCTTCTCTAAAGGTGTCGTATAGACTAAACGGGAGAGGGCTGTGCATGATTGGTAGATCACTTGCTTAGGCAATTGAGTCAATCGTGAGGTGTCAAGTACCACACCAGATGTTGTTTTTGCACTAGATGCGATAAGTTTGTATTAATCCAATCCTTGAGAGACATAAGGAAGCAGTTATAGAACATAAGTGGATGTTCTACGGATTTGATGACGGCAGCCTCCTTCGGGAGACGATTATCATTCCAGGCTTCAAAGGTGACGTGGATGACAGAGTGATTGTCAGAGTTTTAGTTTTCCCTCTGACGAGGGACAGTATTATGGACAGGTGGTCCAAGAGGATACTGTGGGTGGCATGGTGCCGGATACTGATTAGGTTCAGTGATCGATACAGTCTAAGAAGTTTGGATTTGGAGTTCATTTATGAACTAGGTCCCATCAGATATCCAGACATATTCTAAGACATGTATTAATCGATTCGGGAGATAGTTTTCTCCGCGAACTTGAGATTTAGAGAGATATAGAAAGAAACATCTAGGCGGATCCACTCACTGAGGCTATTTCTCGAACACAATAGTTTTACAAACGAGCTTTGTGAAACTGATTAGTAGAGGAGTTGGATGTTCGGTTTCACACGGGCTGTGAGTTGTCGACATCGCAATAATTAGCCTTGAGTGCAAGTGGGAGATTGTTGGTGATAGTGCCCTCATAGTCAATTATTGGATCGCAGATACGTGATTGCAATGATTGCGGAGGACCTATACCGGTAGGACAGTCTTACTCGAGATGATTGTATGCTATCTGGTTTGCCTTTATCAGTCGTGTACATATTCAGGTGACTGATTACATGTTACACTTTGATAGAGCCCTTAGGATCTTGCTTTACTACCAACAGTATGATGGCGATCATATACGTGAGAGTTAGGTAGTTTATATGCATATCCTTAATTGTGGTCCCTAGTCGTGGGAGTTTCGAGACAGGGAATCGATACTCCGGAGTAGACTAGTGTATACAGTCGAGACCCCGACGAGGGGCGGTGGCCGGTCTCACAAGCCACTGGTGTCAGTTGGATCACCTAAGATGAATACAGGTGCTCATTGGGTTATGAGTACACCGGACAGGACTCGCCGGGAATCTGCTAGTTGGTGTTATACAAATCGTCAGATAGCAGTTCCCTGGTGACACGTGTACAGGTTAGTTCATCGACCTGAGGTCGTCATTTATCTCGTGTGAGTTCCCACTGTGCTTTGATTTCTACCCTACCACGGCTCAAAGAAGTCGTGCAAACAGGTAGTTTTTGGGTACAGTCCCGAGCCACATGGAGGCACGTGAGCGGATCGGCAGGGGATTCGTCTCTCCCGGTATTGGAGGTGAGATCGTGCTGTATCTAGAAGAGCCATTACACAAAGCCCACAGCCGTGGCAGGAGATTTACTGGTAGGTACTCCAGTAGTATCTCAGGGTGTTATTGGGCTACACTCCGACACGACTTATACTGCTATTGGGGGTCTGACGTTACTAGGCCCCTAGGCAGATATGCGATACTCATAGACGAACGGACCGAACTGTATATACATTGTCACTGTTAGGCTCAGTAGGGTTTTCAGATGAGTTCGCTCATCGGCCTCCCTTGAGGTCAGTCCATGGGCAGCCGTTATGCATAGCTAGTGCCGCTGACGGTTTGTGGTTAAACCCACTGCCAGGGTACTGACGAGTCATTAGAGTCCCCCACAGACAGTTTCCCAAGTTCGGGTGAAACGTTGTAGAGGCCGTATGGTTTTATGGCAGGGTTCGGAAAATGCACGTGCGTTTACGCACGTGTCAGATTTCGGGCAGATGATACTGGTCGGCTTTGGTTTAAACCGGATCCGAGTATTATATTGAGTAGATATAATATCTTTGTCTCAGTTGCATTTGTATTCGGTCGTAATACAAATGCGGGTATATTTATACAGTTACGGGGTTATCCTGAAATTCGTTTCGGGATCACTTTTGGAAGTTGCCAGTTTCCAGTTTTCTATCAGCTGTCTTTTAACATTCGGTTAAAGACGGATTTATCTTTTCTTGAGATGAGTGTGGAAGGTTCTAGAAGCATCTAAAAGGTGGTGACAAGGCTAATGACTCACTTGTTCCTTATTGGTTGCTTTTGGTGTGTTCACACTTGAGATATTTTCTTGTGTTCACACTTGATATTTTTCTCTTAAGGTCACCACTTCCCTCCTACACTCACCCCACTCTCTTGCTATATATGGCCGGCCCCCTTCCCCCTCTCACACACACTCACTTGAGTTTTCATCTGGTAAAAAGATTATGATAGATTTTGGGGTGTATGGAATTTCACAGCTCATTTCATTCCATCACCCGATTCCCATAGCAACTTCATTAACCGATCGTCCACGGCTTTGGACGAAGTGAGACAAATCTTCTACTCATTCTCTACATCATTCTTGGTCGTCTCTTTTAGCAAACTTGACGACCGAGTTGCCTCGAGTCAGAGGCGGGAGCCCGTTTAAAGAATCGTCGACGTGGTGCCACCTGGACGAGCAGATCGGAGATCGACGAGATCAGAGCAGCCGCAATGGATCGTGGGATGATGGTTGAAGAACGAAGGACTCGGATCGTTCGGTATAACCTTTCTACACTCTTTACAGTTTGTTAGTTTAGCAATAATGGCAGATCCGGGTTAAAGTATACGATAGCGCCAGTTAAAAAGTTTTTGTTCCGCATTTGGCGTCTGTAGACGGCCTGGGTGCTAACGTAGACTTACATACATCTTAGGTGAACCAACTAACACCAATGGCTTGTGAGACCGGCCATCGCCCCTCGTCGGGGTCTCGACTGTATACACTAGTCTACTCTGGAGTATCGATGCCCTGTCTCGAAACTCCCACGACTAGGGACACCTTTAAGGATATGCTTACAGACCCCAGCTCCCACGTATATGATCTCCATCATACTGCTGGTAGTCAAGCAAGAATCCTATGGGCTCTATCATCATGCAATAGTGAACTAAAGCATGTATACGATGATAAAGACAAACCAGATAGCATACTATCATCTCGAGCAAGACTGTCATATCGGTATAGGTCCTTCCTCAATCATTGCAATCACGTACCTGCGATCCAATAATTGACTTTGAGGGCACTATCTCCAACACATGATCCGTGCAATACCGCACGTATATGATCGAATCCTGCCATATCTCCATACGGCCTATACAGCGTTTCACCCGAAACTTGAGAAAACGGTCTGTGGGGGACTCTAAAGACTCGTCAATACTTTGGTTGTGGATTTAACCACTAGCACGCCAGAGGTATTAGCCATACGTAACGGGCTACCAGGTATTGACCAAAAGGGACGTCTGTGAGCGAAATCATGCAGACACCCTACTGAGCCTGTCAGTGACAATATCCGTACAATCCGGTCTGTTCGTCTATGAGCATCGCATGGCAGGCCTAGGGGGTTGGTAAAAGTCAGACCCCCAAAAGCGGTACAAGTCGTGTCGGAGTGTAGCCCAGAACACCTTGAGATACTACTGGAATACCTACTAGTAAATCTCCTTCCTCAGTCGAGGGCTTTGTGTAATGGCTCTCCTAGACACAGGGCGACCTCACCCTCAATTCCGGGAGAGACGTGTTGGAGATAGTGCCCTCAGAGTCAATTATTGGATCACAGGCACGTGATTGCAATGATTGAGGGAGGACCTATCCCGGTACGACAGTCTTACTCGAGATGATAGTATGCTATCTGGTTTACCTTTATCATCGTGTACTGCTTTAGGTGACCTGACAGGTCGCTATTGCACGTTGATAGAGCCCCTAGGATTCTTGCTTGACTGCCGGCAGTATGAGGGCGATCATATACGTGAGAGCTGGGGTCTACAAGCATATCCTTAAAAAGTCCCTAGTCGTGGGAGTTTCGAGACAGGGCATCGATTCTCCAGAGTAGACTAGTGTATACAGTCGAGACCCCGACGAGGGGCGGTGGCCGGTCTCACAAGCCACTGGTGTCAGTTGGATCACCTAAGATGTATACAGGTGCTCATTGGGTTATGAGTACACCGGACAGGACTCGCCGGGAACCTGCTAGTTGGTCTTATACCTGACGTCAGATAGCAGTTCCCAGGTGACATGTGTACAGGTTAGTTCATCGACCTGGGGATCGTCATTTGTCTCGTGTGAGTTCCCACTGTACTTTGATTACTACCCTACCACGGCTCAAAGGAGTCGTGCAAACAGGTTTTAGTTGGGTACAGTCCCGAGCCACATGGAGGCAGTGAGCGGATCTTCAGGGGTTCGTCTCTCCCGGTATTGGGGGTGAGGTCGCGCTGTGTCTAGGAGAGCCATTACACGAAGTCCTTGGCCAAGGCAGGAGATTTACTGGTAGGTATTCCAGTAGTATCTCAGGGTGTTCTGGGCTACACTCCGACACGACTTGTACCGCTTTTGGGGGTCTGACTTTTACCAACCCCCTAGGCCCGCCATGCGATGCTTATAGACGAACGGACCGGACTGTATGGATATTGTCACTGACAGGCTCAGTAGGGTGTCAGGATGAGTTCGCTCATCGACATCCCTTTTGGTCAATAGCTGGTGGCCCGTTACGTATTGGCTTATACCTCTGACGTGCTAGTGGTTAAATCCACAGCCATAGTATTGACGAGTCTTTAGAGTCCACCACACTTTCAGTTACTCAAGCTTTCGGGCGAAACGCTGTAGAGGCCGTATGGAGATATGGCAGGGTCCGATCAGATACGTGCGGTATTGCACGGGTCAGGATCGGACGGTTTGTACTAGAGGCCGTATAGATATATGGCAGGGTTCGGTCAGATACGTGCGGTATTGCACGGATCAGGATCGAACGGATATTACTAGCCGGCTTTGGTTTAAGCCGGATCCTAGTTTAGTACTGTGTAGATTTTGTCTCTTTGCATTTGTATCCGGACGGAATACAGATGCGGGTGTGTATGCACAGTATTGGGGTTTTCCTGTAATTTATTACGGGACCAGTTTTCTGGAGTTGCCAGTTTGCATTCCGTTCCGGCCGGTTTTCCTTTGTTCTTTCCCGGCCGGACTTTTCCGATGGAGGGGGTTATTTGCAATTGTGCAAATAACATTTGTGGAGGGGGTTTCTTGATATTGTGTTGATTATGATATCTTTCATCCATGCTTTTGCATTAATGAGATTTGATGTGATTAAGGTGTAAGCATGGTTGATGTTTTCTTGTCTTTGGATATGGTCACCCCTTCACTTTACACTACCATCACCTCCCTCTTGGATTTGGTTCACACCTCCACCACCATTCTCACATGGTATTTTGGCCGGCCACAATATTTAGAGGAGAGGAAAAATGAGAGGTCCCAACTTTGTATGAGGGATTAATTCACATCTCATTTTTCATGCTTGCCAAATTCTCAAAAACCCTCTCCAAAGTTCATGATTCTCTTCATCCTTCTTGGCAACCAAAACCCTAATGAGACATAGACTCTACACATCCTACAGCAAGTCTTGGGCATGTCGACTTGCCAGCATCATGCCCGAGTTGCCTCGGTATAGAGGCGGGAGCCCGTAAAAGAAACAGGCGATGTGGTGCCCTTCCGGTGAGGAGGCGATGACCGGAGTTTCCGCGGGAGATCGGGACGACGACGAGAAGACCGGAGGACTCGGATCACTCGGTATATCTCTAACCCGTCTTGTAGTTAGCTAGATGTAGTTTAATGGCCCGATCCGGGTGTTTAGTGCGCGGTGGTGCCGGTTTGCAAAGTTCGCAAAATTAAAGTTTATCACCGTTTCCGCATTTGGCCGTCGGTTTGACGGCCGGGGCGCCGCCGTGCACTTACAAGACGAACCCCTGCAGATCCGCTCACTGTCTCCATGTGGCTCGGGACTGTACCCAACTAAAACCTGTTTGCAAGACTCCTTTGAGCTGTGGTAGGGTAATAATCAAAGTACAGTAGGAACTCACACGAGACAAATGACGATCTCAGGTCGATGAATTAACCTGTACACATGTCACCAGGGAACTGCTATCTGACGTCAGGTATAAGACCAACTAGCATGTTCCCGGCGAGTCCTGTCCGGTGTACTCATAACCCAATGAGCACCTGTATTCATCTTAGGTGAACCAACTGACACCAGTGGCTTGTGAGACTGGCCACCGCCCATCGTCGGGGTCTCGACTGTATACACTAGTCTACTCTGGAGTATCGATGCCCTGTCTCGAAAACTCCCACGACTAGGGTCCTTTTAAGGATGTGCTTATAGACCCCAGCTCCCACGTATATGATCGCCTTCATACTGCTGGCCGTCAAGCAAGAATCCTAAGGGCTCTATCAACGCGCAATAGTAACCTGTAAGGTCACCTAAAACAGTACACGATGATAAAGATGAACCAGATAGCATATTATCATCTCGAGTAAGACTGTCCTACCGGTATAGGTCCTCCCTCAATCATTGCAATCACGTGCCTGTAATCCAATAATTGACGCTGAGGGCACTATCTCCAACAGACTTAAACCAAGTTTCTGTCGTAATTTTTATGGTGTCTAAAAATTTTTTAAGAAGTTGCAGAATGTTGTATATGATGTAATATGAGAACGAGACCAAAATGAACACCTTTCGTCGGATTTGACCCGGTGAAAAGCTCTTGAAAACCGGCCTGGCCGGTCTGGCTAATGCTTTTTTGGTTCATTTTGGTTTGGTGCTTCAGGCTCTGGATTTTGGTGTTTCAGGTGTTGGTTTTTTTGCTGAGATTGCATGAGATGTTATCTTTAAGTAAAGGCAATTCGGAGTGTTTCGTAATCGTAATTCTATCATCATTTTGAGTTATTTAGACAATGTTAAAAAGTTCGAAAGGATATCAATAACCCAATTTTTCCCTCGCTGGAAATTTTCCAAGAGTTGGATTTTTTCCAAGTTTGAAATCTTCAGAAAATCATGCAGGCGTTTTCTATAGATCATCTAGAAGAACGAAACCCTAACTCGATTCTGTAACCGTCGGAACCGCCACCAAACCCTAGGGTTTATGGTAGTTCCGCGGCGCCATAGGTGAGGCAAGAGTTGACCTTTCTACGGTTGGTCCATAGGTGCTGTGGCATGTTCTGGGTACTTTTTAAACTCTCCTCAAGTGTTGAGCTCTTTGGGAAATTTTGGGTGTTTGTTTATTCGATCGAAAAGTTTAACATCGTCTAGTTATCTGTGTTTGTGATACAATATTTGGAATCCACAATAATTAGTTATATGATAACTAGTTCGTATTTTATAAATCTAGCAATTTAGTCTCAAGTAATCAATTGCCACGGAATTTTTATGTGGATCAAAAGTCTGTCGCAATTACGTAGCATACGCAGATACTCGCCAGGTAACCTTACTGATAGCCATGCCCCATAGCCCCGACCAAGTGACTTTAGGAGAACCCCGTCGCCAAAATCATCTGTTCGGGTGCTCGCGGCCACGGTGTTTCGCCTAAGTGCACTTCATCGAGGGCATCGGGGGTGCGACCGTCTACTACAGTTTCCAACGATCATTCGATCTAGTTGTCAAGAATCTTGTTGAATTATACGACTGGTTATTGAAAAGTGTTTTCAATATCGAGACTAAAATGCGGGGTTTATAATTGTTAGGCATGTGATGTCTAAGGAATTCAGTTGGTTAGGCATGAAATCCAAAGTATGTGATACATTGGGTTTATGATGTCTAAGAAAGTTGTGGATTCCAATTGTTATAGTTTTTCACTTTCTTTTCTATGACCGTAAGTGTAATATGTGGTGTATCGCCGGTTTAGTTGCTATATGTCAACGACCGCATATTTACTTACGTTGATGATATGTGATGTTATGTGTTGCTGTGATATGTTATATTGGATCGTCGTGTTTGAATAGCCGGGGTTTTTGCGTGAGATGAGAGTTTTTCATTTTCATTCATGTAAGAACTTGTATGTAATATTCTTTTATTGGGGCACTTCCGGGTTCAGGATGATGTCACCATTGATGTATATTATTTACTTTACCGCATTAGGAAAGACCCAAGGAGGGGAGCACAAGTAACTGGGTTCTAGAGTCCAGTGGGAGACCATCTCGAGGAGTCAAGACCGGGTCTCCTAACTCTAGAATTGGTAGGGTTGCTTGCCGCTTTCGTAGGGGTCTAGAGATGTGGGTTTGGCTATTCATCACGACCGTGGAATCCGTGTTTTTTACTGGCTTAATTTAAAATACGGAATTCCTAGTATATCCAATATTTCATATGTGTATCTTCTGTTGCTGATATTCTGTGATGTGATCACTTTGTATTCTGAGACGAATGCTTTTATTATATATATGATATATAATAAATATTGCTGCTTTCGTTTCTTCTGTGATGCTTAGGAAGCATAATTGATGGGACTTCATTAATGAGATTAGTGAAATAAAAGAAGCCTAAAAATGTTGTGGAATCTTGTTTTAAAAAATGGTAGCTCTAGTTCTGGCTTTGCATAGCGGTATTCCTTGTAGAATATCCAGCACCTCATTCGATGAGGAAAGAGCCGAGATCCCTTCACCGGGAGTGACCTCTTTAGCGAAACTGGTAGATGCTACAACTTACTCGGTTCTGTTTTTGATTGCTTTTTAGTTCATGCTTTGCATAGTGGTATTTGTGAAATATCCAGCACCTCATTCGATGAGGAAAGATCCGAGATCCCTTCACCGGGAGTGACCTCTTTAGCAAAACTATTAAAAGCCTAAAAAACACACTTTTTCAAAACACACGATTCTAGAAGGAGATCAAGTTCATTACGCAAAAGGTTTTCTTAAAACCTATCGTGGCCCTCCGTCATTTTAGATAAGTACTACTTAGTATTCATGCAACGTTTGTTGGCCTGCGTCAAGGCGTAGTGTGCGGTAGCTAACTAGTGCTTATCTGCTGCATATGATGCGATTGGATTTGGGTAGTCGTGCGACTTTGTTGGCCTGCGTCATGGGTCATGCGGGTGACTTTAATTCAATTATGAAATGTACGGGTTGAACTTGACTAGTGGACTATGGTCTGTTGGCCTGCGTCAAGATCATAGGACAATAGGGGCAAAATATTATTAGGAGTTTCAAATGTTGAAATTTGTAATGAGATTGCATATCTTCTATGAGATAGTTGGATCCCGATACCCACTGCGAGTAAGAGTTACTCCTGGGAGAGTTTTGCACATTACAATTAGCCGATAAGTAGGTGTCTAGAAAAATGTTAACGGGGTTACGCCCCCGGGAAAATGAGGTTTATTTTAATTAGGTCCGTGCGAAAGCACGGGGAACCTCCCGCAAAGTACCGACACTGGCCTGGCCGAAAGATTGGCGAACTTGTAGAATGTAATTAATCCCGGGTAGTCTTACCTTTTAGGGTTTGAAGGAAGATTTGATAAAAAACAGTGGGAGCCATCCTGATTAGATAAAAATAATAACCAATCTAATCTTGAAAGAGCATACGCTGAGTGTTTTCTTCTCTCTCTCTCCTGGTAGTGACCATGTAAAATGCCTTAATCAAGTTAATAATATGGATGTATTGACCGAACCTGCTTATTATAATGAGCTGGGGAACATTGGTTCCGTTCTTTCTTATAATTGTTATGAGTCTGAGCAGGAAATAGGGGAATATCCGGAATCCCATGCCACCCAATCGAAGAAAGTGCATGTTGATGTATCTTTTTCGGGTTTGTTCGTTACCGAGAACTGTTTCTCGGTGTCATCTATCCTGGGTATAGGATACCGTATCATAATCCCACATATGTAATTTGTTACATGGGCTACTGAAAGGTAGAGAACTGGGATTGGGTGATATGTCTCTAAATGTAGAGAATGGTGCAATTGTTGTAGCCAAATCAGTTGGCAGATATCACCATGTATTACCAAATACATTGATTCTAAACAAATGTTATTACATACCGAACCTGATATACAACATTACATCAGTTTCTTTATTAAGTTAAAGAAGGATATAATTTTGTATTGATGGATAATGTTGTGAACATTTTCCTTAATCAAAAGTTGATTGGATCAGGAACGTTATGTAATTGCATATACGTTCTAAATCAAGCCACAGTTCAAAGTATATAAAACACACACAAGAGGAATAGTTCAGAAATGAATGAATCCTCCTTATGGTATTGTAGACAAGGTCATATCAATGCGACATGATTAGCTAAGTTACATAAGGATGAATTTTTAATCTATTCAAATTTTTCATCTTATGAAAGTTACCAGTCTTGTCTCAAAGGTAAAATGACCAATACTCCGTTTACTGGAAACGGAGGAAGAGTTGCTGAACTCTTGGGATGGATACATGATGATGTATACGGTCCGACGTCTACACAATGTCGGGGTTGGTTCTTTGTACTTCATTACATTCATCGATGATCTCACAAGATTCAGACATGTGTTCCTGTTGAAACACAAGTCTGAAGCTTTTGAGAAATTTAAGGAATATAAGTACGAAGTAGAGAACCAAATGGGTAGAAGTATTAAAGTCCTTCGATGTGATCGAGGAGGAGAATACTTGGGCATGGAGTTCCTGGATTATTTAAAAGAGAATGGGATCTCTCTCAGCTTACCCTTCTGTATACACCACAGCACAATGGTATATCGGGGCGGAGGAATCGCGCTCTACGAGATATGGCGGCTCTATGATGAGTACTGCTAAGTTGCCTGTTTCCTTTTGGAGTTATGCACTTGAGAAGCTGCATACCTATTTAATGGGGTTCCATCCAAATCAGTGCCTGCCACTCCATATGAGATATGGAATGGGAAGAGACCATCTCTTAAACAAGTTAAGATATGGGGTTGTCCGGCTTATGTTGAAAAGCAAAATCTGGACAAGCTCGAGACAAGGTCAGTTCTGTATAAGTTTGTTGGATATCCCAAACATTTGCGAGGGAATATCTTCTAACATACTGAGGAGCAAAAGGTGTTTTGTTTCTCAGCACGCCAACTTTTTAGAAAAGGTATTTCTTGTGAAGAATTTTGTGGACATGAGGTAGAACTGGAAGGAGTTCCAGCCAGACAAACTAACAGCTGATGATTTGATGAAACCAAAGGATTCAATAGTCTCCGACGAACCTCAGCCTCTCCGCGAATCCGGCAGGGTTCCTTATCCCCCAGAAAGATACTACGGTTTTCTTGATGACAGTGGGAGCGAGGATTGCATCATGGTAGATAATGACACAACTAGGTTCTGGCAGGCCATCACGAGTGGCGACTCTGTGAAATGGCTGGATGCTATGCGGTCAAAGATGGAATCCATGTACACCAACAAAGTATGACTTTACATGTTGCACTTGAAGGGGTAAAACCCATCGGGAGCAAGTGGATCTTGAGAAGATTCTTGGTGTAGATGGAAAAGTTGAGACTTTCAAAACTAGAGCTGTAGTAAAAGTTTTTCGTCAATAACCAGGTGTGGATTATGATGAAACCTTTTCTCAAGTGGTTATACTTATGTCCATCAGGATTAAAGCAGGAATCGCGGAGTAAAAACATCAGTTTTGATATGGCAATCAAAGAGTTTGACTTCATCAAAAAGGTAGATGAACCTTGTATATACAAGAAGGTTGTAGAGAGTAAGGTTCTCTTACACGTATTGTACGTAGATGACATACTCTTGATAGGAAATGGTTTCCTATGCTACACTCGGTCAAGCTCCTCTTATCATGCGGATTCTCCATGGAAGATCTGGATGATACCTACTACATCTTGTGGATTATGATATATGGTGATAGATCTAAGTGGATGTTGGAAGTGTCCCAAATCCAGGTACGATAACACCATTCTAAAGGGGTTTAGTATGGATGATTCTAAGCATGGTGGTTCGCCTACTTATTCATGAATCACTCTCTCCAAAAAGATGTCTCCCGAGACTGATTTGGAGAGTGCTCGCGTGCAAGGGATACCCATGCTTCGGCACTAGGCTCTATCATGTATGCGATGTTATGTACCAGACCATATATAGCTGACTCACTAGGAGTAGTGATCAGGAATCAATCGGATCTTGAGAGAATCACTGGATAGCTATGAAGGACATTCTTAAGTACTTGAGAAGCACTGAAGAGATGTTCTTAGGGTTTTGGTAACGGTGAACTCCAGTGGGAGTCCTTTACCAATTCGAGCTTCTAGAGTGATAAGGTCGACTGAAAGTCAGTCACAGGCTTTGTCTTTACCCTCAGTGGAGGGACGGTATGTTGGAAGAGTTTCAAGCTAGATACCATGACAAACTAGACGATAAAGGCTGAATACATCGCTACCAACGATGCTGCCAAAGTGGTTGTTTGGACATTTCTTGTTCATGAGATGAACATGGTTCCTACCATTGAGCGTCCAATAACTGTTATTGAGACAACAATAAAGTTGTGGTTTCGGCCTAGGAACGCAGGTCCCATTAGCGTTCCAGACATATTCTAAGGCAGTATCGCCTGATCAGGGAGATAGTTGATCTCCAAAGGATCGAGGTAAGGAGAGTTGATGCGAAGATAACACGGCAGATCCACTCACAAAGGCCTTTTCCTAGAGAGACTTCTATAAGACGTTGAGTATGAGATACTACAAAAAATGGCCTTAGTGGAAGTGGGAGATTGTTAGTAAAATGTATGCCCTAGAGGCCATTACTGTACATACGATGTATATTGTAGTGGATGCTTGGACATTATTGGGAGGACTTTCTTGCTCGGCATGATAGTATGCTATATGGTTGCAATTTATCTTAACATGTACACTTATTGTCTCTCTGTTACATGTTGATAATGCCCTTAGGATGAGTACTTGACTACCAGGATTATGATGTAGATCATACTAGTGGGGCAGAGGTAGTCGGTAAGTACATCCTTCAATAGTTCCTAGTCATGGGAGAATCGAGACGGCGCATCGATATTCCAGAGTAAACTAGCGTATGCGCTTCTTGACCCATATGATGGGCGATGGATGATCCCACATACATTGGTGTTTGACATCAGAGAAGGTATAGGGGTGCTCAGTGGAGACCGGGTACACTGAACGGACTCGCCGAGAACTCCTAGTTGGTATTATACCTATCGTCAGATAGCAGTTCTCTGGTGACACTGGTACAGATTAGTCTGTCGACCCGAGATCGTCATAATGTCTTGTGTGATTCCCACTGTGCTTTGATTTACACCTTACCACGTTCAAGAGATCGTGCAAAACGGTGGTTTTTGGGTACAGTCCCGAGTCACATGGAGGCAATGAGCGATAGGAGGGGATTCGTCTCTCCCGGTATTGGGGATTGATGTTGCGCTATGCTCGATTGGCCATAACAGGAAATCCCTGGTCAGGGTTGCTGAGATTTACTGGTAAGTGTTAATAGTAGTTTCTCGAACCGTTATGAGCCTCACATCGGCATGACTTATCAGGCTATTAGGGTCTGACGTTTACTACCCCTAGGCTGCGAAATGCGACATATTAGACGAAGAGACCGGACTGTATGGTAGTGTTACTGATTGGATTCGCAGGAGTATGAGCAGGCTTGCTTGTTGATCTTCTGATCGCTTAATACCCGGGTGGCCGTTACATTTAGCAGACCGCTTGCGACTTGTGGGTGACTGATATGATCATCTCCTACTGCCGGCGTATTGACGAGTCTTTAGAGTCCTTCACAGAGGTTTCCTGGCTCAGCCAAAATGAAGTAGGAGAACATATGAGATATGTGTGGGACCGAGATTAATACGTGTATGTGATACCGTATTCTATTCTCGCGATATGTGATATCGGTCAGTTATATGTGATATAGCCGGGCTGTCGAATCAAGTGTTGATTCGACAAGTTGATACATTTGATAGTAGTCGGTTGTATGAGATATAGCCGGATTATTAGATCAAGTGTTGATTTAATAATTTAATGTATAATTATATATTTGATATATTAACTTACATTAACAAATATTAGCTCACTTAAGTATTCTTTTTCTCACTAGTGTACACTTAGTATATATGTGATATATATTAATGTACATTTTTTGTGTCATGCTTGATGACATATGCAACATGGGTGTATGAGACTCACACCATGCTTATAATAATGTAAGGTTTTGTTTATTTAATGTAAATCAAATTAGTTGGAAATTGTCCCATAGTTGAAGCTTGTAGAAGCTTGTGGAACCATTGACCAAGTCCACTCATTTTGTTTTACTTGAAGATATTTATTAACCCAACCATTATTGTTTACCCATGGTTTAGTCTCTGCATGAGTTAGTATATGATACTAACTCACCCATGGTTGCTATTCTCACTCATTATTCCATTCACACTCCATCTTCTTCCTCATCTCAAAAAAGCTTTCTAGCTTCATGAGTGAAGGGTTCCGTAACATGACAGCAAGGTTTCGGGTGGCATCGTCCATGCCAAATTAAAAAAATTTCCATGCTAAAGAACTCTAACCTAGGATGTTTAACTAGAGAATCATACGAAAACGAAATGTAAACAATTTTACAACTAAGTGATTAAGGATTACAACCTTTGTAGTCCGTTCCTTTACTTCATTAGCTCCAAGTAGTGGTCCCTTCGCTGCAATCATCGAGTTCCCAGACTCTTGAGAGACTCCACACGGTGTATGATGCATACTTGCTTCTAGTCTTCGAAATCTAAGATGATCTACTTCGAGGAAACACAAACCCAAGCTATTTCTTCACTAATTTAGGGTTTAGTGATGAAAACACCCTAAACTAAATGGCTAATAGTAGAGGATGATGAAGTAGAAAATGGGCCCTCTTTAGTTTTCTTTTTCTCACAATATTTCATCACAAAGAAAAAAGCTAGCATGCTTTCTTGAGGAAGAAGAAGATGAAGTGATGAAAGAATAATTGAGATAAGGTTAGAAATGCAACCATGGTAAGTTATGTCATCTTTAACCTATGTAGAGAATAAACCATGGCTAAGCGTTAAAGGTTAGGTTAATAAATATCTTAAGTAAAAACAAATCAAGTGGACTAAGTCAATGTTCTACAAGCTTCATGCAAGCCCCAAGCCATGAGAAAATCCAAATGATTTTTGATTGCTTAATAATAAATATTAACCAACATTAAACCTAGCATGGTTTGAGTCTCACACACCCTTGTTGCATGTGTAACCTAACATGTCACAATATTATATATCACATATACAATTTTGTGAACAAAAGAAAATAATACAATTAACATATATCACATATATATCAATGTATCATCAAGTGAGAAAAAGTAATTCTTAAGTGAGCTAATATTTGTTAATGTAATTAAATTATCAAATAAATAATTCTATATTAAATTATTAAATCAACACTTGATTTAATAATCCGGCTATATTACAAATAACCGACTAATATAATATGTTTCATTTTATCGAATCAACACTTGATCCGATAACCCGGCTATATCACATATAATCGGCCGATATCACATATCGCGAGAATAGAATACGATGTCATATAAACGTATTATTCTCGGTCCCGCACATATCACACATGTGCTCCTACTTCGTTTTTCCAGAGCCAGGAAACCTCTGTGTAGGACTCTAAAGACTCGTCAATACGCCGGCAGTAGGTGATGATCATATCAAACACTCACAAGCCACAAGCTGTCAGCTAAACGTAACGGCAACCCGTGTATTGAGTGATTAGAAGATCAACAAGCAAGCCTGGACATACTCCTGCGAATCCAATCAGTAACACTACTGTACAGTCCGATCTCTTCGTCAGACCCCAGTAACTGATATGTCGTGTCGATGTGAGGCTCATAACGGGTCGAGAAACTACTGATAACACTTACCATTAGGTCTCCATATCAGCCATGGCCAGGGACTTCCTGTTATAGCCAATCGAGCGCAGCGCAACATTAACCCCCAATACCGGGAGAGACGAAACCCCTCCTATCGCTCATTGCCTCCATGTGATTCGGGACTGTACCTAAATACCACCGTTTGCACATTCTCATGAATGTGGTAAGGTGGAAATCAAAGCACAGTGGGAATCACACAAGACTCTATGACGATCTCGGATCTACAAACTAACCTGTACCAGTGTCACCAGAGAACTGCTATCTGACGATAGGTATAATACCATCTAGGAGTTTTCGGCGAGTCCGTTCAATGTACCTAGTCTCCACTGAGCACTCGTACACCATCTTTAATGTCAAACACCAATGGATGTGGGATCATCCATCACCCATCATATGGGTCAAGATGCGTAAACGCTAGTCTACTCTGGAGTATCAATGCCCTGTCTCGATACATCCTCGACTAGGAAGAACTATAGGATGTACTCGTGGACTACCCTGGCCCCACTAGTATGATCTCCATCATAGTCCTAGTAGTCAAGTACATATCCTAAGGGCTTTATCAACAAGTGAGAGCAAGACAGTAACACAATACAAGTCATCATGTTTAGGCAAAGTACAACCAGATAGCAAACTATCATGTCGAGCAAGAAATTCCTCTATATATATATATCCAAGCATCCACTATGATATACATCATATATACAATAATGGCCTCTAGGGCATACATATAACTAACAATCTCCCACTTGCACTAAGGCCAGCTGTTGTAGTATCTCATACCCAACATCTCAAAGAGTCTTTCAAATTGTATCTGGGGTACGGCCTTCGTGAGTGGATCTGCTGTGTTGTCTTTCGTGTTAACTCTCCTGACCTCGACCTCTCAGCGATCAACTATCTCCCGGATAAGGTGATACCGCCTCAGAATATGCCTGGATCGTTGATGGGACCTGGGTTCCTTAGCCAACTCCACTGCTCCATTGTTATCGCAATACAAAGGTATTGGATGCTCAATGGTCGGAACCACACCAAGTTCAGTTATGAACTTCTTCATCCAGACAGCCTCTTTGGCAGCATCGTTGGCAGCGATGTATTCAGCCTCCATCGTGGAGTATGCCACGGTTTCCTGTTTGGAACACTTCTGAAAAAACCGCCCCTCCATTGAAGGTAAAGAAAAATCCCGAGTGCGACTTAGAGTTGTCCTTATCACTCTGTAAGCACAAATAGGTAAAGGACTCCACTTGGAGTTCTCCGTTACCATACACCAAGAACATCTCTTTAGTCATTCTTAAGTACTTGAGAATGTTCTTCACAGTTGCCCAATGACTCTCTCCAGGATCTGCTTGATACCTACTCACTACACTTAGTGAGCAAGCATGCTACATCGGGTCTGGTACATAGCATCGCGTACATGATAGATCCTACTACCGAAGCAAAGGGTATCCCTTTCATGCGAGCTCTTTCCAAATCAGTCTTAGGAGACATCTCTTTGGAGAGAGTGAGTCCATAGATCTTGGGTAAACTCCCACGCTTGGATTCTTCCATACCAAACCTCTTTAGTATGGTGTCAATGTACCTAGATTGGGACAATCCCAGTATCTGTATAGATCTATCTCTATAGATCTTAATCCATAAGATACAGGAGACTTTACCTAGATATTTCATTGAGAATCTTTGTGATAAGAAGAGCTTGACCGAGTGCAGCATTGGAACATCATTTACTATCAAGAGCATGTCATCCACGTACAATACGAGGAAGACAACCTTATTCTCTGCCACTTTCTTATATATACAAGGTTCATCTACGTTCTTGATGAAGTCAAACACTTTGACTACCACATAAAAACAGATGTCCCAACTCCGCGATGCATGCTTTAACCCGTAGATGGATTTAAGCAGCTTGCACACCTTTCCGCTGCTCCCACTGTCTACGAAGCCCTCTGGCAGAGTCATGTACACACTCTCTTCTAAATCACCATTTAAAACGCAGTTTTAACATCCATTTTTCAGATTTCGTAGTCATGGTATGCAGCAATGGCAAGTAGGATCCGGATGGAGTTAAGCATAGCCACTGGAGAAAAGGTTTCATCATAATCCACACCTGTTCGTTAACGAAAACCTTTTGCGACAAGTCTTGCTTTGAAAGTCTCAACTTTTCCATCTACACCAAGTTTCTTCTTAAAGATCCATTTGCTCCCAATGGGTTTTACCCCTTCAGGAGCAACTTCCAAAGTCCATACTTTGTTGGTGTACATGGATTCCATATCAGATCGCATTGCATCCAGCCATTTCACAGAGTCCCCACTCGTGATGGCCTGATCGAAGCTAGTTGGGTCATCATCTTTCATGATGCAATCCTCGCTCCCACCATCAATGAGAAAATTGTAGTATCTCTCAGGTGGATGAGGAACCCTACTAGATCGGCGGAGCGGCTGAGGTTCGTCGGTAACTACTGAATCCTCTGGTTCTACCAAATCTTCTATCGTAGTTTGTATAGCTGGAACCTCTTCCAGTTCTACCTCCTTACCACTAATTTCTTTTTCAAGAAATTCCTTTTCTAAAAAAGGTAGCATGTCGAGAAACAAATACCTTTTTTTCCTTGGTGTGGTAGAAGATATACCCTCGCGAATGTTTAGGATATCCAATAAACTTACACAGAAAAGACCTTGTCTCGAGCTTGTCCATATTTTGTGTTTTCACATATGATGGACAACCCCATATCTTAACATAATTAAGATATGATCTCTTTCCTTTCCATATCTCATATGGAGTGGTTGGCACAGATTTTGTGGGAACCATATTCAATAGGTCTGCGGCTGTCTTCAGTGCATATCCCCAAAAGGAAATAGGCAACTCAGCGGTGCTCATCATAGAGCGTACCATATCTAATAGGGTGCGATTCCTCCACTCCGATACACCGTTGTGCTGTGGTGTATACGGAGGAGTAAGCTGAGAGAATCCCATTCTCTTTTAGATAATCCAGGAACTCAATACTCAAGTATTCTCCTCCTCGATCAGATCGAAGGATTTTAATACTTTTACCCGTCTGGTTCTCGACTTCATGCTTATTTTCTTTGAATTTCTCAAAAGCATCAAACTTGCGTTTCAACAGTAACACATGTCCGTATCTTGAGAGATCGTCAGTGAATGTAATGAAGTACGAGGAACCATTCCTGGCATGTGTAGACATGGGACCTCATACATCACTATGTATCAGTCCCAACAGTTCTGTAACTCTTTCTCCGTGTCCACTAAACTGAGTTTTGATCATCCTGCCTTTGAGACATGACTGGCAAGTGTCATAAGATGAAAATTCGAACTGATTCAAATATCCATCCTTCTGTAACTTAGCTAGTCGTGTCGCATTGATATGATCTATTCTACAATGCCACAAAAAGGATTCGTTCATTTCTGAACTCTTCCTCTTGTGTGTGTTTTGTAAGTTAAAAACTGTGGTTTGATTTAGAACGTATATGCCATTATTTAACGAGCCTGATCCAATCAACTTTTGATTCAGGAAGATTTTCATAACATTATCTTGTACTACAAAATTATATCCTTTTTTACTTAATAAAGAAACATATATAAGATTGCATATCAGGGTCGGAATGTAATAGCATTCGTTCACGAATCAATGTATTACCATTTGGTAATACAAGGTGATATTCACCAACTACTTTGGCTACAACATTTGCACCATTCCCTACTCTTACGGAATGATCACCCTCTCCCAGTTCTCTACCTTTCCTCAACCCATGTAATATATTACAAATGTGGGATCCCGATCCGATATCTAATACCCAGGACGTAGAGTGCACTGAGATACAGTTCTCGATAACTAACACACCCGAAGAAGATGCATCAACATGCTTATTCTTCGATTGGGCGGAGTAAGAATCCAGATGTTCCCCTGTTTCCTGCTCTGTCTTATAACAATTATAAGAAAAAACGGAACCAACGTTCCCCTGCTCAGTATAACAAGCGGGTTCGGTCAATACATCCATATTATTATCTTGATTAAGGCCTGACATGGTCGCTACCAGGAGAGAGAGAGAGAAGAAAACACTTTAGCGCATGCTATTGCAAGATTAGATTGGTTTTTATCTTATCTATTCAGGATGGCTCCCACTGTTTTTGTCAAATCTTCCTTCTAACCCTAAAAAGTAAGACTAGCCGGGATTAATTACAGCTTACAAGTTCTCCAATCTTTCAGCCAGGCCAGTGTTGGTACTTTGAGGGAGGTTCCCCGTGCTTTTGCACGGACCTAATTAAAATAAATCTCATTTTCCCAGGGTTGTAACCCCGTTAACACCTTTCTAGATACCTACATGATCGGCTAATTGTCATGTGTAAAACTCTCCCAGGAGTAACTCTTACTCGCAGTGGGTATCGGGATCCAACTATCTCATAGAAGGTATGCAATCTCATTGCAAATTTCAACACTTGAAATTCCCGATAATATTCTGCCTATAGCGTCCTATGACCTTGATGCAGGCCAACAAACCATAGTCCGCTAGTCAAGTTCAACCCGTACATTTCTTGATTGAATTAAACCCACCTGCACGACCCTTGACACGGGCCAACAAAGTCGCACAACTACCCTAATCCAATCTCATCTTTATGTTACAGATAAGCACTAGTTAGCTACCGCACACTATGCCTTGACGCAGGCCAACAAACGTAGCACGAATACTAAGTAGTACTTATGTGAAATGACGGAGGGCTACGTTAGGTTTTTATGAAAATCTTTTGCGTAATAAACCTGATATCGTTGTAGAAACAAGCGATTTTGAAAAGGAGTGTTTTTAAGGATTTTACTAGTTTCTCTAAAGAGGTCACTCCCGGTGAAAGGATCTCGGCTCTTTCCTTATCGAATAAGGTGCAGGATATTTCATAAATACCACTATGCAAAGCAAGAATTATAGAAGTAATCAAAAACAAAACCGAGTGAGTTGTAGCATCTGCTACTTTCCCTAAAGGGGTCACTCCCGGTGAAAGGATCTCGGCTCTTTCTTATCGAATAAGGTGCTGGATATTCTACAAGGAATACCACTATACAAAGCAAAAACTAGAGCTACCCTTTTTATAAATTTGATTCTACAACATCATTTAGCTTTCTTTTCTTTCATTAATCTCATTAATGGCATCCCATCATTTATGCTTCCTAAGCATCACAGAAGAAACGAAAATACAACGTACGCTTATGTCATCCGCATTCACCTCAGTGTCCCGTTATGCACCGTTAGGTTACTTAACTAACGGCATAGCGGGGTGGGACTAGCGCGGGTGCAAAATATAAGCAACATTTATTATATATCATATATATACAATAATAAAGTATTCGTCTCACGCATATAAAGTGATCACATCATAGAATATCAGCAGCAGAAGATAATATATGGAATATTGGATATACTAGAAGATCCGTGTTTTATTTTGAGCCTGTATAAAATACTGTCATGAACCGAAAAGTACGGAACATGACATGCACTTAAATTACGAAACGTCTCGAGTCGTACGTAATCTAAGTAAGGCAAAACCCAGAAATCAAAACCAAAGAAGAAGTAGAGTGAAGGAAAAACCAATTTAAATCAAGTAGTTTAGCAACATAAGCCAAAATATGCATTTTAAAATCTCAAATCTTTTGTGAAAATTTTTGCAGAGTCTTCTTTGTAAAAACTGGCCCCCCAAACGGGGTACAACATGAATAGTATATGAAATGATAAAAGGCATCCCCAAGCGGGAGATAACTCTTCGTCAATCGACGGTCACAACCACGCAAGCAATATAATATAAAACGCCGAAGGGCGAGGATCAAAACTCAAAAGAAACTCAAAACAACAAGAAAATATAATAATACAACACGCGACTCTAAGGTCGAAAGAATAACAAGTCTGGTCTTCTATGTCTATCAAATATACAATCTGGTTGATGGAGTTTTACTTGATACAACTGAAATAACAAATATACAATGGTGGTCCTGTGCGAAAGAACCCACCTGCCAATGCAATCACCCGGAAGGAACAGTGTGCCAGCAAAGCCACAACGGAACCTGTACGGCAAAACCTTCAAGGAACTATGGCACAACGGGGGTGAGTCGCCAACTCGTGAGTAGAAAACATCTACCAGCAGAAATCGCATGCATGACACTATCCTAGTCATATCAAGTAATATCCCCAATTAATATCCTGATCCATCTACATATACGTGCAATACGACGTGCTCGTGTCAGTGCCCCAGATAGCAACATATCAGATATATGAAGTATGAATGCATTACGAATGGAAACAGAATATATCATTACTGAGACAACAGTTTTCTTTAATCAATGAGATTTCTATATGTATATCAATCAAGTATCATCAATGAAAGTAATAGAGAAATTAGTATCAAGTATCGACACAAAACATAAGTCTCAGTATTTCAATATCAAATCTCAATATCTTTGTATCTCAAATTCAATATCTCGATCTCAATATCTCATATCTCAATATCTTAATACCTCGGGGCTCCATCAGTCCGGATCGGCCCATATCATCAATCACACGACCACGTACGGTATCCTCCAGATATCCGCCTCGCCAGGTAAAATCACCGGTAGGCAGTCTGCCCTTGCCAGGCTCGTCATCCACCTTGAAATCACTCTCGCCCCGGGGTACCATACCGGGTCCACCATGTACCCGAAACGGTTCCTACTCCTCCTCGAATCGTGTCTCGAAATCCAACAGCTATCATGAAAACTCATGGTGAACGACTCATACATCATGAGAAAACCGCAACTTGAATTTTGAAAAGAGGGAGGGAAAGAGAAGTTTATATATATTCTTGCGGTTTTTTCCTAAATCCAGAAAACTCATGGAAATCCAAAATTATCAATAATCATAATTCCAATAAACAGTGAATACCGGCATAAGTCTCCATAATACTGCATAACCAATGAATATGTGAATGCATCTGATATCATGCAATGAATGCAATATTTAAACTAGCCTGTGAAAGCTATAACATGTTGCGACTATCAGCTATCAAGCCATGGCAATGAAATGATATTTTCTAAAGTGTACTTGACATGGCAATTACCGATGAAGATGTGTATGAGCCGGCAAGCAGGTGTACGTGGGACTACGCATCATCGATAATGGTGCTGGTATCCTAACAGCATGATTTCGATACTAACATATGAAAACACAATATAAGCATGCAATGCGAGGCGAGCAGCGATAATTTGCGGGAGCTAGATAATAAACAAAACAATGAAGAACATGCAATAAATAATAAGAGTCATACAGTAAACTACAGGTCTAATTAACAGTCTAATCCAAAGGTAAGGAAACCACCTAAATCTGAGTCGATATATATATGTGTATAATAGTCGGTGATCACGCCTCGATAGTATCCCATACGATAACCTATATAATATGACATCCTTGATTCAAGAGTGCGGATCTATCATCAATATATAGCTCGTACTGTAAATCCGTCGTACGGCCTCCCAAATATGGATACGGGTCAAATATCACATTTATCTCATTATTCGTCTGGTATCCTTTCCATCATATATCATGATCTGGGGTACTGATCTAAGTCTAGTACAATACTGATACCATCTATGTAATGCATGCGTGTGTATGAAAACACCACGCCTAAAAAACCCGCTAAAATATCACGTCGTATCTCAAATACGAACCATATCATATCACCGATCTCATGGCCCCAAGCCCAATCTCATCGACTCATCTCTAATCCCAAGTACTTATCCTTAAAATCCATGTATATGTGTGTGTGTGTCTATATATATATACATATCCCCATATTCGCACAAGGAAAATAAATGTATGTATGTGTGTGTGTATGTATGGGTAAAAACCTATTCTAGGGTTCGCGACTAAGAAGATAAACTAAGCTACTTCTAACTATCCTAAACTAAACCATAAACACAAAATCATATCTTGATAATCATCCTCGTATTATAAAACACCTATATAAACATATATATCATAAACTAGACTACGGACTGCGGGGGTGCTATACGCCATCCACCCGACTTCCCCCATAGATAATCTACTCACCTAGATCTTCGCTTGCCGATGTCGATATCGCCATGCGCTTGCTTGTCATCTCGAAGTCCTCGTGAGGGTACCTACGTATCATAACACATCGTATCACATTAAAATCCGACTCATGACCAAAATGACACACGTATCTCACATAGGTCAAAACCTATGGTTTGCTTTCTCAAATCAACGCAAAACCCTCGACATCGGCGTACAAACACCGAGTGATCGAGAAAAACTCAAACGCACCATTCGTGCTTTCACAACCCACTAAATAAATATATGAAATAGGGTTTAAATCATCAAAACATCAAATTCGCTTTAAAAGCTATTTTTCCCAAAACCTAGTAAGCAAAATTAACCGCTTTAATACAACATCTTGATGTTTTAGCAAAACTAGTGGTCACAATATTCACTAATTAGCTTAAATAGGCCACATAAATATTTACTAGATTTTTAATCGCGCTAAATTACATTAATCCAAAAACCTAGTTAGCACAATTTTCCATTTTAGTTCAAAACTTGGCATTTTAACCAATCTAACTATTTTAACAATTCTAATGGCTATAATGTTCTTTAAACATGTTAATTAAGTCATACCAATGTCAATTAGATTTTAAATTCACACATTTCCATTAATTCCAAAAACCTAGTTTGCAATTTAAGCAATTAGGGCAATTTAGTTGTAACCATTAGAAATTTAGCAAATTGGTTAGGTTTTAGCATGCTCAAGATCTAAAGCTACACATCACAACCAAGATCAAGTAATCAAACCCAAGCTCCAATTCAAAACCCCCCTCTTGATAATTTTTCCATGAAATTAAACCCTAATTAAATACCTAATTAAGTTTGATTTAAGTATTTAACATCAAATTAAGCAAAGAATTAGAGTTATACCTCCACAAACATGAGATCAACCATGGAACTTGACCTCCAAATTGCAATCCTTGCACCAAGATCCATGCTATATGGGCTAAGGGAAAATGGGTAGGGCTTGGATTTTGATTTTGTGAGGTTTTTATCTTGATTTTTGAAGGATTTTGTGAGGGTTTTTGAAGTGAAAATGGCGTCAAAATTGGGGGGGGGGGCTGCTTGAGGGAGGGGCTCGGCCAGAACCTAGAGGGGGAGGGGAGAGAGTGAGGTGAGGAAATAGCAAGTGAGAAAAGTCCAAAGTCAATACAACCCCATGCCTCTTTCTTTTCTTTTTACTTTTTTTTTCTTTTCTTTTCCCAATTTCTTTTCTTTAATCCAATAGAAGTGTGGAAAGTTTAGGGAGGGGTTGCTGAATTCAGCCATATTAGGTGAGAGGGTGCGGGTGTATGTGTGTATATGAGGAATAACAAGTAACATGCAACCATGCCCCAATTCTATTTAGCTATTTTTCACCATTTAAGCCTTTAAAGTTTATATTTTCTAAAACCATCTTAATAATTTCTTTTCATTTCAAAAATAATATTTTACGTGTTAGTTTATGTGTCATGGTGCACAAAATTTGTATCAACCCATTCCAATTTGTAATTATCCCTAATTAAATGTTTAGTGACGGCTTAAAATAATATTAAAATAATTAATTTCGGAAAAAATTTCAGTAAACTAGAAATTTTCCAAGTGGCTCAATAAACACGAAATATTAGCAATTACATAGCTAGAATATGTATATTTGATTTTATTAAGAAAGATAATTATATCTTAATTTTTACGGAAAACACCCGTTATTTTACCGATTTTCCGAAATTTTACCTAAACGATTTTCAAAACGTTACAATCTTCCCCCCTTAAGGAAATTTGGTCCCCGAATTTAAATTAAACTCCCCCAAATACTAAAGCATTTCAGCAAAACCATCAAGTCGTCGAGGCTCCGAAATCATAAATACATAAAACATATCATAGCGCACTGCATGCGCATGAAAAACAGATATATAAACCAAAATCAAACCGTCAAGCATCCCGCAATCATCGGAGTTGTGGTGAAGACACAATGTCTAGATCAAATACGAAAACCAACATGGTATACATCAAACTATACATGTAAACATCATTAAACCATCTGGAAGCAATGCATGCCAAACCTTTTTTCAAATTGATGTGCGATGTGTGTATCACTGCACAGTGGCGGACGTCCATTGTAAGAAAATAACTATATAAATATATACATATATTATATATATATATATATAAATATATATATATATATATATTTTAATAAGCACGCCCCACAGTTTAGAAAATTAATTTAGAAGGGTTACCCTTGTAAAAAGTTTCGTGTCATCTCAGACACGTAGGTAAATACTGAGACTATAGCTCCTCTTTTGAAATCCCTTCGATAACTATCAATGAAAGCAAAAATATACTCAGGTACTGTCCTCTGACTAGTCCTGCTCAGTACTAAACCAAATAGCAAGTATCATAAAATATACTGCTCTAAAAGAAATCAATCCCAAATATATATGAATGCCACAAGCGTCTGGTGCGCACGGAAATCGAAATCCATGAATGTGCCAAACACGTGTACGAAAACAAAATCTATGTGCAACGGGTGTGCACGAAAACACCTGTCAATGGCAACGGGTGTGCCTGACAGCAGCATCAGGTGCTTCTGCTATGCACGAAGAATCCCGATTTAGTGCATCAGGTGTGCACCAAAATCACATCAAGCGCCTTAAGTATGCGCAAAATCCAAATCAAGTGCACAATGTGCACGAAAATGAATATCGAATATCACAATCGAAATCGACGGTATACCACACATTTCAACCAAAATCCCAATCAGGTATACCGTGGTATAAAATCTCACCATCCTGTGCATCGGCGTGCACAAAAGCAAATCAAAATACTAAAAGTGCATGAAAACTATGCCGAAAGCATAAGTCAAATCATATGCATGCCCTAGGCATGAAATCAAATATCATGAAACTCTGTCATAAAAACTCAATCATGAAATAAATCACCCAAAAATACTGAAATCCAATGTGATGGATACGTGATAGTCAATCACAAAATCACAAATCATAAATACTGTCGTCGATGTCCTTCCTTCAAGGTCGAGAAAATGTCGGTGCACCCAATGCTAGCAGAGCAAGATATCTACTTGCCTCCTGATCAAGGCCTGTCACCTGGTGCCCTTAGGCTCTCGTCTCTCACTACGAATTGCTAAGTACATATCTCCTCGGCTCAACGGTCTAATATGGAAACGATAATGGAAGTAGTCCGCTCTGGCACATCCTCTAAAGATCTCTGGCCAACTCTTATGGTCACTCAAAACATGTCTCGTCGACGACACTGAACTCTGGCCTGCTGGGTGTGTGCAATATGACCGATCCTGGGTCCAAATCTTCTCGTATAGTATCCCACAAAGTTTCCGTCGAAGTCTCTCCTAAATCTCGTTTTTGTCGAACTGTCCGGAAGTCATCATCCTTACCAATCTATTTCTTGTTCCGGAACCGCTGCATATTCATCACGACTCCTCCTGGAAGATATATCCATAGTCCACGCTTCTGCTTACGTATCACATCTCTGATATCGGCGGAGTGGAACGTCATCTCGTCACGATCTCGTACGAACCTCTTACTCCACTTTTATCTAATGTCGACTGATTCGGACTCGTCTCCTCATGGCTGCATGGAGTGTGCTCCAACGGCTATACTCGTATCTGGAGTCTCCCAAGCAATGTATCCCATCATATGATATCTGAATGATGTCGAACTTTTCGATCGATTCGTCGAGGTTCCATAATCCCCCAAGAGCTCAACATCTTGGGTACAGTTTTAATAGTATCGAATATATGCCATAGCACCTATGGACCAACCATAGAAAGGCAAACCCAAGCCTCATTAATGGCACCGCTGAACTGTCGCAAACCCTAAGGTTCACCGGCGTTCTATGGTCATTAAGTCGAGTTAGGGTTTCATTCTTCTAGAGGGTCCGTAGAATTACTTGTATTGTTTTCCGAATACTTTAAACTTGGAAAATGGGTTCCTGACATTCGATCGTCTATATTGACTCTCAACGTATCAGCGTGAAGTCGTCTCTAGCTAGAATCAATCAACCTGATGATCTCGCATCGGGGTAGGCAATGAATCACATGTCCTAGTCTTTCAACTTTGGTGACTAGCGATCTTCTGTCATATCTCGAAGTATAACTCGTGCGGCATTAGCTTCAAACATCTGGGGCGATATCTTTTCATTCGCCAAAATCACTGGCTCATTCGTCCGCATGCTGAACAGTGCCTCAATCATCAAAATAATCTGTGCTCTGACGGTCATCACAATCTGGCTGGCCTCTTGAAGTTGCCCAATCCTCTGGTACTGATCTGCACGTCCGAGAAATCTCGTAAAAGCGATCAATCAAACGCTCGTGGTGCGAAAACACAATAAAATGACGCCTCTATGCAAACGTATGTCCCTGGAATCACGCCCTGGTCAGTCCTTATCCGTAACGAACTCATGCTGACCGCAACTCTAGCCGTAGCTCTCCATGCCTGTACAACCATGATAACAAAACCATAACTGGTATTGATGAGGATAGATCATAGGAATGAATATAATGTTGTGCAAAGAAATATACAGCCTAAGGCTTGTTAAGCGGAGTAGCATATCGTAAGTATGCCGCGGAACATACACACGGTACGTCACTCTACTTGAGTTACCTACTCCATCAACCAAGGATCATCCTACATTCCATAGGTAAAACTTAACACTTTGATACCAACTTTGTCACGACCCGAAAAGTATGGAACATGACCAGCACTTAAATTACGAAACATCTCGAGGCATACGTAATCTATGTAAACCAAAACCCAGAAATCAAAACCAAAGAAGCAGTAGAGTGAAGGAAAAACCAATTTAAATCAAGTAGTTTAGCAACATAAGCCGAAATATGCATTTTAAAATCTCAAGTCTTTTCAGAAAATTTCGGCAGAGTCTCCTTTGTAAAAACTGGCCCCGCAAACGGGGTACAACATGAATAGTATATGAAATGATAAAAGGCATTCCCAAGCGGGAGCTAGCTCTTCGTCAATCGACGGTCACAACCATGCAAGCAATATAATATACAACGCCGAAGGGCGAGGATCAAAATTCAAAAGAAACTCAAAACAATAAGAAAACATAATAATACAACGCGCGACTCTAAAGTCAAAAGAATAACAAGTCTGGTCTTCTATCTCTATCAAATATACAATCTGGTTGATAGAGTTTTATTAGATACAACAGAAATAAAAAATATACAATGGTGGTCCTTATGCAAAAGAACCTACCTGCCAAAATAATGACCCGGAAGGAACAGTGTGCCAGCAAAGCCGCAACAGAACCTGTACAGCAAAACCTGTAAGGAACTGTGGCACAACAGGGATGAGTCGCCAACTCGTCAGTAGAAAACATCTACCAGCAGAAATCGCTTGCATGACGCTATCTTAGGGCATATCAAGTAATATCCTCAAATAATATCCTGATCCATCTACATATACATGCAATACCGCGTGCTCGTGTCAGTGCCTCAGATAGAAACATATCAGATATATGATATATGAATGCATTACGAATGGAAACAGAATATATCATTAGTGAGACAACTGTTTTCTTTAATCAATGAGATTTCTTTATGTATATCAATCAAGTATCATCAATGAAAGCAACAGAGAAATCAGTGTCAAGCATTGACACAAAACATAAGTCTCGGTATTTCAATATCAAATCTCAATATCTCTGTATCTCAAATTCAATATCTCGATCTCAATATCTCATATCTCATATCTCAATATCTCAATACCTCGGGGCTTCGTCAGTCCGGATCGGCCCATATCATCAATCACACGACCACGTACGGTATCCTCCGGATATCCGCCGCGCAAGGTAAAATCACCGGTAGGCAGTCTGCCCCTGCCAGGCTCATCATCCACCATGAAATCACTCTCGCCCCGGGGTACCATACCGGGTCCATCATGTACCCAAAACGGTTCCTACTCCTCCTCGAATCCGGTCTCGAAATCCAACAGCTATCATGAAAACTCATGGTGGACGACTCATACATCATGAGAAAACCGCAACTTGCATTTTAAAAAGAGGGAGGGAGAGAGAAGTTTATATATATTCTTGCGGATTTCTCCCAAATCCATAAATCTAATGGAAATCCAAAATCATCAATAATCATAATACCAATAAACAGTGAATACCGGCATAAATCTCCTTAATACTGCATAACCAATGAATATGTGAATGCATATGATATCGTGCAATGAATGCAATAGTTAAACTAGCCTGTGAAAGCTATAACATGTTGCAACTATCAGATATCAAGCCATGGCAATGAAATGATATTTTCTAAAGTGTATGTGACATGGCAATTACCGATGAAGATGTTGTAGGGTTCCTAGGCACTCCCAAGAAGTCTCACAAGGCATCGAACATGCCATTTTCAAATTTTACGGTGCCTACAAACCCTAAACTACGGATCGTTTGCTAGATAACTAGGCGAAAAAGCTAACTAGTTAACACTTAACTACAAGATACGGAAATACAACCTTTGTAGATCCGGTGCTCCACCTCCATAGCTCCGCAACGAGGTCCTCTCCGCTGTCCAAATCAAATCCGGGCTCAAGCGTCGGCTTCGTCGGAGAATGGGCAAGCTAGGTCGTCGATGTCCATGCCGAAGATGATCTACGTCGAGGCATCGCTAAATCAAGCTCCGACTTCACCAAGTCCAAAAACTTGTGAAGAGAACACACTCTACTACTTGGCAAGAGGTAGAGGATGAAGAAATAGGAAGTGGGTAGACTTTAGAATTGGATTTCTCACTTGTTTTCATCAATCACCATTGATGAAGTGAACTTTCTTCATGTGAAGAAGATGAAGAAGAAGAAGAAAGAAATATGATAAGTTAATTATATTTGGAAAAGAAAATGAATACTTATCATATTAGAACCATGGTCAAGTGTAGAGAATTAACCAAGGTTAGATTAATGGTTAGGGTTTAAGATGAAGACAAGAATGGTTACAAAGTCAAAGCTTCATGAAGCTTCAACTAAACTCCAAAATTAGCAACCATTCTTTTCTTATCTATTCAAAATAAATAAATAAATAAATAAGTAATAAAAAGAAAACCCTAATCATTAGTTTAACCATGGCTTAATTCATTACACTTAACTATAGTTAAACATGTATCATCAAACATGATACAATCAAGTGTACAAAAGTATATCACATATACAATGTGCACAAATCAAGTGAGAAAATCCGTTTAAAGTGAACCAATACTAGTTAGTGCAAAGTAATATATCAAATATATAATTATGCATTAAATCATTAAATCAACACTTGATTCAATGATCCGGTCATGTCGCACACAACCGACTAGTATTCAATGTATCGGCTTATCGAATCAATACTTGATTCGATACCTAGGTTATATCGCATACAACCATTCGATACAATCATCGCGAGAATAGAATACGGTATCACATACACGCATTATTCTCGGTCCCGCACATATCTCATATGCGCTCCTATTTCGTTTTGCTTGAGCCAGGAAACCTCTGTGTAGGACTCTAAAGACTCGTCAATACGCCGGCAGCAGATGATGATCATATCAAACACCCACAAGCCGCAAGCGGTCTGCTAAACGTAACGGCCACCCGGGTATTGAGCGATCTGAAGATCAACGAGCAAGCCCGCTCACACTCCAGTGAATCCGACCAGTAACACTACCGTACAGTCCGGTCTGATCGTCTGATATGTCGCATATCTCGCCTAGAGGTGGTAAACGTCAGACCCCAATAGCTCGATAAGTCGTGTCGATATGAGGTCTATAACTGTTCGAGAAACTACTGGTAAGTAAATCTCAGCAACCCTGGCCAGGGATTTCCTGTTATAGCCAATCGAACACAGCGCAACATCAACCCCCTATACCGGGAGAGACGAATCCCCTCCTATCGCTCATTGCCTCCATGTGACTCGGGACTGTACCCAAAAACCACCATTTTGCACGCCCTCTTGGACGTGGTAAGATGGAAATCAAAGCACAGTGGGAACCACACAAGACTCTATGACGATCTCGGGTCAACAGACTACTCTGTACCAGTGTCACCAGAGAACTGCCATCTGACGTGAGGTATAATACCATCTGGGAGTTCTCGGCGAGTCCGTCCAGTGTACCCAGTCTCTACTGAGCACCCGTATATCATCTCTGATGTCAAACACCAATGGATATGGGATCATCCATCGCCCATCTGTATGGGTCGAGAAGGTATACGCTAGTCTACTCTGGTATATCGATGCCCCGTCTCGATACACCCACGACTAGAGACTTTGAAGGATGTACTTATGGACTACCATGTCCCCACTAGTATGATCCGCATCATAGTCCAGGTAGTCAAGCACACATCCTAAGGGCTTTACCAACAAGTAACAGAGAGACAATCGGTATACACGTTAAGGTAAAGAGCAACCAGATAGCATACTATCATGTCGAGCAAGAAAGTCCTCCCTATATATGTCCCAGCATCCACTACAATATACATCCAATGTACAGTAATGGCCTCTAGGGCATACATATAACTAACAATCTCCCACTTGCACTAGGGCCATCTGATAGCAGTGGTTGTAGTATCTCATACTCAACCATCCCATAAAAGTCTCTCTCTGGGAACAGGCCTTTGTGAGTGGATCCGCTGTGTTGTCCTCTGAATCTACTCTCCTATCCTCGATCTCCCTGGAGATCAACCATCTCCATGATCAAGTGATACTGCCTTAGCATATGTCTGGATCACTGATGGGACGGACGTTCCTTGGCTTAAGCCACAACTCCATTGTCACACAATGGGAGGAACTAAGTTCATCTCATGAACCAATATACACCCAAACAGCCTCTTTGGTAGCATCTTAAGTAGCGATGTATCCTGCCTTTATCGTCTAGTATGCCACGGTATCTAGCTTGGAACTATTCCAACATACCGTCCCTCCACTGAGGGTAAAGACAATGCCTGTGACTGACATTCAGTCGTCTTTATCACCCTGGAACCCTTCCAGTGATTCTCCCCAGGATCGATTGATACCATCTCACTACAACTAGTGAGAATCCTAACATCCATTTAAATCTATCTCATAGATCCAAAACTCAGGATTTAGGAGGTATCATTTTGATCCTATATGGAGAATCATAGTGATAAGCGGAGATTGCTCGAGCGTAGCATAGGAAACTCCTTCCCTATCAAGAGTATGTCATCCACGTACTCTACGAGGATCGTCACCATACTCCCTACTACCTTTTTGTTTATACAAGGTTCATCTACCATTTTGATGATGTCAAACTCTTTGACTAATTCATCATAACAGATGTTCCAACTCCGCGATGCCTGCTTTATCCTATAAAGCATCTTGCACACGTTTCCGCTGCTTCCACTGTCTACGAAGCCCTCTGGCTGTGTACTTATAGACGCTCTCTTCTAAATCATCATTTAGAAAAGGCAGTCAAGACACCCAACCACCAGATATCGCAGTCATGGTATGTACCGTGACAAGTAGGATCTGGATGGACTTAGGCATAGCTACTTGAAAAGGTTTCATCATTATCCACACCCGGTCAATGATGCAAACTTTTAACAAGTCTAGCTTTGAAAGTCTCAACTTTTCCATCTACACCAAGTAATCTTCTCAAGATATACTTGCTCCTGATGGGGATTTAACCCTTCAGATATAGCAACCAAAGTCCATACTTTATTGGTGTATAAGGATTCCATCTCAGATCATTAAGCATCCTGCCATTCTTACAGAGTCTCACTCCTGATGGCCAGCTCGAAACTAGTTGGGTCATCATCTCATGATGTAATCCTCGCTCCCACTGTCATAGAGAAACCGAAGTATCTCTCAGGTGGGTGAGGAACCCTACTAGATCGGCGGAGAGGCTGAGGTTCGTTGGTAACTATCAAATCCTTTGGTTCTTTTAAATCATCAGCTGCAGTTTGTATAGCTGGAACCTTTCCAGTTCTACATTACTGACCTTGCCTCGAGCTTGTCCGGATTTTGCTTTTCAGACATAGGCCGGACAACCCTAAATCTTAACTAGCTTAAGACATGGGCTCTTCCCTTTCCATATCACATATGAAGTGGTAGGCAACTGATTTGATTCGAACCCTATTCAATAGGTATGCATATTCTCAAGTGCATAACTCCCAAAAGTAAAAAAAGGTAACTCAGTATTACTTATCATAGAGCACACCATATCAAATAGGGTGTATCTGCTCCACCCCGATATACCATCGTGCTATGGTGTATACGGAGGAGTAATGCTGAGAGAGAATCTCATTCTCCTTTAGAAAAGTCCAAGAATTTCGTGCCCAAGTATTCTCCTCCTTGATCTCATCATAGGACATAATATTTATACCCGTATTTTGGTTCTCTACTTCTAACTTATATTCTGTGAATATCTCAAAAGGTTCGGACTTGTGTTTCAACAGGAACATATGTCTGAATCTAAAGAGATGATCAGAGAACGTAATGAAGTATAAAGAACCAATCCTGGCATGTGTAGACAGGGGACCTACATACATCAACATGTATCATCCCAAGAGTTTACTAACTCTTTCTCTGTTTTCAGTAAACGGAGCTATGGTCATCTTATCTTTGTGACATGACTGGCGAGTTTCACAAGATGTAAATTCAAACTGATTTAAATATGCATCTATATGTAACTCTAGCTAGTCGGGTCACATTGATCTGACCTAGTCTACAATGCCTCAAGAAGAATTCGTTCAGTTCTGAACTCTTCCTCTTGTGTGTGTTCCGTACACTAAGAACTGTAGTTTGATTTAGAACGTCAATGCTTTTAGATAACGTGCCTGAACCGATCAACTTTTGATATAGGAAATGTTCAAAACATTATCCAACAATACAAAATTTTATCATTTCTTTACAGATAAAGAGACTGATATGATTTTGTATATCAGGTTCGGTATCTAATAACATTCGTTCAGAATCAATGTATTTATAATACAGGGTGACAGTGACCAACAGACTTGGCTGCAACTCTTGCCCCGTTTTCTGCCTCATGAAACTTATCACCCGTTCTCAGTTCTCTACCTTTCTGTAGCCCTATGTAACAGATTACATATCTGGGATCCTGATCTGGTATCATATACCCAGGACGTAAAGGATACTGAGAAACAGTTCTGTATAATGAACACACCCGAAGATGATGCATCATCATGCACTCTCTTCGTTTGGGCGGCACGGGAAATCTGGTATTCCCCAAATTCCTGCTCTGTCTTATAACAATTATAAGTTGGAGCGGGACCAACGTTCCCCAGCTCAGTATAACAAGCGGGTTCGGTCAATAATCCGTATTATTATCTTGATTAAGGCGTGATATGGTCGCTACCTGGAGAGAGAGAGAAGAAAACACTCAGCGTGCGCTCTGTCAAGAATAGATTGGTTATTATTTTATCTAATCAGGATGGCTCCCACTGCTTTTTATCAAATCTTCCTTCAAACCCTAAAAGGAAAGACTAGCCGGGATTAATTACACACTACAAGTTCGCCAATCTTTCAGCCAGGCCAGTGTCGGTACTTTGAGGGAGGTCCCCCGTGCTTTCGCACGAACCTAATTAATGTAAACCTCGTTTTCCCAGAGGCGTAACCTCGTTGACACCTTTCTAGACACCTACTTGACCGGCTAATTGTAATGCGTAAAACTCTCCCAGGAGTAACACTTACTCGCAGCGGGTATCGGGATCCAACTATCTCATAGAAGGTATGCAATCTCATTGCAAATTTCAACACTTGAAATTCCCGATATTATTTTGCCCCTAGCGTCCTATGACCTTGACGCAGGCCAACAAACCATAGTCCGCCAGTCAAGTTCAACCCGTCATTTCCTGGTTGAATTAAACCCACCCGCACGACCCTTGACGCAGGCCAACAAAGTCGCACGACTACCATAATCCAATCACATCATATGCTTATGCAGATAAGCACCAGTTAGCTACCGCACACTACGCCTTGACGCAGGCCAACAAACGTAGCACGAATACTAACTACTACTTATCTGAAATGACGGAGGGCTACGTCAGGTTTTTCTGAAAACCTATTGCTTAATGAACTTGATATCGTTGTAGAATCAAATGAATTTTGAAATGGAGTGTTTTTTAGGCTTTTCTAGTTTTGCTAAAGGAGTCACTCCCGGTGAAGGGATCGTCGGTCCTTTCCTCGTCGAATGAGGTGCGGGATATATCTTATATATCACTGTGCAAAGCAAAACACTTAAAAGCAATCAAAAGACAAACCGAGCGTGTAGCATCTGCCAGTTATTGCTAAAGGAGTCACTCCCGGTGAAGGGATCTCGGTCCTTTCCTCATCGAATAAGGTGCAGGATATATCACATATACCGCTGTGCAAAGCAAGAACTGTAGCTACCTGTTTTATTTTGAAATTCGATTCTACAACATCTTAGGTTTCTTTTATTTCATTAATCTCATTAATGAAGTCCCATCATTTAAGTACCTAAACATCACAGATAAATACGACGTACACTTATGCCATCCGCATTCGCCTCGATGTCCCCTCGTGCACCGTTAGGTTAGGTAACTAACGACAGAGCGGGGCAGGGCTAGCGCGGGTGTAAAACATAAGTAACGTCTATATAATATATCATATATACTATATACTGTATCTATCAAAGAACATCACATGATCACATCACAGATATCGCAGCAGAAGAATCATATGAAATATTGGATATACTAGGACGTCCGTGTTTTCAATACGAGCCAGTATAAAACACGGATTCCACGGTCGTGATGAATAGCCAATCCCACACCCCTAGACCCCTACGAGAGCGGCAAGCAACCCTGCCAATTCTAGAGTTAGGAGACCCAGACTCGACTCCTCGAGTTGGTCTCCCACTGGACTCCAGAACCCGGTTACTTGTGCCCTCCTCCTTGGATCTATCCTAGTGCGGAATAGTAAATAATATACAAAGGGTGACATCTTCCGCAACCTGGAAGCGCCCCAATAAAAGAATATTACATACAAGTTTTTACATGAATGAAAATGAAAAACACTCATCTCATATAAAAACCCCCGGCTATTCAAACACGACGATCCAATATAACATATCCAGCAACACATAACATCACATGTCATCAACGTAAGTAAATATGCGCATCCCAATTGTCGTTGACATATAGCAACGAAACCGGCGATATCACATATTACACTTACGGTCACAGAAAAGAAAGTGTAAAACTACAACAGTTGGAATCCGCAACCACCTCAGACATCGCATGCCTGACCAAATGAATTACTTAGACATCGCATGCCTAACAATTATAAACCCCGCATTTTAGTCTCATAATCGAAAACACTTTTCAATATCAAGTCGGGCAATTCAACAAGATTCCCGACATCCTGATCGAATGCTCGTCGCAAACTTCAGTATACGGCCGCACCCCTGATACCGTCGACGAAGTGCACCAAGGCAGAACACCGCTACCGCGAGCACCCGGACGGATGCTTTCGGCGACGGGGTTCTCCTACAGTCACTTGGTAATTTCCCGACAGGGGAAAAATTGGGTATTTATATCCGGTCGAACTTTTTAACATATTCTAAAATTTATCCGGAAAGCCACATAGACGAAACTTGATAATCCGATCGAACCGACGACCTCCCAATACACCCCAGAAAATTCAACTCTTGAAACAGTATTAAAAATTCCCAGAAAATCCAGCATAAAATAATAAGAGTTACTGTGCAGATCTTGGAGGATGACGTCATCATTATGCGGCGGAAGCGCCGCAGAAGGCAGGCTTCTGCCGCTATATTTACTGTTCATCCAAAACATTTTGCATGGTAATTCTTATTTTTCCCTGCTGAATTTTTTAGCAATTTTTAATATGGAAAAATCCACGTTTTACAAAACCGGACAGAGAGCATGTTTTGAGACGGGTTTCGGGTTCGTTCGGGTTTCAGATTCCGTCTAGACTTCGCTTAAGGCTCTAGCTAGGCTCTGATACCACTGTAGGGTTCCTAGGCACTCCCAAGAGGTCTCACAAGGCATCGAACATGCCATTTTCAAATTTTACGGTGCCTACAAACCCTAAACTACGGATCGTTTGCTAGATAACTAGGCGAAAAAGCTAACTAGTTAACACTTAACTACAAGATACGGAAATACAACCTTTGTAGATCCGGTGCTCCACCTCCATAGCTCCGCAACGAGGTCCTCTCCGCTGTCCAAATCAAATCCGGGCTCAAGCGTCGGCTTCGTCGGAGAATGGGCAAGCTAGGTCGTCGATGTCCATGCCGAAGATGATCTACGTCGAGGCATCGCTAAATCAAGCTCCGACTTCACCAAGTCCAAAAACTTGTGAAGAGAACACACTCTACTACTTGGCAAGAGGTAGAGGATGAAGAAATAGGAAGTGGGTAGACTTTAGAATTGGATTTCTCACTTGTTTTCATCAATCACCATTGATGAAGTGAACTTTCTTCATGTGAAGAAGATGAAGAAGAAGAAGAAAGAAATATGATAAGTTAATTATATTTGGAAAAGAAAATGAATACTTATCATATTAGAACCATGGTCAAGTGTAGAGAATTAACCAAGGTTAGATTAATGGTTAGGGTTTAAGATGAAGACAAGAATGGTTACAAAGTCAAAGCTTCATGAAGCTTCAACTAAACTCCAAAATTAGCAACCATTCTTTTCTTATCTATTCAAAATAAATAAATAAATAAATAAGTAATAAAAAGAAAACCCTAATCATTAGTTTAACCATGGCTTAATTCATTACACTTAACTATAGTTAAACATGTATCATCAAACATGATACAATCAAGTGTACAAAAGTATATCACATATACAATGTGCACAAATCAAGTGAGAAAATCCGTTTAAAGTGAACCAATACTAGTTAGTGCAAAGTAATATATCAAATATATAATTATGCATTAAATCATTAAATCAACACTTGATTCAATGATCCGGTCATGTCGCACACAACCGACTAGTATTCAATGTATCGGCTTATCGAATCAATACTTGATTCGATACCTAGGTTATATCGCATACAACCATTCGATACAATCATCGCGAGAATAGAATACGGTATCACATACACGCATTATTCTCGGTCCCGCACATATCTCATATGCGCTCCTATTTCGTTTTGCTTGAGCCAGGAAACCTCTGTGTAGGACTCTAAAGACTCGTCAATACGCCGGCAGCAGATGATGATCATATCAAACACCCACAAGCCGCAAGCGGTCTGCTAAACGTAACGGCCACCCGGGTATTGAGCGATCTGAAGATCGACGAGCAAGCCCGCTCACACTCCAGTGAATCCGACCAGTAACACTACCGTACAGTCCGGTCTGATCGTCTGATATGTCGCATATCTCGCCTAGGGGTGGTAAACGTCAGACCCCAATAGCTCGATAAGTCGTGTCGATATGAGGTCTATAACTGTTCGAGAAACTACTGGTAACACTTACCAGTAAATCTCAGCAACCCTGGCCAGGGATTTCCTGTTATAGCCAATCGAACACAGCGCAACATCAACCCCCTATACCGGGAGAGACGAATCCCCTCCTATCGCTCATTGCCTCCATGTGACTCGGGACTGTACCCAAAAACCACCGTTTTGCACGCCCTCTTGGACGTGGTAAGATGGAAATCAAAGCACAGTGGGAACCACACAAGACTCTATGACGATCTCGGGTCAACAGACTACTCTGTACCAGTGTCACCAGAGAACTGCCATCTGACGTGAGGTATAATACCATCTGGGAGTTCTCGGCGAGTCCGTCCAGTGTACCCAGTCTCTACTGAGCACCCGTATATCATCTCTGATGTCAAACACCAATGGATATGGGATCATCCATCGCCCATCTGTATGGGTCGAGAAGGTATACGCTAGTCTACTCTGGTATATCGATGCCCCGTCTCGATACACCCACGACTAGAGACTTTGAAGGATGTACTTATGGACTACCATGTCCCCACTAGTATGATCCGCATCATAGTCCAGGTAGTCAAGCACACATCCTAAGGGCTTTACCAACATGTAACAGAGAGACAATCAGTATACACGTTAAGGTAAAGAGCAACCAGATAGCATACTATCATGTCGAGCAAGAAAGTCCTCCCTATATATGTCCCAGCATCCACTACAATATACATCCAATGTACAGTAATGGCCTCTAGGGCATACATATAACTAACAGATGTGTGTGAGCCGGCAAGCAAGTGTACGTGGGACATACGCATCATCGGTAATGGTGCTGGTGTCCTAACAGCATGATTTCGATACTAACATATGAAAACACAAAATAAGCATTCAATATGAGGCGAACAACGATAATATGCGGGAGTTAGATAATAAACATAACAATGAAGAACATGCAATAAATAATAAGAGTCATACAGTAAACTACAGGTCTAACTAACAGTCTAATCAAAAGGTAAGGAAACCACCTAAATCTGAGTCGATATATATATGTGTGTGTATAATAGTCGGTGATCCCGCCTCAATAATATCCCATATGATACCCTATATAATATGACATCCTCGAGTCAAGACTGTGGATTTATCATCAATATATAGCTCGTACGGTAAATCCATCGTACGGCCTCCCAAATCTGGGTATGGGTCAAACATCACATTTATCTCATTATTCGTCTGGTATCATTTCCATCATATATCATGATCTGGGGTACTGATCTAAGTCTAGTACAATACTGTTACCATCTATGTAAGTATGCGTGTGTATGAAAACACCACGCCTAAAGAACCGGCTAAAATATCATGTCGTATCTCAAATACGAACCATATCATATAACCGATCTCATGGCCACAAGCCTAATCTCGTCGACTCATCTCCAATCCCAAGTACTTATCCTCAAAATCCATGGATATGTATATATATATATACACACACACTCATATCCCCATATACGTACAAGTAAAATAAATGTATGCATGTATGTGTGTACATGTGGGTAAAAACCTATTCTAGGGTTCGCGACTAAGAAGCTAAACTAAGCTACTTCTAACTATCCTAAACTAAACCATAAACATAAAATTATATCTTGATAACCATCCTCGTATCATAAAACACCTAAATAAACATATATATCATAAACTATACTACGGACTGCTGGGGTGCTATACGCTATCCACCCGACTTCCCCCGTAGATATAATCTACTCACCTAGATCTTCGCTTGCCGATGCCGATGTTGCCATGCGCTTTCTTATCGTCTCGAAATCCTCGTGAGGGTACCTACGTATCATTACACATCGTATCGCATTAAAATCCGACTCATGAACAAAACGACACACGTATCTCACATAGGTCAAAACCTATGGTTTACTCTCTTAAATCAACCCAAAACCCTCGACATCGGCGTACAGACGCCGAGTGATCGAGAAAAACTCAAAGGCGCCATTTGTGGTTTCACAACCCACTAAATATATATATGAAATAGGGTTTAAATCATCAAAACTTCAAATTCGCTTTAAAAGCTATTTTTCCCAAAACCTAATAAGCAAAATTAACCACTTTAATACAACATCTTGATGTTTTAGCAAAACTAGTGGTCACAATATTCACTAATTAGCTTAAATAGGCCACATAAATATTTACTAGATTTTTAATCGCGCTAAATTACATTAATCCAAAAACCTAGTTAGCACAATTTTCCATTTTAGTTCAAAACTTGGCATTTTAACCAATCTAACTATTTTAACAATTCTAATGGCTATAATGTTCTTTAAACATCTTAATTAAGTCATACCAATGTCAATTAGATTTTAAATTCACTCATTTCCATTAATTCTAAAAACCTAGTTTGCAATTTTAGTAATTAGGGCAATTTAGTTTTAACCATTAGAAATTTAGCAAATTGGTTAGGTATTAGCATGCTCAAGATGTAAAGCTACACATCACAACCAACATCAAGTAATAAAACCCAAGCTCCAATTCAAAACCCTTCTCTTGATAATTTTTCCATGAAATTAAACCCTAATTAAATACTTAATTAAGTTTGATTTAAGTATTTAACATCAAATTAAGCAAAGGGTTAGAGTTATACCTCCACAAACATGAGATCAACCATTGAACTTGACATCCAAATTGCAATCCTTGCACCAAGATCCATGCTATATGGGCTAAGGAAAAATGGGTAGGGCTTGGATTTTGATTTTGTGTGGTTTTTATCTTGATTATTGAAGGATTTTGTGAGGGTTTTTGAAGTGAAAATGTGGTCAAAATTGGGGGGGGGGGCTGCTTGAGGGAGGGGCTTGGCCAGAACCTAGAGGGGGAGGAGAGAGAGTGAGGTGATGAAATAGCAAGTGAGGAAAGTCCAAAGTCAACACAACCCCATACCTCTTTCTTTTCTTTTAACTTTTTTTTTCTTTTCTTTTCCCAATTTCTTTTCTTTTATCCAATAGAAGTGGGGAAAGTTTAGGGAGGGGGCTGCTGAATTCAGCCATATTAGGGGAGAAGGTGAGTGTGTGTGTGTGTATATGAGGAATACCAAGTAACATGCAACCAAACCCTAATTCTATTTAGCTATTTTTCACCATTTAAGCCTTTAAGGTTTATATTTTCTAAAACCATCTTAATAATTTCTTTTCATTTCAAAAACAATATTTTACGTGTTAGTTTAATGTGTCATGATACACAAAATTTGTATCAACCCATTTCAATTTGTAATTATCCCTAATTAAATGTATTACTGACGGCTTAAATTAATAATAAAATAATTAATTTCGGAAAAAAATTCAGTAAACTAGAAATTTTACAAGTGGCTCAATAAACACCAAATAATAGCAATTACATAGCTAGAATATGTATATTTGATTTTATGAAGAAAGATAATTATATCTTGATTTTTACGGAAAACACCAGTTATTTTATCGATTTTCCGAAATTTCACCTAAACGATTTTCTAAACGTTACAAACACGGATTCCACGGTCGTGATGAATAGCCTAACCCACATCCCTAGACCCTTATGAGAACGGCAAGCAACCCTCCCAATTCTAGGGTTTTGAGACCCGGTCTCGACTCCTCGAGATGGCCTCCCAATGGACCCTAGAACTCGGTTGCTTGTGTTCTCCTACTTGGGTCTATCCTAATGCGGAAAAGTAAATAATATACAATGGTGACATCATCCTCAACCCTGAAGTGCCCCAATAAAAGAATATTATATACAATGAATTTTACATGAATGAAAATAATAACCTGTTAGTGTCTATGCCCTAGAGGCCATTACTATATCATACTAGTTTGTATATTACTTGATGAAAGCTTGGGATATTCATAGTTATATAGACAATCTTGCTCGAAATGGTAGTATGCTACTTGGTTTGTTTCTAATTTAATGTGTGCATGTGTTTCTTTTAGTGGAGCCCTTAGGATCTTTGCTTGATTACCAGCGGTGTGATGGCAGTCACACTGGTGGGGGCTTGGTAATCTACAAGCACATCCTTATACAGGTCCCTAGTCGTAGGATTATCGAGACATGGCATCGATACTCCGGAGTAGACTAGCGTATGCGCTTCTCATCCCAGCAGGGAGACGGTCTGTCCCATAGCCGTCAGTACGTCGTACTTGAGATAGTATGCGGGTGCTCGTGCGGTCACGAGTACACTGGACAGGACTCGTCGGGAACTGTTGGTCGGTACTATACCTATCGTCAGTTATCAGTTCCCAGGTGACATGAGTACAGCTTAGTCCGCTGACATGACACTGTCACGTCGCCTCGAGTGTGTTCCCGCTGTTCTTAGATTGCTACCCTACCACGGCTCAAATGAGTCGTGCAAACAGGTAGCAGTTGGGTGCAGTCCCGAAGCACTTGGAGGCAGTGACGGTTAGACAGGATTCGTCTCTCCCGGTATTGGGGGTTGATATCGCGTTGTGTCAAGGAGAGCCATTACACATAGTCATCCCTGGCCAGGGCAAGCGGGATATACTGGTAGGTTATCCAGTGTTATCTCAGGGTGTTCTGGGCTTCACTCAGACACGACTTATACCGCTATTAGGGGACTGACGTTTACCACCCCCTAAGCCCGCCATACGATATTCTCAGACGAACAGATCGGACTATACGGAGATTGTCACATTCAGGCTCAGTAAGAGTTCGGATGGGTTCACCTCATCAGTCTTCTTATCGGCATCTACCTGGGGACCGTTACGTACAGCTAATACCGCTTGCGGCCTTTGGTTAAACCCACTGCCAGCGTAGTGTCGAGCCTTTAGAGTCCCACACAGAAGGCTATTCGCCTTTGGGCATAACAGAGTAGAGGTCGCATGGTTTTGCGACAGGGTTCGTTCGCATCCGCACACTTGTGCATGTTTGGTGTCCGGGCTGTTATTACTAGCGGGCTTTGGTATAAGCCAGATCCTAGTATATGTTTTGGTATTGGTTTTATCTCATTGTATTCGTGTTTCTCGGAACACGGGTGCGGGTGTGTATGCACAATTGACAGAGGCAGAGGCAGAGGATTCTCATTAGGGTTGTTGACTGTTGACTTTTTCTAAAACCTAATGAGAATACGAAATACGATTAATAATATTAATTAAGTATTATTGTGCCATGGTTGAGTTGAACATTTGACTTTTGTTGACTTGTTGACTTTGTTGACCGGTTGACCATTATGGACTTGCTGACCATCATCATTTCATTGCTATGACTTTTGTTTACTTGTTGTTCTTTACAAAATGCATTAAATGCATGAAATGATAATGGTCATTGAAACTAACCATCACAATTCTTAATTATTATTATTATTATCATGATTATTCTTGCTTTTGTGAGTATGGTTGTAAATTATTGAGCTCATTCTATCATTCTCATTCTCTCTCATCCAAAAGCTCACCCTCTTCCTCTCTCTCAAAGCTCTCAAGGCTCTGATGTCTCATGTGTTGAGAAGCTTGAGCCATTGAGATAAAACCCTCAAAACTCTTCTCTACTCACTCTAGAGTTCTAGGTCTAGCAAGCCAAGCACTTTAGTTGCCTCTCGATTGAGGTAGAAGCTCAAGGTAGAGGCTTTCGGGTGGATTCTTCTTCGACAACAAAGAGACTACGAGGTGGAGCCGATCCAACCACTCCAAAGAGCAAGAAGAGAAGAAGTTCTAGACCTTGGTATAACCCCCTAACTTAGTAGTTAAACTTCTAGTTAGTTTGCTAGGTTTTTGTTTAGCAAAGATCCTATTTTCTAGTCCATGTTACCTTTACCATAAAAAAATCGTTTTTTACCATTTCCGCATCCCCGTAAGAATCGGGATGGGTAACGTGGACTTACCGTGGTATCAGAGCCTAGCTAAACAACAACTAGCTTGTTAGCAAAGTATTTAGAATTTCGATCGGAGAAAAAATCGCAAAACACGTCCGAAAATTGAACTTTCTGCCGATTTTTTAACTGTTCAAAAATTAATTCCACACATCTTAAAAATCGGCACAGGGTTTTGTAGGAACACACAGCAAAAACGAGCCATTGACTCGGTCAACGCGCCGCGGAACCGCGGCGAGAACATGCTTCTTGCCGCGGATCCGCGGCCGAGTTGACTCGGCCGTGACTCGTCTTTGCTGCAGTTTTCTCATTGTTTTGTTTTAGGATTTTTAAAGTATTTTGTTTCTACCCAGATTTTCCAGAAAACAAAGTTGTGTTTGGGGTGGTTACAAATCCGTATTTTGATCGAAGTTCTGTAGACTTTAGCTAATAGGATATATCTGTGATGTGATATATGCAATGAACGTCAACTAATCGCTATACGTCGATTAGTGGGGGTTGTGCATATCTGTGATCTGTAATGTTGATGGTTTGTGCATATGAACTCGTTGGATTGTCGCTGATGAATAGCCGGGGGTTGTGAGATGGAAGTTTTCTTTATCTTTCATTTGATGTAATATGTAAATTGATGTAATATTATTTTTATGGCCGCACATCCGGGATGAGGTTGTAGCCGCCATTGTATAGTATTTCTTTTACGGTTTTTGCTCCTAGGATAGACCCAAGGTGGGGTGCACAAACTACCGGGTATCTCCAAGTGCCGAGTGGCCTACTCACGTTGTTGAGGGAGGTTGCTTCACTTCGGGTACTTGGCGGGTAGTTTGCCGCACCCGTAGGGGTCTAGGGTGGGGTTTTGGCTATTCATCGCGACCGTGTAATCCGTTTTTCGTTGCAGGCTCGAACGAAACGCGGATTCCTAGTATATCCAATGTGTTCATCTGTAATCTGGAATGGCTATCATTGCATCTGACGAATGTATATATCTATATATGATATCTAGTAGGCGTTGCTTATGTTTTGCATCCGCGCTAGTCCAGCCCCCGCTCTGTCGTTAGTTAAGTAACCTAACGGGTAATGATGGGGCCCCATGGCGAATGCGGATGGTATAAGCGTATGTTATATTTTCGTTGTTTTCTGCAATGGTAGGATTAAATGATAGGACGCATTAAATTAATGCAAGAAAATAAACCAAAGTTAAAGTCGTTGGAACAATTTCAAAACCACTCGGTTTCTTTTCAAAAACAACTTTTAAACGCGGAGCTTAAACCACTCCTTTTAAAAGCTATTAGGTTCCTTCGATTATATCAAGTTCACTACGTTCACAGTTTCGCCAAAACCATTCGTAGCCCTCCATCATTTCAGTTAAATATTCGGTAGTATTCAAGCTATGTATTTTGACCTACGCCAAGGCATAGTGATTGGTACCTGCCGGATATTTATCTGTTGTATAGATAGATGCGTTGGTTTGAGACAGTCGTACTGCCATTTTGGCCTACGTCAAGGGTATGTACGGGTGGGTTCAAATTAACCTGGTAAATGATGGGTAGAACTTGACATGTGACTTATGATATTTTGGCCTACGTCAAGGTCATAAGAGCATGAGGCAAAAATCCACATCGGGAGTTTCTAAAGAAACTGAAACTTGCTAGTGCTGCATACCATCTGGAGTGTGATGATTCTGGAAGGATTCCTTCAGTTTTATCACACGATGATATTTGGATCCCGATCCTACTGTGAGTATATGCTACTCCTCGGGAAATTTCTCACTTAACGATCAATGCTATAAACCAAGTAGGTGTCTAGAAAGGTGTTAGCGGGGCTATGCCCATAGGGAAAAGAAGTTACTTAATTAAGGAACTTCGTGAAAGCGTTGGAAAACCTCCATCGAAGTACCAACACTGGCTTGGCTGAACGGTTAAGCAAGTATTGTATGGTGAGATTGATCCCGACTAATTCTTCTTTTTTGGTTTGAGGAAGAATTCAAGAAACAGTAGGAGCCATCCTGTTTAGACAAACTAAAAACCACTCTAAAGTTGCAAGAGCATCATGCTAAAGTGTTTCTTCTCTCTCTCCTAATTGCAGCGACCAAACATCATGACCGGACTTAAGTTACTACTAGATAAAAATATACTGACAGGGCCAAACTACAAAGATTGGCTCAGGAATGTCAAAATGGCAATCACTTATGACAAGTTGGGGTATCTCCTTACCACCAAGGCTCCCCCTATCCCAGGTCGCACCTCCAGCGTCGCGGATAAGGAAATTCGTAAGACCTGGGAGAACGACTGCGCGAATGCCAAGTGCCTCGTGCTTGCCTCTATGGATAATGAACATCAGAGGAGGCACAAGAATATGGACCTAGAATCCATATTTCTCTATACTAAGGAACTATATGGAGAGCAATCCCGTATCGCCAGATACGAAGTCTCGAAAAAGTTGTTTTCGGCAAGATTGGCCATCGGATCATCGGTAGCGGAACACGTGCTTAAGATGATTGGCTTTATTGAAAAGCTCGCGGACCTTGGGACCACGTTAGAGAACGAGCTCTACACTGACTTGATTCTCCTGTCCCTCCCTTCCACTTACGCCCAGTTTATCCTGAACTTCAACTTGCAAGGAAAAGAAGTTGAACTTTCGGAGCTCCTCAACATGTTGAGGAGTGCAGAGGGAACCTTACAGAAAGTAAGGGAAACTTCCACTTTGTTTGTTGGAGGATCTTCCTCTTCTAACTCCAAGGAGAAAGCCAAGGGAAAGAAGAAGAAAGCCCCCACCAAACCAAGGGGCGGTGTTTGTAAAGTGGAAGCCAAGGGAAAGGCAAAAGTAGCAAAAGTAGCGGGACAGCTTGAGGGAAAGGAAGAGTGCTTCTATTGTCATAAGAAAGGACACTGGAAAAAGGATTGCAGGGCTTGGAAGGCCAAGAACCAGGACCCGAAGCAAGTTGTGGCTTCGGCTTCAGGTGTGTATGTTATTGAAAACTGTCTATCAGTAAACTCTACTTCCTGAGTATTGGATACCGGATCAGGATCTCATATCTGTAATTCTTTGTAGGCACTGAGAAAGCATAGGGTTTTGAAGGCAGGTGATATGACCCTCAGAGTTGCAAACGGAGCTGGCATGGATGCTAAGTCCGTGGGGAACTATCATTTGGGATTGTCAGATGGACACGTTTTGGTTTTGCGTGATTGTTATTTTGTACCCAGTGCGACTTGTAATATCATATCTGTATCTTTAATGTCTAAAGAAGGTTATGATTTTGCATTTGTAAACGATGTTGTAAACATTCACCTTAATCATGTTCTGATTGGGTCGGGTACATTAAGCAACGGTATATACGTATCAAACAAACCACAGATTTTCAATGTCCAGAATACACACAAAAGAAAGTCTCCAGAAATAAATCATACTTTCTTATGGCATTGTAGACTGGGTCACATCAATGAGAGAGGTTGACAAAGTTACATAAAGAAGGATATTTGGATCCGTTCGAATATCAATCATATACAACTTGTCAATCATGTCTCAAAGGAAAGATGACAAATACTCCATTTACGGACATGGAGTAAGAGCAAGCGAGCTCTTGGGATTCGTACACAGCGATGTATGCGGTCCAATGTCTACACATGCGCGAAGTGGTTATTCTTACTTCATTACATTTACGGATGATTTTTCAAGGTTTGGGCATGTCTTCTTAATGAAGCATAAATCTGAAGCCTTTGAAAAATTCCAGTAATACAAGAATGAAGTAGAAAAACAAACAGGCAAAAGTATCAAGACACTGAGATCTGATCGAGGTGGTGAATACTTGAGTGCCGAGTTCCTGGATTACCTAAAAGAGAATGGAATTCTCTCTCAGCTTACTCCTCCATACACTCCACAACATAACGGTGTATCGGAGAGTCATAACCGAACCCTATTGGATATGGTACGTTCCATGATGAGTAACGCTGAGTTGCCGCGATCATTCTTGGGATATGCACTAGAATCGGCTGCATATCTTTTGAACCGAGTTCCAACTAAGACTGTGCCTACCACACCATATCAGATATGGAATGGGAAGAAACCCTATTTTCAATATCTGAAAATTTGGGGATGTCCAGCTTTTGTCAAAAAGCAGCATGCGGACAAACTCGAGGCACGCTCAGTACAGTGCAAGTTTGTGGGATACCAAAAGAACTCCAGGGGGTATCTTTTCTATTACGCAGAAGAACAAAAGGTTTTTGTCTCTCGTAATGCCCACTTTCTGGAACATCAGTTCTTAGAAAAAGAAATAAGTGGGAGCGCAATAGAACTGGAATAAATTCCACAACCAAAAACTATTACTGAAAGCTTAGTAGAACCAGAGGGTTCAAAAGAACAGGACATTCCTGCGCCACTCCGCAGGAGTAGTAGGCAGTCTCATCCGCCCGAGAGATACTACGGTTTTCTCATAGACGTGGATAGAGAGGATTGCATCATTGATAATGATGAGCCGACTAGCTTCCAGCAGGCCATTCAGAGCGTTGACTCGGTAAAATGGCTGGATGCAATGCGGACCGAAATGGAGTCCTTATACACCAACAAAGTATGGACTTTGGACGTTGCTCCATAAGGGGTAAAATCCGTAGGATGCAAATGGATCTTCAAGAGGAAGATTGGTGTAGATGGATAGGTTGAGACCTACAAGGCTAGACTTGTTGCAAAGGGTTTTCGTCAAAGACCTGGTTTGGACTATGACGTAACCTTTTCTCCTGTAGCTATGCTCAAATCCATTCGGATCCTTCTTGCCATTGCTTCCTTCTATGATTATGAGATTTGGCAGATGGACGTAAAGACCGCTTTTCTAAATGGAAATTTAGAGGAGTGTGTCTATATGGACCAGCCAGAAGGTTTCATTCAGAGTGGGAGCCGCGGTAAGGTGTGCAAGTTGCTTAAGTCCATTTATGGACTAAAGCAGGCATCGCGGAGTTGGAACATCTGTTTTGATGAGACGGTCAAAGATTTTGGCTTTATCAAAAATCCAGATGAACCATGCATTTATAGTAATATTGTAGCACGAACTGTCGTATTCCTCCTTTTATACGTAGATGATATTCTCTTGATAGGAAATGACATTCCTATGCTACAATCTGTCAAAGGGTTCTTGTCACATAGGTTCTCCATGAAAGACCTGGGTGATGCCTCTTACATTCTGGGGATCCGGATCAATCGTGATAGGTCCAAGAGGATATTAGGACTTTCACAGTCCAGGTACATCGACACCATACTGAAAAGATTCAGTATAGAAGATTCCAAGCGCGGTAATTTACCGGCTTGTCACGGGATCACCCTCTCCAAAGAGACGTCTCCTAAGACTGATTTGGAAAGGGATCGCATGTCTATTATACCCTACGCTTCTGCGGTAGGCTCTATAATGTATGCGATGTTGTGTACCAGACCAGATGTAGCTTATGCACTGAGTGTGGTAAGCCAGTATCAGTCAAACCCTGGGGAGAAGCACTGGATAGCGGTAAAGAACATTCTGAAGTACCTGAGAAGGACCATGGACATATTTTTGGTTTACGGCGGAAAAGACCTCCAGATGGAGGCCTTTGCTGACTCCAGCTTCAAGAGTGACAAGGATGACTCCATATCCATGTCGGGTTATGTCTTTACCCTCAATGGAGGGGCGGTGTGTTGGAAGAATTCCAAACAGGAAACCGTTGCTGGCTCGACGATGGAAGCGGAATATATCGCTGCATCTGATACCGCAAAAGAAGCCGTCTGGATGAAGAAGTTCTTGACAGAACATCAGGTGGTTCCGTCCATTGTTGATCTAATACCTCTGTATTGTGACAACAACAGGGCTATAGTTTTAGCGAAGGAACCCAGGTCCTATCAGAAGTCCAGACACATCTTGAGGCGATATCACCTGATCAGGGAGATCATGGATCGCCGGGGGATCGAGGTTCAGAGGGTTGCTATAGAAGATAACACTGCAGATCCATTCACGAAGGCCTTACCCCAGACTCAGTTCGAGCGGCTGATCAAGATGATAGGTCTTCGATACGCCAGTACATGGCCTTAGTGCAAGTGGGAGATTGTTAGAGTATATGCCCTAAAGGCCATTACAGTATCATACTAGTTTGTATATTACTTGATGGAAGCTTGGGATATTCACAGTTGTATAGACAATCTTGCTCGAAATGGTAGTATGCTACTTGGTTTGTTTCTACTTTAATGTGTGTATGTGTTTCTTTTAGCATATCGCTTATACACATTAGTGGAACCCTTAGGATCATTGCTTGATTACCAGCGTTGTGATGGCAGTCACACTGGTGGGGGCTGGGTAATCTACAAGCACATCCTTATACAGGTCCCTAGTCATAGGATTATCGAGACAGGGCATCGATACTCCGGAGTAGACTAGCGTATGCGCTTCTCATCCCAACAGGGCAGACGGTCTGTCCTACAGCCGTCAGTACGTCGTACTTGAGATAGTATGCGGGTGCTCGTGAGGTCACGAGTACACTGGACAGGACTCGTCGGGAACTGTTGGTTGGTACTATACCTATCGTCAGTTATCAGTTCCCAGGTGACATGAGTACAGCTTAGTCCACTGACTTGACACTGCTACTTCGCCTCGAGTATGTTCCCACTGTTCTTAGATTGCTACCCTACCACGGCTCAAATAAGTCGTGCAAACAGGTAGCAGTTGGGTGCAGTCCCGAAGCACTTGGAGGCAGTGACGGTTAGACATGATTCGTCTCTCCCAGTATTGAGGGTTGATATCGCGCTGTGTCAAGGAGAGCCATTACACATAGTCGTCCTTGGCCAGGGCAAGCGGGGTATACTGGTAGGTTATCCTGTGTTATCTCAGGGTGTTCTGGGCTTCACTCCGACACGACTTGTACCGCTATTAGGGGACTGACGTTTACCACCCCCTAAGCCCGCCATGCGATATTCTCAGATGAACAGCCCGGACTGTACGGAGATTGTCACATTCAGGCTCAGTAGGAGTTTGAATGGGTTCACCTCATCAGTCTTCTTATCGGCATCTACCTGGGGACCGTTACGTACAGCTAGTACCGCTTGCGGCCTATGGTTAAACCCACTGCCAGCGTAGTGTCGAGTCTTTAAAGTCCCACACAGAAGGCTATTCGCCTTTGGGTAACACAGAGTAGAGGTCGCATGGTTTTGCGACAGGGTTCGTTCGCATCCGTGCACTTGTGCACGTTTGGTGTCCGGGCAGTTATTACTAGCGGCATTTAGTTTAAGCCAGATCCTAGTATATGTTTTGGGATTGGTTTTATCTCATTGTATTCGTGTTTCTCGAAACACGGATGCGGGTGTGTATGCACAATTGACAGAGGCAGAGGCAGAGCATTCTCATTAGGGTTGTTGACTGTTGACTTTTTCTAAAGCTTAATGAGAATAAGAAATATGATTAATAATATTAATTAAGTATTATTGTGCCATGGTTGAGTTGAACATTTGACTTTTGTTGACTTGTTGACTTTGTAGACCAGTTGACCATTGTGGACTTGTTGACCATCATCATTTCATTGCTATGACTTTTGTTTAGTTGTTGTTCTTTACAAAATGCATTAAATGCATGAAATGATAATGGTCATTGAAACTAACCATCCCATTTCTTAATTACTACTATTATCATGATTATTCTTGCTTTTGTGAGCATGGTTGTAAATTATTGAGCTCGTTCTATCATTCTCATTCTCTCTCATCCAAAAGCTCACCCTCTTCCTCTCACTCAAAGCTCTCAAGGCTCTCATGTCTCATGTGTTGAGAAGCATGAGCCATTGAGATAAAACCCTCAAAACTCTTCTCTACTCACTCTAGAGTTATAGGTCTAGCAAGCCAAGCACTTTAGTTGCCTCTTGGTTGAGGTAGGAGCTCAAGGTAGAGGCTTTCGGGTGGATCCTTTTTCGACAACAAGGAGACTACGAGGTGGAGCCGATCCAACAACTCCAAGGAGCAAGAAGAGAAGGAGTTCAAGACCTAGGTATAACCCCTTAACTTAGTAGTTAAATTTCTAGTTAGTTTGCTAGGTTTTTGTTTAGCAAAGATCCTATTTTCTAGTCCATGTTACCTTTACCTTAAAAAAATCATTTTTTACCGTTTCCGCGTCCCCGTAAGAACCGGGACGGGTAACGTGGACTTACAAAACCTTCATCTCACATAAAACTCCCGGCTATTCATATCACGACAATCCAATATTACTTATTACAGCAACACATAATATCACATGTCATCAGCATAAGTAAATATGCGTATCCCATTTGTCGTTGACATATAGCAACGAAAACGGCGATACACCACATATTACACTTACGGTCGCAGAAAAGAAAATGTCAAACTACAACATTTGGAATTCACAATCACTTTAGACATCATAAACCCGAAATATCACATACCTCGGATTTCATGTCTAACTATATGAATTCCCCATATTGTATCACATTCCGAAAAAAGCTAGACGACGTTAAACATTCCGATCGAATCAACAAACACCCAAAATTTCCCAAAAGCTCAACACTTGAGCGTAGTTTTAAAATACTCAGTACATGCCACAGTACCAATGAACCAGCCGTAGAAGGGTCAGCCAATGCCTCACCTGTGGCGCCGCGGAACTACCGCAAACCCTAAGGTTTGATGGCGGTTATAACGGTCACAGAATCGAGTTAGGGTTTCGTTCTTCTAGAGGGTCCACTGCATTACTTGCATGATATTTGAATGTTCTTTAACTATGAAAAAGATCAAACTCTTGAAAAATTTCCAGCGAGGGTTAAAGTGGGTATTTGATATCCGATATAACTTTTTTAACACTGTCTAAATAACCCGAAAACAAACTAGAATTACGAATACGAAACACTCCGAATAGCCAATGCATAAAGATAACATCACATGAAAATTTAGCAAAAACAAACAACACCTGAAATACCAAACCCCAGAGACTGGAACACACTGAAAATTTCAACCCGGAATCCTGCACTTTGGCCGAGGTGTCCGGTTTTGGTACTGATGTTGCCAGCCCAATTCCAGCGAAGGGGGGCAGAAATTTTCACTGTGTTCATGATGCATCTCATACAACATTCTGTAGTTGTTTAAAAACAAATTTTACTCCTTAAAAAATTTGACAGAAACTAGGGTTTTAAATCAGGTGTTTCGGAGTTGTTTCGGTTTCGTAATCCTATACAATCCATCTAATTCTCTAGCTAGGCTCCGATACCACTGAAGGGTTTCTCAGCACGACAGCAGGGTTTCGGGTGGAATCGTCCATGCCAAATTAAAAAAAATTCCATGCTAAATAACTCTAACCTAGGATGTTTAACTAGAAAATCATACAAAAACGAAATGTAAACAACTTTACAACTAAGTGATTAGGGTTACAACCTTTGTAGTCCATTCCTTCACTTCATTAGCTCCAAATAGTGGTCCCTTCACCGCGATCATCGAGCTCCCGGACTCTTGAGAGGCTCCACACGGTGTATGATTCATGCTTGCTTGTAGCCTTCGAAATCCAAGATGATCTATTTCGAGAAAACACAAACTCAAGATATCTCTTCACTAATTTAGGGTTTAGTGAAGCAAACACCCTAAACTAAATGGCTAATAGTAGAGGATGATAAAGTAGGAAATGGGCTCTCTTTAGTTTTCTTTTTCTCACAATATTTCATCACAAAGAAAAAAGCTAGCAAGCTTTCACGAGAAAGAAGAAGATGAAGTGAAGAAAGAATAATTGAGATAAGGTTAGAAATGCAACCATGGTAAGTTATGTCATCCTTAACCCATGTAGAGAATAAACCATGGCTAAGGGTTAAATGTTAGATTAATAAATATCTTAAGTAAAAACCAATCAAGTGGATTAAGTCAATGTTTTACAAGCTTCATGCAAGATCCAAGCCATGAGAAAATCCAAATGATTTTTGATTACATAATAATAAATATTAACCAACATTAAACCTAGCATGGTTTGAGTCTCATACACCCTTGTTGCATGTGTAACCTAGCATGTCACTATATTATATATCACACATATAATTTTGTGAACAAAAGAAAATAATACAATTAATATATATCACATTTATATCAATGTATCATCAAGTGAGAAAAACTAATTCTTAAATGAGCTAATATTAGTTAATATAATTTAATATATCAAATATATAATTCTACATTAAATTATTAAATAAACACTTGATTTAATAATCCGTCTATATTACATATAACTGACTAATATAATATATATCATTTTATCGAATCAACACATGATCCGATAAATCAGATATATCACATATAACCGGCCGATATCATATATCGCGAGAATAGAATATGGTATCACTTACATGTATTATTCTCGGTCCCGCACATATCACATATGTGCTCCTACTTCATTTTGCCTGAGCCAGAAAACCTCTGTGTAGGACTCTAAAAACTCGTCAATACGCCGGCAGTAAGTGATGATCATATCAAACACCCACAAGCCGCAAGTGGTCAGCTAAACGTAATGGCCACCCGGGTATTGTGCGATCGGAAGATCAATAAGCAAGCCTATACATACTCCTGCGAATCCAATCAGCAACACTACCGTACAGTCCGGTCTCTTCGTCCGATATGTCGCATATCCAGTCTAGGGGCGGGAAACGTCAGACCCCAGTAACCGATAAGTTGTGTTGATGTGAAGCTCATAACGGGTCGAGAAACTACTGATAACATTTACCAGTAGATCTCTATATCAGCCCTGGCCCGGGAGTTCCTGTTATAGCCAATGGAGCACAGCGCAACATTAACCCCCAATACCGGGAGAGACGAAACCCCTCCTATCGCTCATTGCCTCCATGTGATTCGGGACTGTACCCAAAAGCCACCATTTTGCATATTCTCAAGAACGTGGTAAGGTGGAAATCAAAGCACAGTGGGAATCACACAAGACTCTATGACGATTTCGGGTCTACAGACTAACCTGTACCAGTGTCACCAGAGAACTGCTATCTGACGATAAGTATAATACCATCTAGGAGTTCTCGGCGAGTCCGTTCAGTGTACCCAGTCTCCACTGAGCACCCGTACACCATCTTTGATGTCAAACACCAATGGATATGGGATCATCCATCGCTCATCATGTAACGTTTTGAAAATCGTTTCGGTGAAATTTCGAAAAAATCGGTAAAATAAGGGGGTTTTCTGTAAAAAGTCAAAATACAAATATCTTATTATAAAAATTAAATATACATATTCTAGCTATATAATTGCTATTATTTGGTGTTTATTGAGCCGCTGGTGAAATTTCAAATTTTCTGAAAAAATATTATTTTATTATTATTTAAGCCGTGACTAATACATTTAATTAGGGAAAATTACAAATTGGAATGAGTTGAAACAAATTTTATGCATCATAAATCATTAAATAAAATTTTATCATGTGGTTTTTTGAACGAAATCATTTGCCAAAACGGTTTAGAAATTATTGAAGAAAAAAGGCTTTTTTTTAGCGTAAATGGATGTTTGGGGTATTATATTTATCATTTTTCATCACGCCACACCCGTACCCACATCCACACACTCCCATTTACTTCTCCCCTTGAAGAATTCAGCAGCCCCCATTTTTTTTCCCCACTTGAATTTCAAAGTAAAGAAATGAAAGAAAAGAAAAGAAAATGGAGAAATGAGGTGAACCTTTGACCTTGAATTGACTTTGACTTCTTCCCCCACTTTCTCTACCTCCCTCTCTCTCCTCTCCCACTCCCAATCAGCCGACCCCCCACCCTCCTACAGCAGCAACAGCCCCTCTCCCCATTTCCCTTCTCTTTTCTCTTCAAACTTCATCAAAAATTGCCTCAAATCCATCAAAAAAAATCCCGAAACCCAAATCCGACTCCTACCCATTTTAGTTTAGCCCGTATAGCATGGATCTTTATGAAAAGAGAGCCTTTTGGGAGGCCATGGATGCTTGTAGATCTTCAAACGTTTTTGGGTATAATTCTAAAACATTTTTGCTTAATTTGTTACTAATTTCTTAAAGCTAAACTACTTAAGTGTTAATTAGGCTTAAGTTGCAAGTTTTGGAATTCAAGTTATGAATTTGAATGCAAGTTAGGGTTTTATAAAATTGGTGTATGGTTGTGTGTTATATTTAGGCTTTTTTGTCATGTTAATACAAGATTTGTAGCTTGTGCTAATGGTTTGTTTAAAAATTGTGTTAATTTGCTAATTTGCTTACTAGGTTTTTGAAATTGGTTAAATACTTAGGATTAAAAATGTGTTTAGGTTTTTCATGACTTCATTAACTTTATTAAGTGTGGTTTAATGCTTTAGATCATGCAAATCTAAGCTAGATTGTAGTTTGTGCATTTTTGCTTTGAAATTGTTAAATTTTAGGTATTTTGTAAACTAGAATATTAGAGTTTTTGGAATTTAATGAGATTAAATTCCGGGAATTGTTTATATGACTTATTTAAGATATTTAATAAATATATTGGCCGCTACATTCATTTAAACATCCTGCTTTGTACAAAAACGGCGAATTGTGCTTGCTAGATTTTCGGAAAAATGACTTTTTAAGTGAAATTAGGGATTTTGTGAGTTTTAACCTAGTTTATATTAAAATTAGTGTTCGTGAATGTGCAAATGAGTGTGATTGGATTTTTCTCGATTGTTTGACGTTTGTACATCGACATCGAGGGTTGGTTTGACTATTCTTGCATGCGTAGGCGATAGGTTTGGACCTATGCGTGATACGCGTGCCGATTTGATTTTCGTATGCCGTTTCGATTTCGAATTTAGTTTTAATGCGATATGGTGCGTTATGATATGTAGGTCCCCCCATGTGGACTTCGAGACGACAAGCAAGCGCGTGGCGACGTCGGCACTGGCTAGCGAGGACCAGGTGAGTAGATTTATATCTATGGGGAGAAGTCGGGTGGATGGCGTATAGCACCCCCGTAGTCCGTGGTGGTGTATACGGATGCGTATACACACCAACAATTATTATATGTTATTTGGGATTAATAACGATGCTTAGGATGGATATTGGTGTGTTGGATTATTTAGTGTTGCGAACCCTAGGGTAGTGTTGCACTACACATACACACATACATACTTGCATACATTCCTATTGATATGTGCTCATGGGATTCTTTATAGTTATGTGTTCATATGGGGATGGGACTGTGTTCACATACGGATTGAGGATGATACTTGGGATTGAGCTGAGTCGATGAGATTTGATTTGAGGCCGTGAGATCGGTGATATAGCAGGGTTCGTATCTTAGATACGACATGACGTTGTAGCGGGTCCTTGACGTAGTGTTTCACACACGTCCATGCATGCGTAGGCGGTATCAGTATGGTACTAGACGTAGATCAGTACCCCGATCATGATAATTGATAAAGAGGATATCAGGTGAATAGTATGATGAATGTGATATTGACCCGTACCCAGATTTGGGATGCCGTACGACGGATTTACGTACGAGCTATATTGATGATTGATCCGCACTCTTGACTTGGGATGCCTGATTATAGATATGGTATCGGCTATGATATTATTGAGGCGGGATCACCGACTATACATATACAGGTAGGTATATGTATCGACTCAGATGTTAGGCGGTTTCCTTACCTGTAGTCCAGCTTGTTAGCTTAGCCCTTTAGTTTAGTTTAGTTGTTAGATTAGATTCGATTCTTACATATTTCAAAACTAACGAATCGTGGGTATTTTAAAAGACAGCCCAAGGGATCTTACGGATATTTTAAAAGACGTATCTTTTCATAAAAACACCGTAGCCCTATTTTCAAAACCCCATGATTCGTGTTATTTCAAAAGGCACCATTTGTAGGACTTATATTAGATTAATACTGATTAATTATCGTTGTGTCTAGTATTCAGCTCCCGCACATTATTGTTGTTCGCTCTACCTCGCATACTTATTTTGCTGCATATTCCATTATTGATATCATGCTGTTAGGACACCAGCATCATTACCGATGATGCGTATATACCACGTACACCTACTTGCCGGCTCACACACATCTTCATCGGTAATTGCCATGTCACATACACTTTAGAGAATATATTTGCTTGACTTAGCTTGTTAGTTAGTAGTTTGATATGATATTAGTGTACCTGCCTTACATGCCTAGTTTATTAATCATACATTGCAACTTGGTTATTGATACCATATGCATTCATTATCATTGACATATGCACTTGTGATGATTTCTTGAGATTTATGATATTTCTGGATTTCGGGGAAAGCCGCAAAATTTACGACTTATGATCTTTTAAAATATAAAATGTTGCGGTTTTCTAGTGATGTAAAGTGTCGTCCACAATGAGTTTGCTGTGGTTTTCAAGATCCGTGTCGAGGAGTGGAGGAACCGTCATGGGTACATGGTGGGCCCGGTGCGGTACCCCAGGGCAAGAGGAATGTGGTGTTGACGTTGAGCCCGGCAGGGGAGCACTACCGACCGGTGATATTACTCGACGCGTCGGATATCCGGAGGATACCGTCGTGGTCTTGAGATGGATGGTAGGGGCCGGTCTGGACTGACGGCGCCCTAGATATTGAGATTGAGACATTGATATTTCGAGACAGTGAGATTTATGTTTTGTGTCGATACTGGACACTGTTGATACTGATTTCATTTATGATACCTCAGTTTAAAAATACGAAGGAAATCTCACTAATTTATGAAAACAGTTTCTTCATTTACATGTATTCTGTTTTCATGCATTCATACCTCATTCATATGATATATTGCTACCTGAGGCACTGACACGGGCACATGAGTTTACACTCGGATTAGATATTTACCCTAGCCATTGTTATAGGCTGCAAGTTATATGCATTTTTGAGGCTATATTATGATCATTGACCTAGGATTGCGTTATTTATGCGATTTCTGTGCGTGGATGTTTTTCTACTCACGAGTTGGCAACTCACCCCCGTTGTGCCACAGTTCTTGCAGGTTTCGCCGTACAGGTTTCATTACGGCTTGCTGGCACTCTTTCCATTTCCGGGTGACTTGCTAGTAGGTGGGTTTATTTGTATAGCACCCATCATTATATCTTGTATATCATTATTCTGTTGTATCTAGAAGTTCCATCAACCAAACATGTATTTATTGCGATAGAGACCAGTGTTGTTTATTCTTTCGACCTTAGAGTCGCTCGTTATATTTCTGGTGGTTTTGAGTTTTCTTTTGAGTTTTGATCCTCGCCGTTGGCGTTGTATATTATATTGCTTGTGTGGTTGTGACCGTCGATTGACGAAGAGCTACCTCCCGCTTGGGGATGCCTTTTTATTGATTTCGTATACTATTCATGTTGTATCCCGTTTGCGGGCCTGTATTTACAAAGGAGACTCTGCCGAAATTTTCAGGAAATACTTGATGTTTTTAAAACCGCATAACTCGGCTTATGCTATTGAAACTACTTGCTTTAAGTTGGTTTTTCCTGAACTCTACATCTTTTCTTGGTTTGGATTTCTGGGTTTTCGGTTTACTTAGATTACGTACGCCTCGAGACGTTCGTAGTTTAAGTGCCGGTCATGTTCCGTACTTTCGGGTCGTGACAAAGTTGGTATCAGAGCGTTAGGTTTTAACCTTCGGAGCGTAGGATGACCCTTGGTTGATGGAATAGGTGACTAAAGTAGAGTGACGTACCGTTGATATGTTCCGCGGCATATTTACGACACGCCACTCCACTTATGAAGCCTTAGGATGTACATTTCCTTGTTCAGTATTATATTCCTTCCTGATCTAGCCTCATCGGTACCAGTTTGGTTTTGCTGCTACGGTTACGGCAGGGAGAGCTACGGCTAGAGTTGCGGTCAGCACAAGCTCATCACGAACGAGGACTGACCAGGGCGAAATTCCGGCGACACACGATTGCAGAGATGTATCTTTTTACTGAGTTTCCGCGCCACGAGTGTTTGGCGGATCGCCTTTATGAGGTTACTCGGAGGCGCTGATCGATACTAGAGAATTGAGCCAATGATAGAGGCCAGCCAGATTTTGATGACCGTTGGTGTGTTGCTTACTCCTGACGATTGAGGCACTGTTCAGCATGCAGACGAGCGAGCCAGTTGTTGCTGCGAGCAACGAGGTATCGCCCCATATGTTGGAGCTATTGCGGGGCGAGTTATACGAATAGATGATAGAAGGTCGCTAGTCACCCGATGATGAATGACTAGGACAGGTGGTTCGTTCGCTTACCCCGATGCGAGGTCATCAGATAGATTGATTCCAGCTAGAGACGACTTCACGCAGAGACGTGAGGATCGATAGAGACGATCGAATGTCGGAAACCTATTATTCCAAGTTTAAAGTAGTCGGAAAGACATGCAGGCAATTCTATGGTCCCTCTAGAAGAATGAAACCCTAACTCGACTTAATGACCGTGTGAAAGCCTTTGAATCTTCGGGTTTGCGGCAGTTCTACGGCGCCATTAGTGAGGCTTGGGTTTGCCCTTCTACGGCTGGACCACCGATGCTGTGGTATGTACTCGATACTATTAAACTGTATCCAAGATGTTGAGCCCTTGGGGGATTATGAGGTTTTGACAATCGATTGGATGGTTCGACTTAATTCGGATGCTAGGTGGTGAGATGCATTTCTTGGGAGACTCCCGATACGAGGATAGCTGTTGGAGCTCAGTCCATGCAGCCGCGATGAGACGAGTCCAAAGCAGACGACATTAGAGAAAAGTGGAGTAAGAGGTTCGCACCAGTTCTAGATGAGATGACGTTCCACTCCGCCGACATCAGAGATGCGATGCGCATGCCGAGGCATGGTACTTGGATTTACCTTCCAGAAGGAGTTGCGATGAGTATGCAGTCGTTCCAGAGCAAGATGCAGATATAGGAAAGGACAATGACTTCAGGACAGTTGGCAGAGACGAGACATGGAAGAGACCGTGAGCAGGATTCCTTCCAGGATACTGCTGCAATGATACTTGCACCCAGGATCAGATGTGTCACGTACTTTCAGAGAGCCAGAGGCCGACGCTAGTGATATGCTGTCTTACGAGTGGTCGTGATGATTGACCGGGAGATGGCAAGAGACGTGCCAGAACTGGATCATCCCCGTTAGCACACCCGACAGGGCCGATGAGCCGATGGACCGAAAGATTGGTAATTCATAGTGAAGACCTTGACCCAGGAGTGGTCATGGTTACGCACATCAGCAGGACAGAGTTCATGATCATCGACGAGACGTCCCACTAGTGACCGTGACAGTTGGCCGAGATTCTTAGAGGATGCGCTTGAGCGGTACTGTTCCGCCATTATTGATTTCGATGTTTTGGGTGATTTATTCGTATGATTTGATTTTGATGATTGAGGATTTACGATCTTTGCACAGTGTTGCACTTGATATCGTTTTCGTGCTTTAGTTTCACATGTTTGTGATTTTAAGGTTTTAAATAGTTGAGTTGGTTTTGTGCGTATGCATGCACACGAATTGGTTCCTGCACTCTGTATAGTTATTATATGCTTGCAGTGCAGTGATACGCCTTTTGTGCACTTAGATGCACTGGACTTCGATTTCGATTGTGATACTCGATAATTGTTTTGTGCACCTTGTGCACCTGATTGATTTTGCGCACGTTCGGCGCTTGATATTGGATTTCATGATTTCGTGCACGATGGATGCACCTGATTTGGATTTTCGCGCATGTTGGGCGCATGTTTTGAAGGGTGATTTTGGTGCACACCAGAGGCACTAAATTGAGAATTTTTCGTGCATGTCAGATGCACCTGATTTTGCTGTCAGGCACACATGTTGCCTACGACAGATGTTTCGTGCACACCCGATGCACTTAGATGTTGTTTCTGTGCGCATGTATGGCACATTCATGGATTTTGATTTCCGTGCGCACCAGACGCACGCAGCATTCATGTGCATATTTTGGGATTGATTCCGTATAGAGCAGTACGTTTTTATGATATTGCTATGTGTTTTTGTACTGAGCAGGACTAGTCAGAGGACAGTACGTGAATATATTTTGCATGCATTGATAGTTATTGAAGGGATTTCCAAAAAGCGAGCTATAGCCTCAGTATTTACCTACGTGTCTAATATGACACGAAATGTTTAAAACAAGGAGACCCTTCTAGATTGTTTCCAAAACGGCGGAACGCACATTTCAAACAAAGGTATATATGTATATAGTTATTTTCTTATGATAGACGTCCGCCACTGTGCAGTGTTACACGCGTTTCACAGCGACTTAAAGAGATTTGTCATGCATTTCCTTCAGATACTTACAGATATAGATTCGATATTTACATGTATAGTTTCGAGTTATGTCATATTGGTTTGATTTGGATTTGGCATTGATGTCTTCTCCATGACTCTGATGATTGCGGGATGCTTGACGGAGTTTTGATTTGAGTTATATACTCATTTTTCAAGCGCATGCGCTGCGCTACGAATTGTTTTATGTATTTACAATTTCGGAGCCCCGACGACTTGATGGTTTTTCTTAGATGTTTTAGTATTTGGGGGAGTTTGAATTTAAATTCGGGGACCGAATTTATTTAAGGGGGGAAGATTGCAACGTTTTGAAAATCGTTTCGGTGAAATTTCGAAAAAATCGGTAAAATAAGGGGGTTTTCTGTAAAAAGTCAAAATACAAATAATTTATTATAAAAATTAAATATACATATTCTAGCTATGTAATTGCTATTATTTTGTGTTTATTGAGCCGCTGGTGAAATTTCAAATTTTCTGAAAAAGTATTATTTTATTATTATTTAAGCCGTCACTAATACATTTAATTAGGGAAAATTACAAAGTGGAATGAGTTGAAACAAATTTTGTGCATCATAAAACATTAAATAAAATTTTATCATATGGTTTTTTGAACGAAATCATTTGCCAAAACGTTTTAGAAATTATTGAAGAAAAAAGGATTTTTTTTAGCGTAAATGGATGTTTGGGGTATTATATTTATCATTTTTCATCACCCCACACCCGTACCCACATCCACACACTCCCATTTACTTCTCCCCTTGAAGAATTCAGCAGCCCCCATTTTTTTTCCCCACTTGAATTTCAAAGGAAAGAAATGAAAGAAAAGAAAAGAAAATGGAGAAATGAGGTGGACGTTTGACCTTGAATTGACTTTGACTTCTTCCCCCACTTTCTCTACCTCCCTCTCTCTCCTCTCCCACTCCCAATCAGCCGACCCCCCACCCTCCTACTGCAGCAACAGCCCCTCCCCCAATTTCCCTTCTCTTTTCTCTTCAAACTTCATCAAAAATTGCCTCAAATCCATTAAAAAAAATCCCAAAACCCAAATCCGACTCCTACCCATTTTAGCTTAGCCCGTATAGCATGGATCTTTGTGAAAAGAGAGAATTTTGGGAGGCCATGGATGCTTGTAGATCTTCAAATGTTTTTGGGTATAATTCTAAAACATTTTTGCTTAATTTGTTACTAATTTCTTAAAGCTAAACTACTTAAGTGTTAATTAGGCTTAAGTTGCAAGTTTTGGAATTCAAGTTATGAATTTGAATGCAAGTTAGGGTTTTATAAAATTGGTGTATGGTTGTGTGTTATATTTCGGCTTTTTTGTCATGTTAATACAAGATTTGTAGCTTGTGCTAATGGTTAGTTTAAAAATTGCGTTAATTTGGTAATTTGCTTACTAGGTTTTTGAAATTGGTTAAATACTTAGGATTAAAAATGTGTTTAGGTTTTTCATGACTTAATTAACTTTATTAAGTGTGGTTTAATGCTTTAGATCATGCAAATCTAAGCTAGATTGTAGTTTGTGCATTTTTGCTTTGAAATTGTTAAATTTTAGGTATTTTGTAAACTAGAATATTAGGGTTTTTGGAATTTAATGAGATTAAATTCCGGGAATTGTTTATATAACTTATTTAAGATATTTAATAAATATATTGGCCGCTACATTCATTTAAACATCCTGCTTTGTACAAAAACGGCGAATTGTGCTTGCTAGATTTTCGGAAAAATAACTTTTTAAGTGAAATTGGGGTTTTTGTGAGTTTTAACCTAGTTTATATTAAAATTAGTGTTCGTGAATGTGCAAATGAGTGTGATTGGATTTTTCTCGATGGTTTGACGTTTGTACATCGACATCGAGGGTTGGTTTGACTATTCTTGCATGCGTAGGCGATAGGTTTGGACCTATGCGTGATACGCGTGCCGATTTGATTTTCGTATGCCGTTTCGATTTCGAATTTAGTTTTAATGCGATATGGTGCGTTATGATATGTAGGTCCCCCCATGTGGACTTCGAGACTACAAGCAAGCGCGTGGCGATGTCGGCACCGGCTAGCGAAGACCAGGTGAGTAGATTTATATCTACGGGGAGAAGTCGGGTGGATGGCGTATAGCACCCCCGCAGTCCGTGGTGGTGTATACGGATGCGTATACACACCAATAATTATTATATGTTATTTTGGATTAATAACGATGCTTAGGATGGATATTTGTGTGTTGGATTATTTAGCGTTGCGAACCCTAGGGTAGTGTTGCACTACACATACACACATACGTACTTGCATACATTCCTATTGATATGTGCTCATGGGATTCTTTATAGTTATGTGTTCACATGGGTATGGGACTATGTGTTCACATACGGATTGAGGATGATACTTGGGATTGAGCTGAGTCGATGAGATTTGATTTGAGGCCGTGAGATCGGTGATATAGCAGGGTTCGTATCTTAGATACGACATGACGTTGTAGCGGGTCCTTGACGTAGTGTTTCACACACGTCCATGCATGCGTAGGCGGTATTAGTATGGTACTAGACGTAGATCAGTACCCCGATCATGATAATTGATAAAGAGGATGCCAGGTGAATAGTATGATGAATGTGATATTGACCCGTACCCAGATTTGGGATGCCGTACGACGGATTTACGTACGAGCTATATTGATGATTGATCCGCACTCTTGACTTGGGATGCCTGATTATAGATATGGTATCGGCTATGATATTATTAAGGCGGGATCACCGACTATACATATACAGGTAGGTATATGTATCGACTCAGATGTTAGGCGGTTTCCTTACCTGTAGTCCAGCTTGTTAGCTTAGCCCTTTAGTTTAGTTTAGTTGTTAGATTAGATTCGATTCTTACATATTTCAAAACTAACGAATCGTGGGTATTTTAAAAGGCAGCCCAAGGGATCTTACGGATATTTCAAAAGACGTATCTTTTCATAAAAACACCGTAGCCCTATTTTCAAAACCCCATGATTCGTGTTATTTCAAAAGGCACCATTTGTAGGAATTATATTAGATTAATACTGATTAGTTATCGTTGTGTCTAGTATTCAGCTCCCGCACATTATTGCTGTTCGCTCTACTTCGCATACTTATTTTGCTGCATATTCCATTATTGATATCATGCTGTTAGGACACCAGCACCATTACCGATGATGCGTATGTACCACGTACACCTACTTGCCGGCTCACACACATCTTCATCGGTAATTGCCATGTCACGTACACTTTAGAGAATATATTTGCTTGACTTAGCTTGTTAGTTAGTAGTTTGACATGATATTAGTGTACCTGCCTTACATGCCTAATTTATTAATCATACATTGCAACTTGGTTATTGATACCATATGCATTCATTATAATTGACATATGCACTTGTGATGATTTCTTGAGATTTATGATATTTCTGGATTTCGGGGAAAGCCGCAAAATTTAGGACTTATGATCTTTTAAAATATAAAATGTTGTGGTTTTCTAGTGATGTAAAGTGTCGTCCACCATGAGTTTGCTGTGGTTTTCGAGATCCGTGTCGAGGAGTGGAGGAACCGTCACGGGTACATGGTGGGCCCGGTGCGGTACCCCGGGGCAAGAGGAATGTGGTGTTGACGTTGAGCCCAGCAGGGGAGCACTACCGACCGGTGATATTACTCGACGCGTCGGATATCCGGAGGATACCGTCGTGGTCTTGAGATGGATGGTAGGGGCCGGTCTGGACTGACGGCGCCTTAGATATTGAGATTGAGGCATTGATATTTCGAGACAGTGAGATTTATGTTTTGTGTCGATGCTAGACACTGTTGATACTGATTTCATTTATGATACCTCAGTTTAAAAATACGAAGGAAATCTCACTAATTTATGAAAATAGTTTCTTCATTTACATGTATTCTGTTTTCATGCATTCATACCTCATTCATATGATATATTGCTACCTGAGGCACTGACACGGGCATATGAGTTTACACTCGGATTAGATATTTACCCTACCATTGTTATAGGCTGCATGTTATATTCATTTTTGAGGCTATATTATGATCATTGACCTAGGATTGCGTTATTTATGCGATTTCTGTGCGTAGATGTTTTTCTACTCACGAGTTGGCAACTCACCCCCGTTGTGCCACAGTTCTTGCAGGTTTCGCCGTACAAGTTTCATTACGGCTTGCTGGCACTCTTTCCATTTCCGGGTGACTTGCTAGTAGGTTTGTTTATTTGTATCGCACCCATCATTATATCTTGTATATCATTATTCTTTTGTATCTAGAAGTTCCATTAACCAAACATGTATTTATTTAGATAGAGACCAGTGTTGTTTATTCTTTCGACCTTAGAGTCGCTCGTTATATTTCTGGTGGTTTTGAGTTTCCTTTTGAGTTTTGATCCTCGCCGTTGGCGTTGTATATTATATTGCTTGTGTGGTTGTGACCGTCGATTGACGAAGAGCTACCTCCCGCTTGGGGATGCCTTTTTATTGATTTCGTATACTATTCATGTTGTATCCCGTTTGGGGGCCTGTATTTACAAAGGAGACTCTGCCGAAATTTTCTGGAAATACTTGATGTTTTTAAAACCGCATAACTCGGCTTATGCTATTGAAACTACTTGCTTTAAGTTGGTTTTTCCTGCACTCTACATCTTTTCTTGGTTTGGATTTCTGGGTTTTCGGTTTACTTATATTACGTACGCCTCGAGACGTTTGTAGTTTTAGTGCCGGTCATGTTCCGTACTTTCGGGTCGTGACACATCATATGGGTCAAGATGCGTATACGCTAGTCTACTCTAGAGTATCAATGCCCAGTCTCGATACATCCTCGACTAAGAACAAGTATAGGATGTACTCATGGACTACCCTGGCCCTACTAGTATGATCTCCATCATAGTTTAATAGTCAAGTACATATCCTAAGGGCTTTATCGACATGTGAGAGCAAGACAGTAACACAATACAAGTCAACATGTTTAGACAAAGTGCAACAAGATAGTATACTATAATGTCGAGCAAGAAAGTACTCTCTATATATATCCAAGCATCCACTATGATATACATCATATGTACAATAATGGCCTCTAGGGCATACATATAACTAACAATCTCCCACTTGCACTAAGGCCAGCTGTTGTAGTATCTCATACCCAACATCCCGAAGAGTCTCACAAATTGTATCATGGCTATAGCCTTCGTGAGTGGATCCGCTGTGTTGTCCTTCGTGTCAACTCTCCTGACCTCGATCTCTCGGCGATCAATTATCTCCCAGATCAGGTGATATCGCCTCAGAATATGCTTGGATCGTTGATGGGACTTGGGTTCCTTGGACAACGCCACTGCTCCATTGTTATCACAATACAAATGTATTGGATGCTCAATGGTCGGAACCACACCAAGTTCAGTTATGAACTTCTTCATCCAGACAGCCTCTTTGGCAGCGTCGTTGGCAGCGATGTATTCAGCCTCCATCGTTGAGTCTGCCATGGTTTCCTGTTTGGAACTCTTCCAACAAACCGCCCCTCTATTGAGGGTAAAGACAAATCTCGAGTGCGATTTAGAGTCGTCCTTATCACTCTGGAAGCTCTAATCGGTAAAGGACTCCACTTGGAGTTCTCCGTTACCATACACCAAGAACATCTCTTTAGTCCTTCTCAAGTACTTAAGAATGTTCATCACAGCTGTTCAGTGACTCTCTCCTGGATCTGCTTGATACCTACTTACTACACTTAGTGAGTATGTTACATTGGGTATGGTACATAGCATCGCGTACATGATAGAGACTACTGCCGAAGCATATGGTATTCATTTCATGCGAGGTCTTTCCAAATCAGTCTTAGGAGACATCTTTTTGGAGAGAATGAGTCCAGAGATCGTGGGTAAATTCCTATGCTTGGATTCTTCCATACTAAACCTCTTCAGTATGGTGTCAATGTACCTGGATTGGGACAATCCCAGTATCCGTTTAGATCAATCTCTATAGATCTTAATCCCCAAGATGCAGGAGGCATCTCCTAGATCTTTCATTGAGAATCTTTGTGATAAGAAGAGCTTGACCGAGTGCAGCATAGGAACATCATTTCTTATCAAGAGTATGTCATCCACGTACAATACGAGGAAGACAACCTTATTCTCTGCCACCTTCTTGTATATACAAGGTTCATCTACGTTCTTGATGAAGTCAAACTCTTTGACTACCACATCAAAATAGATGTTACAACTCCGCGATGCCTGCTTTAACCCGTAGAAGGATTTAAGCAGCTTGCACACCTTTCCGCTGCTCCCACTGTCTACGAAGCCCTCTGGCTGAGTCATGTACACTCTCTCTTCCAAATCACCATTTAGAAAGGCGGTCTTAACATCCATTTGCCATATTTTGTTGTCATGGTATGCAGCAATGGTAAGTAGGATACGAATGGACTTAAGCATAGCCACTGGAGAAAAAGTTTTATCATAATCCACACCTGGTCGTTGACGAAAACTTTTTGCGACAAGTCTAGCTTTGAAAGTCTCAACTTTTCCATCTACACCAAGTTTCTTCTTAAAGATCCATTTGCTCCCAATGGGTCTTAACCCTTCTGGAGCAACTTCCAAAGTCCATAATTTGTTGGTGTACATGGATTCCATCTCAGATCGCATTGCATCCAGCCATTTCACGGAGTCCCCGCTCGTGATGGCCTGCTCGAAGCTAGTTAGGTCATCATCTTCCATGATGCAATCCTCGCTCCCACCATCAATGAGAAAACCGTAGTATCTCTCAGGTGGATGAGGAACCCTACTAGATCGGCGGAGCGGCTGAGGTTCGTCGGGAACTATTGAATCCTCTGGTTCTACCAAATCTTCTGTCGTAGTTTGTATAACTGGAACCTCTTCCAGTTCTACCTCGTTGCCACTAATTTCTTTATCAAGAAATTCCTACTTCATCAACCTCTTCTCTACTAGCCATTTAGATTGGGTTGTTTATTCACCAAGTTCATCACTTAGTGAAGAGATAGCTTGAGTTAGTATCTCCTCGACATAGATCATCTTCGGCCTCGAAGACTTCAAGCAAGCTTGATCATTTCACCTTGTGGAGCCTCATTAAAGTCCAGGAGATCACTACTTAGAGCGAAAGGACTACTACACGGAGCTATTGAAGTGAAGGATCGGACTACAAAGGTTGTATTCCTTGTTCACTTAGATGTAAAGATATTTACATGTTTGTTTCGTCCAATTCTCTAGTTTAAATTCTAGCGTTAGGGTTCTTTAGCGTGCCAAATTTTTTGAAAAGTGCATGGTCAATGCCTCCCGAAACCCAGCGGCCGCCTAGGGAACCCTGCAATCCGGTATCTCATACCAAGGACGTAGAGTATGCTGAGAAACAGTTCTCGGTAATGAACACACCCGAAGAAGCATCAAAATGCACTTTCTTCGATTGGGTGGCATGGGAATCCTGGTATCCCCTATTTCCTGCTCAGACTTATAACGATTATAAGTGGGAGCGGAAACAATGTTCCCCAGCTCAGTATAATAAGCAGGTTCGGTCAATACATCCATATTATTATCTTGATTAAGGCGTGACATGGTCTCTACCAGGAGAGAGAGAGAAGAAAACACTTTTCGTGCGCTCTTGCAAGATTAGATTGGTTATTATTTTATCTAATCGGGATGGCTTATACTGTTTTTATCAAATCTTCTTTCAAACCGTAAAAAGTAAGATTAGCCGGGATTAATTACACCCTATAAGTTCGCCAATCTTTCGGCCAGGCTAGTGTCGGTACTTTGAGGGAGGTTCCCCGTGCTTTCACACGGACCTAATTAAAATAAACCTTATTTTCCCAGGGGTGTAACCCCGTTGACACCATTCTAGACACCTACTTTGATCGGCTAATTGTAATGTGTAAAACACTCCCAGAAGTAACTCTTACTCGCAGTGGGTATCGGGATCCAACTATCTCATAGAAGGTATGCAATCTCATTGCAAATTTCAACACTTGAAATTCCCGATAGTTTTTTGCCCCTAGCAACTTATGACCTTAACAAGGTCAACAAATCATAAGCGCAAGTCAAGTTCAACCCGTACATTTCATGACCGAATTAAACCCACCCGTACGACCCTTAACATAGTCAACAAAGTCATACGACTAGCCTAATCCAATCGCATCATATGCTTAAACAGATAAGCATTAATCAGCTACAGCACACTATGCCTTAACATAGTCAACAAACGTAGCATGAATACTGAGTAGCACTTATCTGAAATGACGGAGGGCTACGACAGGTTTTTATAAAAACCTTTTGCATAATGAACTTGATATCGTTGTAGAAACGAGTGATTTGAAATGGAGTGTGTTTTAGGCTTTTACTAGTTTTGCTAAAGAGGTCACTCCCGGAGAAGGGATCTCGGCTCTTTCCTCCTCGAATAAGGTGCTGGATATTTCACAAATACCACTATGCAAAGCATGAACTAAAAATGCAATCAAAAGACAAAACCGAGTGGGTTGTAGCATATGCAAGTTTCGCTAAATAGGCCACTCCAGGTGAAGGGATCTCGGCTCTTTCCTTATCGAATAAGGTGATGGATATTCTACAAGGATTACCGCTATGCAAAGAAAAAACTAGAGCTACCAGATTTTAAAACAAGTTTCAACAACATCTTTAGGTTTCTTTTGTTTCATTAATTTCATTCATGAAGTTCCATTAATTATGCTTCCTAAGCATTACAGAAAAAACGAAAGCAGCAATATTTATTACATATCATATATATAATATAAGCATCCGTCTCAACATATAAATTGATTACATCACAGAATATCAGCAGCAGAAGAACACGTATGAAATATTGGATATACTAGGAATTCTGTGTTTTAATTAAGCCAATAAAAAATACGGATTCCACGGTCGTGAAGAATAGCCAAACCTACATCCCTAGACCCCTACGAGAGCGGCAAGCAACCCTCCCAATTCTAGAGTTAGGAGACCCGGTCTCGACTCCTCGAGATGTCTCCCATTGGACCGTAGAACCTGGTTACTTGTGCTCCCCTCCATAGGTCTATCCTAATGCGGAAAAGTAATAATAATATACATCAATGGTGATATCACCCTCAACCCGGAAGAGCCCCAATAAAAGAATATTACATACAAGTTTTTACACGAATGAAAAATGAAAAACTCTCATCTCACATAAAAAAAAACCCGGCTATTCAAAACACGACGATCCAGTATAACATATCACAGCAACACATAACATCACATGTCATCAACATAAGTAAATATGCGTATCCCAATTGTCGTTGGCGTATAGCAACGAAACCGGCGATACACCACTTATTACACTTACGGTCGCATAAATGAAAGTGAAAAACTACAACAATTGGAATCCACAACCACCTTAGAAATCATAAACCCAATGTATCACATACTTTGGATTTCGTGCCTAACCAAATGAATTCCTTAGACATCACATGCCTAACAATTATAAACCCCGCATTTTAGTCTCGATATTGAAAATACTTTTCAATAACCAATCGGGTAATTCAACAAGATTCCCGATAACCTGATCGAATACTTTTCGGAAACTTTAGTAGACGGCTGCACCCCCGATGCCATCGACGTAGTGCACTTAGGCGGAACATCACGGCCGCGAGCACTCGAACAGATGCTTTTGGCAACGGGGTTCTCCTATAGTCACTTGGTCATGGCTATGGGGCATGACTATCTTGTAAGGTTATCCGGCGAGTATCCGCGTACACAACGTAATTGCGACGGACTTTTGATCCACATCAAAATCCCGTGGCAACCGATCAAATGAGACTAATTTGCTAGATTCATAAAATTCAAATTAGTTTTCATAAAACTAAATTTTGTGGATTCCAAATATTGTATCACAATCACAGATAGCTAAAGGATGTTAAACTTTTCGATCGAATCAAAAAACACCCAAAATTTCCCAAAATGCTCAACATTTGAGCACGGTTTATAAAGTACCCAGAACATGCCACGGCACCTATGGAACAACCGTAGAAGGGTCAACCCTTGCCTCACCTATGGCACCGTGGAACTACCATAAACCCTAGGGTTTGGTGGCGGTTCCGGCGGTCACAGAATCGAGTTAGGGTTTCGTTCTTCTAGAGGGTCCATAGAAAACACCTGCATGATTTTCTGAGGATTTTAAACACGAAAAAATCGAACTCTTGGAAAATTTCCAGCGAGAGAGAAAATGAGTTATTGATATCCGTTCGAACTTTTTAACGTCGTCTAAAATAACCCGAAATGATGTTAGAATTATGACTATGAAACACTCCGAATTGCCTTTACAAAAATATAACATCATATTCAATATCAGTAAAACCAAGCAACACCTGAAACACCAAAACCCAGAGACCGAAACACCAGAAAAATTCGAAGCCCAGACACTTGAACAGGGCCGGCCAGGCCGGATTTTAAGGTGATGTCGCCGGCCAAAATCCGGTGAAGGGGGTCAAATTTTTGTGTTGTTCATGTTAAATCTCATATAATATTCTGCAATTGCTTAAAAAAAATTTAAACACTATGAAAATTTCGACAGAAACTAAGTTTTTATTTTGTGTGTTTCGGAGTTGTTTCAGTTTCGTAATCCTACAAATATCGTCTAATTCTCTAGCATGGCTCTGATACCACGGCTGGATTCCCCAGGGAGGCCGCTGGGTTTCGGGAGGCATCGACCATGCCGTTTTCAAGAAAAATGGCACGCTAAAGAACCCTAACGCTATAACCTAAACTAGAGAATTAGACGAACAAGCATGTAAACATCTTTACATCTAAGTGAACAAGGAATACAACCTTTGTAGTCTGGTCCTTCACTTCAATAGCTCCATATAGTAGTCCCTTCACTCCAAGTAGTGATCTCCCGGACTCTAGTGAGGCTCCACAAGGTGAAATGAACAAGTTTGCTTGAAGTCTTCGAGGCCGAAGATGATCTACGTCGAGGAGACACTAACTCAAGCTACCTCTTCACTAAGTGATGAACTACTGAAGAAACAACCCAATCTAAATGTCTAGTAGAGAAGAGGTTGATGAAGTAGGAATTTTGCTCGCTTTATAAATAATTTTCTCACTAATTTTCTTCACCTCTCATGAAACTAAAAATCTTGAGGAAGGAGATGAAGAAAGCAACCATGGAATGAATCAAGTGAAGAATGAATCAAGTGGTGAGAATAGCAACCATGGGTGAGTTAATATCATATACTAACTCATGTAGAGACTAAACCATGGCTAAACAATAATGGTTAGGTTAATAAATATCTTCAAGTAAAACAAAATTAGTGGACTTGGTCATTGGTTCCACAAGCTTCTACAAGCTTCAACCATGTGACAATTTCCAACTAATTTGATTTACTTTAAATAAAGAAAACCTTACATTATTATAACCATGCAGTCGAGTAGGTGTCGGTGCATCCAAATCTAGCAGAGCAAGATATCTTCTTGCCTCATGTTCATTGTCTGGCGCCTTTGTGCCATTTAGGCTCTCGTCTCTCACTGTGAATCGCCAGTTACATAACTCTTCGGTTCAACAGCTCAACATGGAAATGATGACAGGAACAGTTCTGCTCTGGTACATCCTCTAAAGATCTCTGGCCAACTATCATGGTCACTTATAACATATCTCATCAATGATGCCAAACTCTGGCCTACTGGGTGTGCGTAATATGACGGATCCTAGGTCCAAGTCTTCTCGTGAAGTATCAGATCATATGATATCCGGATGACGTTGAAATTTTTGATCGATTCATCAAAGTCCCATAATTTTCTGAGAGCTTAACACTCGTGCACAGTTTAATAATATCTGGTACATGCCACAGTACCTATGGACCAGCCGTAGAAGGTCAAACCCAAGCCTCACTAATGGCACCGCTGAACTGCCGCAAACCCTAAGGTTCAAAAGTGTTCCCATGGTCATTATGTCGAGTTAGGTTTTCATTCTTCTAGAGGGTCCATAGAATTACTTTCATGTTTTTCCGAATACTTTAAACTTGGAAAAATGGGTTTCTGACATTCAATCGTTTTCTTTCGACTCATCAACGTATTTGCGTGAAGTCTTCTCTGGATGGAATCCATCAATCTGATGACCTCGCATCGGGGTATGCAACTAGCCACATGTCCTAGTCGTTCCTCCATGGATGACTAGCGATCTTTTATCACATCTCTAAGTGCAACTCGTGCTTTAATAGCTCCAACATCTGGGGCGATATCTTGTTAGTCGCATCAACAACTGGCTCATTCGTTTGCACGCTAAACAGTGCCTCAATCATCAAGAATAATAGTGCGTGGACGGTCATCACATGATGGCTGGCCTCTAGCGGTAGCCCAATCCTCTGGTGCTGATCTTCCCGTTCGAGAAATTTTCGTAAAAGTAATCCATCAAATGCTCATGGCGTGAAAGACACAATAAAAGGACACATCTACGCAGTCGTGTGTCGTCGGAAATATGCCCTGGTCAGTCCTCTTCTATGACAAGCTCGTGCTGACCGTAACTCTAGCTGTCGCTCTCCATGTCCGTACAACCGGGGTAACAATATCATAAACGGATACTGATGAGGATAGATCATAGGAATGAATATAATACTGTGCAAGGAAATGTACATCCTAAGGCTTCTTAAGCGGAGTAGCGTATTGTAAGTATGCCGCGGAACATACACATGGTACGTCACTCTACGTAAGTCACCTACTCCATCAACCAAGGTTGACTTAGACGATGAAAGTTTGGGTCTAATACCCCCTCTACCAAGTCTAAGTTCCATAAGGTCAAGCCTAGGTTCCGAATATATATAAACGCCCTAGACTCCGCATAGTCAAACATAGACTCGAAACAAGGTTAAACCTAGCGCTCTGATACCAACTTTGTCACGACCCGAAATAGCACGTGACTGGCACTTGAATCATATGAAGTCTATAGGACCCCATCTAATTCAAGTAAGCCAAAATCCCAGAAATCTAAACCATTTAAAGAATAAAGTGAAGGAAAACATTAGTTTAAAAGCGAGCGGTTTAACAAAATAAGCCGAATTATGCATTTTAAAAAGCTCAAGTCTTTTCTGAAAATTTCGGCAGAGTTTCCTTTGTAAAAACTGGCCCCAAACGGGTACAACACATGAAATATATATAAAGGCATCCCAAAGCGGGAGTTAGCTCTTCGCCAATTGGCGGTCATAACCAGGCAAGCAATATAATATACAACACCGAAGGGCGAGGATCAAAACTCAAAAGGAAACCAATATCATCAATAAAACCATAATAATACAAGCGCGACTCTATGGTCGAAAGAATATACACACTGGTCTTCTAAGTGTATCAGATATACAAGTATGGTTGATGGAGTTACTAGATACAACTGAAATAATAAATGTACAATGGTGGTCACGATGCAAGTAAACCCACCTACCAAAGCAATCACCCGGAATGGAAGCAGTGTGCCAGAAAGCCGCAATGAAACCTTTACGGCAAAAACCTGTAACAACTGTGGCAGAACGGGGTTGAGTTGCTAACTCATGAGTAGAAAACATCACTGAGCAGAAATCGTATGTATGACTCAATCCTAGGTCATACGAAAGTAATATCCTCAAATAATAATATGGCCTGAAGCATATAATAATGGCAAGGGTAACATCTATGCATAAGTGTAATCCCATGTGCTCGTGTCAGTGCCTCAGGTAGCAATATATCATAAATATGATGTATGAAAGCATGAAAAAAGAATGCATCTAAATGTGGAATCTGTTTTCTTATCCCAGTGAGATTTCTGTATAAAATTGAGTATCATCAATGAAATCATGCTGAAAATCAATGTCAATCATCGACACAAAATATAAATCTCAAATCTCGATATCTCAGGTTTCGGCTATCCGGACTGGCCTATATCATCAAATCTCAATATCTCAGGCTCCGGCTATCCGGACTGGCCTGTATCATCAAATATCAATACCTAGGGCTCCGGCTATCCGGACTGGCCCAAATCCTCAAATAAAAGACCACGTCGATATCCTACGGATATCCGGCGCATCACAATAAAATCACCGTTCAGTAGTGCTCCCCTGTCTCAGGCTCAACGCCATCTACTGCGACCATCTTGTCCCGGGGTACCGCACCGGGTCCACCAAGCACCCACAGACGGTTCCTCCTCCTCCTCGAATAGGGTGTATGATATCGCTCAAGAGCCGAGAAAACTCATGGTGGACATATCTCAAATCATATCAGGAGAAAACCGCACTTTTGTATCTTTAAAAATGATAATACGTTTTATAAATCCTTCCAGTTTTTCCAAATCTAGAAATCACATAGAAATCCGAAATAGCAATCTTAAGTCTAAATAACAGTGAATACTGAGCTCTGGAAATCCAGACTGGCCCATAATATTGTAGGGTTCCCTAGCACGGCAGCAAGGTTTCGGGAGGCATCGTCCATGCCAAATTCAAAACTTTTCTGTTCTAGCTAACCCTAACCCTAGAATCGTATACTAGAAATCGACGGAATAGAAATGCAAACACTGTGCATCCAAAAGAGAGCAAGGAATACAACCTTTGTAGACTGCTCCTTCACTTCAATAGCTCCGTGTAGTAGTCCCTTCGCCGCGATCGTGAACTCCGGACTCTAGAGAGGCTCCCATGAAGAAACGAACATGCTTGCTTCGAATTCTTCGAGGCCGAAGATGATCTACATCGACGAGACACTAACCCAAGCTATCTCTTCACTAATTGTGGAATTAATAAAGCAAACACCCTATACTAAATGGGAAGTAGTAGAGGATGATGAAGTTGGAATTTTGCTCACTTTAGATTTCATATTCTCACATATTTTCTCCATATTCAATTGAAGCTATAAAGCTTGAGAGGAAGAAGAAGAAGATAATATCTCATGAATTAATACAAATGGATAATAGCAACTATGGGTGAGTTAAGCATCATATAGTTAACCTTTGTAGAGAGTTTACCATGGTTAGGGTAATGGATTGGGTCAATAAAATATCTATGGCAAAACAAAAGAGTAGACTAAGTCAATGCACAATACAAGCTTCTACAAGCTTTGTGTCATGACAAATTCCAATCATTTTGTAATTACCAAAATAAAATAAAAACCCTAGTATTATCCCTAGCATGATGTAAGTCACACACACACCCAAGTTGCATGTATCATCAAGAATGACACAATGATATGTACACAAATATATACCACACATATACACATGCATAAACAAGTGAGAAAAGAATCATATGTGAGCTAATACTAGTTAATGTAAATTAATATATCAAATATATAATTATACATTAGATTATCAAATCAACTCTTGATTTAATAATCCGGCTATATTATGTATAACCGACTAATATTATGTGTAACAACTTATCGAATCAACATTTGATCCGATAACCCGGCTATATCTCATATAACCGACCGATGTCACATGACGCGAGAATAGAATACGGTATCTCATATCGTATTAACCTCGGTCCCGCACATATCACATATGTGCTCCTACTCCATTTCGCTTGAGCCAGGAAACCCTTGTGTAGGACTCTAAAGACTCGTCAATACGCCGGCAGTAGATGGTGATCATATCAAACACCCACAAGCCAAACGTAACTGCCACCCGTGTATTGAGTGATCAGATGATCAACAAGCAAGCCTGCTCGTACTCCTGCGAATCCAATCAGTAACACTACCATACAATCCTGTCTCTTCGTTTGATATATCGCATATCTCGTCTAGGGGTGGTAAACGTCAGACCCCAGTAACTCGATAAGTCATGCCGATGTGAAGCTCATAATGGGTCGAGAAACTACTGATAACACTTACCGGTATATCTCTGAAGCAGCCTTAGCCAAGGACTTCCTGTTATAGCCAATCGAGTACAGCACAACATCAACCCCAATACCGGGAGAGACGAAACCCCTTCTATCGCTCATTGCCTCCATGTGATTCAGGACTGTACCCAAAAGCCACCTTTTTGCATGTTCTCTTGAACGTGGTAAGGTAGAAATCAAAGCACAGTGGGAATCACACACGACTCTATGACGATCTCGGGTCTACAGACTAACCTGTACCAGTGTCACCAGAGAACTGCTATCTGACGTGAGGTATAATACCATCTGGGAGTTCTCGGCGAGTCCGTCCAGTGTACCTGGTCTCCACTAAGCACCCGTATACTGTCTCTGATGTCAAACACCAATGGATATGGTATCATCTATGGCCCATCTATATGGGTCGAGAAGCTATACGCTAGTTTACTCTGGTATATTGATGCCCTGTCTCGATACACCCTCAACTAGGAACATTTGAAGGATGTACTTAGCGACTACACTGTCCCCACTAGTATGATCTGCATCATAATCCTGGTAGTCAAGTACCCATCCTAAGGGCTTTATCAACATGTAACGTAGAGACAATCAGTGTACATGTTAAGATAAAGAGCAACCAGATAGCATAATATCATGTCGAGCAAGAAAGTCTTCCCTATATATGTCCAAGCATCCACTACAATATACATCGTATGTACAGTAATGGCCTCTAAGGCATACATATTACTAATAATCTTCCACTTGCACTAGGGCCATCTGTTGTAGTATCCAATACCCAACAATCAGCGGTGGTATAAGTATCTCATACTCAACCATCCCATAAAAGTCTCTCCTGGGAATATGCCTTTGTGATTGGATCCGCCCTGTTCTCCTATGTGTCTACTCTCCTAACCTCGATCTCCCAGGAGATCAACCATCTCTATGATCAGGTGATATTGCCTTAGAATATATCTTGATTACTGATAGGACGGGGGTTCCTAGGCCTAAACCACAACTCCATTGTCACACAATGGTAGGAACGAAGTTCATCTCATGAACTTATATACATCCAGACTACCTCTTTGGTAGCATCCTTGGTAGCGATGTATCCAGCCTTTATCGTCTAGTTTGCCTGGGTATCTAGCTTGGAACTCTTCTAACATACCGTCCCTCCACTGAGGGTAAGGACAATGCCTGTGAGTGACATTCAGTCGACCATACCACCCTGGAAGCTATCCAGTGATTCTCCCCAGGATCAATTGATACCATCTCATTACACCTAGTGAGAATCCTAATATCCACTTAGATCTATCTCATAGATCCAAAACCTAGGATTTAGGAGGTATCCCCTTGATCCTATATGGAGAATCAATGTGATAAGAGGAGATTGACCGAGTGTAGCATATGAAACACCTTCCCTATCAAAAGTATGCCATCCACGTACAATACGAGGATCACCACCATACTCCTTACTACCTTTTATATATACAAGGTTTATCTACTATTTTGATGACGTAAAACTCTTTGACTTCCACATCAAAACCGACATTCCAGCTCCGCGATGCCTGCTTTAACCCATTAAAGCAACTGGCACACGTTTCCGCTGCTCCCACTGTCTACGAAGCCCTCTGGCTGTGTACTTATAGACGCTCTCTTCTAAATCACCACTTAGAAAAGCAGTCATGACACCCAACCGCCAGATATCGTAGTCATGGTATGTAGCAATGGCAAGTAGGATCCGGATGGACTTAAGCATAGGCACTAGAAAAGGTTTCATCATTATCCACACCTGGTCAATGATGAGAACCTATTGCAATAAGCCTTAGCTTTGAAAGTCTCAACTTTTCCATGTACACCAAGTAATCTTCTCAAGATATACTTTCTCCTGAAGGTGATTTAACCCTTCAGATATAGCAACCAAAGTCCATACTTTGTTGGTGTATAAGGATTCCATCTCAGATCTCTTAGCATCCAGCCATTCTCACAGAGTCCCCACTCTTGATGGCCTGCTCGAAACTAGTTGGGTCATCATCTCATGATGCAATCCTCGCTCCCATTATCATAGAGAAACCGAAGTATCTCTCAGGTGGGTGAGAAACCCTACCAGATCGGCGGAGAGGCTGAGGTTCGTCGGGAACTATTGAATCCTTCGGTTCTACCAAATCATCAGCTACAGTTTGTATAGCTGGAATTTCTTCCAGTTCTACCTCATGACCACTAATTTCTTCACAAGAAATTCCCTATCCCAAAGGTGGCATGCTGAGGAACAAAACACCTTTTGTTCCTCGGTGTGGTAGAAGATATTCCCTTGCGAATGCTTGGGATATCCAACAAACTTCCACAGAACTGACCTTGCCTCGAGCTTGTCCGGATCTTGCTTTTAGACATAGGCCGGACAACCCCAAATCTTAACATCCTTAAGAGATGGGCTATTCCCATACCATATCAAATATGGAGTGGTAGGCACCTGATTTGGTTGGAACCCAATTCAATTGGTATGCAGCTTCGCAAGTGCATAACCCCCAAAAGGAAATAGGCAACTCAGTAGTACTCATCATAGAGCACACCTTATCACATAGGGTGCGATTGCTCCGCCCCGATACACCGACGTGCTATGGAGTATACGGAAGTGTAATGCTGAGAGAGAATCTCATTCTCCTTTAGAATAGTCCAGGAATTCCGTGCTCAAGTACTCTCCTCCCTGATCACATCAAAGGACATAATACTTAAACCCATTGTGGTTCTCTACTTCTAACTTATATTCTTTGAATTTCTCAAAAGCATCAGACTTGTGTTTCAACAGGAACACATGTGCGAATCTTGAGAGATCATCAGTGAATGTAATGAAGTACAAAGAACCGGTCCTGGCATGTGTAGACAGGGGACCTACATACATCATCATGTATCAATCCCAAGAGTTCACCAACTCTTTCTCTTTTTCCAATAAACGGAGCTATGGTCATCTTATCTTTGTGACATGACTGGCAAGTTTTACAAGATGTAAATTCAAACTGATTTAAATATGCATCTTTATGTAACTTAGCTAGTCGGGTCGCATTGATATGACCTAGTCTACAATACCACAAGAAGGATTCGTTCATTTCTGAACTCTTCCTCTTGTGTGTGTTTTGTATGTTAAAGAACCGTAGTTTGATTTAGAACGTATATCCTTTTAGATAACGTGCCAGAACCGATCAACTCTTGATATAGAAAATGTTCAAAATATTATCCAACAATACAAAATTATATCATTCTTTACTTAATAAACAGACTGATATGATGTTGTATATCAGGTTCAATATCTAATAACATTCATTCCGAATCAACATATTTCATAATGCAGGGTGATAACTGCCAACAGATTTGGCTGCAACACTTGCACCGTTTCCAACTCTTGAAACTTATCACCCATTCTCAGTTCTCTACCTATCTGTAGCCTATGTAACAAATTACATGTGTGGGATCCTGATCCGCTATCTCATACCCAGGACGTAAAGGATACTGAGAAATAGTTCTCTGTAATGAACACAGCCGAAGAAGATGCATCAGCATGCACTTTCTTCATTTGGGCGGCACAGGAATCCTGGTAATCCCCTATTTCCCGCTCGGTCTTATAACAATTATAAGTTGGAGCGGGACCAACGTTCCCCAGCTCAGTATAACAAGCGGATTCGGTCAATACATCTATATTATTATCTTGATTAAGGCGTGACATGGTCGCTACCTGGAGAGAGAGAGAGAAGAAAACACTCAGGTTATGCTCTTACAATATTAGATTGGTTATTAATTTATCTAATAAGGATGGCTCCCACTGTTTTAGTCAAATCTTCTTTCAAACCGTAAAAGGAAAGACTAGCCGGGATTAATTACACCATAAAATTTCGCCAATCTTTCAGCCAGGCCAGTGCCGGTACTTTGAGGGAGGTTCCCCGTGCTTTCGCACGGACCTAACTAAAATAAATCTCGTTTTCCCAGAGGCGTAACCCCGTTAACACCTTTCTAGACACCTACTTGATCGGCTAATTGTGATGTGTAAAACTCTCCCAGGAGTAACTCATACTCGCAGTGGGTATCGGGATCCAACTATCTCATAGGAGGTATCCAATCTCATTGCAAATTTCAACACTAGAAATTCCCGATAATATTTTGCCCCTAGCGTCCTATGACCTTGACACGGGCCAACAAACCATAGTCCGTTAGTCAAGTTCAACCCATACATTTCCCGATTGAATTAAACCCACCCGCATGACCCTTGACGCAGGCCAACAAAGTCGCACGACTACCCTAACTCAGTCGCATCATATACTTTAGCAGATAAGAATAAATAGGTACCGCACTCTACGCCTTAACGCAGGCTAACAAACGTAGCATGAATATTATGAAGTACTTATCTGAAATGTCGGAGGGCTACGACAGGTTTTCAGGAAAACCCTTTGCGTAATGAACTTGATATCGTTGTAGAATCAAATGTTTTAAAATAGAGTGTTTTTTAGGCTTTTACTAGTTTTGCTAAAGAGGTCACTCCCGGTGAAGGGATCTCGGCTCTTTCCTTATCGAATAAGGTGCAGGATATTTCACAAATACCACTATGCAAAGCAAAAACTATAGCAGCAATCAAAAGACGAACCGAGTGTGTAGCATCTGCTAGTTTCTCTAAAGAGGTCACTCCCGGTGAAGGGATCTCGGCTCTTTCCTTATCGAATAAGGTGCTGGATATTCTGTAAAGAATACCGCTATGCAAACTAAGAACTAGAGCTACCAGTTTTCGAGACAAGTTTCCACAACATCTTTAGGTTTCTTTTATGTCATTAATCTCATTAATGAAGTCCCATTATAATATGCTTCCCAACAATCAAATATGAAACGAAAGCAACAATATATAATATATATCACATATGTATATATATATATATATATATATATATACATATGTGATATAAGCATTCGTCTCAGAATATAATCAATGATCACATCACAGAATATCGCAGCAGAATAAAACATATGAAATATTCGATATACTATTATTTCTGGGTTTTAAATTAAGCCTGTATAAAACACGGATTCCACGATCGTGATGAATAGCCAATCCCACACCCCTAAACCCCTACGAGAGCGGCAAGCAACCTTACCAATTCTAGAGTTAGGAGACCCGGTCTCAACTCCATGAGATGGTCTCCCACTGGACCCTAGAACCCGGTTACTTGTGCTTCCCGCCTTGGGTCTATCCAAATTCGGAAAAGTAAATAATATACAATGGTGACATCATCCTCAATCCGGAAGTGCCCAATAAAAGAATATTACATACAATGAATTTTACATGAATGAAAATGAATAACTCTCATCTCACATAAAAACCCCGGCTATTCAAAACACGACGATCCAATATAACATATCACATCAACACATAACATCACATGTCATCAACAAAAGTAAATATGCGTATTCCAATTGTCGTTGACATATAGCACCGAAACCGGCGATACTCTAAATATTACACTTACGGTCGCAGAAAAGAAAGTGAAAAACTACAACAATTGGAATCCGCAACCACCTTAGACATCATAAACCCGAAATATCTCATATTCGGATTTCATGCCAAACCAAATGAATTCCTTAGACATCACATGTCTAACAATTATAAACCCCGCATTTTAGTCTTGATCTATAAAACACTTTTCAATATCAAGTCGGGCAATTCAACAAGATTCCCAACAAACTGATCGAGTGCTCGTCGGAAACATTAGTAGACAGCCGCACCCCCCGATTTCGTCGACGAAGTGCACTAAGGCGGAACACCGCTGCCGCGAGCACCCGGACGGATTCTTTTGGCGGCGGGGTTCTCCTATAGTGACTTTGTTGGGGCTATGGGGCATGGCTATCTAATAATGTTACCCGGCGAGTATCCGCATACGCTACATGTGTAACACCTTAGAATGTGTTTTGTAGCTAATTATATTTTAATGTGTGGTTTTTAATAAAAAGTTTACCAAATTGGTTTTAATTATTTTATCCTATTTATTGAGTATTTTATTAGATTTTTCCTAGGCACACACACACTTGTGCATGTAAACTAGGGTGTTAATTGTGGTTTAACCATTGCTTAATCTAGTTTTATACTTTTGTTTAGGTGTTTTGGGTTTTAAGTGTTATGGTTGTTTTTAGGAATTGAAAAATGATTTTTATTTAAAAGGGTTTTTATTTTGGTTTGAAGTGTTGACTTTGAGAGAGAGAGAAGCATGGGCTTGATGGTGTGAGCCATGCCTCTTTATGATGAAAGAGAAAGAGAATGGGAGGGGTTGTTGGTTTTTCTCTCATTCTCACTTCTCACTCTCATATCTCTCATTCTTTCACCCTCACACACACACACTCACACCAGAAGCAGCAGCAGAAGACAGCAGCAGCAGAAGCAGTAACAACCGCAGCAGCAGCAGCAGCAGAAGCAGCCCCAGCACAAGAGCAGCAGCAGCAGGTGATTTAGTAGCAACAGAGAGCATCACAAGAAGTTAGCATCAACACCAGAAGCAGCTTCAACATCAACAAAAACAACATCAGCATAGCAGCATCAGCAGCATCAGCTTCAGCACTGGCAGCAACAGCAGCAGCCACATGCAGTCCCTGCATCACCAGCAGCTGTAGCAAGTTAATTCCTCACCTTCACCTGCTTCTTAGGGTTCATTGGGGTATATTTCTGAACCCCATTTCATGTTGCTTAAGTTGTGTGTCGTTTTGTGTCGATTAGTGTTAAATAGATAATTTAGTGCTAGATTTTGGTGATTTGTAAGATGTTGTGGCAAATTGATAATTGTGTTGGTTAACCCTACTTGTTTAAGTGTTGTTAGGGTCACCTTAACTGAGTTTAACCCCAGATTATACTAAAATACCATAGGGTTTGCCTTTTGTGCAAAATTGGTGTTTTTATGCGATATTTTGGCATTCTGAGATCTGCTTTTGACCCGGGACCTTCAGGACAAAATTGAGAAAACTAGGGCATGCTCACTAGGTAAAGATAACACCACCAGAACACGAGCCACCCATCCCAAAACTTGGCCGCAGATTTATTTAATCTGGACGCAAATTGCGGCCAGGAAGAGGGGTTGGGTCTTGGGGTTTTGGCTACTGTAGTCTACTGTGTAGTGTAGTGTTTTGGTATGTCTAGTTTTGTAAGATTTAACCTGTAGGAAAATCTGGGACAATATACCGTTTTGCATGTCCGTTGTGTTTGCGCGATACGCGCGATACGTGAGAGGGTTCTGTGATCCAGCGTATCGCGGCGTGTCGCGATGGTTTTAGACGCGTACACACACGTTTTAGCGTATTGTGCACACGCGCGTTTAGTTCACGACGCGAGTTTCTCGTTTTGGTTCGATATCGCTTTTCGTGGAATATTTGGCTTATATATAATTTCCATGTCTTATTTGCAGGTTTGCAGGAAGGGACTGCGGACACTACTACAGGGGGAGCAGATGATAGGATTCACCTAGCGTGGAGTGTAGGTGAGTAGATTTAACATCTGCAGGGGAATCGCCCGCATGGCGTTATGCGTCTGGGCTACGATTCAAATACCTGTCGCATATTCTACGTCATTGTTAGAATTGCGCCTTTACTTATTTCCTTGATATAGTTATACTGTGACTAGCAGCCGTAGGACACTGCACATATTATTGACGGTTCATGTTGCACGAGCACGGATTGTATGCTACACACACACCGTCAATAATTGCCATGTCACACACAACCCATTATAGATTCTATTGCTTATCACACATGACATCTAGCTTATCGGTATACCTGTAGTGTATCTTACCATTAGTGATAGGTACATATACACCTTGCGATACAGCTACAGGTATACCATGCACATATTTTACTTATAGGTAGATACCTATACTTAGCGGTACCTTATTGATTTCGCATACATCTGGTTTACGCTACATGTTCTCATTTATATGCTCACATTCAGATATATCGCATTTATTTTTTCCTGGATTTTCTCATTGTTTATTTGGATTTTACATGGTGTTTTCTGGATTTGGGAACCGTGGGAGTTCATGAAATTATGCATACATTGAAAAACCCGGTTTCTTTGAGATGATATTTGCGCGTCCACCATGAGTTTTATCGGTGCTGATTATATACTCCATACGAGGTGTGATTGCCGTATGAAAGTACATGGTGGGGCCCGGTATGGTTCCCCTCGGCAAGAAGATCGATGGATTTTGCCGATTGAGCCTGGAGGCGGGCGAGTACCTACCGGTGACAGTACCCATGACTCGGCGGGGGATCACGGAGACACCGCTGGGAGTCATGTACGTATGCATACGTCGAAAGGCGAGGGTCAGAGCTAGGCACTCGTGCTTTCGGGATAGCGTATGATACGTGATCAGGATTTCTGTGTCGATGCTTGGCACATTGGTTTTCATGATATTTCTTTTAATACCTTTGTATATATAACAGGGGATTTAGCCGTTGTTATATATACCCTTACACCAATATTAGTTGAATGGGACGCTAATATATGTGTATTGCCCCCATCATATTTATTTCTGCATATATATTTATTTAGGATGTTAGAAATTTACTTGAGATTCGACTTGGGATATAGGTGATTCATTGAGATTGGATATTGGATATGAAAGAGATTGATGATTTGTACATTCGGGATATAGGAGATCTATTCGATATTGTACATTGAGGAGATGTGAGACTTATATGATATGAGAGCCCGACTTGGGGGCTGGTTTGAGGATTTGGGGTTTGAGTGTCTTGACGGATTGTGATCCGGCCACGATGTCAGGTTTCTATGGAAATGACATATTCCACCCCATACCCCACACTTACCTTTTTTATGCACAGATTCATCTATTGGTTGTATCTATTAGCATACCCTTATGATAGCTGCATATTTACTTTTTCATATCCTTATTGCATAGTTATTGCATACTATTATCATGTCATCATTGCTTCACATATTGACTGTACTTTCCATTACTTTGCTTTCACATGACATGTTATTACTGTAATCGCATATCTTAGATTCATGCTGTACGTACATTACTGCGATTACCTGCATATGTTATCTACTATTCACGAGTTGGCAACTCACCCCCGTTGTGCCACAGGTGTTTCAGGTTGTTCCCCAGAGTAGTCGAGGCAGGCTATTCCGCTATTCAGCTATTCATCTTTTGCTACAGATACCGCATCAGCTCACAGTACGGTTTTGCTTAGGTGGGTTAGATGATTATCTGTATTTCTTATTGTACATTCGTTATATTTTGTACTCCCCATCTACTATTGTATTATTGATTTAGAGACTTGGTGAGGACGATATTGTATATTATTGTGGATTTGTTGTCTTTTATATACAGCTTTCTCTCTATTGTCCTTATTTCTTCGCTACGGCGTCGTATATTTATGATGTTATTGTTTTCCGTCTTGAGCTAGTTTTTACAAAAAGGGGGTGTTGCTAAAATTTTAAAGAAAGAAAGTAAGACTTTTAAAGAATTTGGGTTGCGATTTCAAACGTTTCAAAAACTATACTATCTTTTCCGTATTTTCTTGGTTTAGATTTCTGGGTTTCGGCTTTCTTTTACTGCGTTACGTCTTTAGGCGTTGCGTAGTATTAGGGCCGTCACGGGCCAATTTTGGGTCGTGACAAAGTTGGTATCAGAGCGCTAGGTTTTACCTTTCGGAGTGTAGGATGACCTTAGTAAGATAGAGTAGGTAGCTTAAACAGAGTAACGTAGTGTGTGTATGTCTGCAGCATACCCACGATGCGAAACTTTGCATTAAGTAACCTAAGTACAATTTTGCTTGAAATTCCTTCCTTGATGATTCATATCCTTGAGATTCGATTCCTTATTCTTGTCGAATTTTATATCTATTTATAGCCTTGCCGCCGATGACTATGGGGACTCAGAGTGATGCAGCGAGGGCCGAGGTCAGAGTTGGCTCGGGTAAGACGAGTACTGACCAGGATGGCACTCTAGTTGCACAGGTGCAGACGGATCAGCCTACGATATATTCTATGGATAGACTTTTGGCAGAGATGCAGGACTTCCGCCAGACTATGAGTTCTTTGGTTGATGCCGTTCGGGAGCTACGACAGGAGGTTGTCACCCCTGTTACTCAGTTGTCACTTACGATCAGCATGCAGCAGTCCGTCACCTACATAGCACCAGTGGTTGCAGCTCCAGTTGACGAGGCACATATTCTAGAGGCTCAGATAGTTCTAGGACAGTGGAGGACTCGTACCAGTGTACCAGCCCAGAGACAGAGGTTTGGTCATCGAGACAGATTCCGTGGCCGTCGCGGGAGTAGCAGAGGCTTAGGACGAGGACAGTCGTTCAGCTCTCATCCCCAGGATGGTCAGTAGTCAGCGCGTGGATGTTTTCGATGCGGAAACCTTCAGCACTTCGTCAGGGATTGTTCCTTAGCACCTCGTCAGGATCGTCATCAGAGAGGCCGTGGACGTGGAAGATTTGCTCAGAGGGCTCAATCTACCAGAGGAGTTCATCCAGTTGTGGGTAGAAGGCAGACACAGGAGTTTGCTTCTACTCATCGGGATGCGCAGATGTCCAATGTGGAGTTTTCAGGTACCCTTGATTTATATGTTCTTTGATGTATTCGTTTGTTCTTTATGCTTGTACCGTGGTTGGGTAGATTAGTCGTAGTTTGTGGTGTTAACTTCTGTCAGCGATTCTTTTGTTGTGCGACACGTATTTCAGTTGTGTGCCAATCGGATAGGAGATAGAGATTCGTTCGTCGTTTTGATCCTTCTAGAGATGTTGGATTTGACGTTCTCCTGGGTACGGACTGATTAATTACGTGCTAGGCGTCTGTGGACTACCTGTAGGGTTCCTAGGCACCCTAATGAGGTCTCACGAGGCATCAACCATGCCAATTTCAAATTTAAACGGTGCCGAGAAACCCTAGAACGGATCGTTGGCTAGATTTCTAGGCGAAAAAGCAAACTAGTTAACACTTAACTACAAGAATACGGAAATACAACCTTTGTAGATCCGGTCCTCCACCTCCACGGCTCCGTGATGAAGTCCTCTTCGCTGTCCAAATCGAATCCGGGCTCTAGCGTCGGCTTCATCGGAGAAATGGGCGGGCAAGGTCGTCGGCTTCGTGCCGAAGATGATCTACGTCGAGGCATCGCTAGATCAAGCTCCAACTTCACCAAGTCATGAAACTTGTGAAGAAAACACACTCTACTACTTGGCAAGAGGTAGAGGATGAAGAAATAGGAAGTGGGTTCACTTTAGATTTGGATTTCTCACACTTATGCTCAAATCACCATTGATGAAGTAAGCTTTCATCTTGAAGAAGAAGAAGAAGATGATGATAATTGTTATGATAAGAATAATTCAAATAGAAAAGAAAATCAATTCTTATCATAAGCAAACCATGGTTAGGTGTAGAGAATGAACTAGGGTTAGTGAATGGTTAGGTTTAGAGATGAAGACAAAATGGTCACTTTGGTCAAACCTTCATGAAGCTTCAACAAGCTTCATCTTTGAAAGCAACCCTTTTGTTTTCATTCCCCTTTTTCTTTTTGTCAAAACAAAATAAATAAAGGCATAAATAAATCAAATGAAACCCTAACCATTAACTAACCATGGTTTAATCATACACCTAATCAAGTTAGCATGTATCATCAAACATGATACAATCAAGTGCACAAAAGTATATCACATATACAATGTGCACATCCGAGTGAGAATATCCATTTAAAGTGAACCAAAACTAGTTAGTGCAAAGTAATATATCAAATATATAATTATGCATTAAATCAATAAATCAACACTTGATTCAATGATTCGGTCATGTCGCACACAACCGACTAGTATTCAATGTATCGGCTTATCGAATCAATACTTGATTCGATAACTAGGTTATATCGCATACAACCATTCGATACATTCATCACGAGAATAGAATACGGTATCACATACACGCATTATTCTCGGTCCCGCACATATCTCATATGCGCTCCTATTTCATTTCGCTTGAGCCAGGAAACCTCTGTGTAGGACTCTAAAGACTCGTCAATACGCCGGCAGCAGGTGATGATCATATCAAACACCCACAAGCAGCAAGCGGTCTGCTAAAGGTAACGGCCACCCGGGTATTGAGCGATCAGAAGATCGACGAGCAAGCCCGCTCACACTCCAGTGAATCCAACCAGTAACACTACCATACAGTCCGGTCTGATCGTCTGATATGTCGCATATCTCGCCTAGGGGTGGTAAACGTCAGACCCCAATAGCTCGATAAGTCGTGTCGATATGAGGTCTATAACAATTCGAGAAACTACTGGTAACACTTACCAGTAAATCTCAGCAACCCTGGGCAGGGATTTCCTATTATAGCCAATCGAACACAGCGCAACATCTACCCCCTATACCGGGAGAGACGAATCCCTTCCTATTGCTCATTGCCTCCATGTAACTCGGGACTGTACCCAAAAACCACCGTTTTGCACGCCCTCTTGGACGTGGTAAGATGGAAATCAAAGCACAGTGGGAACCACACAAGACTCTATGACGATCTCGGGTCAACAGACTACTCTGTACCAGTGTCACCAGAGAACTGCCATCTGACGTAAGGTATAATACCATCTGGGAGTTCTCGGCGAGTCCGTCCAGTGTACCCAGTCTCCACTGAGCACCCGTATATCATCTCTGATGTCAAACACCAATGGATATGAGATCATCCATCGCCCATCCATATGGGTCGAGAAGGTATACGCTAGTCTACTCTGGTATATCGATGCCCCGTCTCGATACACCCACGACTAGGGACTTTGAAGGATGTACTTACTGTAAGTCCACGTTGCGACCCCCGGTTCTTACGGGGAGGCGGAAACGGTATAAAAATCAAATTTTTAGCGCAATGGGCAACATGGACTAAGCAAAGTCGGGATCTTTAGCTAAACTAAAACTAGCATACAAGCTAAAGAAAGTTAGCTACTCGGATGAGGATGGTTATACCTAAACTTGAACTCCTTCTTCTTCAAACTTTTGTAGAGGTTGATGGTTCTCTTCTTGTCGCCTTCTTCCGCCGAAGATGGATCCACCTCGAAGGTTCGACCTTTGGGCTCTTCCTCGATCTTTGAGTGAACTAGGGTTTCCGGCTTGCTAAACCTTGAACCTAGAATGAGTAGAGAGAGTCTAAGGGGTGCTTTTCTTTTTAAAGAGAAGGATTCTCAACACATGAGAAGGTTTCTCTTTAGCTAGAGGAAGAAGAAGATGAAGTGAAGAGAGAGAATGAATATGATAGAATGAGCTATCCTTTTTCTTTCTTGCAACCATAATGCAAAAGAAAAAGAATTATCAATAATAATAATGAAAATGAAAAGGTTGATGGAAAGTTTTAGAATGACCATTATCATTTCAAACATTAAATGAATTTGCTAGAATCAAAGAGCATCTTTCTTTTGTAATGATGATGGTCAAAACTTCAACCATGGTCAACAAGTCAACCATGGTCAACAAGTCAACAAAAACCAACCATAACACAATTTCATTTTATTATATATTATTAATTGATATAATACAAATCCATTAGGGTTTGGAAAAAGACGACTGTCAACTGTGCATACGCACCCGTTCCGAAACCCTAATGAAAGTCATCTTCCTCCTCCTCAAAAACTGTGCATACACACCTGCATTCTTGTTCCGAGGAACATGAATACTGAGAGATAAAAGCAACCCCAAAACATATACCAGTATCTGGCTCAAACCAGAGCCTGCCAGTATAAACCGTCCGGACTCCAAACGTGCACAAGTGCGCGGATGAGAACGAACCCTGTCGCAAAACCATGCGACCTCTACTCTGTTTTGCCCAGAGGCGAATACCCTCTGTGTGGGACTCTAAAGACTCGACACTACACTGGCAGTGGGTTTAACCACAGACCGCAAGCGGCACTAGCTGTGCGTAACGGTCCCCAGGTAGATGCCGACAAGAAGGCTGACGAGGTGAAACCCCATCTGAACTCCTACTGAGTCCGAATGTGACATTCTCCGTACAGTCCGGTCTGTTCCTCTGATACATCGCATGTCGGGCCTAGGGGGCGGTAAAACGTCAGTCCCCCAATAGCGGTACAAGTCGTGTCGGAGTGAAGCCCAAAACACCCTGAGATAACACTGGAACCTACCAGTATATCTCGCTTGCCCTGGCCAGGGACTACTCGTGTAATGGCTCTCCTAGACACTGCGCGATGTCAACCCCCAATACCGGGAGAGACGAATCCTGTCTAACCGTCACTGCCTCCAAGTGCTTCAGGACTGCACCCAACCACCACCTGTTTGCACGACTCCTTTGAGCCGTGGTAGGGTAGTGATCAAAGTGCAGTGGGAACACACTCGAGGCGAAGTGCCAGTGTCAAGTCAGCGGACTAAGCTGTACTCATGTCACATGGGAACTGATAACCGACGATAGGTATAATACCAACCTTTCAGTTCCCGACGAGTCCTGTCCAGTGTACTCGTAACCCAACGAGCACCCGTATACTATCTCCAGTACGACGTACTGATGGCTGTGGGACAGACTATCTCCCACACTGGGATGAGAAGCGCATACGCTAGTCTACTCCGGAGTATCGATGCCCTGTCTCGATAGTCCTGCGACTAGGGACCTGTATAAGGATATGCTTATAGATTACCCAGCCCCCACTAGTGTGACTGCCATCACAACGCTGGTAATCAAGCAAAGATCCTAAGGGCTCCACTAATGCGTATAGGTGATATCGCAATATAAACACATGTACACATTGAAGTAGAAACAAACCAAGTAGCATACTACTATTTTGAGCAAGATTGTTTATACAAGGTGAATATCCCAAGCTTCCATCAAGTAATATACAAACTAGTATGATACAGTAATGGCCTCTAGGGCATATACACTAACAATCTCCCACTTGCACTAAGGCCATGAACTGGCGTACCGAAGACCTATCATCTCGATCAGCCGCTCGAACTGAGTCCGGGGTAAAGCCTTGGTGAATGGATCTGCAGTGTTCTCTTCTGAAGCAACCCTCCGAACCTCGATCTCCTTGCGATCTACGATCTCCCTGATCAGGTGATACCGCCTCAAGATATGCCTGGATCTCTGATGGGACCTGGGTTCCTTTGCTAAAGCTATAGCCCCGTTGTTGTCGCAATACAGAGGTACTGGGTCAACAATGGACGGAACCACCTGAAGTTCTTTTAAGAACTTCCTTATCCAGACAGCTTCTTTTGCGGCATCAGATGCAGCGATGTATTCCGCTTCCATAGTCGAGTCTGCAACGGTTTCCTGTTTGGAACTCTTCCAACACACCGCCCCTCCATTGAGGGTAAAGACAAAACCCGACATGGACTTGGAATCATCCTTGTCACTCTGGAAGCTGGAGTCAGCAAAGGCCTCAATCTGGAGGTCTTTTCCGCCATACACCAAGAACATCTCCTTAGTCCTTCTCAGGTACTTGAGAATGTTCTTTACTGCTATCCAATGTTTCTCCCCAGGGTTTGACTGATACCGGCTTACTACACTCAGTGCATAAGCTACATCCGGTCTGGTACACAACATCGCATACATTATAGAGCCTACCGCAGAAGCGTAGGGTATAATAGACATGCGATCCCTCTCCAAATCAGTCTTGGGAGACATCTCTTTAGAGAGGGTGATCCCGTGACAAGCCGGTAGGTTACCGCGCTTGGAATCTTCCATACTGAATCTTTTCAGTACGGTGTCGATGTACCTGGACTGTGAAAGTCCTAATATCCTCTTGGATCTATCACGATGGATCCGGATCCCCAGGATGTAAGAGGCATCACCCAGGTCTTTCATGGAGAACCTGTGTGACAAGAAACCCTTGACAGATTGTAGCATAGGAATGTCATTTCCTATTAAGAGAATGTCATCCACGTATAAAACAAGGAATACTACAGTTCTCGCTACAAATCTACTATAGATGCATGGTTCATCTGGATTTTTGATAAAGTCAAATTCCTTGACCGTCTCATCAAAACAGATGTTCCAACTCCGCGATGCCTGCTTTAGTCCATAGATGGACTTAAGCAACTTGCACACCTTTCCGCTGCTCCCACTCTGAATGAAACCCTCTGGCTGATCCATATAGACACACTCCTCTAAACTTCCATTTAGAAAAGCGGTTTTTACGTCCATCTGCCAAATCTCATAATCGTGGAAGGCAGCAATGGCAAGAAGGATCCGAATGGATTTCAGCATAGCCACTGGAGAAAAGGTTTCGTCATAGTCCAAGCCAGGTCTTTGACGGAAACCCTTTGCTACAAGTCTCGCTTTATAGGTCTCAACCTGTCCATCTACACCAATCTTCCTTTTGAAGATCCACTTGCATCCTACGGGTTTTACCCCGTCTGGAGCAATGTCCAACGTCCATACTTTGTTGGTGTACATGGACTCCATTTCGGTCCGCATTGCATCCAGCCATTTTACCGAGTCAACGCTCTGAACGGCCTGCTGGAAGCTAGTAGGCTCATCATAATCTATGATGCAATCCTCTCGATCCCCGTCTATGAGAAAACCGTAGTATCTCTCGGGCGGATGAGACTGCCTACTACTCCTGCGGAGCGGCGTAGGAATGTCCTGTTCTTTTGAACCCTCTGGTTCCTCTAAGCTTTCAGTAATAGCTCGTGGTTCTGGAATTTCTTCCAGTTCTACTGTGCTCCCACTTATCTGGTTTTCCAAAAACTCAGTTTCCAAGAAGTAGGCATGACGAGAAACAAGAACTTTTTGTTCCTCTTCACAGTAGAAGAAATATCCCTTGGAGTTCTTTGGATATCCCACGAACTTACACTGTACTGAGCGTGCCTCGAGCTTGTCCGCATGCTGCTTTTTAACAAAAGCTGGACATCCCCATGTCTTAATGTGCTTAAGATAGGGTCTCTTCCCACTCCACATCTCATATGGTGTAGTAGGCACAGTCTTAGTAGGAACTCGGTTCAAAAGGTACGCAGCTGATTCTAGCGCATACCCCCAGAATGATCGCGGTAACTCAGCGTTACTCATTATGGACCGTACCATATCCAATAGGGTTCGGTTCCGTCTCTCCGATACACCGTTGTGCTGCGGAGTGTATGGAGGAGTAAGCTGAGAGAGAATCCCATTCTCTTTTAAGTAATTTAGGAACTCGGCACTTAAGTATTCTCCACCTCGATCCGATCTTAGAATCTTGATACTTTTGCCGGTCTGTTTCTCTACTTCATTCTTATATTCCTGGAACTTTTCAAAAGCCTCGGACTTATGTTTCATTAAGAAGACATAACCGTACCTTGAAAAATCATCCGTAAAAGTAATGAAGTAAGAGTAACCGCTTCGCGCATGTGTAGACATTGGACCGCACACGTCGCTGTGTACGAGTCCCAAGAGCTCGCTCGCTCTTTCTCCGTGTCCAGTGAACGGAGTCTTTGTCATCTTTCCCATGAGACAAGATTCACAAGTGGCATAAGACTGATACTCGAACGGATCCAAGTATCCTTCTTTATGTAACTTAGTCAACCGTGTCTCATTGATGTGACCTAGTCTACAATGCCATAAGAAAGCCTGATTAATATCTGGTGACTTTCTTTTGTGTGTATTCTGGACATTGAAAATCTGTGGTTGGTTCAATACGTATATACCATTGCTTAGTGTACCTGACCCAATCAGAACTTGATTAAGGTGAATGTTTACAACATTACTTACAAACGCAAATTCATAACCTTCTTTAGAAACCAAAGATACAGAAATGATATTACAAGTTGCGTTGGGTACAAAAAAGCAATTACGCAAAACCAAAACATGCCCATCTGACATTCCCAGGTGATAGTCCCCCACGGCTTTAGCGTCCATGCTAGCTCCGTTTGCAACTCTGAGGGTCATGTCACCTGCCTTCAAAACACTACGGTTTCTCAACGCCTGCAAAGAATTACAGATATGAGATCCTGATCCGGTATCCAATACCCAGGAAGTAGAGTTTATAGAAAGACAGTTTTCAATAACATACACACCTGAAGCTGAAGCTGCAACCTGCTTCAGTTCCTGTGTCCTGGCTTTCCAAGCCCTGCAATCTTTCTTCCAGTGTCCACTCTTATGACAATAGAAGCACTCTTCCTTTCCAACAAGCTTCCCCGCAATCTTTGTTGCCTTTTCCTTTCCCTTCGCACCCACTTTACTAACACCGCCTCTTGGTTTGGCGGGGGCTTTCTTCCTCTTTCCCTTGGCTTTCGCCTTGGACCTAGAGGAAGAAGATCCTCCTACAAACAAAGCGGGTGTTTCCCTACCCTTCTGTAGGGTGCCCTCTGCGCTCCTCAGCAGGTTGAGGAGTTCTGAAAGTTCAACTTCCTTTTCTTGCAAGTTGAAGTTCAGTATGAACTGGGCGTAAGTGGATGGAAGGGACTGGAGAATTATATCCGTATAGAGTTCACTGTCCAACGTGGTCCCAAGTTCCGCGAGCTCCTCAGTGTAGCCAATCATCTTAAGCACGTGGTCCGCTACCGATGATCCGACGGCCAACTTTGTCGAAAATAACTTCTTCGACACTTCGTATCTTGCGATACGAGACTGCTCTCCATACAGTTCTTTTGTATGAAGAAATATGGATTCCAAGTCCATATTCTCGTGCCTCCTCTGATGGTCGTTGTCCATCGAGGCAAGTACGAGGCATCTGGCCATCGCGCTGTCAATCTCCCAAGTCTTACGGATTTCCTTATCCGCGACGCTGGAGGTGGGACCTGGGACGGGGGGAGCTTTGGTGGTAAGAAGATACCCCAGCTTGTCGTAAGATATTGCCAATTTGACATTCCTGAGCCAATCTTTGTAGTTTGGCCCTGTCAATATGTTTTTATCTAGAAGTAACTTAAGTCCAGTCATTTCGAATTTGGTCGCTGCAGGGGGGAGAGAAGAAACACTTTAGCACGATGCTCTTGCAAGTTTAGAATGGTTTTTAATTTGTCTAAACAGGATGGCTCCCACTGTCTCTCGAATCCCTCCTCAAACCACAAAGGAAGAATTAGCCGGGATCAATCCCACCGCACAATACTTGCTTAACCGTTCAGCCAGGCCAGTGTCGGTACTTCGAGGGAGGTTTTCCAACGCTTTCACGAAGTTCCTTAATTAAATAACCTCTTTTCCCTGGGGGCGTAGCCCCGCTAACACCTTTCTAGGCACCTACTAGGTTTATAGCATTGATCGTTTAGTGAGAAATTTCCCGAGGAGTAGCATATACTCACAGTAGGATCGGGATCCAAATATCATCGCGTGACGAAACTGAAGGAATCCTACCAGAATCACCACACTCCAAATGGTATGCAAATCTAGCAAGTTTCAGTACTTATGAAACTCCCGATGTGGATTTTTGCCCCATGCTCTTATGACCTTGACTTTGGCCAACAAATCATAAGTCACATGTCAAGTTCTACCCGTCGTTCTCCAGGTTAATTTGAATCCACCCGTACCTACCCTTGACTTTGGCCAACAAGGCAGTACGACTGTTCCAAACCAACGCATCTATCTATGCTGCACATGAATACCCAATAGCTACCAATCACTATACCTTGACTTTGGCCAACAAACACAGCTTGAATACTATTGACTATTCATGTGAAACGACGGAGGGCTACGAATGGTTTTGGTAAAACCGTGAATGTAGTGAACTTGATATGATCAATGGAACGAGATAGCTTTTAGAAGGAGTGGCTCAATCTCCGCGTTTAAAAGTTAGTTTTGAAAAGAACCGAGTGGTTTTTCGAAAGTGTTCCAACGATTTTAACTTGGTTTATTATCTTGCATTAGTTCTTTTAATGCGTGATATTCTTACATTAGTACTTTTAATGCGTCCCATCATTTAATTCCTACCATTGCAGAAAACAACCAAAATATGACGTACGCTTATGCCATTCGCATTCGCCACGGGGTCCCGTCATCACTCGTTAGGTTACTTAACTAACGACAGAGCGGGGGCTGGGCTAGCGCGGCTGTAAAACATAAGCAACGCCTAAATAGAAAGCAATGATAGACATTACAGATCACAGATGAATACATTGGATATACTAGCAATCCGCAATCCTTTCGAGCCTGCAACGAAAAGCGGATTACACGGTCGCGGTGAATAGCCAAATACCCCACCCAAGACCCCTACGGGTGCGGCAAACTACCCGCCAAGTACTCGGCAGTTTGTGCACCCCCTCCATGGGTCTATCCTAGGAGAAAAAACAGTAAAAAGAATTATACAATGACGGCTACAACCCCGACCCGGTTGTGCGGCCAAACAAATAATATAATTACATCAATTTACATTTATAATGAATGAAAGAAAAACAAAAGCTCATCTCACATCCACCCCGGCTATTCACCCGCGACAGTTCAATACATTCATATACACATTCCAATATCAAACACAGATCATGTATAACCCCGACTAATCGTCTTATAGCGATTAGCCGACGTTCAATACATGCAAGCATCACAGATATAACCATCATAGTCAAAGTGCAGTGAAGTTCGGAAAAAATACGGAATTATAGGACCCCAAAAGTGAATTTCAGTTCTGGAAAATCTGGGCACATATAATATATTTTAAAAATCCCAAAACCAACACAGACACACACTGCATGAAAAACGATGCACAGAAGACGACAAACCACGGCGCTTCCGCGGCACATGCCTACCTCGTGCGGCGGAAGCGCGGCGGTTTGAACGAATCACTGCATCGTTTTTCTTGGGTGTTCACACAAAACCCTGAGCCGAATTTACAAGTATAAAGAATTTCATTTAGAGCAGAAAACATTTCAACAGAAACTTAGGGTTTTGTTTTTCCGGTTTTGTGATTTTTTTCGGTTCCGAACTTCGTTACACTTCACTACCAAGCTAGTTTAAGTTTAGTTAGGCTCTGATACCACTGTAAGTCCACGTTGCGACCCCCGGTTCTTACGGGGAGGCGGAAACGGTATAAAAATCAAATTTTTAGCGCAAGGGGCAACATGGACTAAGCAAAGTCGGGATCTTTAGCTAAACTAAAACTAGCATACAAGCTAAAGAAAGTTAGCTACTCGGATGAGGATGGTTATACCTAAACTTGAACTCCTTCTTCTTCAAACTTTTGTAGAGGTTGATGGTTCTCTTCTTGTCGCCTTCTTCCGCCGAAGATGGATCCACCTCGAAGGTTCGACCTTTGGGCTCTTCCTCGATCTTTGAGTGAACTAGGGTTTCCGGCTTGCTAAACCTTGAACCTAGAATGAGTAGAGAGAGTCTAAGGGGTGCTTTTCTTTTTAAAGAGAAGGATTCTCAACACATGAGAAGGTTTCTCTTTAGCTAGAGGAAGAAGAAGATGAAGTGAAGAGAGAGAATGAATATGATAGAATGAGCTATCCTTTTTCTTTCTTGCAACCATAATGCAAAAGAAAAAGAATTATCAATAATAATAATGAAAATGAAAAGGTTGATGGAAAGTTTTAGAATGACCATTATCATTTCAAACATTAAATGAATTTGCTAGAATCAAAGAGCATCTTTCTTTTGTAATGATGATGGTCAAAACTTCAACCATGGTCAACAAGTCAACCATGGTCAACAAGTCAACAAAAACCAACCATAACACAATTTCATTTTATTATATATTATTAATTGATATAATACAAATCCATTAGGGTTTGGAAAAAGACGACTGTCAACTGTGCATACGCACCCGTTCCGAAACCCTAATGAAAGTCATCTTCCTCCTCCTCAAAAACTGTGCATACACACCTGCATTCTTGTTCCGAGGAACATGAATACTGAGAGATAAAAGCAACCCCAAAACATATACCAGTATCTGGCTCAAACCAGAGCCTGCCAGTATAAACCGTCCGGACTCCAAACGTGCACAAGTGCGCGGATGAGAACGAACCCTGTCGCAAAACCATGCGACCTCTACTCTGTTTTGCCCAGAGGCGAATACCCTCTGTGTGGGACTCTAAAGACTTGACACTACGCTGGCAGTGGGTTTAACCACAGACCGCAAGCGGCACTAGCTGTGCGTAACGGTCCCCAGGTAGATGCCGACAAGAAGGCTGACGAGGTGAAACCCCATCTGAACTCCTACTGAGTCTGAATGTGACATTCTCCGTACAGTCCGGTCTGTTCCTCTGATACATCGCATGTCGGGCCTAGGGGGCGGTAAAACGTCAGTCCCCCAATAGCGGTACAAGTCGTGTCGGAGTGAAGCCCAAAACACCCTGAGATAACACTGGAACCTACCAGTATATCTCGCTTGCCCTGGCCAGGGACTACTCGTGTAATGGCTCTCCTAGACACTGCGCGATGTCAACCCCCAATACCGGGAGAGACGAATCCTGTCTAACCGTCACTGCCTCCAAGTGCTTCGGGACTGCACCCAACCACCACCTGTTTGCACGACTCCTTTGAGCCGTGGTAGGGTAGTGATCAAAGTGCAGTGGGAACACACTCGAGGCGAAGTGCCAGTGTCAAGTCAGCGGACTAAGCTGTACTCATGTCACCTGGGAACTGATAACTGACGATAGGTATAATACCAACCTTTCAGTTCCCGACGAGTCCTGTCCAGTGTACTCGTAACCCAACGAGCACCCGTATACTATCTCCAGTACGACGTACTGATGGGTGTGGGACAGACTATCTCCCACACTGGGATGAGAAGCGCATACGCTAGTCTACTCCGGAGTATCGATGCCCTGTCTCGATAGTCCTGCGACTAGGGACCTGTATAAGGATGTGCTTATAGATTACCCAGCCCCCACTAGTGTGACTGCCATCACAACGCTGGTAATCAAGCAAAGATCCTAAGGGCTCCACTAATGCGTATAGGTGATATCGCAATATAAACACATGTACACATTGAAGTAGAAACAAACCAAGTAGCATACTACTATTTTGAGCAAGATTGTTTATACAAGGTGAATATCCCAAGCTTCCATCAAGTAATATACAAACTAGTATGATACAGTAATGGCCTCTAGGGCATATACACTAACACTTACGGTCTACCATGTCCCCACTAGTATGATCCGCATCATAGTCCAGGTAGTCAAGTACACATCCTAAGGGCTTTACCAACATGTAACAGAGAGATAATTAGTATACACGTTAAGGTAAAGTTCAACCAGATAGCATACTATCATGTCGAGCAAGAAAGTCCTCCCTATATATGTCCCAGCATCCACTACAATATACATCCAATGTACAGTAATGGCCTCTAGGGCATACATATAACTAACAATCTCCCACTTGCACTAGGGCCATCTGTAGCAGTGGTTGTAGTATCTTATACTCAACCATCCCATAAAAATCTCTCTCTGGGAACAGGCCTTTGTGAGTGGATCCGCTGTGTTGTCCTCTGAGTCTACTCTCCTGTCCTCGATCCCCTGGAGATCAACCATCTCCATGATCAGGTGATACTGCCTTAGAATATGTCTGGATCACTGATGGGACCTGCGTTCCTTGGCATAGGCCACAACTCCATTGTCTCACAATGGTGGGAACGTAGTTCATCTCATGAACCAATATACACCCAAACAGCCTCTTTGGTAGCATCTTAAGTAGCGATGTATCCTGCCTTTATCGTCTAGTATGTCACGGTATCTCACTTGGAACTCTTCCAACATACCGTCCCTTTACTTAGGGTAAAGACAATGCCTGTGACTGACATTCAGTCATCTTATCACCCCGGAACCTTTCCAGTGATTCTCCCCAGGATCGATTGATACCATCTCACTACAGCTAGTGAGTATTCTAACATCCATTTAGATCTATCGCATAGATCCAAAATCCAGGATTTAGGAGGTATCACTTTGATCCTATTATGGAGAATTCTTGTGATAACCGGAGATTGACCGTGCGTAGCATAGGAAACTCCTTCCCTATCAAGATTATGTCATCCACGTACTCTACGAGGATCGTCACCATACTCCCTACTACCTTTTTTGTTTATACAAGGTTCATCTACCATTTTGATGATGTCAAACTCTTTGACTACCACATCAAAACAGATGTTCCAACTCCGCGATGCCTGCTTTATCCTATAAAGCATCTTGTACACGTTTCCGCTGCTCCCACTGTCTACGAAGCACTCTGGCTGTGTACTTACAGACGTTCTCTTCTAAAACATCATTTAGAAAAGGAGTCATGACACCCAACCGCCAGATATCGTAGTCATGGTATGTAGCCGTGGCAAGTAGGATCTGGATGGACTTAAGCATAGCCACTTGAAAAGTTTTCATCATAATCCACGCCTGGTCTATGAAGAAAAACTTTAACAAGTCTAGCTTTGAAAGTCTCAACTTTTCCATCTACACCAAGTAATCTTCTCAAGATATACTTTCTCCTGATGGGGATTCAACCCTTCAGATATAGCAGCCAAAGTCCATACTTTGTTGGTGTACATGGATTCCATCTCAGATCGCTAAGCATCCAGCCATTCTTACAGAGTCTCACTCCTGATGGCCAGCTCGAAACTAGTTGGGTCATCATCTCATGATGCAATCCTCGCTCCCACTGTCATAGAGAAACCGAAGTATCTCTCAGGTGGGTGAGGAACCCTACTAGATCGGCGGAGAGGCTGAGGTTCGTTGGTTTCTACTGAATCCTTTGGTTCTATCAAATCATCAACTGTTGTTTGTACAGCTGGAACCTTTCCAGTTCTACATAACAGACCTTGCCTCGAGCTTGTCCGGATTTTGCTTTTCAGACATAGGCAGGACAACCCCAAATCTTAACTAACTTAAGATATGGGCTCTTCCCTTTCCATATCACATATGAAGTGGTAGGCAACTGATTTGATTCGAACCCTATTCAATAGGTATGCAGCTTCTCAAGTGCATAACTCCCAAGAGAAAATAGGTAACTCAGTAGTACTCATCATAGAGCACACCTTATCATATAGGGTGTAATTGCTCCACCCCGATATACCATCGTGCTATGGTGCATACGGAGGAGTAATGCTGAGAGAGAATCTCATTCTCCTTTAGAAAAGTCCAAGAATTTCGTGCTCAAGTATTCTCCTCCTTGATCTCATCAAAGGACATAATACTTATACCCTTATTGGTTCTCTACTTCTAACTTATATTCTGTGAATATCTCAAAAGGTTCGGACTTGTGTTTCAACAGGAACATAGGTCTGAATCTCGAAAGATCATCAGAGAATGTAATGAAGTACAAAGAACCAGTCCTGGCATATGTAGACAGGGGACCTTACATACATCAACATGTATCATCCCAAGAGTTCACTAACTCTTTCTCTGTTTCAAGTAAACAGAGCTACGGTCATCTTATCTCTGTGACATGACTGGCAAGTTTCACAAGATGTAAATTCAAACTGATTTAAATATGCATCTACATGTAACTTCAGCTAGTCGGGTCGCATTGATATGACCTAGTCTACAATGCCTCAAGAAGGATTCGTTCATTTCTGAACTCTTCCTCTTGTGTGTGTTCCGTATACAAAAGAACTGTAGTTTGATTTAGAACATCAATGCTTTTAGATAACGTGCCTGATACGATCAACTTTTGATATAGGAAATGTTCAAAACATTATCCATCAATACAAAATTTTATCATTTCTTTACTGATAAAGAGACTGATATGATTTTGTATATCAGGTTCGGTATCTAATAACATTCGTTCAGAATCAATGTATTGGTAATACAGGGTGACAGTGACCAACAGACTTGGCTGCAACACTTGCCCCGTTTTCTGCCTCATGAAACTTATCACCCGTTCTCAGTTCTCTACCTTTCTGTAGCCCTATGTAACATATTACATATCTGGGATCCTGATCTGGTATCACATACCCAGGACGTAAAGGATACTGAGAAACAGTTCCCTGTAATGAACACACCCGAAGATGATGCATCAACATGCACTCTCTTCGTTTGGGCGGCATAGGAATTCTGGTAATCCCCAATTTCCTGCTCTGTCTTATAACTATTATAAGTTGGAGCGGGACCAACGTTCCCCAGCTCAGTATAACAAGCGGGTTCGGTCAATATTCCGTATTATTATCTTGATTAAGGCGTGATATGGTCGCTACCTGGAGAGTGAGAGAAGAAAACACTCAGCGTGCGCTCTTGCAAGAATAGATTGGTTATTATTTTATCTAATCAGGATGGCTCCCACTGCTTTTTATCAAATCTTCCTTCAAACCCTAAAAGAAAAGATTAGCCGGGATTAATTACACACTACAAGTTCGCCAATCTTTCAGCCAGGCCAGTGTCGGTACTTTGAGGGAGGTCCCCCGTGCTTTCGCACGAACCTAATTAATGTAAACCTCGTTTTCCCAGAGGCGTAACCCCGTTGACACCTTTCTAGACACCTACTTGATCGGCTAATTGTAATGTATAAAACTCTCCTAGGAGTAACTCTTACTCGCAGCGGGTATCGGGATCCAACTATCTCATAGAAGGTATGCAATCTCATTGCAAATTTCAACACTTGAAATTCCCGATAATATTTTGCCCCTAGCGTCCTATGACCTTGACGGAGGACAAACAAACTATAGTCCGCTAGTCAAGTTCAACCCGTACATTTCTTGATTGAATTAAACCCACCCGCACGACCCTTGACGGAGGCCAAACAACGCCGTACGAATACCCTAATCCAATCGCATCATATGCTAGCAGATAAGCACTAGTTAGCTACCGTACACTACGCCTTGACGGAGGCCAAACAACCGCAGCACGAATACTAACTAGTACTTATCTGAAATGACGGAGGGCTACGACAGGTTTTTCTGAAAACCTATTGCGTAATGAACTTGATATCGTTGTAGAATCAAATGATTTTGAAATGGAGTGTTTTTGATGCTTTTCTAGTTTTGCTAAAGGAGTCACTCCCGGTGAAGGGATCGTCGGTCCTTTCCTCGTCGAATGAGGTGCGGGATATATCATATATATCACTGTGCAAAGCAAAAACTCTTAAAAGCAATCAAAAGACAAACCGAGTGTGTAGCATCTGCCAGTTATTGCTAAAGGAGTCACTCCCGGTGAAGGGATCTCGGTCCTTTCCTCATCGAATAAGGTGCAGGATATATCACATATACCGCTGTGCAAAGCAAGAACGGTAGCTACCTGTTTTATTTTGAAATTCGATTCTACAACATCTTAGGTTTCTTTTATTTCATTAATCATATTAATGAAGTCCCATCATTTAAGTACCTAAACATCACAGATAAATACGACGTACACTTATGCCATCCGCATTCGCCTCGATGTCCCCTCGTGCACCGTTAGGTTAGGTAACTAACGGCAGAGCGGGGCAGTGCTAGCGCGGGTGTAAAACATAAGTAACATCTATATAATATATCATATATACTATATACTGTATCCATCACAGAACATCACATGATCACATCACAGATATCGCAGCAGAAGAAACATATGAAATATTGGATATACTAGGACGTCCGTGTTTTCAATACGAGCCAGTATAAAACACGGATTCCACGGTCGCGATGAATAGCCAAACCCACACCCCTAGACCCCTACGAGAGCGGCAAGCAACCCTACCAATTCTAGAGTTAGGAGACCCGGACTCGACTCCTTGAGTTGGTCTCCCACTGGACCCTAGAACCCGGTTACTTATGCTCCCCTCCTTGGGTCTATCCTAGTGCGGAAAAGTAAATAATATACAAAGGGTGACAACTTCCGCAACCTGGAAGTGCCCCAAATAAAAGAATATTACATACAAGTTTTTACATGAATGAAAATGAAAAAACACTCAGCTCACATAAAAAACCCCGGCTATTCAAACACGATGATCCAATATAACATATCCAGCAACACATAACATCACATGTCATCAACGTAAGTAAATATGCGCATCCCAATTGTCGTTGACATATAGCAACGAAACCGGCGATATCACATATTACACTTACGGTCACAGAAAAGAAAGTGTAAAACTACAACAGTTGGAATCCGCAACCACCTCAGACATCGCATGCCTGACCAAATGAATTACTTAGACATCGCATGCCTAACATTTATAAACCCCGCATTTTAGTCTCAAAATCGAAAACACTTTTCAATATCAAGTCGGGCAATTCAACAAGATTCCCGATATCCTGATCGAATGCTCGTCGCAAACTTTAGTAGGCGGCCGCACCCCTGATACCATCGACGAAGTGCACCAAGGCGGAACACCGCTACCGTGAGCACCCGAACGGATGCTTTCGGCGACGGGGTTCTCCTACAGTCACTTGGTCGGGGCTATGGAGTGAGGCTGTCTATTAAGTTTACCCGGCGAGTATCCGCGTACGCTATGTGATTGCGACGGACTTTTGATCGCATCAAAATTCCGTAGCAACCGATCAAGTGAGACTAAACTGCTATGTTTATAACATTCATTCAGTTATCACATAACTCTTTGTGAATTCCAATTATTGTATCCCATTCCGGATAATTAGAAAATGTTAAACTTTTCGATCGAACAGTCAAACACCCAAGTTTTCCCGATACAGCTCAACACATGAAATAAGTCTAACAACATTCAGTTCGTGCCTCAGTACCAACAGTCCAGCCATAGAAGGGTCAAGCCAACGCCTCACATGTGGCACGCCGTACTGCCCCAAACCCTAAGGTTCAAAGGGCGGTTCAAGACGGTCACATAATTGAGTTAAGGTTTGTTGTCTTCTAGAGGGTCCATCGCGTTACTTGCACTACTTAGAACGTCGTTAAACTACGGAAAAATCCAACACTTGGAAATTTCCCGACAGGGGAAAAATTGGGTATTTATATCCGGTCGAACTTTTTAACATATTCAAAAATTATCCGGAAAGCCAAATAGACAAAGTCTGATAAACCCGATCGAATCATCGAAGCTCCAAAACATCCCAGATTATTCAACTCTTGAATAAATATTAAAAATACCCAGAGAACTCATCACTGTAAAATAGGAATTACTGTGCAAAAGTCAACGCAAGAGGAGACCATAAGGCCGCGGAACCGCCGCACATGCCAAGTACGTGCCGCGGTTCCGCGGTGGTTTAATTGAATTAGGCCCCCGTATTTCACTGTAATTCATATAATACCCTGCTTAATTTTCTGCATATTTTTAATGTGGAAAAATGCACTGTTTTCAAAAAAGTACAGAGAGCATGGGAAAAATGGGGTTTCGGGTTCGATCGGGATTCAAACGTCGTCTAGACTTCTCCTAATGCTCTAGCTAGGCTCTGATACCACTGTAGGGTTCCTAGGCACCCTAATGAGGTCTCATGAGGCATCAACCATGCCAATTTCAAATTTAAACGGTGCCGAGAAACCCTAGAACGGATCGTTGGCTAGATTTCTAGACGAAAAAGCAAACTAGTTAACACTTAACTACAAGAATACGGAAATACAACCTTTGTAGATCCGGTCCTCCACCTCCACGGCTCCGTGATGAAGTCCTCTCCGCTGTCCAAATTGAATCCGGGCTCTAGCGTCGGCTTCATCGGAGAAATGGGCGGGCAAGGTCGTCGGCTTCGTGCCGAAGATGATCTACGTCGAGGCATCGCTAGATCAAGCTCCAACTTCACCAAGTCATGAAACTTGTGAAGAAAACACACTCTACTACTTGGCAAGAGGTAGAGGATGAAGAAATAGAAAGTGGGTTCACTTTAGATTTGGATTTCTCACACTTATGCTCAAATCACCATTGATGAAGTAAGCTTTCATCTTGAAGAAGAAGAAGAAGATGATGATAATTGTTATGATAAGAATAATTCAAATAGAAAAGAAAATCAATTCTTATCATAAGCAAACCATGGTTAGGTGTAGAGAATGAACTAGGGTTAGTGAATGGTTAGGTTTAGAGATGAAGACAAAATGGTCACTTTGGTCAAACCTTCATGAAGCTTCAACAAGCTTCATCTTTGAAAGCAACCCTTTTGTTTTCATTCCCCTTTTTCTTTTTGTCAAAACAAAATAAATAAAGGCATAAATAAATCAAATGAAACCCTAACCATTAACTAACCATGGTTTAATCATACACCTAATCAAGTTAGCATGTATCATCAAACATGATACAATCAAGTGCACAAAAGTATATCACATATACAATGTGCACATCCGAGTGAGAATATCCATTTAAAGTGAACCAATACTAGTTAGTGCAAAGTAATATATCAAATATATAATTATGCATTAAATCATTAAATCAACACTTGATTCAATGATTCGGTCATGTCGCACACAACCGACTAGTATTCAATGTATCGGCTTATCGAATCAATACTTGATTCGATAACTAGGTTATATCGCATACAACCATTCGATACATTCATCGCGAGAATAGAATACGGTATCACATACACGCATTATTCTCGGTCCCGCACATATCTCATATGCGCTCCTATTTCGTTTCGCTTGAGCCAGGAAACCTCTGTGTAGGACTCTAAAGACTCGTCAATACGCCGGCAGCAGGTGATGATCATATCAAACACCCACAAGCCGCAAGCGGTCTGCTAAACGTAACGGCCACCCGGGTATTGAGCGATCAGAAGATCGACGAGCAAGCCCGCTCACACTCCAGTGAATCCAACCAGTAACACTACCGTACAGTCCGGTCTGATCGTCTGATATGTCGCATATCTCGCCTAGGGGTGGTAAACGTCAGACCCCAATAGCTCGATAAGTCGTGTCGATATGAGGTCTATAACAATTCGAGAAACTACTAGTAACACTTACCAGTAAATCTCAGCAACCCTGGCCAGGGATTTCCTGTTATAGCCAATCGAACACAGCGCAACATCTACCCCCTATACCGGGAAAGACGAATCCCCTCCTATCGCTCATTGCCTCCATGTGACTCGGGACTGTACCCAAAAACCACCGTTTTGCACGCCCTCTTGGACGTGGTAAGATGGAAATCAAAGCACAGTGGGAACCACACAAGACTCTATGACGATCTCGGGTCAACAGACTACTCTGTACCAGTGTTACCAGAGAACTGCCATCTGACGTAAGGTATAATACCATCTGGGAGTTCTCGGCGAGTCCGTCCAGTGTACCCAGTCTCCACTGAGCACCCGTATATCATCTCTGATGTCAAACACCAATGGATATGGGATCATCCATCGCCCATCTATATGGGTCGAGAAGGTATACGCTAGTCTACTCTGGTATATCGATGCCCCGTCTCGATACACCCACGACTAGGGACTTTGAAGGATGTACTTACGGACTACCATGTCCCCACTAGTATGATCCGCATCATAGTCCAGGTAGTCAAGTACACATCCTAAGGGCTTTACCAACATGTAACAGAGAGACAATTAGTATACACGTTAAGGTAAAGTTCAACCAGATAGCATACTATCATGTCGAGCAAGAAAGTCCTCCCTATATATGTCCCAGCATCCACTACAATATACATCCAATGTACAGTAATGGCCTCTAGGGCATACATATAACTAACACTATCGTGTGGAAACAGCCAGGTTTGTTCCCCCGGCAAGTCAGTTCTTGTTGTGCAGGTGGATAGTTGTGCCGCCTCTCACAGCTTGAATTCAACCTTTTTCGCTGGTCGGCTTTTGAGGAGATGTCGTGGATTCTTGGCGTTTATTTGTGATACCGGAGCCCCAGTGGGATTGTTGGACCGAGTTCCTTTCGTGCGAGAGTTTTTCCGACGTTGTTCCAGATGAGCCGGCGAAGTTTGGGGAGCTTAAAAATCAGCTGCAGAGTTGTTTGTTGGGGGGTTTTGTGCGTCTGAGTGTTTCGCTTTTGGAAGCTCCTATTTCTGTTCGTCAAGGAGAAGGACGGCAGTTTGAGATTGTGTATCGACGGATCGTCAATTGAACCGGCTTACGGTGTGGATAGGTATCCCTTGCCTCGCATTGACGATTTCTTAGATCAGCTCCAGAGTGCGAGACATTTTCTAAGTTTGCTTGGGATCAGGTCATCATTACTGCGGATTTGGAGTGATGGCATTCCGAAAACTGCCTTGTGCGTGCTACGGGCCTGGTGTGTTTTAGTGAGTCGTTGGATTCACTGATGCCCTAACAGCATTCGTCGATGTGATGAACCTGATTTCTGCAAGCCGTTCCTCAACCAGTTTTCGTTATGTTAATTACGACATTCTGGTCTATTTAATTTGTCTTGAGGGACAGGAGTAAGACTTAGGGATTTCTTATGCAAATACTGGGAGAGCACCAGCAGTTCGCTAAATTCTCGGAGTGTTTCTTCAGGTTTGTTTTGTGTTCACTCCTAGGTCTTATAGTCACGGGAGACGGTTTCGTATGGTTCCGAGGGAGATCGTGACCGTACAGCTTAGGTCCAGACATGTGTGCAGGACGGAGATCCGCAGATTGTTGGGCTTAGCAGGTTCATACCGCCGTTTCACGCAGGATTGCTAGAGTAGTGCTGCACCATCGACTTAATGGACTGGAAGGGAGGTTTCTTTTCTGTGGACTGAGGCATGTGTACGGAGTTTTCGGCAGTTGAAGATTCGGTTAACAACTGCATTAGTCCTTTCTTTGCTTTTGGTTCGGGCGACCTTGTTGTTTAACTGTAATGTTTCTTGAGTGGGCTCGATTGTGTACTGAGGTGACACTATAAAGTTATCACTTTTGCTTCCCTACATTTGGAGGAAGTACGAGAAGGATATTCCACTCATGATCTGGAGAGGGCCGCGGTGGTTTTGCGTTGGAGATTTAGAGACACTACTTGGTTGAGAGTTGTGTCAGATTTTCCACGGACCATCAGAGTTTAATGTATATCTTCCTGCAGTGGATTTTGATTGTTGTGATAGTCTTCTGCAGATTTACAGTTCTTGTGTGATCGTTGAGTACAGCTTTAGTTCGTCTCTACGGAGGGGACAGCTTGCTCATGTCCGCGCCCGACCACTTTCCTTAAATCGTTTTCGCGAGACACTGCCCGCCCATGCTCGTTCATCAGTGATACTTGAGCATACCCGGCTGGGTAATGATTTGGAGACCTTGAATTGTGACAATGGTGTGCTAAGTTAGTGACGCGTTTGTGTACCTGACATCATCGGGTAGAGACGTGGAATCCTAGAGCATGCACATCTGTCAACTCTCTATGTTCATTCAAGTTCCACCAACATTTAGCGTGACTTGTGAGATAGTTACTGGTGGACAGGAATGTAAAGAGAAGTTTTAGGTTTCGTTTCAAGGTGTCTGTCTTATTGTGTGTTTGTTTGATTGTTGTCAGCAGTTGGTGAAAGGTTTGTCTAGCACCCTATAATGAGTTTTGAAGCATCACATGTCCCAAAGTTTAAATTTTTATGGTGCTAAACGAACATGCAAAGGAATCGATCCTAAAAAATTAGGGTTTCGAAATATAAAGCGAACTAATCTAGGGTTTCGAGACTACAACCTTTGTAGCTCCCTTTCGCTGGACTCCTTGGTCTCTAGGGTGTTGAATGGAGGTCCTCTTGAAGTCCTCTTGTGTCCACGACGATCCACCACGGAGTTCTCCGTCCAAGCTCGTAACTTCGTAAAACCGAAGTGAACACTCTAAACAAGACGGCTAAGCTTGTGTAGAATGAAGTTGTGGTTAAGGTTCTCACTTCAAAAACCTTTCTTTAAGTGGTATTTACTCACTAGAAAAAACTAGAGAGCAAATGAGAAAGAGGAAGAAGATGGTGGCAATATTTTCACAAGAGATAATGAGATAAAAGATAACTCACTAGAAGAAAAAGAAATATATCAATATATATTTTATTTCTTCTTATTATGAACCATGGTTAAAGTGATGGAGACATTATTTAACTTGAGTTTTAAATGATAAAGAGAAGGATAACTCAAGTTAAGAGGTAGGTAAGCATGGTTAGGTCAAAGGAAGAATGTAGAAGCTAGAATGATTATTCTTTCCTTTTTCATTTTGTTTTAAAACCATAATTAAATAATAATCCATAATTTAATCCATGGTGTGAGTCTTATATTGCCACCATTTCCATATACAAACAACCATGATGGATGGGTGTATGTATGTATGCATGTATGCACATCTACATGTGCATGAAACTAGAATGAAAGAAAGAAACACATGCATGCATGCATACATCCATCAAACCCTAGAAAGGTTTCAAGTGAGAAAACTAATGGTTAGATGATAAATCAACACTTAATTTATCAATCCGGTCATATCTCATACGACTCCACCAAAAGCAGGCCACCCGATCAATGTTCGGTATCATATACGCACATTTTAATCGGGTGCATGCGCATATCGCATACGCGCACCACAACGTTTCGCCTGGACTGGGTAACTCCTTTGTGGGACTCTAAGACTCGTCAATACGCCGGCAGAGGGTGATGATCATATCAGGTACCCTCAAGCCGCAAGCGGTCAGCTAAACGTAACGGCCACCCGGGTATTGAGCGATCAGAAGAAAACAAGCGAACCTGCTACAACTCCCGTCGAGCCATCCGGCAACACTACCGAACAGTCCGGTCTCTTCGTCAGATATGCTGCATATCGAGCCTAGGGATGGTCACGTCGACCCTAATAACTCAATAAGTCATGCCGGTGAATGGTCTATAACAGGTCGAGAAACTACCGATAACACTTATCAGCAAATCTCAGTAGCCCTGGCCAGGGACTTACTGATATAACCAGTCGGGCACAGCACAGCATCAACCCCCAATACCGGGAGAGACGAAACCCCTCCTATCGCTCATTTCCTTCGTTTGTCTTGGGACTGTACCCAACGGCCACCTGTTTGCACGACTCAGTAGAGCCGTGGTAGGGTGGCAATCAAAGTACAGTGGGAGAACACACAAGACTCTATGACGATCTCGGGTCTACAGACTAACCTGTACCTGTGTCACCTGAGAACTGCTATCCGACGATAGATATAATTCCATGTAGAAGTTCTCGGCGAGTCCGTCCAGTGTACCCAGTCACCACTGAGCACCCGTATATGATCTTGATGTCAAACACCAATGGATATGGGATCATCCATCGCCCATCACATGGGTCTAGTATCATATACGCTAGTCTACTCTGGTATATCAATGCCCCGTCTCGATATACCTACGACTAGGGACTTTCCAGGATATGCTTATAGACTACAGATGTCCCACTAGTATGATCTCCATCATAATCAGAGCAGTCAAGCCAATATCCTCAGGGCTTTATCAGCATGTATGAGTGAATAATAAGCATGATCAAATCAACATGTCAGATAAAGAAAAACCAGATAGCATACTATCATGTCGAGCAAGAATGCATACTGAATATATATATATATATGTACAGATACATCCACTATCACATAATGGCCTCTAGGGCATACATATATCCAACAATCTCCCACTTGCACTAAGGCCAGTTATTGGCGTATCTCATACCCAACATCTCAAAAAGTCGCTCATGCTGCGGCTGAGGGAGGGCCTTGGTGAATGGATCCGCGGCGTTATTCTTTGTGTCTACCCTCCTAATCTAGATCTCGCGGCGATCAACAATCTCCCGGATCAAATGAAAACGCCTCAGGATGTGTCTGGACCGCTGATGGGATCTGGGCTCCTTAGCTAACGCCATAGCCCCATTATTGTCACAATACAAAGGTATTGGATCAATAATGGTTGGAACTACTCCTAGCTCCGAGACGAACTTCTTCATCCAGACGGCTTCCTTGGCGGCATCATTTGCAGCAATGTACTCAGCTTCCATCGTAGAGTCTGCAAGGGTATCTTGTTTGAAACTCTTCCAACTCACCGCCCCTCCATTGAGGGTAAATACAAACCCAGAGATAGATTTACTGTCGTCCTTATCGCTCTGGAAGCTCGAATCGGTAAAGGCCTCTATTTGGAGATCTCCATTACCATACACCAAGAACAATTCTTTAGTCCTTCGCAAGTACTTAAGAATGTTCTTCACTGCTGTCCAGTGATTCTCCCCTGGGTTGGATTGATACCTGCTGACAACACTAAGTGCGTAAGCTACATCTGGGCGTGTACATAACATCTCATACATTATAGATCCTACTGCCGAAGCATAGGGTATAATACTCATGCGAGCTCTCTCTTCATCGGTCTTTAGACAAGAATCCTTGGAGAGAGTGACCCCATGGCAAGCGGGTAAGGCACCCCGTTTGGAGTCTTCCATACTAAACCTTTTTAGGATGGTGTCAATGTACCTGGTTTGGGACAATCCCAATAACCTTTTGGATCTATCCCTATAGATCCTTATGCCCAGAATGTACGTGGCATCACCCAGGTCCTTCATGGAGAACCTTAGTGATAAGAAAGATTTGACCGACTGTAGCATAGGAATATCATTTCCTATCAGAAGAATGTCGTCCACGTACAATACGAGGAATGTGACAGCTTTCCCTACAACCTTCTTATAAACACAAGGTTCATCTGGATTTTTGATGAAATCAAACTCTTTGATGACATCATCGAAACAGATGTTCCAACTCCGTGATGCCTGCTTTAACCCATATATGGATTTAAGCAATTTACATGCTTTCCCGCTGCTCCCACTGTCAATGAAACCCTCTGGCTGATCCATATAAACACATTCTTCTAAATTTCCATTTAGAAATGCGGTTTTAACGTCCATCTGCCAGATTTCATAGTCGTAGTGAGCAGCAATAGCAAGTAGGATCCGAATGGATTTAAGCATGGCTACGGGAGAAAAAGTCTCGTCATAGTCCAAACCTGGTCTTTGACGAAAACCCTTCGCCACAAGTCTTGCCTTATAGGTCTCCACCTGCCTATCTACACCAATCTTTCTTTTAAAGATCCATTTGCACCCTACAGGTTTTACCCCAGGGGGTACAACGTCCAAAGTCCACACTTTGTTGGTGTACATAGACTCCATTTCGGATCTCATGGCATCCAGCCACTTCACAGAGTCTTTACTCGTGATAGCTTGCTGAAAACTGGTAGGATCATCATCATCCATGATGCAATCTTCTCCGTTACCATCAATGAGGAAACCGTAGTACCTCTCCGGTGGGCGAGAAGTCCTACCAGACCTACGGAGTGGCCGAGGTTCTTCAGTTTCTGCAGCAACAGCCGGTTCAACCAAATCGTCATTTGTAGTTTGTGTCTCTAGAACCTCTTCTAGATCCACCACCTTGCCATCATCTTTGTCTGTGAAAAACTCTTTTTCCAAGAATGTGGCATGTTGAGAAACGAACACTTTTTGTTCCTCTTTGTGGTAGAATAGATATCCATAAGAATTCTTTGGATATCCCACAAAGATACACATGACCGACCGTGTCTCGAGTTTGTCCGGATTCTGCTTTTTAATATAGGCCGGGCAACCCCAAATCTTAATTCTCTTAAGAGATGGTCTCTTCCCATGCCATATCTCATATGGTGTGGTGGACACGGCTTTGGTTGGAACCCTGTTCAGTAGAAACGCTGCAGTCTCTAATGCATGCCCCCAAAACGAGACGGGTAACTCAGCGTCACTCATCATGGACCAGACCATATCTAATAGGGTCCTATTTCTTCGTTCTGACACACCGTTGTGCTGTGGTGTGTAAGGAGGAGTGAGCTGAGAGAGAATCCCATTCTCTTTCAAGAAGTTTGCAAATTCTGCACTGAGATACTCACCACCTCGATCTGATCGAAGCATCTTGATACTCAAGCCGGTTTGTTTTTCTACTTCTTTTTTATATTCAATGAATTTCTCAAAAGCTTCGGACTTGTGTTTTAATAAAAATACATGACCGAATCTTGAGAAATCATCAGTGAATGTAATGAAGTATGAAAAACCGCCTCTTGCCTGTGTAGACATAGGCCCACATACATCACTATGTATGAGGCCCAGGAGCTGAGTAGCTCTTTCTCCGTATCCGGTAAACGGAGTTTTGGTCATTTTACCCTTGATACAAGACTGGCAAGTCGCATAAGATTTATATTCAAAAGAATTTAAATATCCATCTTTGTGTAACTTGTTTAGTCTTGTTTCGTTAATATGACCAAGTCTACAGTGCCAAAGAAAAGCTTCATTTAATTCTGAAAGTTTTCTTTTATTAGTGTTTTGTATACTGAAAACTGTGTGTTGATTTAGGACATATATTCCGTTGTTAAGTGTACCATACCCAACCAACATTTGATTCAGGTTAATGTTCATAACATTGTTCTGCAATACAAAATTATACCCTTCATTGTCCAACAAAGAAACGGATATTATATTACATAGCATACTTGGTACAAAATAACATGGATTTAAAACCAAAATACATCCAGATGGCAACCCCAAGTGATACTCTCCCACTGCGACTGTATGTACATTGGAACCATTTCCAACGCGGAGTGTATGGTCACATGTCCTCAAAACCTTGCTATTTCTCAGCCCTTGCATAGAATTGCAAATGTGAGAACCTGAACCGGTATCCAATACCTAGGAAGCAGAGTTTATAGAAAAAACAGTTTTCAGTCACAAACGCACCTGAAGCAGAAGCATCACCATGCTTCTTCTTGAGACTTAAGTACTCCGTGCAATTGCGCTTCCAATGTCCTGTCTTGTGGCAGTGAAAACATTCGCCCTTCCCTGAGTCTCCAGCCTTGGACTTTCCCTTTCCCTTCACCTTTTTAACTCCGCCCTTAGGATTAGTGGGTTTCTTCTTTTTCTTTCCCTTGGCCTTGGCTTTCGGGCGAGAAGAGGAAGACTGTCCAATAGTCATAACGGGAGGTTTTGCTAACTTCATAGTGCTCTCTGCACTCCTTAACATATTAAGGAGTTCAGGGAGGTCCTTCTCCATGCCATGCATGTTGAAGTTCACTATGAACTGAGCAGAGGTGGAGGGGAGGGACTGCAGAATAATATCTATATATTGTTCATTGTCCATCGTCCATCCAAGGTCCTCAAGCTCTTCTATAAGAGCTATCATCTTCAGAACATGGTCTCCTACTGGTGTGCCAAGGGCCATTCGCATCTGAAACAATTTCTTTGATGCTTCGTATCGTAATACGCGGGACTGCTCCCCATACAACTCCTTTGTATGGAGAAATATACCGTGAATGTCCATGTCCTCATGCTGCTTTTGATGTGTGTTATCCATCGATGCAAGCGCGAGGCATGTGGCCGTGGCACAGTCAGCGTCCCATGTCTTGCGGACTTCAATGTCCGCAACTGAGGATTTTGGACCAGGGACGGGCGGGGCTGAAGCCGTGAAGACATATGATACTTTATCATAAGTCAAGGCGATTTTCAGATTCCTCAGTCAGTCTTTATAGTTGGTCCCATTCAGTTTGTTTTTATCTAGTATAAGCTTAAGTCCAGTCATTGGTATCTGCCATTAAGAGAGAGAAAAGAATACACTCAGCGAAAGCTCTTGCATAGATTAGATTGGTTATTATCTTGTCTAATCGATGTTTCCCACTGCTTTTATCGAGTTTTTCTTTCAAACCTTAAAAAGAAAAACTAGCCAGGATTAATTACAGTCTACAACTTCGCTAACCGTTCCGCCAGGCCAGTGTCGGTACTTGAGGGAGGTTCCCCGTGCTTTCGCACGGACCTAATTAGAGTAAACCTCGTTTTCCCAGAGGCGGAGCCCCGTTAACACCTTTCTAGACACCTAATGAGTTAGCTAATTATAAACTGTAAAACTCTCCTAGGAGCAACTATTGCCCACAGTGGGATCGGGATCCAACCATCATATGGAAGGTATGCAATCTCATTGCAAATTTCAACTATTGAAATTCCCGATGTGGTTTTTACCCCTAATACTCGTGACCTTGGCTAAGGTCAACAAATCACGAGCACTAGTCAAGCTCAACCCGTCATTTCTTGATTAATTAGACCCGTTCACATGACCCTTAGCTAAGGTCAACAAAGTCATATGCCCGTCCTAATTAATCTGCATCATATGCGTTTGTAGGAAGACATCACTTAGCTACCGTACACTACGCCTTGGCTAAGGTCAACAAACGTAGCACGAATACTAAGTACTCTACTTCCTAAAATGACGAAGGGTTGCGGATGATTTTTAAGAAAATCTTTAACGCTTTGAACTTGATATCGTTGTAGAATCAAACAGTTTTCAAAAGGAGTGGCTTAAGCTCCGCAGTTTTGAAATATAGCTTTTTCATAAATAGCCGAATAGTTTTCAAATCCGATTCTACAACATCTTTTTAGGTTTATTTTCTTTACATTAATCACATTAATGTAATCCCATCATTTAAGTCCTTAAGCCAATCACAGAAAAGAAACGAAAATAACACGTACGCTTATGCTATCCGCATTCGCCGCAATGTTCCGTTATGCACTGTTAGGTTACTTAACTAACGGCATACCTGGACGGGGCTAGCGCGGGTGTAAAACATAAGCAACGTCTACTATATATCATATATATAATATGTCATTCGTCTCAGATATCACAGAACACAGGCAGCAGAAACATAGATATAACGTGGGATATCCTAGGACGTCCGTATTTAGTATTTAGCCAGAATAGAAAATACGGATTCCACAGTCGCGATAAATAGCCAAGCCCGCACCCTGGACCCCTACGAGAGCGGCAAGTGACCCTCCCAATTCTGGAGTTTAGGAGACCCGGTCTCGACTCCTCGAGATGGCCTCCCACTGAACCCCAGAACCCGGTCACCTGTGCTCCCCTCCTTGGGTCCATCCTAATGCGGAAAAGTAAATAATATACAACACTGGTAACACAACCTCAACCCGGAAGTGCCCTAAATAAAAGAATATTACATTACATTTGAATTTACATGAATGAAAAAATAAAACTCTCATCTCACATAAAACCCCCCGGCTATTCAATCGCGACAATCCTGCACATCATATCTCAGCAACACATAATATCACATATCATCAACGTAAGTAAGTATGCGTACCCCGATTGTCGTTGATGTATAACAACGAAACCGGCGATATCGAACATACTACACTTACGGTCACAGAAAAGAAAGTGTAAAACTACAATATTTGGAATCCACATTCTCTTTAGACATCATAAATGCGAAATATCACATATTTCGTATTTCATGCCTAAACTATATGAATTCCACATATTGTATCACATTCCAGACAAACAGACAGTATTAAAGTTTTCGAACGAACGATCAAGTACCCAAGATTCACTAAAGCTCAACACTTGAGCAGGGTTCAAAAATCCGGAGTGTGACACAGTAGTAGCGGTCCAGCCGTAGAAGGGTCAAGCCAACGCCTCACATGTGGCACGCCGTACTGCCCCAAACCCTAAGGTTCAAAGGGCAGTTCGAGACGGTCACATAATCGAGTTAAGGTTTGTTGTCTTCTAGAGGGACCACCGCAAAAAGACTTGCACGTATCTCCAAAACATTTAAACCCCGTGAATAGTGAGCAAATGATACTCGTTCAAACACTTCAATACTTTCTTATTTACCCGGAAAAACTACGAAATGAAAATTCCGATCGAATCGACGAGTCCAAAAATATCTCCAGAACTTTTCAAAACTAAATACAGATTAAAAATACCCAAAAAATTATACAAGCAGATTCAAAAATTACAGTAAAAAAAATTATCCAATAATTCATATATACGGCCGCAGACCCGCGCGTTTCCGCGGCAAGAATCACTGTTCATTGGAAAAATTTTGTACCGTAATCCTTAGTTTTATCTGCTGATATTTTTACATATTTTTAATTCTGAAAAATGTCAAATTTTAGAAAATTTCCAGAGAGCATCCTAAAATACCGTATTTCGGTTCGATCGGAGTTTTAACTTCGTAAAAAGGTCGCCTAATATTCTAGGTCGGCTCTGATACCAATGAAAGGTTTGTCTAGCACCCTATAATGAGTTTTGAAGCATCACATGTCCCAAAGTTTAAATTTTTATGGTGCTAAACGAACATGCAAAGGAATCGATCCCAGAAAATTAGGGTTTTGAAATATAAAGCGAACTAATCTAGGGTTTCGAGACTACAACCTTTGTAGCTCCCTTTCGCTGGACTCCTTGGTCTTTAGGATGTTGAATGGAGGTCCTCTTGAAGTCCTCTTATGTCCACGACGATCCACCACGGAGTTCTCCGTCCAAGCTCGCAACTTCGTAAAACCGAAGAGAACACTCTAAACAAGACGGCTAAGCTTGTGTAGAATGAAGTTGTGGTTAAGGTTCTCACTTCTAAAACCTTTCTTTAAGTGGTATTTACTCACTAGAAAAAACTAGAGAGCAAATGAGAAAGAGGAAGAAGATGGTGGCAATATTTTCACAAGAGATAATGAGATAAAAGATAACTCACTAGAAGAAAAAGAAATATATCAATATATATTTTATTTCTTCTTACTATGAACCATGGTTAAAGTGATGGAGACATTATTTAACTTGAGTTTTAAATGATAAAGAGAAGGATAACTCAAGTTAAGAGGTAGGTAAGCATGGTTAGGTCAAAGGAAGAATGTAGAAGCTAGAATGATTATCCTTTCCTTTTTCATTTTGTTTTAAAACCAAAATTAAATAATAATCCATAATTTAATCCATGGTGTGAGTCTTATATTGCCACCATTTCCATATACAAACAACCATGATGGATGGGTGTATGTATGTATGCATGTATGCACATCCACATATGCATGAAACTAGAATGAAAGAAAGAAACACATGCATGCATGCATACATCCATCAAACCCTAGAAAGGTTTCAAGTGAGAAAACTAATGGTTAGATGATAAATCAACACTTAATTTATCAATCCGGTCATATCTCATACGACTCTACCAAAAGCAGACCACCCGATCAATGTTCGGTATCATATACGCACATTTTAATCGGGTGCATGCGCATATCGCATACGCGCACCACAACGTTTCGCCTGGACTAGGTAACTCCTTTGTGGGTCTCTAAGACTCGTCAATACGCCGGCAGAGGGTGATGATCATATCAGGTACCTTCAAGCCGCAAGCGGTCAGCTAAACGTAACGGCCACCCGGGTATTGAGCGATCAGAAGAAAACAAGAGAACCTGCTACAACTCCCGTCGAGCCATCCGGAAACACTACCGTACAGTCCGGTCTCTTCGTCAGATATGCTGCATATCGAGCCTAGGGATGGTCACGTCGACCCTAATAACTCAATAAGTCGTGCCGGTGAATGGTCTATAACAGATCGAGAAACTACCGATAACACTTATCAGCAAATCTCAGCAGCCCTGGCCAGGGACTTACTGATATAACCAGTCGGTCACAGCACGGCATCAACCCCCAATACCGGGAGAGACGAAACCCCTCCTATCGCTCATTGCCTTCGTGTGTCTCGGGACTGTACCCAACGGCCACCTGTTTGCACGACTCAGTAGAGCCGTGGTAGGGTGGCAATCAAAGTACAGTGGGAGAACACACAAGACTCTATGACGATCTCGGGTCTACAGACTAACCTGTACCAGTGTCACCTGAGAACTGCTATCCGACGATAGATATAATTCCATGTAGGAGTTCTCGGCGAGTTCGTCCAGTGTACCCAGTCACCACTGAGCACCCGTATATGATCTTGATGTCAAACACCAATGGATATGGGATCATCCATCGCCCATCACATGGGTCTAGTATCATATACGCTAGTTTACTCTGGTATATCAATGCCCCGTCTCGATATACCTACGACTAGGGACTTTCCAGGATATGCTTATAGACTACAGATGTCCCACTAGTATGATCTCCATCATAATCAGAGCAGTCAAGCCAATATCCTCAGGGCTTTATCAGCATGTATGAGTGAATAATAAGCATGATCAAATCAACATGTCAGATAAAGAAAAACCAGATAGCATACTATCATGTCGAGCAAGAATGCATACTGAATATATATATATATATATATGTACAGATACATCCACTATCACATAATGGCCTCTAGGGCATACATATATCCAACAGTTGGGGATCGTCACTCGCCGTCGTTAGGGTTCTCCTTCGATAGCTATTATCAGGAGACACTCCAATTGGCCATCCTTAGGCTTAGGGGTTAGGTCGTGTTGATCACCAGTCTGTTGTTTTTCTGACTCTGCGCAAGTAGGATTTTGGACCCCAGCTAGTCTAGAGCTTCGGAGATGGTCCAGTTGTGTTAGGTCAGGATGGAGATTGTCCATTGCGAACTGAGGTCTTATGCCGGCGGTGTTAGCCATAGACTCGAGTTCGCAGGGACAGATCATGTATTCCTACGGACTTTCCGATGAATGACGTGTTGGATTTTGGGAAGCTTGTCCCTGGATTTAGGTCCTTCTGAGACCCTATAAGCGAGTTAGTTTCGTCGCCTTTAATTTGGCTCTTCCGCCCAGATTATTGGATTTTCACCCCGTATTCCTTGTGATGATGCTTTACAATTACCTTCATGACCTTTCTCACAAGATATAGCACCAGACCTTTTAGCTTGGACGCAATCTTTCGTTCACCAGCAGCCAGTTGTGTTAATGGCCCGGCAGGTGGAGAAACGTCGGTCAAGGGTCTTGCCATCTGTAAAGGGTTTTCTTGGACGTAGCCGTATAGTGAGGTAATCACTTGGGAGGCTGCGAGCGAGATTTGAGGATTTTAATCTTCTCTTTGAAGGTACGCGTATCGGTATATTTTTAAAATTCGGGGACGAATTTCTTTTAAGGGGGGAGATTGTAACACCTTAGAATGTGTTTTGTAGCTAATTATATTTTAATGTGTGGTTTTTAATAAAAAGTTTACCAAATTGGGTTTTAATTATTTTATCCTATTTATTGAGTATTTTATTAGATTTTTCCTAGGCACACACACACTTGTGCATGTAAACTAGGGTGTTAATTGTGGTTTAACCATTGCTTAATCTAGTTTTATACTTTTGTTTAGGTGTTTTGGGTTTTAAGTGTTATGGTTTTTTTTAGGAATTGAAAAATGATTTTTATTTAAAAGGGTTTTTATTTTGGTTTGAAGTGTTGACTTTGAGAGAGAGAGAAGCATGGGCTTGATGGTGTGAGCCATGCCTCTTTATGATGAAAGAGAAAGAGAATGGGAGGGGTTGTTGGTTTTTCTCTCATTCTCACTTCTCACTCTCATATCTCTCATTCTTTCGCCCTCACACACACACTCTCACACCAGAAGCAGCAGCAGAAGACAGCAGCAGCAGAAGCTGTAACAACAACACCAGCAGCAGCAGCAGCCCCAGCACAAGAGCAGCAGCAGCAGGAGCTTTAGCAGCAACAGAGAGCATCACAAGAAGTTAGCATCAGCACCAGAAGCAGCTTCAACATCAACAACAACAACATCAGCATAGCAGCATCAGCTTCAGCATTGGCAGCAACAGCAGCAGCCACATGCAGCCCCTGCATCACCAGCAGCCGTAGCAACTTAATTCCTCACCTTCACTTGCTTCTTAGGGTTCATTGGGGTATATTTCTGAACCCCATTTCATGTTGCTTAAGTTGTGTGTGGTTTTGTGTCGATTAGTGTTAAATAGCTAATTTAGTGCCAGATTTTGGTGATTTATAAGATGTTGTGGCAAAGTAATGATTGTGTTGGTTAACCCTACTTGTTTAAGTGTTGTTAGGGTCACCTTAACTGAGTTTAACCCCAGATTACACTAAAATACCATAGGGTTTGCCTTTTGTGCAAAATTGGTGTTTTTATGCGATATTTTGGCATTCTGAGATCTGCTTTTGACCCGGGACCTTCAGGACAAAATTGAGAAAACTAGGGCATGCTCACTACGTAAAGATAACACCGCCAGAACACGAGCCACCCATCGCAAAACTTGGCCGCAGATTTATTTAATCTGGCCGCAAATTGCGGCCAGGAAGAGGGGTTGGGTCTTGGGGTTTTGGCTACTGTAGTCTACTGTGTAGTGTAGTGTTTTGGCATGTCTAGTTTTGTAAGATTTAACCTGTAGGAAAATCTGGGACAATATACCGTTTTGCATGTCCGTTGTGTTTACGCGATACGCGCGATATGTGAGAGGGTTCTGTGATCCAGCGTATCGCGGCGTGTCGCGATGGTTTTAGACGCGTACACACACGTTTTAGCGTATCGTGCACACGCGCATTTAGTTCGCGACGCGAGTTTCTCGTTTTGGTTCGATATCGCGTTTCCGTGGAAATGACATATTCCACCCCATACCTCACACTTACCTTTTTTATGCACAGATTCATATATTGGTTTTACCTATTAGCATACCCTTATGATAGCTGCATATCTACTTTTTCATATCCCTATTGCATAGTTATTGCATACTATTATCATGTCATCATTGCTTCACATATTGACGGTACTTTCCATTACTTTGCTTTCACATGACATGTTATTACTGTAATCGCATATCTTAGATTCATGCTGTACGTACATTCCTGCGATTACCTGCATATGTTATCTACTATTCACGAGTTGGCAACTCACCCCCGTTGTGCCACAGGTGTTTCAGGTTGTTCCCCAGAGTAGTCGAGGCAGGCTATTCCGCTATTCAGCTATTCATCTTTTGCTACAGATACCGCATCAGCTCACAGTACCGTTTTGCTTAGTTGGGTTAGATGATTATCTGTATTTCTTATTGTACAATCGTTATATTTTCTACTCTCCATCTACTATTGTATTGTTGACTTAGAGACTTGGTGAGGATATTTTATATTATTGTGGATTTGTTTTCTTTTATATACAGCTTTCTCTCTATTGTCCTTATTTCTTCGCTACGGCGTCGTATATTTATGATGTTATTGTTTTCCGTCTTGAGCTAGTTTTTACAAAAAGGGGGTGTTGCTAAAATTTTAAAGAAAGAAAGTAAGACTTTTAAAGAATTTGGGTTGCGATTTCAAACGTTTCAAAAACTATACTATCTTTTCCGTATTTTCTTGGTTTAGATTTCTGGGTTTCGGCTTTCTTTTACTGCGTTACGCCTTTAGGCGTTGCGTAGTATTAGGGCCGTCACGGGCCAATTTTGGGTCGTGACAACATGATTGCGACGGACTTTTGATCGCATCAAAATCCCGTGGCAACCGATCAAAGGAGACGAAATTGCTAGATTTATAACATTCAAATTAGTTCTCATAACTACATGTGGATTCCAAATAATGTATCCCATCACATAATATCCGGACGACGTTAAACTTTTCGATCGATTCATCAAAGTCGCACAATTTCCCGACAGCTCAACACTTGAGTACAGTTTTAGTAATACACAGAAGATGCCAGTACCTGTGAACCAACCGTAGAAGGGTCAAACCAACGCCTCACATGTGACAACGTTGAACTACCACAAACCCTAGGGTTTAGTGGAAGTTCTGACAGTCACATAATCGAGTTAAGATTTCGTACTTCTAGAGGGTCCACAGAATCACTTGCATATTTTTCCGAATACGTTAAACTTGGAAAAATGGGTTTTTGACAATCGTTCGAACTATCGAATTTCGTCTAGACAACATGCGAATAACCCGAAACAATGTTAAAACTACGAATACGAAACAGTCCAAATTGCTTATAGTGTAAGATTACACTACATGCAAAATTAGCAAAAACAAACAACAACTGAAACATCAAAACCAAGTCACTGGAACACACAAAAGATTTCAGGGGAGGAGCTCGGATTTGGGCCGAGATGACCTAGGTGGTGGCCAGCCAAAACAACTTGGATTTTCCTGAAATTTTCATGGTGTTCTTGATATATCTCATACATCATTCTATACTTGTTTAAAAAAAAATTTGACAACATTTTAAATTCAACCGAAACTTGATTTTCGCGTTTCAAGTTTCGGAGTATTTCGGTTTTGTAATCTTAACAAAATCAGTATAAATTTCTAGCATGGCACTGATACCACTGCAGGGTTCCCTAGCACGGCAGTAAGGTTTCGGGAGGCATCGTCCATGGCAAATTCAAAAAATTTCCGATCTAACTAACCTTAACCCTAGAATCGTATACTAGAAATCAACGGAATAGAAATGCAAACACTTTGCATCTATAAGAGAGCAAAGATTACAACCTTTGTAGACCAGTCCTTCACTTCAATAGCTCCATGCAGTAGTCCCTTCGCTGCGATCGTGAACTCCGAATTCTAGAGAGGCTCCCATGAAGAAACGAACATGCTTGCTTCGAAGTCTTCGAGGCCGAAGATGATCTACGTCGAGGAGACACTAACCCAAGCTATCTCTTCACTAATTGTGGAATAAGTGAAGCAAACACCCTATACTAAATGGCAAGTAGTAGAGGATGATGAACTAGGAATTTTGCTCACTTTAGATTTCATATTCTCACATATTTTCTCCATTTTCCATTGAAGCTAGAAAGCTTGAGAGGGGAAGAAGAAGATAATATCTCATGAATTAATCCAAATGGATAATACCTACCATGGGTGAGTTAAGCATCATATACTTAACTTTTGTAGAGAGTTTACCATGGTTAGGGTAATGGGTTGGGTTAATAAAATATCTATGGCAAAACAAAAGAGTTAACTAAGTCAATGCACAATAAAAGCTTCTACAAGCTTTGTGTCATGACAAATTCCAACCATTTTGTAATTACCAAAATAAAATAAAAACCCTAGTATTATCCCTAGCATGGTGTAAGTCACACAAACAGCCAAGTTGCATGTATCATCAAGAATGACACAATGATATGTATACAAATATATATCACATATATACACATGCATAAACAAGTGAGAAAAGAATCATTTGTGAGTTAATACTAGTTAATGTAAATTAATATATCAAATATATAATTATACATTAGATTATCAAATCAACTCTTGATTTAATAATCAAGCTATATTATATATAACCGACTAATATTATGTGTAACAACTTATCGAATCATCACTTGATCCGATAACCCGGCTATATCTCATATAACCGACCGATGTCACATGACGCGAAAATAGAATACGGTAACTCATATCGTATTAATTTAGGTCCCGCACATATCACATATATGCTCTTACTCCGTTTCGCTTGAGCCAGGAAACCCCTATATAGGAATCTAAAGACTCGTCAATACGCCGGAAGTAGGTGATGATCATATCAAACACCCACAATCCGCAAGCGGTCTGCTAAACGTAACGGCCGCCCTTGTATTGAGCGATCAGAAGATCAACAAGCAAGCCTGCTCGTACTCCTGCGAATCCAATCAGTAACACTACCGTACAGCCCGGTCTTTTCGTCTGATATGTCGCATATCTCGTCTAGGGGTGGTAAACGTCAGACCCCAGTAACTCGATAAGTCATGCCGATGTGAAGCTCATAACGGGTCGAGAAACTACTGATAACACTTACCAGTATATCTCTGAAGCAGCCTTGGCCAAGGACTTCCTGTTATAGCCAATCGAGCACAGCGCAACATCAACCCCCAATACCGCGAGAGGCGAAACCCCTCCTATTGCTCGTTGCCTCTATGTGATTCGAGATTATACCTAAAAGCCACTGTTTTGCACGTTCTCTTGAACGTGGTAAGGTGGAAATTAAAGCACAGTGCGAATCACACAAGACTCTATGACGATCTCGGGTCTACAGACTAACCTGTACCAGTGTCACCGGAGAACTGCCATCTGACGTGAGGTATAATACCATCTGAGAGTTCTCGGCGAGTCCGTCCAGTGTACCCAGTCTCCACTGAGCACCCGTATACTATTTCTGGCGTCAAACACCAATGGTTATGGGATCATCCATCGCCCATCTACATGGGTCGAGAAGCTATACGCTTATCTACTCTGGTATATTGATGCCCTGTCTCGATATACCCTCGACTAGGAACATTTGAAGGATGCACTTAGGGACTACACTGTCCCCACTAGTATGATCTGCATCATAATCTTGGTAGTCAAATACTCATCCTAAGGGCTTTATCAACATGTAATATAGAGACAATTAGTGTACATGTTAAGATAAAAAGCAACCAGATAGCATACTATCATATCGAGCAAGAAAGTCCTCCCAATATATGTCCAAGCATCCACTACAATATACATCGTATGTATAGAAATGGCCTATAGGGCATACATATTACTAACAAATATTGCATGACAAATGAATATAAAATGCATGGGTATCTAAATAAAGAATGCAATATCTAAACTAGCACATGAAAGCAATAACATATAGGAACTATAAGCTAGCAATCTATGTCAATGAAATAATATTCTCTAAAGTGTACGTGACATAGCCATTACCGATGAAGATGTATGTGAGCCGGCAAGCAAGTATACATAGAGCATACGCATTATCGGTAATGGTGCGGGTGTCCTAACAACAGGTTTCATCGTTACTCACGAAAATATATATAGGCATGCAATGCAATGCGAATAGCAGAATTAATGGCAATGAATAGTAAATGCCGCAATAATGAAATATACATTCTTACATACGAGTCATACAGTTTTTGGATATCTGAAATCGCACGAATCATGGTGTTTAGAAAATAGGGCTACAGTGTTTTCATGAAAAAGTACATCCTTTGAAATATCTGTAGTATCCCTTGGCCTGTCTTTAAAATACTCATGATTCGTTAGTTTGGAAATAAGTATGACTCGTGCTCCGTCTAACATCTACTAAGTAACTACAGGATTAAACTAACAGACTTGTCGAAAGGGTAAGGAAATCCACCTAAATCTGAGTCGATCTATGTATATATATAATAGTCGGTGATCTCGCCTCAATAATATCGCGTACGATACAATATATATATCATATCACATCTTCGAGTCAAGAGTCCGGATCTATCATCATAATTATATCTCCTACGGTAAATCCATCGTACGGCATCCCAAATCAGGGTACGGGTCAATCTCACATTTATCTCATTGTTCAACTGGTATCCTTATCATATATCATGAGCTGGGTAATGATCCTACATCTAGTACATACTGATACCATCAATAATATATATATATATGCGTATGTATGAAAACACATCGCCTAAAGATCCGTTATAATATCATGTCGTATCTCATAATACGAACCAAATCACATCACCGATCTCATGGCATCATACCCAAGCACATCGACTCATCACCAAGTACCATATACTATCCTCATCATCCATGTATATGTATACGTATATATATGCATAGTCCCATACCTATGTGTGTGTGTGTGTATACATATCCCCGTATACGCATGAGTAATATAAGATGTATGCGTGTGTGTGTGTGTGCGTGTACCTTATTCTAGGGTTTCGCGACTAAGAAGCTAAACTAAGTTACTTCTAATTATACTAAAACAAACCCATGAACACCTAAAACTTATCTAATAATCTTTTAGTCTCACAATACATATGTGTATATATAATATATATTGTATACTACACTACGAACTGCGGGGGTGCTATATGCCATCCACCCGACTTCCCTCGTAGATATATATCTACTCACCAGGACGCCTCAGCTCATCTGATCCGATTTCAGCTCTGTCATTTCCGCGCCACGTCCGATCCTCTGCACCCGATCCTAGGAATATACACAAGAAAAACAAGAGAATAAATATAATGTCATGACCCAAAGTTCGGCCCGTGACCGGCACTTAACCACGTAACGTCTACATACGCAACGCGATCAAGTAAGCCGAAACCATGAAATCAAAACCATTAAAATAGTGAGTGAAGAAAACATTAGTTTAAAACATTTAGAAAACCTTGAGTAATTGAGTAAAAATCTTTAGAGTTTAAGTTATTTTCTAAAAAATTTCGGCAGCACCTCATTTGTAAAAACGAGCCCCGAAAACGGGTACAAAACATGATATAAGTAAAATGACAGATAACAAGAATATAACATCCCTAAATAGGAGCAATCATGCCAAACGGCGGAAACAATCACCACAAAAATAACATACGACGCTGTAGCGAAGAAATAAGCAATATAAGTGAAAAACATCATAAAAGGTGAAACTGCATAAATAAATAAAGCCGGCTCACATGAGCTCGACACCAGAGTACAAAATAATATACAACATCGTCCTCACAACTAGTCTCTAAGTCAATACATGAAATAGTAGATGGAGAATACTAGATACAATAGTGTGTATAAATGGAAAATAAACGGATACCGTAAACCCACCTATCAGCAAAACGGCTCACACGCCAACTGCAGTAGTATCCGTAGCAAAAAGATACAAGAGATAGCCCTGTCGCAACTACTCTGAGGGTCGACCTGCAAACACTGTGGCACAACGGGGATGAGTTGCCAACTTGTGAATAGTAAATAACATATAAAGGTAATCGCAGGTATGCACGTGATGCTATACTCTAACATGTGCAACTGTTGACATCAATATGATAATCTGGGTTTGCAAAAATCATGCGAGGTACTCTATCAGATACTACAACTACATGATGCAATGCATAACAATGAATGCTGAGTATGGGATAAAATATCATCTACACGAATCATCATCGTAGAAAACCCCGGTGTCTAGCAAAAACACCCCAAAATCCCGATAACTCAGGCATTGTCACTCTATCCGGCCCTCAACCCAGCAAATATCATAGAAACGGAGTTCCCAACATCGGCACCCGAAAACATTATGAAATACACGTGTCCAGCATCGACACGGAAATCCTTGTACATAGGTCTCCGTCAGTCCGGATCGGCCTGCGGGCTCCGTCTGCGGAATCGGCCCTCGGCCCCAGCCGTACGGGTCGGCCCGTATCCATCTCTTGACTCTTGTCAGTATCCTACGGATAACCGCCAGGTTCAACCAATCACCGGTAGGTAGTAGTCCCTCTGCCAGGCTCACCGTCTACTGCACAACGATCCGTTCTTGCCCCGGGGTACAATACCGGGTCCACCATGTACCAGCAATTGGCCTTATCCAGCTCCTCGAGTCGGGTTTCACATGTCACACATCTCAGAACCGAGAAAACGCATGGTGGACGCACTGAAATATCATATCAAGAGAAACCGGGTTTTCAAACAGTGCATGCTTTCTTAAACTAATACCACGCTTCTCAATCCAGAAATCAGAGGAAATCCAATACTCAATGCGTAAATCCATGCAACTGGTCGTATGCCACATAAAATCGTACTAAGAGTAAAAAGGGAAAACCGCTCTTTTAAATGGATACAGTTATGAAAATATCTCATGCTGTCCCATTTTTGTAGAAATCAAAGCCAGCATCATCCATGTATGTGAAATATACATGTATGTAGGTATGGATATGCAAGTGGATATATATACTAGTATGAGTGTATCAATGTATATGTGCACCAATATGAATATACAAATGTGTACGTACGCAAGTATAAATGTATCAATGTACATGTGCACCAATGTGGATATACAATGTGTATGTGCGCAAGTATGGATATATCAATGTATGTGTGCACCAATATGGATGTACAATGAGTATGATGCTTATGCGACTTAGCATATACTAATATGAATATGCGGCTACAATATCCAATCATGCCCCGACGCATAGCGCTATACGGGCGATTTCCCCGTAGATGTTAAATCTGTAGGGTTCCTAGGCACACCCATGAGGTTCTACAAGTGATCAAACATGGCCAATTCAAATTTTTTTATGTGCCTACAAACCCTAATACGGATCGTTAACTAGATGTATAGGTGATGCAATGCAAGTAAACAACTTTAACTTAAAGGAAAGGGGCTACAACCTTTGAAGATCTGGTCCTCCACCTCTCTAGCTCCGTGATGACGTCCCTCCGCTGTACCCATCGGAATCCTAGACTCTCGCGGTGGTCTCATCGGTGAAAAGATCGGGCTAGGTCGTCGACTTCGATACCGAAGATGATCTACGTCGATGCAACTCAAGATCAAACTCCAACTTCACCAAGTCATGAAACTTGTGAAGAAAACACCCTTTACTACTTGGCAAGTGGTAGAGGATGAAGAAATAGGAAGTGGGTTCACTTTAGAATTGGATTTCTCACTCTTTTTCTCAAGTTGCCATTAATGGAGGCAAGGTTTCTTCTTTGTTGAAGAAGAAGAAGAAGAAGAAAGAATAGGATAAGTTATTTTTAAAAATAGAAAACAAAATGATACTTATCATAATTTCAACAATGGTTTAGTGTAGAGAACTAACTAGGGTTAAGTTGAATGGTTAGGGTTAGGAGAAGAAGACAAGAATGGTTACTTTAGTCAAAGATGCATGAAGCATCAAGAAGTTTCTTGAATGAAAGCAACCATTTTTGTTTTCCTTTTCCTTTTTTAACCAAAATAAATAGATAAATGAATAAGTGAGTAATTCAAAACCCTAACCATTAACATAACCATGGTTTAAGTCTTTACACAAACCCAAGTTTGCATGTATCATCAAACATGATACAATCTTGTGCACAAAAGTATATCACATATACAACTTGTGTATTTCAGGTGAGAAAATCCATTTAAAGTGAACCAATACTAGTTAATGCAAAGTAATATATCAAATATATAATTATGCATTAAATCATTAAATCAATACTTGATTTAACGATCCGGTCATATCGCATATAACCGACTAATATCCAATGTATCGGCTTATCGAATCAATCCTTGATTCGATAATTAGGTTATATCGCATACAACCAATCGATACATTCATCGCGAGAATGGAATACGGTATCACATACACGCATTATTCTCGGTCCCGCACATATCTCATATGCGCTCCTATTTTGTTTCGCTTCAGCCAGGAAACCTCTGAGTAGGACTCTAAACACTCATCAATACGCCGGCAGCAGATGATGATCATATCAAGCACCCACAAGCCGCAAGCGGTCAGCTAAACGTAACGGCCATCCGGGTATTGAGCGATCAGAAGATCGACGAGCAAGCCTGCTCACACTCCTGTGAATCCAACCAGCAACACTTACCGTACATTCCGGTCTGTTCGTCTGATATGTCGCATATCTCGCCTAGGGGTGGTAAACATCAGACCCCAATAACTCGATAAGTCATGCCGACGTGAGGTCCATAACATTCGTGAAACTACTGATAACTCTTACCAGTATATCACTGCAACCCTGGCCAGGGATTTCCTGTTATGGCCAGTCGAGCATAGCGCAACATCAACCCCCAATACCGGGAGAGACGAATCCCCTCCTATCGCTCATTGCCTCCATGTGAATCGGGACTGTACCCAAAAACCACCTGTTTGCACAACTCAGTAGAGCCGTGGTAGGGTGGAAATCAAAGAACAGTGGGAGACACACAAGACTCTATGACGATCTCGGGTCAACAGACTAAGCTGTACCAGTGTCACCAGAGAACTGCCATCTGACGTGAGGTATAATACCATCTGGGAGTTCTCGGCGAGTCCGTTCAGTGTACCCAGTCCCCACTGAGCACCCGCATACCATCTCTGATGTCAAACACCAATGGATATGGGATCATCCATTGCCCATCACATGGGTCGAGAAGATATACGCTAGTCTACTCTGGAATATCGATGCCCCGTCTCGATATTCCCACGACTAGGAACATTGAAGGATGTACTCATGGACTACCCAGGCCCCACTAGTATGATCTGCATCATAGTCCTGGAAGTCGAGTACACATCCTAAGGGCTTTATCAACATGTAACAGAGAGACAGAAAGTATACATGTTAAGATAAAGAGCAACCAGATAGCGTACTATCATGTCGAGCAAGAAAGTCCTACCAATATATGACCCAGCATCCACTACAATATACATCCAATGTACAGTAATGGCCTCTAGGGCATACATATAACTAACAATCTCCCACTTGCACTAGGGCCATCTGTAGCAGTGGTTGCAGTATCACATACTCAACCATCCCATATAAGTCTCTCTCTGGGAAAATGCCTTTGTGAGTGGATCCGCCGTGTTGTCCTCTAAGTCTACTCCCCCAACCTCGATCACCCTGGAGATCAACTATCTCCATGATCAGGTGATGCTGCCTCAGAATATGTCTGGGTCACTGATGGGACCAGGGTTCCTAGGCCGAAGCCACACTTCCATTGTCATACAATGGTAGGAACCTAGTTCATCTCATGAACCAATATACACCCAAACTGCCTCTTTGGTAGTATCTTTAATAGCGATGTTACCAGCCTTTATGGTCTAGTTTGCCATGGTATCTAGCTTGGAACTCTTCCAACATACCGTCCCTCCACTGAGGGTGAAAACAATGCCTGTGACTGACATTCAGTCGTCCTTATCACCCTGGAACACTTCCAGTGATTCTCCCCAGGATCGATTAATACTATCTTACTATAGCTAGTGAGAATCCTAACATCCATTTAGATCTATCTCATAGACCTAAATCCCAGGATTTAGGAGGTATCATCTTTATCCTATATGGAGAATCCATGTGATAAGCGGAGATTGACCGTGCGTAGCATAGGAAACTCTTTTCTTATCAAGAGTATGTTGTCCACGTACAATACGAGGATGACCACCTTACTCTCTACTACGTTTTTGTATATACAAGGTTCATCTACCATTTTGATGAAGTCAAACTCTTTGACTACCACATCAAAACAGATGTTCCAACTCCGCGATGCCTGCTTTATCCAGTAAAGCAACTTACACATGTTTCCGCTGCTCCCACTGTTTACGAAGCTCTCTGGCTGTGTACTTATCGACATTCTCTTCTAAATCATTATTTAGAAAAGTAGTCATGGCACCCAACCGCCAGATATCGTAGTCATGGTTTGTAGCCGTGGCAAGTAGGATCCGGATGGACTTAAGCATAGCCACTGGAAAAGGTATCATCATTATCCACGCCTGGTCGATGACGAAAACCTTTAACAAGTCTAGCTTTGAAAGTCTCAACTTTTCCATCTACACCAAGTAATCTTCTCAAGATATACTTGCTCCTGATGGGGATTTAACCCTTCAGATATAGCAACCAAAGTCCATACTTTGTTGGTGTACATGGATTCCATCTCAGATCGCTAAGCATCCAGCCATTCTTACAGAGTCCCTACTTTCGATGACCTGCTCGAATCTAGTTGGGTCATCATCTCATGATGCAATCCTCGCTCCCACTATCATCGAGAAACCGAAATATCTCTCAAGCGGATGAGAAACCTAACCAGATCGGCGGAGAGGCTGAGATTCGTCGGGAACTACTGAATCCTTTGGTTCTGTCAAATCATCAGCTGCAGTTTTGTATAGCTGGAACCTTTCCAGTTCTACAGAACTGACCTTGCCTCGATCTTGTCCGGATTTTTCTTTTGACACAGGCCGGACAATCCCAAATCTTAACTTACTTAAGGGATAGGCTCTTCCCATACCATATCTTATATGAAGTGGTAGGCACTGATTTGAATCGAACCCTATTCAATAGGTATGCAACTTCATAAGTGAATAACTCCCTAAAAGGAAATAGGAAACTCAGTAGTACTCATCATAGAGCGCACCATATCATATAGGGTGTGATTGCTCCGCCCCGATATACCATCGTGCCATGGTGTATACGGAGGAGTAATGCTGAGGGAGAATCTCATTCTTCTTTAGAATAGTCCAGCGATTCCATGCACAAGTATTCTCCTCCCTGATCTCATCATAGGACATAATACTTATACCCGGTTATTGGTTCTCTACTTCTAACTTATATTCTGTGAATATCTCAAAAGCTTCGGGCCTATGTTTCAACAGGAACATATGTCTGAATCTTGAGAGATCATCAGAGAACGTAATGAAGTACAAAGAACCGGTCTTGGCATGTGTAGACAGGAGACCTTACATACATCATCATGTATCAGTCCCAAGAGTTCTTTAACTCTTTCTCTGTTCCCAATAAGCAGAGCTATGGTCATCTTAATTTTGTGACATGACTAGCAAGTTTCACAAGATGTAAATTCAAACTGATTTAAATATGCATCTAAAATGTAACTTCCGCTAGTCGGGTCGCATTGATATGACCTAGTCTATAATGCCTCAAGAAGGATTCGTTCATTTCTGAACTCTTTCTCTTGTGTGTGTTCTGTATACCAGGAACTGTAGTTTGATTTAGAACATCAATGCTTTTAGATAACGTGCCTGAACCGATCAACTTTTGATATAGGAAATGTTCAAAACATTTTCCATTAATACAAAATTTTATCATTTCTTTACTAATAAAGAGACTGATATGATTTTGTATATCAGGTTCAGTATCTAATAACATTCGTTCAGAATCAATGTATTTTCGTAATACAGGGTGACAGTGACCAACAGACTTGGCTGCAACACTTACCCCGTTTTCTGTCTCATGAAACTTATCACCCGTTCTCAGTTTTCTACCTTTCTGTAGCCCTATGTAAAAGATTACATATCTGGGCTCCTGATCCGGTATCAAATACCGAGGATGCAGAGGATACTGAGAAACAGTTCTTTGTAATGAACACACTCGAAGGAGATGCATCATATGCACTTTCTTCGTTTGGGCAGCATAGGAATTCTGGTATTCCCCTATTTCCTGCTCTGTCTTATAACAATTATAAGTTGGAGCGGGACCAACGTTCCCCAGCTCAGTATAACAAGAGGGTTCGGTCAATACATCCATATTATTATCTTGATTAAGGCGTGATATGGTCGCTACCTGGAGAGAGAGAGAGAATAAAACACTCTTCGTGCGCTCTAGCAAGGATAGATTGGTTATTATTTTATCTAATCAGGATGGCTCCCACTGTTTTTTATCAAATCTTCCTTCAAACCCTAAAAGGAAAGACTAGCCGGGATTAATTACACTTTACAAGTTCGCTAATATTTCAGCCAGGCCAGTGTCGGTACTTTGAGTGAGGTTCCCCGTGCTTTCGCACGAACCTAATTACAGTAAACCTCGTTTTCCCAGAGGCGTAACCCCGTTGACACCTTTCTAGACACCTACTTGATCGGCTAATTTTAAAGTGCAAAACTCTCCCAGGAGTAACAATTACTCGCAGTGGGTATCGGGATCCAACTATCATATAAAAGGTATGCAATCTCATTGCAAATTTCAACACTTGAAACTCCTGATAAAGGTTTTTACCCCTAGTACTTATGACCTTAACTATGGTCAATAAATCATAAGCACTAGTCAAGTTCTGCCCGTCATTTCGTAATTAATTAGAGCCACCCATATGACCCTTAACTAAGGTCAACAAAGTCACGCGACTGTCCTAACTAATCGCATCATATGCGGTGTAGGAAGACATCACTTAGCTACCGTACACTGTGCCTTAACTAAGGTCAACAAACACAGCACGAATACTAAGTACTCTACTTCCTAAAATGACGGAGGGTTGCGAATGGTTTTCAATAAAACCCTTAACGCTTTGAACTTGATCTCGTTGCGGAATCAAATGGTTTTTAAATGGAATGTTTTTTAGGCTTTTCTAGTTTTGCTAAAGAAGTCACTCCCGGTGAAGGGATCGTCGGCCCTTTCCTCATCGAATAAGGTGCAGGAAATATCATATATACTGCTGTGCAAAGCAGAAACTATAGAAGCAATCAAAAAAAAATCGAGGGTTGTAGCATCTGCCAGTTATTGCTAAAGGAGTCACTCCTGGTGAAGGGATCTCGGTCCTTTCCTCATCCTTTAAGGTGCAGGATATATCATATATACAGCTGCGCAAAGCAAGAACTGTAGCTACCTGTTTTATTTTTGAAATTCGATTCCACAACATCAATTAGGTTTATTTTCTTTCATTAATCTCATTAATGAATATCCCTTCATTTAAGTCCACCTAAACATCACAGATAAATATTACGTACGCTTATGCCATCCGCATTCGCCTCGATGTCCCGTCTGCACCGTTAGGTTAGGTAACTAACGACAGAGCGGGGCAGGGCTAGCGCGGGTGTAAAACATAAGCAACGTCTATATAATATATCATATATACTATATATAATATCTATCTGAACAAATCACATGATCACATCACAGATAACGCAGCAGAAAATATCATAAGAAATATTGGATATACTAGGACGTCCGTGTTTTCAATACGAGCCAGTATAAAACATGGATTCCACGGTCGTGATGAATAGCCAATCCCACACCCCTAGACCCCTACGAGAGCGGCAAGCAACCCTACCAATTCTAGGGTTAGGAGACCCGGACTCGACTCCTCGAGTTGGTCTCCCACTGGACCCTAGAACCCGATTACTTATGCCCTCCTCCTTGGGTCTATCCTAGTGCGGAAAAGTAAATAATATACAAAAGGTGACATCTTCCGCAACCTGGAAGTGCCCCAATAAAAGAATATTACATACAAGTTTTTACATGAATGAAAATGAAAAACACTCATCTCACAGAAAACCCCCCGGCTATTCAAACACAACGATCCAATATAACATATCCAGCAACACATAACATCACATGTCATCAACGTAAGTAAACATGCGTATCCCAATTGTCGTTGACATATAGCAACGAAACCGGCGATATCACATATTACACTTACGGTCACAGAAAAGAAAGTGTAAAACTACAACAGTTGGAATCCGCAACCTCTTTAGACATCGCATGCCTAATAAAATGAAATACTTAGACATCGCATGCCTAACAATTATAAACCCCGCATTTTAGTCTCAAAATCGAAAACACTTCTCAATATAAAGTCGGGCAATTCAACAAGATTCCCGACATCCTGATCGAATGCTCGTCGCAAACTTCAGTAGGCGGCCGCACCCCCGACGCCGTCGACAAAGTGCACCAAGGCGAAACACCGCTGCCGCGAGCACCCGAACGGATGCTTTCGGTGACGGGGTTCTCCTATAGTCACTTGGTCGGGGCTATGGGGTGAGGCTGTCTATTAAGTTTACCCGGCGAGTATCCACGTACGCTACGTGATTGCAACGGACTTTTGATCACATCAAAATTCCGTGGCAACCGATCAAGTGAGACTAAACCGCTAGATTTATGACATTCATTCATTTATCTCATAGCTACTTGTGGATTCCAAGTATTGTATCACATTCCAGACAAATAGAAAATGTTAAACTTTCCGATCGAGCAATCGAACACCCAAGTTTTCCCGAAACAGCTCAACACATGAAATAAGTTTAAAAACATTCACTTCGTGCCTCAGTACCAACGGTCCAGCTGTAGAAGGGTCAAGCCAACGCCTCACATATGGCACGCCGTACTGCCCCAAACCCTAAGGTTCAAAGGGCAGTTCAAGAAGGTCACATAATCGAGTTAAGGTTTGTTGTCTTCTAGAGGGACCATCGCGTTACTTGCACTACTTAGAACGTCATTAAACAACGGAAAAATCCAACAATTGGAAATTTCCCGGCAGGGGAAAAAGTGGGTATTTAAATCCGGTCGAACTTTTTAACATATTCTAAAATTACCCGGAAAAACACATAAACAAAGTTTGACAATCCGATCGAATCTACGAACTCCCAATACAATCCCGAATACTCAACTCTTGAGTAAGAATTAAAAATTCCCAGAAAATACAGCACCCAAATATAGAAATTACTGTGCCAAAACTAATAGGAGAGGCGACCGTACTGCCGCGGCGGTTTGATGGATTCAGCCGCTCGAATTTCACAGTAACTCTTACAAATGCCTGCAGATTTTTCTGAATATTTTTAATTCGTAAAAATCCCCGATTTCAAAAATTGTACAGAGAGCAATTTGAGATTAGGGTTTCTGTTCGATCGGACTTCTAACTCCGTCTACGCATCGCCTAAGGCTCTAGCTAGGCTCTAATACCACTATAGGGTTCCTAGGAGCACCCATGAGGTTCTACAAGTGATCAAACATGGCCAATTCAAATTTATTTATGTGCCTACAAACCCTAATACGGATCGTTAACTAGATGAATAGGCGACGCAATGCAAGTAAACAACTTTTACTTAAAGGAAAGGGGCTACAACCTTTGTAGATCCGGTCCTCCACCTCTCTTGCTCCGTGATGAAGTCCCTCCGCTGTACCCATCGGAATCCTAGACTCTTGCTGTGGTCTCATCGGAGAAAAGATCGGGCTAGGTCGTCGACTTCGATGCCGAAGATGATCTATGTCGAGGCAACTCAAGATCAAACTCTAACTTCACCAAGTCATGAAACTTGTGAAGAAAACACCCTATACTACTTGGCAAGTGGTAGAGGATGAAGAAATAGGAAGTGGGTTCACTTTAGAATTGGATTTCTCACTCTTTTTCTCAAGTTGCCATTAATGGAGGCAATGTTTCTTCTTTGTTGAAGAAGAAGAAGAAGAAAGAATATGATAAGTTATTTTTAAAAATAGAAAACAAAATGATACTTATCAAAATTTCAACCATGGTTTAGTGTAGAGAACTAACTAGGGTTAAGTTGAATGGTTAGGGTTAGGAGAAGAAGACAAGAATGGTTACTTTAGTCAAAGATGCATGAAGCATCAAGAAGTTTCTTGAATGAAAGCAACCATTTTTGTTTTCCTTTTCCTTTTTTAACTAAAATAAATAGATAAATGAATAAGTGAGTAAATCAAAACCCTAACCATTAACATAACCATGGTTTAAGTCTTTACACAGACCCAAGTTTGCATGTATCATCAAACATGATACAATCTTGTGCACAAAAGTATATCACATATACAACTTGTGTATTTCAAGTGAGAAAATCCATTTAAAGTGAACCAATACTAGTTAATGGAAAGTAATATATCAAATATATAATTATGCATTAAATCATTAAATCAATACTTGATTTAACGATCCGGTCATATCGCATATAACCGACTAATATCCAATGTATCGGCTTATCGAATCAATCCTTGATTCGATAACTAGGTTATATCGCATACAACCAATCGATACATTCATCGCGAGAATGGAATACGGTATCACATACACGCATTATTCTCGGTCCCGCACATATCTCATATGCGCTCCTATTTTGTTTCGCTTAAGCCAGGAAACCTCTGTATAGGACTCTAAAGACTCGTCAATACGCTGGCAGCAGATGATGATCATATCAAGCACCCACAAGCCGCAAGCGGTCTGCAAAATGTAACGGCCACCCGGGTATTGAGCGATCAGAAGCTCGAAAAGCAAGCCAGCTCACACTCCTGTGAATCCATCCAGCAACACTTACCGTACAGTCCGGTCTGTTCGCCTGATATGTCGCATATCTCGCCTAGGGGTGGTAAACGTCAGACCCCAATAGCTCGATAAGTCATGCCGACGTGAGGTCCATAAAAATCGTGAAACTACTGATAACTCTTACCAGTATATCACTGCAACCCTGGCAAGGGATTTCCTGTTATGGCCAGTCGAGCATAGCGCAACATCAACCCCCAATACCGGGAGAGACGAATCCCCTCCTATCGCTCATTGCCTCCATGTGAATCGGGACTGTACCAAAAAACCACCTGTTTGCACGACTCAGTAGAGCCGTGGTAGGGTGGAAATCAAAGCACAGTGGGAGACACACAAGACTCTATGACGATCTCAGGTCAACAGACTAAGCTATACCAGTGTCACCAGAGAACAGCCATCTAACATGAGGTATAATACCATCTGGGAGTTCTCGGCGAGTCCGTTCAGTGTACCCAGTCTCCACTGAGCACCCGCATACCATCTCTGATGTCAAACACCAATGGATATGGGATCATCCATCGCCCATCACATGGGTCGAGAAGATATACGCTAGTCTACTCTGGAATATCGATGCCCCGTCTCGATATTCCCACAACTAGGAACATTGGAGGATGTACTCATGGACTACCCAGGCCCCACTAGTATGATCTGCATCATAGTCCAAGAAGTCGAGTACTCATCCTAAGGTCTTTATCAACATGTAACAGAGATACATAAAGTATACATGTTAAGATAAAGAGCAACCAGATAGCGTATTATCATGTCGAGCAAGAAAGTCCTACCTGTATATGACCCAGCATCCACTACAATATACATCCAATGTACAGTAATGGCCTCTAGGGCATACATATAACTAACAAAATCTACTCACCGTGATCTCGATCTACGTGTATCCGACCACCTGCTTCCCCTTCTTTGCGGCGTCCGAAGTCCCCGCCTGCGATCCTAGAGTTTGTACAAAATAACACATGTAAGTTTAAACTCCTGCAAAAACGTGATCTCGAGAAAATACGAAACACTAGTATCGCAAGCTAAACGCATGGAATCGATACACTAAAACGTGTGTGTGCAACGCCCAGAATTTCCCCGATGTGCTGTGACGCACAGAACCCATAGAACCCAGACTCGAAGCGTATGTGTCGCGCGAGTCACAAAACACATAAAAATGGTAATTGCTCCCAGATTTTTACCTGGAACCAAACCCAGAAGATAAACAACGCCAAACACAGAAAAATACACCCAGGAACCCCCCTGCAAAGCACCAACCCCCAGTTCCCTCTAGAGGCTGGCGAGCTCGGAGATGGGGAGGATGTCGCCGGATTTGTTGGAAAGGGAGGGGCTCGTATTCCTTCACACTACTCTAAAGGGCCTGTACAACAATCTGTATAAGTTTGCAACTCAAGAAAACAATCACAGATATAGCAGATTCGTCGTATCCTACACTTTTGTTTAAAAACGTTTTAAAAACACTAATTTGGTGCGAAAAGGTATTTTGGTGTAAACTGAAGAAAAGACTTGGTTTAAACAACACTAATAGCACTTAATTAAGTTAACCAGACCCTAATATCCCTAACTTAACCTAAACTTCACTTAAACCACAAGATTAGCACTAAAATTCACTAAAACACTAGATTTAACTAATTAAACTACAAGTTAAGCAAATAAGTGATTAAAGTGGGCTTAATACCTCATAATTGGTCAAGAAGTGGCACCACTTGCTGGTCTAGCCCCAAGAGTTCAGATTTGGCTCAAAGATCCATAAAGGAGTGATCTTGGAGTGATAAATGTGAGTTTGTGTGAGGTAAATGTGTTTGAAATGAAGATTTGAGTTAGAAAATGATGAGAGAAGGAGAGGAGATGAAGGGGAGGGGGCTGAGATGCTGCTGCCTGCTGTTGCTGCTGAGCAGAAAGATGAGAGGGAAGTGAGAAAGAGAGTGTGTGCAAGGAAGTCAAAGCCCATGCCTTAATAAATGCCTACACCCACACCTCTCTCTTTTCTCAAAAAAATTCACTTTTCTTTTAGTGTTAAAAGTTATGGTTTTATTTTAAAAAGAAAAGACATGATAACTTGTATGAAGTGGGAAAAAGAAACATGTGATACAATATGTGTTAAGTGTGCATGCTAGTTACACTAAATTGCTTGGAAAAAAAATATAATTATGGAAATTTTTAGTTAAGTGAACACTAAACTAATTTCTACTTAATAAACCACATTTAAATGTAAAAACACATATTTGCACAATTACAACTTGATTTAATCTAGTTTAAGTGAAAATTTTAATAAATTACGTGATTTTATGAAAAACACGCATTATCGCTAATTAACACGAAATTAATCTAAACTAAATTTCACAGTGTTACAATCTTCCCTCTTTAAAGAAATTCGGTCCCCGAATTTAAAAAAAATCTTGGTACGCGTACCTTCAAAGAGATGGGGATATTTCTTCCTCATCTCGTCCTCAGTCTCCAAGGTGACCTCCTCGCTGCTCGGGCCACGCCAAAGGACCTTGACGGACGGTATAACCTTCGATCTCAATTTCTTCACCAGCCGATCCAGGATGACCACCGACTGTTCTGCAAAAGAAAAGTCGCACTCCAGCTGGATCGTCGAGTGCTGAATCGCATGCGAAGGATCATGAAGATACTTGCGGAGCATCGAAATATGGAAGACGGGATGAACGTCTAGAAAACTGGGCGGAAGAGCTAACCGATACACAACTGCACCAATACGCTAGAGGATCTCGAAGGGGCCCACATATCTGGAACTAAGTTTCTCCTTCTTCCCAAATCTCATCACTCCTTTCATTAGGGAGACCCTCAAGAAAACATGATCGCCAACAGAAAACTCAAGTCTGCGCCGACGACGGTCCGCATAAGATCTCTGCCTGCTCTGGGCTGTTCTTATCCTATCGCGAATCAACTGGATCTTCGCGGTCGTCTCCTCAACATTCTGCGGCCCCAAAATGCTGCCCTCACTGAGCTCTGTCCAACAGACGGGCGATCTGCATCTCCACCCATATAGAGCCTCGAATGGTCCTAGCTGAATGGTCTCCTAGAAGCTGTTGTTGTAGGAGAACTCTACTAAGGGTAAATGGTGATCCCAGCTACCTTCGAAATCTAAGACGCATGCTCGGAGCATGTCCTCGAGAGTCTGAATAGTCCGCTCTGACTGGCCATCGGTCTGCGGATGAAATGCTGTGCTGAAACTCAAGCGGGTGCCCAAAGCCTCCTGAAGCCTCTGCCATAGTCGGCTGGTAAACTGGGTGCCTCGGTCTGACACGATACAAGTCGGGACTCCATGCAGTCGTACGATCTCGTCGATGTATATCTGGGCATACTGAGCAAATTCGAAAGTGGTCTTCACCGGCAGGAAGTAAGCCGCTTTCTTCAATCGATCCACGATCACCCAAATGGAGTCATACCCTCGACTAGTCCTGGGTAGACCCACAATGAAGTCCATAGAAATCTTCTCCCATTTCCACTCCGGAATGGGTAACGGCTGTAGCTCTCCCGCGGGCCTCTGGTGCTCGACCTTGACTTGCTGGCAAGTCAGGCATCTCCACACGAAGTCTGTGATGTCCCTCTTCATCCCGTCCCACCAGTAAACATCTCTCATATCATGGTATATCTTGGTGGAACCCGGATGAACACTGTACACCGATCGATGTGCCTCCTCAAGAATCTCACGTCGTAGTCCCTCAGCATCTGGTACGCACAGTCTAGTCCTAAATCGTAGTATCCCCTGATCATCGATCACGAACTCGGAAAATCTTCCCTGTCCATTCTGTGCCATGATGTCTGAACAACGGTCATCACTGTACTGTGCCTCATGTATACGGTCAAGCAACTGTGGACGTGCACGGACATGCGCAAGCTGTCCCCTGATCGGAGTGAACTCGATCTGCACTCGGCTGTCGCATAAAATCTGCTAATCTGCCGACGACTGCCTCTGCACTGTGCTCAAACAAGAAATACTACCCCCGGGCCTCTTACTCAAAGCAACCGCCACTATATTCGCCTTGCCCGGGTGATATAGGATCTCGCAATCGTAGTACTTCACTAACTCCATCCAACGACGCTGTCTAAGATTCAGGTCTTGCTACTGAAATATGTACTTTTAGCTCTTGTGGTCAGTGAATATCTGGCACGACTCGCCGTATAGGTAATGTCGCCAGATCTTGAGTGCAAAGACCACAACAGCCATCTCCAAATCGTGAGTGGGGTAGTTTTGTTCATGCTTCTTTAGCTGCCGAGAAGCATACGCGATAACCCTGCCGTGCTCTATCAATACACAGCCTAGCCCCACTCTAGAAGCGTTACAGTAAACCACAAATCCGCCCGATCACGAAGGCAATGATAACACCGGTGCCGTAGTCAAATGAGTCCGCAACTGCTGAAAGCTATGCTCGCACACCTCCGTCCAAACAAAAGGAACTCCCTTCTGGGTCAACCCGGTCAACGGTGCAGCAATACGGGAGAAGTCCTGTACAAATCGTAGGTAGTAGCCGGCCAGTCCTAGAAAGCTGCGGATCTCTGTAACTGATGCTGGTCTGGGCCAATGCTGAACGGCCTCGATCTTCTTTGGGTCCACACATATACCATCTCATGTAATCACGTGACCCAAGAAATCTACGCTGTCAAGCCAAAATGCGCACTTGGAGAATTTCCCGAACAGCCGGTGCTCCTTCAAAGTCTGCAATGTGATCCGCGGGTGCTGCTCTCGGCTCCGGGAATACACCAAAATGTCGTCAATAAATACTATGATGAACAGATCAAGGTACGGCCTGAAAATACGGTTCATCAAGTCCATAAATGCTGCTGGTGCGTTGGTGAGTCTGAACGACATCACCAAAAACTCATAGTGCCCGTAACGTGTGCGAAAAGTCGTCCTCGGAATATCCTCCTGCCGAACCCGCAACTGATGGTAGCCTGACCGCAAGTCAATCCTCGAAAAGTATCCCTCACCCTGAAGCTGGTCGAACAAATCATCGATACGTGGTAAGGGATATCTGTTCCGTACGGTAACCCTGTTCATCTAGCGGTAGTCAATACACAAGCGCAAACTACCGTCCTTCTTCTTGACAAACAGGACTGGAGCACCCCAAGGAGACACACTAGGTCGAATAGACCCTTTATCCAGCAAATATTGCAACTGACCTTTCAACTCTCTATGCTCCGCCGGGGCCATCCGATAAGGCAGTATGGAATTAGGCCTCGTGCCGGGAATCAAGTCAATGCAGAAAACAATATCGTGCTCAGGCGGTAGCCCAGGAAGCTCGTCAGGGAAAACATCAGGGAACTCACAAACAATCGGGACCTTGTCCAACGGAACCTCTGTAGCTCTAGTATTACAAACATAGGCTAGAAATCCCTGACATCCCTTCCATAAAAGCTGTCCAGCGCGAAGAGAAGAAATCAAACTGTGAGCGGCGGCACCACGGTCCCCCTGCACAACAAAAGCCGACTTGCCAGGAAAACAAAACCTGACTGTCTTCTCGCGGCAGTCCACAGACGCATAGCACGTGGCTAACCAATCCATGCCCAGTAGAACGTCGAAGTTCAACATCTCAAGAAGGATCAAGTCGATAGGCAACACTCTCTCACCAATACGGACAACACACGACCGGAACACGTGTCTAGCAACAAACGACTCGCCCATAGGAGTGGTCACAGCAAGCGGCTGATCAAGCAAACCAGACTCTCTACCCAAACTCGGCACGAAGTGTGTGGAAACGTATGAGTGTGTGGATCCCGGATCAAACAACATGTGTGCGTCAACAGAAGATACTGAAAGAGTACCTGAGACCACTGCATTGGATGCCTGCGCGTCCTGATGCGTCAAAGCGAATACCCATGCATGTCCTCTACCTACGACTGGAGGTCCTCTACCGGAAACTGGCTGTCCTCTGCCTCGATCACTGCGTCCTCTCTGAATGAACCCTCCACGACCCCGACCTCTTGGTGCATAAGTCTGACGTGGAGCAATAACAGGTGCTAGAGGCAACGCACTCTGAGGTGGAGAAGGTGGTAAGGTGATATGCGGTACTGCTGTCTCCCCCTCACGCGGCTCCGGACAATCTCGAATACGATGATAAGTACTCCCGCACCGGAAACATCTAGATGGTGCTGGCTGACCCTCCTGGGAATAAGAGCTGAACAACCGGCCTTGCTCCAAGTCTCTGCCATCTGCTAGGTGTCTGTCGCGGCGCCTAAATGGCCGTCTCTGTGATGGTGGGTCCGTGCGAACTCTCTTCGGCCCTGGAACTGCCGAAGTCTCAGCAAGGCGCTCCTCGACTAATAGGGCTGCATCTACGGCTGCTGCATAGGTCTCGCAATGCTATGCGCTGATCACAAGAAAAAAGGGTGTAAGCAGGCCTCGAACAAACCTCTTGACTCGAACCTCCTCGGTAGCTACTAAATATGGGGCATAAACAGATAGCTCGGTGAACTACACATCATACTCCGCCACTGTCATATCCGGCGTCTGGCATAATGACTCGAACCTGAGCGCTCTAGAATCTCTGACACTTTGTGGAACGAAACAGGCTAGAAACACTATCACAAACTCAGTCCAGGTCATAGGAGGAAGACCTGCTGCTCTTCCCTTCTCTACCGACTCACACCACTTCTGTGCAAGACCTTCCAGGCGAAAGCTCGCGAACTCCACCCATCTCGCATCTGAGCATCTGAGTGAACGACATATCCTGGCCATCCTATCGATAAATGACTGTGGGTCCTCGGCTGAATCGGTGCCTGTGAAGACCGAAGGCTTAAGCCTCATGAACTCTGATAACGATACTGTGACCACCTCTGTAGCTGCAGGTGCAACTGCCTGAACTGTAGGCACCATCGCGGTCCCCGTAATGGGTGGAACTACCTCAGGTCGCTGCGCTCGAATGGTCTCAACTAACGACCCCATCATCTGGCGCATCTCCTGCATACCGGCCCTGAGCATGGCGATCTGGTCTGTCGAAGGAGGAACAGTCTGCTCTGGTACAACGGGTGTACAGCCCAGGTCAGTCCTCGTTTCAGACGAGTCAACTCTAATCTCGGCTCTAGCGGCCGCTCTTTGCGCCCTCGTAGTCTTTGGCGGCATAATTGCTGAAAAGAAAATAGGATTCGATAAGGATACGGAAATCGAATCACAAGAATGCATATAATCATGAAGGAATTTCAATCAACAAGTCCTAAGGTCACTTAGGTGGAGTACCGTGTCATGAGTATGCCACGGAACATACACACGCTACGCCACTCTGCTTCAGCTACCTACTCCATCATACCAAGGTTATCCTACACTCCAAAAGGTAAAACCTACGCTCTGATACCAACTTTGTCACGACCCAAAGTTCGGCCTGTGACCGGCACTTAACCACGTAACGTCTACAGCCGCAACGCGATCAAGTAAGTCGAAACCCAGAAATCAAAACCATTAAAATAGTGAGTGAAGAAAACATTAGTTTAAAACATTTTAAAAACCTTGAGTAATTGAGTAAAAATCATTAAAGTTTAAGTTATTTTCTTAAAAATTTCGGCAGCACCTCCTTTTTAAAAACGAGCCCCGAAAATGGGTACAAAACATGAAATAAGTAAAATGACTGATAACAAGAATATAACATCACCAAACGGGAGCAATCACGCCCAATGGCGGAAACAATCACCACAAGAATAACATACGACGCCGTAGCGAAGAAATGAGCAATATAAGTGAAAAACATCATAAAAGGTGAAACTGCATAAATAAATAAAGCTGGCTCACACGAGCTCAACACCAGAGTACAAAATAATATACAACATCGTCCTCACAACTGGTCTCTAAGTCAATAAATGAAATAGTAGATGGAGAGTACTAAATACAATAGTGTGTATAAATGGAAAATAAACGGATACCGCGAACCCACCTATCAGCAAAATGGCTCACACGCCAACTACAGTGGTATCCGTAGCAAAAAGATACAAGAGATAGCCCTGCCGCAACTACTCTGAGGGTCGACCTGCAAACACTGTGGCACAACGGGGGTGAGTTGCCAACTCATGAATAGTAATTAACATATAAAGGTAATCGCAGGTATGCACGTGATACTATACTCTAACATGTGCAACTGATGACATCAATATGATAATCTGGGTATGCAAAAATCATGCGAGGTACTCTATCAGCTACTACAACTACATGATGCAATGCATAACAATGAATGCTGAGCGTGGGATAAAATATCATCTACACGAATCATCATCGTAGAAAACCCAGGTGTCTACCAAAAACACGCCAAAATCCCGATAACTCAGGCGTCGTCACTCTATCCGTCCCTCAATCATGTAAATATCATAGAAACGGGGTGCCCAACATCGGCACCCGAAAACATCATGAAATACTCGTGTCCAACATCGACACACAAATCCTCATACATAGGGCTCCGTTAGTCCGGATCGGCCCGCGGGCTCCGTCTGCGGAATCGGCCCTCGGCCCCGGCAGTACGGGTCGGCCCGTATCCATCTCTCGACTCTGGTCAGTATCCTCCGGATAACCTCCATGTTCAACCAATCATCGGTAGGTAGTAGTCCCTCTGCCACGCTCACCGTCTACTGCACAGCGATCCGTTCTCGTCCCGGGTACCATACCGGGTCCACTATGTACCCGCAATCGGCCTCATCCAGCTCCTCGAGTCGGGTTTCACATGTCATACGTCTCAGAACCGAGAAAACGCATGGTGGACGCACTGAAATATCATATCAAGAGAAACAGGGTTTTCAAACAGTGCATACATTCTTAAACTAATACCACAGTTCTCAAATCCAGAATTCAGAGGAAATCCAAAACTAACTCAATGTGTAAATCCATGCAACTGGTCGTATGCCACATAAAATCGTACTAAGAGTAAAAAGGGAAAACCGCTCTTTTAAATGGATCCAGTTTTGAAAATATCTCATGCGGTCCCCATTTTTGTAGAAATCAAGGCCAACATCATCCATGTATGTGAAATATGCATGTATGCAGGTATGGATGTGCAAGTGGATATATACGCAAGTATGAGTGTATCAATGTATATGTGCACAAATATGAATATACAAATATGTACGTGCGCAAGTATAAATGTATCAATGTACATGTGCACCAATGTGGATATACAATGTGTATGTGCGCAAGTATGGATATATCAATGTTTGTGTGCACCGATATGGATGTACAATGAGTATGATGCTTATGCGACTTAGCATATACTAATATGAATATGCGGCTACAATATCCTATCAAGCCCCGACGCATAGCGCTTTACGGGCGATTTCCCTGTTGATGTTAAATCTACTCACCGTGATCTCGATCAACGTGTATCCGACCACCTGCTTCCCCTTCTTCACGGCGTCCGAAGTCTCCACCTGCGATCCTAGAGTTTATACAAAATAACACAGGTAAGTTTAAAATCCTGCCAAAACGTGATCTCAAGACAATACGAAACACTAGTATCGCAAGCTAAACGGGTGGAATCGATACACTAAAACGTGTGTGTACAAAGCCCAGAATTTCCCCGATGCGCTGTGATGCACAGAACCCCCAGAACCCAGACTCGAAGCGTACGTGTCGCGCGAGTCACAAAACACATAAAAAGGGTAATTGCTCCCAGATTTTTACCTGGAACAAAACCCAGAAGATAAACAACGCCAAATACAAAAAAATACACCTAGGAACCCCCCTGCAAAGCACCAACCCCCAGGTCCCTCTGAAGGTCAGCGAGCTCGGAGGTGGGGAGGATGTCGCCGGATTTGTGGGAAGGGGAGGGCCTCGTATTCCTGCACAGTACTTACAAGTCCTGCACAACAATCTGTATAAGTTTGCAACTCACAAAAACAATCGCAGATATAGCAGATTCGTCGTATCCTACACTTTTGTTTAAAAACGTTTTAAAAACACTAATTTGGTGCAAAAAGGTATTTTGGTGTAAACTGAAGAAAAGACTTGGTTTAAACAACACTAATAACAGTTAATTAAGTTAACCAGACCCTAATATCCGTAACTTAACCTAAATTTCACTTAAACCACAAGATTAGCACTAAAATTCACTAAAACACTAGATTTAACTAATTAAACTAAAAGTTAAGCAAATAAGTGACTAAAGTGGGCTTAATACCTCACAATTGGTCAAGAAGTGGCACTACTTGCTGGTCTAGCCCCAAGAGTTCAGATTTGGCACAAAGATCCATAAAGGAGTGATCTTGGAGTGATAAATGTGAGTTGGTGTGAGGTAGATGTGTTTTAAATGAAGATTTGAGTTACAAAATGATGAGAGAAGGAGAGGAGAAGAAGGGGTGGGGCTTGAGATGCTGCTGCCAGCTGCTGCTGCTGAGCAGGAAAATTAGAGGGAAGGTAGAGAGAGTGTGTGCAAGGAAGTCAAAGCCCATGCCTTAATAAATGCCCCCCTCCCCATGCCTCTCTCTTTTCTGAAAAAATTTCACTTTTGTTTTAGTGTTAAAAGTTATGGTTTTATTTTAAAAAGAAAAGACATGATAACTTGTATGAAGTGGGAAAAAGAAACATGTGATACAATATATGATAAGTGTGCATGCTAGTTACACTAAATTGCTAGGAAAAAAATACAATTAAGGAAATTTTTAATTAAGTGAACACTAAACTAATTACTACTTAATAAAACACATTTAAATATAAAAACACATATTTTCACAATTACAACTTGATCTAATCTAGTTTAAGTGAAAATTTTAATAAATTACGAGATTTTATGAAAAACACGCATTATCGCTAATTAACACGAAATTAATCTAAACTAAATTTCAAAGTGTTACATATAAATAGTCGCGGACACAAATAATACAAGTCAACTACGCGTATTAACTCGACGCGCACACACTTGGTGCACGAAACGCGCCGCGACCATTCCACAAACTACAACTAGGGTCACTGTAAGTGAAAATCCCCAAACAAAAAACCCAAACGTACCAATCGTGGTTTCACAACACACCAAATATTATAAGAAAAAAAAATATAACTCATCAAAACCTCAAAATTATTCAAATCGATTTATTTCCAAAAACCTAGTAAGTCTCCATTTACCGATTTAGTTCAAAACTTGATATTTTAACCAATCTAGTAGCCACATATTCACTAAATACCTTAACCAAGTCACACAAACCATAAGCATATTTTAATCTCGCTATTTTTCTTTAACCCAAAATTCTAGTTTGCAAAATTATCCAATTTTATCAATTTTAAAGTAACAATACACAAATCAACAACTAGGCTAGGTTTTCCATGACCTAAGGTGTTAAACTACAAATTATAATGTTAATGATGTGATGAAAACCCTAACTAGATTTTAATCTCACATTTTGAATTAATTTCTAAAAACCTAGTTTGCTAAAAAATCTAAATTTCGACATTTTAAAAGTAGCAATTTGTAATATAGCAACAAGCTTAGATTTTTGCATGTCATAACATGAAAATCTACTCACCACAACCATAAACCAATGATCAAAACCCTAACTTGATCAAAACCCTTTTCTTGAAATTTCATTTCGAAATTAAGGTTATAATAATATATATTTTTAATTTGATTTAAACATACAATTAACAAGTAACAAATTTGGATGAACCTTTATACCTCAAGATCAAGAGATCAAACATGCAAATCATAGCCTCCAAAGTGGCAACTTTTCTCTAAGGTCCATACTAGATAGGCCAAAGAATAATGGGTAAAGCTTTGATTTTAAGTTTGTGGGATTTTTGATTGATTTTTTATGCAAATTTGATGGATTTTGGAGGTGAAATGAGGTCGGGATTTGAGAGGCTGCTGTTGAAGGGGAATGGAGAGGGCTCGGCCAGATTTGAGGGAATGAGGAGAGAGAGTGAGGGTTTAATGAGTCATACAATTCCCAAGTCAACAAGTCCAAGCTTCAATCTTTATCATTTCCTTTTTCATTTCTTGTTTCTTTTTGTGTGGGGACTTGGGGAGATTTGGGGGCAGCCCAAGTTCGACTAGCATGAAATGGGGGTTTGTGTGCGTGTGTGTGAAAGTTTCCAAGTCAAGAAAACCCCCTCAAACCTCATTAAAACACCTCACATCAATTTCTATTTAATTTATTTTCCCAATTTAAGCCCTTTTCTTTTATATTTTCTAAAACCATCTTAACAACTTATTTTCATTTCAAAAACCACACGTTACACTTTGGTTTAACGTCCCATGATGTACAAAACTTGTATTAACCCATTCCAATTTGTAATCATCACTAATTAAATGTATTAGTGAAGGCTTAAAATAATATTTAAAATTATTAATTACGGAAAATATTTTAGTAAACTGGAAATTTTATAAGTGACCCATTAAATACCAAATACTAGCAATTACATAGCTAGAATAGGTATAATTAATTCTATGTTGGAAAATAATTATATTTTGGTTTTTACGGAAAACACTCGTTATTTTACCGATTCTCCGAAATTTAACCTAAATGATTTTCAAAACGTTACAATCTTCCCCCCTTAAAAATATTCGGTCTCCAAATTTAAGTTAAAACTCCCCGAAATACAAAAATATTTCAGCAAAACACTCAAGTCGTCGAGGCTCCGAAATCATCAATACATAAAAACACATTTTAGCGCAATGCATGCGTATGAAAAACGAGTATATAAACCAAAATCAAAACTACGTCATGCATCCCGCAATCATCGGAGTTAGTGAAGACACCAAAGTCAAAATCCACTACGAAAACCAATATGATATACATCAAAACTATAACATGTACATAGTATGCATCGTTGTAATTTCGTCAAAACATATGAAAGAAATGCATGCTAACTCTTTTTCAAATTGCTGTGCGATGCGCGTATCACAGTACAAGTAGCGGACGTTTATTATAAGAAAATAATTCTATATGCATATATATATATATATATATCTTTTGTTTAACATACGTCCCGCCGTTTGGAAAAATTATTTAGAAGGGTTTCCTTTGTAAAATGTTTCGTGTCATCTCGGGCACGTAGGTAAATATTGAGACTATAGCTCCCTTTTGGAAATTCCTTCGGTAACTATCGATGCATGCAAAAACATATTCGCGTACTGTCCTCTGACTAGTCATGCTCAGCTACTATACCAAATGGTAAATATCATGAAAACATACTGCTCAAAGGAAATCATACTCAATAGTATATGTAATAATGCCACGTGCGTCTGGTGCGCACAGAAATCAAAATCAATGAATGTGCCATAAATGCGCAAAGAAATAAAATCTAAGTGCAACGGGTGTGCACGAAACTCCTGTCAAGGGCAACGGGTGTTCCTGACAACTAAAATTAGGTGCATCTGATATGCACGAAGAATCCCAATTTAGTGCATCTGGTGTGCACCAAAATCGCATCAAGCGCGTAAAATATGCGCAAGAATCCAAAGCAAGTGCACAAGGTGCATGAAAACAATATCGAATATCATAATCGAAATCGACGGTATACAACAAACCTCAATCCAAATCAGGTATACCGTGGTATATAATCTCACAACCATGTGCATCAGCGTGCACAAAATTGAATCAAAATACTAAAAGTGCATGGAAATTATACCGAAAGCACTAGTCAAATCACGTACATACCATAGGCATGAAATCAAAATCAACATCTCGAATGATATCAAATCGAAGTCAAGTGCAAGTGTGGTGCACAAAATCTCGATCATGCAAATAAATTGCCCAAAAACACCGAAATCCGAAATAATATACATATGATATTCGAATCACCAAATCGCCAATCGTAAACACTGTCGTCAATATGTCCTTCCTTCGCAGTCGAGAAGGTGTCGGGGCATCCAAATCTAGCAGAGCAAGATATCTTCTTGCCTCTTGTTCATGGTCTGGTGCCTTTGGGCCCTTTAGGCTCTCGTCTCTCATTGTGAATCGCCATTACATAACTCTTCGGTTCAACGGCTCAACATGGAAATGATGACGGGAACAGTTCCGATCTGGCACATCCTCTAAAGATCTCTGGCCAACTATCATGGTCACTCATAACATATCTCATCAATGATGCCGAACTCTGGCCTACTGGGTATGCATAATATGACCGATCCTGGGTCCAAGTTTTCTCGTGAAGTATCCCATCATATGATATCCGGATGACGTCGAAATTTCCGATCGATTCATCAATGTCTCATAATTTTCCTAGAGCTCAACACTCATGCATAGTTTAATAATAACCGGTACATGCCACCAAACCTATAGACCAGCCGTAAAAAGGAAAACCCAAGCCTCACTAATGGCACCACTGAACTGCCGCAAACCCTAAGGTTCAAAAGCTTTCCCATGGTCATTATGTCGAGTTAGGGTTTCATTCTTCTAGAGGGTCCATAGAATTACTTGCATGTTTTTCCGAATACTTAAAACTTGGAAAAATAGGCTTTTGGCATTCGATCGTTTTCTTTCGACTCATCAACGTATCTGCGTGAAGTCTTCTCTGGATGGAATCCATCAATCTGATGACCTCAAATCGGGGTATGCAACTAACCACATGTCCTAGTCATTCCTCCATGGGTGACTAGAGATCTTCTATCACATCTCTAAGTGCATCTCGTGCTGTAATAGCTCCAACATCTGGGGCGATATCTTGTTAGTCGCATCAACAACTGGCTCATTCGTCTACATGCTAAACAGTGCCTCAATCATCAAGAATAATAGTACGTGGACGGTCATCACATGCTGGCTGGCCTCTAGCGGTAGCTTAATCCTGTGGTGCTGATCTGCACGTCCGAGAAATTTTCGTAAAAGTAATCCATCAAATGCTCATGGCGTGAAAAACACAATAAAAGGACACATCTACGCAATCGTGTGTCGCTGGAAATATGCCCTGGTCAGTCCTCATCTATGACGAGCTCGTGCTGACCGCAACTCTACCTGTAGCTTTCCATGCCCGTACAACCGTGGTAACAAAATCATAAATCGATACTGATGAGGATAGATCATAGGAATGAATATAATACTCTGCAAGGAAATGTACATCCTAGGGCTTCTTAAGCGGAGTAGCGTATCGTAAATATGCCGTGGAACATACACACGGTACGTCACTCTACGTAAGTCACATACTCCATCAACCAAGGTCAACCTATACGACGAAAGTTCGGGTCTAATACCCCCTTGACCAAGTATAAGTTCCGTAAGGTCAAGCCTAGGTTCCGAATATATATAAACGCCCTAGACTCCGCATAGTCAAACATAGACTCGAACCATAGTTAAACCTAGCGCTCTGACACCAACTTTGTCATGACCCAAAATGGCACGTGACTAGCACTTGAATCATATGAAGTCTATAGGACCCCATCTAATTCGAGTAAGCCAAAATCCCAAAAATCTAAACCATTTAAAGAAGAAAGTGAAGGAAAACTTTAGTTTTAAAGCGAGTGATTTAACAAAATAAGCTGAATTATGCATTTTTAAAACCTCAAGTCTTTTATGAAAATTTCGGCAGAGCTTCCTTTGTAAAAACTGGCCCCAAACTGGTACAACACATGAAAAATATATAAAGTCATCCCCAAGCGGGAGCTAGCTCTTCGCCAATTGGCAGTCATAACTATGCAAGCAATATAATATACAACGCCGAAGGGCGAGGATCAAAACTCAAAAGGAAACCAATATCATCAAGAAAACCATAATAATACAAGCACGACTTTTGGTTTAGGTCTATCTTAATATGTGTATATATTAGCATATTGCGAATACATATTGATAGAGCCCTTAGGATCTTGCTTGACTACCAGCGTTGTTATGGCAGTCACACTAGTGGGGGCTAGGTAGTCTACAAGCACATCCTTTTTCAGGTCCCTAGTCGTAGGATTATCGAGACAGGGCATCGATACTCCAGAGTAGACTATTATGTACGCTTCTCATCCCAGTTGGGGAGATGGTCTGTCCCACAGCCATCAGTACGTTGTACTGTAGATAGTATACAGGTGCTCGTTGGGTTACGGGTACACCGGACAGGACTCGCAGGGAACTGTTGGTTGGTATTATACCTGTCGTCAGTTAACATTTCCCAGGTGACATGAGTACAGCATAGTCCACAGACTTAACACTGCTGCTCCGTCTCGAGTGTGTTCCCACTGTTCTTAGATTGCTACCCTACCATGGCTCAATGGGGTCGTGAAAACAGGTAGCAGTTGGGTGCAGTCCCGAAGTACTTGGAGGCAGTGGCGGTTAGATAGGATTCGTCTCTCCCAGTATTGGGAGTTGATATCGCGCTGTGTTTGGAAAGCTATTACGCAAAGTCCCTGGCCAGGACAAACGAGATTTACTGATAGGATTTCCAGTAGCTTCTCAAGGTGTAATGGGCTTCACTCCGACACGACTTATACCGCTTTTAGGGGATTGATGCTTGCCGCCCCCCTAGGCCCGATATGCGATAGTCCTAGACGAACAGACCGAGCTGTACGGAGATTGTCACATCAGGCTCAGTAGGAGTTCGGATGGGTTTCCTCATCGGCCTTCTTATCGACATCTACCTGGGGACCGTTACGTACAGCTAGTACCGCTTGCGGCCTTTGGTTAAACCCACTGCCAGCGTAGTGTCGAGTCTTTATAGTCCCACACAGAGAGTTTCCCTGCTTCAGGCGAAACGATATAGGGGTCGTATGGTTTTACGACAGGGTTCGGACACATACGTGTATTTATACACTTACGATGTTCGTACAGTTTTTACTAGCAGGCTTTAGTTTAAGCCAGATTCTAGTATTGGATTATTGAATTTATACAGTCTCAGTATTTCCGTGTTTTCACAGACGTGAGGGGCATTCTCTTAATTAGTCGAGAAGCTTTTAGAAGAAAGTTGAGGTGGAGAGCTTAGGTGGAATTTGCATTAAATGGATTAGTGACTCATGGAGTGATTCATCTAAATCAGTTAATGAAGCATTTATTGCTTAATGACTCATGAGGTGATTCATCCAAAGTGAATTAATGAAGCATGGTTGATATTATTATATGTTATTCATTTAGATAATTATCATACTTCATATATTGACAAATGAGAGATAATTCATGATCATTCTCACTTTCACATACTCTCTCCTCAAGCTCTCTCTCTTCAAAGACCTAACTCTAATCCTCTCATGTGTTGAGATCCTAGGGTTAGCAAGACTAACAGATCCTTAATCCTCTTCTATATCATCTAAGTTACTTTGATTAGCTCTCATAGCCACCTCGTTACCTCAAGTGAGATGTTAAAGCTTAGAGAAGGAGCTCTCGGGTGGATCTTCTATCACATCGAGGAGGCCGACGAGGAGGTGAACTACAAGAACAAGAAGGACTTGAATCTTTTGGTATAATCATCTATCATAGTAGCTAATCACTTCTATATAGTTGTTAGTTAGGGTTTAGCAAAGATCCGTAAAGTTAGTCGATGTTAACTTAAAAAAAATGATTGTTTTACCTATTCTGCCTCCCCGCATCATGTGGGTGTCTAACGTCGACTTACAGTGGTGCTGTAGAAACACCTTCACCCTCATAGTGACAATCCCAATTTTTCCCAACTCCTCATCTCATCAAAAATCATCCAAAACTTCATCAAAAATTCAAAAATAAAACCACAAATTCCAAATTTAAATCCTACCCATTATTCTTTAACCTATCTAGTTTTGATTCATGAAGCATAAGAGCAATTAGGGAGGCCATGTTGCATGTTTGCTCTCATGGTTTGAAGGTATAATCTTAAGCCAATTGTTACTTGATGTTTAATTACTTCAATTTAATTAATCATGATGCTTAATTAGGTTTTAATTTCAAATATTGAAAATTCAAGAAAGGGGTTTGAGATTAAGTTAGGGTTTTCATAAATTGGTTATGGTTTGAATGTGTAGTATAACATCTTAGAGTATGCAAAATGAAATTTAGTTGTCAAATTACTAATTGTTACATTTTAAATGTTCAAATTAAGATATTTGTAAACTAGATTTTTATAAATCATATATATAGGTGTGATAAAATTCAAGTGGGGATTTTTATCATTAGATTATGGTTTTAGTGAGTAGATTAATATGTTAATGGAATGCAAAACCTAATCTAGTTACTAGTTTTCTAATTTTTACTTTAAAATTTTGCTAATTATGCTAATTTTGCTAACTAGGTTTTTAGAAATTGATTAAATAATTGAGATAAAAATCTAATTAGGGTTTCATGACATTATTAACATTTTAAATTTTAGTTTAATATTTTAGCTCATGCAAAACCAAGCTTAGTTATTGAATTGTGAATTTTGCTTTAAAAAGTGTTAAAATTTGATATTTTTGCAAACTAGAATTTTGGGTTTAATACAAATTGATGAGATTAAATTATGGTGATGGTCTGTATGACTTAGTTATGATATTTAGTGAATATTATGGCCATTAATTTTGTTAAAACATCAAGTTTCGAATTAAAACGAAAATTTAGTACTTTTTTGGTTTTCGAAAATAAACCGATTTGATTTATTTTGAGGTTTTAATATGTTGCAATCTATTTCATATTATAATTAGTGCTTTGTGAAACCACGATTGGTGTGTTTGGGTTTTTCTTGATCGATCGGCGTTTGTACGCTAATGTCGAGGGTTATTTGGTTATTTTGCATGAGCGGGTCATAGGTTTTAACCTATGCGCGTTTCGTGTGCCGTTTCGGTTTTATCCTCAACTTAAGTTTACTATATTATATATGTTTGCGTATAGGTCCCCCTCACGTGGACTTCGGACGATGAAGAAGAGGATGGCGGCATCGACTTCGGCAGACAAGGACCAGGTGAGTAGATGTATATCTACGGGGGAAGTCGGGTGGATGGCGTATAGCACCCTCGCAAACGTAGAATAAGGATATTACATATTATTGTTAGGAAGTCAGATATGACCTTAGATTCTTGGCGAGTAGGGTACTATTGAAGACTTTAGGTTGGATTAGACTGATTTAGAAAAACTTAACCAGAGGATGATTGCTTTGGAGGGAATTCGTAGTTTTCATGTAGACACACACACACGCACACACATAAACCTGACTTGGTGTATGTGTGTGTGTGTGTAGGAATGTGTGTAGGTATATATATATGTATATATATAGCATATACACGTGATATGAGGGTATTATATGATACTTGGGGATGAGTCGATATGATCGGGCATGATGCCGCTAGATATTGGATATGTGATCGAGATATGATATGAAATGTGTTACGATATTAGTGGATCGATGGGTAATGAGGAAATATATGAACGATGATTTGTGTAGATGGCATTGAAATGAACAAGACTCTAGGATAAAACCCAGATCGTAATATGTGACTTAATCACGATATGATATATGACATGATATTTTAGTGGATCATTTGACGATGTATATTTACACAGACGATGATATATGTTTGATGATATAGGAATGTATGCGATCATAGTACAATACACTTGATCATGATATTGTTTGATGATGATACTATACGAATGATGATGTATATATGTGATAGTTGACCTGTACCCTGATTTTGGGATTCCGTACGATGGATTTTACCGTACGAGGTATAGATGTGATGATTGATCCGTACTCTTGATTCGAGGAAGTCGTACTACGTACATGACGCTATTGAGGCTGGATCGCCGACTACTAGAAATACCGACTCAGATTTTAGGAGAATTCCTCTTACCTTTCGACTAGTGTCTTTAATTAGTTCCTTAGTTGGTTAGGTAGATCTTAGTTTAGGTTCGAGTCATACTTATTTTCAAAACTAACGAATCGTGCTCATTTTTAAAGAAAGCCTGAGGGATACTATGGATTTTTCAAAGGACATGTCTTTTCTTAAAAGCGCCGTAGCCCCTAATTTTCTTAAAACCACGATTCGTGCTTTTTCAAACAACAAACTGCATGACTCGTAATTAGTATGTATTTTATAGTTGTGCGTTTACTACACATTCACAGTTATATTCATTTTGTATTCATCGCATTGCATATTCATAAATATATTTCTTTAGCTAATATGAAACTCTGCCTGTTAGGACACCAGCACCATTACCGATGATGCGCATGATCCACGTACAGTTATTTGCCGGCTCACACACAACATCATCGGTAATTGCCATGTCACGTACACTTTAGAACATATTATCTTTTTATTGATATAATTAGCTAAATGCTAGTCCAATATAATATTGTGTGATTACTCTCATGTGCTAGTTTAGACATTGCATTTATTACTTAGACACTTCATGCATTCACATATTCATATTTTCATGCAGTATTATGGGGCTTATGCTGATGCACTTTATTTACTTAATCATGATTTTGAAATTTTGGATTTCTATGAGATTTCTGGATTCTGGGGGAAAACCGAAGGAATTTAATAAAAGCTTATTATTATCAATTTTAAAATGTAAGTTGCGTTTTTCTCGTGATGTATGGGTCGTCCACCATGAGTTTTCATGTTTACTGTTCGATTTCGAGACCCGATTCGAGGAGTGGAAGAACCGTCTAGGGTACATGGTTGGCCCGGTATGGTACCCCGGGGCGAGAGTGTTTCTGTGGGGATGACGATGAGCCTGGCAGGGGAGAACTACCTACTGGTGATGTCTGGCGTGGCGGATATCCAGAGGATACCGACCGTTGTCGTGAGATTTAATGATATGGGCCGATCCGGACTGACGGAGCCCGAGATATTGAGACTGAGATATTGAGACTATATGATATTGAGACTATGAGGTATTGAGACATTGAGATTTACATGTTTTGTGTCGATGCTTGACACGGATTTCCATGGATTTCATTGATGATGTTTCAGATTACCATACAAATTTTACTATGATAAAAGTATAGATCTCTTATACAGATATATCCAGATTTCATGGTTGATTGTTTTACATTCATGATGCATGCATACTAAAAAATTTGACATGTTACTACTTGAGGCACTGACACGAGCACTGAGTATTGCACTTATGCATAGGTTCTTACCCTGTCACTACTAGATGTCTAGTGTTACGTTAAGTATATTATTATGACCTAGGAAATCGTCGTGCATGCGATTTCTACTCGCAGATGTCTTCTACTCACGAGTTGGCAACTCACCCCCGTTGTGCCAAATTTTCTTACGGGTTTCGATGTACAGGTTTCCTTGGCAGCTTGCTGGCACATCATTTCATTCAGGGTGATTTGCTTGGCAGGTTCGTTCATTGTATCGGGACCACCATTGTACTTTTATTATTTCATTTGTATCTAGTAAGCTCTATCAACCAGACTTGTATTACTTGATAGATTTAGAAGACCAGTTGTTTTTTTTCGACCATAGAGTCGCCCTTGTATTATTATGGTTTTTGGTGGATTTGGTTTTCTTTTGAGTTTTGAGCCTCGTCCTTCGGCGTTGTATATTTTAGTGCATTGCTTAGTTGTTTCCGCCTTTTGGCGTAGAGTTAGCTCCCGCTTGGGGATGCCTTATTATTGCTTGTATATATTATTCTTGTTTGTACCCATTTGGGGCCAGTTTGTACAAAGGAGACTCTGTCGAAATTTTTGAGAAAATTTGATATTGCTTTTAAACTTGTTTTCCTGCACTTTTTCCTTTAAAGGGTTTAGATTTATGGGCTTCGGCTTGCTTAGATTACGTTACGCCTCTAGACGTTTCGTAATTTAAGCGCCGGTCACATTTCGTACCTTCGGGTCGTTACACTCATGAGTTGGTAACTCACCCCCGTTGTGCCACAGTATCTTACAGGTCTGACCCGTCGGTACAGTAGCGGCGGGCGTACTTCCTCTTTTTGCTTCATTGCGTCAATTTGTAGATTTGATCATAGGTGGGTTGCGAGGATACTTTTGTTCCATCTTGTATTATTATTTGTATCTAGTATTCTCCATCAATCCTTGTATATTGGACTAGACGGTCGTGAGACTTGTATTTGTGTTTTGGTGTCGATGCTCACTTGAGCAGACGTGGTGTTTCTCATTTCTTGCTTTAAGATGCTTATTTCGCACTTTTGATATACATATTGTATGTGGTTGTTATTCCGCCTTTGGCGAAGAGATAGCTCCCGTTTGGGGATGCCTTTATTCATTATTTATATGTATTTTCATTTGTTGTACCCATTTGGGGGCCAGTATTTACAAAGGAGACTCTGCCGAAATTTTCGGGAAAATATGATGTTGCTTTTAAATGTTTAATGCCACTTATGTTGTTAAAACCACTTGCTTTAAAAAAAGTTTTCCTTCACTCTAGTTGTTAAACGGTTTAGTTTTCTGGACTTTGGCTTACGTAGATTATATTACGCCTTTAGACGTTTCATAATTTAAGTGCCAGTCACGTTCCGTACCTTCGGGTCATGACAAAGTTGGTATCAGAGCGATAGGTTTTACCTTTCTGAGTGTAGGATGACCCTTGGTAGATGGAGTAGGTGACTTATGCAGAGTGGCGTAGCGTGTGTATATTCCACGGCATACTTATGATACGGTACTCCGTCTAAGTGACCTTAGGATATATATATTTGCTTGTATTTACTTCCTTGATTCCGAAAACCCTTTGAGTCGATCGCAGTGTTCCTATCGATCCTGTTCTTGCTCCAGCCACTATGCCGCCGGAGACTACGACGGCCAGAGGGCTGCCGCCAGGGATGAGATTAGAGCAGTCTCGTTTGAGACGAGGACTGATTAGGGCGGTACGCCTACCTCTCAGGGACAGAGCGATCCGCCATCTCCTGGACGGATGGTTAAGCTGGAGTCGAGTATTCAGGACTTGTGACAGATGGTTAGATTGTTAGTTGAGGCTAGCCGAGCTCCGAGAGCCGATGATGTCCCTCCTACTGCGAGGACTGCGATTATACCTGCTGCTCAGTCAGCTGTTTCTGTCGTTACCAAGACTAATTCTGTATGCGTACAGGAGTTTTTGAGGCTGAATCCTCTAGTTTTTACAGGCACAAATGCAGTGAAGGATCCGTAGACAATCCTTGACAGGATGGCTAGGAATTTTCATTCACAGAGATGTTCTGACGAGATATGGTTTGAGCTTGTGAGTTTTCGTCAACAGAGGTCTTAATCAGACGTGGTGCGAGTCAATTAAAAGAGGCCGAGCTACAAATCTACCTCCTATGCCTTGGGATGAGTTCACAGATGTATTCCTTGCTCATTTCCTTCCGGAGACCGTTCCAGATGCCCGAGCTCATAGTTTTGAGTCTTGGCATGAAACTTCAGAGATGACAGTGTCAGAGTACGACATTCAGTTTACTTAGCCGTCCCGATATGCTCCTTACCTGGTGGACACTGAAGAGAAACGGATAAAGAGGTTTGTGCGGGGATTGGACATTTAGTTATTTCTTTCTATCGGCGCCTAGCATTTTGACACTTACGCCGCTGCTATAGACGCGACCTTACTGTTGGAAGAGCGCATTTCTGAGACTTCAGTCGTTTCTGGACCGAAGCGGATTCGTACCGGTATGCCTGCTCAGAGGCGGTTAGATAGACGCCGTTGTGACATGTATTCTTTCGGTGTTTTCTTTTGATGCGTATTTCCTTCTGGTGTCGTTTGAAACGGTATCCATATATTTTGTGTCGAAGTTTAGCCGATATTAGTCCTTGCTAAATCAGCCGCTTGTTGTCATTTCTTCCGTAGGCTAATGTTTTGTCGCTCGTTATGTTTCTCGTTCGTGTTTGTTTTTTTCGTATCGGAGATAGGGATTTTTCTGTCAATTTGATTCTTCTCAATATGTTTGACTTTGAAGTATTTCTGGGCATGGATTGGTTAGCCATGTGTTATGCGTCCATGGACTGCCGTCAGGAGGCAGTCAGATTTAGTTTTCCGGCTGAGCCGGTTCTTGTTATTCAGGGAGACCTTAGCGCCACCCTTCCCGATTTGATTTCTTTTCTTCACGCTAGTCAGCTCTTGAGGAAAAGATGTCAGGGATTCTTGGCATATGTTTGTGATGTTAGAGCCGTAGAGGTCCCGTTGGACCATGTCCCGATTGTGAGGTAATTTCAGGATGTCTTTCCTGACAAGTTGCTTGGTTTGTCGCTAGAGCGTGATATTGAGTTCTGCTTTGACTTGATTCCTGGCATGGAGTTTTTCTTATACCGCCATATCAAATGGACCCGGCGGAGCTTAAGAAACTGAAGGATCAGTCGCAAGATTTGTTGGATAAAGGGCTTGTTCATCCGAGTGCGTCACTTTAGGGAGCTCCTGTTCTGTTCGTCAAGAAGAAAGACGGTAGTTTGCGTTTGTGCATCAATTATTGTCAGCTGAATCGGGTTACCGTGCGGAATAGATATCTCCTACCCCACATTGACGATTTATTTGACCAGTTCTAGGGTGTAGGATATTTCTCAAAGATTGACTTGATGTCAGGCTACTACCAGTTGTGGATTCGAGAGGATGATATTCCGAAGACTGCTTTTCGCACACGTTACGGGCATTATGAGTTCTTGGTGATGTCGTTCGAGCTCACCAATGCGCTAGCAGCGTTTATGGATTGGATGAACCGCATATTCAGGCCGTTTCTTGATCAGTTATTATCATGTTCGTTGAGGACATCCTATTATACTTTTGGAACCGAGAGGAGCCTGGGCAGTATTTGAGAATTTCGTTGCAGACCTTGAGGGAGCACCATCTATTCGCTAAATTATCCACGTGTGTTTTTCTGGTTGGATAGTGTGGACTTCTTGGGACACGTAGTTACGAGAAACGGTACGTATGGAACCGAAGAAGATCGAGGCCATTCAGCACTGGTCCATACCTGTACCGGTGATGGAGGCTCACGGCTTTTTGAGTTTGGCCGGATATTATCGACGCTTTGTTAGGATTTTTCTCGTATAGCTGCACTGTTGACCGGGATGACCCGGAAGAGAGTTCCTTTTCTTTGGACTGAGGTATGCGAGCAGAGCTTTCAGAAGTTGAAGACTCGTTTGATTTCGGCACCAGTATTATTTTTGCCTTAAGGATCAGGCAGTTTTGTTGTTTATTGCGATGCTTCTCGGCAGTTGAAGAAGCACGAGCAGAACTATTCCACTCTTGACTTAGAGTTGGCTGCGGTGATTTTTACACTTAATATTTGGATAAACTACTTATACGGCGAGTCGTGCCAGTTATTCACGGACCACAACGGTTTAAAGTACATTTTTCAGCAGCGAGATTTGAAATTTAGACAGCGCCGTTGGATAGAGCTAGTAAAGGACTATAACTGCGAGACTCCTTACCATCAGGGAAAGGCGAATGTTGTGGTAGATGCTTTGAGTCGGAGGCTCGGAGGTAGCTTTACTTGTTTAAGAACAGTTCAGAGACAGTCGACAGCAGATTAGCAGATTCCTTACGACAGCCGAGTACAGTTAGATTTTACGTCGACCGAGGGACAACTTGACCGTGTCCGTGGACATCCACAGTTATTTGATCGTATTCGTGAGGCACAGTCCGATGACGTTCGTTTGTCAAAGATCATGGAACAAGTTCGACGGGGCAGAGATTCAGAATTTGTGATTTATGATCAGGGAGTACTAGGTTGGGACTCAACTGTGCGCGCCAGAATCCGAGAGACTGATACGGATGATTTTTGAGGAGGCATATCAATCAACATATAGTGTTCATCCGGGTTCCACCAAGATGTATTATGATTTGAGAGAAGTCTACTAGTGTGAAGGGATGAAGATAGATGACATAGATTTTGTTTCGGGATGCTGACTTGTCAGCAAGTTAAGGTCGAGCATCAGGGGCCAGTAGGAAAGTTACAACCTTCGCCCATTCCGGAGTAAAAATAGGGCAGATCTCTATGGAATTTATTGTTGTTCTACCTAGAAACCAGTTGAGAGTATGACTCTATTTGAGGGATCGTAGAACAATTGACGGAAGTAGCTCACTTTCTGCCAGTGAAGACCACTTTCGGATTCGTTCAGTATGTTCAGACATATGTTGATGAGATTGTGTGACTACATGGAGTTCCGACTTGTATTGTGTCCGACAGCGGCACCCAGTTCACCAGCCGACTATGGCAGAAACTTCAGGAGGTTTTGGACACCCAATTGAGTTTCAGTGCAGTTTTCTATCCGCAGACCGACGGTCAATCAGAGCGAACCATACAGACTTTTGAGGACATGCTCCGAGCTTGCGTTCAAGATTTTGGTGGCAGTTGGGATTGTTACTTACCCTTGATAGAGTTCTCCTATAATAACAACTTCTAGGAGGAGATTCAGACGGAAACCTTTGAGGCGTTATATGGGGAAGAAATGTCGATCACCGGTATGTTGGACAGAGCTCAGTGAGAGCAGTATTTTAGGGCCACAAATTGTGCAGGAGATGACCGAAAAGATTCAGTTGATTCGGGATAGGGTAAGAGCGGCCCAGAGTAGGCAGATATTTTATGTGGATGGACGTCGTCGCAAACTTGAGTTCACCGTTGGAGATCATGCTTTTCTTAAGGGTTTCTCCGATGAAGAGCGTGTTGAGATTCGGAAAGAAAAGGAAGCTTAGTCCCAGATATGTGGGTCCCTTTGAGATTCTCGAGTGTATCGGCACAGTTGTTCACCCCGTGTTTCATGTATCGATGCTTTGCAAGTACCTTCATGACTCCTTTCACGCGATACAACATCAGACGATCCAGCTAGAGCGCAATCTTTCTTTCACCGAGAAGCCGATAGTCATTCTAGATCGGCAGGTGATGAAACCGAGGTCAGAGGACATACCGACCGTAATGGTTCTTTGGCGTGGCCCGAGCGGCGAAGAGGTCACGTGGGAAACCGAGGACGAGATAAGAGAGAACTATTCCCATCTATCCGAGGGTACGCGTAGTTAGATTTTAATTCGCGGACCGAATTTCTTTAAGGGGGAAGATTGTAACGTTTTAAAAATCGTTTAAGAGAATTTTCCGATAATCGGTGAAATAATACGTGTTTTCCGTAAAAACCAAGATATAATTATTTTTAAACATAGACTTAATTATACCTATTTTAGCAGTGAAATTGCTTGTATTTGGTATTTAATTGGTCACTTATAAATTGCTAGTTTACTTAAATATTTTTCTAAATTAATTATTTCTAAATATTATTTTAATATTTCATTTATACATTTAATTAGTGTAAATTACAAATGAGAATGGGTTAATTTCCTACTTGTGCACCATGACAACTTAATATATATAGTTGTAACAATTTCTTTCCTGTAACTTTGTCTCCATGGTTCTAGATTTTTCTAGGGAAAAAGTTAATTGGAAATAAAATATAATGAAAAAGAATGATAAGATGTTGATGTATGTGTGGGGATATGATCACCTCTTTCTCTCACTCACCCCACTCTCCTCCTCACTCTCATTTTCGTTTGCAGCAGCCCCCTGCCCTCATTTTTCCTCTCTCTCTCTCTCACTTGCAAAACGCCTCATTTCCTCACTCAAAAATCTACAAAATCAACACTAATTTCTGTTTAATCCTCTACAAAAATCCCTTGTTCAATTTAGTGTTAGTGTATATGCCCTAAAGGCCATTACTGTATCATACTAGTTTCTATATTACTTAATGAAAGCTTGGGATATTCACAGTTGTATAGACAATCTTGCTCATAATCGTAGTATGCTACTTGGTTTGTTTCTATTTTAATATGTGCGTGTGTTTCTTTTAGCATATCGCTTATAAATATTAGCGGAGCCCTTAGGATCTTTACTTGATTACCGGCGTTGTGATGGCAGTCATACTAGTGGGGGATGGGTAATCTACAAGCACATCCTTATACAGGTCCCTAATCGTAGGATTATCGAGACGGGGCATCGATACTCCGTAGTAGACTAACGTATGCGCTTTTCATCCCAGCAGGGGAGATGGTCTGTCCCACAGCCATTAGTACGTCCTACTTGAGATAGTATGCGGGTGCTCGTTAGGTTACGAGTACACTGGACAGGACTCGCTGGGAACTGTTGGTTGGTATTATGCCTATCGTCAGTTATCAGTTCCCAGGTGACATGAGTACAGCTTAGTCCATTGACTTGACACTGTAACTTCGCCTCGAGTGTGTTCCCACTGTTTTTTGATTACTACCCTACCACGGCTCAAAAGAGTCGTGCAAACAGGTTGTAGTTGGGTGCAGTCCCGAAGCACTTGGAGGCAGTGACGGTTAGACAGGATTCGTCTCTCCCGGTATTGGGGGTTGATATCGCGCTGTGTCTAGGAGAGCCATTATACAAAGTCCCTGGACAGGGCAAGCGAGAAATACCGGTAGCATTTCCAGTATTTTCTCAGGGTGTTCTAGGCTACACTCTGACATAACTTATACCGCTATTAGGGGACTGACGTTTACCGCTCCCTAGTGTTGGAGATAGTGCCCTCAGAGTCAATTATTGGATCACAGGCACGTGATTGCAATGATTGAGGGAGGACCTATCCCGGTAGGACAGTCTTACTCGAGATGATAGTATGCAATCTGGTTTACCTTTATCATCGTGTACTGCTTTAGGTGACCTTACAGGTCGCTATTACACGCTGATAGAGCCCCTAGGATTCTTGCTTGACTGCCGGCAGTATGATGGCGATCATATACGTGAGAGCTGGTGGTCTATAAGCACATCCTTAAAAGGTCCCTAGTCGTGGGAGTTTCGAGACAGGGCATCGATTCTCCAGAGTAGACTAGTGTATACAGTCGAGACCCCGACGAGGGACGGTGGCCGGTCTCATAAGCCACTGGTGTCAGTTGGTTCACCTAAGATGTATACAGGTGCTCATTGGGTTATGAGTACACCGGACAGGACTCGCCGGGAACCTGCTAGTTGGGATTATACCAGACGTCAGATAGCAGTTCCTAGGTGACATGTGTACAGGTTAGTTCATCGACCTGAGATCGTCATTTGTCTCGTGTGAGTTCCCACTGTGCTTTGATTACTACCCTATCACGGCTCAAAGGAGTCGTGCAAACAGGTTTTAGTTGGGTATAGTCCCGAGCCACATGGAGGCAGTGAGCGGATCTGCAGGGGTTCATCTCTCCCGGTATTGGGGGTGAGGTCGCGCTTTGTCTAGCAGAGCCATTACACAAAGCCCTCGGCCGAGGCAGGAGATTTACTGGTAGGTATTCCAGTAGTATCTCAGGGTGTTCTGGGCTTCACTCCGACACGACTTGTACCGCCTTTGGGGGTCTGACTTTTACCAACCCCCTAGGCCCGCCATGCGATGCTCATAGACGAACGGACCGGACTGTACGGATATTGTCACTGACAGGCTCAGTAGGGTGTCAGGATGAGTTCGCTCATCGACGTCCCTTTTGGTCAATAGCTGGTGGCCCGTTACGTATTGGCTTATACCTCTGACGTGCTAGTGGTTAAATCCACAGCCATAGTATTGACGAGTCTTTAGAGTCCACCACACTTTCAGTTACTCAAGCTTTCGGGCAAAACGCTGTAGAGGCCGTATGGAGATATGGCAGGGTCCGATCAGATACGTGCGGTATTGCACGGATCAGGATCGGACAGTTATGTACTAGTGGCCATATAGTTATATGGCAGGGTTCGATCTGATACGTGCGGTATTGCACGGATCAGGATCGGACGAACATTACTAGCCGGCTTTGGTTTAAGCCGGATCCTAGTTTAGTACAGTGTAGATTTTGTCTCTTTGCATTCGTATCCGGACGGAATACAGATGCGGGTGTGTATGCACAGTATCGGGGTTTTCCTGTAATTTATTACGGGACCAGTTTTCTGGAGTTGCCAGTTTGCATTCCGTTCCGGCCGGTTTTCCTTTGTTCTTTCCCGGCCGGACTTTTCCGATGGAGGGGGGGTTATTTGCAAGTTTGTAAATAACATTTTGTGGAGGGGTTTATTGCAAAAGGATTTATTATGAGAGCATCTTTTGATACCATTCTTTTCTACATCATTCTTTTGCATTTATTATGATATGAAAGGGTATGGTTTGGATGTAAGTTTGATGATGATGATGTTTGTATATGATCACCTTCCACCTTTATCCTACAATCACCTTCCTTCATATCTTTGGTTCACCCTCCACCATTCTCACCATATATGTGGCCGGCCAATTTTTTTGAGAGACAGAGAGCTTTGATTTTGGTGGTGTGGCAAATTTCATTCATCTCATTTTTGATACAAGGAAAAATGAAAGCACCATTTTTCATACCTTCATTCCTCCATCTTCAAAAGGCAACCAATACCCCAAAGTGAGACATGCACTCTACACTACATTCTATAGCACATCTTGGGCATGTCGACTTGCCAGCTTCATGCCCGAGTTGCCTCGGTATTGTGGGAGCCCGTAAAAGATACAGACGATGTGGTGCCCTTCCGGCAAGGAGGCGACGACCGGAGTTTCCGCAGGAGATCGGGACGACGACGAGAAGACCGGAGGACTCGGATCACTCGGTACATCTCTCACCCCATCTCTAGTTAGCTAGTATAGGTTAATGGTTTCGATCCGGGTATTTTGTCCGCGGTAGCGCCAGTTTAAAGTTAAGAAAAATTTTGATTCCGCATTTTGGCCTCGGAAAGACGGCCGGGGCGCTGCCGTGGCGCACAGTGGTATCAGAGACTCGCCATTAACTTCGTCTAGCTTCGTTTGATGTGTTTTGCATTTCCGATCGACCAAAATTCTAAAATCTACATTTTTGCTAGCGACAGTTTTCTGTTGAAATTTTTTGGTCTCCAAAAATTTTTCAGGTTGTATAAAAGTACTGTGCTAGAAGACCTAAGACTACTGTAGAAATTCGAGACACTGATCTCTTCATAGGAGCGCGGAACCGCGGCAAAACCCTACTTGTTGCCGCGGTTCCGCCGCAGTATTGATGGATCAGTGTGTACAATTTTTCCAGTAGGCTTTATGGGTGATTTTAGGGGTTTTGGAATAATAACATTGGGCCCAGAATTTCCTGATCTGCTACAGTAATGCTTGGGGGCCCACTTGTTAAAATTTGATTGATCGGACATTTTAAACACATTTTTCACAGTATTTACATTATATCTGCGACCGTGAATGTCACTCGATCGGTAAATCCGGTCTAACTGCTATAGCCCGGTTAGACGGATTTGCGAACGTGACTTTCACGTTGATGTTCTTTATTTTGCTGTGATGTTGCGGATCGGTCGTGGGGATAGCCTGGATGCAATGCTAGTACTGTGTTGTTGTATTATGTACATTTGATATTGCGGGGCGAGCGTCCGACATGTGGATTGCCGTCACTGCCTGATTGTATTATTCTTTTGGGGCACGACCTGGTTGCGGTCGATGTACCCGTTGCATGTATATTTTACTTTCTGTACTAGGGTTACCCCGCGGAGGGGTGCACGGATAGCCGGGTTCTAGAGGGCAACGGGCCCGCATCTCAGGGCATTGATACGGAGGGGGCTTCAGTCTGGAATTGGCGGGCTATTCGCCGCACTCGTAGGGGGTACAGGTTGACCCAGGAGGGGTGCCCAAGTTACCGGATTCCGTGAAGTGCTGGGTGGTCCATTCACGGCGCTGAAGGGGGCTGCCTCGCTTCAGGTTTTGGCGGGTGACTTGCCGCGCCCGTAGGGGTCTAGGATTTCATTGCACAGGCTATCCACACGACCAGGGGAACGTCGGGTTTCAGTAGTGGCTCTGTGAAACCCGGGGATCCCAGATATCTGTATTGTTCTGTGATACTGTACATTTCTGTGATGTTGCATTTTATTCACGCCTTGAGCGAAATACTATAAATTGGTATATATATATTAGTAGATGTTGTATATGTTTTTCATCCGCGCTAGTCCAGTCCCCGCTCTGCCGTTAGTTAGCTAACCTAACGGGTGATGACGGGACCCAGTGGCGAATGCGGATGGCATATACGTACGTCAGTATATTTTCGTTCTTTGTGGTGTGATCAATTGATGGGACTGCATTGATTCGGTTCAATGCAAGATAAACAAACCTAATCTGATGTTGTTGGAACACTTTTCAAAAAGCTGTTATTGCAAAGACGTTCACTTTTGTTTTGCATCGTGGTATTCATTTGGAATATCCTGCTCCTCAGTCGACGAGGCAAGGGCCGAGATCCCTTCACCGGGAGTGACCCCTTGGACAGAAGTTTGCGTCAGGGCATTAACTTCACTATAGCCGATTACTTTTGCTTTGCATCGTGGTATTCAGTTGGAATATCCTGCACCTCATTCTACGGGGAAAGAGCCGAGATCCCTTCACCGGGAGTGACCTCTTTAGTAAAGGTTTTCGTCACTATATTTTCTAAAATGGCTATGCAGTTCCTTCAACGATATCAAGTTCATTACGTTAAAGGTTTTTCGCCAAAAACCAGTCGTAGCCCTCCGTCATTTCAAATTAGTATTACTTAGTATTCGTGCTGCGTATGTCGTGCTTAGCCGAGGCGTAGTGTTCGGTAGCTATGTAGTGCTTTTCTGTTGCATGGATATGAGATTGGTTAGGACAGTCGTGCGGTCATTTTGGCTCAGTCAAGGACTCGTGCGGGTGGGTCTAATGCAATCAAGAAAATGACAGGTTGAACTTGACTAGGATCTTTTGATATGTTGGCTCAGTCAAGGTCACTTGGGTCCTAGGGGTAAAAACCTACATCGGGAGTTTCAAAAGAACTGAAACTTGCTAGATATGCGCATACCTTCTGGAGTGTGGTGACTTGAGTGGATTCCTTCAAGTTATCATGCGATGATAGTTGGATCCCGATTCCCACTGATGAGTTAGTTTACTCCTCGGGTGACCCCGACTAATTCTTCTTTCAGGTTTGAAGGAGAATTTGAGGTACAGTGGGAGGTTTCCTGATTAGATAAATTGGTAACCATTCTGATCTAGGTTAGAGTGCACGCTGAGTGTTTCTTTTCTCTCTCTCTGGCAGCGACCATTGACCCGACCCTAGACTATGACTCAGTGACCAAGTTGACCGAACCTTCTTAACACTAGCTTTTGGATTGTCAAAGTTGCAAACCTCATTGCCACTCCTACTTTTACCCTTTTCTCCAGGACACCCCGTATTACTGCGAACGTCCACTTCCATTGGACAAAACCATCGTATGGTTAGATACGAACTCGAAGGAATTCGAGGATGGTTTCCGGTTCTGGAGAAAACGGATAGGATTATTCAGTTGTCTTTTCCCTTTTACCTTCTCTCATGTTGTGAGTACTCCTTGGTTTAGAAGATAGTACACTTATTATGCAAATTAGATAGTCTTCTTCCAAACCTTAGGCTGGTGCCGACCGGTAGGGAATGAAGAAAACCAATTAGCCTAAACGGTGTGCAGAAGGTATTAAGATTAAGACAAAGCAAGGGATTAGTAAGAGGGCAAAGTAAATTGCGACTGATATTCACGACCAAACCAAGTATTTCTTCGCCTATCCTAAATCACCTTTGTATCTCTCCAGGACACTCCGTATCACTACGAAGATCCACAGTTTATTGGATAATCCATCGTATGGTTATATACGAACTCGAAAGGAACTTGTTCCAGTTCGGGGATGGATTCTGGTCCAGGAGAAATAGGAATAAGGTTTATTCGGTTGTCTTTTATCTTCACCTTCTCTCGCTTTGCGAGTGCTCCTAGGATTAGGACAGTACACCTTTTATGCTTATTGGATAGTCTTCTTCCAAACCATAGGCTGGTGCCGAACGGTAGGGAAGGCAGAAAACCATTTGGCCTAAAGGGGTGTGCAGACGGTAATGACTAAAGACATATAAAGGGATTTGGAGAGGTGGCAAAGAATTATACGGTTATAGTTGTGAATCTGGATAATGGTAGAGGCATTACTAGGAATGCCAGGATACCCCATCGAAACATTTCAATGTTTCAGTTCAACTATGTACTGTTAAAAGAAAACTGATTTCCCGATTAGACACTTGCTCCAGGGTATGTATTTACCAGGTTTGATTCTCACATCTGTATGGTTTTACAGATGATGAGTGGGAGTAAGTTATTGGAAATTGGGTGATCATCCTCATTATATCGGGATTCGTTGTAATCGGTGATATTTGAGGAAATCACCTGGGCTGTTTGCCGGTTGGCAAATATATGGTTTTGAATATCCGCTGTTGTGCACCATTTTCAAATTGATATATCTGTACGTCTATTTTCATAGAGTGAGATATACCTTTTGATATTATGTCGATGACATTTACCTATATCAGTGGATGGTTAGGTAAGGAGCATTAAACAACGGTGTAATTCTTCTTAACCATAAGTACAGTTTTCAACCTACGACACACAGTGAAAGAGTTAGACTCGGCGGACTTATACAGAGTATTGTATGTTGTCCAGTGTCCATTAGGACAGAGGGGTTGGTCCTCATACTAAATTCTGTTTACTTTTAACTTCTCTAGTTCTTAGACATGTGTTTCGTAGAAACATAGGGTCTAAGTTTTGAGGAGTTATAGGTATTTGAATAGAGTAGAGAACCAGGTGTAGCAAGTATCGGAATTCTTCAAGGTGATCGAAGATGTAGATACTTGTGTATGGTATTCAGTTGATAGTAATGATAAAGAGAAATTGCTTCTCTTCCAGGTTACTCATAATTGGAAGCATTCCTAAGTTGAGTAACGCTGATCGGCCTCTCTCCATTTAGTTGACATGCACTGGAGACAGCTGCATGATTTGAATCTGGTTCAATTAAATCAGTGCCTCTGGTTCTATATTGGATATAGTACAGTTCATATCTTAACATTGTTAAGGTACGGGGAGTTGTCCGGCTTATGATTAAAACCAAACACTGGACAACTCAAGGCACGTTTCTGTAATGGCTGTTTGTGGGTTGACCCAGGCTATGACGAGGGTTGACTTTCTACCATCTGGAAGATCAATAGTGATATTGTTCTTAACTCGCCACATTTTAAAAAGAAATGGTTATTTTTCAGAAAACAGTAGTGGGAGTATGGTAGAACTGGAAGCGATTCCAGAACCGCAAACGATTACAGAAGATTTGATAAGGAACCTAAAGATTAAATCTGATTTGACATTCCATTGGCCACTCCGCAGATACGGTGGGTAACTTCAGGCACCCGAGAGGTACTCCGGTTGCCTCAAGGACGGTGACAGGGAAGTTCTTGTTTACCCACACTTGCCATTGCTGTTGTTCCAGGCTGCGAGACCCGGTGGGAGGATGAGTATAGCGTCGTTCTAAACTAGCTTTAGAAGTGCACGTCTATATGACTCTGCCAGAGGGTTGTCGTAGTCAGTGGGAGCAGCGGAAGCATTGGTGGACATCAGGTTTATGTCTATTTATAGACTAAAGAAGATATAGCGGAGATAGATCATCTATTTCTGATGTGACAGTCACAGGTTTGACGTCATCAGAATAGGGGATGGATCTGTTAAGAACGTAGTAGGGTGTGATGTCCTGGTTTTGGATGACATACACAGAGTAGGAAAGGAAACTCCTATAATACGATCGGTTATGCTTTGGTCGTCACACAGTGTTTTCTCCACATGGGACTTGGACATTATATCAGACATACTGGTTACTAGATCTATGGTTTTAGATCTAGATTTGGGTGGTTTCCCAATCAGGGTACTTTGACAGCATTCTAAGAGTATTTAGAATGGACGACTCCTGGCATGGTAGTGTACCTGCAGGTAATGGAGTCACCCTCTCTAAAGGTGTCTTATAGACTAAAGTAGAGAGGGATGTGCATGATTGGCAGATCACTTGCTTAGGCAATTGAGTCAATCATGAGATGTCAAGTACCACACCAGATGTTGTTCTTGCACTAGATGCAATAAGTTGATATTGATCCAATCCTGGAAAAACAGTCGGAAGCAGTTTTAGAACATAAGTGTATGTTCTAGGGATATGATAACGGCAGCCTCTTTTAGGAGACGGTTATCATTCCAGGCTTCCAAGGTGACATGGATGGCAGAGTGGCTGTCAGAGTTATAGTTTCTCCTTCTGACGAGGGGCAGTATTTTGGACTGGTGGTCCAAGGAGATACTGAGGGAGGCATGGCGCAGGATACTGATTAAGTTCAGTTGATGATACAGTCTAAGAAGTTTGGATTTGGAGTTCATTTATGAGCTATGTCCCATCAGACATCCAGACATTCCAAGACAGGTATTGCTCATTTCGGGAGATGGTTTTCTCCGCGAACTTGAGATATAGAGAGACATAGAAAGAAACATCTAGGCGGATCCACTCACTGAGGCTATTCCTCGAACGCAATAGTTTCGCAAACAGGCTTTGTGCGACTAACTAGTAGAGGAGTTGGGTGTTCGGTATCACACGGGCTGTGAGTATGCGACATCGCAATAATTAGCCTTGAGTGCAAGTGGGAGATTGTTGGAGATAGTGCCCTCAGAGTCAATTATTGGATCACAGGCACGTGATTGCAATGATTGAGGGAGGACCTATCCCGGTAGGACAGTCTTACTCGAGATGATAGTATGCTATCTGGTTTACCTTTATCATCGTGTACTGCTTTAGGTGACCTTACAGGTCGCTATTACACGCTGATAAAGCCCCTAGGATTCTTGCTTGACTGCCGGCAGTATGATGGCGATCATATACGTGAGAGCTGGTGGTCTATAAGCACATCCTTAAAAGGTCCCTAGTCGTGGGAGTTTCGAGACAGGGCATCGATTCTCCAGAGTAGACTAGTGTATACAGTCGAGACCCCGACGAGGGGCGGTGGCCGGTCTCATAAGCCACTGGTGTCAGTTGGTTCACCTAAGATGTATACAGGTGCTCATTGGGTTATGAGTACACCGGACAGGACTCGCCGGGAACCTGCTAGTTGGGATTATACCAGACGTCAGATAGCAGTTCCCAGGTGACATGTGTACAGGTTAGTTCATCGACCTGAGATCGTCATTTGTCTCGTGTGAGTTCCCACTGTGCTTTGATTACTACCCTACCACGGCTCAAAGGAGTCGTGCAAACAGGTTTTAGTTGGGTACAGTCCCGAGCCATATGGAGGCAGTGAGCGGATCTGCAGGGGTTCGTCTCTCCCGGTATTGGGGGTGAGGTCGCGCTGTGTCTAGGAGAGCCATTACACAAAGCCCTCGGCCGAGGCAGGAGATTTACTGGTAGGTATTCCAGTAGTATCTCAGGGTGTTCTGGGTTTCACTCCGACACGACTTGTACCGCCTTTGGGGGTCTGACTTTTACCAACCCCCTAGGCCCGCCATGCGATGCTCATAGACGAACGGACCGGACTGTACGGATATTGTCACTGACAGGCTCAGTAGGATGTCAGGATGAGTTCGCTCATCGACGTCCCTTTTGGTCAATAGCTGGTGGCCCGTTACGTATTGGCTTATACCTCTGACGTGCTAGTGGTTAAATCCACAGCCATAGTATTGACGAGTCTTTAGAGTCCACCACACTTTCAGTTACTCAAGCTTTCGGGCGAAACGCTGTAGAGGCCGTATAGAGATATGGCAGGGTCCGATCAGATACGTGCGGTATTGCACGGATCAGGATCGGACAGTTATGTACTAGTGGCCATATAGTTATATGGCAGGGTTCGATCTGATACGTGCGGTATTGCACGGATCAGGATCGGACGAACATTACTAGCCGGCTTTGGTTTAAGCCGGATCCTAGTTTAGTACAGTGTAGATTTTGTCTCTTTGCATTTGTATCTGGACGGAATACAGATGCGGGTGTGTATGCACAGTATCGGGGTTTTCCTGTAATTTATTACGGGACCAGTTTTCTGGAGTTGCCAGTTTGCATTCCGTTCCGGCCGGTTTTCCTTTGTTCTTTCCCGGCCGGACTTTTCCGATGGAGGGGGGGTTATTTGCAAGTTTGCAAATAACATTTTGTGGAGGGGTTTATTGCAAAAGGATTTATTATGAGAGCATCTTTTGATACCATTCTTTTCTACATCATTCTTTTGCATTTATTATGATATGAAAGGGTATGGTTTGGATGTAAGTTTGATGATGATGATGTTTGTATTTGATCACCTTCCACCTTTATCCTACAATCACCTTCCTTCATATCTTTGGTTCACCCTCCACCATTCTCACCATATATGTGGCCGGCCAATTTTTTTGAGAGACGGAGAGCTTTGATTTTGGTGGTGTGGCAAATTTCATTCATCTCATTTTTGATACAAGGAAAAATGAAAGCACCATTTTTCATACCTTCATTCCTCCATCTTCAAAAGGCAACCAATACCCCAAAGTGAGACATGCACTCTACACTACATTCTATAGCACATCTTGGGCATGTCGACTTGCCAGCTTCATGCCCGAGTTGCCTCGGTATTGAGGTGGGAGCCCGTAAAAGATACAGACGATGTGGTGCCCTTCCGGCAAGGAGGCGACGACCGGAGTTTCCGCAGGAGATCGGGACGACGACGAGAAGACCGGAGGACTCGGATCACTCGGTATATCTCTAACCCGTCTTGTTGTTTGCTAGATTTAGTTTGATGGCCCGATCCGGAGTTTAGTGCGCGGTGGTGCCGGTTTGCAAAGTTCGCAAAATTAAAGTTTATCACCGTTTCCGCATTTGGCCGTCGGATTGACGACCGGGGCGCCGCCGTGCACTTACCTCCCTAGGCCCGCCATGCGATACTCTCAGACCGGACTGTACGGAGATTGTCACATTCAGGCTCAGTAGGATTTCGGATGGGTTCACCTCATCGGTCTTCTTATCGGCATCTACCTGGGGACTATTACGTATAGCTAGTACCGCTTGCGGCCTGTGGTTAAACCCACTGCCAGCGTAGTGTCGAGTCTTTAGAGTCCCACACAGAGGGCAGTTCTCCTTTGGGCAAAACAGAGTATAGGTCGCATGGTTTCACGATGCGGTTGGTTTAAATCTGCGCACTTGTGCACGTTTGGTGTCCGGGCAGTTATTACTAGCGGGCTTTGGTTTAAGCCAGATCCTAGTATTTCTTTTGGGATTGGTTTTGTCTCATTGTATTCGTGTTCCTTGGAACACGGATGCGGGTGTGTATGCACGGTTGACAGAGGCAGAGGAATCTCATTAGAGTTGTTGACCGTTGACTTTTTCTAAACCCTAATGAGAATGAGAAATATGATTAATAATATTAATTAAGGATAATTGTGCCATGGTTATGGTTGGGTCGACCATTTGACTCTTGTTGACCTTTTGACCTTTGTTGACCTTTTGACCATTGATTGATCGTTTTTTCCCGTTGTGTAGTATGTAGAAAATTTATAAGAACTTCACAACCAAAAAAATATTTTGACCGCAATCAAACTACGGTGTCGGATGTAGTTTGTAGTGAGTGCGGATCGTCCACAGGGATTGCACGATTCGTTTGTATTTTGATACGTTTGAAATGAAAAGTTAAGCAACAATAAAAGAAAACATGATTCAAGAATGATTTGTATTCGAGTGTCACTATTCTTTATTCAAGAATCAAGAAACTATAAACAATCAAGAATCGGTGTTTCGATAATATTTCCAATCAACAATCAAGAATTAAGAGAGGCTCGTAGGAATCGATAGGATCGATAGACGTGATGTAATCTAAAGATATCGTGTTCTTGTCCTTCGAAGGATTGATACTAGATCGATGATCATCGACGAGAGTTGGGGCTTTCTCGTGAAACTAGGGTTTCATCCTATAACCCTTGTTCTTTCGTCGATATCATTCCTTTTCTAGCCTCTACCAAATTCAAGAAACGATCATAACTCCCCAATTTCGATCGATGTCAATCAAGAAAGCATCGAAACGAAATGGGTTGTCGTTTCTTGAACTTGCTAGGGTTTACAAAACTCGTAGGACTCAAGAATCGATTAAAGCTATGTTACATCATCATTCTATTATCCGTCTCGACTCCTCGACGAGCGGAGTTTTATTCACACATCACCACACAGAAAAGATTTACGAATTGTAAAGATAGCATGATGCAGAATTTAAAGAAAACAAGATAAAAGAATATCACCTTTATTTATCTCAACAATTTTGATTACATTTGCTTCAAGAACTACAAGAAGAAGAATCTAGATCGTTGATCAGGCGTCGCTCGGCTTCGTGAGTCGTGGATCGGCTCGGATCGCTTGCTCCGTTGAAGATCGGCTCCGCTCCTAAAGGTTGTAAGGCTTCTTGCTTAATGGGTACTCGGGATTCTTGATCTTTAATTGGAATTAGGGTTAGGGTTTCCTACAAGCTCTCTCACTAAACTTGAGGAGGAAGGAGATGAAGAAAGGGATAGATTCACTAATTGGATGAATAATTCCCAAGGTTGAATAATTTTTGGATAATGAGCCTAGGGTCCTATTTATAGAGCTCCCAAACCCTAGGTTTAGGTTTGAATTAGAAGTTTCCCTCCCAAAGTTTGTTGAAAGAGTTTGTTAGGAATTAGCTTAGGGTTTAAGCTAGGGTTTAGGGAAAGTTCTAGAATAATAGGCTAATTTAGTGAATTTCAAAGTGTTTGCTGATCTGGTAGAAGTCCATGGAGTCTTATGGAACTTGGAGTACATTTCTGAACTGTAGGCCCTGATACAGGAGTTGTGCACCAAAAATGAAGAGGTAATTCCCTTGTTCAACCGCGGATCCGCGGCCTTAGCAAGTCCATGCCGCTGATCCGCGGCCATGTGGAGTCCTTGGGCTTGGTGCCTTCTTCTGTGGTCTTGGGCCGTTGTTGTTAGCTTCCTTTGATATGTTGAATTTCCATTGCTCCTTTGTAATGATACCAGATTTGAATTTAGTGAATTTACGTATCTTTCGAGCGGTGTAAATTTTAGCGAGCTTCTCCTTTTCCTGCACAGACTTCGAAACACGAGTTGCGACATATAGAAATATTGCGATGCCATGCAATGCAGTCAATTTCCCTTGAAATGCCGGTATTAAGGTCTAATACATGTAATCTGATATTTTGCGACCGATTTGCTAATATGTAGAATACTGATACCGAACACTTCTATATGTATGCAGATGATAGGGAAATTGCCGGTTAAAATATGCAATATTTTCGACTGATCAAATACCCCCAAACTTAATTTCGATCGTCTCGAGCGAATGTTTTATTAAAAAGAGAAGGAGAAAATAAAGAAAGAGAAAAACTAACTAGCACACTTTCGTAGGCAACACGATTGCACTGAGCATGTGCAACAAGCCTTTAAACCTCTAGGTGTCCCTAGTAGGAGGAGTGTTGTCTCCTGAGGGTTTTCAGCGGATTGCACCCACAAAATCCAATAATAAAAGAAAGATCATGAATATTACATTTAAAGAAGAGAATTGTAAAAGAAAAGCTTTGAAAATTAGGGTTTCCAACTAAGCTAGCTTTTCGGTTGTCATGAGCCCTATCTTAATGGTCATGAAAAGATGTTAGAAATCACGTCCTCCCTCAATAAAACATCGTCTTATTCTTCATTCCTATCTGTTTTCCAAACATCGATCATATCGCCCTGCGTGTGTGTAAAGACATCCCTACACCCGGAGAATTCAATTCAAGCTATCATACTCTTGCCCATCAGCCTCAGTATATTTTTATTTTTATTTTTTTTTTTCGATGAGCTCACACACTTTCATGCGACCATTAATACTTCTTGAGGTACTAACTGACCGATTACTCATGTGATTGCTTATTTGGTGTATTTTCCTCGTCTTGCACCACCTTAGGTATAGCAGTGACTCCCAGACCAGTTGGCCTTAGGGCACTAGATGAAGAGGCACCCTCGCTATATATTTTTTTATTTCCCTCGGTGATAACAAAACCAGTGTCCATTTTTCTCACCACTTTCTTCATTTTTTATTTTTTTTATACATCGGCTTTAAGACAAGAGCATTTCAAGGTATCCTCTACTATCCCAGGCTTCAAGATGTGTGTAAGTGCGAATAGCAGGGTAGCAACATTCAAAATGTTTGGCTTCCAGAATAGAAACTATTTTTCAGACTTATTTTTATCCTCAGATTAGTGACGTCCTTCATCTTACTAACCCTTGGGACAACGGCTCATAACTACTTATTACTAGTTCGTATAAGAAAACTTCTAATTTTCTTAGTTTTCTCAAATTTTTCTAATCTCATGGATGTAATTTTTCACTATCTAAACTTTCATTATCTTATTTATATACAAAAAGGTGTAAATATTAAAATTATTTTTATACTTTGAAAATTTTAAAATTTTTATGGGTTTTGAAAAATTTTCAATTTTTATAGATTTTTAAAAGAAATGTTTTGTGCTTATGCAGATGATATGCAAATGATGCGAAAATAAGCACAAACCTCCCCCAAACTTGTTTTCAACAGTGTCCTCACTGTTGCCGACAGCTATACCTACAAAAATCTATAAGACTGGGGGGAATTATTAGTGGGGGCAAAATATATAAGTGAAGAACTTCCCCCAAACTTATCTTTCACTCACCTTCATTCAAAAAAATATGATGCAATGATATACTGGACATGAAGGTGAGACGGAGGAATTTTAATCCAAATAAACTGGCTCTTGTAAGAACAAGAGCTCCTCCGTGGGGTCAGTGGAAAAATACGGCTTAAGTCTATGTCCATTTACTTTGAAAACCGTGCCGTTTTTAACATTTTCAACTTCTACCGCCCCGTGCGGGTATACAGACCGCACAACAAAAGGTCCCTTCCATCGAGATCGGAGCTTACCCGCGTGAAGGTGTAATCGTGAATCATAAAGAAGGACTTGTTGACCAGGTAAAAATGTTTTCCTTAAAATGCTTTTATCGTGAAAAACCTTAGCCCTATTCTTTGTGATTACAGCATTATCATAAGCTTCATCACGGAGTTCGCTTAGCTCGTTAAGTTGCAGCTTCCGAAAGTTGCAAGCAAGGTTTAAATCAAGATTTATTTCCTTTATAGCCCACAATGCTTTATGCTCTATCTCGACGGGTAAATGACATGCTTTTCCAAACACTATCTTATATGGAGACATTCCTAGGTCGGTCTTATATGGAGTCCTGAATGCCCAAAGAGCATCCGTCAATTTGGTCGACCAGTCTTTTCTATTTTTAGCAACAGTTTTCTCCAGGATAAGTTTGATTTGTCTGTTTGAGATTTCAGCCTGCCCGCTTGTTTGGGGATGATAGGGTGTAGAAAGTCGGTGGTTGATTGAGTATTTTCGCATCAGAGTCTCGATAGATCTGTTGCAGAAGTGTGTCCCATTATCGCTAATGATAGCGCGTGGGTGTCCAAATCGCGAAAAGATATTCTCTTTCAAGAACTTAATGACAACTTTCTTGTCATTAGTGCGACATGGAATGGCTTCTATCCACTTTGAGACATAATCAACCGCCAGCAATATGTACGGATTCCCAAAGGAGTTGGGAAAAGGACCCATAAAATCAATGCCCCAAACATCGAACATTTCAACAACCAGAATGGGTTGCTGAGGCATTTCATTCCTCTGGGATATTCTACCCGTATACTGACATTGTGTACAGGTTTTGCAATACTCAAATGCGTCCTTGAATAAGGTCGGCCAATAAAATCCACATTGCAAAACCTTTTCCGCTGTCTTTCTAGGACCAAAATGACCCCCACAGGCCTGATCATGACAAATTGAAAGAACACTCTTGAACTCTTCATTTGGGACGCACCGGCGAATGATCTGATCAGGACAATATTTAAACAAATAGGGCTCGTCCCAGTAAAAGTGTTTTACTTGGGATAGAAAACGGTATTTGTCCTGTTTTGACCAATCGCTCGGTATAAGTCATGTGGCATGATAGTTCACAATATCCCTGAACCATGGTTCAGCGGATATGCTCAAGAGTTGTTCATCAGGGAACGAGTCATTAATCGCAAGGGTCACAGGAGAAGAAATGATGCGTGAAAGGTGGTCAGCTACTACGTTTTCACATCCTTTCTTATCTTTGATAACAAGATCAAATTCTTGTAACAGTAGGATCCAACGTATTAGTCGACCTTTTGCATCTTTCTTCGCCAGAAGATGTTTTAAAGCGGAATGGTCAGTATACACAACTATAGGTGAGCCGATTAAGTAAGGCCTGAATTTTTCTAATGCAAATACAACCGCTAAAATCTCTTTCTCTGTGGTTGTATAATTGATTTGCGCATCATTCAGGGTCTTACTAGCATAGTAAATCACGTGTGGCATCTTTTCGATGTACTGTCCTAAGACTGCACCTACTGCAAAATCAGATGCGTCACACATCAGCTCAAAGGGGTAGTCCCAGTTTGGTGATGATAAAACGGGGGCTGAAGTGAGTGAGTGTTTAAGTGAGTCGAAAGCTGTCTCGCAATCCGAGTCAAAATGGAAGGTCGTATCCTTGGCCAGGAATAGTGTTAAAGGTCTAGCAATTTTGCTAAAATCCTTAATGAATCTCCTATAAAAGCCCGCATGGCCAAGGAAAGAGCGAATATCTTTGACGCTTTTGGGATGAGGGAGGTTTTGAATGACATCTACTTTAGCTCTGTCAACCTCAATGCCTTTCTGTGAAATGACATGTCCAAGTACTATTCCTTCTTGGACCATAAAATGGCATTTTTCCCAGTTTAAAGTCAAGTTCTTCTCTTTGCAACGAGTAAGAACAGCGTCCAGATTCGTTAGGCAATCTGAAAAAGAGTCTCCAAAAATCGAGAAGTCGTCCATAAAGATCTCCAAAAAATTCTCTACCATATCAGAGAATATCCCCATCATACACCGCTGAAAGGTAGCGGGAGCATTGCATAACCCAAAGGGCATGCGACTGTAAGCAAAGGTACCAAAAGGACAAGTAAAAGTGGTTTTATCTTGATCCTTTTTGGCGATGGGGACCTGATTATAGCCTGAGTATCCGTCCATAAAACAATAATACTCTCGTCCCGCTAAGCGTTCCAGCATCTGATCAATGAATGGTAGAGGAAAGTGGTCTTTCCTCGTGGCAGCGTTGAGTTTTCTATAATCGATGCATACACGCCACCCAGTTTGGGCGCGTGTCTGAATCAACTCATTCGCCTCATTTGTGATAACTGTGATGCCGGATTTCTTAGGAACGACATGTATAGGACTCACCCACTGGCTATCGGAGATGGGGTATATAATACCATTATCTAAGCATTTGACGATCTCTTTCATGACAGCTTCCTTCATGACGGGATTCAACCGTCTCTGTGGTTCTCGGGTCGGTCTGGCATCATCCATCACATGTATATGATGTTCAACTATCAAGGGACTAATCCCTTTGATGTCCGCCATACTCCAACCAAACGCCTCTTTGTTAGATCTCAATACCGATAAAAGTGCATTCTCTTGCTCTGATGCAAGAGAAGCGGAAATGATAACCGGTAATGACTCGTTCTCACCAAGATATGCATATTTAAGGTGAGAAGGTAAAACCTTGAGATCAAATTCAGGCGGAGAAATGATAGAAGGAAGGGTCATTGAGTGATTTTTGGATTTACAAAGAAGCTCAGAGCCTGTGAAAGATACAGACTCGGGTGGAGAAAAGTCAGAAGTGCAGGACTCATGTGTAGGTAAAGTGTCCTCACTAAGATCTTGTGCAAAGTCAAACAGAGATGTGGTAATGTCATCGAGATCAGTAAAGCAAAGATCCTCGGCTCCACAACTATCGGGAGCGATCTCATGGACAGAGTACACATCTAAAATATGAGCAGAGGGTTCTGATGGCTGACTCCCAACTTTATAGATGTTTAGTTCAATGGTCATATTTCCAAATGATAAGTTCATTGAACCATTTCTACAGTTTATAACAGCGTTGGAAGTGGCAAGGAAAGGACGACCTAGAATCACCGGAATTTGGCCCCGGGGGTTTGCTACAGGATGTGTGTCGAGCACAATGAAGTCTACAGGGAAAACAAATTCCCCGACCTTTATCAACACATCCTCTAATTCACCCCTTGGTTTGGTGATAGATCGGTCTGCCATCTGGAGAGTGCAATGAGCAGGTTTCAGCTCTCCAATCCCTAATTGCTCATAGACCGAATAAGGGAGCAGGTTAACACTTGCGCCAAGGTCTAAAAGAGCACGATTTATGTTTTTACCCCCAATCGAAATCGATATTGTAGGACATCCTGGGTCCTTTCTTTTCTTTGGAAGCTGGGGTATAAAAGCAGTGCTGATATTATTAGACATAAAGACCTTCTTCGGCACTTGAGTCTTCCTCTTCCTAGTGCACAAGTCCTTAAGAATTTTCGCATAAGCGGGGACTTGCTGAATCGCATCTAGGAGAGGGATATTGATGTTAACCTGTTTGAACATTTCTATTATTTTCTCCATATGAGGACTCGTTCTATTTGCCCTTAGCCGGTTCGGGTAAAGAGCTTTCGCAATAAGCGCAGGGTCCATCACAGGAGAAGGAAAGGGGGGTAGACGAGGTCCCAAAGGAGGTGTGGGGACCGTCTGTGGAGAACTATAAGGGTTGGGTAAAGGTGTTGAGCCTAGTGGGAAATGGAGAATAGGCTCGTGAGAAGGTGGTTTGGTAGAAGAAGAAGGATCAGAAGGAGAAGTGTGTGTGTGTGGAAAGGTCTCAGCCGGGGTGTTGATATGATTTTCAGTATTATCAATATCTTCCCCGACATTATTATTCAGCACTCTTCCCGATCTCAACGTTGTGATGGCATTTACATTGTAATGCCCAGGATTCTGTAGGGGTTGAGAGGGAAGTTTCCCTTTTTCTCTCGCACTCATTTCGGCTTTAAGTCGTGCGATTTCAGCTTCCATCGTTCTGATACTCTCAGCTTGGGACGCTGAGTTTTTCTTTATCTCACCGACGGAAGATCTAACCTCAGCCGAAACCTCTATGAAATTTGACAAAAGTGATTTCATGGTTTGAGTGAATTGAGAGAAATCGTCAGGACAGGACAACATAGGATTAGACTGTGCAGGAGTGTTGCCCTGGTTTTGGAAATTTTATGACTGGTAGGGGTGCTGAGTGAGTTGAAGGGGTTGCTGTTGTGGTGGAGGAAGAGCCCTTTGAAAATTATTTGTGTTTGGAACCGTGTTTTGAGATTGGTTTTGGTTCCAAGCAAAATTCGGGTGGTTCCTCCAACCCTGATTGTACGTGGAAGAATATGGATCGTTTCGAGGTCTTTGAAATGCGGCATTAGAATGCTCGTGACCTTGAAACGCAGAGTTTAATGGACATTCTTCCGTTAAACGTGACGGATCAGAACAGCACCCACAAACAGTTTTGGGGAGTGACACTGGGTTTAGGGAGGCTGCTGCAAATTTGTGTTCCATAACGTCGAGCTTCTTTTGCATTGCTGCCATTTCAGCTCGAACACCTATGGACACATCTATTTGGTGAACGCCACCCCTATTCAATGGTTGGGTTCCACTCTCCCACTGTAGTGATTTTTCAGCGAACTCTTCTAAGTATCGCCAAGCTTCCCCATCATCTTTAGTCATAAATGTACCTTGACACATGTTTTCAAGGCTCTGTTTAGTGCTAGGGTTACTGCCCTCATATATGATTCGGCAAAGCTCCCATCTCGGGATGCCGTGATGAGGACATTGAACCAATAGATCCTTGAAACGTTCAAAGTATTTAGAGAATGGTTCAGCAGGGAGCTGGGCAAATTGGTTCAGTTCGCTACGGATTCGAGCTGTCTTTTGGTGTGGGTAAAATTTCTTAAGGAATGCAGCGACGAATTCTTCCCAATTCGTAATAGAGTGTGCGGTAGTGTTATATAGCCACTTATCGGCTATATCGCACAATGTAAATGGAAGAAGTCGTAGACGCATCGCATCCACTGAAAGTTGTGACGTACCCATCATTGCGCATACGTTTTCAAATTTGGTAATGAAAATGTAAGCGTCCTCAGTCTCGAGTCCGTGGTATTTGGGTAAAAGATTGATATACTGGGGCTTTATTTCAAAGTTATCCCCATTGGCTGGTTGTGTGGATAAGCAGGTCGAAAGAGGACCTCTATGTGGATAGCATCTTTCCTGGAGAGAAATGTGGGGTGGATTCTGCGCACCAACGGACGGTGGCAGATTAGGGTTAAAGAAGTTCGATGGATTCGGATCCATCGGTGTGGGTGTGGTAGTGGGTAAAGAAAAGGTAAATGGAGAAATATCGACTTCGGAGTCGATAAAGGGTACGCGGACTAAACGGGCACTAGAATCCCGTGTCCAGCCTATCTTGCACTAAAAAGGGTTAGTACAAGTGGCAGCGTTGGCTTATAATTAGGGGTAAAATGAATGCGGTGTTTGCTTTTGAAAAAGGGACGGATTTTTGAAAAAATGATGCGACAAAACAAATGCAGCACACAACCCTAGAATCTAGTGGTCACCTAGGTCCGGCTCTAGACCGCTCCTAACTGCCAAAAGACAAGTCGCAGGACAGAATCCTCCACTGCCTCTTTGTCCCCCTGTGGCCGGATAAGTGCCAGGTAAGTGGGAAGGTACTCCACTACGTAAGTAGTGGGCCTAATTAAAAACCACTAGCCTTAGACACACTCACCTTAGGCACCACAAGAAAACGCGGATAAGCAATGAATTACCCACGGCCTTCTCTTGTCCTAATTGAGCGCGACAGTCCTTAGAGTCTTCTCTAGATTTCTTTTAATTAATGAGGGTAATGCGGATGCAAGTTTTGCGATTTTCGGGGCCTAGGAAGGGTAATGAAATCCCCACCTAATTTGGATTTGGCCGTGCCCCTTAAATTTCCGTATTAGAATGCAAACAACCAAGAAATCAAAATCAAGCACAAATTTAATTTTGCTTTTGCGGCGCTGCGATTATTTGCAAAGAATCCTGCAGAAAAGGGTTAATTGGAGCTAAAAGAGGAGAGGGGAGAGAGCAAGAAAGTACCTACAGAAAGTTGGTACAGAGATCCCTCTGTGGGACCGCGGTTCCGCCGCAAGTACCACCAATATGCCGCGCTTCCGCGCTTCTTTCAAGAGATCAAGCCACCAAATTTCTTCAGAGAGTCTCTGTAGACTCCCTCAGCTCTCTGGTATATTCCAAAAAAAATTTCCACAGCACAGAATGCTCCAGATCACCTTGCAGTCAATCACAACATACGTATAAGAGTTTGTACGAATTTTGCTTTCAAGAAGTAGAATGTAATAATTCTTTCACTTCAAACAAAAAAATGTAAATGAATTAGCGCGCGATCCCCGGCAACGGCGCCATTTTGATTGTTCGTTTTTCCCGTTGTGTAGTATGTAGAAAATTTGTAAAGAACTTCACAACCAAAAAAATATTTTGACCGCAATCAAACTACGGTGTCGGATGTAGTTTGTAGTGAGTGCGGATCGTCCACAGGGATTGCACGATTCGTTTGTATTTTGATACGTTTGAAATGAAAAGTTAAGCAACAATAAAAGAAAACATGATTCAAGAATGATTTGTATTCGAGTGTCACTATTCTTTATTCAAGAATCAAGAAACTATAAACAATCAAGAATCGGTGTTTCGATAATATTTCCAATCAACAATCAAGAATATAAGAGAGGCTCGTAGGAATCGATAGGATCGACAGACGTGATGTAATCTAAAGATATCGTGTTCTTGTCCTTCGAAGGATTGATACTAGATCGATGATCATCGACGAGAGTTGGGGCTTTCTTGTGAAACTAGGGTTTCATCCTATAACCCTTGTTCTTTCGTCGATATCATTCCTTTTCTAGCCTCTACCAAATTCAAGAAACGATCATAACTCCCCAATTTCGATCGATGTCAATCAAGAAAGCATCGAAACGAAATGGGTTGTCGTTTCTTGAACTTGCTAGGGTTTACAAAACTCGTAGGACTCAAGAATCGATTAAAGCTATGTTACATCATCATTCTATTATCCGTCTCGACTCCTCGACGAGCGGAGTTTTATTCACACATCACCACACAGAAAAGATTTACGAATTGTAAAGATAGCATGATGCAGAATTTAAAGAAAACAAGATAAAAGAATATCACCTTTATTTATCTCAACAATTTTGATTACATTTGCTTCAAGAACTACAAGAAGAAGAATCTAGATCGTTGATCAGGCGTCGCTCGGCTTCGTGAGTCGTGGATCGGCTCGGATCGCTTGCTCCGTTGAAGATCGGCTCCGCTCCTAAAGGTTGTAAGGCTTCTTGCTTAATGGGTACTCGGGATTCTTGATCTTTAATTGGAATTAGGGTTAGGGTTTCCTACAAGCTCTCTCACTAAACTTGAGGAGGAAGGAGATGAAGAAAGGGATAGATTCACTAATTGGATGAATAATTCCCAAGGTTGAATAATTTTTGGATAATGAGCCTAGGGTCCTATTTATAGAGCTCCCAAACCCTAGGTTTAGGTTTGAATTAGAAGTTTCCCTCCCAAAGTTTGTTGAAAGAGATTGTTAGGAATTAGCTTAGGGTTTAAGCTAGGGTTTAGGGAAAGTTCTAGAATAATAGGCTAATTTAGTGAAGCTCAAAGTGTTTGCTGATCTGGTAGAAGTCCCTGGAGTCTTATGGAACTTGGAGTACATTTCTGAACTGTAGGCCCTGATACAGGAGTTGTGCACCAAAAATGAAGAGGTAATTCCCTTGTTCAACCGCGGATCCGCGGCCTTAGCAAGTCCATGCCGCTGATCCGCGGCCATGTGGAGTCCTTGGGCTTGGTGCCTTCTTCTGTGGTCTTGGGTTGCTGTTGTTAGCTTCCTTTGATATGTTGAATTTCCATTGCTCCTTTGTAATGATACCAGATTTGAATTTAGTGAATTTACGTATCTTTCGAGCGGTGTAAATTTTAGCGAGCCTCTCCTTTTCCTGCACAGACTTCGAAACACGGGTTGCGACATATAGAAATATTGCGATGCCATGCAATGCAGTCTATTTCCCTAGAAATGGCGGTTTTAAGGTCTAATACATGTAATCTGATATTTTGCGACCGATTTGCTAATATGTAGAATACTGATACCGAACACTTCTATATGTATGCAGATGATAGGGAAATTGCCGGTTAAAATATGCAATATTTTCGACTGATCAACCATCATCAATTCATTTGCAAGATGCTTCTTGATTCTTGCAAATTTCATTTAATATGAAATGATAATGGTCATTCCAAACTAAGCATCACAATTTCTTTTAATTATTATTATTATTATCATTTTCACTCATATGAGAGATTGTTGTGATTTTTCTATTATTCTCTCTTGCTCTTTCTCTCTCATGCTTAGCTCTTCCTTTTCCTCTCTCAAAGCTCTCATCTCTCATGTGCTGAGAACCATTAGCTTGTGAGATAAAACCATCAAAACTTCTCTCTACTCATTCTAGGGTTCTTAGTTTAGCAAGCCAAACACTCTAGTTACCTCTTGGTTGAGGTAGGAGCTCAAGGTAGAGGCCTTCGGGTGGATCTTTCTTCGGCAAAGAGAAGACGACGAGGAGGAGCCGTCTACACCACTCCAAGGAGCATGCAAGAAGGAGGACCACAACAAGAAGAGAAGGAGTTCAAGACCTAGGTATAACCTTCTATCCGAGTAGCTAAAACTTGTAGTTAGTTTGTTAGTTTTTGTTTAGCAAAGATCCTCTAGTTCTATTCCTTGTTACCTTGTGTTAAAAAACCGTTTTTTACCTATTCCGCCTCCCCGTAAGCACCGGGGTGGGTAACGTGGACTTACAGTGGTATCAGAGCCTAGCTAAACAACAACTAGCATGTTAGCAAAGTGTTTAGAACTTCGATCCGAAAAAAATCGCAAAACACGTCAAAATCCTTTACTTTCTGCCGATTTTTAAAACAGCCCTAAAAATATTTCCACACGCCCTAAAAATCTGTGCAGGGTATTTTAGGAACAACCATGAAAAACGAGCCCATGACTCGATCAAAGTGCCGCGGAAGCGCGGCGAAACCAAGCGTTTCGCCGCGGATCCGCGGCCGAGTCGACTCGGTCGTGACTCATTTTTCCTGCTGTGTGTTCAACTTGGTGTTTTGTGATTTTTAAGATACTTTTTTTCTACCCAGATTCTCCAGAGAACAATGTTGTGTTTGGGGTAGTTACAAATTGGTATTTTGATCGAAGTTCTATAAACTTGAGCTAAATGGTTATATCTGTAATGTGATATATGTACTGAACGTCGACTAATCGCTATATGTCGATTAGTGGGGTTTGTGCATATCTGTGATCTGTAATATTGGATTGTGTATATGAACTTGTTGGATTATCGCGGATGAATAGCCGGGGTTTGTGAGATGAGAGTTTGTTTATCTTTCATTTGATGTAAATTGTAAATTGATGTAATATTAATTTTATGGACGCACATCCGGGATGAGCTTGTAGCCGCCATTGTATATTATTTCTTTTACTGTTTTTGCTCCTAGGATAGACCCAGGGTGGGGTGCACAAACTACCGGGTACTTTGAAGTGCCGAGTGGCCTACTCACGTTGTTGAGGGAGGTTGCTTCACTTCGAGTACTTGGCGGGTAGTTTGCCGCACCCGTAGGGGTCTAGGATGGGGTTTTGGTTATTCATCGCGACCGTGTAATCCGTCTTTCGTTGCAGGCTCGAATGAAACGCGAATTCCTAGCATATCCAATGTGTTCATCTGTGATCTGGAATGGATATCATTGCATCTGACGAATGTATATATCTATATATGATATCTAGTAGGCGTTGCTTATATTTTGCATCCGCGCTAGTCCAGCACCCGCTCTGTCGTTAGTTAATTAACTTAATGGGTGATGATGGGGCCTCGTGGCGAATGCGGATGGCATAAGCGTACGTCATATTTTCGTTGTTTTCTGCAATGGTAGGATTAATTGATGGGACGCATTAAATTAATGCAAGAAAATAAACCAAAGTTAAATCGTTGGAACAATTTCAAAACCACTCTGTTTCTTTTCAAAACAGAAAACATTTAAAAACGCGGAGCTTGAACCACTCCTTTTAAAAGCTATCACGTTCCTTCAATTATATCAAGTTCACTACGTTCATGGTTTCACCAAAACCATTCGCAGCCCTCCGTCATTTCATATGGATAGTCAATAGTATTCAAGCTGTGTTTGTTGGCCAAAGTCAAGGTATAGTGTTTGGTAGCTATTGGATATTCATATGTAGCATAGATAGATGCGTTGGTTTGGGACAGTCGTACTGCCTTGTTGGCTAAAGTCAAGGGTAGGTACGGGTGGGTTCAAATTAACCTGGAAAATGACGGGTAGAACTTAACATGCGACTTATGATTTGTTGGCCAAAGTCAAGGTCATAAGAGCATGGGGCAAAAATCAACATCGGGAGTTTCTAAAGAAACTGAAACTTGCTAGTGCTGCATACCATTTGGAGTGTGATGCTTTTGGTAGGATTCCTTCAGCTTTATCACACGATGATATTTGGATCCCGATCCTACTGTGAGTATATTCTACTCCTAGGGAAACTTTCTCACTTAACGATCAATGCTATAAACCAAGTAGGTGTCTAGAAAGGTGTTAGCGGGGCTACGCCCACAGGGAAAAGAGGTTATTTAATTAAGGAACTTCGCGAAAGCGTCGTAAAACCTCCCTCGAAGTACCAACACTGGCCTGGCTGAACGGTTAAGCAAGTATTGTACGGTGAGATTGATCCCGACTAATTCTTCTTTTATGGTTTGAGGAAGGATTTGAGAAACAGTGGGAGCCATCATGTTTAGACAAACTAAAAACCACTCTAAACTTGTAAGAGCATCATGCTAAAGTGTTTCTTCTCTCTCTCCTAATTGCAGCGACCAAACATCATGACCGGCCTTAAGTTACTACTAGATAAAAATATACTGACAGGGCCAAACTAAAAAGATTGGCTCAGGAATGTCAAAATGGAAATCATTTATGATAAGTTGGGGTATCTCCTTACCACCAATGCTCCCCCTGTCCCAGGTCCTCAATCCAGCGTCGCGGATAAGGAAATCCGTAAGACCTGGGAGATTAACAACGCGAAAGCCAAGTGCCTCGTGCTTACCTCTATGGACAATGAACATCAGAGGAGGCACGAGGTTATGGATCTTGAATCCATATTTCTCCATACAAAGGATCTGTATAGAGAGCAATCCCGTATCGCCAGATACGAAGTCTCGAAAAAGTTGTTTTCGGCGAGATTGGCCATCGGATCAACGGTAGTGGAACACGTGCTTAAGATAATTGGCTACATTGAAGAGCTCGCGGACCTCAGGACCACTTTAGAGAACGAGCTCTACACTGACTTGATTCTCTAGTCCCTTCCTTCCACTTACGCCCAGTTTATCCTAAACATCAACAAGCAAGGAAAAGAAGTTGAACTTCCGGAACTCCTCAACATGTTGAGGAGTGCAGAGGGCACTCTACAGAAAGTATGGGAAACATCCACTTTGTTTGTTGGAGGATCTTCCTCTTCTAGGTCCAAGGCGAAAGCCAAAGGAAAGAACAAGAAGGCCCCCACCAAACCAAGGGGCGGTGTTAGTAAAGTAAAAGCCAAGGGAAAGGAAAAGGTAGCAAAGGTAGCGGGACAGGTTGTGGGGAAGGAAGAGTGCTTTTATTGTCATAAGAAAGGAGACTGGAAGAAAGATTGCAGGGCTTGGAAGGCCAAGAACCAGGGCCCGAAGCAAGTTGTGGCTTCGGCTTCAGGTTTGTATGTTATTGAAAACTGTTTATCAATCAACTCTACCTCCTGCGTATTAGATACCGGATCAGGATCTCATATCTGTAATTCTTTGCAGGAACTGAGAAGGCGTAGGGTTTTGAAGGCAGGTGATATGACCCTCAGAGTTGCAAACGGAGCAGGCATGGATGCTGAGTCTGTGGGGGACTATCACCTAGGATTGACAGATGGACATGTTTTGGTTTTGCGTGACCGTTATTTTGTACCCAGTGCGACTTGTAATATCATATCTGTATCTTTAATGTCTAAAGAAGGTTATGATTTTGCATTTGTAAGCAATGTTGTAAACATTCACCTTAATCATGATCTGATTGGGTCGGGTACATTAAGCAACGGTATATACGTATTAAACCAACCACAGATTTTCAATATCCAGAATACACAAAAAAGAAAGTCTCCATAAATAAATCATTCTTTCTTATGGCATTGTAGACTGGGTCACATCAATGAGACAAGGTTAACTAAGTTGCATAAAGAAGGATATTTGGATCCGTTCGAATATCAATCATATGCAACTTGTCAATCATGTCTCAAAGGAAAGATGATAAAGACTCCGTTCACTGGACACGGAGTAAGAGCGAGCGAGCTCTTGGGACTCGTACACAGCGATGTATGCGGTCCAATGTCTACACATGCGCGAAGTGGTTATTCTTACTTCATTACTTTCATGGATGATTTTTCGAGGTATGGACATGTCTTCTTAATGAAGCATAAATTTGAAGCCTTTGAAAAATTCCAGGAATACAAGAATGAAGTAGAAAAACAAACAGGCAAAAGTATCAAAACACTGAGATCTGATTGAGGTGGTGAATACTTGAGTGCCGAGTTCCTGGGTTACCTAAAAGAGAATGGAATTCTCTCTCAACTTACTCCTCCATACACCCCACAACATAATGGTGTATCGGAGAAACGGAACCGAACCCTATTGGATATGGTACGTTCCATGATGAGTAACGCTGAGTTGCCGCGATCATTTTGGGGATATGCACTAGAATCAGCTGCATATCTTTTGAACCGAGTTCCAACTAAGACAGTGCCTACCACACCATATCAGATGTGGAGTGGGAAGAAACCCTATCTTAAACACATTAAGACATGGGGATGTCCATCTTTTGTCAAAAAGCAACATGCGGACAAACTTGAGGCACGCTCAGTACAGTGCAAGTTTGTGGGATATCCAAAGGACTCCAAAGGATATTTCTTCTATTACGCAGAGGAACAAAAGTTTTTTATTTCTCGTCATGCCTGCTTCTTGGAAACTGAATTTTTGAAAAATCAGATAAGTGGGAGCGCAATAGAACAGGAAGAAATTCCAGAACCATATGCTATTACTGAAAGCTTTGTAGAACCACAGGGTTCGAAAGAACAGGACATTCCTGCGCCACTCTACAGGAGTAGTAGGCAGTCTCATCCACCCGAGAGATACTACGGTTTTCTCATAGACGGGGATAGAGATGACTGCATTATTGATAATGATGAGCTGACTAGCTTCCAGCAGGCCATTCAGAGCACTGACTCGGTAAAATGGCTGGATGCAATGCGGACCAAAATGGAGTCCATGTACACCAACAAAGTATGGACTTTGGACGTTGCTCCAGAAGGGGTAAAACCAGTAGGCTGCGGATGGATCTTCAAAAGGAAGATTGGTGAAGATGGACAAGTTGAGACCTATAAGGCTAGACTTGTTGTAAAGGGTTTTCGTCAAAGACCTGGTTTGGACTATGACGAAACCTTTTCTCCAGTGGCTATGCTCAAATCCATTCGGATCCTTCTTGCCATTGCTGCCTTCCACGATTATATGATTTGGCAGATGGTCGTAAAGATCGCTTTTCTAAATGAAAATTTAGAGGTGTGTATGTATATGGACCAGCCAGAGGGTTTCATTCAGAGTGGGAGCAGCGGGAAGGTGTGCAAGTTGCTTAAGTCCATTTATGGACTGAAGCAAGCATCGCGGAGTTGGAACATCTGTTTTGATGAGACGGTCAAAGAATTTGGCTTTATCAAAAATTCAGATGAACCATGCATTTATAGTAAAATTATAGCACGAACTGTCGTATTCCTCGTTTTATACGTGGATGACATTCTCTTGATAGGAAACGACATTCCTATGCTACAATCTGTCAAAGGGTTCTTGTCACGCAGGTTCTCCATGAAAGATCTGGGTGATGCCTCTTACATTCTGGGGATCCGGATCCATCGTGGTCCAAGAGGATATTAGGACTTTCACAGTCCAGGTACATCGACACCATAATGAAAAGATTCAGTATGAAAGATTCCAAGCGCGGTAATTTACCGGCTTGTCACGGGATCACCCTCTCCAAACAGATGTCTCCCAAGACTGATTTAGAAAGGGATCGCATGTCTATTATACCCTACGCCTCTGCGGTAGGCTCTATAATGTATGCGATGTTGAGTACCAGACCAGATGTAGCTTATGCACTGAGTTTGGTAAGCCGGTATCAGTCAAACCCTGGGGAGAAGCACTGGATAGCGGTAAAGAACATTCTGAAGTATCCAAGAAGGACTAAGGATATGTTTTTGGTTTATGGTGGAAAAGACCTCCAGATGGAGGCCTTTGCCGGCTCCAGCTTCCAGAGTGACAAGGATGACTCCAAATCCATGTCGGGTTATGTCTTTACCCTCATTGGAGGGGCGGTGTGTTGGAAGAGTTCCAAACAGGAAACCGTTGCTGACTCGACGATGAAAGCGGAATATATCGCAGCATCTGATGCCGCAAAAGAAGCCGTCTGGATGAAGAAGTTCTTGACAGAACTTCAGGTGGTTCCGTCCATTGTTGATCCAATACCTCTGTATTGTGACAACAACGGGGCTATAGCTTTAGCAAAGGAACCCAGGTCCCATCAGAAGTCCAGACACATCTTAAGGCGGTATCACCTGATCAGGGAGATCATGGATCGCCGGGAGATCGAGGTTCGGAGGGTTGCTACAGAAGATAACGCTGTAGATCCATTCACGAAGGCCATACCCCAGACTCAGTTCGAGCGGCTGATCGAGATGATAGGTCTTCGATACGCCAGTACATAGCCCTAGTGCAAGTGGAAGATTGTTAGTGTATATTCCCTAGAGGCCATTACTGTATCATACTAGTTTGTATATTACTTAATGGAAGCATGGGATATTCACAGTTGTATAGAAAATCTTGCTCAAAATGGTAGTATGCTACTTGGTTTGTTTCTACTTTAATATATGCGTGTGTTTCTTTTAGCATATCGCTTATACATATTAGTTGAGCCCTTAGGATCTTTGCTTGATTTCCAGCATTGTGATGGCAGTCACACTAGTGGGGGCTGTGTAATCTACAAGCACATCCTTATAAAGGTCCCTACTTGTAGGATTATCGAGACGGGGCATCGATACTCCGGAGTTGACTTGCGTATGCACTTCTCATCCCAGCAGGGGAGATGGTCTGTCCCACAGCCATTAGTACGTCCTACTTGAGATAGTATGCGGGTGCTCGTTAGGTTACGAGTACACTGGACAGGACTCGCTGGGAACTGTTGGTTGGTATTATGCCTATCGTCAGTTATCAGTTTCCAGGTGACATGAGTACAGCTTAGTCCGTTGACTTGACACTGTCACTTCGCCTCGAGTGTGTTCCCACTGTTCTTTGATTACTATCCTACCATGTCTCAAAGGAGTCGTGCAAACAGGTAGTAGTTGGGTGCAGTCCCTAAGCACTTTGAGGCAAAGACGGTTAGACTGGATTCGTCTCTCCCGGTATTGGGGGTTGATATCGCGCTGTGTCTCGGAGAGCCATTACACAAAGTCCCTAGCCAGGGCAAGCGAGAAATACTGGTAACGTTTCCAGTGTTTTCTCAGGGTGTTCTGGGCTACGCTCCGACACAACTTGTACCGCTATTAGGGGATTGACGTTTACTGCCCCCCCAGGCCCGCCATGCGATACTCTCAGACGAACAGCCCGGACTTTACGGAGATTGTCACATTCAGGCTCAGTAGGAGTTCGGATGGGTTCACCTCATCGTTCTTCTTATCGGCATCTACTTGGGGACCGTTACGTACAGCTAGTACCGCTTGTGGCCTGTGGTTAAACCCACTGCCAGCGTAGTGTCGAGTCTTTAGTGTCCCACACAGAGGGCTGTTCGCCTTTGGGCAAAACAGAGTAGAGGTCGCATTGTTTTGCGACGGGGTTCGTTCACATCCGCGCACTTGTGCACGTTTGGTGTCCAGGCAGTTATTACTAGCGGGCTATGGTTTAAGCCTGATCCTAGTATTTGTTTTGGGATTGGTTTTGTCTCATTGTATTCGTGTTCCTCTGAACACGGATGCGAGTTTGTATGCACAGTTGACAGAGGCAGAGGAATGTCATTAGGGTTGTTGACCGTTGACTTTTTCTAAACCATAATGAGAATTAGAAATATGATTAATAATATTAATTAAGGATAATTATGCCATGCTTAGGGTTGGGTTGACCATTTGACTCTTGTTGACCTTTTGACCTTTGTTGACTTTTTGACCTTTGTTGACCTTTTGACCATCATCATTTCATTTGCAAGATGTTTCTTGATTCTCGCAAATTTCATTTAATGTGAAATGATAATGGTCATTCAAAACTAACCATTACAATTTCTTTTAATTATTATTATTATTATCATTTTCTCTCATATGAGAGATGGTTATGATTTTTCTATTATTCTCTCTTGCTCTTTCTCTCTCATGCTTAGCTCTTCCTCTTCCTCTCTCAAAGCTCTCATCTCTCTTGTATTGAGAACCATGAGCTTGTGAGATAAAACCATCAAAACTTCTCTCTACTCATTCTAGGGTTCTTAGTTTAGCAAGCCAAGCACTCTAGTTACCTCTTGGTTGAGGTAGGAGCTCAAGGTAGAGGCCTTCGGGTGGATCTTTCTTCGGCAAAGAGAAGACGACGAGGAGGAGCCGTCTACACCACTCCAAGAAGCAAGCAAGAAGAAGGACCACAACAAGAAGAGAAGGAGTTCAAGACCTAGGTATAACCTTCTAATCGAGTAGCTAAAACTTGTAGTTAGTTTATTAGTTTTTGTTTAGCAAAGATTCTCTAGTTCTAGTCCATGTTATCTTGTGTTATAAAACCATTTTTTACTTATTTCGCCTCCCCGTAAGCACCGGGGTGGGTAACGTGGACTTACATTTAGCATGGTTCTTTGGATAAAGATTACATTTTGGTTGCAAGTTTGGATCTTTTCTAAACCATTGTGAGGGATAAAGCTTAATCTAATTATTACTTTGTTAATTATTTCTTTAAATCTAATTTTAATTATGTGCTAATATAGTTTAATTTCATGTTTTAAATATTAAAGATAAGGGTTTGAGATTAAGTTAAGGTTTACATCACTAAATTTTGTTGGCATGTGTAGGTTATCATCTTAAGACTTGCTAAATCTGAACTAGTTGTTAATTTGCTAATTGTTACTTTTAAATTGTCTTAATTAAAGAATCTTGCAAACTAAATTTTTATGATTAATGTAAATAGGTGAGATTAAAATCTAGTTAATAATTGTGTAGCCTGATTAAGATATTAAATGAACATTGTGGCCACTAAATTTGTTAAAATATCTAGATTTGCACTAAAATGGTTAGGTGATGCTTACTAGGTTTTTGGAATAAATCGATTTTAATTAAGTTTGAGGTTTTGATGATTTACAACCTATTTCATATAATATTTAGTATGTTGTGGATGCGCGATTGGTGCGATTGGGTTCTTGGCTTGGTAGTTATCACGTATAGCGACCATAGTTATAGGCTGTGGCGTTGTCGCGAGCGCGTTTTGTGCACCAAGTGCGTGCGCGTCCAGTTAGTGCGCGTTGGTTATCTTGTATTTTTTGTGTCCGTGACCATATATATATCTATCCTCTTATTTACATGTATGCGATCCTAGGATCGGGTGATGAGGCGTCGGACGTGGCGCGAAAAGACAAGGCTGAGATCGGATCGCATTAGCTGAGGCGTCCCAGTGAGTAGATGTACACATCTATGGGGGGATCGTCTGGAAGGCGCGAGGTGCCCGATGGTTTAGGATTACTTGTAGTACTTGCATTTTATATGCGTAGTTTCCTAGTTATTCATCTCATTGCATCGCACCATCTTATATATACATACACACACACACACACACATATATATATGTATGTATGTATGTATGTATGTATATGTGATATCGTCTCATAAGAAACTTGCACCATTACCATTGGTCCATGCCACACGTGCACTATTTATGCGAACACACACGCCTTTGGTAATTGCTATGCCACGAACACTATAGAACTTGCTTAAAACAGTATCTGAAATATTTGCATCATATATGATATGTAAACTGGTAGTTGTATATTCATTTCATCAAGATTGATACGTAGGATTGCTAGTCATGTGTATATAACACATTGCATCATACTTCATACATAGTTCTGGTCATACGTTGCATAGTATATACTATCGTATCATAGACATCCATTATCACCGGAATGTTTACATATGGTGATTCTTCTTGAGGATTTCAGTACTTATGAGATTTCTGGATTTTGGGGAAAACCGCAAGGATTTTAAGAAATTATTACCATTTTAAATATGTAAGTTGCGGTTTTCTCGTGATATATTGTATGTGTCGTCCACTATGAGTTTTCCTGATCTCTGTTGGTTTTCGAGACCCGGTTCGAGGAGTAGGATGAACCGTTTCGGGTACATGGTGGGCCCAGTAAGGTACCCCGGGGCAAGAAGCTTGAGTCGTAGATGATGAGCCTAGCAGGGGAAGACTACCTACCGGTGATGTCTGACGCGGCGGATATCCGGAGGATCCTGATGTAGTCCTGAGATTTGATGATATGGGCCGATCCGGACTGACGAAGCCCGAGATATTAAGACATTGAGATATTGAGATATTGAGATATTGAGACATTGGGATTTTGGGATATGTATGTATAAGTGTCGATACTTGACATGGATTTTCTGTTGATTTCATTGGTGATGCTTCAGTTTATTGCACAAAGGTTTTTCTAAGATATGAATAAAGATTTTCTCATACCAGACATGTTCAGGTTTCGTGTTTGATTATGCATTCGTCCGTGTATATCGTATCATATTAGTATATGTAGGCTGTGACGCATTTGTGTGCATGCTTACGATAGCTTTTTTCGATGTTACTTACTACTCACGAGTTGGAAACTCACCCCTGTTGTACCACAGTATCATGCAGGTCTGACCCGTCAGCACAGTAGCGGCGGGCATACTTCCTCTTTTTGCTTCATTGCGTCGATTTGCAGTTTTGCTCATAGGTGGGTTGCGAGGATACTTTCGTTCCATCTTGTATTATTATTTGTATCTAGTATACTCCATCTACCCTTGTATATTGGACTAGACGGTGAGACTCGCGAGACTTGCATTTGTGGTTTGGTGTCGATGCTCACTTGAGCCGACGTGGTGTTTCTCATTTCTTGCTTTCAGATGCTTATTTCGCACTTTTGATATACATATTGCATGTGGTTATGATTCTGACTTTTGCGAAGAGCTAGCTCCCGCTTGAGGATGCCTTTATTCATTATTTATATGTATTTTCATGTGTTGCACCCGTTTGGGGGCCAATATTTACAAAGGAGACTCTACCAAAATTTTCAGGAAAATATGATGTTGCTTTTAAATGTTTAATGCTACTTATGTTGTTAAGACCACTTGCTTTAAAACATGTTTTCCTTCACTCTAATTGTTAAACGGTTTAGTTTTCTGGGCTTTGGCTTACTTAGATTACGTTACGTCTTTAGACGTTTTGTAATTTAAGTGCTAGTCACGTTCCGTACTTTCGGGTCGTGACAATCTCGCCGGTCGAGTTGTGGCAATTTAGGCTCGTTTTGTTATGGTGAACTCGGGTGCTCTCCAATATATCTCTGGTGTTGTTTGATTTCTCTATTTAATCCTGGTTTGTGCTCAGATGATTTGGAAGGAAACTAGTTGCTTTATATCACATCATAACATTTTGCATTTATCACACATGTGCCCACTTGTGCCCACCACTTGCACAATTCATCATTTGTATGTGCCAAGGCAGCCCCACCATGGTCCAAGTCTCAAAGAGCATGTGGACACTTGTATTGTGTTGGACCAAAATTGTGTACACATGTTTATTTGCAAAAGAGCTCTTTGAATATTGATTGGTTCTCTGTTCTGATTGCAGTGTCGGCTCACAAATGTTATATCAATAACTTTGAGTATGTTTTCCAGTGTTTTGTCATGAATACCTGTTATCTGTATTTACTGAGCAGACACTGGTTAATAGTACCGATATACAACAAAATAGATAATATATGAGTGCTATTAAAATGCAGTTTTCTGTGATGAACAAATACTCCTAAACTTATCTTTTGCTCGTCCCGAGTAAAACAAAAACCTAGCCACATTTTCGTAGGGAAAGCGATTGCACTAAGCACGTGCAACAAGCCGTTAAACTTCTCTGTGTCCCCAGTAGGAGGAGTGTTGTCTCCTGAGGGTTTTCAGCGGATTGCACCCACAAAATCCTGTCAAGTTAGCGTCGTGAAGAAATTTTTAATTTTAATCTTAAGGTTAAGGATCAAAGCTGGAAGTTCTATCATCCTAGTTAGAAACATCAAACCCTATTTTTCACTTCTCGCAATTTATTTCACATAAGCTTATACACGTCTTTACGTGGTTGTGCGAAATAGTGTCAATAAGTTTCAAGAACTTGATTAGGGCCATCATGTCATAAATACGGACCAGGATAGATTTCTAAAGGATCACACGAGTTTGAAAAGACTTAAGATTTTCTCAAGTTTCGTTCTCCAGTTAGGTTTCAAGTCAGAATTTCTATCATTTTTTAACAGAGAACCAAGTCTTATTCTTCATTCCTACCTTTCACCTGTTATTGTTCATACCCACCTTTCGTGATCATGCAAAAACGTCTTTATAAACATAAACCTTCATATCTCCGCTAAAAACTGTTTATAATCGAAAACTCGTCTTCGCCAAGATTATTCTCCCACAAAGAACCCATGAGGACTTTTAACTCGGAGAGAACACTTGCTTAGCTTGTTTTATTTGGCGATTGGAATGTTGGGTTTCGGCAGCGCCCCGGCCATCAAACCGTGGCCACATCCGGAACAAAAATTTAGAAAAACTGGCGCTAACGAAACCCGATGCCCGGATCTACCATTAACCCTACACTAGCAATCAATAAAGAGATAGGAATGGTTATACAGAATTGATCCGTGTCCTTCGGTCTTCAACCACCTTCCCAAGCTCCTAGAGGCCTCCAAGCTTGATCTCCGGTCTCCCTCCATCGAAGATGATCCACCCGAGGATTTGTATTCCGAGCTCCTACCTCAATAGCCGAGGTAACTAGGGTACCTAGATCGCTAAACTAGATAGCCTAGAGGATGTAGAATGTGGTGATGGATTAATTTGTCTCCATGATCCTGGAGGCCTCCATGATCAAGCTTGATCTCCAGTCTCTCCCTTCATCGAAGATGATACCGTTCTCTTCCCCCTAACTCTGAACGTTAACGCTTAAACAGTGGCAATACTGTTTCACTAAAGTTTGGGGGGATCTTTTTGTGTATATATTTTTGGTTTGCTTTTTAGTTTTGTATAAAAAAAATTTAGGGAGCGCCGACAATTTTGACGCTCTAGGTGTAGCCTGACAGTGAGAGCACTGACAAGTTTAAGTTTGGGGGTGTGCTCGGTAAGCTTTCTACCTTCGCATTCATGTGTATATTTTGTATCTGCATACTTATTTGAAAACCCACAAAAATCGAAAATTTTTACAAAAATATAAAACTTTGTCATCAAGTTAGCTAATAAGGTAACTTAGATTTTTATTCTGAAAGTTGAGTTCATACGTTAGAAGTAACTAAATCCAAGGCTTAGGAATTGAAAACCCTAAAAATAACCCTCATTCTGTTTAACCTTGGTAATTATGCATCCTTGCAGTTTTTTTATAGAAGTAGGTAATCTTGAGTTCAGTTCTTGAGTTAAGTCAAAATGAAGGGAAAGTATTGAAGCTTTACTGAAGGATAAATCTGAAAAATAGTTTCTATTATTGAGTCCAAATTTAGAAAGTATATACCATACAAATTGCACATACACGCACCTTGAAACTTGGGATAATAGAGGATACCTAGAAATACCCTTGCCTAAAAACCTAGTATGAAAGAAAAAACGGTATTTAAAGCTAACCACCAAAAGTGCATCATTGAAAAATATATCCGGTCTTAAAAAAAATAAAAAGAAAAAAATAATAAATAAAAAAATAAAGTCAAGACCTGAAAACTGCTATTTATGCTTTAAGCTCACACATTAAGTAATCGGCTGTTAGTGCCTTAAGAAGAATTAATAATCGCATGAAAGGTGTATGAGAAAAACCGTCCATCATTAACGAAAAGAAGTAGTATTGGGTATTAAGACAAGGGTACTATAGCTTGAATTGAATTCTTGAGTGTAGGGGTGATATTTTACACACACGTGGGGGTATACGATCGATGTTTGGAGGAAAGATAGGAATAAAGAATAAGACTTATGTTTTCCGTAAAACTGGTAAAAGTTCCTGATTGGAGACCGCACTTTAGAAGGAAAACTCAAGAGAAATCGAGATCTTTCTAAACTGTAAAAATGTATAGGATCTGAGGTTAAATAGATAGGAGGCATGAAACATAAGGGTTGAATATTTCTAACTTAGGATAATAGAATTTCTAACCTAGATACTATACTGTAGGAGTAGAATCAACGTTAACTTATGAAACTAGCTTGACGGGATTTTATGGGTAGTATCCGTTGAAAACCTTCAGAAGACAACACTCCTCCTACTAGGGACACCTAGTGGTTTAACGGCTTGTTGCACAAGCTCAGTGCAATCGCGTTCCCTGCGAAAGTGAGGCTAGGATTTTGTTTTGCTCGGGATGAGCAAAAGATAAGTTTGAGGGTATTTGTTCATCTCAGAAAACTGCATTTTAATACCACTCATTCATTATCTATTTTTTGTATATATAGGTACTATTAACAGTGTCTTCTCAGTAATTACAGATTACAGGTATCCGTGACAAAATACTGGAAATACACTCAAAATCACGGATATAACGTTTGTGAGCCGACACTGCAACCAGAACTGCAAACTGACCGATACCTAAAGAGTTCTTTAGCAAATAAATGTGTGCACACAATTTTGGTCCAACACAATACAAGTATACACACAACTTTTTGGCATGAACCATGGTGGGGCTGCCCATGGCACACATGATATGATGAATTGGGCACATAGGGGGACAAGAGTTATAAATGCAAAAAATTGCGAAGTGATATAAAGCATCATGTCTCCCTCCAATCTACTGAGTTCAATTCAGGCTTCTACAAAGAAATCAAGTAATACCAGTGGAATGGTGGAGAGCACACAACATCACACAAAAAGCACGAGCCAAATTGTCCAACATAAAACCGGCGACACCCTTAAAAAAGCCGATCTCGCCGGTCCCCCTAGCCCCAATGAGTCCCATTTTTGTTTTGGCTCTCCCTTGCTGTCACATCATCCATATTATATTGCTTGTTTAATCTCTTTTTGGGCCTATAAAAGGCAGATCAGTGAGCAAGGGAAGGGGGTCATACTTTGTATACTTTTTGTCCAATACTTCATTCTCTTTTCTTTTTGGTTCTTGTACATAGCTAGTTTCCCTTGAGCTCTTTCCCTTCTCTTGATCTTGCAGCCTCTTCATTGAGCTTGCAAGTTTATGTTTTGGTTATTGAACTCAAGGTTGTATCACTTGGACATAATAAAACTTTCATTTGAACTTGGGTTCTTAGTATCTTTCTCATTTTCTCTTCCTTTTACTTACTTGCATTTCGATTCTTGCTTTACTTGCTTGCTCTTTTATTACCATGTCATTTACTTACTTTCTTGCATTGTTGTTTATTCTTTTCTTTTATCTTTTCCTTTGCTCTTTCTTTTGTTGTTTTGTTGTTTTGTGAATATGTTGTTGTTAGGAAAAAGATTGGTTGTGTAAGTTAAGGTTTTCGTTTCTCATTTCCTTTGACTGTTATTTTCCAATTGAAATCCGCCCAAACCTTATGCAAGCGCTCCATTAGGCACCCTACCCTACCAAGGTATCGGTGATCCCTAAGCGCGACCGGTTGCGTTCGGTTTGGCCGGAGGCGAAAGCCAAGAGACAAGAACGGAGGGACAAGGGTCAATAAGTCGGATTTCACTAATACCGTGCTTAAGCACCCTAATCCACGTTGTTGCTGATTGATCTAGCTTCAATGGTTAAGTTCGGCACAAAAGATTGAGTACGAACTTCACTAACTTACACTATCATATCTAATCCTAACAACTTATACATTGCATATATACACATAGGTTAGATACAAACTATTCCACCCCACGCATTAAGTCGTGATAACAAGAACAAAAAAAAAGCTCCGTCTCCCTGCGGACGACCCGTGCTCACCGCGGTTAGCTACACGCGACGCCGTCCTTGATCGCGGTTAAACTTAATAGAACTTAAAATACGACACGCCAAAAAGCATGCCGATCAGTGAACAAACTAACACCAATGGCTTGTGAGACCTGGCCACTGCTCCTCGTCGGGGTTTCGATCAGTATACACTAGTCTACTCTGGAGTATCAATGCCCAGTCTCAATACTCCCACGACTAAGGACATTTAAGGATGTGCTTATAGACCACCCAGCTCCCACATATTTGATCGCCATCATAATGCTGGTAGTCAAGCAAGAATCCTATGGTCTCTATCAACATGTAATGGTGATCTATAATACCACATAAAGTATGTACATGACAATAAAGACAAACCAGATAGCATACTATCATCTCGAGTAAGACTGTTTTATCCATATAGATCCCTCAATCATCATAATGACCTGCCCGTGATTATGATAATTGCCTTGAGGGCACTATAGCCAACAATCTCCCACTTTCACTTAAGGCCAATTATTGCGGTGTCGCATACTCACAGCTCGTGTGATACCGAACATCTAACTTCTCTACTTATCAGTTTCGCAAAGCTCGTTTGTGAAAATATTGTGTTCGAGAAATAGCTTCAGTGAGTGGATCCGCTCCAATGTTTGTTTCTATATCTCTCTATATCTCAACTTCGCGGAGAAAGACTATCTCCCGAAATGAGCAATACCTGTCTTAGAATTTGTCTGGATATCTCATGGGACCCAGTTCATAAACGAACTCCAAATCCAACAAACTTCTTAGACTGTATCATCCATTGAATTTAATCAGTATCCTACGCCATGCCTTCCACAGTATCCGCTTGGACCACCTGTCCAACATACTGTCCCTTAAAAGACGAAAAACTATACCTCTGACAGCCACAATGTCATCCAGGTCACCTTGGAAGCCTGAAATGATACCGTCTCCCGAAGGAGACTGCCGTTACCATATCCCTAGAACATACACTTATGTTCATAACTGCTTCCCAACATTTCTCCAGGATTGGAATAATATATATGCTTATTGCAATTAGTGCAAAAGCAATATCTGGTGTTGTACTTGACATCTCATGATTGACTCAATTGTAAAAGAAAGTGATATGTCAATCATTCAAATCCCTCTGTCCATCAGTTTATAAGACATCTCTTTAAAGAGGGTGACTCCATCACCTGCGGGTATGTAAGTCTACGGTAGCGCCCCGGCCGTCTAACAGACGCCAAATGCGGAACAAAAACTTTTTAACTGGCGCAATCGTATACTATAACCCGGATCTACCATTATTGCTAAACTAACAAACTAAAAAGAGGGTAGAAAGGTTATACCGAATGATCCGAGTCCTTCGTTCTTTAACCATCATCCCACGCTTGGTTGCGGCTGCTCCGATCTCGTCGATCTCCGATCTCCTCGTCCAGGTGGCACCACGTCAACGGATCTTTAAATGGGCTCCCGCCTCTGACTCGAGGCAACTCGGTCATCAAGTTTGCTAAAAGAGATGACCAAGATTGATGTAGAGAATGAGTAGAACACTTTGCCTCGTTACGTCAAAATCTATGGACGAACGGTTAATGAAGTTGCCTTTTGGATCGGGTGGAAATGTTAAATGAGTATTTATCAAATTTCCATATACTAAAACTATCATCTTTTTCTCTCAAGCAACCATTTTGATTCAAGAAGAGGGGACGGCTACTATATAGGATGAGGGAGGTGAGTGTCGGAGAGGGGGGGTGACCACAACAATAAATGAGAAAGGATGATTCATAATACACCTTGTATGAACACATTAAATGCAAACCAATGAACTTAAACCTAGTCATTAACCTTGTCACCCTAGCATTAAATGAATCATTAAATGCACTAATGAGTCACTTAACACCTCACCATCTTAGTCATCATCTAGAAGATTCCACACTCATCTCAAGAAAAGATAAAATCTGTCTTTAACCGAATGTTAAATACCGGAGATAGAAAACTGGAAACTGAAAACTGGCAACTTCCAAAAGCGATCCCGAAATGAATTTCAGGACAACTCCGTAACAGTATAAACATACCCGCATTTGTATTACGACCGAATACAAATGCAACTGAGACAAAGATATTATATCTACATCGTCTAATACTCGGATCCGTCTTAAAACAAAGCCTACCAGTATTATCTGCCCGAAATATGACACGTGCGTAAACGCACGTGCATTTTCCGAACCCTGCCATAAAACCATACGGCCTCTACAACGTTTCGCCCGAACTTGGGAAACTATCTGTCGGGGACTCTAATGACTCGTCAGTACCCTGGCAGTGGGTTTAACCACAAGCCGTCAGCGGCACTAGCTGTGCATAACGGCTGCCCATGTACTGACCTCAAGGGAGGACGATGAGCGAACTCATCCGAAAATCCTACTGAGCCTAACAGTGACAATATATATACAGTCCGGTCCGTTCGCTTATGAGTATCACATATCTGCTTAGGGGGCTGGTAACGTCAGACCCCCAATAGCAGTATAAGTCGTGTGGAGTGTAGCCCAAAAATACCCTGAGATACTACTGGAGTACCTACCAGTAAATCACCTGCCATGGCCGTGGGCTTTGTGTAATGGCTCTCCTAGACACAGCACGATCTCACCCCCAATAGCGGGAGAGACGAATCCCCTGCCGATCCGCTCACTTGCCTCCATGTGGCTCGGGACTGTACCCTAAAAATACCTGTTTGCATGACTCCTTTTAGCCGTGGTAGGGTAGAATCAAAGCACAGTGGGAACACACACGAGACAAATGACGACCTCAGGTCGATGAACTAACCTGTACACATGTTACCAGGGAACTGCTATCTGACGATAGGTATAATACCAACTAGCAAATTCCCGGCGAGTCCTGTCCGGTGTACTCATAACCCAATGAGCACCTGTATACATCTTAGGTGATCCAACTGACACCAGTGGCTTGTGAGACCAACAACCGCCCCTCGTCGGGGTCTCGACTGTATACACTAGTCTACTCCGGAGTATCGATGCCCTGTCTCGAAACTCCCACAATTAAGGATATGCTTATAAACCACCCAACTCTCACGTATATGATCGCCATCATACTGTTGGTAGTAAAGCAAGATCCTAAGGGCTCTATCAAAGTGTAACAGTGATCAGACACCTGAACCTGTACACGACTGATAAAGGCAAACCAGATAGTATACTATCATCTCGAGTAAGACTGTCCTACCGGTATAGGTCCTCCGCAATCATTGCAATCACGTGCCTGCGATCCAATAATTGACTCTGAGGGCACTATATCCAACAATCTCCCACTTGCACTTAAGGCTAATTTTTGCGATGTCGACTACTCACAGCCCGTGTGAAACCGAACATCCAACTCCTCTACTAATCAGTTTCATAAAGCCCGTTTGTAGAACTATTGTGTTCGAGAAATAGCCTCAGTGAGTGGATCCGCCTTGATGTTTCTTTCTATATCTCTCTTAATCTCAAGTTCGCGGAGAAAGCCATCTCCTGAATTGAGTAATACCTGTCTTAGAATATGTCTGGATATCTGATGGGACCTAGTTCATAAATGAACTCCAAATCCAAACTTCTTAGACAGTATCGATCACTGAACCTAATCAGTATCCAGCACCAAGCCTCCCACAGTATCCTCTTGGACCACCTGTCCATAATACTGTCTTTCGTAAGAGGGAAAACTATAACTCTGACAATCACTCTGTCATCCATGTCACCTTTGAAGCCTGGAATGATAACCTTCTCCCGAAGGAGGATGCCGTCATCAAATCCGTAGAACATCCACTTATGTTCTAAAACTGCTTCCTTATGTTTCTCCGGGATTGGATTAATACAAACTTATTGCATTTAGTGCAAAAACAACATCTGGTGTGGTACTTGACATCTCACGATTGACTCAATTGCCTAAGCAAGTGATCTGCCAATCATGCACATCCCTCTCCCCTTTAGTCTATAAGACACCTTTAGAGAGGGTGACTCCATCACCTGCAGGTACACCACCATGCCAGGAATCATTTATTCTAAATACCATTAGAATACTGTCAAAGTACCCACATTGGGAAACTACCCAAATCTAGATCTAAAACCATATATCTAGAAACCAGAATGTCAAATATTATATCCATATCCTGTCTGGAGAAACAACTGTGTGACGACCACAGTACAACCGATTGTAGTATAGGAACTTTACTTCCTACTCTGTGTATGTCATCCAAATACCATGACATCACACCCCACTACCTTCTTAACAGATCCATCCCCTATTCTGATGAAGTCAAAACCCATGACTATCACATCAAAAATAGATGATCTATCTCCGCTATATCTGCTCAAGTCTATAAATAGACATAAGCTACTTGCCCACTATGCTTCCGCTGCTCCCACTGACTACGACAACCCTCTGGCAGAATAATATATACGTGCACTTCTAAAGCGAGTTTAGAACGACGCTATACTTAACCTCCTGCCGGGTCTCATAGCCTGGAACAATAGTATTGTTAAGTCTGGGTAGATAAGAACCTCCCTGTCACCGTCCTTGAGGCTACCGAAGTACCTCTCGGGTGTCTGAGGTTACCCACCATATCTGCGGAGTGGCTAATGGAATGTCAAACCTGATTGATTCTTTAGGTCATATTATATTTTCCTTAATCGTTTGCGGTTCTGGAATCACATCCAGTTCTACCATACTCCCACTACTGTTTTCTGAAAAAAAATCCATTTTACTAAAACTGTGGCGAGTCAAGAACAATATCACTATTGATCTTCCAGATGGTAGAAAGTCAACCCTCGTCATAGCCTGGGCCAACCCACAAACAGCCATTGCAGAAACGTGCCCTGAGTTATCCAGAGTCTGGTTTTAAGCATAAGCCGAACAACTCCCCGTACCTTAACATCGTTAAGATATGAACCATTCTATATCCAATATAGAAACTTTGGCACTTATTTAATTAGAACCAGATTCAAATCATGCATCTGTCTCCAGTGCATATCAACTTAATAGAAAGAGGCTAATCAGCATTACTCAACTTAGGAATCCATCCAATTATGAGTAACCTGAAAGAGAAACAAGTTTCTCAAAACCATTACTATCATCTGAATACCAATCACAAGAATCTACATCTTCGATCTCTTTGAAGAATCCCGATACTTTTGACACCTGGTTCTCTACTTTATTCTTATACCCACAACTTCTCAAAACATAGACTTTGTATTTTTACGAAACACTTGTCTAAAAACTAGAGAAGTCACAAGTAAGCAGAACATAGTACGAGGACCTACCTCTTTGTCCTGATGGACACTGGACAACATATAATACTCTGTATAAGTCTGCTGAGTTGAATAACTCAAAACCTGTGCGTCGTAGGTTGAAAACTGTACCGTGGCGATTTCCTCAAATATCACCAATTACAACGAATTCCGATATAATTAGGATAATTACCTAATTCCCAATAACTTATTCCCACTCATCATCTGTAAAACCATACAGATATGAGATTCATACCTGGTAAATACATACCCTGGAGTAAGTATCTAATCGGGAAAACAGTTTTGCTTTAACAATGCACTGAAACATGAAAATGTTTCGTAGGGGTATCCTGGTATTCATAGCAATGCCTCTTCCATAATCCAATTCATGACTATAACCTTATATTTCCTTGCTATCTCTCCAAATTCCTTTATTTGTCTTTAGTCGTTACCTTCTGTACACCATCGTTAGGCTAAATGGTTTTCTTCCTTCCCTACCGTTCGGCACCAGCCTATGGTTTGGAAGAAGACTATCCAGTAAGCATAATAGGTGTACCCTCCTCAACCTAGGAGTACTCACATCTTGAGAGAAGGTGATGATAAAAGACAACTGAATAATACCTTATTCTTTTAAAGATGAAATAGGAGTGGCGATGAAGTACGCGGTTTGGTCATGAATGATAACAGTCGCAATTTACTTTGCCCTCTTTTTAATCCCTTTATTTTGTCTTTACATATTACCTTCTGTACACCCTACTTAGGCTAATTGGTTTTCTTCATTCCCTACCTTTCGGCACCTGCCTATGGTTTGGAGGAAGACTATCCAATAAGCATAATAGGTGTACTCTCCTAAACCAAGGAGCCCTCGCAACCGGAGAGAAGGTGATAATAAACGACAACTGAATAAACCAATTCTATTTCTTCTGAACCTTGATCCATCTTCGAAGAAATCCCTCCGAGTTCGTATATAACCATACGATGGATCTATCCAATGGAAGTGGATGTCCGTAGTAATACGGGGTGTTCTGAGAAATGCAAAGGGTACAAGAAGGAGCGGCAATGACTTATGCAACTTAGAGAATCCAAAAGTCAGTATTTTAAGAAGGTTCGGTCAACTTGGTCACTGAGTCAAAGTCTAGGGTCGGTTAATGGTCGCTGCCAGAGAGAGAGAGAAAAGAAACACTTTGCGTGCACTCTAACCTAGATCAGAATGGTTATCACTTTATCTAATCAGGAAACCTCCCACTGTACTGTCAAATTCTCCTCCAAACCTAAAAGAAGAATCAATCGGGATCACCCGAAGAGTAAACCGACTAATCAGTGAGAATCAGGATCTAACTCTCATCGCATGATAACGTGACGTAATCCACTCACGTTACTCACACTCCAGAAGGTATGCGCACACTTGGCAAGTTTCAGTTTCTTTAGAAACTCCCGATATGATTTTTGCCCCATGCTCTTATGACCTTGGCGTTAGGTCAAAATGTCATAAGTCACATGTCAAGTTCTACCCGTCACTATCTTGTCAATTTGAACCCACCCGCACATGCCCTTGGCGTTAGGTCAAAATGGCAGAATGACTGTCCCAAACCAACTCATCTATCTATGCAACAAATGAATACCCAGCAGCTACCAAACACTATGTCTTGGCGTTAGGTCAAAATATATAGCTTGAATACTACTGAATACCCAAAAGAAATGACGGAGGGCTGCGGCTGGTTTTTGGTGAAAAACCTTTAACGTAACGAACTTGATATCGCTGAAGGAACCTGATAGCTTTCTTATATAAAAAATAGTGGCAAAAACCTTTGCTAAAGAGCTCATTCCCGGTGAAGGGATCTCGGCTCTTTCCTCGTGGAATGAGGTGCAGGATATTCCAACTGAATACCGCGATGCAAAGCAACTTGTAATCGACTATAGTGAAGTTATTACCCTGACGTAAATTTTTGCCCAAGGGGTCATTCCCGGTGAAGGGATATCGGCCTTTGCCTCGTCGAATGAGGTGCAGGATATTCCAACCGAATACCGCTATGCAAAACAAAAGGAAACGTCTTTGTAATAACACCTTTTAAAAATGTTCCAACAACTGCCAAATAGGTTTGTTTTTCTTTGCATTGATCAGAATCAACGCAGCCCCATCAATTAATCACACCAGAAAAGAACAAAAATAAAATGTACGTATATGCCATCCGCATTCGCCACTGGGTCCCGTCATCACCCGTTAGGTTACTTAACTAACGACAGAGCGAGGACTGGACTAGCGCGGGTGTAAAACATATACAATATCTATTAGTATATATACTAATATACAATAATCCCTCCAGGCGTGATAATATGCAACATTACAGAAAAGTAATAAGCATCACAGAACAATACAGATAATCTGGGATCCCCGGGTTTCACAGAGCCGCTGCTGAAACCCGACGTTCCCCTGGTCGTGTGGATAGCCTGTGCAATGAAACCTAGACCCCTACGGGTGCGGCAAGTTACCCGCCAAAACCTGAAGCGAGGCAGCCCCTACAGCATAGTGAATGGACCACCTTGCACTTCACGGAATCCGGTAACTTGAGCACCCCTCCTTGGGTCAACCTGTACCCTCTACGAGTGCGGCGAATAGTCTGCTAATTCCAGAGTAAAGCCCCTCTGCCTCTCAAAGCCATGAGATGCGGACCTGTTGCCCTCCAGAACTCGGCTATCCGTACACCCCGCTGCGGGGTAAACCTAGTACAGAAATAAATATTATGTACAACGGGTACGTCGACCTCAGTCCGGTCGTGCCCCAAAAGAATATTATACAAACTGGCAGAGACGGCAGTCCACATGTTGGACGCTCGCCCCGCAATATCAAATTTACAAATAAATTAAAACTGCACTTCCATTGCACACTGCTATCCACCACTACAAATCTGCAACATCACAGCACAACACAGAACATCAACGCGAATGTCACATTCGCAAACCCGTCTAAAAGAACTATAGCAATCAGACGCGTTTTACCGATCAAATGACATTCACGGTCGGAGATATAATGTAAGTACTGTAAACTAACATGTTTAAATTTCGATCGACTAAATATCACGAAGTGGGCCCCACGTACATCTGCTGCACAGTAACAAAATCTGGGCCCAAATGAAATATACCAAAAACCACAATTTCCTCTATAGAAGACACTGTACAAATTTGGACCACTGGTCCTACAGACTGGCTGCGGATGCGCGGTCAAACCCTAGGTTTGACCGCGGATCCGCGGCGGTCCTATAGGATCATGTGACAAAATTTTTACCATGTGCTTAAAAAACCCTGCTCAATTTTCTGGGATGATCAAAATAATTTTTAGACCAAGTTTAAAAACGACAGAAACTTTGAACAGAAAAATTATAGTTTTTGAAATTCGGTCCGATCGATGTTTTAAACGTGTTAGCACAAGTTAGTAAAGCATAATGGTGAGGCACTGATACCACTGTAAGTTTACGGCAGCGCCCCGGCCGTCTAACAGACGTCAAATGCGGAACAAAAACTTTTTAACTGGCGCTATCGTATACTATAACCCGGATCTGCCATTATTGCTAAACTAACAAACTATAAAGAGGGTAGAAAGGTTATACCAAATGATCCGAGTCCTTCGTTCTTTAACCATCATCCCACGCTTGGTTGCGGCTGCACCGATCTCGTCGATCTCCTCGTCCAGGTGGCACCACGTCAACGGATCTTTAAACGGGCTCCCGCCTCTGACTCGAGGCAACTCGGTCATCAAGTTTGCTAAAAGAGATGACCAAGATTGATGTAGAGAATGAGTAGAACACTTTGTCTCGTTACGTCCAAAGTTATGGACGAACGGTTAATGAAGTTGCCTTTTGGATCGGGTGGAAATGTGAAATGAGTATCTATCAAATTTCCATACACTAAAACTATCATCTTTTTCCCTCAAGCAACCATTTTGATTCAAGAAGAGTGGCCGGCCACTATATAGGATGAGGGAGGTGAGTGTAGGAGAGGGGGGTGACGACAACAATAAATGAGAAAGGATGATTCATAATACACCTTGTATGAACACATTAAATGCAAACCAATGAACTTAAACCTAGTCATTAACCTAGTCACCCTAGCATTAAATGAATCATTAAATGCACCAATGAGTCACTTAACACCTCACCATCCTAGTCATCATCTAGAAGCTTCCACACTCATCTCAAGAAAAGATAAAATCCGTCTTTAACCGAATGTTAAATACGGGTGATAGAAAACAGGAAACTAAAAACTGGCAACTTCCAAAAGCGATCCCGAAATGAATTTCAGGACAACCCCGTAACAATATAAACATACCCGCATTTGTATTACGACCGAATACAAATGCAACTGAGACATAGTTATTATATCTACACAGTATAATACTCGGATCCGGCTTAAACCAAAGCCAACCAGTATTATCTGCCCGAAATATGACACGTGCGTAAACGCACGTGCATTTTCCGAACCCTGCCATAAAACCATACGGCCTTTACAACGTTTCGCCCGAACTTGGGAAACTAACTGTGGGGGACTCTAATGACTCGTCAGTACCCTGGCAGTGGGTTTAACCACAAGCCGTCAGCGGCACTAGCTGTGCGTAACGGCTGCCCATGTACTGACCTCAAAGGAGGCCGATGAGCGAACTCATACGGAAACCCTACTGAGCCTAACAGTGACAATGTATATACAGTCCGGTTCGTTCGCCTATGAGTATCGCATATCTGCCTAGGGGGCTGGTAACGTCAGACCCCTAATAGCAGTATAAGTCATGTCGGAGTGTAGCCCAAAAACACCCTGAGATACTACTGGAGTACCTACCAGTAAATCTCCTGCCACGGCCGTGGGCTTTGTGTAATTGCTCTCCTAGACACAACACGATCTCACCCCCAATAGCGGAAGAGACGAATCCCCTGCCGATCCGCTCACTTGCCTCCATGTGGCTCGGGACTGTACCCAAAAAATACCTGTTTGCACGACGCCTTTGAGCCGTGGTAGGGTAGAAATCAAAGCACAGTGGGAACTCACACGAGAAAAATGACGACCTCAGGTCGATGAAACAACCTGTACACATGTCACCAGGGAACTGCTATCTGACGATAGGTATAATACCAACTAGCAGATTCCCGGCGAGTCCTGTCCGGTGTACTCATAACCCAATGAGCACCTGTATACATCTTAGGTGATCCAACTGACACCAGTGGCTTATGAGACCAGCCACCGCCCCTCGTCGGGGTCTCGACTGTATATACTAGTCTACTCCGAAGTATCGATGCCCTGTCTCGAAACACCTACGACTAGGGACCACAATTAAGGATATGCTTATAAACCACCCAACTCTCACGTATATGATCGCCATCATACTGTTGGTCGTAAAGCAAGATCCTAAGGGCTTTATCAAAGTGTAACAGTGATCAGACACCTGAACCTGTACACGACTGATAAAGGCAAACCAGATAGCATACTATCATCTCGAGTAAGACTGTCCTACCGGTATAGGTCCTCCGCAATTATTGCAATCACGTGCCTGCGATCCAATAATTGACTCTGAGGGCACTATATCCAACAGGGTAGACCACCACGCCAGGAGTCGTCCATTCTAAAATACTTTTAGAATAATGTCAAAGTACCCAAATTGGTACACTTCCTAAATATAGATCTAAAACCATAGATCCAGTCACCAGAATCCCTAATATTATATCCATATCTTGTATAGAGAAACCACCTTGTAACAACCACAGTATAACCGATCGTAGCATAGGAAGATCTCTCCCTACCTAGTGTATGTCATCCAAATACCTGGACATCACTCCCTACTACTTTCTTACTAGATCCATCTCCTATTCTGATGAGGTCAAAGCCTATGACTGCCACATCAAAAATAGATGATCTATCTCCGCTATGTCAGCTTTAGTCTATAAATAGACACAAGCTACTTGCCCACTATGCTTCCGCTGCTCCCACTGACTACAATAACCCTCTGGCAGAGTCATATACACGTGCACTTCTAAAGCTAGTTTAGAACGACGTTATACTCATCCTCCTGCCGGGTCTTAAAGTCTAGAACAGCAGCAATGGCAAGTCTGGGTAAACAAAAACCTCCCTGTCACCGTCTCTGAGAATACCGAAGTACCTCTCGGGTGCCTGAGGTTACCCAACAAATCTCCGGAGTGGCTAATGGAATGCCGAATCCAATTGAATCCTCGGGTTCTATTAAATTTTCAGTAATTGTTTGTGGTTCTGGAATCTCTTCCAGTTCTAACATACTCCCACTAATGTTTTCTGAAAAGAATCCATTTTATTAAAACTGGTGGTGAGTCAAGAACAATATAACCAATGATCTTCCTGATGGTAGAATGTTAACCCTCGTCAAAGCCCGGGATAACCCACAAACTGACATTACTAAAACGTGCCTTGAGTTTATCCGGATTCTGGTTTTAAGTATCAGCTGGACAACTCCCTATACCTCAACATCGTTAAGATATGAATTGATTCTATATACCATATAGAAACAAAGGCACTAATTTAATTCGAACTAGATTCAATATACATGCAGCTGTCTCCAGTGCATATCAACCAAATGGAATGAGGCCAAGCAGCATTACTCATCTAGGAAGGCATCCACTGTCACGACCCAAAATGGCACGTGACTGGCACTTGAATCATATGAAGTCTATAGGATCCCATCTAATTCAAGTAAGACAAAATCCCAGAAATCTAAACCATTTGAAAGAGAAGTGAAGGAAAACTTGTTTAAAAGTTTACATATAAATCCCTTTGAAAGTCTTAGTACGCATTTTAAAAACATCAAGTCCTTTCCAAAAATTTCGACAGAGTTTCCTTTGTAAATATTGGGCCCAAAAGGGCACAAACATGCATAATATAAAGGCATCCCCAAGCGGGAGCTAACTCTTCACCAATTGGCGGACACAACCACGCAATGCAATATAATATACAACGCCGAAGGGCGAGGATCAAAACTCATCAAGAAAAGCAATATCCTTAAGAAAACCAAAGAAAAACCATAATACAGGCGCACGACTCTAAGGTCGAAAGAATATACACTGGTCTTCTAAGTCTATTAAATATACAAGTTTGGTTGATGGAGTTACTAGATACAACTGAAATAATAAAAAATACAATGGTGGTCACGATACGAGTGAACCCACCAACCAAAGCAATCACCCGGAAGGAAGTCGTGTGCCAGCAAAGCCGCCAAGGAAACCTGTACGGCAAAACCTGCAAGAAACTGTGGCACAACGGGGGTGAGTTGCCAACTCGTGAGTAGAAAACATCACCGAGTAGAAATCGCATGTATGACTCTATCTTAAGTCATACAATAATATATCCTCAATATAATAGAACCCTGAAACATCTACACATAAGTGTAATATCAAGTGCTCGTGTCAGTGCCTCAGGTAGCAACATAATACATATATGATATATGAATGCATGAAAACAGAATGTAACTAAATGAGAAATTGTTTTCATATCTTAGTGAGATTTCTGTATAAAATTGAAGTATCGTCAATGAAATCAACAGAGAATCTGTGTCAAGTGTCGACACAAAATAAATATCCCAATATCTAAATATCTCGGGCTCCGGCAATCCGGACTGGCCCATCATAAAATATCAATATCTCAATGTCTCAATATATCGGGCTCCGGCAATCCGGACAGGAACAAATATCAATATTTCAGGACTACGTCGGTATCCTCCAGATATCCGCCGCGTCATAAATAACCAGTCGGTAGTGCTCTCCTGCCAGGCTCAACGCCATCATCTACGACCATCTTGCCCCGGGGTACCGCACCGGGTCCACCATGCACCCGCAGACTGTTCCTCCTCCTCCTCGAATCGGGTGTATGATATTGCTCAAGAGCCGAGAAAACTCATGGTGGACACCTCTCAAATCATATCACGAGAAAAACGCAATTTTCTACCTTTAAAATGATAATAAGTTTATGAAATCTTTGCGGTTTCTCCAAATCCAGAAATCTCATGGAAATCCGAAATCCTAAATCTCGAGAGTAAATAAACAGTGCATTACCGGCATAAAGCCCTATAATATTGCATCACAAATGGATAAATACACATGCATGGATATCTATGTAAAGAATGAAAATGTCTAATTTAGCACATGAAAACACGCATACCATTAATATGTTGAAACTACCAGTTAGCAAGTCATATCAATGAAGTAATAATTCTAAAGTGTACGTGTCATGGCAGTTACCGATGATGATGTGTGTGAGCCGGCAAGCAAGTGTTTGTAGACAAATTCATCATCAGTAATGGTGCTGGTATCCTGACAGCAGAGGTTCATAATAAACAAAGGAATCACAAGTATAAGCATGCAATGCGATATGAACAGCAAGAATATACGGAAAATGAATCGTAAACGCAACATATAAGAATATACAATATATATACGAGTCATACAGTTATGGCATTTGAAATAGCACGAATCATGGTGTTTAGAAAATAGGGGCTACGGTGTTTGTAAGAAAAGGTGCGTCCTTTGAAATATCCGTAGTATCCCTTGGCCTGTCTTTAAAATACTCGCGATTCGTTAGTGTTGGAAATAAGTATGACTCGAGCCCAAATCCAACATCTACTAAGTAAACTACAGCACAGGCTAAGAGACTAACCAAAGAGGTAAGGAAATCCACCTAAGTCCGAGTAGATATATCTAGTAGTCGATGATCCCACTTCAATAGCGTCACAAACGATAAAATATAAAATACGACATCCTCGAGTCGAGAGTGCGGATCAATCATCATGTTTATACATCGTACAGAAAAATCAATCGTACGGCATCCCAAATCGGGCTACGGGTCAATATCACATATAACACATTATTCATATGGTATCATTATCATCATATCAAAAACTTAGGTACCGATCTAAAGTCCAGTATATACCGATACCATCCAACATATATCCGCGTGTGAATAAAATCACATCGCCCATTCGATCTGCTATAATAACATGTCGTATCTCATAACACGACCCAAAACACTTCACCGATCTTACGGCATCATGCCAATCACATCGACTCATCTTCAAGTATCATATATTATCATCATCATCCGTGTATACGTATATGTATATATATACGTTCCAATGCAATCCACACACACACACACACACACACACACATAAACATATACACCTAAACATATCCCGTGTGTGCATGTGTGTGTGTGTATGTACACCTATACTCTAGGGTTTGCGACTAAGAAACTATACAATAAGAGCAATTCTAAATTACACTAAAATTAACCTATGAACACCTAAATCCTATCTTGATAATCATCCATGTATCACAATACACACATATATATAACGTATTCGTATATAACACTACGAAACTGTGGGAGCGCTATACGCCATCCACCCAATATCCCCCGTAGATATATATCTACTCACATGATCCTTGCTTGCTGAAATCGGCGTCGCCATGCTTGTCCTTATCATCCAAATTCCACGCAAGGGTACCTACATATACACACACATAGCATCGTAAACAGAAATCGCGCACGAAAACCAAAACGGCACACGAATCAGACATAGGTTAAAACCTTTGGTCTGCGCATACAAGAATAACCCAACAACTCCCATATCGACGTACAAACGTCAAGTGATCGAGACAAAACACAAATACCAAAGTTCAAGTTCACAGAATTCACAAACCGAAATCAGAAACTATGAAAAACACTTCCAGAGTTTACCCAAGGTGAAATCAGCCAATTTTGCATATGTGGAGGGTCTAATTAACTGATATAGGAGCCTCGGACCAAACACGAACCATTTCTACCCTACCCAGGCCATAATTTGTGGCCAATGGGAATAAATTTGCTACCCAAAAGTGGAATTGGGGTCCCGGGTCTCAGTTGTAGCCTCTAGGATGTCTGCTTGTATCATTGTAATCGCTAAATAATTTTTAGGGTCTCAGGGTAGCAGCAGATCTCTATGTACCATCACTAATTCCATGAAAACCCAATATCGGCAAATCTAAAGTTCATGGTTTAGGGTCTAGTCTCAGGTTTTGCCCATAATACTAAAGCTACAGGGGTTTAAGGTTACTATTAAACCTCTATTACACAACCACAACTCAAGAATCCCTAAACTTGGTCTTGGAATTTTCATACATCACTGAACCCCACCAAAACACTTCTAAACTAAATTAAAGGTTATAGAAAATTAGTTACTAAGCTAATGGTGTAAGAATTACCTCATTTGTCAACTCAAGAATTTTTTTGAGTTGCCCCAAGTGCCCAAAATTCTTGAGTTGCCCCAAGTGCCCAAAATGCAAACTTTCTTGGTTCCCCATGCTTGTAGTGAGCTTGTGCACATTTTTAGTGAAAGGAAATAGGTGTTTTGTGGTGGAAATGAGGGTGTTGTGAGGAGGTAGAGGTGGTGGAGGGAGAGGGCAGCCAAGGAGATGGAGGAAGAAGAAGAATGAAGGGAATGTAGAAATGAGCCATGGTCAATGAACGCCTCACCTCTCTCTCTCTCTTCTCTCTCTTGCTCATACCTCCTTTCTTTATTCATTTCCTTTTTGCTTTCTTTTCTTTTATTTATCTTTTCATTTGTAAAACAAAATGAAACAAAACCCAAAATGAAACCATGCACAAAAAAAGAAATCATGATAGAATAAACTGTAACAAGTTTTGTTGGATGTCATGATGCGTAGTCATGCTTAATGCAAGATTAGTGGAAATTAATCGAGTTTAGGCATAAGCTTGAACATAATTAATTGTATAAGATTTATAAAGTGTCTAAATCATATAATATCCTTTAAAAATCAACATTCACATGAAATTTTCTAATATTTTCCAATCTATCTGTATATGATCATACCATAACATTAAAACAAATCTCCACCCATTAAAATATTCATAATATTTATTATTTAATTATTTAACTTCCCAAAACTAATATTTTATTTTTCTGAAATGTTACATCCACGTATGAGTAACCTGAAAGAGATGCAAGTTCTCAAACTCATTACTTACAACGGAATACCTAGTATAAGTATTTACATCTTCGACTACCTCGAAGAATCCTGATACTTCCAACATATGGCTCTCTACTTTATTCTTATTCATATAACTTCTCAAAACTTGGACCCTGTATTTCAATGAAATACTTGTCTAAAACTAGAGAAGTCAAAAGTAAACAGATGGTTAAGAAGAATTACACCGATGTTGAATGCACTTTACCTAATCACCAACCGATATAGGTAAATGCCATAGACATAATTTCAAAAGGTTACATCTCACTCTATAAAATAAACGTACAGATGTATCAGTTTGAGATTGGTGTATAACGACGGATATTCCAAACCAAATATTTGTCATTAGGAAAAACCCAGGTGATTTCCTCAAATATCACTAATTACAACAAATTCCGATATAATAAGGATATAATCACCTAATTCCCAATATCTTACACCCACTCACCATCTGTAACACTATAGAAATGTGAGAAACAAATCTGGTAAATACATACCCTAGAGTCAGAATCCAATTGGGAAACAGTTTTTAATTAACATTGCACAGTAAAACTGAAACATGAAAAAGTTTCGAAAGGGTAACCGGGTATTCCTAGTAATGCCTCTTCCACTATCCTGATTCATGACAGTAACCGTATACTTCCTTGCCTTCACTCCAATCCCTTTATATGTCTTTACTTATTACCTTCTATACAGTAGACTTAGGCTACTTGATTTTCTTCTTTCCCTACCCTTCGGCACCAGCCTAAGGTTTGGAAGAAGACTACCCAATAAGCCCAATAGGTGTACTCTCCTAATAACAAGAGCCCTCGCAACCTGAGAGAAGGTGAAGAGAAAAGACAACTGAATAATCCTATTCTGTTTCTCCTGAACCAGAATCCATCCTCGAACTGGAACAAATTCCTTCAAGTTCGTATGTAACTATACGATGGCATATCCAAGCATTATGGATGTTCGTAGTAATACGAAGTGTTCTGGAGAAATTCAAAGTGGATGCAGGAGTGGAAGGGGTATACACGGTTTCGTCGTGAATGATAGTAGTCGCAATTTCCTTTACCCTTACTCTAATCCCTTTATATGTCTTTACTTATTACCTTCTTTACACCACACTTAAGCTAATTGGTTTTCTTCCTTCCCTACCTTTCGGCACATGCCTATGGTTTGGAAAAAGACTATTCAATAAATGTAATAGGTGTACTCTCCTAATCCAAGGAGCTCTCGCAACCTGAGAGAAGGTAAAGGGAAAAGACAACCGAATAATCCTATTCAATTTCTCCTGAACCAGAATCCATCCTCGAACTGGAACAAGTTCCTTCGAGTTCGAATGTAACTATACAATAGAATATCCAATAAATGTGGATCTTCATAGTGATACGGGGTGCTCTAGAGAAATGTATAGGTGATGTAGAAGTGGCAAGGATATATACGACTCCGTGACAATCCAAAAGACAAAGTGTTTTAAGAAGGTTCGGTTAACTTGGTTCATGAGTTTTAGTTTAGGTCGGGTCATTGTCTGTTGGATATGTATGCCCTAGAGGCCATTATTATATAGTACTAGTTTCTATAATACATTTTGGAAGTTTGGGATATATACACGGGTTTGCAACAGTCTTTCTCAATATAGTAGTATGCTATTTGGTTTGTTTCTATCTTAATATGTGTATATGTTTCTTTTAACATATCGCTAATACATATTGATGGAGCCCTTAAGATCCTTGCTTGACTACCGGCGTTGTGATGGCGATCACACTAGTGGGGGCTGGGTAGTCTATAAGCACATCCTTATTTTGGTCCCTAGTCATAGGATTATCGAGACAGGGCATCGATACTCCAGAGTAGACTGGTGCATACGCTTCTTATCCCAGCAGGGGAGATGGTCTGTCCCAAAGCCATCAGTACGTCGTACTGAAGATAGTATGCGGGTGCTCGTTAGGTTACAAGTACACTGGACAGGACTCGTCGGAAACTGTTGGTTGGTATTATACCTATCGTCAGTTAACAGTTCCCAGGTGACATGAGTACAGCTTAGTCCATTGACTTGACACTATCACTTCGCCTCGAGTGTGTTCCTACTGTTCTTAGATTAATACCCTACCACGGCTCTATTGAGTCGTGCAAACAGGTAGTAGTTGGGTGCAGTCCCGAAGCACTTGGAGGCAGTGACGGTTAGATAGGATTCGTCTCTCCCGGTATTGGGAGTTGATATCGCGCTGTGTCTTGGAGAGCCATTACACATAGTCGTCCTTGGCCAGGGTAAGCGAGATTTACTGGTAGCGTTTCCAGTAGTTTCTCAGGGTGTTCTGGGCGACATTCCGACACGACTTGTACCGATATTAGGGGACTGACGTTTACCGCCCCCTAGGCCCGACATGCGAAACTCTCAGATGAACAGACCGGACTATACGGAGATTATCACATTCAGGCTCAGTAGGAGTTCGGATGGGTTCACCTCATCGGTCTTCTTATCGGCATCTACCTGGGGACTGTTACGTACAGCTAGTACTGCTTGCGGCCTGTGGTTAAACCCACTGCCAGCGTAGTGTCGAGTCTTTAGAGTCCTATACAGAGGGTTGTTCGCCTTTGGGCAAAACAAAGTAGAGGTCGCATGGTATTGCGACAGGGTTCGTTCACATACGCGCACTTGTGCACGTTTCGTGTCCGGACAGTTTTTACTAGCGGGCTTTGGTTTATGCCAGATCCTAGTATTTGTTTTAGGATTGGTTTTGTCTCATTGTACTCGTGTTCCTCGAAACACGGATACGGGTGTGTATGCACAGTTGACAGAGGCAGAGGAATCTCATAAGGGTTTTTGACCGTTGACTTTTTCTAAACCCTAATGAGAATGAGAAAAATGATTAATAATATTAATTAAGGATAATTGTGCCATGGTTGAGTTTGGGTTGACCATTTGACTTTTTTTGACCATTTGACTTTTGTTGACCATTTGACCATGATCATTTCTTTTGCAAGATGCTTCTTGATTCTTGCAAATTGCATTAAATGTGAAATGATAATGGTCATTTCAACTAACCATCACAATTTTCTTTATTTATTTATTATTATTATTATTATTCTCATATGAGAGCATAGTTGTGTGAGGCTTGCTTATTCTCTCTTGCTCTTTCTCTCTCATGCTTAGCTCTTCCTCTTCCTCTCTCAAAGCTCTCATCTTTCATGTGTTGAAAAATATGAGCTTTGTGAGATAAAATCATCAAGACAACTCTCTACTCATTCTAGGGTTCTTAGTCTAGCAAGCCAAGCACTCTAGTTACCTCTTGGTTGAGGTAGGAGCTCAAGGTAGAGGCCTTCGGGTGGATCTTTCTTCGGCAAAGAGAAGACGACGAGGAGGAGCCGCCTACACCACTCCAAGGAGCAAGCAAGAAGGAGGACCACAACAAGAAAAGAAGGAGTTCATGATCTAGGTATAACCATCTAACCAAGTAGCTAAAACTTGTAGTTACTTTGTTAGTTTTTGTATAGCAAAGATCCATCATGGTTGGTCTATATTTCCTTATGAGAAAATTTTGATATTTACCTATTCCGCCTCCCCGAAAGAACAGGGGTAGGTAACATAGACCTAACATGTAACATTTTAAAAATAATTAAATAAATAAAATTGTTTAAGTGAATTTTGTGATTTTTCGGTAAAGTAAAACGTATTTTTCATAAAACAAAACCGTAATTATTTTTCACTATAAATTTAGAAATACCTATTTTAATTATGTTATTACTAGTAAATGGTGTTTATTTTGTCACTTATAAATTTTTAGTTTAATTAAATATTTTTCCTAAATTAATTGTTTTAAATATTAACATAAGCTTTATTTTTACACTAAATTGGTGTAAACTACAAATTGAATGGTTTTAATTTGTAAAAATGAACCATGGCATATTAGAATTTAGTGTGTTTCATGCAAAAATTATTTGCAAATTTTTCCAAAATTCTAGAGTCTTCTTGAATTGTTTTAGAAAAGAAATAAAAGAAAATTTAATAAATTAATGAAAAGACATAATGAAGTGATATTTTGGGGGAAACTTCTACACAACTCCTCACTCATTTCTTTCTCTCCCTCACCTCCCAAACATGGCCGGCCTCACCCCCATGGCAGCCCCACCATTTTCCAATTTTATTTTAACTCCAAAAATCATCAAAAATCCTCCAAAATTCAATAAAAATTTCACAAAATCCTAATAAATTCCTACCCTTTATTCTTTGCTCATCTTTACATGGATTTTGGAGTGCGAAAGCATGCATTTTGGAGGCTCATTTTCATGTTTGGACTTTAGGTTGTGGAGGTACCCCTCACGTGGACTGCGGGCGATGAAGAGGAGATGGCGACACCGTCTTCGGCAGACATGGACCAAGTGAGTAGATGCATATCTACGGGGGGAAGTCGGGTGGATGGCGTTTAGCACCCCCGCAACGTAGAATAGGAATAGTACTTATTGACATTAGGAAGCCAGATGTGACCCTAGATTCTTAATGAGTAGGACCGTAGTAATGACCATAGGCTGGACTAAACTGATTTAGGAAGACCATATCAGAGGATGAATACCTTGGAAGAGGTTCGTAGGTTTCAGGTAGAAACACACACACGCACACACTGAAACTTGACATGGTGTATACGTGTATGTGTATATATATATATAGGACTAGGTATAGGTATATATATATATATATATATATATATATATATATATATATATATATATATACAACACGTATATGGGATACATTGATGTGATATGATACACGGGAATGAAACAGTATAACTGGGCTTGATGCCGTGATTCTTGGATATGCAGTCGTATTAAAAGTTTAGCGGATCATTAGAAAATGATAATGAACAGGTATACATAAATTATAATGGGTAGTGATGGTATTGAGGTACATGGGACTCTAAAATAGAACCCGAACTGTAACTTGTGACTGATCACGATATGATATATGTATGACTTGATTACGACATCATATATGTGTGACCTGATGTCGATATCATATAGGTGTGATTTGATGACGATATGATATCAGTATGACTTAATCACAATATGATACATATGACATGATATTTCTGAGGATAAATTAATTAGGTATATTTATGATGGCAATGTTATATAATTGATGTATACGATTACATCATAGCACCTTGATCATGACATGTGTTGATGATGATATTATACGAATAATGAGACACGTAGGTGATATTTGACCCGTACCCCGATATTGGGATGCCGTACGTTGGATTTTACCGTACAAGGCATAGAGGTGATGATTGATCCGCACTTTTGATTTGAGGAAGTCGTACTACGTACATGACGCTATTGAGGCTGGATCGCCGACTATTAGAGATATGGACTCAGACTTTAGTTGTATTCCTACTTCTTATCGACTAGTTCTTAGGTTTAGTTTTCCTTAGGGGGTTAGATGGACACTAGTTTAGGTTCGAGTCTTATAGTGGTAGTTATATTTGTATATCAAATGGGTGGATAACACACATCTGTCTTTACTTTCATACCGTAATCATAATGTGCATGTTCATATATATGTTTCTATAATCAGCATAAAACTTTGCCTGTTAGGACACCAGCACCATTACCGATGATGCGCATATTCCACGCACACTTATTGGCCGGCTCACACACATCATCATCGGTAATTGCTATGTCACGTACACTTTAGATCATATTATCTTTTATTGATAGAATCAGTTAACAACTAGACCGATATAATATTGTGATTACTCTCTGATGTTAGTATAGACATGGTATTTTTTACTTAGACATTCATGCATTCATATTTTCATGTTATCATGCAGTATTATGGGCATATGCCGACACTTATCATATACTTACTCATGATTTTGATATTTGGGTTTCTATGAGATTTCTGGATATTTGGGGAAAACTCAAGAATATAAAAAACCTTCTCTCTCTCTCTCCTCCTCTCTTTTTTAAAATATAAGATGCGGTTTTCTCGTGATGTATGTGTCGACCACCATGAGATTTCATGTTTTCTGATGAATTTCGAGACCCGATTCGAGGAGTGGATGAACCGTCTCGAGTACATGGTGGGCCCGGTATGGTACCCCGGGGCAAGAAGATCGAGTTGTAGACGATGAGCCTGGCAGGGGAAGGCTACCTACCGGTGATGTCTGGCACAGCGGATATCCGGAGGATACCGACCGTTGTCGTGAGATTTGATGATATGGGCCGATCCGGACTGACGGAGCCCGAGATATTGAGACTATAAGACTTGAGATTTACATGTTTGTGTCGATTCTTGACACGGATTTCCATGGATTTTATTGTTGATATTTCAGGTTTCTATACACATTTTACTATGATAACAGCTAAAGATTTCTTATACAGATATATCTGGATTTCAGGATTGGTTATTTTACATTCATGGTGCATGCATATCCATTCATATGAGATAGTACTATATGAGGCACTGACACGAGCACGGAGTATCTGCACTTACACATAGTATTACCCTGCTATTACTAGATTATTGGGATATAGTAGTGTATTATTATGACCTAGGATAGCGTCGTGCATTCGATTTCTTTTCGTAGATGTCTTCTACTCACGAGTTGGCAACTCACCCCCGTTGTGCCAAATTTTATTACAGGTTCGATGTACAGGTTTCCCTGGCAGTTGCTGGCACATCATCTCATTCAGGGTGATTTGCACGGTAGGTTGGTTCACTTGTATCTGAACCACCATTGTACTTTTATTCTTTCATTTGTTTCTAGTAAGCTCCATCAACCATACTTGTATTACTTGATAAGTTTATTGGACCAGTTATTTATTTCGACCTTAGAGTCGCGCATGTATTATTCTGATTTGGTGGATTGTTTTCTTTTGAGTTTTGAGCCTCGCCCTTTGGCGTTGTATACTATTGTGTATTGTTGTGGTTGTTTCCACCGGTTGGCGTTGAGCTAGCTCCCGTTTGGGGATGCTTTTTATTGTTTATGTATATTATACTTGTTGTACCCGTTTGGGGCCAGTTTTTACAGAGGAGACTCTGCCGAAATTTTTGGGAAAATTTGCTGATGCTTTTAAACTTATTTTCTTTTTCTTTTTCTTCTTCTTTTATGGTTTAGATTTCTGGGCTTTGGCTTACTTAGGTTACGTTGCGCCTCTAGACGCTTCGTAATCTAAGTGTCGGTCACGTTCTGTACTTTCGGGTCGTGACAAAGTTGGTATCAGAGCGCTAGGTTTAACCTTGTATAAGTCTAGGTGACCCTTGGTTGATGGAGTAGGTGACTTAGGTAGAGTGACGTACCGTTGGTATGATCCGCGACATACTTACGATACGCTACTCTGCTTAAGGAACCTTAGGATGTACATTTGTTTGCACCGTATTTCATTCGTTCCTTTGATCTATCTTCGTCGATGTCGGAGGGTGGTTTCTGTTACCACGAGCGCACGGGCAGAGGTAGCTGCGGCTCGAATGCGATAACCATTAGAGTATTGGTTATTCTTTAGGATTGAAGCATTGTTTAGCGTGCGGATGAAGGGTATTCACATGCCGTCCAGACAAAGTTAATAGGTTCGAACGATTATCAGAAAACCATTTTCCCAAGTTTGAGGTATTCGGAAGAACATGCAGGTATCTCGATGGACCCTCTAGAAGAATGAAACCCTAACTCGACATAATGACCACGAGAACGCCCTTGAATGTTAGGGTTTACGGCAGTTCCGCGGTGCCATTAGTGAGGCTTGGGTTTGCCCTTCTACGGCTGGACCATCGATGCTGGGGTATGTACCGGATATTTTTAAACTGTACTTGAGTGTTGAGCTCTCGGGGAATTATGGGATTTTGATGGATTGATCGAAAAGTTTAATGTAGTCCGGATATCAAGTGATGGGATCGACTACGTAAGAGACTCTAGATATGAGTATTGCCGTTGGTAGCGCAGTCAGCACACTTATGAAGAGACAAATTTGAAGCAGCCGACATCAGAGGAAAGAGGCGCACATTGACGATAGTGTTTACGATTGTGATTTAGTGATTTGAATTTCATATTTTCGTTGATTGGATTTTGGTATTTTGAGGACTTTGTTCTACGATTGGTATTTCATGTGTGTACCTTCATTACATTCTATTTGTGTTTCATATATCAGTTGTATTGATGTTTTTTAGTATACACCCAGTACACTTGATTTAGTTTTATATATTTTGAGATTTTTTGATTTGATTTCGTGCATAGGGGTTACACATGATTTTGATATATGTTTCGACCTAGTTTTCATGCATTTTTGTACTGTGATTTCGATTTTGATATTCGATGTATGTTTTCGTGCACCAGGTGCACCTGATTAGGATTCTTGCGCATACTTGGCGCACTTGATGCGATTTTGTGCACACCAGATGCACTAAATCGGGGTTTTGTGCAGATTAGATGCACCTGATATTGAGTCGTGCACGCCCGTTGCACTTGACAGATGTTTTTGGTGCACACCTGTTGCACTTAGTTTTGTTTTTTTGTGTATTCGTAGTATCTGTATTTGGTGTCGATTTCAGTGCGCACCGGACGCACATGATATTTTATGATGTGATTGAGATTGATTTCAGTTTGAGCAGTATATTTTCGTAATCATTATTATTTAATTTAGTAACCAGGCGTGACGTGTATGTTAAATAAAAGATATATATATATATATATATATATAGCTATTTTTTTTTAAATAAACGTCCGCTACTTATGCCGTGACACGTGCATCACACGGCGATTTTCAAAAGGGGTTTTTGCATATTTCCTTATCCAGATATTTGGACGGTTTTACTATGATGCGCACTATATATAAGTTATAGATTGATGTATATTATGATAGTTTTCATATTGGGTTTTGATATTTTATTCTCGCCATAACTCCGATGATTGCGTTATGCTTGACGGAGTTGATTTTAGTTATGTATTGATGATTTCGGAGCCCCGACGATTTGAGTGTTTTGCTAAATATTTTAGTATTTGGAGGGGGAGTTTTAATTTAAATTCGGCGACCGAATTTCTTAAAGGGGGAAAGATTGTAACATTTTAAAAATAATTAAATAAATAAAATTGTTTAAGTGAATTTTGTGATTTTTCGGTAAAGTAAAACGTATTTTTCATAAAACAAAACTGTAATTATTTTTCACTATAAATTTAGAAATACCTATTTTAATTATGTTATTACTAGTAAATGGTGTTTATTTAGTCACTTATAAATTTTTAGTTTAATTAAATACTTTTCCTAAATTAATTGTTTTAAATATTAACATAAGCTTTATTTTTACACTAAATTGGTGTAAACAACAAATTGAATGGTTTTAATTTGTAAAAATGAACCATGGCATATTAGAATTTAGTGTGTTTCATGAAAAAATTATTTGCAAATTTTTCCAAAATTCTAGAGTCTTCTTGAAATGTTTTAGAAAAGAAATAAAAGAAAATTTAATAAATTAATGAAAAGACATAATGAAGTGATATTTTGGGGGAAACTTCAACCCAACTCCTCACTCATTTCTTTCTCTCCCTCACCTCCCAAACTTGGCCGGCCTCACCCCCATGACAGCCCCCCCCCCATTTTCCAATTTTATTTTAACTCCAAAAATCATCAAAAATCCTCCAAAATTCAATAAAAATTTCACAAAATCCTAATAAATTCCTACCCTTTATTCTTTGCTCTTCTTTATATGGATTTTGGAGTGGGAAAGCATGCATTTTGGAGGCTCATTTTCATGTTTGGACTTTAGGTTGTGGAGGTACCCCTCACGTGGACTGCGGGCGATGAAGTGGAGGATGGCGACACCGTCTTCGGCAGACATGGACCAGGTGAGTAGATGCATATCTACGGGGGGAAGTTGGGTGGATGGCGTTTAGCACCCCCGCAACGTAGAATAGGAATAGTACTTATTGACATTAGGAAGCCAGATGTGACCCACGATTCTTAATGAGTAGGACCCTAATAATGACCCTAGGCTGGACTAGACTGATTTAGGAAGACCATATCAGTGGATGAATACCTTGGAAGAGGTTCGTAGGTTTCAGGTAGAAACACACACACGCACACACTGAACTCGACATGGTGTATACGTGTATGTGTATATATATATATATAGGACTAGGTATAGGTATATATATATATATATATATATACAATACGTATATGGGATACATTGATGTGATATGATACACGGGAATGAAACAGTATAACTGGGCTTGATGCCGTGATTCTTGGCTATGCAGTCGTATTAAAATGTTAGCAGATCATTAGAAAATGATAATGAACAGGTATACTTAAATTATAATGGGTAGTGATGGTATTGAGGTACATGGGACTCTAAAATAGAACCCGAACTGTAACTTGTGACTGATCATGATATGATATATGTATGACTTGATTACGACATCATATAGGTGTGACCTGAAGTCGATATCATATAGGTGTGACTTGATGACGATATGATATCAGTATGACTTAATCACAATATGATACATATGACATGATATTTCTGAGAATAAATTAATGAGGTATATTTATGATGGCAATGTTATATAATTGATGTATGCGATTACATTATAGCACCTTGATCATGACATGTGTTGATGCTGATATTATACGAATAATGAGACACGTAGGTGATATTTGACCCGTACCCCGATATTGGGATGCCGTACGTTGGATTTTACCGTACGAGGCATAGAGGTGATGATTGATCCGCACTTTTGATTTGAGGAAGTCGTACTACGTACGTGACGCTATTGAGGCTGGATCGCCGACTATTAGACACAGACTTTAGGTGTATTCCTACTTCTTATCGACTAGTTCTTAGGTTTAGTTTTCCTTAGGGGGTTAGATGGACACTAGTTTAGGTTCGAGTCATATAGTGGTAGTTATATTTGTATAACAAATGGGTGGATAACACACATCTGTCTTTACTTTCATACCGTAATCATAATGTGCATGTTCATATATATGTTTCTATAATCAGCATAAAACTTTGCCTGTTAGGACACCAGCACAATTACCGATGATGCGCATATTCCACGCACACTTATTGGCCGGCTCGCACACATCATCATCGGTAATTGCTATGTCACGTACACTTTAGATCATATTATCTTTTATTGATAGAATCAATTAACAACTAGACCGATATAATATTGTGATTACCCTCTGATGTTATTATAGACATGGTATTTATTACTTAGACATTCATGCATTCATATTTTCATGTTATCATGCAGTATTATGGGCATATGCCGACACTTATCATATACTTACTCATGATTTTGAGATTTGGGTTTCTATGAGATTTCTGGATTTTTGGGGAAAACCGCAATAATATATAAAAACTTCTCTCTCTCTCTCCTCCTCTCTTTTTTAAAATATAAGATGCGGTTTTCTCGTGATGTATGTGTCGTCCTCCATGAGATTTCATGTTTTCTGATGGATTTCGAGACCCGATTCGAGGAGTGGATGAACCGTCTCGGGTACATGGTGGGCCCGGTATGGTACCCCGGGGCAAGAAGATCGAGTTGTAGACGATAAGCCTGGCAGGGGAAGGCTACCTACCGGTGATGTCTGGCGCGGCGGATATCCGGAGGATACCGACCGTTGTCGTGGGATTTGATTATATGGGCCGATCCGGACTGACGGAGCCCGAGATATTGAGACTATGAGACTTGAGATTTACATGTTTGTGTCGATGCTTGACACGGATTTCCATGGATTTTATTGTTGATATTTCAGGTTTCTATACACATTTTACTATAATAACAGCTAAGGATTTCTTATACAGATATATCTGGATTTCAGGATTGGTTATTTTACATTCATGGTGCATGTATATCCATTCATATGACATAGTACTATATGAGGCACTGACACGAGCACGGAGTATCTGCACTTACACGTAGTATTACCCTGCTATTACTAGATGATTGGGATATAGTAGTGTATTATTATGACCTAGGATAGCGTCGTGCATTCGATTTCTTTTCGTAGATGTCTTCTACTCACGAGTTGGCAACTCACCCCCGTTGTGCCAAATTTTATTACAGGTTCGATATCCAGGTTTCCCTGGCAGTTGCTGGCACATCATCTCATTCAGGGTGATTTGCACGGTAGGTTGGTTCACTTGTATCTGAACCACCATTGTACTTTTATTCTTTCATTTGTATCTAGTAAGCTCCATCAACCATACTTGTATTACTTGATAAGTTTATTGGACCAGTTATTTATTTCGACCTTAGAGTCGCGCATGTATTATTCTGATTTGGTGGATTGTTTTCTTTTGAGTTTTGAGCCTCGCCCTTTGGCGTTGTATACTATTGTGTATTGTTGTGGTTGTTTCCGCCGGTTGGCGTTGAGCTAGCTCCCGTTTGGGGATGCTTTTTATTGTTTATGTATATTATACTTGTTGTACCCGTTTGGGGCCAGTTTTTACAGAGGAGACTCTGCCGAAATTTTTGGGAAAATTTGCTGATGCTTTTAAACTTGTTTTCTTTTTCTTTTTCTTCTTCTTTTATGGTTTAGATTTCTGGGTTTCGGCTTACTTAGGTTACGTTGCGGCTCTAGACGCTTCGTAATCTAAGTGCCGGTCACGTTCCGTACTTTCGGGTCGTGACATAACTGTGGTATCAGCGCCAGGCTAAAGGACAACTAACATGTTAGCAAAGTGTTTAGAATTTCGATCCAGAAAAAATCACAAAATACGTCATTTTTTAGTGTTTTCTGCCGATTTCAAAAACAGGTCCAAAAATATTTCCACAGACCTGAAAAATATGTGCAGGGTTTTCTAGGAACACCCATGAAAAACGAACCCTGAATCGTTCAGACCGCCGCGGAAGCGCGGCGAAACCAAGCGTTTCGCCGCTGATCCGCGGCCGAGTCGACTCGGTCGCGACTCGTTTTTCCTGCAGTGTGTTCAGGCTGATGTTTATGATTTTTAAGATGATTTGTTTCTGCCCAGATTCTTCAAAGAACAGTATTGTTTTTGGGGTAGTTTTAAATTGGAATATTGATCGAAATTCTATAAACTTTAGCTAATTGGTTATTTCTTTAATGTGATATACGTACTGAACGTCGACTAATCGTTATACGTCGATTAGTGGGAGTTGTGCATATTTGTGATATGTGATGTTGGATTGTGTATATGAACTTGTTGGATTGTCGCGGATGAATAGCCAAGGTTGTGAGATGAGAGTTTCTTTATCTTTCATTTGATGTAAATTGTAAATTGATGTAATATTATTTTTATGGCCGCACATCCAGGTTGACCTTGTAGCCGCCATTGTATATTATTTCTTTTACTGTTTTTGCTCCTTGGATAGAACCAAGGAGGGGTGCACAAACTACCGGGTACTTTGAAGTGCCGAGTGGCCTACTCACGTTGTTGAGGGAGGTTGCTTCACTTCGGGTACTTGGCGGGTAATTTGCCGCACCCGTATCCCCCGCTCTGTCGTTAGTTAAGTAACCTAACGGGTGATGACGGGGCCCAGTGGCGAATGCGGATGGCATAAGCGTACGTTATGTTTTCGTTGTTTTCTGCAATGGTAGGATTAACTGCTGGGACGCATTATATTATTGCTAAGAAAAAAAAACCTAAAAAATGTTGTTGGAACAATTTTTCAAAAAGTTGTTATTGCAAGGACGTTCTCTTTTATTTTGCACAAAGGTATTCGGTTATAAATACCCAACACCTCATTCGACGAGGCAAGGGCCGAGATCCCTTCATCGGGAGTGACCCCTTGGACAAAAGTTTACGTCAGGGTAATAATTTCACTATAGTCGATTATTCATGCTTTGCATCGAGGTATTCAGTTTGGAATATCCTGCACCTCATTCGGCGAGGAAAGAGCCGAGATCCCTTCACAGGGAGTGACCTCTTTAGCAAAAGTTTTCGCCACTATATTTTTAAAAAAGGCAATCAGGTTCCTTCAACGATATCAAGTTCATTACGTTAATGGGTTTTTCTCCAAAAACCCAGCCGTAGCCCTCCGTCATTTCGGATTGGTATTTTTTAGTATTCGTGCTGCGTTTGTTGACCTAGTCAAGGCGTAGCGAACGGTAGCTAAGTGATATTTTTCTGTGCATTGCAAATATCTTTGGTTAGGACAGTCGTGCGGCCTTATTGACCTAGTCAAGGGCATGTACGGGTGGGTTTAATGCAATTAAGATAATGACGGGTAGAACTTGACTAGCGGTTTATGGTTTTTTGACCTAGTCAAGGTCATAAAACGTTAGGGGTAAAAATCACATCGGGAGTTTCAAACATACAGGAAACTTGCAGATTTAGCATACCTTCAAGAGTGTGGTGACTAGAGCGGATTCCATCTAGGCCATCACACAATGATAGTTGGATCCCGATCCCACTGATGAATTGGATTACTCTCGGGAGATTATTTCACTTAACAATCAATGCTATGAACCAAGTAGGTGTCTAGAACGGTGTTAGCGGGGCTATGCCTCCAGGAAAAAGTGGTTATGTAATTAAGAAACTTCGCGAAAGCGTTGGAAAACCTCCCTCGAAATACCAACACTAGCCTGGCTGAAAGGTTAAGCAAGTATTGTGACGTGCAATTAATCCTGACTAGTTCTTCTTTTAAAGGTTTGAAGAAGAATTTGAGGAAACAGTGGGAGCCATCCTGGTTAGATAAATTAATAAACCAATCTAACCTTGCAAGAGCGCACGCTGAGTTGTTTTTTTTCTCTCTCTCCAGGTAGCAACCATTTCACGCCCTAATCAAGATAATAAAATGTATCGCTTGACCGATCCGAATTCTTATTCGGGGCTGGGGAACGTCGGTTCGGCTCTAACTTGTGATAACAGTCATAAGTATGAGCAAGGGAAAGAGGATTGTATGGATTCCAAGAAGACCCAGTTGAAGAAAAAGTATAGTTTTGCATCTACTTCAGGTGTTCTTGTAATTGAGAACTGCTTTTCGGTCAACCCTACCTCCTGGTTACTTGTTACCGGATCAGGATCTCATATCTGTAATTTATTGCAGGGACTGAGAAAAAGTAGGAAAGTTGCACCTGGTGATATGTCCCTCAGGGTAGAGAACGGAGCACAAGTTAATGTTGCAGCCGTCGGTGAATATCACCTAGTGTTGCCAAATGGCAATACTATGATTCTGAACAATTGCTACTATGTACCTTCCATGGTTTGCAACATCATATCAGTTTCTTTACTCGATAAAGATGGATAGAACTTTGTTCTTGATAGAAATATCATGAACATTTACCTTCATAAGGTACTGGTTGGAGATGGTACACTGTGTAATGGTATCTATGTTCTAAATCAGAATATAGTTCTCAATATACAAAACACACGCAAGAGGAAGAGTTCATATACGAACGAATCCTACTTATGGAATTGTAGACTTGGTCATATCAGAGAGAAAAGACTAAGTATGTTTCATAAAGATGGACTCTTGGATACGTTCGAGTTTTCATCTTATGAAACTTGTCAGTCTTATCTCAAAGGAAAGATGACCAAATCTCCGTTCATCGGATATGGAGAAAGAGCAACAGAGCTCTTGGGACTCAAACACAGTGATGTATGTGGTCCAATGTCTATACATGCAAGGGGTGGGTTCTCATACTTCATCACATTCACTGACGATCTCTTTAGGTTCGGATATGTGTATCTGATTAAACACAAATCTGAAGCTTTTGAGAAATTCAGAGAATTCAGAAACGAAGTGGAGAACCAAATAGGCAAAAGTATCAAGCTCCTCCGGTCTGATAGAGCAGGGGAGTACTTAAGCATGGAATTCCTAGATTACTTAAAAGAGAATGGTATTCTCTCTCAGCTTACTCCTCCGTACACACCACAGCATAATGGTGTATCGGAGCGGAGGAACCGTACCCTGTTGGATATGTTTCGCTCCATGATGAGTAATGCTGAATTACCTCTTTCATTTTGGGGACATGCACTTTTGACAGCGGAATATCTATTGAATGATGTTCCATCTAAATCAGTGTCTAAGACTCCATTCGAGATATGGAATGGAAAAAGGCCATATCTTAAAAGATTTAAGATATGGGGTTGTCCGGCTTATGTTAGAAAGCATAAACCAGATAAACTAGAGGCGCGGTCAGTTTTATGTAAGTTTGTGGGATATCCAAAGAATGGTTATGGATATCTGTTCTACCACACTGAGGAACAGAAGGTGTTTGTTGCTCAGCATGTCATTTTCTTAGAAATGGAGTTTCTTGCAAGAGAAATAAGTAGGTGCACGGTAGAACTGGAAGAGATTCAGCGACCACAGACTGAAACTGAAGATTTGACAGAACCTCAAGATTCGATAACCCCAGACGGACCTCAGCCACTCCACAGATCTGGTAGGATTTCTTATCCGCCCAAAAGATACTACGGTTTTCTCATAGACGGGGATCGAAAGGATTGCATCTTGGAAGAAGATGACCCTACCAGTTTTAGGTAGGCCATTATCAGTAGGGACTCTGATAAGTGGCTGGATGTTATGCGATCCGAAATGGAGTCCATGTACACCAATAAAGTGTGGACCTTGGATATTGTTCCACCTGGGGTAAAACCAGTTGGATGCAAATGGATCTACAAAAGGAAACTTAGTGTAGATGGGCAGGTGAAAACCTATAAGGCTAGACTCGTTGCAAAAGGTTTTCGTCAAAGACCTGGTGTGGACTATGACGAAACTTTTTCTCCAGTGGCTATGCTCAAATCCATTCGGATCCTACTTGTCATTGCTGACTTCCATGACTATGAAATCTGGCAGACGGACGTAAAAACGGTTGTTTGGAAGAGTGCATTTACATGGACCAGCCAGAGGGTTTTGTAGACAGTGGGAGCAGCGGGAAGGTGTGCAAGTTGCTTAAATCCCTTTATGGATTAAAGCAGGCATCGCGGAGCTGGAACATCTATTTTGATGAGGCAATTAAGGAATTTGATTTCATCAAGAACGAAGATGAACCTTGTATCTCTAAGAAGATTGTAGGACGAACTGTCATGTTCCTAGTCTTGTACGTGGACGATATTCTTTTGATAGGAAATGACATTCCTATGCTACAATCGGTCAAGCTATTCTTATCATAAAGGTTCTCCATGAAAGACCTGGGTGATGCCTCATACATTCTGGGGATCATGTAGGGTTCCTAGGCACTCTAGTGAGGTCTCCCAAGCCATCAACCATGGCAATTTCAAAAATTATGGTGCCTACAAACCCTAAACTACGGATCGATAACTAGATGTCTAGGAGAAAAAGAACTAGTTAACACTTAACTAATGAGAAAACGGAAATACAACCTTTGTAGATCCGGTCCTCCACCTCCACGGCTCCGCAACGAGGTCGTCTCCGCTGTCCAAATCAAATCCGGGCTCTAGGATCGGCTTCGTCGGAGAATGGGCAAGCTAGGTCGTCGATGTCCATGCCGAAGATGGTCTACGTCGAGGCATCGCTAGATCAAGCTCACAACTTCACCAAGTCATGAAACTTGTGAAGTAAACACACTCTACTACTTGGCAAGAGGTAGAGGATGAAGAAATAGGAGTTGGGTTAACTTTAGAATTGGATTTCTCACTTGTTTGCTCAATTCACCATTGATGGAGGTGAAGCTTTTCTTCTTGAAGTCAAGGAAGAAGAAGAAGAAGCTTATGATAAGTTAATTAGAAAAAGAAAAGAAATAATCAAAACTTATCATAACTAAACCATGGTAAAATGTAGAGATTGAACTAGGGTTAAAACAAATGGTTAGGTTAAGCATGAGATAAGAATGGTGGACAAAGTCAAAGGTTCATAAATCTTCAACTACAATCCAAAACAAGCCACCATTCTTCTCATTTCATTTTCCAAAAAGAAAATAAATAAATAAATAAATAAATAGATATGAAAAACAAAACCCTAACCATTTGAATAACCATGGTTTAATCTTTACACAAACTCAAGTTAGCATGCATCATCAAACATGATACATACAAGTGCACAAAAACATATCGCATATGCAATGCGCACGAACCAAGTGAGAAAATCCGTCTAAAGTGAACCGATACTAGTTAATGCAAAGTAATATATCAAATATATAATTATACATTAAATCATTAAATCAACACTTGATTCAATGATCCGGTCATGCGCACATAACCGACTGGTATCATTAGTAACATCTTATCGAATCAACACTTGATCCGATAACCCGGCTATATCGCATATAACCGATCAATGTCACATCGCGAGAATCGAATATAGTATCACATACTCGTATTATTCTCGGTCCCGCACATATCTCATATGCGCTCCTATTTCGTTTCTCTTGAGCCAGGAAACCTCTGTGTAGGACTCTAAAGACTCGTCAATACGCCGGCAGCAGGCGATGATCATATCAAACACCCACAAGCCGCAAGCGGTCTGCTAAACGTAACGGCCACCCGGGTATTGAGCGATCTGAAGATCGACGAGCAAGCCTGCTCACACTCTAGTGAATCCGACCAGTAACACTACCGTACAGTCTGGTCTGATCGTCTGATATGTCGCATATCTCGCCTAGGGGTGGTAAACCTCAGACCCCAATAGCTCCATAAGTCGTGTCGATATGAGGTCTATAACTGTTCGAGAAACTACTGGTAACACTTACCAGTAAATCTCAGCAACCCTGGCCAGGGATTTCCTGTTATAGCCAATCGAACACAGCGCAACATCAACCCCCTATATACCGGGAGAGACGAATCCCCTCCTATCGCTCATTGCCTCCATGTGACTCGGGACTGTACCCAAAAACCACCGTTTTGCACGCCCTCTTGGACGTGGTAAGATGGAAATCAAAGCACAGTGGGAACCACACAAGACTCTATGACGATCTCGGGTCAACAGACTACTTTGTACCAGTGTCACCAGAGAACTGCCATCTGACGTGAGGTATAATACCATCTGGGAGTTCTCGGCGAGTCCGTCCAGTGTACCCAGTCTCTACTGAGCACCCGTATATCTCCTCTGATGTCAAACACCGATGGATATGGGATCATCCATCACCCATCTGTATGGGTCGAGAAGGTATACGCTAGTCTACTCTGGTATATCGATGCCCCGTCTCGATACACCCACGACTAGGGACTTTGAAGGATGTACTTATGGACTACCATGTCCCCACTAGTATGATCCGCATCATAGTCCAGGTAGTCAAGTATAGATCCTAAGGGCTTTACCAACATGTAACAGAGAGACAGTCAGCATACACGTTAAGGTAAAGGGTAACCAGATAGCATACTATCATGTCGAGCAAGAAAGTCCTCCCTATATATGTCCCAGCATCCACTACAATATACATCCTATGTACAGTAATGGCCTCTAGGGCATACATATAACTAACAGATCAAGATCTACAGAGATAGATCCAAGAGATTACTGGGATTTTCGCAGTCCAGGTACGTAGAGATCGTACTAAAGAGATTTAGTATGGAAGATTCCAAGAGCGGTAATATACTCGCATTGCACGGAATCACCCTCTCCAAGAAGATGTCTCCCAAGACTGACGAAGAGAGGGTTCGCATGAGCACTATACCCTACGCTTCGGCGGTAGGATCTATAATGTATGCAATGCTATGTACAAGGCCAGATGTAGCTTACGTGCTAAGAGTGGTGATCCGGTATCAGTCAGACCCAGGTGAGAACCACTGGATGGCAGTGAAGAACATTCTCAAGTACCTGAGAAGGAATAAGGAGATGTTCCTGGTTTACGGTAATGGAGACCTCAGAGTATAGTCCTTTACCGATTCAAGCTTCCAAATTGACAAAGATGACAGCAAGCCTGTCTCGGGTTTTGTGTTTACCCTCAACGGAGGGGCGGTGTGTTGGAAGAGTTCCAAATAGGATACCGTCGCAGACTCGACGATGGAGGCTGAATACATTGCTGCAAGCGATGCCGCAAAAGAGGCGGTCTGGATGAAGAAGTTCATTAGTGAATTTCAGGTGGTTCCGTCCATTGTTGACCCAATACCTCTGTATTGCGATAACAATGGGGCTATAGCTTTATCGAAGGAACCAAGGTCCCATCAAAAGTTCAGACACATCTTAAGGCGGCATCACCTGATCAGGGAGATCATTGATCGCCAGAAGATCCAGGTACGGAGAGTAGACACAAAAGACAACACGGCGGATCCATTCACAAAGGCCCTCCCTCTAACACAGTTCGAGCGACTTTTTGAGCTAATGGGTATGCGGTATGCCAGCAGCTGGCCAAAAGGCAGACGTTGGGTATGCGGTACACCAATTACTGGCCTTTAGTGCAAGTGGGAGATTGTTGGATATGTATGCCCTAGAGGCCATTATTGTATAGTACTAGTTTGTATAATACATTTTGGAAGCTTGGGATATATACACGGGTTTGCAATAGTTGTTGGGGATAGTGCCCTCAGAGTCAATTATTGGATCACAGGCACGTGATTGCAATGATTGAGGGAGGACCTGTCCCAGTAGGACAGTCTTACTCAAGATGATAGTATGCTATCTGGTTTATCTTTATCATCGTGTACTGCTTTAGGTGACCTTACAGGTCACTATTGCGCATTGATAGAGCCCCTAGGATTCTTGCTTGACTGCCAGCAATATGAGGGCGATCATATACGTGGGAGCTGGGGTCTATAAGCACATCCTTAAAAGGTCCCTAGTCGTGAGAGTTTCAAGACAGGGCATCGATACTCCAGAGTAGACTAGTGTACACAGTCGATACCACGACGAGGGGCGGTGGCCGGTCTCACAAGCCACTGGTGTCAGTTGGTTCACCTAAGATGTATACAGGTGCTCATTGGGTTATGAGTACACCGGACAGGACTCGCCGGGAACATGCTAGTTGGTATTATACCTGACGTCAGATAGCAGTTCCCTGGTGACATGTGTACAGGTTAGTTCATCGACCTGAGATCGTCATTTATCTCGTGTGAGTTCCCACTGTGCTTTGATTACTACCCTACCACGGCTCAAAGGAGTCGTGCAAACAGGTTTTAGTTGTGTACAGTCCCGAGCCACATGGTTGCAGTGAGCGGATCTGCTGGGGTTCTTCTCTCCCGGTATTGGGGGTGAGGTCGCGCTGTGTCTAGGAGAGCCATTACACAAAGCCCTCGGCCGAGGCAGGAGATTTACTGGTAGGTATTCCAGTAGTATCTCAGGGTGTTCTGGGCTACACTCCGACACGACTTGTACCGCTTTTGGGGGTCTGACTTTTACCAACCCCCTAGGCCCGCCATGCGATACTCATAGACGAACGGACTGGACTGTACGGATATTGTCACAGACAGGCTCAGTAGGGTGTCAGGACGAGTTCGCTTATCGACCTCCCTTTTGGTCAATACCTGGTAGCTCGTTACGTACGACTAATACCTCTGACGTGCTAGTGGTTAAATCCACAACCAAAGTATTGACGAGTCTCTAGAGTCCCGTATGATATATAGGCCGTAGTTTCTCAAGTTTCGGGCGAAACGCTATAGAGGCCGTATGATATATGGCAGGGTTCGATCTTATACGTGCGGTATTGCACAGATCATGATCGGACGGATCGTAGTAGTGGGCTTTGGTTTATGCCGGATCCTAGTATTAGATTTGTTGGATTACTTTAGTTTCATCGCATTCGCATTCAGTCGGAATGTGGGTACAGGTATGTATATACAGGTGAGGGGTATCTTTGTGATCCGTCACGAGTTTACTTTAGATATTGCCGGATCTTTTTGTTGTGGCAAACATTTGGATTAATGTTTGCTTAAGGAAATAATGAGCTAGAAATCATCATGACAATGCATTAATGTGACATAGACTTGTATCATGAGTCATGGTCTCTTTTCTTGCTAATATGTCACATTAATGAATTGTTTTATGTCTTGATTTGATGAGGAGAGAGAGAGGGGCTGCCATGGTTATAATGTTAGCTCTTGTATTTCTTTTTCAAACCCTCTCTCATTCTATCACAACAAAAAGAAAAGAAAAGATGAGAAAGCCTTCTCTTCTTCTTCTTCTTCCTCTAGCTCATTGTCTCCTTCAATGGCAACACTTTAACCTCCATCCAAAGCAATGGAAGCAAGAGACAAAGTGATCACAACATTCTCTACTTCACCTTAGATGCGTCGGCTAGCATACTTCACACCCGAGTTGCTTCGGATGAAGCGGGAGCCCGTAAAAAGATTTCTCGATGTGGTGCCCTTTCCGACGAGGAGATGAAGACCGGAGATTCCGTGAGGAAATCGGAGTGGAGGCTGAAGACCGAAGGACACGGATCGCTCGGTATAGCATTCTACCCTTTCTCTTGTTAGCTAGATATAGGTTAATGGTCCGATCCAGGTTTTTAGGATGCGGTAGTGCCGGTTTAAAGTCAAGAAAATTTTTCGTTTCCGCATTTTGGCCGAGGAAAGACGGCGGGGGAGCTACCGTAGTCCTACATGGTATCAGAGCCAGGTTATTAACCTAGTCTAGCTTGGTCTAACGTGTTTACATTTCTGATCAAACAAAAATCCCAAAACCGCGATTTCAATGCATTAGTTTTCTGTCGAATTATTTTTGGCTCGAAATTTTTTTCAGTGTATTGCAGAAAAACATGCAGGAAGTTTTAAGACTTCTGTGAAAAATTGGTCATGTGACATTGTAGATCGGCCGCGGAACCGCGGCCAAACCCCTGTTCTACCAACGGTTCCGCCGCAGTAATAGGTGATCACCATACCAATTTTCTACAGAGCTCTTTGGACTTGGAAATGGGGGTTTTGGTATGTTCTGTTTGGGCCCAGATTTTCTTTGAGTGCTACAGTAGTGCTTGGGGCCCGCTTCGGTAAATTTGATCGATCGAAAATTTTAAACATGTTAGTTCACATTATTTACATTATATCTACGACCGTGAATGTCACTTGATCGGTAAATCCTGTCTAACTGCTATAGCCCTTTTAGACGGATTTGCGAATGTGATATTCACGTTGATGTTCTGTGTTGTGCTGTGATGTTGCAGAATTGTCGTGGTGGATAGTCTGGATGCAATGGTAGTACAGTTTGGTTGTATTTGTACATTTGATATTGCGGGACGAGCGTCCGACATGTGGACTGCCGTCACTGCCTGTTTGTATATTATTCTTTTGGGGCACGACCGGGCTGAGGTCGATGTACCCGTTGTATGTATATTTTACTTTCTGTACTAGAATTATCCCGCGGAGGGGTGCACGGATAGCTGGGTTCTAGAGGGCAACGAGCCCGCATCTCATGGCGTTGAGACGGAGGGGGCTTCACTCTTGAATCGGTGGGCTGTTCGCCTCACTCGTAGGGGGTACAGGTTGACCCAAGGAAGGGTGCTCAAGTTACCGGATTCCGTGAAGTGCTGGGTGGTCCATTCACGTTGTTGAAGGGGGCTGCCTCTCTTCAGGTTTTGGCGGGTAACTTGCCGCGCCCGTAGGGGTCTAGGATTTCATTGCACAGGCTATCCATACGACCAGGGGAACGTCAGGTTTCAGTAGCGGCTCTATGAAACCCGGGGATCCCAGATATCTGTATTGTTCTGTGATGTTGCATTTTATCACGCCTTGAGCGAATATTATATATTGATATATATACTGGTAGATGTTGTATATGTTTTGCATCCGCGCTAGTCCAGTCCCCGCTCTGCCGTTAGTTAAGTAACCTAACGGGTGATGACGGGACCCAGTGGCGAATGCGGATGGCATATACGTACATCATTATTTTCGTTCTTTATTGGTGTGATCAATTGATGGGACTGCGTTGATTCGGATCAATGCAAGCTAAACAAACCTATTCTGATGTTGTTGGAACAATTTTTCAAAAAGCTGTTATTGCAAGCACGTTCTCTTTTGTTTTGCACAGTGGTATTCGGTTATGAATATCCAGCACCTCAGTCGACGAGGCAAGGGCCAAGATCCCTTCACCGGGAGTGACCCCTTGGACAGAAGTTTGCGTCAGGGTAATAACTTCACTATAGCCGATTGCCTTTTGCTTTGCATCGTGGAATTCCGTTGGAATATCCTGCACCTCATTCTACGAGGAAAGAGCCGGGATCCCTTCACCGGGAGTGACCTCTTTAGCAAAAGTTTTCGTCACTATATTTTTTATAAAAAGGCTATGCAGTTCCTTCAACAATATCAAGTTCATTACGTTAAAGAGTTTTCGCCAAAAACCAGCCGTAGCCCTCCGTCATTTCTTACGGTTATTATTTAGTATTCGTGCTTCGTTTGTTGACTCCGTCAAGGCGTAGTGTACGGTAGCTAAGTGGTGCTTGTTTGTTGCATAAATGGGATTGGTTAGGACAGTCGTGCGGCCTTGTTGACTCCGTCAAGGGCACGTACGGGTGGGTTTAATGCAATCCAGATAATGACGGGTTGAACTTGACTAGGACTCTTTGATTTGTTGACTCCGTCAAGGTCACTTGGGTCCTAAGGGTAAAAACTTACATCTGAAGTTTCTAAAGAAACTGAAACTTTCCAGGCATGCGCATACCTTCTGGAGTGTGGTGACGTGAGTGGATTCCGTCACGTTATCATGCGATGATAGTTGGATCCCGATTCCCACTGATGAGTTGGTTTACTCCTCGGGTGATCCCGACTAATTCTTCTTTCAGGTTTGGAGGAGAATTTGAGGTTACAGTGGGAGGTTACCTGATTAGATAAATTGATAACCATTCTGATCTAGGTTAGAGTGCACGCTGAGTGTTTCTTTTCTCTCTCTCTGACAGTGACCATGGCCCGACCCTTGACTATGACTCAGTGACCAAGATTAACCGAACCTTCTTAAACACTGGCTTTTGGATTGTCTGAGTTGCATACCTCATTGCCACTCCTACTTTTACCCTTTTCTCCAGGACACCCCATATTACTACGAACGTTCACTTTCATTGGATAAAACCATCGTATGGTTTGTTAGTGTATATGCCCTAGGGGCCATTATTGTATCATACTAGTTTGTATATTACTTAGTGGAAGCTTGGGATATTCATATGTATATAACAGTCTTGCTAAACATGGTAGTATGCTACTTGGTTTTTCTATCTTAATATGTGAGTATACGTATTGATAGAGCTCTTAGGATCTTGCTTGACTACCAGCGTTGTGATGGCAGTCACACTAGTGGGGGCTGGGTAGTCTATAAGCACATCCTTTTTCAGGTCCCTAGTCGTAGGATTATCGAGATAGGGCATCGATACTCCAGAGTAGACTAGCGTGTACGCTTCTCATCGTAGTTGGGGAGATGGTCTGTCCCACAGCCGTCAGTACGTCGTACTGGAGATAGTATACGGGTGCTCGTTGGGTTATGGGTACACTGGACAGGACTTGTAGGGAACTGTTGGTTGGGTTTTATACCAGTCGTCAGTTAACAGTTCCCAGGTGACATGAGTACAGCATAGTCCGCAGACTTGACACTGCTACTTCACCTCGAGTTGTCCCACTGTTCTTAGATTGCTACCCTACCACGGCTCAAAGGAGTCGTGCAAACAGGTAGCAGTTGGGTGCAGTCCCGAGCACTTGGACGCAGTGGCGGTTAGACAGGCTTCGTCTCTCCTGGTATTGGGAGTTGATATCGCGCTGTGTCAGAGAGCCATTACGGAAAGTCCCTGGCCAGGGCAAGCGAGATTTACTGGTTGGTTTCAGTAGTTTCTTAGGGTGTAATGGGCTACGCTCCGACACGACTTATACCGCTATTAGGGGACTGACGCTTGCCACCCCCTAGGCCCGATATGCGATAGTCTTAGACGAACAGACCAGACTGTACGGAGATTGTCACATCTGGCTCAGTAGGAGTTCGGATGGGTTTCCTCATCAGCCTTCTTATCGACATCTACCTGGGGACCGTTACGTACAGCTAGTACCGCTTGCGGTCTGTGGTTAAACCCACTGCCAGCGTAGTAGTCGTGTCATTAGAGTCCCACACAGAGAGTTTCCCTGCTCCAGGCGAAACGATATAGAGGTCGTTTGGTTTTACGACAAGGATTCGGACGCATACGTGTGTTTACGCACGTACGACTTTCGGACAGTTTTTACTAGTCAGCTTTGGTTTAAGCCAGATTCTAGTATCGTGATATTGGATTTATACAGTCTAAAGTTTTTCCGTGTTTTCACGGATAGGAGGGGCGTTCTCGTAATTTCACGAGAAGCTTCTAGAAGATGGTGACTTGGGGGTTTAGGTGGCATATGCATTTAATGAGATTAGTGACTCATTTGTGTGATTCATCCATGTCATTAATGCATCATAAATGCTTAATGACTCATGGAGATGAATCACCCATTTGTATTTATGAAGCATGGTTGTTAAATCCTATTTTCTATTTATTTGATAAAGATTAATGCTTCATATATATCATGATAGATCACAATCTCATTCTCATTCTTATGCTCACCTTCTATCTCCTCAAGCTCTCTCTCTCCAAACCCTAATCCTCCCCTCTCATGTGTTGAGATCAAGGATTAGAATAGACTAATCACTCCATAATCCAACTCTATATCACCTAGGATACTTAGATTAACACTTTAAGAAACCTAGTTACCTCTAGTTTGAGGAGAAGCTTGAAGTATAGCTCTCGGGTGGATCGTCTACTACTTGGAGAAGGCCGAGGAGGAGGTGGAGAACAAAAAGACGAAGGACACGGTTCATTAGGTATAATCACTTCACATAGTAGTTTAGAACTCCTATGCTTTTGTTAGTTATCGTTTAGCAACGATTCTTGCAGTTAGTCGATATTATAGCAAAGAACAAGATCGTTTTTCATATTTCCGCCTCCCCGCAAGTCGTGGGGTGTTGTACATCGACTTACAGTGGTATCAGAGCCTCGCTAAACAATAATTAACTTATTAGCAAAGTCGTAAGAATTTCGATCGCAAAAAGAACCGGAAAAATCATCGATTTAACACAGTTTCTGTCGAATTTAAAACAGGCCCTAAAAATTTTTCAGGGACCTGCAGAATAACAAGCAGGGAATAATAGGGCTACTGCAGAAATTTGGACTTGTGACTCGGCTAACTCACCGCGAAACTGCGGTGGATCCATGCGATCCGCCGCGGATCCGCGGCCGAGTTGGGGCCGAGTCAGCCCAAATTTCTTCAGTAACTCTCCTGTGTTCATAATGATATTTCTGGGATGTTTATTTTTCTGCTCAAGTCTCAGGTGCACAGAGAAGTTTCAGAGTAGAATCTAAAGTGTTTGCTCGATCGCAATTTTGCGATGTTTGCTAATTTGATTATATCTGTGATTGTATAATGTGTTCGTAAACCTCCCCTAACTGCTAGTATGTCGGTTGGCAGGGGGTTGCACATTTCTGTAATGGATTTTACTGTTTGTGATTATGAACTGTATTGGATTGTTGTGATGATTAGCCAGGGTTTTGTGATGGGTTATTGTATTAATTCATTCAATGTAAATGTAATTTGTTGTAATATTATTTTGCGGGGCACATCCAGGTTGCGGTTGTAGCTACCGTTGTATTATTTCATTTTACTGTTTTTTGCTCCTAGGATAGACCCAAGATGGGGTGCACAAACTACCGGGTACTTTGAAGTGTTTAGTGGCCTACTCACTTTGTTGAGGGAGACCGCTTCACTTCGGGTACTTGGCAGGTTGTTTGCCGTACCCGTAGGGGTCTAGGGTGGGGTAATGGCTATTCATCACAACTGTGTAATCCGTCTTTTGTTGCAGGCTCAAAATAAATGCGGATTACTTGTATATCCAATAATGTTCATCTGAGATCTTGAATGCCTATTATTGTGTCTGACGAATGTACAATATCTATATTTGATAGCTATTTAGACGTCACTTATGTTTTACAACCGCGCTAGCCCAGCCCCCGCTCTGTCGTTAGTTAAGTAACCTAACGGGTGATGACGGGACCCAGAGGCGAATGCGGATGTCATAAGAGGACGTTGTATTTTCGTTGTTTTCTGCAATGATAGGTCAATGATGCGACGCATTATTATTAATGCAAAGAAAATAAACCAAAGTTTAATCGTTGGAACAATTTAAGAGAAACCACTCGGTTAATTTTAAAATAGGAGATATTTTTTAATTGCGGAGCTTTAACCACTCCTTTTAAAAAGCTATCAGGTTCCTTCGGTTATATCAAGTTCACTGTAGGGTTCCTAGGCACCCTAGTGAGGTCTCACAAGGCATCGAACATGCCGATTTCAAAAATTATAGGTGCCGAGAGACCCGACTACGGATCGTTTGCTAGAAAACTAGGCGAAAAGCGAACTAGTTAACACTTAACTAAAAGGAAAACGGAAATACAACCTTTGTAGATCCGGTGCTCCACCTCCATAGCTCCGCAACGAAGTCCTCTCCGCTGTCCAAATCAAATCCGGGCTCTAGCGTCGGCTTCATCGGAGAATGGGCAAGCTAGGTCGTCGATGTCCATGCCGAAGATGATCTACGTCGAGGCATCACTAGATCAAGCTCACAACTTCACCAAGTCATGAAACTTGTGAAGTAAACACACTCTACTACTTGGCAAGAGGTAGAGGATGAAGAAATAGGAAGTGGGTAGACTTTAGATTTGGATTTCTCACTCTTTTTCATCACTTGCCATTGATGGAGGCAAGCTTTCTTCACTTGAAGAAATGAAGAAGAAGAAGGAAATTGTTATGATAAGTTTTTTTAGAAAATAGAAAATAAAAGAATACTTATCATCAACAACCATGGTCAAGTGTAGAGATTAAACTAGGGTTAATGGAGTGGTTAGGGTTAAGCATGAGACAAAATGGTCACTTTGGTCAAAGTCTTCATGAAGCTTCAACAAGCTTCCAAATAAAGCCACCATTTTGCTTTATGTTTATCATTTTCCAAAATGAATAAACAAATAAATAAATAGATATGAAAATGAAAACCCTAACCATTACATAACCATGGTTTAAACTTTACACAAAACACAAGTTAGCATGCATCATCAAACATGATACATACAAGTGTACAAAAGTATATCACATATACAATATGCACAAAACAAGTGGGAAAATCCGTTTAAAGTGAACCAATACTAGTTAGTGCAAAGTAATATATCAAATATATAATTATGCATTAAATCATTAAATCAACACTTGATTCAATGATCAGGTCATGTCGCACACAACCGACTAGTATTCAATGTATCGGTTTATCGAATCAACGCTTGAATCGATAACTAGGTTATATCGCATACAACCTTTCTGATACATTCATCGCGAGAATGGAATACGGTATCACATACACGTATTATTCTCGGTCCCGCACATATCTCATATGCGCTCCTATTTCGTTTCGCTTGAGCCAGGAAACCTCTGTGTAGGACTCTAAAGACTCGTCAATACGCCGGCAGCAGATGATGATCATATCAATCACCCACAAGCCGCAAGCGGTCTGCTAAACGTAACGGCCACCCGGGTATTGAGCGATCTGAAGATCGACGAGCAAGCCCGCTCACACTCCAGTGAATCCGACCAGTAACACTACCGTACAGTCCGGTCTGATCGTCTGATCTGTCGCATATCTCGCCTAGGGGTGGTAAACGTCAGACCCCAATAGCTCGATAAGTCGTGTCGATATGAGGTCTATAACTGTTCGAGAAACTACTGGTAACACTTACCAGTAAATCTCAGCAACCCTGGCCAGGGATTTCCTGTTATAGCCAATCGAACACAGCGCAACATCAACTCCCTATACCGGGAGAGACGAATCCCCTCCTATCGCTCATTGCCTCCATGTGACTCGGGACTGTACCCAAAAACCACCGTTTTGCACGCCCTCTTGGACGTGGTAAGATGGAAATCAAAGCACAGTGGGAACCACACAAGACTCTATGACGATCTCGGGTCAACAGACTACTCTGTACCAGTGTCACCAGAGAACTGCCATCTGACGTGAGGTATAATACCATCTGGGAGTTCTCGGCGAGTCCGTCCAGTGTACCCAGTCTCTACCGAGCACCCGTATATCATCTCTAATGTCAAACACCGATGGATATGGGATCATCCATCGCCCATCTGTATGGGTCGAGAAGGTATACGCTAGTCTACTCTGGTATATCGATGCCCCGTCTCGATACACCCACGACTAGGGACTTTGAAGGATGTACTTATGGACTACCTTGTCCCCACTAGTATGATCCGCATCATAGTCCAGGTAGTCAAGTACAGATCCTAAGGGCTTTACCAACATGTAACAGGGAGACAATCAGTGTACACGTTAAGGTAAAGATCAACCAGATAGCATACTATCATGTCGAGCAAGAAAGTCCTCCCTATATATGTCCCAGCATCCACTACAATATACATCCTATGTATATTAATGGCCTCTAGGGCATACATATAACTAACAATCTCCCACTTGCACTAGGGCAATCTGTAGCAGTGGTTGTAGTATCTCATACTCAACCATCCCATAAAAGTCTCTCTCTGGGAACAGGCCTTTGTGAGTGGATCCGCTGTGTTGTCCTCTGAGTCTACTCTCCTAACCTCGATCTCCCTGGAGATCAACCATATCCATGATCAAGTGATACTGCCTTAGAATATGTCTGGATCACTGATGGGACGGACGTTCCTTGGCATAAGCCACAACTCCATTGTCTCACAATGGTTGGAACGTAGTTCATCTCATGAACCAATATACACCCAGACTGCCTCTTTGGTAGTATCTTAAGTAGCGATGTATCCTGCCTTTATCGTCTAGTATGTCACGGTATCTAGCTTGGAACTCTTCCAACATACCGTCCCTTTACTGACGGTAAAGACAATGCCTGCGACTGACATTCAGTCGTCTTTATCACACTGGAACCCTTCCAGCGATTCTCCCCAGGATGGATTGATACCATCTCACTACAACTAGTGAATATCCTAATTTCCAATTAGATCTATCTCATAGATCCAAAATCGAGGATTTAGGAGGTATCACTTTGATCCTATATGGAGAATCATTGTGATAAGCGGAGATTGACTGAGCGTAGCATAGGAAACTCCTTCCCTATCATGAGCATGACATCCACGTACTCTACGAGGATCACCACCATACTCCATACTACCTTTTTGTTTATACAAGGTTCATCTACCATTTTGATGATGTCAAACTCTTTGACTTATCCATCAAAACAGATGTTCCAACTCCGCGATGCCTGCTTTATCCTATAAAGCATCTTGCACACGTTTCCGCTGCTCCCACTGTCTACGAGGCCCTCTGGCTGTGTACTTATAGACGCTCTCTTCTAAACATCATTTAGAAAAGCTGTCATGACACCCAACCACCAGATATCGTAGTCATGGTATGTAGCCGTGGCAAGTAGGATCTGGATGGACTTAAGCATAGCTACTTGGAAAAGGTTTCATCATCATCCATACCTGGTCAATGATGTAGACCTTTAACAAGTCTATCTTTGAAAGTCTCAACTTTTCCATGTACACCAAGTAATCTTCTCAAGATATACTTGCTCCTGATGGGGATTTAACCCTTCAGATATAGCAACCAAAGTCCATACTTTGTTGGTGTATAAGGATTCCATCTTAGATCACTAAACATCCAGCCATTCTTACAGAGTCTCACTCTCGATGGCCAGCTCGAAGCTAGTTGGGTCATCATCTCATGATGCAATCCTCGCTCCCACTGTCATCGAGAAACCGAAGTATCTCTCAGGTGGGTGAGGAACCCTACTAGATCGGCGGAGAGGTTGAGGTTCGTTGGCATCTACTGAATCCTTTGGTTGTACCAAATCATCTGCTGTATTTTGTATAGCTGGAACCTTTCCAGTTCTACATTACAGACTTTGCCTCGAGCTTGTCCGGATTTTGCTTTTAGACATAGGCCGGACAACCCCAAATCTTAACTAACTTAAGACATGGGCTCTTCCCATTCCATATCACATATGAAGTGGTAGGCAACTGATTTGATTGGAACCCTATTCAATAGGTATGCAACTTCTCAAGTGCATAACCCCCTTAAGGAAAAAGGTAACTCAGTATTACTCATCATAGAGCACACCATATCAAATAGGGTGTATCTGCTCCGCCCCGATATACCATCGTGCTATGGTGTATTCGGAGGAGTAATTCTGAGAGAGAATTTCATTCTCCTTTAGAATAATCCAGGATTTCCGTGCTCAAGTATTCTCCTCCTCGATCACATCAAAGGACATAATACTTGTACCCTTATTGGTTCTTTACTTCTATCTTATATTCTGTGAATATCTCAAAAGGTTCAGACTTGTGTTTCAACAAGAACATACGTCTGAATCTTGAGAGATTATCAGAGAACGTAATGAAGTATAAAGAACCAGTCCTGGCATGTGTAGACAGGGGACCTACATACATCATCATGTATCATCCCAAGAGTTCACTAACTCTTTCTCTGTTTCCAGTAAACGGAGCTATGGTCATCTTATCTTTGTGACATGACTGGAGAGTTTCATAAGATGTAAATTCAAACTGATTTAAATATGCATCTATATGTAACTCTAGCTAGTCGGGTCACATTGATATGACCTAGTCTACAATGCCTCAAGAAGAATTCGTTCATTTCTGAACTCTTCCTCTTGTGTGTGTTCCATATACTAAGAACTGTAGTTTGATTTAGAACATCAACGCTTTTAGATAACGTGCCTGAACCGATCAACTTTTGATATAGGAAATGTTCAAAACATTATCCAACTATACAAAATTTTATCATTTCTTTACTAATAAAGAGATAGATATGATTTTGTATATCAGGTTCGGTATCTAATAACATTCGTTCAGAATCAATGTATTGGTAATACAGGGTGACAGTGACCAACAGACTTGGCTGCAACTCTTGCCCCGTTTTCTGCCTCATGAAACTTATCACCCGTTCTCAGTTCTCTACCTTTCTGTAGCCCTATGTAACAGATTACATATCTGGGATCCTGATCCGGTATCATATACCCAGGACGTAAAGGATACTGAGAAACAGTTCTGTATAATGAACACACCCGAAGATGATGCATCAGCATGCACTCTCTTCGTTTGGGCGGCACGGGAATTCTGGTAATCCCCTATTTCCTGCTCTGTCTTATAACAATTATAAGGTGGAGCGGGACCAACGTTCCCCAGCTCAGTATAACAAGAGGGTTCTGTCAATAATCCGTTTTATTATCTTGATTAAGGCGTGACATGGTCGCTACCAGGAGAGAGAGAGAAGAAAACACTCAGCGTGCGCTCTTGCAAGAATAGATTGGTTATTATTTTATCTAATCAGGATGGCTCCCACTGCTTTTTATCAAATCTTCCTTCAAACCCTAAAAGGAAAGACTAGCCGGGATTAATTACACACTACAAGTTCGCCAATCTTTCAGCCAGGCCAGTGTCGGTACTTTGAGGGAGGTCCCCCGTGCTTTCGCACGAACCTAATTAATGTAAACCTCGTTTTCCCAGAGGCGTAACCCCATTGACACCTTTCTAGACACCTACTTGATCGGCTAATTGTAATGTGTAAAACTCTCCCAGGAGTAACTCTTACTCGCAGCGGGTATCGGGATCCAACTATCTCATAGAAGGTATGCAATCTCATTGCAAATTTCAACACTTGAAATTCCCGATAATATTTTGCCCCTAGCTCGCTATGACCTTGACGCATGCCAAACAACCCATAGTCTGCTAGTCAAGTTCAACCCGTACATCTCTTGATTGAATTAAACCCACCCGCACGACCCTTGACGCATGCCAAACAACGCCGTACGAATACCCTAATCCAATCGCATCATATGCTAGCAGATAAGCACTAGTTAGCTACCGTACACTACGCCTTGACGCATGCCAAACAACCGCAGCACGAATACTAACTAGTACTTATCTGAAATGACGGAGGGCTACGACAGGTTTTTCTTAAAACCTATTGCGTAATGAACTTGATATCGTTGTAGAATCAAATGATTTTTAAAATGGAGTGTTTTTTAGGCTTTTCTAGTTTTGCTAAAGGAGTCACTCCCGGTGAAGGGATCGTCGGTCCTTTCCTCGTCGAATGAGGTGCGGGATATATCATATATATCACTGTGCAAAGCAAAAACACTTAAAAGCAATCAAAATACAAACCGAGTGTGTAGCATCTGCCAGTTATTGCTAAAGGAGTCACTCCCGGTGAAGGGATCTCGGTCCTTTCCTCATCGAATAAGGTGCAGGATATATCACATATACCTCTGTGCAAAGCAAGAACTGTAGCTACCTGTTTTATTTTGAAATTCGATTCTACAACATCTTAGGTTTCTTTTTATTTCATTAATCACATTAATGAAGTCCCATCATTTAATTACCTAAGCATCACAGATAAATACGACGTACACTTATGTCATCCGCATTCGCCTCGATGTCCCCTCGTGCACCGTTAGGTTAGGTAACTAACGACAGAGCAGGGCAGGGCTAGCGCGGGTGTAAAACATAAGTAACGTCTATATAATATATCATATATACTATATACTGTATCTATCACAGAACATCACATGATCACATCACAGATATCGCAGCAGAAGAAACATATGAAATATTGGATATACTAGGACGTCCGTGTTTTCAGCAGAAAAAACACGGATTCCACGGTCGTGATGAATAGCCAAACCCACACCCCTAGACCCCTACGAGAGCGGCAAGCAACCCTACCAATTCTAGAGTTAGGAGACCCGGACTCGACTCCTCGAGTTGGTCTCCCACTGGACTCCAGAACCCGGTTACTTGTGCTCCCCTCCTTGGGTCTATCCTAGTGCGGAAAAGTAAATAATATACAAACGGTGACAACTTCCGCAACCTGGAAGCGCCCCAAATAAAAGAATATTACATACAAGTTTTTACATGAATGAAAATGAAAAACACTCATCTCACATAAAAAACCCCGGCTATTCAAACACGACGATCCAATATAACATATCCAGCAACACATAACATCACATGTCATCAACGTAAGTAAATATGCGCACCCCAATTGTCGTTGACATATAGCAACGAAACCGGCGATATCACATATTACACTTACGGTCACAAAAAAGAAAGTGTAAAACTACAACAGTTGGAATCCGCAACCACCTCAGACATCGCATGCCTGACCAAATGAATTACTTAGACATCGCATGCCTAACAATTATAAACCCCGCATTTCAGTCTCATTATCGAAAACTCTTTTCAATACCAAGTCGGGCAATTCAACAAGATTCCCGAAAAACTGATCGAATGCTCGTCGCAAACTTCAGTAGACGGCTGCACCCCCGATACCGTCGACGAAGTGCACCAAGGCGGAACACCGCTGCCGCGAGCACCCGAACGGATGCTTTCGGCGATGGGGTTCTCCTACAGTCACTTGGTCGGGGCTATGGAGTGAGGCTGTCTATTAAGTTTATCCGGCGAGTATCCGCGTACGCTACGTGATTGCGACGGACTTTTGATCACATCAAAATTCCGTGGCAACCGATCAATCGAGACTAAAGTGCTATGTTTATAACATTCATTCAGTTATCTCATAACTTTTTTTGAATTCCAATTATTGTATCCCATTCCAGATAAATAGAAAATGTTAAACTTTCCGATCGAACATTCTAACACCCAAGTTTTCCCGATACAGATCAACACATGAAACTAGTCTAACAACATTCAGTTCGTACCTCAGTACCAACGGTCCAGCCGTAGAAGGGTCAAGCCAACGCCTCACATGTGGCACGCCGTACTGCCCCAAACCCGAAGGTTCAAAGGGCAGTTCAAGACGGTCACATAATCGAGTTAAGGTTTGTTGTCTTCTATAGGGTCCATCGTGTTACTTGCACTACTTAGAACGTCGTTAAACTTCGGAAAAATCCAACACTTGGAAATTTCCCGACAGGGGAAAAATTGGGTATTTATATCCGGTCGAACTTTTTAACATATTCTAAAAATTATCCGGAAAGCCACACAGACAAAATTTGATACTCCGATCGAAACACCGAATCCCCAAATCAACTCCAGAAAATTCAACTCTTGAATAAATATTAAAAATTCCCAGAAAACTCAGCTCTTTGAACTAGGAATTACTGTGCAAAGGAACAGGGCTGACGTCATCAAGTGGCCGCTGATCCGCCGCAGAAGCCATGCTTCTGCCGCGGATCCGCCGCGAAATTTACTGTTCACCAGAAACTTTTTGCACCGTAATTCTTATTTTTCCTTGCTGAATTTTTTAGCAATTTTTAATTTGGAAAAACTCACTGTTTTCAAAAAAGTACAGAGAGCAAGATTGATTTGGTGTTTCGGGTTCGATCGGGTTTCAAATTCCGTCTAGACTTCGCCTAAGGCTCTAGCTAGGCTCTGATACCACTGTAGGGTTCTTAGGCACCCTAGTGAGGTCTCACAAGGCATCGAACATGCCGATTTCAAAAATTATAGGTGCCGAGAGACCCAACTACGGATCGTTTGCTAGAAAACTCGGCGAAAAGCGAACTAGTTAACACTTAACTAAAAGGAAAACGGAAATACAACCTTTGTAGATCCGGTGCTCCACCTCCATAGCTCCGCAACGAAGTCCTCTCCGCTGTCCAAATCAAATCCGGGCTCTAGCGTCGGCTTCGTCGGAGAATGGGCAAGCTAGGTCGTCGATGTCCATGCCGAAGATGATCTACGTCGAGGCATCACTAGATCAAGCTCACAACTTCACCAAGTCATGAAACTTGTGAAGTAAACACACTCTGCTACTTGGCAAGAGGTAGAGGATGAAGAAATAGGAAGTGGGTAGACTTTAGATTTGGATTTCTCACTCTTTTTCATCACTTGCCATTGATGGAGGCAAGCTTTCTTCACTTGAAGAAATGAAGAAGAAGAAGGAAATTGTTATGATAAGTTTTTTTAGAAAATAGAAAATAAAAGAATACTTATCATCAACAACCATGGTCAAGTGTAGAGATTAAACTAGGGTTAATGGAGTGGTTAGGGTTAAGCATGAGACAAAATGGTCACTTTGGTCAAAGTCTTCATGAAGCTTCAACAAGCTTCCAAATAAAGCCACCATTTTGCTTTATGTTTATCATTTTCCAAAATGAATAAACAAATAAATAAATAGATATGAAAATGAAAACCCTAACCATTACATAACCATGGTTTAAACTTTACACAAAACACAAGTTAGCATGCATCATCAAACATGATACATACAAGTGTACAAAAGTATATCACATATACAATGTGCACAAAACAAGTGAGAAAATCCGTTTAATGTGAACCAATACTAGTTAGTGCAAAATAATATATCAAATATATAATTATGCATTAAATCATTAAATCAACACTTGATTCAATGATCCGGTCATGTCGTACACAACCGACTAGTATTCAATATATCGGTTTATCGAATCAACGCTTGAATCGATAACTAGGTTATATCGCATACAACCTTTCTGATACATTCATCGCGAGAATGGAATACGGTATCACATACACGTATTATTCTCGGTCCCGCACATATCTCATATGCGCTCCTATTTCGTTTCGCTTGAGCCAGGAAACCTCTGTGTAGGACTCTAAAGACTCGTCAATACGCCGGCAGCAGATGATGATCATATCAATCACCCACAAGCCGCAAGCGGTCTGCTAAACGTAACGGCCACCCGGGTATTGAGCGATCTGAAGATCGACGAGCAAGCCCACTCACACTCCAGTGAATCCGACCAGTAACACTACCGTACAGTCCGGTCTGATCGTCTGATCTGTCGCATATCTCGCCTAGGGGTGGTAAACGTCAGACCCCAATAGCTCGATAAGTCGTGTCGATATGAGGTCTATAACTGTTCGAGAAACTACTGGTAACACTTACCAGTAAATCTCAGCAACCCTGGCCAGGGATTTCCTGTTATAGCCAATCGAACACAGCGCAACATCAACTCCCTATACCGGGAGAGACGAATCCCCTCCTATCGCTCATTGCCTCCATGTGACTCGGGACTATACCCAAAAACCACCGTTTTGCATGCCCTCTTGGACGTGGTAAGATGGAAATCAAAGCACAGTGGGAACCACACAAGACTCTATGACGATCTCGGGTCAACAGACTACTCTGTACCAGTGTCACCAGAGAACTGCCATCTGACGTGAGGTATAATACCATCTGGGAGTTCTCGGCGAGTCCGTCCAGTGTACCCAGTCTCTACTGAGCACCCGTATATCATCTCTGATGTCAAACACCGATGGATATAGGATCATCCATCGCCCATCTGTATGGGTCGAGAAGGTATACGCTAGTCTACTCTGGTATATCGATGCCCCGTCTCGATACACCCACGACTAGGGACTTTGAAGGATGTACTTATGGACTACCTTGTCCCCACTAGTATGATCCGCATCATAGTCCAGGTAGTCAAGTACAGATCCTAAGGGCTTTACCAACATGTAACAGGGAGACAATCAGTGTACACGTTAAGGTAAAGATCAACCAGATAGCATACTATCATGTCGAGCAAGAAAGTCCTCCCTATATATGTCCCAGCATCCACTACAATATACATCCTATGTATAGTAATGGCCTCTAGGGCATACATATAACTAACATTCACTACGTTCACGGTTTCGCCAAAACCATTCGTAGCCCTCCGTCATTTCATTTGGGTATTCAGTAGTATTCAAGCTATGTATTTTGACCAACGCCAAGGCATAGTTTTTGGTAGCTGCTGGGTATTCATTTGTTGCATAGATAGATGAGTTAGTTTGGGACAGTCGTATTATCATTTTGGCCAACGTCAAGGATATGTACGGATGGGTTCAAATTAACAAGATAATGTTGGGTAGAACTTGACATGTGACTTATGATATTTTGACCAACGCCAAGGTCATAAGAGCATGGGGCAAAAATTTGTATCGGGAATTTCTAAAGAAACTGAAATTTGCAAAGAGATGCATACCATTTGGAGTTTGATGAATGTTGGTAGGATTCCTTCAGCATTATCAGACGATGATATTTGGATCACGATCCTACTGTGAGTATATGCTACTTATCAAGATATTCGTCACTTAACGATCAATGCTATAAACAAAGTAGGTGTCGAGAAAGGTGTCAGTGGGGCTACGCCCCCAGAGAAAAGAGGTTATTTAATTAAGGAACTTCGCGAAAGCGTTGAAAAACCTCCCTCGAAATATCGACACTGGCCTGGCTGAACGGTTAAGCAAGTATTGTACGGTGAGAATAGTCCTGGCTAGTTCTTCCTTTTTGGTTTGAGGAGGGATTCGAAAAACAGTGGGAGCCATCCAGTTTAGATAAACTAAAAACCACTCTAAACTTGCAAGAGCATCATGCCAAAGTGTTTTCTTCTCTCTCTCCTAATTGCAGCAACCCTGAAAATGACTGGAATTAAATTACTTTTAGAGAAAAATATACTGACAGGGCCAAACAATAAAGATTGGCTACGGAATGTCAAAATGGCTTTGACCTATGACAAATTGGGGTACGTCCTCACCGCTAAGGCACCTGCTATCCCAGGTCCCAAATCCAGTAATGCGGATAAGGAAATCCGCAAAATCTGGGAGTATGATTGCGCGAAGGCCAAGTGCATCGTGCTTGCCTTGATGAATAATGAACATCAGAGGAGGCACGAGGATATGGAACTAGATGCCATATTTCTCCATACAAAGGAACTTTATGGAGAGCAATCTCGTATAGCATGATACGAGACCTCAAAGAACTTGTTTCGAGCGAGGTTGGCCGTCGGATCATCGGTAGGAGAACATGTCCTAAAGATGATAGGCTATATAGAAGAGCTCGCAGACCTTGGGACGACTTTGGATAATGAGCTCTATACCGACCTTATTCTCCAGTCCCTTCCTTCCACCTATGCCCAGTTTATTCTGAATTTCAACATTCAAAGAAAAGAAGTTGAACTTCCAGAACTCCTTAACATGTTGAGGAGTGCAGAGAGCACCTTGCAGAAGGCAAGGGAAACACCCGCTATGTTTGTTAGCGGTACTTCTTCTTCCGGGTCCAAGGCTAGGGCCAAAGGAAGGAGGAAGAAGGCCGCCACCAGTCCTAGAGGAGGTGTTAGTAAGGTGGGAGGGAAGGGAAAGAAAAAGATTGCAGTGCCAGTAGTGTCCCAGGATGAGTGCTTCCATTGTCACAGGAAAGGGCACTGGAAGAAAGATTGCAAGGGGTGGAACGCCAAGAACCAAGGACCGAAGCAAGCTGTGGCTTCGACTTCAGGTGTGTTTGTAATTGAGAATTTTCTGTCAATCAAATCTACTTCTTGGGTATTGGATACCAGATCAAGATCTCATATATGCAATTCATTGCAGGCACTGAGAAACCGTAGGGTGCTGAAGGAAGGTGATATGACCCTAAAGGTTTCTAACGGAGCTAGCGTGGGAGCTGTGTCCGTCGGGGATTATCACCTGGGATTGACGAGTGGACATATTTTGGTTTTACATAACTGTTTTTGTGTACCTAGTTTAACGTGTAATATCATATCAGTTTCCTTGTTATCAAATGAAGGTTATGATTTCATGTTTGTAAGCGATGTTGTTAACATCCACCTTAATCATGGTTTGATTGGGCCCGGTACACAGAATAACGGTATATATGTCTTAAACTAACTCCAGATTTTCAATGTCCAGAACACACTAAAAAGAAAGTCTACAGATTTAAATAAGGCTTTCTTATGGCATTGTAGACTAGGTCACATCAATGAGACAAGGTTAACTAAGTTACATAGAGAAGGATATTTGGACTCGTTCGAATATCAAACTTATGCCACTTGTGAATCATGTCTCAAAGGAAAGATGACAAAGACTCCATTCACTGGACATGGAGTAAGAGCGAGCGAGCGATTAGGACTCGTACACAGCGATGTATGCGGTCCAATGTCTACACATGCAAGAGGTGGTTTTTCCTATTTCATTACTTTTACGGATGATTATTCAAGGTACGGATTCATTTATCTGATGAAACATAAATCCGAGGATTTTGAAAAATTCCAAGAGTATAAGAATGAAGTAGAAAACCAAACCGGCAAAAGTATCAAGACACTAAAATCTGATCGAGCTGGTGAATACTTAAGTGCCGAGTTCCTAGGTTACCTAAAAGAGAAAGGAATTCTCTCTCAGCTTACTCCTCTATACACTCCACAGCATAACGGTGTATCGGAGAGACGGAATCGAACCCTATTGGATATGGTACGATCCATGATGAGTAATGCTGAGTTACCGCGATCTTTCTGGGGTTATGCGCTAGAATCAGCGGCATATCTTTTGAACATAGTTCCTACCAAGACTGTGCCTACCACGCCATATCAGATGTGGAGTAGGAAGAAGCCCCATCTTCAGTATGTAAAGATATGGGGATGTCCAGCTTTTGTTAAAAAGCAGCATGTCGACAAGATCGAGGCACGATCGGTGAAATGTCAGTTTGTGGGATATCCAAAGAACTCCAAGGGGTATCTTTTCTCTTACGCAGAGGAACAAAAGGTTTTTGTTTCTCGTAATGCCCATTTTCTAGAATATCGGTTTTTAGAAAAGGAAACAAGTGGGAGCGAAATAGAACTGGATGAAATTCCAGAACCACAAACTACTACTGAAAGTTTGGTAGAACCAGAAGTTCAAAAAGAACAGGACATTCCCATACCCCTCCGCAGGAGTAGTAGGCCGTCTCATCCGCCTGAGAGATACTACGGTTTTCTCATAGATGGGGATAGAGAGGATTGCATCATTGATGATGATGAACCTACTAGCTTCCAGCAGGCCATCCAGAGCGGCGACTCGGTACGATGGCTAGATGCAATGCGGACCGAAATGGAGTCCATGTACACCAACAAAGTATGGACTTTGGACATTGCTCCAAATGGGGTAAAACCCATAGGATGCAAATGGATCTTCAAGAAAAAGATTGGTGTAGATGGACAGGTGGAAACCTATAAGGCTAGACTTGTTGCAAAGGGTTTTCGTCAAAGAACTAGTTTGGACTATGAAGAAACTTTTTCTCCAGTGGCTATGCTCAAATCCATTCGGGTCCTTCTTGCTATTGCTGCCTTCCATGATTATGAAATCTGGCAGATGGATGTAAAGACGGGTTTTCTGAATGGTAATTTAGAAGAGTTCGTCTATATGGATCAGCCAGAGGGTTTCAATCAGAGTGGGAGCAGCGGTAGAGTATGCAAGTTGCTTAAGTCCATTTATGGACTAAAGCAGGCATCACGGAGTTGGAACATCTGTTTTGATGAAACAGTCAAAGAATATGACTTTATCAAAAATCCAGATGAACCATGTATATATAGTAAAGTTGTAGCCAGAAGTGTCGTATTCCTCGTCTTCTACGTGGATGACATTCTATTGATAGGAAATGACATTTCTATGCTACAATCTGTCAAAGGTTCTTGTCACACAGGTTCTCCATGAAAGACCTGGGTGATGCCTCTTACATTCTGGGGATCCAGATCTATCGTGATAGATCCAAGAGGATGTTGGGACTTTCACAGTCCAGGTATATCAACACTATACTGAAAAGATTCAGTATGGAAGATTCGAAGCGCGATAATCTACCGGCTTGTCACGGAATCACCCTCTCCAAAGAGATGTCTCCCAAGACTGATTTGGAAAGGGAACACATGTCTATTATACCCTACGCTTCTGCGGTAGGCTCTATAATGTATGCGATGTTATGCACCAGACCAGATGTAGCTTACGCGCTCAGCGTGGTAAGCCGGTATCAGTCAGACCCAGGAGAGAATCACTGGATAGCAGTAAAGAACATTCTCAAGTACTTGAGAAGGACTAAGGAGATGTTCTTGGTTTACGGCGGAAAAGACCTCAAGTTAGAGGCCTTTGCTGATTCTGGCTTCCAAAGTGATAAGGACGATTCCAAGTCCATGTCGGGTTATGTCTTTACCCTCAATGGAGGGGCGGTGTGCTGGAAGAGCTCCAAGCAGGACACCGTTGCTGACTCGACGATGGAAGCGGAGTATATTGCTGCTAGCGATGCCGCAAAAGAAGCAGTCTGGATGAAGAAGTTCGTAACAGAACTTCAGGTGGTTCCTACCATAGTTGATCCAATACCTCTGTATTGCGACAACAACGGAGCTATAGCTTTAGCGAAGGAACCAAGGTCCCATCAGAAGTGCAGACACCTCTTAAGGCGGTATCACCTGATCAGGGAGATCATTGATCGTCGGGAGATCGAGGTTCGGAGAGTTGCTACTAAAGAGAACATTGCTGATCCATTCACGAAGGCCTTACAACAGATTCAGTTCGAGAGGCTACTCGAGATCATCGGTCTTCGATACGCCAGTACATGGCCCTAGTGCAAGTGGGAGATTGTTAGTGTATATGCCCTAGGGGCCATTATTGTATCATACTAGTTTGTATATTACTTAATGGAAGCTTGGGATATTCACATGTATATAACAGTCTTGCTAAATATGGTAGTATGCTACTTGGTTTTTCTATCTTAATATGTGAGTATACGTATTGATAGAGCTCTTAGGATCTTGCTTGACTACCAGCGTTGTGATGGCAGTCATACTAGTGGGGGCTGGGTAGTCTATGTTGGAGATAGTGCCCTCAGAGTCAATTATTAGGTCACAGGTACGTGATTGTAATGATTGAGGGAGGACCTATCCCGGTAGGACAGTCTTACTCGAGATGATAGTATGCTATCTGGTTTACCTTTATCATCGTGTACTGTTTTAGGTGACCTGACACGTCGCTATTACACGTTGATAGAGCCCCTAGGATTCTTGCTTGACCACCAGCAGTATGAGGGCGATCATATAAGTGGGAGCTGGGGGTCTACAAGCATATCCTTAAAAGGTCCCTAGTCGTGGGAGTTTCGAGACCGGGCATCGATACTCCATTAGTAGACTAGTGTATACAGTCGAGACCCCGACGAGGGGCGGTGGCCGGTCTCACAAGCCACTGGTGTCAGTTGGATCACCTGAGATGTATACAGGTGCTCATTGGGTTATGAGTACACCGGACAGGACTCGCCGGGAACATGCTAGTTGGTCATATACCAGACGTCAGATGGCAGTTCCCTGGTGACATGTGTGCAGGTTAGTTCATCGACCTGGGGATCGTCATTTGTCTCGTGTGAGTTCCCACTGTACTTTGATTACTACCCTACCACGGCTCAAAGGAGTCGTGCAAACAGGTTTTAGTTGGGTACAGTCCCGAGCCACATGGAGGCAGTGAGCGTATCTTCAGGGGTTCGTCTCTCCCGGTATTGGGGGTGAGGTCGTGCTGTGTCTAGGAGAGCCATTACACAAAGTCCTTGGCCAAGGCAAGGAGATTTACTGGTAGGTATTCCAGTAGTATCTCAGGGTGTTCTGGGCTACACTCCGACACGACTTGTACCGCTTTTGGGGGTCTGACTTTTACCAAACCCCTAGGCCCGCCATGCGATGCTCATAGACGAACGGACCGGACTGCACGGATATTGTCACTGACAGGCTCAGTAGGGTGTCAGGATGAGTTCGCTCATCGACGTCCCTTTTAGTCAATAGCTGGTGGCCCGTCACGTATTGGCTTATACCTCTGACGTGCTAGTGGTTAAATCCACAGCCATAGTATTGACGAGTCTTTAGAGTCCACCACACTTACAGTTACTCAAGTTTCGGGCGAAACGCTGTAGAGGCCGTATGGAGATATGGCAGGGTCCGATCAGATACGTGCGGTATTGCACGGATCAGGATCGGACGGTTTGTACTAGTAGCCGTATAGGTATATGGCAGGGTTCGATCTGATACGTGCGGTATTGCACGGATCAGGATCGAACGGATATTACTAGCCGGCTTTGGTTTAAGCCGGTCCTAGTTTAGTACAGTGTAGATTTTGTCTTTTTGCATTTGTATCCGGACGGAATACAGATGCGGGTGTGTATGCACAGTATCGGGGTTTTCCTGTAATTTATTACGGGACCAGTTTTCTGGAGTTGCCAGTTTGCATTCCGTTCCGGCCGGTTTTCCTTTGTTCTTTCCCGGCCGGACTTTTCCGATGGAGGGGGTAATTTGCAGTTTTGCAAATTATTTTTGTGGAGGGGTTTTCTTGCATAATGGTTTGATTATGATAGGATTTGAATCTTTCATCCATGCTTGCATTTAATGTGATTTGATGAGGGTATGGTTTGATAAAAGTGAAGCATGGTTGTTGTTTGGATGTGGTCACCTCTTTTGTTATCCTACACTCACCTTCCTTCATACTAATTATTGATTCCCTCCACCATTTCCACAAATGATGGCCGGCCAAATCTTTGAGGGAGAGAGAGTGCTTCATTTGTGAGGAGATATATTTGTTCATATCATTTTGTATGCAAAAAGAAATTGAGAGCTTCATTTCCCTCCAAAGCTCAATCTTCATTCCTCCATCCAAAGGCAACAAACCCCAATGAGACATAGAATCTACACTTCCTACAGCAAATCTTGGACGCGTCGATTCGCCAGCTTCGCGCCCGAGTTGCCTCGGTATTGAGGTGGGAGCCCGTAAAAGCTACAGGCGATGTGGTGCCCTTTCCGACGAGGAGGAGACAGACGGAGATCCCGCGAGGAGATCGGAGTGGAGATGAAGACCGGAGGACTCGGATCAGTCGGTACATCTCTTCCCCTCTTGTTAGTTAGCTAGACTAGTTTAATGGTTACGATCCGGAATTTAGTGCGCGGTGGTGCCGGTTTGCAAAGTCCGCAAAATTTAAGTTTATCACCGCTTCCGCATTCCGGCGTCGGATTGCCGGCCGGGGCGCCGCCGTGCACTTACAGTGGTATCAGAGCCTCGCCATTAACTTAGTCTAGCTTTGTCTAATGTGTTTTTCAGTTCCGATCGATCGAAATGTCCAAAAACCCGTATTTGCCCACGACAGTTTCTGTTGAAAATTTTTGGTCTCGAAAAATTTTTCAGGTTGTAAAATATTGATGTACTGGAAAATCTAAGAGTTCTGTAAAAATTTGACGAAGTAACTCCACAGTTTGAGCGCGGAACCGCCGCGAAAACCCCCTTTGTGCGGCCCTTCCGCCGCGCACTATTCACATCACTTCACCATTTTTTTACAGAGGCCTTCTGGGCTTAAAATATGGGCTTTGGAATATTAAAGTTGGGCCAATTGTTTCTGTGAGTGCTACAGTTTTCTTTGGGGCCCACTTGTTAATTGTTTGATCAATCGGAAATTTTTTAAACACATTTTTCACAGTATTTACATTATATCTGCGACCGTGAATGTCACTCGATCGGTAAATCCGGTCTAACTGCTATAGCCCGGTTAGACGGATTTGCGAACGTGACTTTCACGTTGATGTTCTATGTATTTGCTGTGATGTTGCGGATCGGTCGTGGGGGATAGCCTGGATGCAATGCTAGTACAGTTTTGTTGTATTATGTACATTTGATATTGCGGGGCGAGCGTCCGACATGTGGACTGCCGTCACTGCCTGACTGTATTATTATTTTGGGGCACGACCTGGTTGCGGTCGATGTACCCGGTGTATGTATATTTTACTTTCTGTACTAGGATTGCCCCGCGGAGGGGTGCACGGATAGCCGGGTTCTGGAGGGCAACAAGCCCGTATCTCATGGCATTGAGACGGAGGGGGCTTCACTCTAGGATTGGCGGGCTATTCGCCGCACTCGTAGGGGGTACAGGTTGACCCAGGAGGGGTGCCCAAGTTGCCGGATTCCGTGAAGTGCTGGGTGGTCCATTCACGGCGCTGAAGGGGGCTGCCTCTCTTCAGGTTTTGGCGGGTGACTTGCCGCGCTCGTAGGGGTCTAGGATTTCATTGCACAGGCTATCCACACGACCAGGGGAACGTCGGGTTTCAGCGGCTCTGTGAAACCCGGGGATCCCAGATATCTGTATTGTTTCTGTGATGCTGTACATTTTCTGTGATGTTGCATTTTATTCACGCCTTGAGCGAAATACTATATATTGGTATATATATTAGTAGATGTTGTATATGTTTTTCATCCGCGCTAGTCCAGTCCCCGCTCTGCCGTTAGTTAGCTAACCTAACGGGTGATGACGGGACCCAGTGGCGAATGCGGATGGCATATACGTACGTCAGTATATTTTCGTTCTTTGTGGTGTGATCAATTGATGGGACTGCATTGATTCGGATCAATGCAAGTTAAAAACAAACCTAATCTGATGTTGTTGGAACACTTTTCAAAAAGCTGTTATTGCAAGGACGTTCATTTCTGTTTTGCATCGTGGTATTCATTTGGAATATCCTGCTCCTCAGTCGACGAGGCAAGGGTCGAGATCCCTTCACCGGGAGTGACCCCTTGGACAGAAGTTTGCGTCAGGGCATTAACTTCACTATAGCCGATTACTTTTGCTTTGCACCGTGGTATTCAGTTGGAATATCCTGCACCCCATTCTACGGGGAAAGAGCCGAGATCCCTTCACCGGGAGTGACCTCTTTAGCGGAAGTTGTCGTCACTATATTTTCTAAAAAGCTATCCGTTCCTTCAACGATATCAAGTTCATTACGTTAAAGGTTTTCGCCAGAAACCATTCGTAGCCCTCCGTCATTTCAGTTAAATATTCGGTAGTATTCAAGCTATGTATTTTGACCTTACGCCAAGGCATAGTGTTTGGTAGCTGCCGGTTATTTATCTGTTGCATAGATAGATGCGTTGGTTTGGGACAGTCGTACTACTATTTTGGCCTACGTCAAGGGTATGTACGGGTGGGTTCAAATTAACCTGGATAATGACGGGCAGAACTTGACATGTGACTTATGATATTTTGACCTCACGCCAAGGTCATAAGAGCATGGGGCAGAAATCACATCGGGAGTTTCAAAAGTACTGAAACTTGCCAGATATGCGCATACCTTCTGGAGTGTGATACCGTGAGCGGATTCCGTCACGTTGTCATGCGATGAGAGTTGGATCCCGATTCCCACTGATGAGTTGGTTTACTCCTCGGGTGACCCCGACTAATTCTTCTTTAAGGTTTGGAGGAGAATTTGAGGTACAGTGGGAGGTTTCCAGATTAGATAAATTGGTAACCATTCTGATCTAGGATAGAGTGCACGCTGAGTGTTTCTTCTCTCTCTCTCTTTGGCAGCGACCATTGACCCAACCCCAAGATTTTGACTCAGTGACCAAGTTGACCGAACCTTCTTTACACTGGCTTTTGGATTGTCAGAGTTGCAAACCTCATTGCCACTCCTACTTTTACCCTTTTCTCCAGGACACCCCGTTTTACTACGAACGTCCACTTCCATTGGACAAAACCATCGTATGGTTAGATACGAACTCGAAGGGATTCGAGGATGGTTTCCGGTTCTGGAGAAAACGGATAGGATTATTCAGTTGTCTTTTCTTTTCACCCTCTCTCAGGTTGCGAGTACTCCTTAGTTTAGGAGTAGTACACCTATTATGCAAATTGGATAGTCTTCTTCCAAACCATAGGCTGGTGCCGACTGGTAGGGAATAAAGAAAACCAGTTAGCTTAAACGGTGTACAGAAGGTATTAAGTTCAGACAAAGCAAGGGATTAGTAAGAGGGCAAAGTAAATTGCGACTGCTATTCACGACCAAACCAAGTATTTCTTCGCCAATCCTAAATCACCTTTGTATTTCTCCAGGACACTCCGTATCACTACGAAGATCCCATTTTATTGGATAATCCATCGTATGGTTATATACGAACTCGAAAGGAACTTGTTCCAGTTCGGGGATGGATCCTGGTTCAGGAGAAATAGGAATAAAGTACATTCAGGTGTCTTTTATCTTCACCTTCTCTCGCGTTGCGAGTGCTCCTAGGATTAGGACAGTACACCCTTTATGCTTATTGGATAGTCCTCTTCCAAACCATAGGCTGGTGCCGAACGGTAGGGAAGGAAGAAAACCATTTGGCCTAATGGGTGTGCAGAAGGTAATGACTAAAGACATATGAAGGGATTTGGAGAGGTGGCAAAGAACTATACGGTTACAGTCGTGAATCTGGAAGAGGCATTACTAGGAATACCAGAATACCCCATCGGAACATTTCGATGTTTCAGTTTCACTGTGTAATGTTAAAGGAAAACTGATTTCCCGATTAGATACTTACTCCAGGGTATGTATTTACCAGGTACGATTCTCACATCTGTATAGTTTTACAGATGATGAGTGGGAGTAAGTTATTGGGAATTGGGTGATCATCCTCATTATATCGGGATTCGTTGTAATCGGTGATATTTGAGGAAATCACCTGGGCTGTTTGCCGGTTGGCAAATATTTGGTTTTGAATATCCGCTGTTATGCACCAATTTCAAATTGATATATCTGTACGTCTATTTTCATAGAGTGAGATATACCTTTATGAAATTATGTCTACGACATTTACCCATATCAGTGGATGGTTAGGTAAGGAGCATTAAACAACGGTGTAATTCTTCATAACCAAAGGGTACATTTTTCAACCTACGACACACAATGAATGAGTTATCAGACTCAAGGGACGTATACAGAGTATTGTATGTTGTCCAGGGTCCATCAGGACAGAGGGGTTGGTCCTCGTACTATATTCGGTTTACTTATGACTTCTCTAGTTTTTTGGACAGGTGTTTCGCGGAAACAGGGGGTCCGAATTTTGAGAAGTTATAGGTATTTGAATAGAGTAGAGAACCAGGTGTAGCAAGTATCGGGATTCTTCAAAGAGATCGAAGATGTAGATACTTGTGTACGGCATTCAGTTGATAGTAATGATCTAAGAGATCTTGCTTCTCTTTCAGGTTACTCATAATTGGAAGTATTCCTAAGTTGAGTAACGCTGATCGGCCTCCTTCCATTTAGTTGACATGCACTGAAGACAGCTGCATGATTTGAATCTGGTTAAATTAAATCAGTGCCTCTGGTTCTATATTGGATATAGAACAGTTCATATCTTAACGTTGTTAAGGTACGGGGAGTTGTCCGGCTTATGATTAAAACCAGACACTGGACAACTCAAGGCACGTTTCTGTAATGGCTGTTTGTGGGTTGACCCAGGCTATGACGAGGGTTAACTTCCTACCATCTGGAAGATCAATAGAAATATTGTTCTAGACTCGCCACAGTTTTATTAAAAATGGATTTTTTCAAAAAAACAGTAGTGGGAGTATGGTAGAACTGGAAGTGATTCCAGAACCGCAAACGATTACTGAAGATTTGATAAGGAACCTAAAGATTCAATCTGCTTTGACATTCCATTGGCCACTCCGCAGATTAGGTGGGTAACTTCAGGCACCCGAGAGGTACTCCGGTAGCCTCAAGGACGGTGACAGGGAAGTTCTTGTTTACCCACACTTGCCATTGTTGTTGTTCCAGGCTGCGAGACCCGGCAGGAGGATGAGTATAGCGTCGTTCTAAACTAGCTTTAGAAGTGCACGTCTGTATGACTCTGCCAGAGGGTTTTCGTAGTCAGTGGGAGCAGCGGAAGCATTGGTGGACATCAGGCTTATGTCTATTTATAGACTAAAGCAGATGTAGCGGAGATAGATCATCTATTTCTGACATAACAGTCATGGGTTTGACTTCATCAGAATAGGGGATGGATCTGTTGAGAAGGTAGTAGGGTGTGATATCCTGGTATTTGGATTACATACACAAAGTAGGAAAGGAAACTCCTATACTACGATCGGTCATACTTTGGTCGTCACACAGTGTTTTCTCCACACTGGACTTGGACATTATATCAGACATACTGGTTACTGGATCTATGGTATTAGATCTAGATTTGGGTGGTTTCCCAATCAGGGTACTTTGACAGCATTCTAAGGGTATTTAGAATGGACGACTCCATGCACGGTAGTGTACCTGCAGAAGATGGAGTTACCCTCTCTAAAGGTGTCTTATAGACTAAAGGGGAGAGGGATGTCCATGATTGGCAGATCACTTGCTCAGGCAATTGAGTCAATCATGAGATGTCAAGTACCACACCAGATATTGTTCTTGCACTAGATGCAATAAGTTGATATTGATTCAATCCTGGAGAAACAGTCGGAAGTAGTTTTAGAACATAACAGAATGTTCTAGGGAGATGATAACGACAGCCTCATTCAGGAGACAGTTATCATTCCAGGCTTCCAAGGTGACATGGACGACAAGGAGGCTGTCAGAGTTATAGTTTTCCCTCTGACAAGGGGCAGTATTTTGGACAGGTGTTCCAAGGCAGTACTGAGGGAGGCATGGCGCAGGATACTGATTAAGTTCAGTTGACGATACAGTCTAAGAAGTTTGGATTTGGAGTTCATTTATGAGCTATGTCCCATCAGACATCCAGACACATTCTAAGACAGGTATTGCTCATTTCGGGAGATGGGTTTCTCCGCGAACTTGAGATATAGAGAGACATAGAAAGAAACAACTAAGCGGATCCACTCACTGAGGCTATTCCTCGAACGCAATAGTTTCACAAACGAGCTTTGTGAGACTGACTTGTAGAGGAGTTGGATGTTCGGTATCACACGGGCTGTGAGTATGCGACATCGCAATAATTAGCCTTGAGTGCAAGTGGGAGATTGTTGGAGATAGTGCCCTCAGAGTCAATTATTAGGTCACAGGTACGTGATTGTAATGATTGAGGGAGGACCTATCCCGGTAGGACAGTCTTACTCGAGATGATAGTATGCTATCTGGTTTACCTTTATCATCGTGTACTGTTTTAGGTGACCTGACACGTCGCTATTACACGTTGATAGAGCCCCTAGGATTCTTGCTTGACCACCAGCAGTATGAGGGCGATCATATAAGTGGGAGCTGGGGGTCTACAAGCATATCCTTAAAAGGTCCCTAGTCGTGGGAGTTTCGAGACCGGGCATCGATACTCCATTAGTAGACTAGTGTATACAGTCGAGACCCCGACGAGGGGCGGTGGCCGGTCTCACAAGCCACTGGTGTCAGTTGGATCACCTGAGATGTATACAGGTGCTCATTGGGTTATGAGTACACCGGACAGGACTCACCGGGAACATGCTAGTTGGTCATATACCAGACGTCAGATGGCAGTTCCCTGGTGACATGTGTGCAGGTTAGTTCATCGACCTGGGGATCGTCATTTGTCTCGTGTGAGTTCCCACTGTACTTTGATTACTACCCTACCACGGCTCAAAGGAGTCGTGCAAACAGGTTTTAGTTGGGTACAGTCCCGAGCCACATGGAGGCAGTGAGCGTATCTTCAGGGGTTCGTCTCTCCCGGTATTGGGGGTGAGGTCGTGCTGTGTCTAGGAGAGCCATTACACAAAGTCCTTGGCCAAGGCAAGGAGATTTACTGGTAGGTATTCCAGTAGTATCTCAGGGTGTTCTGGGCTACACTCCGACACGACTTGTACCGCTTTTGGGGGTCTGACTTTTACCAACCCCCTAGGCCCGCCATGCGATGCTCATAGACGAACGGACCGGACTGCACGGATATTGTCACTGACAGGCTCAGTAGGGTGTCAGGATGAGTTCGCTCATCGACGTCCCTTTTAGTCAATAGCTGGTGGCCCGTCACGTATTGGCTTATACCTCTGACGTGCTAGTGGTTAAATCCACAGCCATAGTATTGACGAGTCTTTAGAGTCCACCACACTTACAGTTACTCAAGTTTCGGGCGAAACGCTGTAGAGGCCGTATGGAGATATGGCAGGGTCCGATCAGATACGTGCGGTATTGCACGGATCAGGATCGGACGGTTTGTACTAGTAGCCGTATAGGTATATGGCAGGGTTCGATCAGATACGTGCGGTATTGCACGGATCAGGATCGAACGGATATTACTAGCCGGCTTTGGTTTAAGCCGGTCCTAGTTTAGTACAGTGTAGATTTTGTCTTTTTGCATTTGTATCCGGACGGAATACAGATGCGGGTGTGTATGCACAGTATCGGGGTTTTCCTGTAATTTATTACGGGACCAGTTTTCTGGAGTTGCCAGTTTGCATTCCGTTCCGGCCGGTTTTCCTTTGTTCTTTCCCGGCCGGACTTTTCCGATGGAGGGGGTAATTTGCAGTTTTGCAAATTATTTTTGTGGAGGGGTTTTCTTGCATAATGGTTTGATTATGATAGGATTTGAATCTTTCATCCATGCTTGCATTTAATGTGATTTGATGAGGGTATGGTTTGATAAAAGTGAAGCATGGTTGTTGTTTGGATGTGGTCACCTCTTTTGTTATCCTACACTCACCTTCCTTCATACTAATTATTGATTCCCTCCACCATTTCCACAAATGATGGCCGGCCAAATCTTTGAGGGAGAGAGAGTGCTTCATTTGTGAGGAGATATATTTGTTCATATCATTTTGTATGCAAAAAGAAATTGAGAGCTTCATTTCCCTCCAAAGCTCAATCTTCATTCCTCCATCCAAAGGCAACAAACCCCAATGAGACATAGACTCTACACTTCCTACAGCAAATCTTGGACGCGTCGATTCGCCAGCTTCGCGCCCGAGTTGCCTCGGTATTGAGGTGGGAGCCCGTAAAAGCTACAGGCGATGTGGTGCCCTTTCCGACGAGGAGGAGACAGACGGAGATCCCGCGAGGAGATCGGAGTGGAGATGAAGACCGGAGGACTCGGATCAGTCGGTACATCTCTTCCCCTCTTGTTAGTTAGCTAGACTAGTTTAATGGTTACGATCCGGAATTTAGTGCGCGGTGGTGCCGGTTTGCAAAGTCCGCAAAATTTAAGTTTATCACCGCTTCCGCATTCCGGCGTCGGATTGACGGCCGGGGCGCCGCCGTGCACTTACAGTCTATAAGCACATCCTTTTTCAGGTCCCTAGTCGTAGGATTATCGAGACAGGGCATCGATACTCCGGAGTAGACTAGTGTGTACGCTTCTCATCCCAGTTGGGGAGATGGTCTGTCCCACAGCCGTCAGTACGTCGTACTGAAGATAGTATACGGGTGCTCGTTGGGTTACGGGTACACCGGACAGGACTCGCAGGGAACTGTTGGTTCGGTTTTATACCAGTCGTCAGTTAACAGTTCCCAGGTGACATGAGTACAGTATAGTCCGCAGACTTGACACTGCTACTTCGCCTCGAGTGTGTCCCACTGTTCTTAGATTGCTACCCTACCACGGCTCAAAGGAGTCGTGCAAATAGGTAGCAGTTGGGTGCAGTCCCGAGCACTTGGAGGCAGTGGCAGTTAGACAGGATTCGTCTCTCCCGGTATTGGGAGTTGATATCGCACTGTGTCAGAGAGCCATTAAGCAATGTCCCTGGCCAGGGCAAGCGAGATTTACTTGTTGGTTCCAGTAGTTTCTCAAGGTGTAATTGTTGGAGATAGTGCCCTCAAAGTCAATTATTAGGTCACAGGTACGTGATTGCAATGATTGATGGAGGACCTATCCCGGTAGGACAATCTTACTCGAGATGATAGTTTGCTATCTGGTTTACCTTTATCATCGTGTACAGCTTTAGGTGACCTGATAAGTCACTATTACACGTTGGTAGAGCCCCTAGGATTCTTGCTTGACCACCAGCAGTATGAGGGCGATCATATAAGTAGGAGCTGGGGTCTATAAGCATATCCTTAAATGGTCCCTAGTCGTGTGAGTTTCGAGACAGGGCATCGATACTCCAGAGTAGACTAGTGTATACAGTCGAGACCCCGACGAGGGGCGGTGGCCGGTCTCACAAGCCACTGGTGTCAGTTGGATCACCTAAGATGTATACAGGTGCTCATTGGGTTATGAGTACACCGGACAGGACTCGCCGGGAACATGCTAGTTGGTCATATACCAGACGTCAGATGGCAGTTCCCTGGTGACATGTGTGCAGGTTAGTTCATCGACCTGGGGATCGTCATTTGTCTCGTGTGAGTTCCCAGTGTACTTTGATTACTACCCTACCACGGCTCAAAGGAGTCGTGCAAACAGGTTTTAGTTGGGTACAGTCCCGAGCCACATGGAGGCAGTGAGCGTATCTTCAGGGGTTCGTCTCTCCCGGTATTGGGGGTGAGGTCGTGCTGTGTCTAGGAGAGCCATTACACGAAGCCCTCGGCCGAGGCAAGGAGATTTACTGGTAGGTATTCCAGTAGTATCTCAGGGTGTTCTGGGCTACACTCCGACACGACTTGTACCGCTTTTGGGGGTCTGACTTTTACCAACCCCCTAGGCCCGCCATGCGATGCTCATAGACGAACGGACCGGACTGTACGGATATTGTCACTGACAGGCTCAGTAGGGTTGTCAGGCTGAGTTCGCTCACAGACGTCCCTTTTAGTCAATACTTGGTAGCCCGTTACGTATTGGCTTATACCTCTGACGTGCTAGTGGTTAAATCCACAGCCAAGGTGTTGACGAGTCTTTAGAGTCCCCCACATTCAGTTACTCAGCTTTCAGGCGAAAAGTTGTAGAGGCCGTATGGAGATATGGCAAGGTCCGATCAGATACGTGCGGTATTGCACGGATCAGGATCGGACAGTTTGTACTATAGGCCGTATGGATATATGGCAGGGTTCGATCAGATACGTGCGGTATTGCACGGATCAGGATCGAATGGATATTACTAGCCGGCTTTGGTTTAAGCCGGATCCTAGTATAGTACAGTGGAGATTTTGTCTCATTGCATTTGTATTTCGGTCGGAATACAAATGCGGGTGTGTATGCACAGTATCGGGGTTTTCCTGTAATTTATTACGGGACCAGTTTTCTGGAGTTGCCAGTTTGCTTTCCGTTTCGGCCGATTTCCTTTGTATCGTTCATTGGCCGAAGATTGGTGGAGGAGGGCTTATTTGCATTGTTGCAAATAAGTTTTTGTGGAGGGGTTCTTTGCATATTCTTGTATCATGATGGTGCACCATCCATTGACCTTACTTGACTTTTGCTTCATGATAGTTTTCATGATGGCTTGACTTTGCATATCATGATGGTTGTGGTGGAGTGTTGGTTTTAGCATGTTATCATGTTTTTGCATGATAGTCTTTTTCCCTCTCTCTCTTGGATTATGAGATGGATGATCTTTTGATACATTCACCTCCTCTCTCATTCCTCCCACTCTTGAAGTCATGGCCGGCCACTTCATTTGGGTGGGCTGTCCAAATTTTGTGGTATGGGTTTTTGCTTCATTTGATGCTCCAAAAATCCCCAAGTCCCTCCACATTGTTCTTGTATTATCCCTCCACCAAAATGGCACCTCCATGAACCCCAAATGAGACTTGAGCTCTACTATACATTCTACAGCAATTCTTGGGCACGTCGACTAGCCAGCTTCGTGCCCGAGTTGCCTCGGCATTGAGGTGGAAGCCCGTAAAAGAAGTAGGCGATGTGGTGCACTTCCGGCGACGAGGTGGAGACCGGAGCTTCCGCAGGAGATCGGGACGGCGACGAGAAGACCGGAGGACTCGGATCTGTCGGTATATCTCTTTTCCCCATCTTATAGTTAGCTAGGACTAATTAATGGTTCGATCCGGGTATTAGTGCGCGGCGGTTTGCCAGTTCAAGAAAAATTAAAGTTTATCACCGCTTCCGCATTTGGCCGTCGGATTGTCGGCCGGGGCGCCGCCGTGCACTTACAGTGGTATCAGAGCCTCGCCATTAACTTAGTCTAGCTTGGTTTAATGTGTTTTGCATTTCCGATCGACCAAAATTCCAAAATCTACATTTTTGTTCACATCAGTTTTCTGTTGAAATTTTTTGGTGTCGAAATTTTTTTCAGATTACAGAAAAGTGATGTACTGGAAAATCTAAGAGTTCTGTGAAAATTCGATGACGTAACTCCTCTGTAGGAGCGTGGAACCGCGGCCAAACACCCCCTTGGGCCGCGGTTCCGCCGCACTACTTTGGGTTTGCTGCACCAATTTTTTACAGAGGCTTTATGGGGTTAAAATTAGGGTTTTGGAATGTTAACATTGGGCCCAGAATTTCCTGATCTGCTACAGTAATGCTTGGGGGCCCACTTGTTAAAATTTGATTGATCGGATATTTTAAACACATTATTTCACAGAATTTACATTATATCTGCGACCGTGAATGTCACTTGATCGGTAAATCCGGTCTAACTGCTATAGCCCGGTTAGACGGATTTGCGAACGTGACTTTCACGTTGATGTTCTGTTTTTGCTGTGATGTTGCGGATCGGTCGTGGGGGATAGCCTGGATGCAATGCTAGTACAGTTGTGGTTGTATTATGTACATTTGATATTGCGGGGCGAGCGTCCGACATGTGGACTGCCGTCACTGCCTGTTTGTATTATTATTTTGGGGCACGGCCAGGTTGCGGTCGATGTACCCGTTGTATGTATATTTTACTTTCTGTACTAGGTTTACCCCACGGTGGGGTGCACGGATAGCCGGGTTCTAGAGGGCAACAAGCCCGCATCTCATGGCATTGGGACGGAGGGGGCTTCACTCTAGGATTGGCGGGCTATTCGCCGCACTCGTAGGGGGTACAGGTTGACCCAGGAGGGGTGCCCAAGTTACCGGATTCCGTGAAGTGCTGGGTGGTCCATTCACGGTGCTGAAGGGGGCTGCCTCACTTCAGGTTTTGGCGAGTGACTTGCCGCGCCCGTAGGGGTCTAGGATTTCATTGCACAGGCTATCCACACGACCAGGGGAACGTCGGGTTTCAGCGGCTCTGTGAAACCCGGGGATCCCAGATATCTGTATTGTTTCTGTGATGCTGTACATTTTCTGTGATGTTGCATTTTATCACGCCTTGAGCGAATATAATATATTGGTATATATATTAGTAGATGTAGTATATGTTTTGCATCCGCACTAGTCCAGTCCCCGCTCTGTCGTTAGTTAGCTAACCTAACGGGTAATGACGGGACCCAGTGGCGAATGCGGATGGTATATACGTACATCAGTATATTTTCGTTCTTTTTGGTGTGATCAATTGATGGGACTGCGTTGATTCGGATCAATGCAAGTTAAAAACAAACCTAATCTGATGTTGTTGGAACACTTTTCAAAAAGCTGTTATTGCAAGGACGTTCACTTTTGTTTTGCATCGTGGTATTCAGTTAGAATATCCTGCTCCTCAGTCGACGAGGCAAGGGCCGAGATCCCTTCACCGGGAGTGACCCCTTGGACAAAAAGTTTGCGTCAGGGCAATGACTTCACTATAGCCGATTACTTTTGCTTTGCATCGCGGTATTCATTTGGAATATCCTGCACCCCATTCTACGGGGAAAGAGCCGAGATCCCTTTACCGGGAGTGACCTCTTTAGCGAAAGTTTTCGTCACTATATTTTCGAAAAGCTATCCGTTCCTTCAACGATATCAAGTTCATTACGTTAAAGGTTTTCGCCAGAAACCATTCGTAGCCCTCCGTCGTTTCAGACGGGTAGCACGTAGTATTCATGCTGTGTTTGTTGACCTTCGTCAAGGCATAGTGTATGGTAGCTGCTTGTTATCTTTCTGCTGCATAGATAGATGCGTTGGTTTGGGACAGTCGTATAGCCTTGTTGGCCTTCGTCAAGGGCTTGTACGGGTGGATTCAAATTAACCTGGATAATGACGGGTAGAACTTGACATGTGACTTATGATTTGTTGACCTTCGCCAAGGTCATAAGAGTATGGGGCAGAAATCCACATCGGGAGTTTCAAAAGAACTGAAACTTGCCAGATATGCGCATACCTTCTGGAGTGTGATAGCGTGAGCGGATTCCGTCACGTTATCATGCGATGAGAGTTGGATCCCGATTCCCACTGATGAGTTAGTTTACTCCTCGGGTGACCCCGACTAATTCTTCTTTGAGGTTTGGAGGAGAATTTGAGGTACAGTGGGAGGTTTCCAGATTAGATAAATTGGTAACCATTCTGATCTAGTTTAGAGTGCACGCTGAGTGTTTCTTTTCTCTCTCTCTTTGGCAGCGACCATTGACCCGACCCTAAGACTATGACTCAGTGACCAAATTAACCGAACCTTCTTGACACCGTCTTTTGGATTGTCAGAGTTGCAGACCTCATTGCCACTCCCACTTTTACCCTTTTCTCCAGGACACCCCGTATTACTACGAACGTCCACTTCCATTGGACAAAACCATCGTATGGTTATATACGAACTCGAAAGAATTTATTCGAGGATGGTTTCAGGTTCTGGAGAAAACGGATAGGATTATTCAGTTGTCTTTTCCTTTTACCTTCTCTCAAGTTGTGAGTACTCCTTGGTTTAGGGGTAGTACACCTATTACGCAAATTGGATTGTCTTCTTCCAAACCTTAGGCTGGTGCCGACTGGTAGGGAATGAAGAAAACCAATTAGCATAACGATGGTGTGCAGAAGGTATTAAGTTAAGACAAAGCAAGGGATTAGTAAGAGGGCAAAGTAAATTGCAACAGATATTCATGACCAAACCAGGTATTTCTTCGCCAATCCTAAAATCACTTTTGAATTTCTCCTGGACACTCCGTATCACTACGAAGATCCACAGTTTATTGGATACTCCATCGTATGGTTATATACGAACTCGAAAGGAACTTGTTCCAGTTCGGGGATGGATTATGGTTCAGGAGAAATAGGAATTAAGTTCATTCGGTTGTCTTTTATCTTCACCTTCTCTCGCATTGCGAGTGTTCCTAGGATTAGGACAGTACACCCATTATGCTTATTGGATAGTCTTCTTCCAAACCATAGGCTGGTGCCGAACGGTAGGGAAGGAAGAAAACCATTTGGCCTAAAGGGGTGTGCAGAAGGTAATGACTAAAGACATATGAAGGGATTTGGAGAGGTGGCAAAGAATTATACGGTTACAGTCGTGAATCTGGAAGAGGCATTACTAGGAATACCGGGATACCCTATCGAAACATTTCAATGTTTCAGTTTCACTGTGTACTGTTAAAGGAAAACTGATTTCCTAATTAGTCATTACTCCAGGGTATGTATTTACCAGGTACGATTCTCACATCTGTATGGTTTTACAGATGATGAGTGGGAGTAAGTTATTGGGAATTGGGTGATCATCCTCATTATATCGGGATTCGTTGTAATCGGTGATGTTTGAGGAAATCACCTAGGCTGTTTGCCGGTCGGCAAATATTTGGTTTTGAATATCCGCTGTCATGCTCCAATTTCAAATTGATATATCTGTACGTCTATTTTCATAGAGTGAGATATACCTTTTTGAAATTATGTCTACGACATTTATCTATATCAGTGGATGGTTAGGTAAGAAGCATTAAACAGCGGTGTAATTCTTTTTAACCATAAGTACAGTTTTCAACCTACGACACACAGTGAGTGAGTTATCAGACTCAAGGGACTTGTACAGAGTATTGTATGATGTCCAGGGTCCATCAGGACAGAGGGGTTGGTCCTCGTACTATATTCGATTTACTTATGACTTCTCTAGTTTTTAGACAGGTGTTTCGTGGAAACACAGGGTCCGAATTTGGAGAAGTTATAGGTATTTGAATAGAGTAGAGAACCAGGTGCAGCAAGTATCGGGATTCTTCAAAGTGATCGAAGATGTAGATACTTGTATATGGTATTCAGTTGATAGTAGTGATTAAGAGAAATTGCTTCTCTTTCAGGTTACTCAAAATTGGAAGCATTCCTAAATTGAGTAACGCTGATCGGCCTCCTTCCATTTAGTTGACATGCACTGGAGACAGCTGCATGATTTGAATCTGGTTCAATTAAATCAGTGCCTCTGGTTCTATATTGGATATAGAACAGTTCATATCTTAACGATGTTAAGGTATGGGGAGTTGTCCGGTTTATGATTAAAACCAGACACTGGACAACTCAAGGCACATTTCTATAATGGCTGTTTGTGGGTTGACCCAGGCTATGACGAGGGTTGACTTTCTACCATCTGGATGAACAATAGCGATATTGTTCTAGACTCGCCACAGTTTTATTAAAAATGGATTTTTTCAGAAAACAGTAGTGGGAGTATGGTAGAACTGGAAGTAATTCCAGAACCACAAACGATTACTGAAGATTTCATAGGAACCTAAAGATTCAATCTGGATTGACATTCCATTGGCCACTCCGCAGATACGGTGGGTAACCTCAGGCACCCGAGAGGTACTCCGGTAGCCTCAAGGACGGTGGCAGGGATGTTCTAGTTTACCCACACTTACCATTGCTGTTGTTCCAGGTTGCGAGACCCGGCGGGAGGATGAGTATAGCGTCGTTCTAAACTAGTTTTAGAAGTGTACGTGTATATGACTCTGCCAGAGGGTTGTCGTAGTCAGTGGGAGCAGCGGAAGCATTGGTGGACAGGTGGCTTATGTCTATTTATAGACTAAAGCAGATATAGCGGAGATAGATCATCTATTTCTGACATGACAGTCATGGGTTTGACTTCATCAGAATAGGGGATGGATCTGTTGAGAAGGTAGTAGGGTGTGATATCCTGGTATTTGGATGACATACACAGAGTAGGAAAAGAAACTCCTATACTACACTCGGTTATACTTTGGTCGTCACACAGTGGTTTCTCCACAAAGGAAATGGATTTTATATCAGACATACTGGTTACTAGATCTATGGTTTTAGATCTAGATTTGGGTAGTCTCCCAATCTGGGTACTTAGACAGCATTCTAAGAGTATTTAGAATGGACGACTCCTGGCACGGTAGTATACCAGCAGAAGATGGAATCACCCTCTCTAAAGGTGTCTTACAGACTAAAGGGGAGAGGGATGTGCATGATTGGCAGATCACTTGCTCAGGCAATTGAGTCAATCATGAGATGTCAAGTACCACACCAGACATTGTTCTTGCACTAGATGCAATAAGCTGACATTAATCCAATCCTGGAGAAACGGTCGGAAGCAGTTTTAGAACATAAGTGGATGTTCTAGGGATATGATAACGACAGCCTCATTCGGGAAACAGTTATCATTCCAGGCTTCCAAGGTGACATGGACGACAAGGAAGTTGTTAGAGCTATAGTTTTCCTTCTGATGAGGGGCAGTATTTTGGACAGGTGGTCCAAGGCAATACTGAGGGTGGCATGGCGCACGATACTGATTAAGTTCAGTTGACGATACAGTCTAAGAAGTTTGGATTTGGAGTTCATTTATGAGCTATGTCCCATCAGACATCCAGACACATTCTAGGACAGGTATTGCTCATTTCGGGAGATGGGTTTCTCCGCGAACTTGAGATATAGAGAGACATAGAAAGAAACAACTAAGCGGATCCACTCACTGAGGCTATTCCTCGAACGCAATAGTTTCGCAAACGAGCTTTGTGAGATTGACTAGTAGAGGAGTTGGGTGTTCGGTATCACACGGGCTGTGAGTATGCGACATCGCACTAATTAGCCTTGAGTGCAAGTGGGAGATTGTTGGAGATAGTGCCCTCAGAGTCAATTATTAGGTCACAGGTACGTGATTGCAATGATTGATGGAGGACCTATCCCGGTAGGACAATCTTACTCGAGATGATAGTTTGCTATCTGGTTTACCTTTATCATCGTGTACTGCTTTAGGTGACCTGACAAGTCACTATTACACGTTGGTAGAGCCCCTAGGATTCTTGCTTGACCACCAGCAGTATGAGGGCGATCAGATAAGTGGGAGCTGGGGTCTATAAGCATATCCTTAAATGGTCCCTAGTCGTGTGAGTTTCGAGACAGGGCATCGATACTCCAGAGTAGACTAGTGTATACAGTCGAGACCCCGACGAGGGGCGGTGGCCGGTCTCACAAGCCACTGGTGTCAGTTGGATCACCTAAGATGTATACAGGTGCTCATTGGGTTATGAGTACACCGGACAGGACTCGCCGGGAACATGCTAGTTGGTCATATACCAGACGTCAGATGGCCCCTGGTGACATGTGTGCAGGTTAGTTCATCGACCTGGGGATCGTCATTTGTCTCGTGTGAGTTCCCACTGTACTTTGATTACTACCCTACCACGGCTCAAAGGAGTCGTGCAAACAGGTTTTAGTTGGGTACAGTCCCGAGCCACATGGAGGCAGTGAGCGTATCTTCAGGGGTTCGTCTCTCCCGGTATTGGGGGTGAGGTCGTGCTGTGTCTAGGAGAGCCATTACACGAAGCCTTCGGCCGAGGCAAGGAGATTTACTGGTAGGTATTCCAGTAGTATCTCAGGGTGTTCTGGGCTACACTCCGACACGACTTGTACCGCTTTTGGGGGTCTGACTTTTACCAACCCCCTAGGCCCGCCATGCGATGCTCATAAACGAACGGACCGGACTGTACGGATATTGTCACTGACAGGCTCAGTAGGGTTGTCAGGCTGAGTTCGCTCACAGACGTCCCTTTTAGTCAATACCAGGTAGCCCGTTACGTATTGGCTTATACCTCTGACGTGCTAGTGGTTAAATCTACAGCCAAGGTGTTGACGAGTCTTTAGAGTCCCCCACATTCAATTACTCAGCTTTCGGGCGAAAAGTTGTAGAGGCCGTATGGAGATATGGCAAGGTCCGATCAGATACGTGCGGTATTGCACGGATCAGGATCGGACAGTTTGTACTATAGGCCGTATGGATATATGGCAGGGTTCGATCAGATACGTGCGGTATTGCACGGATCAGGATCGAACGGATATTACTAGCCGGCTTTGGTTTAAGCCGGATCCTAGTATAGTACAGTGGAGATTTTGTCTCATTGCATTTGTATTTCGGTCGGAATACAAATGCGGGTGTGTATGCACAGTATCGGGGTTTTCCTGTAATTTATTACGGGACCAGTTTTTTGGAGTTGCCAGTTTGCTTTCCGTTTCGGCCGATTTCCTTTGTATCGTTCATTGGCCGAAGATTGGTGGAGGAGGGCTTATTTACATTGTTGCAAATAAGTTTTTGTGGAGGGGTTCTTTGCATATTCTTGTATCATGATGGTGCACCATCCATTGACCTTACTTGACTTTTGCTTCATGATAGTTTTCATGATGGATTGACTTTGCATATCATGATGGTTGTGGTGGAGTGTTGGTTTTAGCATGTTATCATGTTTTTGCATGATAGTCTTTTTCCCTCTCTCTCTTGGATTATGAGATGGATGATCTTTTGATACATTCACCTCCTCTCTCATTCCTCCCACTCTTGAAGTCATGGCCGGCCACTTCATTTGGGTGGGCTGTCCAAATTTTGTGGTATGGGTTTTTGCTTCATTTGATGCTCCAAAAATCCCCAAGTCCCTCCACATTGTTCTTGTATTATCCCTCCACCAAAATGGCACCTCCATGAACCCCAAATGAGACTTGAGCTCTACTATACATTCTACAGCAATTCTTGGGCACGTCGATTAGCCAGCTTCGTGCCCGAGTTGCCTCGGCATTGAGGTGGGAGCCCGTAAAAGAAGTAGGCGATGTGGTGCACTTCCGGCGACGAGGTGGAGACCGGAGCTTCCGCAGGAGATCGGGACGACGACGAGAAGACCGGAGGACTCGGATCTGTCGGTATATCTCTCTTCCCCATCTTGTAGTTAGATAGGACTAATTAATGGTTCGATCCGGGTATTAGTGCGCGGCGGTTTGCCAGTTCAAGAAAAATTAAAGTTTATCACCGCTTCCGCATTTGGCCGTCGGATTGACGGCCGGGGCGCCGCCGTGCACTTACAGTAATGGGCTACGCTCCGACACGACTTGTACCGCTATTAGGGGACTGACGCTTGTCGCCCCTAGGCCCGATATGCGATAGTCTTAGACGAACAGACCGGACTGTACGGAGATTGTCACATCAGGCTCAGTAGGAGTTTGGATGGGTTTTCTCATCGTCCTAATTATCGACATCTACCTGGGGACCGTTACGTACAGCTAGTACCGCTTGCGGTCTGTGGTTAAACCCACTGCCAGCGTAGTAGTCGAGTCATTAGAGTCCCACACAGAGAGTTTCCCTGCTCCAGGCGAAACGATATAGAGGTCGTATGGTTTTACGACAAGGGTTCGGACGCATACGTGTGTTTACGCACGTACGACTTTCGGACAGTTTTTACTAGTCGGCTTTGGTTTAAGCCAGATTCTAGTATCGGGATATTGGATTTATACAGTCTAAAGTTTTTCCGTGTTTTCACGGATAGGAGGGGCGTTCTCGTAATTTCACGAGAAGTTTCTAGAAGATGGTGACTTGGGGGTTTAGGTGGCATATGCATTTAATGAGATTAGTGACTCATTTGTGTGATTCATCCATGCCATTAATATATCATAAATGCTTAATGACTCATGGAGATGAATCACCCATTTGTATTTATGAAGCATGGTTGTTAAATCCTATTTTCTATTTATTTGATAAAGATTAATGCTTCATATATATGATGATAGATCACAATCTCATTCTCATTCTTATGCTCACCTTCTCTCTCCTCAAGCTCTCTCTCTTCAAACCCTAATCCTCCCCTCTCATGTGTTGAGATCAAGAATTAGAATAGACTAATCACTCCATAATCCAACTCTATATCACCTAGGTTACTTAGATTAGCACTTTAAGAAAACTAGTTACCTCTAATTTTAGGTGAAGCTTGAAGTATAGCTCTCGGGTGGATCGTCTACTACTTGGAGAAGGCCGAGAAGGAGGTGGAGAACGAAAAGACGAAGGAAACGGTTCATTTTGTATAATCACTTCACATAGTAGTTCAGAACTCCTATGCTTTTGTTAGTTATCGTTTACCAACGATTCTTGCGGTTAGTCGATGTTATAGCAAAGAACAAGATCGTTTTTCATATTTCCGCCTCCCCGCAAGTCGTGGGGTGTTGTACATCGACTTACATGGTTATATACGAACTCGAAGGAATTTATTCGAGGATGGTTTCCGGTTCGGGAGAAAACGGATAGGACTATTCAGTTGTCTTTTCCTTTTACCTTCTCTCAGGTTGCGAGTGCTCCTTAGATTAGGACAGTACACCTATTACGCTTATTGGATAGTCTTCTTCCAAACCATTGGCAGGTGCCGACCAGTAGGGAATGAAGAAAACCAATTAGCCTAACGATGGTGTGCAGAAGGTATTAAGTAAAGAAAAATAAAGGGATTAGTATGAGGGCAAAGTAAACTGCGACTGCTATTTACGACCAAACCAAGTATTTCATTACCACTCCCACTTCACCTTTGTATTTCTCCAGGACACTCCGTATCACGACGAAGATCCACAGTTATTTGGATATTCCATCGTATGGTTATATACGAACTCGAAAGGAACTTGTTCCAGTTCGGGGATGGATTCTGGATCAGGAGAAATAGGAATAAGGATTATTCAGGTGTCTTTTTTCTTTACCTTCTCTCGTATTGCGAGTGCTCCTAGGATTAGGACAGTACACCTATTATGCTTATTGGATAGTCTTCTTCCAAACCATAGGCTGGTGCCGAACGGTACGGAAGGAAGAAAACCATTTGGCCTAAAAGGGTGTACAGAAGATAATGATTAAAGACATATAAAGTGATTTGGAGAGATGGAAAAGAGATATACGGTTACAGTTGTGAATCTGATAATGGAAGAGGCATTACTAGGAATACCCGAATACCGCTCCGAAACATTTCAATGTTTCAGTTTCACTGTGTACTGTTAAAAGAAAACCGATTTCCCAATTAGCACTTGCTCCAGGGTATGTATTTACCAGGTATGATTTTCACATCTGTATAGTTTTACAGATGATGAGTGGGAGTAAGTCATTGGAAATTAGGTGATCATCCTCATTATATCGGAATTCGTTGTAATTGGTGATATTAGAGGAAATCGCCTGGGTTGTTTGTCGGACGGCAGGCATTTGGTTTTGAATATCCGTCGTTATGCACCAATTTCAAATTGATATATCTGTACGTCTATTTTTATAGAGTGAGATATAACTTTTTGAAATTATGTCGGTGACATTTACCTATATCAGTGGATGGTTAGGTAAGGAGCATTAAACAGCGGTGTAATTCTTCTTAACCATAAGTACAGTTTTCAACCTACGACACACAATGAATGAGTTATTAGACTCAGGAGACTTATACAGAGTATTGTATGTCGTCTAGTGTCCATGAGGACAGAGAGGTTGGCTCTCGTACTATTAAGAGAACTTGCTTCTCTTTCAGGTTACTCATATCTGGATGTTTTCCTAAGTTGAGTAATGCTGATCGGCCTCTCTCCATTTAATTGACATGCACCAGAGATAGCTGCATGATTTGAATCTGGTTCAATTAAATCAGTGCCTCTGTTTCTATATTGGATATAGAACAGTTCATATCTTAACGATGTTAAGGTACGGGGAGTTGTCCGGCTTATTCTTAAAACCAGACTCCTGATAACTCGAGGCACGTTTCTGTAATGGCTGTTTGTGGGTTGACCCGGGCTATGACGAGGGTTGAATTTCTACCATCTGGAAGATCAATAATGATATTGTTCTTGACTCGCCACAGTTTTAATAAAAATGGAATTTTCAGAAAAAAGTAGTGGGAATATGGTAGAACTGGAAGTGATTCCAGAACCGCAAACTATTACTAAAAATTTGATTAGAACCTAAAAATTCAATTTGGTTTGACATTCCATTGGCCACTCCACAGACATGTTGTGAAACCTCAGGCACCCGAGAGGTACTCCGGTAGCTTCAAAGACGGTGACAGGAAGGTTCTTGTTTACCCAAACTTTTCATTGCTATTGTTCCAGACTGTGAGACCCGGCAGGAGGATGAATATAGCGTCGTTCTAAACAAGCTTTAGAAGTGTACGTTTATATGACTCTGCCAGAGGGTTATCGTAGTCAGTGGGAGCAGCGGAAGTATAGTGGACAAGTAGCTTATGTCTATTTATGGACTAAAGCAGATATAGCGGAGATAGATCATCTATTTCTGATGTGACAGTCATAGGTTTGACTTCATCAGAATAGGGGATGGATCTGTTAAGAAGGTAGTAGGGTGCGATGTCCTGGTATTTGGATGACATACACAGAGTAGGAAGTGAAATTCCTATACTATGGTTGGTTATACTTTGGTTGTCACACAGTGGTTTCTCCAGATAGGATATTAATCCAGTCTTGGAGAAACGATCAGAAGCTATTTTAGAACATAAGTGGATGTTCTAGGGAAATGATAACGGCAGCCTCCTTTGGGAGACAGTTATCATTCCAGGCTTCTAAGGTGACCTGGATGACAGATTGACTGTCAGAGTTATAGTTCTCCCTCTAAAGAGGGGTAGTATTTTGGACAGGTGGTCCAGGCGGGTACTGAGGGAGGCATGGCGCAGGATACTGATTAATTTCAGTTGACGATACAGTCTAAGAAGTTTGGATTTGGAGTTCATTTATGAACTAGGTCCTATCATACATCCAGACATATTCTAAGACAGGTATTGCTCATTTCGGGAGATGGGTTTCTCCATGAACTTGAGATAAAGAGAGACATAGAAAGAAACATCACAGCGGATCCGCTCACTGAGGTTATTCCTCGAACGCAATAGTTTCGCAAACGAGCTTTGTGAGACTGACTAATAGAGGAGTTGGGTGTTCGGTATCACACGGGCTGTGGGTATGTGACATCGCAATAATTAGCCTTGAGTGCAAGTGGGAGATTGTTGGAGATAGTGCCCTCAGAGTCAATTATTGGATCACAGGCACGTGATTGCAATGATTGAGGGAGGACCTGTCCCAGTAGGACAGTCTTACTCAAGATGATAGTATGCTATCTGGTTTATCTTTATCATCGTATACTGTTTTAGGTGACCTTACAGGTTACTATTGCGTGTTGATAGAGCCCCTAGGATTCTTGCTTGACTGCCAGCAGTATGAGGGCGATCATATACGTGGGAGCTGGGGTCTATAAGCACATCCTTAAAAGGTCCCTAGTCGTGGGAGTTTCGAGACAGGGCATCGATACTCCAGAGTAGACTAGTGTATACAGTCGAGACCCCGACAAGGGGCGGTGGCCGGTCACACAAGCCACTGGTGTCAGTTGGTTCACCTAAGATGTATACAGGTGCTCATTGGGTTATGAGTACACCGAACAGGACTCGCCGGGAACATGCTAGTTGGTATTATACCAGACATCAGATAGCAGTTCCCTGGTGACATGTGTACAGGTTAGTTCATCGACCTGAGATCGTCATTTGTCTCGTGTGAGTTCCCACTGTTCATTGATTACTACCCTACCACGGCTCAAAGGAGTCGTGCAAACAGGTTTTAGTTGGGTACAGTCCCGAGCCACATGGAGGCAGTGAGCAGATCTTCAGGGGTTCGTCTCTCCCGGTATTGGGGGTGAGGTCGTGTTGTGTCTAGGAGAGCCATTACACAAAGCCATCGGCCGAGGCAGGAGATTTACTGGTAGGTATTCCAGTAGTATCTCAGGGTATTCTGGGCTACACTCCGACACGACTTGTACCGCTTTTGGGGGTCTGACTTTTACCAACCCCCTAGGCCCGCCATGCGATACTCATAGACGAACGGACCGGACTGTACGGATATTGTCACTGACAGGCTCAGTAGGGTGTTAGGACGAGTTCGCTCATCGACCTCCCTTTTAGTCAATACCTGGTCGCTCGTTACGTACGGCTAATACCTCTGACGTGCTAGTTGTTAAATCCACAACCAAAGTATTGACGAGTCTCTAGAGTCCCCCACAGACAGTTTCTCAAGTTTCGGGCGAAACGTTGTAGAGGCCGTATGATATATGGCAGGGTTTGATCTTATACGTGCGGTATTGCACGGATCATGATCGGACGGATCATACTAGTGGGCTTTGGTTTAAGCCGGATCCTAGTATTAGATTTGCTGGATTATTTTAGTCTCATCGCATTCGCATTGAGTCGGAATGTGGGTGCAGGTATGTATATACAGGTGAGGGGTATCTTTGTGATCCGTCACGAGTTTATTTTAGATGTTGCCAGATCTTTTTGTTGTGGCAAACATTTGGATTAATGTTTGCTTAAGGAAATAATGAGCTAGAAATCATCATGACAATGCATTAATGTGACGTGGACTTGTATCATGAGTCATGGTCTCTTTTCTTGCAAATATGTCACATTTCTGAATTGTTTTATGTCTTGATTTGATGAGGAGAGAGAGAGGGGCTGCCATGGTTGTAATGTTAGCTCTTGTATTTCTTTTTCAAACCCTCTCTCATTCTATCACAACAAAAAGAAAAGAAAAGATGTGAAAGCCTTCTCTTCTTCTTTTTCTTCCTCTAGCTCATTGTCTCCTTCAATGGCAACACTTTACCTCCATCCAAAGCTATGGATGCAAGAGACAAAGTGATCACAACATTCTCTACTTCACCTTGGACGTGTCGGCTAGCACACTTCGCGCCCGAGTTGCTTCGGATGAAGCGGGAGCCCGTAAAAAGACTTCTCGATGTGGTGCCCTTTCCGACGAGGAGATGAAGATCGGAGATTCCGCGAGGAGATCGGAGTGGAGGCCGAAGACCGAAGGACTCGGATCGCTCGGTATAACATTCTACCCTTTCTCTTGTTAGCTAGGTATAGGTTAATGGTCCGATCCGGGTTTTTAGGATGCGGTAGTGCCGGTTTAAAGTCAAGAAAATTGTTCATTTCCGCATTTTGGCCGAGGAAAGACGGCCGGGGCGCTACCGTAGTCCTACAACAGTCTTGCTCAATATTGTAGTATACTACTTGGTTTGTTTCTATCTTAATATGTGTATATCTTTCTTATAACATATCGCTAATACATATTGATGGAGCCCTTAGGATCCTTGCTTGACTACCGGCGTTGTGATGGCGATCACACTAGTAGGGGCTGGGTAGTCTATAAGCACATCCTTATTTTGGTCCCTAGTCATAGGATTATCGAGACAGGGAATCGATACTCCAGAGTAGACTGGTGCATTCGCTTCTTATCCCAGCAGGGGAGATGGTCTGTCCCACAGCCATCAGTACGTCGTACTGGAGATAGTATGAAGGTGCTCGTTAGGTTACGAGTACATTGGGCAGGACTCATCGGGAACTGTTGGTTGGTATTATACCTATCGTCAGTAAACAGTTCCCAGGTGACATGAGTACAGCTTAGTCCGTTGACTTGACACTGTCACTTCGCCTCGAGTGTGTTCCTACTGTTCTTAGATTACTACCCTACCACGGCTCTATTGAGTCGTGCAAACAGGTAGTAGTTGGGTGCAGTCCCGAAGCACTTGGAGGCAGTGACGGTTAGACAGGATTCATCTCTCCCGGTATTGGGAGTTGATATCGCGTTGTGTCTAGGAGAGCCATTACACATAGTCGTCCCTGGCCAGGGCAAGCGAGATTTACTGGTAGTATTTCCAGTAGTTTCTCAGGGTGGTCTGGGCTACACTCCGACACAACTTGTACCGATATTAGGGGACTAACATTTACCGCCCCCTAGGCCCGACATGCGATACTCTCAGACGAACAGACCGGACTGTACGTAGATTGTCATATTCAGGTTCAGTAGGAGTTCGGATGGGTTCACCTCATCGGTCTTCTTATCGGCAACTACCTGGGGACCGTTATGTACAGCTAGTACCGCTTGCGGCCTATGGTTAAACCAACTACCAGCGTAGTGTCGAGTCTTTAGAGTCCCACACAGAGGGTTGTTCGCCTTTGGGCAAAACAGACTAGAGGTCGCATGGTATTGCGATAGGGTTCGTTCACATACGCGCACTTGTGCACGTTTCATGTCCGGGCAGTTTTTACTAGTGGGATTTGGTTTAAGCCAGATCCTAGTATTTGTTTTGGGATTGGTTTTGTCTCATTGTATTCACGTTCCTCGAAACACGGATACGGGTGTGTATGCACAGTTGACAGAGGCAGAGGAATCTCATTAGGGTTTTTGACCGTTGACTTTTTCTAAACCCTAATGAGAATGAGAAAAATGATTAATAATATTAATTAAGGATAATTGTGCCATGGTTGAGGTTGGGTTGACCATTTGACTTTTGTTGACCATTTGACCTTTATTGACCATTTGACCATGATCATTTCTTTTGCAAGATACTTCTTGATTCTTGCAAATTGCATTAAATGTGAAACGATAATGGTCATTTCAACTAACCATCACAATTTTCTTTAGTTATTATTATTATTATTATTATTCTCATATGAGAGCATTCTAAGTGTATATGCCTTAGAGGCCATTACTGTATCATACTAGTACGTATATTACTTAATGGAAGCTTGGGATATTCACCTTGTATTGACAATCTTGATCAAAATGGTAGTATGCTACTTGGTTTGTTTCTACTTTAATATGTGCATGTGTTTCTTTTAGCATATCGCTTATACATATTAGTAGAGCCCTTAGGATCTTTGCTTGATTACCAGCGTTGTGATGGCAGTCACACTCGTGGGGGCTGGGTAATCTATAAGCACATCCTTATGCAGGTCCCTAGTCGCAGGACTATCGAGACAGGGCATCGATACTCCGGAGTAGACTAGCATATGCGCTACTTATCCCAGCTCGCGAGACGGTCTGTCCCACAGCCGTCAGTACGTCGTACTTAAGATAGTATGCGGGTGCTCGTTAGGTTACGAGTACACTGGACAGGACTCGTCGGGAACTGTTGGTTGGTATTATACCTATCGTCAGTTATCAGTTCCCAGGTGACATGAGTACAGCTTAGTCCGCTGACTTGACACTGTCACTTCGCCTCGAGTGTGTTCCCACTGTACTTTGATTACTACCCTACCATGACTCAAAGGAGTCGTGCAAACAAGTAGTTTTTAGGTGCAGTCCCGAAGCACTTGGAGGCAGTGACGGTTAGACATGATTCGTCTCTCCCGGTATTGGGGGTTGACATCGCGCTGTGTCTAGGAGAGCCATTACACGAGTAGTCCCTGGCCAGGGCAAGCGAGATAAACTGGTAGGCTTCCAGTGTTATCTCAGGGTGTTTTGGGCTTCACTCCGGCACGACTTGTACCGCTATTAGGGGACTGATGTTTACCGCCCCCTAGGCCCGCCATGCGATGTATCAGACGAACAGATCGGAATGTACGGAAACTGTCACATTCAGGCTCATTAGGAGTTCAGATGGTTTCACCTCGTCAGTCTTCTTTTCGGCATCTACCTGGGGACCGTTACGCACAGCTAGTGCCGCTTACTGTCTGTGGTTAAACCCACTGCCAGCGTAGTGTCGAGTCTTTAGAGTCCCACTCAGAAAGCTATTCGCCTTTAGGCAAAAGAGTAGAGGTCGCATGGTTTTGCGACAGGTCGCATGGTTTTGCGACAGGGTTCGGTCACATCCGTGCACTTGTGCACGTACAGTGTCCGGACAGTTAACACTAGCGGGCTTTGGTTTAAGCCAGATCCTAGTGTTTGTTTTGGGATTGATTTTATCTCGTATGTATTCGTGTTCCTCGGAACGCGGATGCGGGTGTGTATGTACAGTTGACAGAGAGACGGAGGCAGAGTATTCTCATTAGGGTTTGTTGACTGTTGACTGTTGACTGTTGACCGTTGACCATTGACTTTTGCTTAACCCTAATGAGAATAAGATATATATATAATTAGCAACAATATTAATTAAGTATTATAGTGACATGGTTGTTGAGGGGTTGACTTTGTTGACTTGTTGACTTAGTTGACCGGTTGACTAGGTTGGGCTAGTTGACCATCATCATCACAATGGTTGTCATTTTCATGCAAAGACTTTTGCTTGCTTGTTGTAGTTTGCAAAATGAGTGCATGAAATGATATTGCCTTTTGTGAAATGAGAACCATCACATAATACTTGATTAACATTATAGCTCATGATGCTTTTGGATTATGAGTGGGTGTATGACAAAAGAGAGGCTCATTCTTTCATTGTCTTTCTCTCTCTTGGTTTTGAGCTCTCTCATGCTCTTGCTCTCACCCTCTTCCTCTTGCTCTCTCTCTTGTCTATGGTTCACTTGTCTCATGTGTTGAGAAGCAAGAACCATAGAGAAAATCCCATCACACTCTCCTCTGCTCACTCTAGTTCACAAGGTTTAGCAAACCAAGTGAACTAGTTTCTTCAAAGTTCGAAGAAGAAGCCAAAGGTAGAAGCTTTCGGGTGGATCGATCTTCGGCGCAAGGAGACGACGGGGTGAAGCCGATCCGTACACCATCAAGAGATGAAGACGAAGGAGTTCAAGAAAGAAAGGTATAACCCCCTAACCGAGTAGTTAACAACTCGTTGTTAGGTTGTTAGGTAGATAGTTTATCACAGATCCGTTTTGAGTCCATGTTACCGCCTCTAGAAAAAAAAAATCATCAAATTCCGCAAGCCCGTAAGTACCGGGAGAGGTAGCATGGACTTATAGTGGTATCAGAGCCAGGTTAAACACTACCAAACATGTCAGCATAGTAACTAGAATATCGATCGGAGAAAAAGTCGCGAAATGCACCCGGATATCACACTTGCTGTCGATTTTTTAAGTTCTGTAAAAATAATAAATCATGCTTTAAAAATCGACTCAGGGTTTTTATAAGATACTGTAGAAAAACGGTGCAGAGAACCCATCAAACCACCGCGGAAACGCGGCAATAGCTTGCTATTGCCGCGG